>CM076584.1:597794960-599072296 GCA_034641835.2 Pinus albicaulis
TTTACTCATACCCCTCATGTCTTGTACCTGCTGGTTCGTGTCTATTCATCAAAATCAATTTTTAAGTCATTTACAGTCCTTTGGTCTTCTGGTCAGCAAAGAGTCATTACAGTCATTAGGTCTAGGGTTTCCCAAATTTTGCCTTCAAAGAGTCCAATAATGCCAGCAGGCACAGAGGGAGGTTCAAAATAAGTTTCTATTTCAAAATTTTCATTATCAATAATGCTTGAGAATGATTCTTCTTCAAAAATTTGTTTTGAAGAAGAGATCGTCAAATTTATTGTTTGTAATCAATATGTAATTTAAAAAAAAAAAATTCAGTCATGAAGTACTTCAGGCGCAGCCCTGGTCATCCTTTGCTGAAATCCAATGCCAACCATCCCTGCAAAAAATTGATCAAAGTTTCATCATTCAAGTCAAAAAGTCAAATGGAAACAAAAAAAAACAGAGTTTGTATTGAAATGTCAAATTGCCAAAGTTCTACAACTTTACAAAGTGGGTTATTTCAAAAAAAAAATCAAAATCCATGGTTCTATACAATATATTTTCCACAATTCAAAAATCATTTGCACGCAAGGAGATATCAAAAACCCAAGAGAGAAGTCGAGTTGAAGTTTGGAGGAAGGAAAACAGGGTTTGGGGGACCGACTGTGTGTTAAATCTGCTGCGCGGCGCATTGGTTAGAGGTCGCGACGCATACACCGGTCGCAGTGCACACAACCACTCTCCACTGTGTAAATTACAACTGGTGCGACGCATACAGTGAGCGCGGCGCACTGGGTTGTGCGTGCGGCGCAGAGAGCCTCCAAGCAAGTTTTTCACCATTGCTTCATCAAATTTCAAATTAACTCAACTTCTTCACTTCGAGTAAGTTTGTGAACCCTTGTAATTGCTATCAAACGGTGTTTAGTATGGTTTGAAAGGGAGAATATGAATGTTTGAATGTTGAAAATATAAACCCTATTTTTGTCAAAACCACTCCTTAGGGTTTGTATTTGAATTTTAAAGGTGTGATTTTCGTGCCAAGTGCTTTAAAGCCCATTTCCCATTTGTGGTTCCCTTCCCTATCACTGTCATATCATCATACAGTCACTTGTTCCCATTTATCCCTAAACCCTACCATTCTTTATCACTATAAATCTCTCATATCATTTGTAAAATTCCCAATTCCCAAACACCGTGAAGTGACTGTCCCCACATTGTAAAATTCACTTGACTGAATCACATTTTTACCACTGTACTATTTCCCACAGTCCACTATACCCATTGTCCCTTTTTTCCCATAGTCCCTTCCTACTTGGCATACATTTGGTAATTGCAGACAAAGGACATCAAACTCTTATTTTCACCTCATACAGATCAGCATACACTTGGCATAGACTTGTAACACCATGACAGACACTGACTCGTCATATGAACAAGACAGTGACTCAACCACTGAGCTTAATGTACCAAGAAGGCCTCGTAAGGGTGGCAAGCACGTCAGAGAAGAGCCTACCTCCTTGACTGAATTACAAGCCTGCCCACTTGCAATATCTTGTTTTCAGCAAAAATCATGCTATCAGTACTGTGAGATGATTGCTAGAGTTGGTTATCATCAGGAATTGGCTCGGTTATTTGTTTTACATTTGCATGACGAACATGTGACTCTTGCTGATGTAAATTTCACCTTGACTCCGGAAACCATTTCACAGGCTACCAAGATACCTAATGTGGGTGAACAGTGGAATAAGAGACAGCAGGTGGATAGAGGATTTTATGAAACATACATCAGGCCTGGTTATGTGAGGCATCTCAGCAGGGTATTCCCATTCCGGTTCTTGAAAGAATCTTATGCGCCTCTAATGAAACTCATCATCAGATACTTCAGCTGTGAAGGCCGCTTCTCACGTCTTTATGCATACCACATCCGGTTATTGATGCACTTCACTCGAGTGCGGATGATGAATATTCCATATTTCATGTGCCGTAATATTGAAAGAATGACAGTTTTTGTGCAGAAGAAGACTCCTGAACAGCAACACAATAGAATTTACCATTATGCGCTCATCAAGATCATTGTTGTACATCAGCTTGGATTGTAGGGCATTGCATGGGAGGATTTAATTTCCCATGACTTTTTCACAGCCACTCAGCTTCCGCCGGAGATTTTTCATGAGCATGGTGAGCCTTCACATCAGCTTGAAGGTCACGAGATGGAGCCTAGCAGTGTGCCAGTAGTTGTTACGTATCAGAGAGGCACCAGAACATTGTTTGCAGCAGCACGACGAGTACTATCTCCACCTCACGTGGAAGGGGTCTCGTTACCATCATCAGCAGCATTGTGAGTACTATCTCCACCTCGCGTGGAAGGGGTCTCACCTTCGACATTAGCACAGGTACAGACACAGGTATAGGTTTAGGATAAAGGCAAGAGGCCTATGCAGGATGAAGGGCCTTCAGGAGGCCAAGACATTGAGTTTATACTTATTGATGGCGATGTGAGCTCTCTTAGCTCAAAGCTGAGAGAGGTCATACAGGAGCAGAAAATAGTGATTGATACCTTGAATGATAAATTGCAAAAGGCCCAATGGATGATATATTACCTGGAGCAGTGGAATAAACAATTGGAGGATCAACAAACACTCATGGAGTTGAAGAAAATCCGTGAAGACCGGGAATTGGCCCGAAAAGACATGGTGACATGGCACCCTTTGAGCGAGAGATTTGGCTTACGAAGGTCAATAATCATCTTGAGAAGCTGTTGGCAAAGACGAATAAGGAGAAGGACATGCTCAGACATATGAAGACTCATTATTGGGCCCGCACACACGTTTTCAAAGCGAAGATGAAGATTCTGAAGGCGAGGCTAAGAAGGGCACTGAAGCGTCGTAGAAGTGAGGATAGACTCCAAATCTTGGCCGAAGCTTCTTTGGCTGAGAATGATACTTGATGATGGACCTTTAGTCCAAATTTCAGCAAATTTGGAGAAAAGTTTGTCAATTTTGAAGTTTTGGTCACAAAACAGGTTTTCCTGCCCTACGCGTAGCGCCACCTTACACGCGCTTATGATTGGCAGCTCTGCAGGAGGAAAAATTTACATTTTTGGATTTTTTGTGAAATGTTATGCATGCTCATGGATTACCTAAGAATTTCATCAAGTTCTGGGTGGTCTAAAGGGTCAAAAACACTCTAAAAATGGCCTTTCTGCCACTTTTTGCACCCACAGGAAGCAGTGTTGGGAGATTGCATTTTTGGAGGGGAAAATGACATCCAAAATCAGAAATTCCACTTGAGTTAGAAAGTAGATAGATAGAGCTTTCCAACAAGCTATCATGAGTGCAATTTGGATTTCGGGAACGGTCTCAAAAGCAGCTTCAAACTTGTGCTACGCATACAGCTTTGGGTGTGGCGCATAGAGAATTTTGGCCTAATTTTCACTCCTCAGCTCAGAATTTCGCCTAGTTTTGACTAGTTTCACTTTTTCATGTAACTCTTGGTTTATCTTGATGTAATTTGATAATTTGGATGTAATTTTGGCACATATTTACTTGTTTTAGTAGATTCATTCACTAAAAAGTGAAAAACAACTGAATGAATCAGTTTCCTACCATATAGAGGCAAGTTGTTTTGATGCCTATTTTTCAGTTCCTTGTTTAGATATGGTTGAAACAGCTCCTAGAATGGTGAGCTTGACCCCTAGAGGCATGGGAATGGGTTAGGCTTGTCTATATCATGTAATTCATCAGACATTTTCAGGGTTGGACTCTTGGGAATTTTTGGGCATTTCATTGTACATTGATTTCAGCATTTTTGGCAAAGGAAAGACCTGGGTTTTGCGGCACTTCTTGGGATCCTTGTGGCTCTGTGTTTTGATGGTGTTTTTCTCTATGTAATTTGTAAGTTCACT
This sequence comes from Pinus albicaulis, assembly GCA_034641835.2. Classification (NCBI taxonomy): domain Eukaryota; kingdom Viridiplantae; phylum Streptophyta; class Pinopsida; order Pinales; family Pinaceae; genus Pinus; species Pinus albicaulis. Next base: position 597,798,850 of record CM076584.1, read on the forward strand.
GATATTTATGTGTACCATTTACTTTCTCTTTTGCTTCTGAAATTAAACAAATGAGTGATTAAGGTAGAATTCATTAGCTTGCTGTGCTCTGCCTTAAAATTTTGTTTAGTTTTACATGTTTTTCATCTATTTGAGGAGGACCCTTGAGACCCTCTTGCCCTCTTTAGCCCCTAATTGGTATGATCCATCCATATATTCAATCTAAAGCATCAAAACTATTGCCTTCCCTGCCCCAATCAGAACTCTGTAGAAACTGGCCTCATCCCCAAACCCAAAACTGCCTTTCCCTTTTTCCAAAAAAAAAACCCTCAAAATCAAATCAAATCCTTGCACTTATTACCTAGCCTAAAATTAGTATTCATTTTCAGTCATCTCAAACCCTATTTGCTTATTTTTATTGATATTGACCCGGAGAGAGCCCTCTCCTGTTCTGGTAGGGCTAGCTACCAGACTGAGCGTGGTTTGATGTTACCCTGAACTCTACCTTCCTTCAACCTGAGGTAGATTTGGGAAATAACACCTTGAAGGTTTCAAAATAATCTAGTCCCCCTGCTTGCTTGTCAATAATTTCATAGGGGGGCTAACAGTGGCTCCACATGGGGATGGCTTCTTCTTGAAGGAGGCAAGAATCCAAAAATGATCTTTGGAGTAGGCCAGATGCTTGTTGCTTGGCACATCCCTTTCTTTCTTCAATTTTCAGCTGCCACAATATGATAGAAACATCAGCAGAAACATTTTCCCAACGAAACTACCTACCCAAACTACAGTCCTAACGTTTTCCCTTTGGGTGCATTTAAACTAGCAGACCCTTTACATCATTTTATTTTTTAAACAGAAAATAAACCTATTCTACATCTACCCTTATTGCTCCATGAGACCAGATTAGACTGTTGATCTCATATGTTTCTCTACCTATTCTAATATCTGCTGGGATTAAACTGTCCAGCAGATTTCTTCTCTACATTCTAAGACAGGAATTGAAAAACAGTCAAGCCAGGATTAGACTGTTTGACTTGTTGTGGACCATGGCATAAAGACAGTTGCACATGGACATAAAATACTGAAAATTGACACAAAACTTTGAAGGCTTGAAATTTGAACCCTTCAGCTCTGGCTTTGGGCATGTTAGAGCTGATTTCTCATTCTTCTTTGCTGGTCCAGGTTTTGAGCATGTTAGGACCAGCTGTCTTTTATTTTATTTTGATCATAATATAGCAGATCTTTTGCACTTTTAGAGATTCATGTTTTGAGCATGTCTAAACCTCTCTTGCTTTTCTTTTCTTTCTTTCTCTCTCTCTTTTTTTTTTTTTGGAAAACAGACATTGAAATGGTGTGAACACTGGAAATGGAAACTGGAAACTAGAAACTAGCAGAAGTAATGCTTGAGCATCCTGCCATTGACAGGACCCCCAAACAGCTCTGTACCATCTAATTCTTGTAGAAAAAAGGCATTAGGACCCACAGTGGCTTGGATGATGTATGGACCCTGCCACAAACTATCAAACTTTCCATGTTTCCTTTGTCCTCCCTCCTTGAATCCCATTTCAGAACCTTATCTCCAATTTTGAAATCTAAAGCTTTGGTTCTCTTGTCAAATAGTTTCTTTATGTTTTCCTGAACTTTGACAGCTCTGTTGTAGACCTCTTCTCTTGTTTGCTGAAGATGGATTGTCTGATTTATTCTCCTCACCATACTTTCCTCCTCTGTTTGTATCTCTTGAATGAGCTTGATCACTGGTATTCCAAGGCTTGTGGGAAATATTGCTTCTGTTCCATACACCAGCTGAAAAGGTGACATGCCCATAGATTTCTTTGTAGTAAGCCTATTAGCCCACAAAGCATGTACCAACTTGCTATGCCATGACTTTTTGTTCTCTTCTAACAGCTTTTTGATGATGATCACCAGGCTTTTGTTTGATGACTCAACTAAGCCATTACCTTGTGGGTAATAGGTAGTTGAATGACCAAGTGCTATTCCATACCTGTGACAAAAATCAACCATTTTCTTGGATCCAAAAGCAGCTGCATTATCGGTGATTATTTTTCTTGGGAAACCAAACCGAGAGAGGATATGACCTTCTAGGAACCTAATGATGACTGAGTCTATGGCATTCCTAGTGGGTATGGCCTCTATCCACTTAGTGAAGTAGTCTGTGGCTGTTAGGATCCACTTGTGTTGTACAGAAGAAGCAGGATGGATTTCTCCTATAAAATCTAGGCCCCATTGCATGAAGGGACCTTCAACAGTGATGGGTTGGAGAGGGAGGGGGAGAAGTTTTCCTTTGCCTTCAAAAATCTGACATTTGTGGCAAGAAATTATCATCTTATGGACATCATTGAAGAGTGCAGGCCAATAATAACCAACCCTGAGTATTTTATTTTCAGTGGCTTTCCAAATCAGGTGGCCTCCACACTCTCCGGCATGGAATTCTTCTTTAATTCTTTCAGCTTCAGCTTCCGGCAAACATTTCAACAATAGGCCATTTGGATTTTTCCAGTATAAGTTTTCAATCAGAATGTAGTAATTTCTGGCTTTTAGTTTCAGGAATCTAGCCTTGGTCTTCGATAGTTTAGGTGGAGCATTGAGGTTGGTGAGCACATAAAGGATATCAGAGTACCACGGAGAGTTTTGAAATTTCTCCTCAACAGTGGAAACAGGCAATCCCTCTCGCTCATCCAAGGTAGCTATCATGTTAATGTCAAGGGCTTACAGATTTGATTCAGCCATTAATTTAGCCAAGCCCTGACCTTTGATCAGTTTGGTGGGTCTTATCTCAAGGTCATATTCTAAGATTGTAGAAATCCATTTGCCCGTTTTCCCATCTGGGTCTTGGGACAAGATATCTTTGACTACTATATTTGGCACATAGGCTATGGTGTGGGAATGTAGAATGTACACCCTAAAGTATTTCAAGGCCTTGACCAGAGCATAGGCCTGTTTTTCCATTATGTTGTATTTCAAGGGTGCATCTCTTAGTGCTTTGCTGAAAAAGGCTATCGGCTGCTCCATTCCCTCAGGATTTTTCTGCAGCAAAACTGCAGCTATTGTGTGCTTAGAGGCGAATGAAAATATCAGGAAGTCTTTTGAGAAATATGGGCCAATCAGAATAGGATCTTAGGTGAGTGCAAGTTTTATTGATTCAAAATATTGTTTGGCTCCAACAATCCATTTAATTCCTACACCTTTCTTCAGCATGTTGGTCATATTCCTAAGGTGTTTAGCTAGGTTGGGAATAAATCTTCTGAGGAAGTTGATTTTCCCAATGAAGGACTGTAGCTCTTTGATGTTTCTTGGGTGTGTGATTTTTAGTATTCCCTCAACTCTCCGTGGGTCTATCTTGATTTCCTTTTCCAATATAATGTGGCCAAGAAGCTTCCCTTCCTGCAGCCCGAATACAGTCTTTCTAGGATTCAGTGATAGACCAAACCTTCTACATTTCTCAAACACTTTCCTCAGATGTCTCAGGTGTTCTTCATCAGTCTTAGAGTAGACTGTTATGTCATCTAGATAGATAACAATGAAGTGTCCTATCTCACCTGCAAAAGCTATATCCATCGCTCTTTGGAAGGTTTCTCCAGCGTTCATCAACCCAAAAGGCATCTTCACATACATAAAGGTGCCCCATGGAGTGGTGAAAGCTGTTTTGAGTTGATCTTTTGGGAGTACTAACACTTGGTTGTACCCTGAAAAGCCATCTAACAGGGAGATTATTCTTGAGCCTACTACCTTCTGCAGGATGTGTTCCATTTTTGGCAAAGGGTAGTTGTCTTTGAGTGAGGCTCTATTAAGGTTTCTGAAGTCTATGCATAATATGATCTCCCATGTTTTCTTTCTCACAGCCACTAAGTTTGATACCCAATTGGAAAACCTCACAGGAACAATTATGCCTGCATCATACATCTTTTCAATCTCTTTTTTAACTGCGGGAAATTGTTTTGGATTGATTCTACAAAGTTTTTGTCTGAAGGGCTTCTGATTTTCTTTCAAGGGTATTTTGTGCTGAATGATGTTTGTGTCATAAGCCTTTAAGTATTCATAACTCCAAGCAAACACATCAATGAATTCCTTGAATAAGTCAATGTACTTTTTCTTCATGTCTGCTGGTAGAGACTTAGCCAGTTTAACCATTTTGGGTTTTTCTTCAGTGCCTATGTTGCATTCTTCCACATCAGAGTCTGCATGTTCTATAGTGGGCTTTTTTTCTACATCATTAAAGTCAAAAAGGTCTTCTAGGGGTGCCAGGCCTCTGGGTATATTCTTATCTCTGGCCTGCAGCACCTCTAATTCCTCGCTTTCTGCATTTTTACATTCTATGGTTGAACTTCCAGTTTCTTCAGTCAGGTTTTTTATTCCTATGTTACACGATGGGGTTTCTTCATCTGAGGATTCCTCATTTAGGCAGTTGTCTTCAGATTTAGAGTCTGAATCAAAAGATTCAAACTCATTTCGGCCTATCAAAAAATCCTCAATCTGCTTATCTCCTTCAAAGACCTGCCAATATTTTTCATTGTCTGGCACTGCAGGTCTGAACTTGGTCTGAATGATAATTTGCTAATCACTAGGGGTCTTGGGATATGAACTAGCTAGGCAAGCTAATCCATTTGCAACTACATTCTGGCCCCTAGGGACAAACACCAAATCGTATTCTACAAAGGTTTTCAATAGATCCATTGCGTCATTCCTGTATGCTCTTAATCTGGGGTGTTTCGCTGCATACTCACCATTCACTTGTTTTATAACCAACTCTGAGTCCCCTTGCATGGCTATCCTTTGGGCTCCTAATTTTTTCAATAGATTCAAACCCAGGATAAGAGCCTCATACTCTACAATATTGTTTGTGCATTCGAAATGCAGGTTTATAGCATGGCTCTATGCATAGTCACTCTCCGTATTACGTACCCATACCCCTGCTCCAGCAGTTTTCCTAGTATAGGACCCATTGAAATTCATTTCCCACAGGGGTTCGCCATTATGTGCCATTGAAGATCCTACACTAGGAGAGGGGTTATTTTTCTCTTCACGTGGTGTATGCGTTCTGTTTCGATTTTTGGTTCACTCAGAGTTTCATCTTCAGCGTTCTACCCATGGCTTTCTACCTCATTGTATTCTGAGTCTAGTGTAGTCATTATGTTAAAGTCCATGGGCTCTGTGTCATTGTCTGCATCTCTGTTTTCTGATGCTGGTTCTCCTAGAGATCGGTCATTGTAAAGAATGAAAGAATCCAAATCTGTATGTACAGAGTATAATGGTGAATTTTCAGGTTTCTCGGGGCTACTGACTAGGAATTTCATTTGGGCCTCTCTATACAACCTCCTAAGTTGGCCAAATATAGGGATTGTGGCATATGAGCCATCCATTTGCATTGTGCCTTGCAGCTTGGCTCCCCATGATCTAGATAGTAACATGCCATACTTGGGTGGCACATCTGCCACCACTACATCCATGACCATACATTTAGCAGGAATCTGAGTGAGGATCACACACAAGTCTTTGATTAGGCCCAGAAATTTTACTCTGCTAGAGTCAAATGAATATAAATCTTTGTAAGGTCTAGTTATCTCTAGGCCTAATTTTTCCATCACTACCTTAGGCATTAAATTGTGTGATGCTCCAGAATCGTGCATGGCATTATGAAGGATATTGTCATGAATGTTGAGACTGACATAAAAAGGTGGAACTACCCCTTCCTAAAACTTTCCCTCGATATTTGGACCAAACAGGAGGGCTAGTTGATCATCATTCAGATTTACAGTATCGTTATTTTCCCCTAAGTTCAAGGCTTTCAAAATTTGGCCTTTATATACATCTTGAGTGGCCAACTCATAAAGTGGAACACAGATCTTAATCTTTGCAACCTCACTCTCCAAATTGAAAGTGGATTGACTCTTTGGAATGTTAAACTCTATCTTATTTGCCACTGTTTTGGTGGCTGAATCAGTTTGTGATTTCTCACTATGTACATGGTTAGGAACAGTTTTATCAGGAGCACTAACTGTAGTGCTAGCGCTGCTAGTGGGTTGGTTTTGTTTTTCATTGTTTTGGTTGTCCATTTCTTTGCTTTTACCAGAAATTTTAGTTGCTGATTTGTTACTTTCAGCAGTTACTTTAGAAGGTTTGTCGGGTCTTTTCTTGATGGTAATCTCAGGAGTTTTGAGTTTGGAAGTGTCTTGGCTCTTTTTTCTCCTAAGTTCATATTGTTCCCTGACTTGCATAATAGCATTTTCAAAACCAAGTCTGTAGACCTCAGATTCAAAACCTTCCTCATCCCAATTTGAGGGTGAGGGCTGATCATCTTCTGAATCACAGTTATGGATTGAGTTTTCTATTTCAAACATGTTTATTTCATTCCCTTCAGACTCCTCTATGATTCCCTCATCTTCATCTAGAAAGTTTTGGAATGGGGGAATAACTTGTTGATCTGATTCTTTTTGTCTGTTGGGAGTGTTGATGTTTCTTCTAAAGTTTTGGTTCTGGTTTTGGTTTCTATTTTGGTTACCCACCGTGAAAACCATATTTTCCATCATTTTTTGTAGTCTTTCCACGTTTTTAGATAATCTGTCATAATTTGGAGCAGAAGTGGAGGCTACATTGTCATCCCTGTATGTTACCCTCTTTTCAACTCTTAGTCTTTCCCTTTTCTCAATCAAATTTGCTTCTATAGTTATGGCCCCCTTCTGCATGTCTTCTAGCGTGGTGTACTCTTTGTCCCTCAGCTCATAGGCCATGTCAGCATCAAAGCCGTCAGGGTATTTTTCTAGGGCCATACCTTGGGGTGGTTTCATATGTGGAGGGAGAGCATTGTAAATGCTGTTAAACCTTGTGAGTAATCATGGACACTCTCTCCTACGTTCCTTTTAAGGCTCATGTATTCTGCTAGGAGTTGGCGAGGGTTAGCCCTAACTTCCCATTTGTTGATGAAAGTCTGATATAAACCAGGAAGATCTTGGATACTACCAGGGGGCAAGTTTTTGAACCATTTCTTTACATCCCCTCCCACACTCTGGGAAAAAATTCTCATTTTGACTGTTTCATCATCAATTTCCATATAGTCAAAAGAGTTTTCCATTTTATCCACATGTTGCTGGGATGTGATGGACTCCTTAGTAGTGAAGTGTGGGATTTTTGATTGATAATCATTTGGTAAGGGTACTAGAGGCTGAGGTAAAACCAGAGGTGCATACCAGGCTGCCATTATGATGTTCTGATGAAGTAAAGGGTTGACTTGAGCAGCTGGTATATGGATGACAGGGATATTACGACCAGGAGTAGCTTGTTGAATAGATCTAGGGTTGAGAGCCCCAAGTTTTGAATGAAGTGAATATTAGGAGGGGTAGATGGGGGAGTTTCTCTGTCCCTAGTGTGTTGGCCACTTTGAGATGGTGCACTTGGAGGCTCGAGTTCTGGCTAATCTAGATGATTGAATGACCTAGTTCTTGGTCATCTATTAGGTGGGTCTAGTTCAAGGTGACAACGTGATAGAGCTGTTAGGTCTTCTGGTGCAGAGTTAGCTCTATAGATGTGTCTGGAAACAGTTGATATTTTAGGAGTAGGAGCTCTTCTGAGGATGCTCTCAGGATTGTCAACTGTTTCAGGGGGATTTGGGTCCGGGTAAGCTCTTGTCTGAATGGTTCTAGGAGCCAGAATGTTGTTTTTCGACCAAGCAGCTTAACCCTACTTGTTACTTCTACTGTGGTTGATGTTGTAATGGAGGCTAGTCTCCCAGTGAAGTCTTATGTGAAAGCTAAGATAATCAGCAAGCCTACTGATCACCAGTGGAGTCTTTAATATTTGAGGAGCGATGGAGTCGCCAGGTGGAAGGTTAAGGGTGTTCTAGGGGATACACTATCCACCACAGTACTCAGGTAATGTCACCTTTCAAGAATAACCTCAAAAACACAACAAACTCCAACCAGAGATTGACTGGGAGGGCATTTACCAGATATGTCACCTCTGAAAGAGTGTGAGATCTGGAGGCTACCTGACCCTTTCCAGGCTCTGTCTAAGAGTATGAGAGTCACAGAATAAAGGAGGTTGATTCGAGAAAGGAGTGACTTACTGCCAACCTAACCAGAGATTGAAGGTTTTCTTAAGTTTAAGATGTAGAGAGGTGGAAAATATTCAGAAATTACCCAGCGAAGTCGCCAGGTGGAAGGTTAAGGGTGTTCTAGGGGATACACTATCCACCACAGTACTCAAGTAATGTCACCTTTCAAGAATAACCTCAAAAACACAACAAACTCCAACCAGAGATTGACTGGGAGGGCATTTACCAGATATGTCACCTCTGAAAGAGTGTGAGATCTGGAGGCTACCTGGCCCTTTCCAGGCTCTGTCTAAGAGTATGAGAGTCACAGAATAAAGGAGGTTGATTCGAGAAAGGAGTGACTTACTACCAACCTAACCAGAGATTGAAGGTTTTCTGAAGTTTAAGATGTAGAGAGATGGAAAATATTCAGAAATTCCCCAGCGGAGTCGCCAGGTGGAAGGTTAAGGGTGTTCTAGGGGATACACTGTCCACCACAGTACTCAAGTAATGTCACCTTTCAAGAATAACCTCAAAAACACAACAAACTCCAACCAGAGATTGAATGGGAGGGCATTTAACAGATATGTCACCTCTGAAAGAGTGTGAGATCTGGAGGCTACCTGGCCCTTTCCAGGCTCTATCTAAGAGTATGAGAGTCACAGAATAAAGGAGGTTGATTCGAGAAATGAGTGAATTACTGCCAACCTAACTAGAGATTGAAGGCTTTCTGAAGTTTAAGATGTAGAGAGATGGAAAATATTCAGAAATTCCCCAGCGGAGTCGCCAGATCTCACACTCTTTGGAGTTTGTTGTGTTTTTGAGGTTATTCTTGAAAGGTGACATTACCTGAGTACTGTGGTGGAGAATGTATCCCCTATAACACCCTTAACCTTCCACCTGACGACTCCATCGCTCCTCAAATATTAAAGACTCCATTGGTGATCAGTAGGCCTGCTGATTATCTTAGGTTTCACATAAGACTTCATTGGGAGACCAACCTCCATTACAACATCAACCACAGTAGAAGTAACAGGTAGGGTTAAGATGCTTGGTCGAAAAACAACGTTCTGGCTCCTAGAACCATTCATACAAGAGCTTACCCTAACCCAGATCGCAATGAAACAGTTGAAAATCCTGAGAGCATCCTCAGAAGAGCTCCTACTCGTAAAAGATCAACTATTTCCAGACACATCTATAGAGCTAACTCTGCACCAGAAGACCTAACAGCTCTATCACATTATCACCTTGACCTAGACCCACCTAATAGATGACCAAGAACTAGGTCATTCAATCATCTAGATCAGCCAGAACTCGAGCCTCCTAGTGCACCATCTCAAAGTGGCCAACACACTAGGGACAGAGAAACTCCCCCATCTACACCTCCTGATATTCACTTCATTCAAAACTTGGGGCTCTCCCAACCTAGATCTATTCAACGAGCTACTGTTGGTCGTAATATCCGTGTCATCCATATACCAGCTGCTCAAGTCAACCCTTTACTTCATCAGAACATCATAATGGCAACCTGGTATGCACCTCTGGTTTTACCTCAGCCTCTAGTACCCTTACCAAATGATTATCAATCAAAAATCCCACACTTCACTACTAAGGAGTCCGTCACAGCCCAACAACATGTGGATAAAATGGAAGACTCTTTTGACTATATGGAAATTGATGATGAAACAGTCAAAATGAGAATTTTTTCCCAGAGTGTGGGAGGGGATGTAAAGAAATGGTTCAAAAACTTGCCCCCTGGTAGTATCCAAGATCTTCCTGGTTTATATCAGACCTTCATCAACAAATGGGAAGTTAGGGCTAACCCTCGCCAACTCCTAGTAGAATACATGAGCCTTAAAAGGAACATAGGAGAGAGTGTCCATGATTACTCAACAAGGTTTAACAACATTTATAATGCTCTCCCTCCACATATGAAACCACCCCAAGGTATGGCCCTAGCAAAATACCTTGAAGGCTTTGATGCTGACATGGCCTATGAGCTGAGGGATAAAGAGTACACCACGCTAGAAGACATGCAGAAGGGGGCCATAACTATAGAAGCAAATTTGATTGAGAAAAGGGAAAGACTAAGAGCTGAAAAGAGGGTAACATACAGGGATGACAATGTAGCCTCCACTTCTGATCCAAATTATGACAGATTATCTAAAAATGTGGAAAGAATACAACAAATGATGGAAAAGATGGTTGTCATGGTGGGTAACCAAAATAGAAACCAAAACCAGAAGAAAAACTTTAGAAGAAACATCAACACTCCCAACAGACAAAAAGAATCAGATCAACAAGTTATTCCCCCATTCCAAAACTTTCTAGATGAAGATGAGGGAATCATAGAGGAGTCTGAAGGGAATGAAATAAATATGTTTGAAATAGAGGACTCAATCCATAACTGTGATTCAGAAGATGATCAACCCTCACCCTCAAATTGGGATGAGGAAGGTTTTGAATCTGAGGCCTACAGACTTGGTTTTGAAAATGCTATTATGCAAGTCAGGGAACAATATGAACTTAGGAGCAAAAAGAGCCAAGACACTTCCAAACTCAAAACTCCTGAGATTACCATCAAGAAAATACCTGAAAAACCTTCTAAAGTAACTGCTGAAAGTAACAAATCAGTAACTAAAATTTCTCGTAAAAGCAAAGAAAAGGACAACCAAAACAATGAAAAAAAAAACCAACCCACTTGCAGCGCTAGCACTACAGTTAGTGCTCCTGATAAAACTGTTCCTAACCATGTACATAGTGAGAAATCACAAACTGATTCAGCCACCAAAACAATGGCAAATAATATAGAGTTGAACATTCCAAAGAGACAATCCACTTTCAATTTGGAGAGTGAGGTTCCAAAGATTAAGATCTCTGTTCCACTTTCTGAGCTGGCCACTCAAGATGTATATAAAGGCCAAATTTTGAAAGCCTTGAACTTAGGGGAAAATAACGATACTGTAAATCTGAATGATGATCAACCAGCCCTCCTTTTTGGTCCAAAGATCGAGGGAAAGTTTCAGGAAGGGGTAGTTCCACCTTTTTATGTCAGTCTCAACATTCATGACAAGATCCTTCATAATGCCATGCACGACTCTGGAGCATCACACAATTTAATGCCTAAGGTAGTGATGGAAAAATTAGGCCTAGAGATAACCAGACCTTACAAAGATTTATATTCATTTGAATCTAGCAGAGTAAAATTTCTGTGCCTAATCAAAGACTTGTGTGTGATCCTCACTCAGATTCCTGCTAAATGTATGGTCATGGATGTAGTGGTGGCAGATGTGCCACCCAAGTATGGCATGTTACTATCTAGATCATGGGGAGCCAAGCTGCAAGGCACAATGCAGATGGATGGCTCATATGCCACAATCCCTATATTTGGCCAACTTAGGAGGTTTTATAGAGAGGCCCAAATGAAATTCCTAGTCAGTAGCCCCGAGAAACCTAAAAATTCACCATTATACTTTGTACATACAGATTTAGATTCTTTCATTCTTTACAATGACCGATCTCTAGGAGAACTAGCATCAGAAAACAGAGATACAGACAATGACACAGAGCCCATGGACTTTAACATAATGGCTACACTAGACTCAAAAGACAACGAGGTAGAAAGCCATGGGCAGAATGCTGAAGATGAAACTCTGAGTGAACAAAAAATCAAAACAGAACGCAGTCAGCTAATTAGTTACCCTTCCCAAACTAATACACCACGTGAAGAGAAAAATAACCCCTCTCCTAGTGTAGGATCTTCAATGCCACATAATGGTGAACCCCTGTGGGAAATGAATTTCGATGGGTCCTGTACTAGGAAAACTGCTGGAGCAGGGGTATGGGTACGTAATACGGAGAGTGACTATGTAGAGAGCCATGCTGTAAACCTGCATTTCGAATGCACAAACAATATTGCAGAGTATGAGGCTCTTATCTTGGGTTTGAATCTGTCGAAAAAATTAGGAGCCCAAAGGATAGTCGTGCAAGGGGACTCAGAGTTGGTTATAAAACAAGTGAATGGTGAGTATGCAGCAAAACACCCTAGATTAAGAGCATACAGGAATGACGCAATGGATCTATTGAAAACCTTTATAGAATACGATTTGGTGTTTGTCCCTAGGGGCCAGAATGTAGTTGCAAATGGATTAGCTTACCTAGCTAGTTCATATCCCAAGACCCCTAGTGATCAACAAATTATCATTCAGACCAAGTTCAGACTTGCAGTGCCAGACAATGAAAAATATTGGCAGGTCTTTGAAGGAGATAAACAGATTGAGGATTTTCTGATAGGCCTAAATGAGTTTGAATATTTTGATTCAGACTCTAAATCTGAAGACAACTTCCTAAATGAGGAATCCACAGATGAAGAAACCCCATCGTGTAACATAGAAATAAACAATCTGACTGAAGAAACTGGAAGTTCAACCATAGAATGTAAAAACGCAGAAAGCAAGGAAATAGAGGTGCTGCAGGCCAGAGATAAGAATATACCCAGAGGCCTGGCACCACTAGAAGACCTTTTTGACTTTAATGATGTAGCAAAAAATCCCACTATAGAACATGCAGACTTTGATGTGGAAGAATGCAACATAGGCACTGAAGAAAAACCCAAAATGATTAAACTGGCTAAGTCTCTACCAGCAGACATGAAGAAAAATTACATTGACTTATTCAAGGAATTCATTGATGTGTTTTCTTGGAGTTATGAAGACTTAAAGGCTTATGACACAAACATCATTCAGCACAAAATACCCTTGAAAGAAAATCAGAATCCCTTCAGACAAAAACTTCGTAGAATCAATCCAAAACAATTGCCCGCAGTTAAAAAAGAGATTTAAAATATGTATGATGCAGGCATAATTGTTCCTGTGAGGTTTTCTGATTGGGTATCAAACTTAGTGGCTGTGAGAAAGAAAACAGGGGAGATCAGACTATGCATAGACTTCAGAAACCTTAATAGAGCCTCACTCAAAGACAACTACCCTTTGCCAAGAATGGAACACATCTTGCAGAAGGTAGTAGGCTCAAGAAGAATCTCCCTGTTAGATGGATTTTCAGGGTACAACCAAGTGTTAGTACTCCCAGAAGATCAACTCAAAATAGCTTTCACCACTCCATGGGGCACCTTTATGTATGTGAAGATGCCTTTTGGGTTGATGAACGCTGGAGAAACCTTCCAAAGAGCGATAGATATAGCTTTTGTAGGTGAGATAGGACACTTCATTGTTATCTATCTGGATGACATAACAGTCTACTCTAAGACTGATGAAGAACACCTAAGACATCTGAGGAAAGTGTTTGATAAATGTAGAAGGTTTGGTCTATCACTGAATCATAAAAAGACTGTATTCGAGCTGCAGGAAGGGAAGCTTCTTGGCCACATTATATCGGAAAAGGGAATCAGGATAGACCCACGGAGAGTTGAGGGAATACTGCAAATCACACACCCAAGAAACATCAAAGAGCTACAGTCCTTCATTGGGAAAATCAACTTCCTTAGAAGATTTATTCCCAACCTAGCTGAACACCTTAGGAATATGACCAACATGCTGAAGAAAGGTGTAGGAATTAAATGGACTGTTGGAGCCAAACGATCTTTTGAATCAGTAAAACTTGCACTCACCCAAGCTCCTGCCCTGATTGGCCCAGATTTCTCAAAAGACTTCCTGATCTTTTCATTCGCCTCCGAGCGCACAATAGCTGCAGTTTTGCTGCAAAAAAATCCTGAGGGAATGGAGCAGACGATAGCCTTTTTCAGCAAAGCACTAACAGATGCACCCTTGAAATACAACATAATGAAAAAACATGCCTATTCTCTGGTCAAGGCTTTGAAAGACTTTAGGGTGTGCATTCTACATTCCCACACCATAGCCTATGTGCCAAATATAGTGGTCAAAGGTGTCTTGTCCCAAGACCCAGATGGGAAAAGGGGCAAATGGATTGCTACAATCTTAGAATATGACCTTGAGATAAGACCCACCAAACTAATCAAAGGTCAGGGCTTGGCTAAATTAATGGCTGAATCAAATCTGCAAGCCCTTGACATTAACATGATAGCTACCTTGGATGAGCGAGAGGGATTGCCTGTTTCCATTGTTGAGGAGAAATTTCAAAACTCTCAGTGGTACTCTGATATCGTTTATGTGCTCACCAACCTCAATGCTCCACCTGAACTGTTGAAGACCAAGGCCAGATTCCTAAAACTAAAAGCCAGAAATTACTGCATTCTGAATGAAAACTTATACTGGAAAAATCCAAATGGCCTATTGCTGAAATTTTTACCGGAAGCTGAAGCTGAAAGAATTAAACAAGAATTCTACGCCGGAGAGTGTGGAGGCCACCTGAGTTGGAAAGCCACTGCAAATGAAATACTCAGGGCTGGTTATTATTGGCCTGCACTCTTCAATGATGTCCATAAGATGATAATTGCCTACCACAAATGTTAGATTTTTGAAGGCAAAGGAAAACTTCTCCCCCTCCCTCTCCAACCCATCACTGTTGAAGGTCCTTTCATGCAATGGGGCCTAGATTTTATAGGAGAAATTCATCCTGCTTCTTCTACACAACACAAGTGGATCCTAACAACCACAGACTACTTCACTAAGTGGATAGAGGCCATACCCACTAGGAATGCCACAGACTCAGTCATCATTAGGTTCCTAGAAGGTCATATCCTCTCTCGGTTTGGTTGCCCAAGAAAAATAATCACCGATAATGCTGCTTCTTTTGGATCCAAGAAAATGGTTGATTTTTGTCACAGGTATGGAATAGCACTTGGTCATTCAACTTCCTATTACCCACAAGGTAATGGCTTATTTGAGTCATCAAACAAAAGCCTGGTGATCATCATCAAAAAGCTGTTAGAAGAGAACAAAAAGTCATGGCATAACAAGTTGGTGCATGCTTTGTGGGCTGATAGGCTTACTACAAAGAAATCTATTGGCATGTCACCCTTTTAGCTGGTGTATGGAACAGAAGTAGTATTTCCCACAAGCCTTGGAATACCAGTGATCAAGCTCGTTCAAGAGATACAAACAGAGGAGGAAAGTATGGTGAGGAGAATAAATCAGACAATCCATCTTCAGCAAACAAGAGAAGAGGTCTACAACAGAGTTGTCAAAGTTCAGGAAAACATAAAGAGACTATTTGACAAGAGAACCAAAGCTTCAGATTTCAAAATTGGAGATAAGGTTCTGAAATGGGATTCAAGGAGGGAGGACAAAGGAAAGCATGGAAATTTTGACAGTTTGTGGCAGGGTCCATACATCATCCAAGCCACTGTGGGTCCTAATGCCTTTTTTCTACAAGAATTAGATGGTACAGAGCTGTTTGGGGGTCCTGCCAATGGAAGGATGCTCAAGCATTACTTCTGCTAGTTTCCAATTTCCAGTGTTCACACCATTGCAATGTTTGTTTTCAAAAAAAAAAAAAAAAAAAAAGAGAGAGAAAGAAAGAAAAGAAAAGAAAGAGAGGTTCAGACATGCTCAAAACATGAATCTCTAAAAGTGCAAAAGATCTGCTATATTATGATCAAAAGAAAATAAAAGATAGCTGGTCCTAACATGCTCAAAACCTGGACCAGCAAAAAAGAATGAGAAATCAGCTCTAACATGCCCAAAGCCAGAGTTGAAATGACGAAATAGAAGTGACTAATATGCTCAAAACCTGAGTCATAATGAACGAAGGACACTTCAAGGGTTCAAATTTCAAGCCTTCAAAGTTTTGTGGCAATTTTTAGTATTTTCTGTCCATGTGCAACTGTCTTTATGCCATGGTCCACAACAAGTCAGACAGTCTAATCCTGGCTTGACTGTTTTTCAATTCCTGTCTTAGAATGTAGAGAAGAAATCTGCTGGACAGTTTAATCCTAGCAGATATTAGAATAGGTAGAGAAACATATGAGACCAACAGTCTAATATGGTCTCATGGAGCAATAAGGGTAGATGTAGAATAGTTTTATTTTCTGTTTAAAAAATAAAATGATGTAAAGGGTTTGCTAGCTTAAATGCACCCAAAGGGAAAACGTTAGGACTGTAGTTTGGGTAGGTAGTTTGGTTGGGAAAATGTTTCTGCTGATGTTTCTATCATATTGTGGCAGCTGAAAAGTGAAGAAAGAAAGGGATGTGCCAAGCAGCAGGCATCTGGCCTACTCCAAAGATCATTTCTGGATTCTTGCCTCCTTCAAGAAGAAGCCATCCCCATGTGGAGCCACTGGTAGCCCCCCTATGAAATTCTTGACAAGTAAGCAGGGGGGATAGATTATTTTGAAACCTTCAAGGAATGTGTTTTCCCTGAAAACTCATCATCCTTGAAGTCTATCCATGCTTTTCCTTGTATGCTTTACCTCTACTATTTTTCCCTTCAAAAGGCCTGCATTACCCCTCATACCCCTACAAATTATCCCTTTGGAACTTGGTTTTTCCCTTTGCTAGGGTTCTCTTTTTCCCCCTCTACTTCCCCGTTAGCCTCTTAAATCTCCCCAAAATCCCATTTAAATTTCTCCTTTATCCTTGGTTTCCTCAGTTTCCCCCTCTGTCTCCCTATCGTTACCCTTATAAGGCTTCGAAATGCATTAAAACGGCTTAAAAACCCACTTTGAACCTTATATCAGGCTTAGCCCTCGCTTTTCCCTCCATATGATCCGGTGCTGGAACCATTCGCTGGCCCTGAAGGTGTTGTCCCTTTGTTCATCAGGCACGATCACAACTGTTCGATTAGCCCGCCAGATTAACGGTCCTCCATGCTCCTACCCCTGTGGCCCCCGCCAACGCGCCCGCTCGAAAATCAGTGGTATCCATCGAACTGCTTATGCGCGGTGGGCAGTTTTCCCCAAATACCCAGCGATTCCATACACTTTGTGACGCGTGGCTCTTGTACGACTTCAAAACCACTGTTTCATCGTGAGTTATCTTCCAGTATAGGGCGCCAAGCGATATCATTGTCGGTCGTCAGATCTATCGCTCCCCATCCAACGGTCATAATCTGTCGAAGCTATGCGAGGTTTAATCCAAGGTCTCCATACTCCTGGCCCACCGTCATCGGCCCCCACTGCATCGTTAATCGTTGATCTTGTTTGAGATCGACGGTCCGTGCTTGTTTCCCCTGATGGTTGAATATTCCACTACCGCCTGGTCATCATCACGTCACCCTCTCCACGTGTACTTTTTCCCCATCACATATATTTTTTCAATAGTCATTTTTCATGGTTTTCTATGTAGAACTATCTCTGCTCCACGCACATCCTCCAGACTCTCGTCATCGTTCTTCCATGGCAAGCCTGCACGATCCCACCATGTCACCTGTTTGCATATCCTTCTCATCGCTTTTCCCACTGTCACGTCCACCACCTCCATGTGTGTTTTCTTAATCGGTTTTCATATTTTGTAGGGTTATCAGCTGTTAATGGTCGTCATGATGCAAAATCTCTGTTACAGCGACAGAGAAATCGAGGAAGACCTGGTGCAGAGGCCGAATTTATAAGAAATGGCCCGGGAAGGTAAAGACAAGATATTCATTCAAAAGAACAAGGTTTATACTTTATAAAAGCCTTCCAGCGCCATTAAAGCTCGAGCTAACCTGATAGAAGCATAAACGGAGCAGCAAAGTATTTCAGTGCAAGGTAGAGAGATTAAGGCACGCCAATGAGAATCTTAAGCCTTAAATCGGTGGTTTAAGAAGCTAAGCACCAGTTCGAAGACCCCGAGGATCGATCAAAAGGTCTTGAGCACAAGTAAAAGATAACATCAGGGTTTACTCACCAGCATAATGTTTTTCTTCATAAAGTACAGGGCACCCATACCGTTTTTATTCAACACCATGTACCAGAAGGAATTTCCACCCTAGCAACAATTCGAAGCCACCATAACATTTATGAAAGCAGACTTCTTAGCAGTTGTTTATCATTTGTTTATTCGCCAGAAGTACAGCAAAGTACTACAGCCAAAATAGTTCAAAGTCATATCTGGAGAAAATCACTTTTTCATAAAAGGGTGACGAAGATTAAATATTCAGCATTCAAGCAGAATGGGCTTCGGCCCTCTTTCTTTTCAAAAGTGTAATACTGCATTTAGTTCTTCACCTACCTATTCTACTTCTCTTTAGCTATAAATCTCATGAGAGAACATTGTAATGGGGGTTGATTGGATATCAGTGAAAGCAAGTTGTTTCTCTTGAGACGAGTTCTCTGTGTAAATCTATAAGATAGACTGGGGAAGGCTCATCAGGCTGAATATCAAGATGTAAGCTATGTTGTACTTGATTGGTGTTGATCTTAATATGACAAGCACATTTCTTTGGATCCTGATCTAAAGCTGCGGTGATGTTTTTCTATCTCTATGTTTTATTTCATTCCATTTCATTTCTTCTGGCTTGCATCAGAAATATGGTATAGGATTCACCCTGGTTAGGTTCCCTATGCTTCTTCTCTCCTTGCCTTCTATGTTTTCTGCTAAATGTGTTATCTAAGAATTGGTTTCAATTGATTTAACCAGTGTAGTGGATGTTATTGCCTGCTAGCTGATGTATGAATTAACGAATCTGTTTCTTAGATTTTCTTGGCAGGACATAATTGGATGAATTGAGAATACTGGGAGGCCTGAAATTAGTCTCTACCTTGCTAGGATCCTTTTCACTCCAGTTACCTTTTTAAGATCCCTTAAGTGTTCCTTCGAGAGTGGCCTTTGAGTATGTCCAAGCAGGTCTGGAGTTAAATGACCTCTGACCTGATCTATAAACAGAATATTGGTTCTCTCTCCTCCTTTCACCTTCTTCCCTTATTGTTCCACCTCACCTTTCATCTTTAGGATCCAAGGCTTTAGATGACTAGCCCAACTGAAAGCTTGCATGTTGACAGCAAGTAAACCCTTTCCTGATTCCATTGCCCAATGGTCTTGATGTTCTCTTGATTTACCTCTTTTCTGCCTAAATTACTCTTTGCTCAGCCTTGCCTTATATTGGACCCTTCCTTCTTGATTCCCAACAACCAAAATTTAAATCAAACAAACCTTGTGCATATAACTAGCTTAACATCTTAAATATGAGCTTCAAAGACATATACCTTCGACTCACATAAGAGAGATCCCTCTCTAGACCTAGGAGGGCTAGATCCTAAGGCTTGAAATAGGTTCTGATGTTGTCTCATCTTTTGGTCTTGCCAATCTGGCCAAAACATGGGAACCCCAACAATCCCAATGTTTAATCTCCGTCGTCGATCTTCGCCACCAGACCACGAACAAACGGTCCACGCGCATTTCTCCACTGAAACCCTATTGATCGTAGTTTACACCATATCACAGTATTATTCGCCATTGTTTTATCTAAAAACACCGTTTTACCACCAGCGCGCTATCATTCTCCCCGTCCTCCATAGCCATCCTCCCCTATGCATGGATTTCATAACAGAGTTGCGTGTTTTTGCAGGGTACGAGCGGCAGAAAACCACCATGATTCAAAGTCTTTGTACAGTTACAGAGAAACAGGAAAGGACCATTTTCAAGAGAGGAAATTATGGGGAAAGGTCTGAGAAGATGTTATGATAGGGCTCGCATTAAAAGAACAGAGTTCAAACTCTGTAAAATCTTCCCAGAGCCATTAAAGCACAGATTTCACGGTCAGAGGCAAGCATGGAAGCGGCAAAGAGTATCATTGGGAAACAGAGTGTTTAAGGCCTGTCATTGAGGATTTTGAGCCTTAATCCAATGATTTTAAGGCAAGGTACTAGATCAAAGACATCATGGACCACACGAAAGGCCCAACGCACAGAAAACAATACTATCAGGGTTGCTACATCAGCAGAACATTCCTACTTGAGACAGGACAAAGCACCCATATTGTACCCTTATTTACCGTGTTCCTTAGAAGATTTTCACCCTGACGGAACAGTCCCATGCTACCAGAGCATTTGTTATGTAGCATGGCAGACCTCAAAGTCATTTATCTGTCTTTTTGTTTATTTACCAAAAGTACTACAGAGTACTGCAGCCAGAGTGCATCAGAGCCATACCGGAGTAAATGGAAGCCCAAAGAAGGTCATTTGTTCACCCAAAGAGTGCCAGAGATAAATGCACAAGATTTAAAACTGAAAGGGCTTCGGCCCCCTTTCTTTTCTGAGTTTTAATGCTTCATTTAGTGTTTCACCTACCTCCTCCGCTAATATTTCAGCTATAAAAATCAGGAAGAAACTCATTGTAAAGGTTTTTGATCGGTTATCAGAGAAATTACAAGCTAAATTAAAATTACAATGACAAAACTTAAAAGAAAGTAAAAGTGTACTGCTGAAATGAAAAGGTGATGCTAATCTAATGAATCAAAACAGGAAACTAGTGAACATGAAAACTAAACTATTCTTGCTGCCAACTGAACACAAAAGAAACTACGCTTATGGAAATTCAAAATTGCAATGAAATAAATCTAAATCAGATTACATCAATTCATTTTCTGACCCTTCATCATTAGACCAGCTATGACTTGCGGAAGTAATCATAAACAACTTGTGTAAATGATATTTAATTTTGCAGAAAGTAAACTAATACTAAACCATACACACATGATTCAATCCCTCGCCATCAGTCCAGCTGTGGCTTTCGGAGGCAATTGAAGATGTCATACATGATTTAATATATCTAAGTTTGCGGAAAAGAAACTAATACTAAACTACACACTTCATCATGCAGCCCCTCACCATCAGTCCAGCTGTGGCTTTCGGAGGTAACTGAAGACGCTATGAGCAGCTTAATATATCTAATTTTGCAGAAAGGAAACTAATACTAAAATACACATTTCATCATGCAGCCCCTCACCATCAGTCCAGCTGTGGCTTTCGGAGGTAACCGAAGACACTATGAGTAGCTTAATATATTTAAATTTAACTACTGAATCAGATAAACAAAACTAAAATGTACAAAGCAAGACTGAAGTTAAACAAATGCTATGAAAAGGAAACTAGCAGCAGAATAATGTTAGTCTCATATCATTAGCCAAAATACTATGAAAATGCCCGGGCTGTCTACCTAAAACCCGCACAAGAAAACTGATCAGTGATTTAACAATCATAAAAACATGAAAGACAAGAATGCAATGGAAATTATAGAAATGTATGAACAGAAATGAAACAACTATGAAATATGAACATGTAATGGATTATGATACAATGACTTTTAAAGAAATGAAATGAAATATATATACATTAATACACAGAACCTCGGCTGAGCAGGGGCCCTCTACACAGCTCTGGTACG
Source organism: Pinus albicaulis (assembly GCA_034641835.2). Taxonomy (NCBI): domain Eukaryota; kingdom Viridiplantae; phylum Streptophyta; class Pinopsida; order Pinales; family Pinaceae; genus Pinus; species Pinus albicaulis. The sequence continues at coordinate 597,820,111 of CM076584.1, forward strand.
ATCCTCAAACACGAATTAAGTTGAAAACAGAGTCTTTTCACATTAAAAAGAAGTTCATTACAGACTGGTAGTATTACGGCTCAAGGCAGCGTAATCACTACAAAGCTAACATAACAGAGTACGCACATCAACTATCAACTAATAACTCAACTACTAACTCTATGTGCGTATGCAAACGCTCTATATAAAACAATAAACTGTAACTGTCTCCTGAAGTTTATGATAGCAGCCAGCACGTAGACCACTAAGGCCACGGATATAGGAGTATGGCCATGTTGGAAAATGGATCTATGGAAGGTGGGTGCTTGAATTCAACTCCAGAACTTTGCACAGATGTCAATTAACCTCCGCAAGCTTAGAAACGGCCGTATGGATGTTTATATGCCACGAAACAAAGTCCAGCCGACATAGAACTCCATAGTTGACCTCCACGTGGATGGCTTTGACCGCAGCTTTCTTTGACGAATTTACTTGAACCAATAGGACACGAACCATGTCCTCGTCATTCCTAGCCTGCCCATGTGGCTCATTTCCTTCGTAGACACCTGTAGCATAGATTTCCACAAAATAGCTGCGGAAAGTTGCAGCAGCTGCGGAAAGTGGCAAGTTTCTGCAGCTGTATGAACAAAATCTAAATCAAATAGAAAACACACAAACATAATTAAAAACCATGTTAGATACTCTTTTGCACATGATATTGACAATTTTGGAGGTTTAGGTGAGTGAAAAAGATATGGAAAAGTGTATGGAAAAGAGGCAAATTCGGGACTCAACATACCCCCACTGTGAAGGTGTTGCATGTCCTCATGCAACCAAAATTTTGATATTCTTTGTTCAATTCATGTGCCTTGATACTTCAGCCAGCACATCTAACCCCCTTCTCTTCTTCTTTGGTACTGCCATCATTCTGGGTTTCTTCATTAAGCACCCGAATTTGATATTCACAAGTGCTCTACTCAATTTTTGGCATTTCCTTTTTAGCTTCTTATTCTTCTTTTGCCAAATACCCAAATGTAACATACTATTGTCATGGATAATCTTGTCCAGTTTGCCTTGCTCTTTGAGTGTTTCATTTTCATTTTTGATATGCCGATTCAAAAGCTCAAGCTCAAAAATTTCCTGTTTTAATGACTGAACTAAATCATCCTGCAATGTATGAGGCTGAATAGAAGAGGTACTTGGGCCTGTGGCTGCCTTCTCCAGGGATTCTATATAGTCATAGACCTCCTGCTGTTTGGGGTCTACTTCCGGTGTCTTTTTCATTGGGCTGTCCTCAAAGTGTTGCAAGGGAGAATTATGTTCAAAATCTGGCCGAGGAGAACTTACATCAATATTTTGCTGAGAATAAGATGGAGTACGCTCATTGTCTGATTGGGAGTGAAAGGAGTCAGGTTCACTAACTGACTGAAATGGACTATGGTTAGTTGGAGACTGTTCAGATGTCTCCTCACCCAAATCAATGAAATGAGGACCTTTAATTTGTGTTTTTCTCAGTTTTCCCTTAAGCCTGCTGCTTCTCCTCACATGCTGTGGTACACTACCCATTTGTTCTTGTTTTCCTGTTTTTGCCTTCTTGGATAGAGATGACTGCTTTTGAAGAAAAATTAATCTTTCAGATAGAATTTGGTGATCTTCTTCTTCAGAAGAAGAAGTTTTATGGATAGTCTCAATAATTTCTTTCCCTTTTGATATTGTTGGCTTCTTAGCTTTAATTTCCTTCTTCTTCCTTTTTACCAATCTCTCTTCCCTATCAGTTTTCTTCATAGTAGTAGTAGAAGTATCTTGGATTTCATCTACTGTTCTTTTCCTTCTACTTCTTTTTGCTGTGCTAGCTGCGGGAATTTCCTGTGTAGGAGCAACTTGGGTTCCAACATTCATTTTCTTTCTTCTACTCCTTCTAATTGGACTACCTTCAGGAATTTCCTGAGGTTCTTCAAAGAAGTTTCTAACTAGGAATTGTTCCCATGTATCTTGTCTTTCCTTTAGCTCCTTTTCAATCAGAATTTTTATAAGCCCATGGTGATATAAATGAGGCTCTACATCTCCTAGGTGTTTTTGCACAGTCACAACCATTTTCTTCAAGCTATTGAATAGGAAATAAGGAAGATTGAGAGTTTGGTTTTCAAGAAAATTCATCAATAGCCTAGTATGATACATGTACATAGAGCCAAAACGGCCTTCACATGTAATAAATTTTTGAACAATGAGTAGTAAAGTGGCCCATTCATCTTTTATTGCATGCACAGGGATTCCTCTTTTGAAAACAGTGATATCCATACCTTGATTTCGGAGGATTATTCTCCATGCCTCATCACCGATACTTTTATTTTTGAACCAACGTTCTCCTTCCTGAAGAAGGTCTGTGGCTGCTGCTATTGATGCTTCATTAACCAAAAACTTGAGGTCTCCCACTTCTGCTTCCGAGCCATCAAATGATCTTGCAAACGCTTTGGTAACTTCTCCGTGGTAACCCCTGAATTTCTGAATAAAACGCAGCCATTTAGCTTTCCTCAACATCTCTTTTGCTTGTGGAAATCCCTCTATAAACTTCGGTCCTTCCGGCTCTGCCCTTAATAATTTTCCCATTTTACTTCTCTGTGCTTCACAGGCTTGCCTCTGTGAGGGTTTTAAGTGGAAATGGAATGATGGAATACACAGAATCTAGCACAATACTGTGGGGATGTTATCACAAAACGGAAATGAGCACCATAAACAGAATGGAATAAGACTGTGGGTGGATATACGGGAATGAGAGTGAGCAAAAGGAACGGAATGGAGTGAAACAGGGAATGAGAATGAGTAGAGTGAGGTTTTGTAAACACGACAGAGACACGACAAAGAGGTTAACAAAGCATAATGCATTCGGCCGCATTTTGAATTTTGGTGGCTGTGTAATAAATATAAACACGTTTCAATCAATGATTATGAAGTTATGCGGCTTGTAAGAGTCCTTTGTCAACTCAAATACGTATCATTATTTACGGTGGGATATTTGAACATGAGTGAGAGTCGGAATTTCAATAATGAAACCGTTTGTGAATAAATGCAAGAGGATAACATAGAGATCGTGGAAGGTTACGGACTGTCAATATAATCATTGCGCGTTATGGGTAGAGCTCATAGTTTAAAATTATATAAAAATGTGTTTTTCGATACTATTTGAAATAAACTTTATTCATACCTTTGGAATCCTTGCTTTTGCCCTTGGTCTTCAACTGATCGATCTTCATTAGTGTCTTGAATGTTCCATTGATCCTCTCTCCTGCATTTTATTTCATAATTTATGAAAATAACAACTAACTGTACATTCTTTTTGAAAACAGAGTAGTAGCTGCGGAATCTGCTTCTGGCTGCGGAAACTGGAGTCAGCTGCGGAAACAGATGTCAGCTGCGGAAACTGACACAGCTATTACTTGGCTGAAATAGAAATGAACAAATGACAAATGACCAGGTGGAAATGGCCATAAAAATATTTTTATTGATGGAATGGATGAAATGAAGTGGAATGAAATGGAGTGGGTGGTGAGATGAAATGAAATGAAATTTTTTTTTTTTTTAGAAAATATAGAGTGTCAGGTGTCCCTGATTTTCACCCCATATTTTTTGTATAAGACTGCCAATCAATGATTGGTTTTTAGGCTTATACCATTTTTTTTTTTTTTTTTTTTGTTTTAAGTTGAAAACAAAAGCTAGGCTGGTGGAGAAGAAGAATTCTTCTGTACCAGCCTGATTGCAAAACTTTCTTGAAACAACTTGACAAAATCCTCTTTAGAGAGTGGCTTATGATAAAATTTCAATCTATGGCCATTCACTATAAGAGGAGTTTGAAACTCATCAATGGTCTTGATTCTTACAGCTCCATTGTTAAAGATCTTGTCAATCTCATATGGCCCAAGCCAATGAGTCTGAAATTTCCCTTGAAAATCTTTAAACTTGGAGTCAAATTACAATGCCCAATCTCCTTCTTGAAACTTCTTCTCTTTGATATATTTGTCATGCCATTTAGTTCTTTGATATTGAACTAGATCAGTTCTTAGAATTGCTTCTTGTCTGATCTCATCTAGCTCATTCAACTGCTCCATTCTATGCTTTTGGGCTTCTGATAAGTCCATCCCCAACTGAACTGCTATCTTGAAGGTCTTGACTTGAAACTCAATGGGGAGCAAGACTTCTTTCCCATAAACAAGTTCATAGGGAGAATGTCCTGTTGTATTCCTCCATGTAGTTCTGTAGGCCCACAAGGCTTCTGGAAGCCTTTCTGCCCAATCTCTTCTATGTAGATGAACAGTTTTGGTGATGATACTTTCAAGAAATTTGTTTGTGGACTCCACCTGACCATTTGCTTGTGGATGGTAAGGAGTAGACCTTCTATGCTTGATTTTGTATTCTTCCATCAACTTCTCCACCAAATTTGATGTGAATTGGCTCCCCTGATCTGTTACAATTTCTCTTGGAACACCAAAGTGAGTAAAAATATTCTCATAAAGAAAATGAACAACTGAATTTTCAGTAGCAGATACTAATGCTTTAGCTTCTACCCATTTAGTAACATAATCAGTGCAGACCAATATATACTTCTTTTGCTTAGATGGTGGATTAATCGGTCCAATGAAATCTAAAGCCCATTTTTCAAAGGGTTCAATGAGTACCTGTGTTTGCAGTGGCATTTCATTTGAAAGGGTAGGTTTCCCTACTCTTTGGCAGCTATCACACCTTTTGACATATTGTTTTGCATCTTTGAAGAGAGAAGGCCAATAATATCCCAAGGAGAGGATTTTATAGGCCGTCCTTTTGTCCGCAAAGTGTCCGCCGCATGGTTCATCATGACATGCCTTAAGAATATCAGGCATTTCATCTTCCCTGACACATCTTCTGATCACAAGATCTGGCCCTGTTTTAAACAATTCGTTATAAATCCATGAATATCTTGAACTCTCCTGAATAATTTTTCGTTTTTCTCTTGGAAATAAATGTGAAGGTAGTTTCCCTGTAACCAAATAGTTAGCAATATCTGCATACCAAGGGGTCTTAATAGTTACTGCAAACAAGTATTCATCAGGAAACTTATCTTCTACAGGAGAATCTTCTTTAGTATTCTGAATCCTAAACAAGAAATCAGCTATTGTATTCTGTTTTCCTGGTCTATCCAACACCGTAATATTGAATTCTTGCAAAATTAAAAGCCATCTTGTCACTCTGCCATTAGTAACAGGTTTGTTCATTAAATATCTAATTGCAGAATGGTCAGTATGAATAAAAGTTTCATAGCCTGTTATGTAATGTCTAAACTTATTAATTGCATGAACAACAACTAAGAACTCTTTTTCAGTCACAGTATAGTTCAACTCTGTGGGAGTCAAATTTTTACTGGTGTAATAAATGGCATAAGGAATTAAATCTTTTTGAACCAACACAGCTCCAAGAGCTGTATCTGAAGCATCCGTAGAAATATGAAAAGGGAGTTTCCAATTTGGTCCTCTCAAGATAGGTGCTTCAGATATTTTTGTTTTCAAAGTTTCAAAAGCTGATTGACAATCAGGATCCCATTTAAATTCACATTCTTTTGTAAGCAATTTGAAGAGTGGAGATGCTATTTTAGTGAAGTTTTCTATAAATCTTCTATAATAACCAGTAAATCCTAGAAAACTTCTAACATCTCTTTGACAATTTGGAATAGACAACTTGGAGATGACTTCAACTTTCGATCTATCAACCTTAATCCCATCTCCCGAAATATGATGTCCTAAAAAAATCCCTTCAGTAAACATCATAAAGCATTTTTCATGGCTTAATGAAAGGTTTGTTTCTTTACATCTTATAAGAACTTTTTCCAAATTTTCTAATGCCTCTTCAAATGAATTACCATAAACCGTAAAATCATCCATATAAACCTCTACACAATCATGGATTAGATCAGAAAAAATTCCTAGTACTGCTCTTTGGAATGTTGCAGGTGCATTACATAACCCAAAAGGAAGCACTTGGTAGGCAAAAGTTCCCCATGGACAAGTAAATGCGGTCTTATCTTGATCTTCAGGTGCTACCTGAATTTGATTATAGCCACTAAAACCATCCAAAAATGAAAAGTACTTTTTACCTGCTAATGTATCTAATACCTGATCAATAAAAGGCAAAGGGAAGTGATCCTTCAAAGTTGCTTTGTTCAATTCCCTGTAATCAATGCATACCCTCCATTTACCATTCTTTTTAGGTACTATAACCAAAGGAGAAACCCATCGGCTATCCGAAATTGGATAAATGAAGTTTACATTGAGAAGTTTTTGGAGCTCTTCTTTCACTATCTCCCTAAGATTTGGATTCATCCTTCTTTGAGGTTGTCCGATTGGTCTACTGTTTTCCTCAATATAGATATGATGGATGCAAGTCTTAGGATCAATACCCTTCATGTCAGTATACTCCCATGCAAATGCAGTAGAATGTTTTTGCAAGATTCTGGTTAGTTCTTCTTGTTGTGACTTCTCCAGATGTTTATTGATATTCAATGTCTTTTCTGGAAAAATCTCAATAGAAGAATTACCAAATTCTTCCATAGAGTAGAGAGACATTTGTCTTGATGATAAATATTCTATGTCAGATTCCAACTGAAATTGTGTGGGGTCATATTCTGAAGTTATCTCAAAATTTTCTAATGTGTTCAGAATTTGACTATCCTCACTAATTTTAGAAATGGTAAAGACAGGTTGTATAGTGTTCTCATCATCGACCCATTCATTATCTCCTATTTCTGTAATTGCTCTTGCGGGAGGATACAAATTGAATTTCTTTGTCGAATTACCATTAGAAATGTACATGTCTCCAGATCTACAACTAATAAAAGCATCAGCTGTGGCCAGCCAAGGTCTTCCTAAGATAATTGGATGTCCTCCTAGATTGCTTTTGGGAGTCAAAATCATAAAGTCTAATGGATATTCCCAAGAATCTAAGGAGACTGAAATATCTTCTAATACACCATCTGGTTTAATAACCGATCGATCTGCAAGTTGCAATAAAGTAGGTGTAAAAAGAAGGTTAGGAAGTTTTAACTGTTCCATAGTCTGCCTACTCATAATGTTGATAGCAGCCCCTAAGTCAATCAATGTGTTTGGAATTTCTATCCCATTTATATGTGTCTTGACAATTGGACTTCCTGGATCTACATATTTCTGCATGGCAATTTTTCCCATCATAATGTCTCCAATCTTTCCTACCAGGTGGATTCTTCTTGTGTCCTTTAGCTTTCTTCCTGGTCTTTTGAAACTCAACTCCTTTATGGTTTTTGCTAGAATAGGAATTTCTCGAATGGCTTGTAGCAATGGAATCTTGATACAAACATTTTTCAATTCATCTAGAAAGTCATAGTTAGGCAACAAGATTTGTTTTTCCACCCCCTTATCAATTTGTAGTCTTTCCGGAAAAGGAGGTGTAGATAAAGATACAGGTTGCTCAACTATAGGAGTTGTGGATGTTAGCTTTTCTTTTTCTTTTTGAATTTTTGAATTTTGAAGAGATTCTTCCTCAGAACCCTTATTGACTTGAAGAGATTCCTCCTCAGAGGTATCTTGCTCTTGAATGTCTATAGAAGGTTTTTCTAAAACTCTACCAGATCTGAGTTGTACATCGTTGAGAGGAACAATCATATAGTTAGGAAATTGTTGTCCTTCTACCATATAAGTAGTTTGAGGATTCTTATTGTTAGGATTTGGCAATGGCTGAGCTGGAAGTTGATTTGTCTTCTATTGGTATGGAAGCATGAGTTGAGGATTTGTATTTTGTTGAGAAGGTTGTTGTTGTGGAAATGGCAACGAAAGTTGTTGTGGATTTTGGCTTGGAAATTGTGAAGCTTGTTGATTTTGAAAAGATGGAGGATATTGATAAAATTGAGCAAATCTCGCATAAGGATTTTGCATCCCTTGTACCCATGGCTGATATGAATTTTGATGTTGGGGCCAAGGTTGTTGCCAAGGAGTCCAATTTTGTGGGGTTTGAAGATTCATAGGGTTATTAAACCCTTAAGATTGTTGTCCCTGCCAAGGTCTCCTTGCGACAAACAGAGAGATTCTACTGAATTTGGATCTTCTTGAAAAACAGCTTTGAGTCCAGGGATTGAAGGACAATCCTTGATCTCATGATTTTATGAGCAAATCATACATGTTTCTACAACTTTTGCATCCAAGGGACATTCCCTTAAAGCATGTTTCTTTCTACATTTCGGACAAAAGATGGCTAAAGCATCTGTTTCTGCTTTCTGCTTGTTTTGGATTTTATGGGTGTCTAGTTGTTCACTAAGACCCCCTAAGATATCAGTTTTAAACTCATCAAGCATATTACCAATCTCTGCCCTACTTACTGATCCAGTTGCAGATTTGTTAGCCCTAATAAGAGAAGAATCCCTAGGCCCTTTTCCAGTTTTAGATTTTCCCCTTGAGAGATGGATACATAGTTCTGTTATATCATGAAATGGAAGTTGAGAAATGTCTCATTTCCCCATCATGTTTAAAATGTCTATCCATTCATCTCTAATGGCTTTTAATAGGAGGGCTTTCAAGGTTTCATTATCTAAGTTGCTCATCTTTGCTCTTTTCAATTTGTATTGAAATCTTTCAATTAAGTCTTCCAAATTTTCATCTTCTTTTTGCATCATTTTGAATACCTCATCCTTGTGATTGGTGGGCATACAATAGTCCAAGTATCTATCCAAAATGTTTGTTTCATATCATTCCAAGTCCTGATAGATTGAGTGGCTAATCCCATGAACCATTTCAAAGCAGATCCCTTCAATGTTGAAGGAAATAGTTTGAGTTTTTGAGAATCTTCCATATAGTCATAAGTTCGGCACACTACTTCAAACTCAAACAGAAATGTTTCAAGATCCTCACTTCGTAATCCATAAAAGTTAGGGAGAACAGATGGTGAGATATTTTTCATTGTTGCATGAGTTTCCTCATCAACTATAGGGAATCCAAGCAAATTGTCCCTATTTCTACCGTTATTTCCTTCACCATTGTTATCTTCATTATCTCCTCCTCTTCTACCTCCACCTCTATTTATTACTTCCTCTGCCATGATAGTTTCTTTAGAGTTCTTATAGTCCTCTAGTTCTTCTACCAAGGAAGGATGAGAGAAAGTCTCTTTGTTTTCTAAGTGGGTTTTAGTAGGTGGTATAGGAGAATCCTCTAATTCAGCTGTTCCTCGACTTCCAAAAATCTTAAGGCTAGGGGTAGATGGTGGTGAATCTGGTCTATGCCTTGAAGAAGATGGAGTTGTGAAAATCGAACTCTTGGCTTTAGCTATAAACCTTCCCCTAGAATCTCTTGTTCTATGCATGTCATTTTTTATTTTTTTTTAAAAGTTGGGCTAATAATTCTTTTTCTGATCTTCCAGATCACACTAGGTGCAAGAAGAGAGCATACTTAAGAAATTAATAAACCAATAACTCTCTTTTCTGATCCTCCAGATCACACTAGGTGCAAGAGGAGAGCATACTTCAAGAAGTTATCAAGTTTTCCCTTCTTTTATGATTTTATGTTTTTTTTTTAAGAAATTGGTTACCTAGTTACACTTCCCCGGCAATGGCGCCAAAATGTTTGGTCAATTTAGTGTGTCCTAAATTGCTGCATTTAATTGTCAATCCGGGAATCGTAAGCTGATGAAGTGCGGCGCACTATATGTGCAAGATAACCCCTTTCTTAACTTTTTGTCGTTTTTGGTCTTCCTAAGGTGAAATGGAAATTCTAAAGTGAAAAGCAAGCTTGGTTATACTTGTTCAAGGAAGTGATATCCCCTATAATGATTTACCAATCTTGAAACTTTAAAAGCAAATTGAAATTACAATGACAAGACTTGAAAGAAAGTAAAAGTGTACTACTGAAATGAAAAGGTGCTGCTAATCTAATGAATCAAAACAAGAAACTAGTGAACATGAAAACTAAACTATTCTTGCTGCCAACTGAACACAAAAGAAACTACGCTTATGGAAATTCAAAATTGCAATGAAATAAATCTAAATCAGATTACATCAATTCATTTTCCGACCCTTCATCATTAGACCAGCTATGACTTGCGGAAGTAATCATAAACAACTTGTGTAACTGATATTTAATTCGCAGAAAGTAAACTAATACTAAACCATACACACATGATTCAACCCCTCGCCATCAGTCCAGCTGTGGCTTTCGGAGGCAACCGAAGATGTCATACATGATTTAATATATCTAAGTTTGCAGAAAAAGAAACTAATACTAAACTACACATTTCATAATGCAGCCCCTCACCATCAGTCCAGCTGTGGCTTTCGGAGGTAAATGAAGACGCTATGAGCAGCTTAATATATCTAATTTTGCAGAAAAGAAACTAATACTAAACTACACATTTCATCATGCAGTCCCTCACCATCAGTCCAGCTGTGGCTTTCGGAGGCAACTGAAGACACTATGAGCAACTTAATATATTTAAATTTAACTACTGAATCAGAAAAACAAAACTGAAATGGACAAAGCAAGACTGAATTTAAACAAATGCTATGAAAAGGAAACTAGCAGCAGAATAATGTTAGTCTCATATCATTAGCCAAAATACTATGAAAATGCCCGGGCTGTCTACCTAAAACCTGCACAAGAAAACTGATCAGTGATTTAACAATCATAAAAACATGAGAAACAAGAATGCAATGGAAATTATAGAAATGTATGAACAGAAATGAAACAACTATGAAATATGAACATGTAATGGATTATGATACACTGACTTTTTAAAGAAATGAAATGAAATATATATACATTAATACACAGAACCTCGGCTGAGCAGGGGCCCTCTACACAGCTTTGGTACGATCCTCAAACACGAATTAAGTTGTAAAACAGAGTTTTCTCATATTAAAAAGCAGTTCATTACAGACTGGTAGTATTACGGCTCAAGGCAGCGTAATCACTACAAAGCAAACATAACAGAGTACGCACATCAACTATCAACTAATAACTCAACTAACTCTACGTGCGTATGCAAACGCTCTATATAAAACAGCATGACAACCGGGCGATATCAATTATCAAGTAACTTAAAGTGTGGATGTGTTGAAGTCAATTATGACTGAAACAGTTTTCGCCCTTGATGAACTTTGAGCTAATCATACTTTCAATAATGAAATGCAGTGAGAATGGACAAGACAAAGGTACGAATTGGCTCTGGATTATAAAAAAATCTAAGCATTGAACTGTGTATTAAACTCAATCCCAATTCAGTGCCACACACAATTCACAATAGTAATAAACACCTGCACAGCTAGGAAACCTATGACAGCCCGGCAGCAAGATCCCTAGAACATATATATATATATATATTTAAATTTCTTCTTAGGTGGGAGGTAGGCCTTTACATAATTGGTTCCTTGATTTTGGTGCTTTAAAGCACATGGCCATCAAGAAGGATTGGTTTGTTACCTTCATTGAAGCCAAATCCAAAATAGAAACTACAGTCTTTGGTTTTGGTTGGGTGCATTTTGTGGAAAATTGTGGGGATGTTCAAATGAAATTGTTAGATGTTAAGAAGTGTACTTTTGAGAATGTGCATTACATACCATTGATCAGATATAGATAAAAATCTTCTCTCAATTAGTGAGATAACAATATAGAGTCCATATTTGGAGGCCTCATTTAGTGTTGAAAATCGTTTTGTGAAAGATAAAGGTAATGGACCAATGGTTAGGTGATTGCATCGGTGCTAAAACAGAATGGGTTGTATAGGCTTGTGGATGTTGATGTTGATGAAGAATTTGTTGGATATATCAAAGGCTACCAAAGACTTTTTAATTTAGGTTCAAATTTCTTTCATACTGATGAGTTATTCACATCATTCAATAATGAAAAATGGTGTTATTGCTGGAATGGATGTTTAAAGGGACTTCCTCCTTGTGCTTTTTGCAGCTTGTACTGACCACCGTGGGACTCCACAGTCTCCAACTCGGACATGTACATTGGAAGCGCAGGAGGGAGCTATTTGTGTAAGAACAGAGAATATTCTTATCTTACATTTATCTTCTGTCTATATTCCCATATAATTTTTGAGCTATGTACATTGTTGGGAATACTAGATATTTTGCAATAAGCAATCCATGTAAAGGTTGTTTAAACTCTATTGGTTTTTATTTGTCTTGTGAAGGGTATTTTTCTGCATCTCCATTGTTTTTTTATGTATGGACTGACACTGATTTTTGGTTGATATTCTTAGTGGGGTAGAGCTTACTATGTGAGAGGATAACCAGAGAAGGAAAGATTGGCTATGGAGGTGAGATGAAAGGGGAGTCTCACTGTTTTGTTTAGCATGTTTTTCTTTTCCTATTAATGGGAAAAACACTGATGGGTTTTTACTAATAAATGTGATAATCAATATCTAGAAAGGAGGGAATGTGAATATGATCTTAAGGCCTCTGTAGATTTCTACACAGTAAGATGCTCTGCATTGCTCCATATATATGGCAACTGCCTAACAATTTCTTGGAAATATATAGAAGCTATTCATGTGTTTGAAATTTTCATATGATGTCTGATCTTCAATGGTGGATTTGTTATTGTAGGAGGAAAGAGAATTTGCAAACCCATTTCTGACTGGAGTCCTAGTGTGAGTTCAAGCAGATTTGATCTCATAGCCTTAATTTCTCTGGGCTTGTCTCATTTTTTGTTGGCTTTATTTTATATGGCAATACATTTTGCTCCTGCTTTTTAGACAGATTCATCATAATCACTGGTAGATTCATCATAATCATTGGTTTTATAATTCTTGCAGGTTCATATCAACTCCAAACAAGAACATAAACAAGTACTATTTGGGCCCAACTCCACTGCAAGAAATGGCAAGGTATGTAACTTACAACAATATATTTGACCCAAATGTTTGAAATATGAGATTTGTTTTAAGTATAAAACGTTTCAACAAAATTTCACTTACAGATGGCATCATCTTGTATGCAGGCAAATTGCAAAAGCTGCTGGTCCATGTGGGAATAACCGTGACTATCTTTTCAAGTTGGAGCAAGCCATGGATAGCATTGGTGAGTTTTTCTTCTGACATACTGGCCCTTTCATACATCCATGCTCTGAATACTGTGTTTATCTGCAGTTGGAGTGAAATTTATAACTTGATTTATTGTTATAATGTCATAGGCCATCCAGACCAAGGGGTGATAAAGCTTTCAAGTGAAGTGAGGAAGTTTCTTGGAGGCATTCAAAACGTTTTCCATCAATCACCCTTGTGACTGCTAATAGCTCTGACATCCCACAATTACAACTTCAACCATATATCACCAACTGCTAATTCCTGAAATGGTTACATTCTTTTCTACTAACAGAGCTGAATATGCATGAATATTCCATCTAATCTGACAGTTGAGAAAGTGGTTCAGAATTTCCAATGAACAGCAACAGGAAGAAAATAAAACATGCTATTAAAAAAGTGTTGATAAACAATGGATCCGATCTAGGTGCCATGGTACAATAACAATATCGCAAAATACTTTAGATCTTCAACTATGGAAACATAATTTACATTACAACACCATTTAAGTTGAAGAAGTGAAAGGGCATCAGAATTAAGATCTCATCATTTCCACAGTAGTTGTGTTGTCAAGCAGTCTCACTGTATACAATAGCTTTATCTTATTGCAGTAGTAAGCCTCAAGGTTCATCATTGCTCTGCAGCAGTTGCTTAAGACTATCATTGCAGTGTTTTGATACAACACCCTTGTGACAATAACCTTTTATATGACAATAATCCTAAAGTGTTCATGATAGTCCTCCTGTGGGCCTAACTGAAGTATACCTACGGTGAGTAAATTCTGAAGATCATACAGTTTCGCTAAGCACAAAGATCTTCTAGAGTTTGCTGGCATGATATAATAGTCATTAACACTGTCTTGAATGAGTGGTTTGCAGAACAAGGCCAACAACTTGAAGGGATCCTAAAAGGCATCAAAAATCCTAAACCTTGTGGTATACTGTTGATAGCAAGAAGCTTCAGAACAAAAAGGCATCATCACACTTAAGGTATATTTCTCATTGGCACATGCAAAACAGAGAATAGTAGGCAGGTTGCTTCAGATGCATTTGATCAATGTATGATACTAGCTGATATAACTTGACTAGAGACTTTAAGTTTGTTTGAACAGAGACGTATGGAGCCATATTGATTTTCTATACTAAAAGACCCTAAATTAGCTTATGGAGGGGCACAATTAAATAATCTAAATTACATAAAATTTGGGATTTTTATTGCCACGTGCAAAATCAAAAGAGAATGAGCCCTCAAACACGACCAAACCCCACAAATGAAGCGCATACGAGGTGTTCTGGCACAGCATCCAGCCTACAAAAGCCCTTAAACGTGCAAGAATCCTTTAATCATTCTTCAAAACTGCCATGCAACCCTTCAAAGTGGGCACAAAAGCCTCAAGTGGACTGTCTAGCTCAACAAAATCTCCAACATGTAACAATTCAGACTCCCACATTCCCCTCAAGCATCTCAAAATGTGGACATATCACCCTTCAAGGTAGCAAGAAACCTTAATGATGATAAACCCCCTTTTTAAGTCACAAGAATCAGCTCAAACTAGGGCTAACCCTGCCACTTTGCATGCATTTGCAAATGGCTGAACACATGATTCATGTCGGCCCTCATTTATGTACTTTAAAGTTATCTCAAAAATCAGTTACACAGGTCAGCTCCATTATATTTTGGCAGGTCAGCTCAACACCATTTATTCTAACGTTCACACACACATATATGACATTGTTCGCCATATTCCTCTTAAGATTAGTGCGTTGGGCATACTATTTTCCTCAGCCCCAGGTCGCATTGTCCTGCCTCTGTTCTTCTCTGCTGAGAGCACCCAACATCATTTGGATCATGTCTGCCAAAAGAATTTTCCATGTACCAGGAGGATTCACTCAGGTACCCAACATGACCAATACAATGGAGACAACTCTCAGGCTGTTTTGACATACTACATTTGGTAACAAGAGGCACCTGTCAGATCTTGTGTTCTGTTCTATGTCACCCTGAGTCCGCATTTGATCTGTAACTTGATCTACCCCAGAAGCAAAAATTTCACCAATATCCACAATTGCATTTGTTGGGATCTTTTCACGGGCTTGAAACCAATCATTGCTAATAATAAATACAGGGGAAGAACCAAATATCTACCTGTGGAACATTTTTTCAGAAAATTCCATGAAGGGGTCACTGCTCTAAGCAACAAAGATCAGTGTTTTCTTCTCTGTTCACAGTCTTCTTGCAGCTCTTTTCTTGTGTTTTCAGTCCAATCAAAAGATCTGGATCCTCTCAAACAAGATCATATTTATTTACTCCCATTCTCTCATCAAGTCTCTGTGTTTTTTTTGAACAATGAGGATCATCAACTTCAGTCTGAACTACACAGCCTATTTAACTGATTTGTTTGCAGCAGCTTTAACACCAGATGGAGATTCAAACCCGTAATCAGTCTGGTACGAGTTGGTAACTCATCTTTACAAACAGCTAGCTAATCCCACTTTTCAAGCTCAAAATCGTTCTCAGGCTGAATTATGTCATCTGTACAGATTCAATCCAAGAAACCTAAGCTTGATAGTTTTGCAAAGTTTACAGCTTTCTCCTTATACTCTTCCACACCTTTGACAATCATCTCTGTTTTCACAAACTTTTGTGACAGTAATCAATTTTAATCTTCTAGGTACAGCTTACACAGAAGTTGGAAAGAAAAAGGACTAAGTTAAAAAAATAAATTCATTAGCACATTCAACCTCTTCGTGCGAGTTGATCATAACTTTCTCCTTTAAGTACCCAACCAAAATAGTGGGTAACTGTTCCAAACAACTCATATTGTGGTGTAAGAAGATTTTAATGAGTAAAGTCGACATGAAGGACAATGGAGGTTGGCAAGTTATTGATGAAGTTTTCCTTGTACAAGGGATTCACACCTTGAAGACTCCGAAGAGATTTCAGAGTGTGGAAGGGAGCAGTCATCCAAGGTTATATTACTTCAGATTCACAAATAGTCAACATGATGATGAAGGCCCTAGCAAAGGGGGGGTTTGAGATGCTGTGATAGTAGTTTGGTGGAGAACACTTTCCTTACAAAGGAGAGTTATTTCTTAACTATGATTGCTCAGTCGTTTCTCTTCCTCCAGCAGAGATGCCACACTTCAGTAGAGATAGTAGGTTATTGCAAATCCTAGCCTTGGGGTCTGTGCATAGCATAAGAAGTGCCTTCTGATTGTGGACTTCAGCAGAGTTAATGACACACAGCAACAGATTATATGGGCAATGAGAAGGGGTGCATGCATGCATGTGCCAGACTTAGAGTAGATATAATTTTAGTTGCTCTTATAAAATCAGAAGTGATGCCTTCTTCAGTGTTAGATTAGATTCTATTCTAGGAGTAAGTTAACTATTGTTTCAGATTTGGAAGTTTAAGTTTAGACCTTGCTTCCATTATTTTCAGAAGTTGACTTCACAAACTTAGCAATTTGCTTTTTCAGAACAAGATGGGCTATTCTGTATTTTCTCCTACCCTTTTTCATCTATAAAGAAAGGAAGGGTGTGAGAGATCAAACAATTCCAGTTTTGAGTGAGCTGTTGTAATGTTTTCTTTTTTTAGTTAATAAGAAAACAGAGGTGTGTTTTTTAGTGCTACAGATTTATTTTTGATGTTCGTATCGTCAAGTAACAAGTGTTGGTAGATTTGGTGTATAAACCAACAGTTTTGTACGTTTCTAGTTTACTGCTTTATAGAGTTTTAGGTTGCCGTCCTTGTCTTTAGAAAGGATACACATATGCCAAGGGACCATAGGCAGACCCCTTTCACCTCGATATTTGGCTCATAAAAAGGACCTCAAGATTTTCTCCAATTTGCCAAACTGGGTACATTATGGAGCCATATCTATTGAGAAATTTCTCCAATTTGCCAAACTGGGAACACTTATGGAGCCATATCTATTATAATTGACCTGTTTCACAGTCTCTGGAGACTTTAAGTTTGTTTGAACAACAAAATCTATTTGATTATTTAGTGTGAATTTCAACAACAAAAACTAGTCGAACTTTGAGGGCATCCAAATCCAAACCTGATTGTCAGTGAAGGACCCTCGGTGCTGAGGAGGATCATTGTGATCGAGTAAGCTTGCAGTAGTGCCCCCTGGGACAACTTTATATCCCATTGGATTTCCAATCTTTGTCTTCTTTGATGGATTGATCACATGAAACGTAGATGGCTGATAGAGGCTCAACTTAATTTGGGCATCCTTCTCTGTTTTTGCTATGTGTCTCCCTGCTTTCCAAAAACTTTTTCTTGGAGTGATAATCCACAAAAAAGCTAAAGAGGAAGAAAAGATCTACATGATAAGTGATAATCCACATTGATTCACAGGCAATAGAGGAATCTCTATTCATCTGAACATCAATCTAAGCAGCCGTAATGTACATACCCACAACGACCATTAGCAATCTCCTACACACAAACATCACTT
The DNA here is from genome assembly GCA_034641835.2 of Pinus albicaulis. Lineage (NCBI taxonomy): Eukaryota > Viridiplantae > Streptophyta > Pinopsida > Pinales > Pinaceae > Pinus > Pinus albicaulis. Next base: position 597,837,621 of record CM076584.1, read on the forward strand.
TCTATTCACCATCAGCAATCTCCTGCACACAAACATCACTTTCTATTCACCTCACCAGAGTGGATTAGATGCAAGCTCTGAGAATTCATGGGCAATAACACTGATCATGCCATCCACACCAACGTTACTATTAGGGGACTTGAAGGGCTGCATACCAGTCATGTATGAAGGGATTGAGAAAGGGTATGCACAGACATCTGGGCATTGTGTTCCAGAGTGCCCTACCCAAGCATAGGAAAGGGTATACCCTACAGTGGAAGGGAAGGTAAAATAATGAAACCCACAAACTGCCCTACTGAAATCCTGGACTGCTACATCAGTAGAAGTGAGCAAGAGATAGGACCAGTCTTGGGATCAATGGGCAAGGGATGGCGAAGGGTTGTTACTGCACTCTTAATCACAGCCTGGATTGAGAGGCGAGTGAGTGACTTTCCATGAGAGTAATAGCGATCATTCACTTCAGATCCCACCACAATATTCTTGCTGATGTTGGACCCAGTCTGGTCTGTGTAAAGCTGCACAGTCCTCCACCATTCTGCAACAGAGGGGGTTTTGCTGCTCCTGACGCTTCTATTGTTGTCTGAGAGAGCAAGCAAGAAAGCCTTTATGATCCTCTTGTCATTGAAAGTCTAGTTGCCATACCGGATTGTGTGAATGGTGATATTTTCTGTGAGGCTTGAGCATAGGACCGTTGTGGTATCTCATGTGGACAAATTCTGAGGAGCCTTCATATCTCTTTGAGCTCCCAAATTCATTTCCCATGGATACATCTGCAGCTTTTGTTGTGTTGAAGTTGGAAGGCCATGGCCTCTAGGCTTCAACAGCTATAAAAGCCAGAATACAGAAGAAAAATATAGAACCCACATGGAATGAAGCAGCAAAAACCCCAACTCTCTCCATTTATAAAAAAAATACAATAACTATTCCATAACTATTCCAAAGCCTCTAAACAAGTCCCTGATCTGGATCCTCTCAAACAAGATCATATTTATTTACTCCCATTCTCTCATCAAGTCTCTGTGTTTTTTTTTGAACAATGAGGATCATCAACTTCAGTCTGAACTACACAGCCTATTTAACTGATTTTTTTGCAGCAGCTTTAACACCAGATGGAGATTCAAACCCGTAATCAGTCTGGTACGAGTTGGTAACTCATCTTTACAAACAGCTAGCTAATCCCACTTTTCAAGCTCAAAATCGTTCTCAGGCTGAATTATGTCATCTGTACAGATTCGATCCAAGAAACCTAAGCTTGATAGTTTTTCAAAGTTTACAGCTTTCTCCTTATACTCTTCCACACCTTTGACAGTCATCTCTGTTTTCACAAACTTTTGTGACAGTAATCAATTTTAATCTTCTAGGTACAGCTTACACAGAAGTTGGAAAGAAAAAGGACTAAGTTAAAAAAAAAATTCATTAGCACATTCAACCTCTTCGTGCGAGTTGATCATAACTTTCTCCTTTAAGTACCCAACCAAAATAGTGGGTAACTGTTCCAAACAACTCATATTGTGGTGTAAGAAGATTTTAATGAGTAAAGTCGACATGAAGGACAATGGAGGTTGGCAAGTTATTGATGAAGTTTTCCTTGTACAAGGGATTCACACCTTGAAGACTCCGACGAGATTTCAGAGTGTGGAAGGGAGCAGTCATCCAAGGTTATATTACTTCAGATTCACAAATAGTCAACATGATGATGAAGGCCCTAGCAAAGGGGGGGTTTGAGATGCTGTGATAGTAGTTTGGTGGAGAACACTTTCCTTACAAAGGAGAGTTATTTCTTAACTATGATTGCTCAGTCGTTTCTCTTCCTCCAGCAGAGATGCCACACTTCAGTAGAGATAGTAGGTTATTGCAAATCCTAGCCTTGGGGTCTGTGCATAGCATAAGAAGTGCCTTCTGATTGTGGACTTCAGCAGAGTTAATGACGCACAGCAACAGAGTATATGGGCAATGAGAAGGGGTGCATGCATGCATGTGCCAGACTTAGAGTAGATATAATTTTAGTTGCTCTTATAAAATCAGAAGTGATGCCTTCTTCAGTGTTAGATTAGATTCTATTCTAGGAGTAGGTTAACTATTGTTTCAGATTTGGAAGTTTAAGTTTAGACCTTGCTTCCATTATTTTCAGAAGTTGACTTCACAAACTTAGCAGTTTGCTTTTTCAGAACAAGATGGGCTATTCTGTATTTTCTCCTACCCTTTTTCATCTATAAAGAAAGGAAGGGTTTGAGAGATCAAACAATTCCAGTTTTGAGTGAGCTGTTGTAATGTTTTCTTTTTTTAGTTAATAAGAAAACAGAGGTGTGTTTTTGAGTGCTACAGATTTATTTTTGATGTTCGTATCGTCAAGTAACAAGTGTTGGTAGATTTGGTGTATAAACCAATGCGTTTTGTAATGCTTGCTTTCATCGCTGAAATTGTTTTAGGTTGCTGCCCTGTCTTGTAGGATACACATATGCCAAGGACCACAGGCGCACTTTCACTCCCCGATATTTGGCTCATAAAAAGGACTCAAGATTTTCTCCAATTTGCCAAACTGGGTACATTATGGAGCCATATCTATTGAGAAATTTCTCCAATTTTCCAAACTGGGAACACTTATGGAGCCATATCTATTATAATTTACCTGTTTCACAGTCTCTGGAGACTTTAAGTTTGTTTGAACAACAAAATCTATTTGATTATTTAGTGTGAATTTCAACAACAAAAACTAGTCGAACTTTGAGGTCATCCAAATCCAAACCTGATTGTCAGTGAAGGCCCCTCGGTGCTGAGGAGGATCATTGTGATCGAGTAAGCTTGCAGTAGTGCCCCCTGGGACAACTTTATATCCCACTGGAGTTCCAATCTTTGTCTTCTTTGATGGATTGATCACATGAAACGTAGATGGCTGATAGAGGCTCAACTTAATTTGGGCATCCTTCTCTGTTTTTGCTATGTGTCTCCTCGTCAAAAACTTTTTCTCGGAGTGATAATCCACAAAAGCTTAAAGAGGAAGAAACTATCTACATGATAAGTGATAATCCACATTGATTCACAGGAAATAGAGGAATCTCTATTCATCTGAACATCAATCTAAGCATCTGTAATGTACATACCCACAACGACCATCAACAATCTCCTGCACACAAACATCACTTTCTATTCACCATCAGCAATCTCCTGCACACAAACATCACTTTCTATTCACCTCACTAGAGTGGATTAGATGCAAGCTCTGAGAGTTCATGGGAAATAACACTAATCATGCCATCCACACCAATGTTACTATTAGGGGACTTGAAGGGCTACATACCAGTCATGTATGAAGGGATTGAGAAAGGGTATGCACAGACATCTGGGCATTGTGTTCCAGAGTGCCCTACCCAAGCATAGGGAAGGGTATACCCTACAGTGGAAGGGAAGGTAAAATAATGAAACCTACAAACTGCCGTACAAAAATCCTGGACTGCTACATCAGTAGAAGTGAGCAAGAGATAGAGACCAGTCTTGGGATCAATGGGCAAGGTATGGCGAAGGGCTATTACTGCACTCTTAATCACAGCCTGGATTAAGAGGCGAGTGAGTGAATTTCCATGAGAGTAATAACGATCATTCACTTCAGATCCCGCCACAATATTCTTGCTGATGTTGGACCCAGTCTGGTCTGTGTAAAGCTACACAGTCCTCCACCATTCTGCAACAGAGGGGGTTTTGCTGCTCCTGACGCTTCTATTTTTGTCTGAGAGGGCAAGAAAGAAATCCTTTATGATCCTCTTGTCATTGAAAGTCCAGTTGCCATACTGGATTGTGTGAATGGTGATATTTTCTGTGAGGCTTGAGCACAGGACCGTTGTGGTATCTCATGTGGACAAATTTTGAGGAGCCTTCATATCTCTTTGAGCTCCCAAATTCATTTCCCATGGATACATCTGCAGCTTTTGGTGTGTTGAAGTTGGAAGGCCATGGCCTCCAGGCTTCAACAGCTTTAAAAGCCAGAATACAGAAGAAAAATATAGAACCCACATGGAATGAAGCAGCAGAAACCCCAACTCTCTCCATTTATAAAAAAAATACAATAACTATTCCATAACTATTCCAAAGCCTCTAAACAAGTCCCTGATGTGCATTATCTCTTAATATTATGTTTTGCGTGGTCAGGATTTGGAAGAAGGAACCGGTTTGCAGTTTGATGTTGGTGAGCATTATGTTCATCCTCTTATTTTCCCTCACCGATCCTGTGCACAACATGACAAACCCCAGCTACATGGAAAACACCAGGTACGCTGAGAATAGAAGGTAATCTGCATTGATGGCATCTTGTATTGATGTCATTGAATCCAGAACGACCGTCGGGTCTCTTGGAGAGTCCCATTAATGAAATAGCTTGATGATATAGTCGAGCTTGATGATATAGTCGACATTAGCAGGCTCTCGAATGTGTAACCCATTTCCCATTAATGGAGGATGATGTTCTCAGTAAACCATTACCCTCGCTCAGCGAGCAAGAAGATCGGCGAGCTTATGCACATCAAGGACCAACATTCAACTTCCAAGCCCCAACCTCGCCTGCGAACCAGTGAAAAAAAATGTGGCGAATCGCTCCAACCCCTTCCTCGGACGCTGTAAATGCAGGCGAATTGCATTGAAATGTGCTCCAACAAAGAAAATCGAGGGCGAGTTGGACTGTTTCAGTTTTATGCGCATTTTTTTCGGTAGGCTAATATATAATAATTAATTATTTTTAAAATAATTATTGGGCTAATTTTATAAAACTATAGAAAATAGGGTTTATATAAAAAATTCCTATTAAAATTTAAAATCCCTTAAAATTCGCCTTTGGGCTAAAATTCGCTCCTAAAATTATCCCTGTTATGACTTTGAAATAATCTACAAAAAAGGAAAGCTTAATGTTGTTGCAGATGCACTTTCAAGAAAGAATGAAGAGGTGGAAGCATTGCTTTGTGCCATTTCTATTATCCAACCAGATTGGATAACTGAAGCAAGAGATGAATGGAAGAAGGACAAAGATGTATGGATACTCATTCAAAAGTTGCAGCAAGATCCTAGTACATCTGATACATTTAGTTGGAAAAAATGATTCCTTATGGTACAAAGATCGCTTATATCTTTGTAAGAATTCCCAACTAAAACAAAAGATTCTTCTGGAATTGCACACTTCTCCTTTAGGAGGACACTCAGGATTTTTAAAAACTTACCACAGGGTGAAGAAAGAATTTTTTTGGGATGGCCTTAAATCCGATATTCAAAAGTTTGTGGCGGAATGTTTGGTTTGCCAGCAGAATAAAGTGGAAACAATTAAGACCCCAGGACTTCTACAACCTTTATCCATTCCAAGTCAACGTTGGGAGGGGATTTCAATGGATTTTATCACAGGTTTACCTAAGTCCGAAGGAAAGAGTGTCATCATGGTGGTAGTTGATAGACTTACCAAGTATGCACACTTTGTGCATTATCTCATCCATTTAAAGCAAGTACAGTTGCTACTACATTTATGGATAGAATTCAAAAGCTACATGGAAGCCCAAGGGTTATTGTGAGCGACAGAGATCCCATTTTTACTGGAAATTTTTGGACGGAGTTATTTTCTTATTTGGGTACTCAATTAGCTCATAGCTCATCTTATCATCCTCAATCTGATGGTCAAACTTAGATAGTAAATAAATGTTTGGAAGGATATCTTCGTTGTTTTGTATCTGATAAACAAACACAATGGGTCAAGTGGTTACCTCTTGCTGAATGGTGGTATAACACTTCCTTCCATACTGCAGCAAAAATGACCCCATTTATGGCACTCTATGGATATCATCCACCATCCATCACATCATCTTTAAGGGAAAATTCGAAGGTTCAAGCAGTGGAAGATCACATCGAGCATCAGCAAGAAGTTCTCCAACTCTTAAAGGATAACCCGAATTTGGCACAAAATCGAATGAAACAACAGGCAGATCAACATCGTAGCGAGAGAAGTTTTGATGTAGGAGATTGGGTATTTTTACGGCTACAACCATACAAACAAATGTCCCTCAAGCAAGCAAAGAAGGATAATAAATTATCGCCAAAGTAATATGGTCCTTACAAGGTGTTGCAAAAGATTGGTACTATGGCATACAAATTGGAGCTTCCTGCTTCTTCGCGAGTACATCCAGTTTTCCATGTTTCATGCTTAAAGAAGGTTATAGGTGAAAATCTTCCAGTTCAAACAATATTGCCAGAACTTGATGAGGAAGGAAAAATCATATTGGAACCTGAAGCGGTCATGGAAACAAGAACTCGACAACTATGGAATCGATCAATTTCAGAGTATCTCTGAATCATTTTGGCCCTCCAATATAAATTTGGCCCAGCAAAATGCTCTCTGGCAATAATTCTACACTCTCTGTTGCAATGTAATTGCAAAAAAACCTATATCTGGTGCTCAGAAGATTCTCAAAAATTACTCCCAAACTCCTCAATCCAATCCGACCAAAACCCAGAAATGGTTTGGTCAGATCACAATCCTCCAAAATTGACCCCAATAAGCCCTACGCTCTCCCAGTAGCTATTGAATACGTTGTCTACAAAATGATCAGAAAAATACTCAACAACACTCAAAATGTGCAACAATTAATCCCTCTTGAACTTCCTCTATCTCCCATCTCAAATGGTTGAGACCTTCCTCCGCAACTAGGCTCAACTCTCCTCCTTTGCGCTGGCATAGAGATTTCCACGTTGCTCTAGAGATAGAATATCAATCTCAGCCCTTGGAGGTCCACCTATAGATGAAAATATAATGAGCCTTGCAAACAATAACAGACACAAGAACCCATCTGCTTCCTCTAGAAATACGCACTCCAAACTGAGGTAACAAAATGTAGAAGCTGAAGATAAACAACTCAAACAATTGAGATCATAATCAATGGTGCAATAATGCATGCAAAAGTAATAAATCTTCGATCTTATTTTGAAATTGATGTGCAGTAAAACCCTTGAACTTGGAGTTTCTAGTAATTTGGAAAGTAAACCCTCAGGCTGGCAAGATCACTAGCTCGGATACCGCTGTAATATCCCAAATGGGATATTTTATGAATTTTGTCAGAAATTAACTCAACCAAAATTTCTCCGTCAAATTCACTGCCCAGAGAGAGACCTTGGATATGTCTCTCTTCTTCTTCTCTTTCTACCTCCTTTCCTTTGATTCAAGGGATGTGTAATATTCCTTTTCTTGGTATCGCCTATGACAGGGTTAGGATGGACTTCCAGAGTTGGGAGGAGATAGGTCATAGATAAAGGTTGGTGTCATCAGCAGGCCCAGGGGCTTTTTGGAGGAGTTTTGAGGAGTTTATATGAGGACCGATGGAATTCTCTTGATATATTCCATCATCCGCATAGTTTGCATTTCGTTTTGGTGCATTCCATCAACTTTTAGAAAATAAAGTTATTTTTGGGATTAACTCAATTAATTACGCTCAAGGTGGCATTCGGGGAGGAATACGTGATAGAACACCTTAGTGTAATAGCTCGTTGGAACCAGAATGAGGAGATCTTTAGGATGGGATACTGGGAAGTGGTTTATAGTGGCCAGAGATAGTACCATGGGCGATATACTATTTTACTTAATTAAAAATGACTTTAATTAGTCATTTAATTAAAGGAAAAATAATATTTAGCGGAAAAGGGGCCAAAAGTGACTTAAGTGAAATATAATTAAATTAAAGTCACTTTGATATAGTCAATGGAGGATCTTCTAAAATAATAATAAAATAATAAAATAAGATGCTTATAGAGGATTGGAGATCTATCCATTAGATCTATAAAAGGGGAAGTGAAGGTCATTTGGAGACACCTTGGTTTAGATCATTTTCTTGTGTGAGAGGTTTGAGAACTTGGTTCTCTACTCTATTGGTAGCCCCAGGACAGAAACCCTCTAGTGATTTGTAAGTGTTGGATGAAAACCGAACTCTCTTTGAGGAGACTTCATTCAGAAGTTTCATAGAGCTTTAGGGATATTGGAGTGGGGATCATTCAAATCCTCAATTGGTGCTTCGTTGATTTCCAGTTGATTCAGTGGTCACTATTTCTAGAGGGAGAGTGTAGCGGTTCAGTCTTGAGAGGCCAGTGCAGTATTGTAGTAGATCCTTGAGGCCAATTCTATTTCAGTTATCTCATCTATTTCTCATTTCAGCATGTTAACCCAGTTATATTTTAATAAAGCTGAGTAATTTCTTGAATTATGGTGTTATGGATTTTCATGTACTTGTATGGTTTATTTTACATGGAAATATTCTATTAAATGCATGATAATTTGACGGAGAAATTTTGGTTGAGTTAATTTCTGACAAAATTCATAAAATATCCCATTTGGGATATTACAGCGGTATCAGAGCTAGTGATCTTGCCAGCCTGAGGGTTTACTTTCCAAATTACTAGAAACTCCAAGTTCAAGGGTTTTACTGCATATCAATTTCAAAATAAGATCGAAGATTTATTACTTGTGCATGCATTATTGCACCATTGATTATGATCTCAGTTGTTTGAGCTGTTTATCTTCAGCTTCTACATTTTGTTACCTCAGTTTGGAGTGCGTATTTCTGGAGGAAGCAGATGGGTTCTTGTGTCTGTTATTGTTTGCAAGGCTCATTATATTTTCATCTATAGGTGGACCTCCAAGGGCTGAGATTGATATTCCATCTCTAGAGCAACGTGGAAATCTCTATGCCAGCGCAGAGGAGGAGAGTTGAGCCTAGTTGCAGAGGAAGGTCTCAACCATTTGAGATGGGAGATAGAGGAAGTTCAAGAGGGATTAATTGTTGCACATTTTGAGTGTTGTTGAATATTTTGCTGATCATTTTGTAGACAATGTATTCAATAGCTACTGGGAGAGAGTAGGGTTTATTGGGGTCAATTTTGGAGGATTGTGATCTGACCAAACCATTTCTGGGTTTTGGTTGGATTGGATTGAGGAGTTTGGGAGTAATTTTTGAGAATCTTCTGAGCACTAGATATAGGTTTTTTTTGCAATTACATTGCAACAGAGAGTGTAGAATTATCGCCAGAGAGCATTTTGCTGGGCCAAATTTATATTGGAGGGCCAAAATGATTCAGCTAGAATTTGCCCAATATTTTTCTGAGTTTTTCTGGGCTTTCTGAGCAGATTCCATGGTTAAAATCCTGGCATTTTCTGAGCAGCATATCAACCCATTCACGCAGTCCCTACTCAACCGATAGTTTTAGGCGCTACGCAAAAAGGACAAATTTTGAAAGTTGGAGTTAGAGAAAGCCATTTCTGGGTTTTTCTAGGTTTTGTGAGTAGAGTTCGTGGTTAAAATCTAGAAATTTTCCAAGCAATAGATCAGCTGATTTACACAGTCCCTACTGAGCCAGCAGCTATAGGAGCTAGGAGAAAAAGGGCTAGATTTTGAAGGTTGAAATTCAAGGAAACCATTTCTGCGTTTTTCTGGGTTTTGGGCAAGGATCACCCTCTCAAATTCCTGGAATTTTCTAAGCTATAGAAGTAGCCCAACCGGTAGTCTGAAGTTAGCTAGCAGCAACAATTCCAATAGTTGCAAAATTTCCAGAGTCAGGACAGAGCTGTGGAGAGATCATTCCCTTGCATCTGGGGTAACATTATTTTTGTCTTGCTTTGCTAGGTGAATTCAACTTGTTGTGAAAAAATGATTTTGCTAGAGCCCAATTTATTTTCCAGAGCCTAAATTATTTGACGAAGCTAGATTTATCTGTTGGGGCAGGGTATTGTAATAAGAAATGTATTAATCTATGTAGGGTTTTTTTTTGGTACCTTTCATTTTTATCATAACTTTTTATTGTTGCCATAAACATGGGGTTCTTAAAATACCTCCTAAACCCACATGGCATCACAACCGTTGAAGCTTTGAACCACAATTTTTCTATGGACCAAGAACCCAAGCAGAACAATAGACCTTTCTCAAAAGGGGTCTATGCCATTCTTCAAAATGTGCAATCCGGGGACCTACAGAAAGAATTAGAGATAGGGCACAAAATCCTTGTGCTTGGGACAAATTTGAAACACATGAATATCACATTGAGAATTCTTTCCAAACATGAGGAACTTAATGAACTCCTTTCCAAAGTAAAACAGTTAGATGTGAGAAAATTAATTTGGGCCTTAAAACCATGTATGCTTGATCTCATACAACCCAAGTTCTTGGAGGAAACTTGTGGAGGGGTCACACTTCCAGTTGCAGCTTGTCTCAGCAACATCATGAGACTAACCATCCCTACAACCCCTTACAATGCTGACATTACACTAGTACATATGGTCAAAATTTCGACACTTTTGACGTATTGTCAAAAATTTCCCCAATTTTTCTCATTTTTTTTAATCTCGCCAACAAGTGTCGCTCTAGCGAATTTTTTGGAGTATTGTTGTAACAACGAAATTTAGGAAAATCATCAAAATACCGACATTTAGGAGACATACGTCGGTCTCGCGACGTTCAGGAGACATACGTCGGTCTTGTGACGTTTATGGATACCGTTGGTCTTGCGACGTTGAGGGCGAAACCGTTGGAATACTGACGTTTAAGAGAAATAAGTAGGTCTTGCGACGTTTAGGGATACCGTTGGTATTGCATCATTTAGGGTAAAGTTTCGGTCTTGTGACTTTTAGGAGCCAAAACATTGGTCTTATGATGTTAACAGAAAACACATGGAAATTTAATTTGCCAGCCTATTCAAATTTATTTTCCCACTCCACTTCTTCGGTGCTAATTCTGCTTGTTTGTTTTCTTAACATAGAATGGGTTTTCGAGTATATGCTACTTCAAGGGTTTCCTGATGGAGGAAATCACAATACAGGGTTTAGGGCGCGTTATTGCGATAAGACAAATTTTTGAATTTGAAGTTTGAACAAAACCCAAATCCTTCATTTCCTTGCTGGTTGAAGTTCTATAGTTGAGACACAAATTTTTATGAAGAGGGAGGTTGAATCCCCTCTCATTTTATGCTAGACACGAGTTCTATTACTACAGGGAACATTTCACTGCCATTTTCTGGGTTGTTCTGCTATCTACATGAGTAAGTCTAGCCACTATTTTGGTGTCGCTAAGCTGCTATGTGTTGGGGCTGCATTTTGTCTTTAGAGGTGTTCGATTTTGTGTCTATTTGGAGTTGCATTGGGATGAGAGCCTCTGCTGGAAATTTGGACAAACTATAGACTCTTTATGGTGATCAAATCTTCTAGTTATACCCATCTATCAGCTGTCGGTTAAGTGTGTCTCTATACCTGGGAGTTCTGGTTCGATTTCTTGTACCTGGCCATTATCTTGGTCTTCCAATAAAGCTAGTCTATTATTCAAAGAGGGTTGATATCTATTTATGTGTTGCCTACTATTTTCTGCCACTACTTATTAGGTTCTTACTTATGTCTAATTCACTATATACTCAAGTCATGACTGTGAGAAGGTTGTTTGTGGATTATATTATTTTTGTATCAACCATGTAATTATTTATGAGTTGCTATAAGGAGTATATTTGTGATTTGAGAAGTCTGTTGGTTCATGTCAGTCATTGGATTAAATTCCCAGAAGTTAAAAAAATTACATTGAACGCCTACAGCAGAGTGTAGACAACATGTTTGAATAAATTCATGATTGAAAACTCAAACCATAACTCAGAAAGTTTAAACATGTTTGGTAATGATTTTGTTACTGGTAAAATAACATATAATTTTAATTAAACAAGTAAAAAAATAGAGAACATGCCTCAACTATGCCACCTAAGTTGCAACTACCATTTCAACCTTTTTTTTGAAAAATGTGTCTTATATCGACAAAAATATTTACAAAAAGTTGTATAAAAAAATGAAGGTATATAGAAAGAACATCATAACCTTTTCCTCAAAGCAACTAAGGATGAAATAAAATCAGAGTATGTTGCAAGATCCAAAGATTGAGTATCTGACCTAATGGTGTACCTTATTCTTCCATTTAGAATAGAATGAATACAAAGAGCTGAGCTGTAAAGAATACAAAGAGAAATAATGCCAAATCCCTACAAATGTAGGACAAAACTAGAAGTGACAATCTCCAAACACTGTAGAGCACCAAGGAATCCTGCCCACAAGCAACATTGAATACTGGTCCTCAAGGTACTTCCAACATTGTTTAGCAAACCTCCCAAAAAATATGCTTTGCTGTTTCCAATCTGTAACAAACTGGACAAAGGCCATCAAAGGGACCACTCTTAGCCAAACTGGCCTTGGACAGGAGCCCCTGATAGATGACCAACCAAGCAAAAACTCAGGTTATAAGAAAGGTGGCTAAGAAAACACCGTGAAGTCTCGAAACCCAATGTCCTCCAGGTCCTTGGAAAGCCAACAAGCATTAAGAGCCTGAGACAATCGGTGCCTCTGATGAAGCATGTAACAAAATTGTCAATATTCATACTGCAAAAGTGCAAAACCAAAGCACCAATACCAATTCCTCCGAAATGGTCCAAGCATCCCAATGTTCATTATGTAATATAAACAACTCAGCCTCAAGAATAAATCCTTGCAGCTCGATAATCAGAGGATTGTTACGGTTACAAGACCATACTCCTGAACAAGAACATGCCATTCCCTTCATGAATGAGATATAGAGTCCCATAAATCACACAGGAAGAATGCCCCTTTCATGAAGAGCCTTTAGTTCGGTGACTCCAAATGGGCCAAGATTCTAAATATTTCCCTCCCCAACAGCCCTCCCAAATCCAACGAACCAATCCTGCAACAGATTTTCATGATGTCCAAACTCTCTTGACAATGAGAGAACCTAACACCTAAAGTAAATGAAGCAGATAAATGCTACCACATAAGCCCAAAGCCCCTTGAAATTGACCTAAGTTTTGTGTAATGCCCCCCAATACTCAGACAAAACTTGCCAAGGTGTTGAACCTTCAAGACAACATGCCACCTAATTGGCTGCAAAAATATTTCAATATGTAGCAACAACATCAATCAAACCAAGGCCCCCATCCCACAGGACCAATGAAAGAGCCCACTCCCCACCATCCTTTGACCACAAGTAAACTCCCAAAATTTGTTGAAGTCATTGGAATTGAACCATGATGAGGAACCAACAAGACACATAATACACATGACAAGCCTAAGGAATCCAACCAACAGTAATCAACTTTCCCACAAAGGGGAGGACTTTATGGTGCTAATTTCTAACAATGCAACTTGATCTGAAGCCTTGGAATACACCACTAACACATAGTAGCTAAAGGCAATCCAACTCCAAACGAAAAACCCAAACAACATGAAATAACCCTAGAGCGAATATAAGACCAAGCTGCAAGGATCTAGTTAGCATGAGAATCCAACCAGATTAGTCAAAAATAAATCTTATGAGCACCAACCAAGGCACTTGAAGTAGAAAAAAAGTGTTTTGACAAGCTAGGGACCCATCAGCTCATTCCTGCTCCACGCTCCACCAAAAAGAGAACCATTGGCAAAGTGATTATTAATCATTCACAAACCATCTGGGAGACAAATACCATAGACCTACCTCACAATACAAGAAACCTACAACAATTATCCTGATTCCCAAAGCATCAATAGTCAAGATGTAAAAATACAGAGCCAAGGAGAACCCAAAGGGATATAACATTATTAACGAAGACAAAGGTCATAGCATTAGTGAAGACGATATTCACAATAGAAACATTTTGGGGTCAGAAAATAAAAAAACCCAGGTAGGTTAACATCTCTGAGATAAAGGACCAGTCATCCTGATCACAGGCTTTGTCAAAATAAATCTTAAGGAAAAGGGACTGCTAACAAGTCTCCCTAGCCCACTCCATAGCCTTTAAAGTAGATGCCAGAATGAATCTATCTTGTAAAATTCTTGTTTTCTTCTAGTGTACCACATATCAAGCAACAAAGAAGTTCCTCAAGGCCAAAGCCTTAGCCACAATTTTATAGGCAACAGTGAGCAATGTGATAGGCTACCACCTTTGATAGGATCTCCTAGTTGTATTCTTCAAAACAAGCTTAATTAGCCCCTAGTTGATAAACTTATAAACACAACTAGAAGCACACCTCAAAGTTCAAACAACTAGATTTAGTATATCTTGTACACATGGGATTAAAGGCAAATTCGTGGATCTTAAACAATAAACTAGTGTTTTCATGGGAACCCTCCTAGGCCTCCTGCTCCTACTCCCACTCCTTTTACAAAAGACCAAAGAATATATTTATTTCACATCGAGACACTGAAAAATGCACCTACAATCATAATTTTAAAACTACTTAGACATTGACTGAACCACCTATCAACTGAGGTTTTAACCCAGCCTCAGATCAACTCAGATACAATGACTCAGTTTTCAACTAAGATTGACTTGGGACAATTAGGATCAAATGACTTAGATTTTGACTCATTTTTTTACTATGGTTGAGGTTCATGCTTTAGTTGTCATCTTGGTGACTGGTTTGATTCCTGTGCATGTGGATACATGTTTTGCACTTCTTTCTGGGATCACTTGCAATGCCCCTCACTAGTTAATCGTTACTAGTTACCCTTGGGTTAAAAATTTGGTTTTTGTTTCTTCTCTGCATGCTTGGATCTAGAGGTAGGGGTAGCAAGCTTTTTAGAAATGATTAATGTTTAAAAGTTTCTAGGATCTATGTTTCCCTAGTTTCTGAAAATCAAATGTCTACAATGGCTCTTCCTATGAAAGATATAGGGCCATAAATTTGTTCCATACATAGGTGAGGATTGTGGTATGCTGTCCATTAAGTTTAGATAAAGAAAATATAATGGAAAATACCTTTCCAAAACCTCATTGCTACAGGTTCTATAGAAATGTAGGGGGTAGATGCTTACTCAAAGAGTACAAATAATTAGAGTAATTTTAGATCTTAGCATGTAAATTTATGAAATCATTGTAAATTTATAGTCAAGGGAACAATTGTGCATTCATCTTTGGGCCAACCTTTATACTAACTCTACTCTATTTAGATGATACTATTACTTATGTGTATTGTTCTACTACTTTGTGCATTGTTTTTTTTCTTTTTGTATATTATATATTTCTTTCAAACTATTTGAGATTATTTGAATCAAAGCTGCAGTTATGGAGGTTGGGGTCGTAGTTTGTAGATTGCACATATTTAGAGTATTCTTAGGGATATAATTCATTGATCGGTTAACTTGTGGACCTCAAATTGGCTATTTAAGTCAGCCAAGAATTGAGAGTGTTATAACACTCTATAAATATTATGTTAGGAGTTGCATTGTGCATTTGTGTGTGTCAAAATTTGCAATGAGAATCTCATCACTAGTGAGTGTATAAATGCTTGCAGTGGATGTGTCTTTGATAATTTTGAATTACTTACCATTTTATACTATACAATTTTCTAATCTGTTATTGAAATATGGCAAACTGAATAAATGATTTTCCCTAAGAGTTGTTATAGATGTTTATGCATAAAACCTTCACAAGGGTCATCACGCTCTGACTCTGTCTGTAGAGAAGATGTTTGTCTTTGTAGGATGAGAAGTTACTTGTGTTAGGAATTATGATATGCACAACTATACAGAGCTAATTGTGGAAATATGACATTTCTTTTTGATCTAGCACCTCAAATTATATGACATAGTTGTGCATTGTGTTCTTATTTTTGTAGGCTAATTCCCCAAGAATTAAGATCAACCTGCACTAGGAATTGATCTCCTTGTATAATGGCATTTTGTATTCAAACTGCACCATGTGGTTAATGAAAATGTCCAGTGAGAGGTGGAGTGAAAATGTGTCAAGGAGGTTTTTAAAATGACCGTCAACAATGTATCATGGCGAGGCTTCTACAATAGCATGGCTGCTAAGTAGTGAAACCCCTAAGATTGAGATTTTTGATTATCAAATATTTTCAAGTGGTGACATTGAAAAGCCTTCAGACCTTCTTAAGGGTGAAAGAGTAAAATTGGGGCCAATTTTAGATCTAGATTGATTTTTTGAACGTTTATACAATTACTATTGTGAAAAGGGGCTTTGGTGTATTGTGACTCAGTGGATAGTTGAGATTTCATGTTTGGGCTTCACCATTGGTGTCTTAGGTTTGATCTTATTATTTTTGGATTGGCACGACCTCAGAAAATGTGGACTTGCAGTTGGATCAAGCAGTAACCCTTGTGATCTTGCTAAGGAGGCATTCCATAAGAATCCTTTTAGGCCATTTACTATTTTCACTAGGGTGGTGGTTTTATATTTAGGGATATTTTCATTATACTAGATATTCTGTTTTCTGATATTTTTCGCCCAGCTAAAAGACACACTTGAGATTCATGATTTTTATAAGAATAGGTCCTCTCTCTCTCTCTCTCTCTCTCTCTCTCTTTGATAAATGGATTGTAGATTAGCATTTAAGTTTATGGTCTACAAAAGCAGAGTAATATGCATTCAAAAGAATAGAGACATTGTTGTGTGTACCTCTTTTACAGCCTCAAAATTATAGATCGGGAAATAAAAACAATCTCCTGGTCATCTGTGTTGGAAAATTCCGTTCAATTTCAAAGCATTCAGTGACTCTGTGTTGTTAAAGATCTTTCAGCTCATGATGTTGTAATTCATATCATGCGCAAATACAATTTCTTAATCGGGATGTTGAAAAAGGGTGTGCTTGCCATGCCTATTCCTCAGTGGGTTCCTAGTGCAGGTCCTGTGGTTCATAAAGCTAATGGCACTGAGAATCGCCTGATGTTGACAAATACTCTGGAATGGACCCTAAACTGGTGTATATTACAAAACATATTTGATAGGTTTGAACCATATCACTTTGACTTAAGATTTCTTTTGCAGCATAAATACTCATATGCAAGTAACAAATTGTGATATGATTCTTTTCTGAATTAATGTATGCTCTGGAAGGGTATGCAAGCCTCATGATTTCTTTTCAGGTTAATTTTTCCCTCATTGCAAATACTTTGATTGCATTTTAAATTCTTTCATATGCATGTCTATTCATTTAAGAATGAAAAGGTAAATTTTAAAAGGCTCCTAATGAATTCCAATTCTTTTAGGATTTTTCATTGCCATATTGAAACACATACATATGTACATATACAGTGTGTATGTGTGTTTAAATAGGAGAGAGAGAGATTTATATTTAATTTTTTTTTCTTTTCCATAAAATACATATCGGGTACTACCCCTTCTTCTAAGGATGGTACTCAGGGTAAAGCACATCCCCCAAAATCTCATGGCATTCTGAACAAAGGGCTTAAGGCCATCAAAACAATATGCTCATTAAGAGCCCAACATTGAACTTGAAAGAATTGAAGTTGGGTGGGGAGGATAACGATCATTCCTCCCAACCACTCGACCTAGATACAATGGACCATCTTGGAATATGTCATAGATCATTCAACATTAAAGACATAACTAATAGCACTTATATCTTGCATGTATTTTTAAGGTATAGGTTGATTAAGAGAGAAAATTATATGCTATCTAGCTCCGCTCAATATCCTCTTGGCTAGGGTTTCTAGTTGTTGCTGTTACATTTGATTTTGAATCTTTGTTGCCTCCCTGGGGCTAGGACACCCCTCCTTGGTACTGCTCAAGCTGGATGATTCTGCTCATGTCACAAGTCTCTAGTAATTTTTCCAACCTTTCTTTTGATCATCCAAATACATTTCTTGAAAATTTGTTAGCCGCCTTATTGATGTCTGTGAAGTTGCCCCCATCAAGAAAATTTGTGAAGAAGGCAATGATCCCATCTCTGTTGATCTAGACCTCAGAAACTTGATGGAAAGTGTCCATCCTCATAGGATGAGAATTGATATGTAAATTCACTGGGTTTCGTCATAGTCCGATTATAGTAGATATATGGATCTCAGATTTTTGGGCTCCAAATATGTAGGGAAAACTCTGTTTTTTTCATTTTGAAGAGGTGTATTTTGCTTTCTTGTTCATATCTGAAGAAGATTAGGATTTAATATTTTGCTCAGGTCCTTATTTTATAGGATTCCGGGCACTGCTGCACTGTATCTAAATCCTTGGTCTCTAAACTTCAATCCAATGGAGGAATTCTCCTCGTTTTGTTATGGGTTTGCATCCCTTTTTTTTGTTGATATTTTGGGACAAGTCTATTCTAAAGGATATCGATGGTGACTTTGGGAAGTTACTTGAAGTGGCAGAACACAAGGGATGCCAATTTTTGTGTCTTGTATTTGTGTTGAACTCGATTTGGATAAAGGTCTCGTGGAGGCCATTCCTCTATAGCTGGATGAGAGGATCTTCCTCCAAGAATTGTATTACTATCAACTACCTTTCAAGTGTAATATTTGCCACATATTTGGGCCATTTTTTAGGAATTTCTAGCAGGATGCTCATTCTTCTCCTAATCAATCTTAGGGGAACCAGGAACAAAGAAATGAAGAGGATCAATCTCAATTTAGTCTAGTGATGATTAAGAAGAAAATACAATTTGTACAATCAAAGAATCAAAAGCTCCCATGATTGATATGTCTGGGTTCAGTTGATTTCATGCTGTAGGAGTCTCAAAGATGTAAGAAGAAAACCAATTTGTTCAATCAAAGAATCAAAAAGCTCCTAATATTGATCCATCTATCTACACTTGATTTCGTGCTCTAGGAGTCTCAAAGACATAAGAAGAAAAACAATTTTTACAATCAAAAAATAAAAAATATCCCAAGATTGGTCTGTCTACTTCCAACTGATTTTATGCTCTAGGAGTCCAAAGGTGTTCAGGACAGCTAAGGAAGGATGGGAGTCATTTCCTCAAATGGGCACACCCCAAGCAAAAAGGCATTTTGATTCCAAATGTAGTGTAAACATCCAAGCAGGGTCCCCTATAACAGAGGTGGAAAAATGCTATTTCAGTTACCTAATGAAATCAATATATTTAGAATACCCAAGCTGAACAGTAATATAAAAAACACCTCATTCATACGGTCGCAAAAGAAGAGAGAATAATGGAAATAAAACAAGAAAGGGTTAGTCCTCAAAGTTATATTGAAAATATTTTTCCCTTTCTCCTTTCCTTCGCTCAAACTGGGAAAGAAATGCAATAAAAAGTGAAGGGAAAAGGAGGCACAAGAGTCACTACCATATGTATCCAAAATTCACTATTCAGCTACAAGGAGTTTTCACGAGAGAGGTGCCTTGTAAAAAATCTCCCTCAGACGCAAAACAATATGGTAACTAAGACAACTCTAATGTAGTATGTATTGATTTTGTCAAATCTTATGTAAGCAATTTGTCTGGATTTATTCAAGCACTTTCAAAAACTGGGAGAAATTTAGACGTATTTTATTTGATTTCTCCCTATCTCTTTCTAGGGAGGGAAGCTGCCTATATGGAGATAGATCCCTCTTGTGTTGTACTTCTATTTCATATGATTAAAGTTGTAACTTTTGGTTGATTAAAAATTAACCGTTCTGATTAGTTTCTTTTTTAAATAAGGCATGGCTATATAAAATTAATATACCCAAACAATAGCTCGGCATGTAAAATTTGTAAGGTAGAGCTAGATAAATTAACGCGGCCAAAAAACTATTTTTGTGGGAATCTCCCTAACTGAAGTGTGTATGGTCTCAATGGTGTGCTCAAGAACCTGGCATATATCAGGAATCCTTGACATTGAAATTCAGCAAGTGCATTGAAGTCATTATTTTATTGGGCTAATTTTACTTGTTCAAGTATCCTGGCAGTGATACATTTCATTGAGCTGTTGATAAGTAAAATAAAAAAGTAATGTATATTAGATTCTTCGTTCCCCAAATTTTCAGTGATTATGATTATGGTATGGCCGAGTTTGTTACTATTTGGGGAGCACACTTTTTCCTGTACATTGTTAGCTAAACGAATTTCATACGGGACTGAATTTAAAGTGCTTGCTTGGCTGAGTTAGACACAGAGACCAAGAAACCCATTCCTATGCATATTTATCAGTCCACAGGTTACACATTTTCGAGGAGTGTTGAGTTTCATCGAGACACTCTATGACTGCTACTTCACATAAAGATATAATGTTGATGAGATCTCTCTCTTGCAGCATTCACTACTGATAATACTCAGAGACTGAGCTTATTCTGAAGAATGGATAGCTGAGCCATTTATACCAGGTTCCACTGTGTTATTTTTCCAAGTTGTAATTATGTCATGTATTTAATTATGGTATGGTCAGGAAATATTTTTTTTAAAATAATTTTTTGTTGTCGTCAGTATTTCGACGGCTAGTTTAAAAAAAAAAAAAAATTGTGCTGTCGGTATTCCGACGTCTAGTTCTTTTAAAAAATATTTTGAAACGTCGCTCCAGCAACACTTAGTTTCTTTTAAAATTTATTTCCGTCGATATTCTGACACTTGTTTAGGGTGTCGGACTAGTGACGCTTATGCCTGTCGGAACCGCGATGAGCTATTGAACATCGAAAGTGTGACAGAAATATAAAAAGTCAGAATTATTTTCTCTATACCGATGTTTAAGTAAAGTGTCGGAAGTCCAACGTAAAGATAAACCACGTTTTTGCGCACAGAAAAATGTCACTCTTGGGCCACCTATTTGTCGCAAGAGTGAAATTTTGGCTTTCGGAATTTGGGGTAAATGTGCTAGTGTTATGAGGAGAGTTTTCAGACTGATGGTAGGGACCTTTCAAGATTTGGACAACAGTGCAGGCTCTACCTTTGGGAAGAAGCTTGAGGTTTTAGGAGGTATGGACACATTCAGAACATATTGTATCATGTTTGATCTTGAATGTGATGGCTTGATTCTGGGGATGTTCCAATGCTTCTTCAGCATTAGGAGAGGCTGTGAGGCCATTTGCTGAGAGTTTTAGACTATGGTGTTGAGAATTTGCACGAGAGAGCAGTTGGTCTCACCTGCTTCTTACTGCTTATGAGCTATCCCAAGGGCTGGTTGAGTATAATATTGGGCTATTTAGGAGAAAATTAACCAGGAAGGCGCTGCTCCAGTTTGGTGGATCAGGCAGTAGAAATGAGCTGAGGAGAAAGTGCTTTTGCTTCATCTACAAAGAACCTTGGGGGCATGATCACTCATGCTTGAGTGATGCAGATGATGTGGCCGAGGCACAACAGAAGGAAATTCCTTCTATATTTCAGGATGAGGAACCTTCATCAGATGAGTCCATGGGATCATATGAGGATGCTTCTGGGGAGCAAGAGCAATCATGCGGAGTTAATGACAATAGGACGAAGCTATATTCCAGTGTGCAGAGTGAGCAGTTAAGGGACTCTACGGGAGATACTCTAGGTGATGAGTCACTTATGACGATTCAACTAGAGCGACATATGATGGAGCATGAGTCGGTAGAGGAGGAGGCTATGCACATCATGCATGATATTCCTTTGGAGGAGAGCTAGATGGAGGCTCACATTGAGTCTATGATGGATGTACGACTACCCTTATGGTCAGCCATGGGTGAGAAGAAGACGGATGTATGGGAATCTAGCAGGGAGGCAGTAGTTGTAGACACTTATCCTCATGAGATGTTGGAGGTTTATGGGATAGTTCTACGAGAGGCTAGTATACAACAGGAGCATTACATTCCTGTTCAGGAGAGGGATGAGATATTGGAGATGGTGGAGCATCCATTGGTAGGCCGATACATAGATGAGGTGAAGATAGATGCACACACAGTCAGTAGAGCATCATTTATTTCAGGGAGTAGCACTCTCCAGAAGTACATTGATGGGGCTTGCAACAAATCTCACCCACTTTGGCCTTTTATAGAGAGAGGGGCCTTCCTCTATAGGCATATCTAGTCGGCACACGAGACAGCAATGTGAGTTGAGTATGGGTTGGCGACAACACTCAAGATGTGTTTCGTATGTAGATGTCACTACATTGGATTGTTCTTCCAGGTTAGATTGGTGAGAGATCATGAGTTACTACCCTATTGATATTACAGTATTCTTTGTAGGGAGCATAGCGGACTAGGGGCCCTTAGATATGACATATGCCATAGATTTCTTTTGGCAGTGAGGCACATGTCGACAGTTCTTCAACATTCCATCCCAACTTCAGGAGAGCAAGGTTAGCATTAGATTGAGTTTGGAGTTGGACTGGAGAGAGGTGATGAGTTGGTATTCTATTGATAGAGTATCATTCTTAGTCTTGGGTATATTTCGACGTGAACACTTGTATGGGAGAGATGTTACATGTTCCATTTGGCCATGTATTGTGGACTGATAGCCCATTAGTATTTCAATAGCACTAGCTTGAAATCCACAGATCAGGATTGACCTCGGTCTAGACCAGGAGTTGGACAGGAGAGAGGTGATGATTTGGTATGCAGTTGGTGGGGCAACTTATATAGTTAGAGGTACAACATAGCATGATCCATGGAGCATTGATGCTCGCTGGGAGACTTCGCTTCATTGGGCAGTAGCTATAGCCAGAGGCAGTATGCAGTATGAGCTGTGGGACTTGGGCGATGATTGGCCATGGTGGAATTTGGATCCAGGAGGATTGTTTGATGACAGGTACAGTGAGAGATCATTTTTGGATCCCGACATTGAGGGGTATATTCTGGGTGTCTTGACACAGGTGCATAGCAGCACCCAGGGGTTCGTATGGGATCCTAACATTGGGTCTCAGTTGCATCAGGCCAACATGGTGGCCCACATATTTGGATTTCTTGAGGGCAAGCAATATTGGCATGGAAGTCTGTAATATTCCTTTTTTTTTTATCACCTATGACAGGGTTAGGATGGACTTCCAGAGTTGGGAGCAAACAGGTCATAGATACAGGTTGGTGTCATCAGCGGGCCCAAGGGCTTTTTGGAGTAGTATTTAGGAGTTTCTATGAGGACCGATGGCATTCAATTGATATATTCCATCATTTGCATGGTGCCTTTCATTCCGGTGCATTCCGACAATTTTCAAAAAAATGAGTTATTTTTGGCTTAACTCAATTAATTACGCTCAAGGTGGCATTCTAGGAGGAATACATGATAGAACACCTTAGTGTAATAGCTCGTTGGAACCAGAATGAGGGAGATATTTAGGATGGGATGTTGAGAAGTGACTTATAGTGGCCAGAGATAGTACCATGGGTGATATAATATTTTCCTTAATTAAAAATAACTTAATTAGTCATTTAATTAAAAGAAAAATAATATTTAGAGGAAAAAGGGACAAAAGTGAAATATAATTAAATTAAAGTCACTTTGATAGAGTCAATGGAGGACCTTACAGGATAATAATAAAATAATAAAATAAGATGCTTCTATAGGATTGGAGATCTATCCATTAGATCTATAAAAGGAGAAGCGAAGGTGATTTGGAGATATCTTGGTTTAGATCATTTTCTTGTGTGAGAGGTTTGAGAACTTGGTTCTCTACTCTATTGGTAGCCCTAGAAAAAAAACCCTCAGGTGATTTGTGAGTGTTGTACGAAAGCCCAACTCTCTTTTAGGAGACTTCATTCAGAAGTTTCATAGAGATTCAGGGATATTAGAGTGGGGATCATTCAAATCCTCAACTAGTGCTTAATTGATTTCCACTTGATTCAGTGGTAGCTGCTGCCAGAGGGAGAGTGCAGCAGTTCAGTTTTGGGAGGCTAACAAAGTATTGTAGGAGATCCTTGAGGCCAATTCTATTTCAATTATCTCAGCTATTTCTGATTTCAGCATGTAAACCTAGTTATAGTATGATAAAGCTAGGTTATTTCCTGCATTATGGTGTATGGATTTGCATGTACTTGTATGTTTTATTTTACATGTCAATATTATGTTAAATGCAAGATAATTTGATAGAGAAATTTTGGTTGAGTTAATTTTCGGCAAAATTCATAAAATATCCCATTTGGGAGGTTACAGGATGCATCCTCCTTCTCTTCTTTCTTTATCTTGACTGTCCGACTGCTGCTACTTTTCCTCTTGGTAAATTTCCTGATTTCCTCTTGAAGGAGCATTGCCCACATGTTTTCCCAAGATGGTAATGATGGCCTACCTAAGATGGTTTGGACAAATTTTTCCCATTCCTCGGTGACTACATTCAAGGAAGTCCTCAACTATAGCCCTTCATCCGGTGCCACACCCATAGCGATCAGTTGATCCCGGATAGTCTGAATTCTGAAGAGTAAGGGATCTATCTCCTCACCCTTCTGTATCTAGACCAACGACATCTCAGTCACCAAAAGCATCTTCCTTTGGATAGAGCCTCCCTGATACATCGTCTCAAAAGAAATCCAAATTTAATTTATCGTGTTCTTCCCGGAAATATGTGGCACGAAATTATCTTTGACTTAGTCCATGATCAAGGGCTTAACCCGCGCTTGATTCTCCTTGAATTTCTTAAGAGTATCTAGATCGACATGCACAACTAGGACATTCTTAGCATGGTCCTTGATGACATAATCATCCAAGGCTGTCAGGATCCTAGCCCTCAAGATAACTAAGTTGGAAATTTCGTCCAACCTGACATGATATCTAAGTCAATGAGAAGCCATCTTTGCTCAAATATGTTAGAACAGATGCTCTCCCTATTTCTACTACAACACTCAACATAAATACTGGATCTGGGTTTCTTGGAAAATATAAAATATCTACAGTAGCTGCTCCCTCTAACAACTGATTTCCCTCCTGGAAATCTTCAGCCAAAAACAACTGAACAGTTCTCTACAATAACCCTCCTGATTGAATATCAGATATGTTTGGCACAAATCTCCTAAGAAAATCTCCTCCTCCCACTCTTTGTCAACTCAGCTAGGCACGATTCTGCACCGGAAGAATCTCCACCACACTAGCAAGTGTTGAATATTTGAAGCCCTATTTCCAAACCATGGTAATACTGCACAAAAACTCAAGACTAGACTGCATCCCTCTTGCTGGCCTCTCGGTGAGTAGACTGCCTCAGCACAGGCTGCTGTTGCATCCCTCTAGAAGGCACTGCGCTATCTCTGCGTCACTTAGCTGGGACTGCATTAGCCCTATGTAGCCTCTACTGGGACTGCATCCCCCTGATGCTGCGCTACCCTCTCTGGATATCTGCTGCTTCAGCTACTCTCTACAACAAGAATTTCTTCAGTCGATTTTGCTGGAGATTCAGCTTGATCTGCAATTCTCTGATACCATGTGAAAATTTCTTACCTAAGAAACCCTACTGTTAAATCTCGATTTATGTATCCTACTTGATTAAACATAAAAGTTATTAATCTAAATATTTAGAATTAACTGTGAATTAAATACAATTAACAACCTACACATATAGATCATTTACTGAATAACATGCTGATATGACAAAGTTACACACATATTTTTCGGACAACGTCCCTAGAAAAACCCAATGCGGGAAAGCCGGTGCAACAGATATGATGGTTTATTATTATTAAGTTTTAGTTTTTGCGTACATATAGGGTGCCATAAAATTGCCTAACCCAATAGAGAAAACCTCACCAATCAGAGAATATGTGAGATATACCTCACTCTCACAAGTCTTGGTTGATTCGGATGAGAAACTAGTGAAACCCAACTGGCTCTGCGCAACCTCTATGTAGTTACTGTGTAGCCTGGACTAAGGGACTATGTCACCTTAGCTCTACGTGGATCTGCCTCTCCCAGATCTCAGTTTCAGCCTTGTTGGCTTAGAAACCCTTGCTTCTAGCAGAATTTCGAGCTTCTGCTTGGAGACACTATGTTGCCCCTTCGTGAGCCTTGCATGGGCCTGCGTCACCCTCCTGAGGGATTGCATCACACCATCTGATGGATACGATGTCTCCACTGTGTCTTTGTTTCCCTTGCTCTACACTATACTCTTGGCCCTCTTGGCCCTCCTTATTTCACTTAGATCTTATCTTCGTTCGGGCACTGCTCCATCAGAAGAATTCGATCTCTCAAACTCTATGTGTCTGTTCTATAACTGGCCCCAAGCCTTTCCTTTATAATTTTCTCATTGAAACATCAACAACCATGATCTAATCTCTTATCTACAACTCAGATTAAAAGACTGCTTGATCCGCATCACTTAGAAAATTTCATCACATGTGTTTAATTAATTCACTTTAATTTTTCTAATTCCCTATGTTAGACTTAGGGTCCTCATTAAAAAAAATAATTATTTTAATATCTCACACACCAGATGAAATTTTTCCAAATTATTTCTAGGTTTTGGAGGTCTTGTGTGTCTTATCCCCTCCACAAAATTTCATGGCTAGAGCACACCTGATGCTACCTCAAAATATCAACATATATATCTTTACACAATTACAAAACCATGGTCCATATACCATGGGCTGGACAAAACAACTAGCTAAAATCTTGAAACCCATTATAAAATGAGGGGCTTCGATTCACCCTGAAGTCCCTATACTCTGCGTGATAGATATGACTTCATGGTACTGTGCATTGCACTCCTCAAAATGTGGAGTCTTTGACCAAAATTGGACCAATTTGGGATGTGCCTAATAGGCCCCCAACACTCACATGTGACTCATCCCCAGTCACGTAGTTATTGCACCCCGAATCTTATGTGTGATTCTCGTGTAGGCAGAATTACACTGTTGAAGTATTTACGCGACCTGCTTTTCTGCATTGCACACTTCCTCTAGTAGTGCCTCTATTGTTGGTTCAGAAATCATCTACAATATTTCTTTCTGCCTCTATCATATCTCCTTGAGATTACCATCTACTGCTTGTTTTCCAGCCCATGGTATATGGACCATGGTTTTGTAATGATGTAAATATATATAAAGGGATGTAATGTTGTGTCGAAGTAATATTCATTCATGCATAGTTTATGAGTGTAAGTGATTGTATTTTCTGTCCACAGTCTATTTTGGGCCTTAAGGGAAGTCTCTGCAGATGAGTTCGCAAAGACCTTGGAAGAGTCTGCAGCTTAGTGTGAAGACCACCAACAGCTGTGTGTGTAGGTCAAGAAGCGGAATGCATTGAAAAAATTGATCTTAATAAAGAATAAGTTTTGGGCATATTATGTGTTTATATGTGTTGTGTTGTTGTTTATCTATTTGTGCGAAGTAATGATTACAAGTATATGTTGTCATAATGCAGTTTTTATTATCTGTAATGGGTTTATATTTGCCTGAATGTGATGAAGTAAGTAATTATAATACACCGTGAAGTACTAATATGCATGGTATAATATTGGTTAAACACACAGAAGTGAAGTAGTAGCCACCTTGCGTAGTCCCTCAAGGTTGTAGAAACCTGGTTCTGCAGCCACCCATAGCCACCTCAGGTGAGACTGCGATATGGTTGCAGGTCGTTGCCAAAAGGGTTGATGTCTTAGGGTTTTGTTCGTGTGAAGTACAAAGCTGAACCTAGGTCAAGCCCAAATGATCCAAAAAATGGTTTCCTTTCCAGGACCAGAACCTCTTTGAGGGACATGTGGATGTGGCATTTGTTGGGTCATGGAAAAGGTGTGTTTTTATCCTCATCTTATCTTAATTAATCATTATGCATTTATCTTAGTTCCTGGGAATACTCTAGAAGAAAAGGTTGTGAAATATGAATAAAATAAAATTCCAACAAATTGTATGATTTTAAGCATAAAAACTAACATTTTCTTGCCTTTATGTGCATAAATCTGAAATGGACAATTGTTGTTCAAACGATGGAACAACAACGGCCAAAAAAGGAAAAAGGATCATTTATTGATCGCATGGGCTAGTGGAAGAATAGGAGAATCTAGTTAATCTTATAGAGAGAATCTGATCATTAGCTGCGTAATCCTTAGGATCTCATGATCTTGAGGATTCACTCTCGTCTATTAGCTTACTATTTGGTTATATAAGGCTGATA
Organism: Pinus albicaulis; assembly: GCA_034641835.2. Taxonomy (NCBI): domain Eukaryota; kingdom Viridiplantae; phylum Streptophyta; class Pinopsida; order Pinales; family Pinaceae; genus Pinus; species Pinus albicaulis. The sequence goes on from CM076584.1 coordinate 597,865,371, forward strand.
TATGAAATATATGAGGGGTTAATTTATGAGTTTTAACTTTCATTTTAACATCATTATTTGTACTAAGACATAGTATTTTCACTACGATGATGTTATTTATTTGATACTGTGATTAATGAGAAAAATCATGTTTCATTTATAATCGCGTTCTAAGTATTCCCAGCAGTTAGCTTCTGGAGGCTTTGGGCCTAGTCACTAGGAGACTTGCTACTTTTTCTGTATCATAATCATTTCTTTTATCTTTGCGATTGTTGATTGTTGTATCTTGTCATTTCAGTTTCTATATAATGTTAGAATTCGTTTGCGTAGTTTATCCTTGTTGTTTGAGATAAATCTTAAGATGTTGTTGCTTTCACGATTGCATATAATTCTTTAGTAACTTGCTCAGATTAGCATTACAACTGATTGTTGTTCCTTATAAATGATTTTATCATAGATATCCAATGATTTTTTATTGTTATTCTTCATTAGAAATTTTTAATAATATATTGTTGTTCATTTCTGTAATCTCACTTTTCAGTAGATAATTGTTAAGCAGTAATTCTTTGAGTGTGATTCTTGCAATTCATAAGTTAGATTCGGTTTTTCTACAAATTAGTTGAGGATAGATTAATATTCATATTTTATAGTTTCTTTCAGGTTTTATTTTGAATTATTCCATATTGAACTTCGATAATTATTGTAATATCCCAAGAGGGGATTGCTCAGCAAGACATGCCTTAAAAACACATTTTTTAGGAATGTATGCTTCAGAAACCAATATCAGCCCTTGGATCCCTTATATATGGTAATATAAGACCCACATCCAAGAGGATATCAGAAACAAATTAAACTAGGTGGGTTAAACAGGTCTCCAACACTCAGTTATGCTTTGAAACTGCCCAATGAGGGACTGCAACAATATATAAACACTGTATTGGAGTATCAGAAGACTAATAATACTGGGTATATGTTCATAAACACTGTACTATCATTAATATATTCAGCATCAAGGAAAGTGATTCATTCCACTCACAAAGGATGGGGAAAAGCAGCAATTTATGCACTAAAACGCTTAATATTAGAGATATGCGTAAAAAAAGAGGGTATGGATGGTTGGATATGATATCTTAGGTCATGAGGGACCTACGCTCCAAATTTCAGCTCAAAAAGAGCATTCTAGCTATGTTAAACAACTCCTCCTTCCCCAACTAGGCTTAAAAACCCTGATTCCCCAAGACTTAGAGTGTGCAGAAATTTATTGAAGCACAAGAGAGTAATTTAGTGAAGGCTTTAGCTGAAATAGGGTATGAAAATTGATAAATCAGATCAGTGGCATGGTTCATACATTTTACATGAGAAAGACAAAGGTTTACATAAAGAATGCCTCAAAATAGAGGGGCTACAACACAAGAAAATGCCGAATGAATTAGACAACGTAATATTTAATGACTAAAGTAGTGTTTCATTTCTTTTTATATCTAGAACAGATATTATTATAAAATTATAGATCTATTAAAAATATCAAATAGCAAATGAGCTCTTTATTACATTCCCCTTGGGGATCTCTGCAAAATATGAGCAGCTGTGAGTAGATCTGAGATCTAAGTCACAGATTTGTAGTAAACTTCAGAAATTTCTAAAGAATGTGATGCACAACAGATCAGATCTAAAATGGAACATAGGTTGGTTGGCCGATATATGGATCACCACAGTGAAGGAAAATATTTCTTTCACTGGAGATCTCTCCTCCAAATGGATGTCAAGTGAACACTGCAACTCTGCCAGCAAAAATGACACATTTCCATCAAGGAAATGAGCAGATGAAGTGGAGAACCCTTTGGCCTGATGCCAAGATCTGAATTTTCAGCTCTAAACAACTATTGCACTCTTGCCAGTGATTTAGATGACTCCACCACTGAAAAGATGCAATAGAAATATTCAGATCTAAAAAGATATGATTCCACTTGTTGCAAATCTCTAGAAAATGAAACCCCAAACAATAATTACGCTGCCAAGGGAGGTGAAGCTTGGCCAATTCCGGATAGTGGACCAAAGCAACACAATCTCCTCCGGTAATCCTCAAAGAAGGAGGGAGGATTCCTAAACAGGAAACCCTCACTATTCTCTTGCTAAATAGCTTAGAGAATTAGAATTATTCTAAGGAGACTAATTTCTGAATATCTTCAACAACCTTCTCTTGAGCTTTCTCCTTCCTTTTATAAGATGAGGATGTGCAAAACCCTAAACCACCTCAAATGAATTAACCCCTTTCACATGGGATCCTCCTTCTAGAACTGCGCTGGGTCTTCAAAGTGGTTCAATGTATCTAGACTACTTAGTGATTTGGTCCTGTTGACCCAATCAAGTGGCTCAATCATGTTCACACACAAGTGGCTTTTATTAAGAAAGCCTTGATTTGTCTCTGTTCACATTGGTCATTGATTTATTTTCATGTTTTAGGATTTTTTTCATGTCCTCCTTTACATTTTATTCATCAATAAATAAAATTAGAGCAAAATGAAATATTCCTATTATCTTGGGCTAATTAGGAATATTACAATTATAAAAGTAGTTGTTGCAACGATTTAGAATCATTTATTCCTAGATAGATTTTGATTTCGCTCTGCACAAACAATTCCAACACTCTTGAAACAAACAGACGAACCTTTCGTTGATGATTAATGTAGGCATTAGGATTGATTTTTATAAGTCACCTTATTGCACCAACATTTTTGTGCCTTTTCTAGGGAGAGTGTTGAAGATTGATTTCTTTTTTGAATTGGATTTTATTGTTTTGAAGGACTTGGGTATTGAAAACGAGAGTGAAGAACCTGCGTGCCAGCAAGTAAAATGCTTTCTCAAAGTCCACTTTCCATTAGATGCATAGAGAGTATATAGGAATAGATGTTTTTATGAATGAATAGGAAGAAAAAAGTAGAAATAGATCCAAATCCACCTCCTAAATCCACGAAACCCAAGGGGTTGATGACCAATGGAAGATCGACCTTTATAGACGAAATCATAAGAAAATCAGAATCTCGGGCGTCAGTAGGACCACGAATCACATTCGGAAAAAGATCTACTCTAATCCCTCAAGAAGCAGGCTCACCATCTCCATCTCACACTGAGATCCACAGCAAAACCAAAAGGTATGAACAGAGCTTTCAGGATACAAAAAATTTTGATTCTGACCCTTCACAAGAGGGAAATTGGTGCAATCTACAAGAAGGAGAGGGAGAAACTAGTGGTGTTGTAGGAGAAAATCTATAGTCACAAAAACCTGTATCTCCTAAGATCTTTGTTGAAGAAATGATACCTAATATCCCAGATCAAGGTAGTGCTGTAAGACCCCTTCCAAATTTGTCTTCCAATCCTTCCCAAATCAACTTTCCAAACCAAGAGATTCCTGAAGGTTATAAGCACATATTTGATTCAATGGTGCATAATCAGCCTCAGGGACAAACATCGACATTGGAATATCCCATCCTCGACCCAGTTTCTAATGCTCCCATGAAAACCATTCCTTTGCAGAGCATCCCTACTTTCCATGGTTTAACTTCGAAAGATCCTGATGCTTTCCTGTTCAAATTTGACATTTTATGTAGGGGATATGATTATACCACCAATCCCCAAAAGCTAAAACTGTTCCCTTCTACATTAAAGGGAGCAGCTTGGTGATGGTTTATGGGGCTTGGTGGAGGAACTATTAACTCTTGGGATCAAATGAAAAAAAAATTTCTCACTAGATATCAAGATTAATATAGAACTAAAGACCTGAAACATGAAATCTTTAACATGACTACAAAAGATAATGAGATTTTAGAAGAATATGTTGAACGATTTCAATATAATTTACAATGGTCTCCTTATGCTGCATTATCTAAAGATGTTTTAAAAGTAACTATGATGAAAGGAATGAAGGATGAATTCATAGAAACATTAAATTTAATGGTGAAATGAGATATTTATCAAGAAAATTATGATGGCATTATTCAACTGTGTATTAGGTGTTGTCGAGGTAGAACACGCATCAGGACAACTGGACGAGAGACTATCACCAAAAATAATAAAGTTGTTGGTGGCAGCATAACTCAGACAGAGATAAAAAATCTCTTAGAATATTTCAAAACCGATATCCTGGGCACCCTTACGACATAGTTGGATGTCCTACAAGCCAAACAGAAACAAGCTATAGTGGAACATAATTTAGTTGTTTTCTTTCCGCGTTGTCGAAAGAAGCACAGTTAGAGGGAATGCCCATTGGACACGGTTCAAACTTTTTCCATCTTCACTAAGGACCATGCTACCGAACAGTGTCCATCATTTCTGGGGTTAAAGGAAGTTTTTAAAGAAGCATAAGAAGAGACAAAACCAATATAATTAATGAGCCAACATTGGCAGTGGAAAGCCTGACCCACAGGTATGTCACAAGACCCTTCTTTGTTATTTTCTTCTCCATTATTTAATCAACAACATAAATTTGGAACAACATGGCAAGGCCAATCACCTTTCTCCACTTGGAAATCTTAATCATTTCCTATGTCACTCTGTCGAAACCAACCTTTTCCAAACGCTGATTGGCCAAATTCTACTCCGTTTTGGAAAAACAATCTGTACCCATCCTAGTGGTCTACCTCCACAACACAAACCCAAATTGGTCCTCAAATTGGCAGCAACCAATGGGGATAACTAATCCACCTATGGGGACGGGTCCTCAACCTCAACCGAACTTACCAACTCTGTATTCATTGCATCAAAATCCTCAACCTCTTATGCGCCCCCAACTTCCAACTCAACCAAATCCAAATCCTAGTAACAGACTGGTTGAGCTGATACATATTGTTGAAAATTCAGATCCTGAAATAAAATAGATGGAATGCAATGAACTTGGGCTAAGATTAGGACGCATCATCACTCCTGAGAAAAATAAAAATCAACAACAAGATGACACAAAAACACTTGCCATAACTAAATCCTTGACTGTGATTGATACAAAAATAAAGCAGGGAGATGATAAAGTTGAACAGAAATACCTTGAAAAACTTATTATCACTTCTCCTTCCTTCATTGAAATATTAATAATACATAAACTCGTTGTTTATCCAGACTTTGATATCTTAGGGGAACTTTAAAAATTATGTATTAAACTTCCTCTCCTACAGGCTATCATTAGGGGAATTTTGAGGTCTAAAATGGGCCTCCTAAGAAAAATGTACAACCAAAATAAAGTTTATAAGAACCTGTAGGATTTAATATGATGATGTCAACCATGGGGGATGATTCACCATTTTTTAAGTAAAAGGGTAAAAGGATTACAAAATAATAAAATAATAAAACTACTTTTTCAACTCGTATTTTAAATTTATCTCCCAAATTTTTTACTCAAATTTCGAGTGGGAGTACTCTTTGCATGCAAAAATTAATTGCTCATACAAGAAGTACACATGTTGCATACTTTCGATGGATCCTACTACACGAAAAATGAAAAATACATGAAAAACGTGATTGCAATCACGTTTTTCATGTATTTTTCATTTTTCGTGTAGTAGCATCCATTGAAAGTATTCAACATGGGTACTCCTTGGATGAGCGATTAAATTTTTCATCCAATGAGTACTTTCACTCGAAATTTGAGTAAAAACATTGGGAGATAAGTTGAAAATACGAGTTGAAAATTAGTTTTTTTCTTTTCCCTCCAAAATTTGATGATGTAATCAAATATTATTTTATTATTTCCATTATTATTTTATAATTTCCTTAGGAGGCCCATTTTAGACCTCAAAATTCCCCTAATTCCAAGACATTCCTATTTACGCTAAAACGATTAGAGAATTGTGTGTGAAAAAACTTGCAAGGAAATCAAAAATTTCAGCAACTGTCCATGTCGTAGGGAACTTATCTGATCTACTTCTAGGTAGGGAAACACCAGTAAAATATGAAGCTCCATGGAATCCCATAGTTACAATTCAAATATATGGCTTCTCTTTTCCAAACACACTAGTTGATTTAGGTGCAACCATTAACATTCTCATGGCAGAAACCTATGAGACACTCGGTATCACAAATTTGGAACCAACTACTACTTTGTTAGAGCTTGTTGATCGTTCTATTGTTAAACCCGAGGTAAATATACAAGACATTATTGTTTCTGTTGACTCGTGGGAATACCCAGCCAATTTTCTAGTTATCAACCCAAGAAGCCGATAAAATGGACACCCTTTAATTTTGGGACGACCTTGGTTAGCAACAACCGATGCTTACATAGGCTATCGTGCTGGTAGCATGACCATCACAAAGGGAAACGTTGTAAAAAACCTTGTTTTGTATCCCCCTACTAAGCCAATTCTTCTCATCCCGAAAACTCATAAACATCCACATACATATCTGGAAGAAAACATTTGTTCACCTCTTACAGTAGAAGAAGTGCTTGAGTTCAAGAATCAGACTGAAGATGATGTAATTAATAATTTTATAAATCAATCAACTACTGAGAACAATGTGAAATGTCAAATGTTGAAAGTGATTCATGACAATGAAGCCCAGGAACATCCTTCAGAAGATGCCGATGATCAGCATATACCAACAACTGTTGTTCATAATAGCAGACCTGTTGAGATTGAACCTGACAAGATCTTGAATATTAATGATAATCTAAATAGGTACCAAGAGAAAAAACTCATTCACATTCTGCAAAAACATAAAGGGGATTTTTCCTGGGATTATCCATACATGAAGGGCAAAGACCCTCAATTATGTACAGACCACATCTACACCGAAAAGGATGTCCATCCTATCCGGCAACCTCAATGAATATTGAATCCACATCTTAAGGATATCGTCAAAGAAGAATTACAAAAGTTGTTGTATGTGAATTTTATTTATCCTATTTCAGATAGTAAGTGGGTCTCTCCATTGGTAGTTGTTCCCAAAAAGAATGGAAAATGGTGGATTTTTGTGGACTATAGGGAACTGAACAAGTCCTGCAAAAATATCACTTCCCTCTTCCATTTATTGATCAATTCCTTGATACACTGGAAGGGAAGCGATTCTTTTCCTTTATTGATGGCTTCAACGGTTACAACCAGATTCAAATTTCCCCTGAAGTCCAAGACAAAACTACCTTTACCTACCCATGGGGTACGTTCACGTATAGAGTGTTACCTTTTGGTTTATGCAATGCCCCAGCTACATTTCAGAGGGCCATACTTAGCATATTTTTTGATTTGATAAAGGAAGGAGTTGAAGTTTACATGGATGAATTCATCCCATACGTGAACGATTTTGACCAAGTGCTACAAAACTTAGAGAAATTTTTTCAATGGTGCATCGCTACCAGGCTATGTCTAAGAAATGAGAAATATCACATGATGATGACGGAAGGCGTAATCCTAGGACACTACATCTCTGCGACTAGAATATAGGTAGACCCAAAAAAAATAGAGGTAATTCTTCTACTACCTACACCTTGCACTCAGAACGAGGTACATAGCTTCCTTGGATATGCAGGATACTATCGTAGAATATTTATAAATATTTTTTCATTAATTGCTACACCTTTGTATGATTAAATAGGAAATGTTGAATTTAGATGGTTCGATAAATGTGACATTGCTTTTACAGATCTGAAGAAATTAGTCTCGACTACTCCAGTGTTGTGTGGATCTAATTGGGAACAACCTTTTCATATCTCTACAGATGCATCAGATACAGCAATAGGAACTATCCCTGGGAAAGAAGAGAACAAAGAGCCCTATGCTCTTTATTATTTCAACAAAATTCTCACTTCTGCTGAACTCAATTATACTGTAACAGAAAAGGAATTTTTAGCCATAATTTATGCCATAAATAAATTTAGACATTCTATAACAGGCTACCAAAATTTTTTTGTACACTGATCATTCTGCCATTAGATATTTAGCCAATAATATAATCACTAATGGGTGGGTGACCCGTTAGTTGTTACTTTTGCAAGAGTTTGATATTACCATTAAAGACTGTCCAGGAAAGGAAAACCCAGTCACAAATTTTCTGTCACGGGCTCACAAGATAAACGATCTGCTATCTATGGACGATCAGTTCCTAGATGAAAATCTTTTTGCTGTAACAATTAAGGCACAATGGTATGCAAATGTGTCGAATTATTTGGTGGTAGGAAAACTACCAAAGCATTTAACAACTAAAGAAATAAAGTTGATTGTCCAACGTAGTGCCCGATTCTCTTGGATTGGTGGATATCTTTTTCACACAGGATTTGATATGGAAATAATTAGATGCATCCGTAAATATGGAATTTATGACATCTTGAAGGCTTTCCATGATGAGCCTTGTGGCAGACACTGCACAGATCGCAGAACTGGACACAAAATATTGCAAATGGGTTATTACTAGGCCACTATTTTTAAAGATGCCAAGAAATATGTCCAGGTTTGTGATAACTGCCAAAGGATGGGTCGTCCTGGTCAATCCTGGTGAGCCATGGTATTGCACCAAGAGTGCTACAAATCCCAGGGGCTACCCTACTTTACTTTATCAACCTGGGGTTCGTACAAAATTAGAGGTGACAATGATGTATACACAACAGATGCATTATTTTCATGTCATCCTCTTCTGCTTTACAAAAGGGTGTTATTTATAAGGGTTCTTAGTGAAGTCTGTCACACTTCAATGAAACTAAAATAAATTGCAGAAATAAAATGATAGAAAGGAAGCTAAACTAAATTTATGAAAATAAATGACAAGAATGAAACTAATTTATTTTACAAAAAAGAAATGGAAGAAGGGGAACTAATTTAACTTGCTGAAAATAAATGACAGAAATGAAACTAATTTAAATTGCATTTAACTCAGCCAATCGACTAAGCACACCTTGCTCTACCTATCATGCTCCTAACTATGCAGCTATTTATGACCTAATTCTAATTTGAAGAGGTGTTTCTCGCAGTTTGGAGGAAAAAGGGCTAAAAAGGCTAATGGAGGGCTTAAACACATGAAACGAGGCTTAGGACTGGAAAGAGTGAGGTTAAAGCCTTATAAACCTTTATTATAGTGTGATAAATGACTTTGGAGTAGGAAGAACTCAAAAGTACGATGGCGGAGTGTGATGGAGGACAAAAGTTGCGATGTGTGATGTCACAATCGCAATATCGCAAGTTTAAAGGGATAGCGGTAAGAATTAAAATGAACGAACTAGAATGTGTGAAGTGTGATTTACGACGTGGTAAAAGTTGTGGGTTGTGATCTGCGATGTGGTAAGTTCTATGAAGTGCGAATTATGACAAGTGATGTGGCAAAGTTATCGCATTGGCGGAATTAGCGGTAAGTTCTATGCGAAAAACTAAATGATGCGATTTGCGATTTGTGATTTCGCAATATCGCAATCACAAGAACAAGCAATAAGTGTTTTAAAGGTAAAAGATAAATGGTGCAAAATGAAATTTGTGATGGGTGACATGGCAGTGGGACCAACAATGGGGCGCGATTGCAATATCGCAATTGGCAAGAACATCGGTAAGTGTTAAGGGAGAAAGGGAAAAGTTATAGGACGCAATTTGCAATAGGATAAGAATTGCGGGATGCGATTTATGATAGGATAAAAATTGTGGGATGAAATTTACGATAGGGATGACATGGAGGTGGGTTTGAAAGAAAGAGGGAAAAGTTGCGATTTACGATATGCGATGTCACAATATTGCAATCACAAGAACCAACTGTAAGTGTTTAAATGTAAAAGCTAAGAGTTCCAATTTTCAAAGTACGATGCACAATGGTGCGAGAATCGAGGAGAAAAGTCAGAGGTCACATTCGAATGGGCTTGATTGGTTTTTCATATGTTTTGCATAAAAAGGGTAAGGCAACCATGAATGAAGAAAAACAAAGAAATATGGCTTGAAGGGCTTAAGTGAGTTAGGACAAAGGGTAAGTACAACGTTAAAATGAGAAGAAAAGGAGGGGAATGGAGGTGTAAGAGAAGTTTTCAGCCATGAAGACAAATATGGAGATCAAAGTGGAAAGGCACCACGGAGCTGCTCTGGGGTGTTAACATTAATTCCTACAAACAAACCTGCAGATTCATGCATGGGAAAACAGAAAATAATGCATGATAAAACAGTGAATAGAAAGAATTTTTTTTTTGGCCTAGAGGTCAACCTTACTCGAGCTCTATTGACAAATATGAGAGGGAAAGGCTTGACCACAACTTTTGAATTTTTCCTCTACTCTCTTACTCTCATAAGCAAATGAAGAACTACAACAAAAAACTGAAAGAAAAGACTAAACAACAATGAAACTATCAAAAGCTAGCTAGATGTTCAAGAATAAACTAAATAAATGGCAGAAACAAAACTAGCTAAATGACAGAAAGGAAAGAATGACAACAACAGAGAAGTTGAGTCACATGGGTTTGGCCCTAACCCACGAGCCAAGCTCTCTAGAAATATATCAATAGAAAGTCATTTGATACTCATTGCTTAAGAATACATTCTTATTACTTCCCGAAGGTCTTAACAGTAAAAGCCTAATAGCTTGCAACAAAATTTCTGAATGGAATCGAAGAATAATACGGAATCGACTAGAATCAATTCAATGGCTAATTAACTACCCCCTTCCTAGATTTTTGGAGAGGTAAATCCCCTCTGCGGATAGAGGCGATCCCTACTAACCCAGATCAGGTTTAGCAACAACCAAGTCATGCTAAGACGTAGGTTCCTAGTTACAAAATACCAAGATGCGACAATAGGCCTACCTTAAGTCCCATGCTACTGTTGCTTGCCGAGAAGATAGCGCTCTCGTCCTTTGCTTTGGCAGATCACAATTCTCCCGCTTAGCACGTTCAAACACCTACACGTACACGAAGAAACAACACACAACGTAAGACCTAATACATGCAACCATATATCAGTCAGAGAAGATATAATTCATAACATAAGACATGAACATATGAATGGAACCATAATCGAAGTCATTTATTATTAATCACAATGATAGAAAGATACAACCTGAGCTCTGACATTGGATCTTCCTTTGGTGGGTTGACAACAGATCACGTCTCAATGAAGCTCGTCGAGAATGGGACAAGGCTCTCTCTCTCTCTTTAGCTTTGGCTCTCAGAGGCTGTCTAGCGATAGTATCCTTACTACTGATTCAGCTCTATTCAGGCTAGCTTGCAAAGGGAAAATTGCAAGCTTATATAGATGGTTGAAGGGGATTTGGGATCCCTACAATGGTGGGATTGGCCCTATCCTCAAGGAAGATTCCATGATAGGTGGAAAACCACTTCCCCTACATGGAGATCCAGAGTCAAACCTCCCAACTCATTTTAGAGACTCGTTTAGGAGTTGGTTGGAATCAGACTTCTGCCATTTATTTAAAAAAAAAAATCCTTATTAAGCTTGGCATGAGTAATACACTGGGACAGAGCGCCAGTTGGTGCGCCCTCTTTGGTGGATTTCCACCATTGTCGTAAGGGCTGAACTGGCTGGTCGCGCCAAGGCCAAAAGGTCTATTTTTAGGGTTTTTTACAGGAAACTGTCTTCAAAGGAATGATTGTCCTTATCAAGGGGGATGCCATGAAAGTGGTTTCAGGTCATGTCACTGCTCATAGGTCACGGAATAGGCCCTCTAATGTGCAGGATGGGGAATTGCAGGGATGGTGACAAATTACTGTGTAACAGATGCCCCCTAAACCATGAGGCCCAAGAGAGAGAGAGGGGTGAAATGCTTTACGAGAATGTGTCCAACTGAAAACAATGCCGTCGGAAAACATGCGTAGACAAGTACAACTGATATCTCGAATACATGATGTGTGGTATGGGCGCAACCATCCATAATAGAGTATACAATAATCAAGATCCAAGGCATGGATGCAGCCATCCAGTGAGGATCGATAAATAGACTCAGGTATGGTCGCATCCATCCAATCAATGAGTCATGTAACCAATCATGATAATCCAAAAAATATGCAGCCTGGATTCCATCAAACAAAACCCAGGGTCTTGCGCTCCATCTGGACCCAAACAGAGTACAATTTCTAGCATGTGAATGAATCAGCTGAAGTCGAACATGCAAGAACATCGTCTGATTACCAGCCAATGATGAAAGCTATTAACAGATGCGAGAGGAACCACCAGTAATGACAATGGTCCTCAAGGTACTACAAGTACAATCCATGGAATGTGAATAGTGAGCTGGCATCGAACACCTGTAGAATCATCCGATTGAAGGTCAAGGATGAAAACCTTGCGTTGAATGCGAAGAACCTGCCATTGAGGCATGCAGGCTCCAAGGTACCAGGAGGGAGTCTCTAGACCAACTTTCTGGATAATGAGCTGAAGTCGACAGGAAGTGACCTCAATCGAAGGTGGGCCATAGTGTTTCCCACATCATCGATGCGAGGAACATAATGTTTGTGAATCAGGATCAGATGAGAATCAGAGGAAGTTTGAAACTACAGAGGTCAACTTCTCTTGAACATATCGACGACACAACAGTGGATTTGGAAGTATTTGACATCAAAAAATCAGAGGTCATGATGACAAGGAAAAGAGAAGATGAGAGGTCAAAAGGGATTACCCAAACCCATGGAGGCAAGCAGAGAACGAGATGAGATGTCCCCAACCCGACACGAATGCAGACAAGTGCCATGTTCAAGAGTGACATACTGCCGACACGACGATGATACTAGTTCCATTTTTTCCCCACCATTTCTGGCGAGTACCCAAATTATTTTTTAAAACAAGCTTGAAGGGGATATAATATGCTTGTGATATAAGTTCGTCCTTTAGACAAATCCAAGCTAGTACGTTTAACGAGCCCTAGGAAGGAGAAACTCGAGTATCGTCATTACGACTGAATCCGATGTCATCAGGGTTTAACAAGTCTGACAAAGGACGAACTCGGCGTCTTTTCATGTTTAGAGAGTTTGAAAAGATAGCAGAAAAGTAACCTCCAACAGTCCCTTTTCATAGATAGTTCCTCAGATCTGAAAAGGTAGAAAACTATGTTTGAGAAAACCTCCTAGTCACGATAGGCTAGGGTATTCATTTTTCATAAATAATTTATCCCAGCCTGAAAAAGGGGTAAACGTATACTGGGTAGATGTCGTTTCGCAGCCACTTTAATGAGATCAAAACGACAATTGGCTCGGAAATATTTTCATGTTTATAAAGTCAGAAAAGAGCTGAAAGATGACTCCAAAAATGACTTTTTCGGGTTTTTACCGAGTCCGAAAAAGTATAAAATACAACTCGTATCGTCGTCCAAGTTACATGAAAACCTGTTGCTGCACATGAAGCGAGCGTAAAATCCATTTTTCGACAAAATATAATAAAATAGTGGAAAAATGACTTTCAAAACCTAATTTTGACTTTGAAAAGTTATAAATATGCCAAAAATAGTAAAAACATATTCACTTTTACTTTTTGCCTCTTGTGAGAGCAACAATGAGCTTTTGCTGTGCAACCTTGCAGCAGCGATTGTGATCAATCCAGTACGTCATTTCAGTTCTCGTTCATTCCAGGTAAGAGGCACTCTCCATAGCTTTGTTTTGATTCATTTTTTATAGATTTCCATTCTGTTTTTGGATCCCTAAGGGGACCTTTGCAAAATTAGGGCTCGGCCAATTGGTGTGGGTATCGGGCATGGACCCGTGCCAATTGGCTCCTTTTTGCAAAGGGGTCGCATGGCGCAACTCAAATTTTCGCTTGAATTTATCAAAATGTGAGCCAATCATCTAAATTTATGAATGTTCCAGAGATCTAATGAGGTGTTTATGACCATGTTGGTGCAGATACACGACCACAATGGTGATCGAGTGGAAGGAAAGGGAGCATGGTGTAGAGGATGAAATGGCCATGCAGAATGAAGCATGCATGAATGCTCTCTGAAACTGTGGTCTAAAAAAGTTCTTCTTAACACCATGTTTGAGAGCACAACCTGAACTACTACAGTATTTGATCAGTATTTGGGACGAGAATGAAGAAGTGTTCAAGCTTCGAGACCAAGTGTTGGAACTTGAAGTCTCTGACATATATTTCATGACTGGATTGTCCCACAGAGGTCCAGTTCCAATCTTGAAAGGTACTAGGCCATCTGGTGAGAAAATGGAAATGGTGATGGCAAGAGTGTGCCCAAGGTCACAGATAGGATCAGGGAGTGGGAAGGTCGATATCCACACGGTCCCCGATCTAGTGCTCCACACTATTACACGAGCTGCGGGGTCGCAGACACCGCATGAGGCAACCAAAGCATAGCTCCTAATAGCATCTAAATGCATGAACTTGACACTTTTTTATTGGGCCACTGTCGTAACAATGAACATCAAACGGCAACTGACAAAGTGAAAGAAGGAAAAAATGAAACATTTTGGGTACAGTTCCATCCTAGTTTCATTCATCCTTGAATGACTACCAATTTTCTAGGGCCAGGGGGCGATAGTCGTCGAGCCAACATTGAGGGAGCCGAGGATGGTTCGATGGGCAACACTCATACCCAGATCAGGAGGGGGCCAACAAATTTCATGGAGGCCCGAGTTTTTTGTATGGCTATGGCGACAACTGATCGTCTTTGAGGACTAGCCCGATGCTGGAACCGACTTCACGGGAGACCCAGATCTTCCACTCTCGGAGGGGGATGACTGGGATGAGGAGCTGGGTAAGACTCTTTTTTATTTTATGTATTTATGATTTTTTTTGTGATACATGCCTATTCTAACAAATACTTTTATATGTATGCAAAATTTGGCCCAGAGAGGCCCGTCGGGATGTCACCCATCGCACGGAGGACCCCTCTCGTACATGATCCTCAAGCTGAGGGTGGCAAGGGAAATGAGCTAGTTCAGAACCTGGAGGGAATCGCCCGGGGGATCCCGGATTATGCCCGTCTAGCGGATGTCCCGATGGCTTACCAAAGGCACACTGTGGGGGTGCCTAGTCGCCTCCATCGATTACTGAGGCGATTGGTGCGCGCGGTGACATGCTACCATGAGCACCATGCTAATTATTCATCTAGGATTTTTATATGCATATTTTTTAGAGACATGTTGTCTCCGGCTATTATTAAAACATACATGTATATTTTTTGATTTTATGGGATGTACACAAACTGCAAACATTTCAACACACACACACACACACACACATATATATATATATATCTATTTCTAGATGGATCTTTTTACATATGATGATATTTTTAGAAGTTGCGTAAATGTCTATCTAAAACCATGTTAGCTAGTGCATCTGTTAACGCATTCATGTGTCTGGGTATGTGTTGATATGTAATGTAATCAAGATTTCTTTCCAGTAAACGAATATGTTGATACAGTTGTAAAGTGGATGGGTTTCTAACTGAATAATGACCATTAAGTTGTAATACTACAAGCTGTGAGTCCAGATATACAAGTAATACATGACTACCGAGGTTAACAGCCTCGTTTAACAATTCCAAAACGGAACTATACTCCGCGACATTATTTGTGGTAGGCCTTAGACAAACACCTTGCAAATTGACCAACTCACCAGCAGGATCATAGATTACCCAGGCTACCGAGGACAGATTCCTGGTACTGCGGGAGGCACCATCCACGAAACCAACAAAAGGAGTAATAGACATCTGCACAATCAGGAAGACCCAATTAGCAGATTGACGCTTACAAAGCACACCACACCACACATGCACAAAAAATGAAATCACTCACTTATGTACGTACACACCACACAAGAATATCTCAAGCGTAGTACTTCTTGAGGTACAACCCATTTCTAGGCTACGCCAAAGGAACACCTTCATAGTCGATTAGCTCATAGGCCCCATTTTTTAATACTCATTTGATGATATAGGGCCCATGCCACATGGGATGGAATTTTCCTGCTCCAATTTTATCATGTGCTTGGTCATATAGGAGGATGAGGTCCCCTTCAATGAAAGAATGTGGAGAAACCGATTGATCGAAGTGGGCTTTGACCCGATTTTTCTGTGCCTCAATAACCAAGGCATCTAAGCAGCGGGTTTCATCCAGTTGTTCCAAATACAAGAGACGTTATTCCTCTGGAGAAGTGTCGGGCAATAGTTCCACAGCCAACTTCAAAGAAGGAATTTCACATTCAACCGAGCGAGTCACTTCCAGACCATACACCAAATGGAAAGGTGTGAATCCGGTTGCGCTCTTTATAGACGTTCGATAAGCCCAGAGAGCTGAGAACAATTGGATATTCCAATTGGATTTGTGGATACCAATAATTCGTTGAAGCATCGTGACCAATACCTTGTTCACGGCCTCAACCTGGCCATTCGCCTAGGGGTAGTATGGCGTTGAGCTATCATGGCGTAAGCCCAACTTTGATGTCAGCTTTGCCATCATGTAATCCCAAAAATGAGTGCCATGATTGGTGAAAATGGCTTAAGGGACTCCGAAACGCATAATAACATGGTTGAAAATGAATTGAGCGGCTGTCTTACCGTCGGCAGCTAATGTAGGCATCGCTTCGGCCCACTTAGTGAAGTAGTCCACGACAACGATTATATAAGCATGCCCCCCGGCCAAGTGAGGGTTACATGTCATAAAATCTATGCCCCATTTAGCAAAAGGGCCTACAGTAATGACTGGATGCAAGGGTAGGGGCAGTGCACGCATCTTGTAGTGAAAGACCTGGCATGCATGACATTTTCGAACTGCAACAATACAGTCTTTGAATATAGATGACCAAAAGTAACCTGCACGCAGAATCTTCTGGGCAGTGGCATATCTGGACATATGACCACCACAGGCACCACTGTGATAGTCATTCAGGACTCTCTCAGCCTCTTCCAAGGTCGAGCACCGGCGAAGCACAGAATCAACTCCGACATGGTACAAGGTATCTCCTACCATACAGTATGGTTGAGATTGATGTTGAATATGATGTCGAGCATATTTTGTCAACTCGGACTAGAAAGTGGATGTTTGAAGATACACGATAATGTCACCGTACCATGGATCACGAGTGCTGATTAAAAAGAGTGTTTCATCTGGGATATGATCATCGGATTGGGATGGGACGGAGTCTATCGGGAGAGAGAAAATAAGATCAGCAAAAACCAATGATTTCGTCGACTTAGCAGTGGTGAAATCTAAATCGAAATCCTGAAGGATGACAATCCATTTGGAGTACTTGCCCCCTAGCAATTGTCGAGACAAGATGTATGTCATGGGGTTGCAGTCAGAAACCACGGTTACCGTACGCAACAGGATGTAATGGCGGAATCGTTGAACAGCCTGGACCACGGCGAGCGCCAACTTCTCGACATGGGAATAGCGTGTTTCCGTGTCTAGAAGATTCCAAGATAGGTAATAAAATGCATGTTCATTTCCATCGTCGTCATCTTGTACTAGAACCATAGCTATTGTGCTAAACACAGCGGCCAAATAAAGGGTAAAATCGTGATGATAGTTGGGAGGACGTATCAACGGAGCGTTAACGAGCAAAGTTTTAAGCTTATCAAAAGATTGCTAGGAAATCTCATCCCAATGGAAGGAAACGTCCTATTTCAAAAGTCACGTAAACCCCTTGGCCACTTCTGCGTAGTTCAAAATAAAGTGTTGTAAGAAGTTGGCTTTCCCCTGCAGACTCTGCAATTGATGTAATGAGGATGGGGATATGAGGTTAATGATGGCCTCAACCTTGAGGGGTTCAAGGCGAATTCCATCTTTGGAGATGATGAATCCCAAAAGACGACCAAAATCTATGCAGAAGACGCACTTATGAGGATTGAGCCTAATATTGTAACATCTGCAACAGAGGAAAATCTGGCGGAGGTATTCAGGATGGTCCTCACGCTGAGCTGAATGGGCCGGCAAATCATCCAGATACGGCTGAACAATATGACGCATGTTGTGGAAAGCATAGAACATAGCACGCTGGAAGATGGCTCCAGCATTTTTCAAGCCGAACGAGAGCTTTTTGTAAGCAAAATTACCCCACGGACAGATAAAGGCAGTCTTATGTTGGTCAGCGGGTAAAATATTAATTTGATTGTACCCAGAGAAACCGTCCATAAGGGAATAAATCTCACTCCCCGCACATTCATCGATGATTTGATCTATAAAGGGAGTGGGGTAATTGTCCTTAGGACAGGCCTGATTGATGTCTCGGTAATCAACACAGACCCTTATAGTGCCCTAATTCTTATCTACAGGGACAATATTTGAAACCCATTCTGTGAGGGGAATTGGATAGATAAATCCCGCGTTAAGAAACTTTTCAACTTTTGCCTTTATGGCTGTGGCCTTTCGGGGATGCACTAGGCATAGACGCTGACGCACGGGTTTCGCACCTGGATAGGTAGGAATCTCCTGCACGACTATGCTGGGATCAATCCCAGGCATCTCTTCATAGGACCATGCAAAATCATCTTTGAATTCACGAAAAAGGCTCGTGTAAACTTGTATCTCTTCGGGAGAACAAGTCACTCCCACATGAATGTTCTCGACTACCCCTGGTTTAACGGAGATGTAGATAGGCATGGTTTGAGTGATATTACTTAGGTTTCCCTTCGAAAGAACCTCATGAGTCAATATCGGTGTTTTAAGAGGCAGAGTGGGAACCTTAGATGCAAAGCGCTCTAGACAATCAGACATTGCCCCCAGGCCGAGCATGAACGAGGAAGAATGATGTCCATCACTCCACGGTAGATCTTCAAGAGACATCATTTCAATGATAGCTTCATCATAAGGGAAGACTTCTCTTAAAGGATCAGGAGAATCTGCATCGCCGAGTCAAGGGGATTGAGAATATATATCTAAAGCCATGCTTGAAGGAGCATGTTCAGGAGGAGAAGGATCAGATGCAGCGACAATCTCGCAGTAATTGATCACAACTAGAGTTAAAGGCATCGATTCTCTAAAAGAGGTCACCTGTTCAGGCGAAGGGATGATCCAAGGGTCATCTGACCTAGAGATCATGTTAACTTGAATGGTCTGCAGTGGTGGCGCGGGAAAAATACCCATGAGGACGGGGTCTTTGAAAAGATCGGGTCCCACACTATCGGGGGATTGGGGATCTGATCCACGTAAGGTACGTTGTTCTCAGAGGATGAGGTGAAGAAAGACAACTGATCAACAGTGATATTTTTTCCCTCATGAGGAAACTTCAAAAGCCAGAAGAGGGTGGACGGAACGCATATCATGGTGTGAGTCCAATTGCGACCAAGAAGAAGATTTTAGTTGAGCTTGGCGTCAACCACTTCTACTTCTACGTTGACTGTCTTACCCTGTAACGTGATCGGAAAACTCTCGAGAACACCCAGGGGTTTTGATTCCTGACCATCAAATGCCTCTAGGGCATTGGGAGATGAAGTGAGAGTTGGAGAGTCAATGGCCTTCCAGCAGGTGGATGACATAACATAGGTGGAAGCACCTTCATCCACAATGTCTCTATGGATGTTGAGGCCATTGATCCTGACTTGGATAACAAGAGCGATTTGATGTGGAAGTCGGGGGACAAAATTTTCTAGGTCGAAGGTGAGAAGACTAGAATCGGCGAGATCGATTCCACCGATTGTGGACAACAGAGCTTTCCGTTGCGATGGGAAAATTTGAAGCACTTCGAATGCAGACATTGCAGAAGGTGCCTATGCCAAATCCTCAACAATTATGTACTGCTGAGCAGAACGGGAGTTTGGGTTATAGGAATATTTTCGCAGAACACCTTTAGAGGGTGGCCTCACAATAGGTTCAGCGTTGGGCTTCTCAATTTCTAAATGACCAGAGACAGGTGGGGGAGGTGGGCCATCAACGACTTCCTTCCTAGCTACCTGGCGTGATCCAGCATAATCCTTCGAACGCACAACAATTGAAACAACTGCAACACCATTCATCATAAAAACTTGGGACCCAAATGGTGCAGATGGTGAAGGCTGCTCAACCATCTGGGTCTGTTGAGATGAGAATGGTTCTTTGAGAACTTCTGGAGTCCCTTTGGAGCCTTTCAAAAGTTGACTAACTTCAAATAATCGGGGACAATATTTGGTATAATGGTCTCCTTCACAGATAAGACAGGGGTACTTCAGTTTATGTTGGGAACCATCGTCAGCATGGGGTTTAGAAGACTCTGGTTTTAGGGCATCGGGTTTGGATTTTCCTTTGCCCTTCTTCTTTCCTTTGGAGGAATTTTCCGTAGGATTAGCCTGAATGGCATTGACCTCCACAGTCTTACCAGAATCTGGAGGGGCGGGAAGAGCAGAATTATTGGAAGAATTAGACTGCTGCTTCCCATTAGAGACTTCCGAGAAGTCTGAGAAATGGAACCAATAACACCATCGACCGATGGGGTAGCTAGTGCTTTAGAGGTCCCTGGCCGTGGGGCATCAGTCAAGATATCATAAAGCATGCTGGACTGAGAGTACACAAAATCAAGGTACTGGGCACGAGCGATGGCTTGTTCTTCGGTCACACATGCCCCCATAGCAATATCTTGAGCGATATTGCTAACGAAGGAGGTAGTGAACCAATGAGTTTGTAGCTGATCAGGTATATCAAACTTGATCAGTCTACGACGACGTCGCCACTCATGAATATGATCAGATATGTGGGTGGCTTTATCCTTCTTGAGAGAAGTTAGGAGATGAGTCCGGGCTTCGTAAGGAACCGGTAACTGGAAATGTGTCAAAAAAGCCTTAGCTAATGTATTGAAGTCTTGAAAGATACCGTGGGGTAATTCTATATACCACTTAGTGGCAACACCGGTAAGAGTGTGCTGGAAAAGACGTAGACGAATTGAATCATCCACCCAAGAGTTTGAAGAACACCACAGATGGTAGGTCATGATAACATGAGCTTGGGGGTCCTCTCCAGCTTTACCTTCAAATTTAGGACAGTCACCGAGCACCTTGGCCGGAATCGGAGGCCAATAAGGATTGTGAATAATCAGATCATTGGTCAATTTAGAAACATCCGACAATTCCAATGTAGCAAGGAAAGGTAACTAAGGATCGAAAGGCATACCAGGCCCTCAGTAAGGACCTGTACCTGTACTCCACCCTGGTTGAGCATAAATTTTCCCCCATTGGTTCTATCTCGGGGGATTCTGACCATAGGGGGTGTAAGCCGTATAGTTAGGTTGATACGGTTGCTGATATCCAATGTATGGGGGTTGATAACCGGGGTATGGACCCTGATTATATGTCGGCCCCGTCTGAGAAGTATATGGATTTGACTGCTGAATATAGGTATGGCCCGGTTGTTGAAGGTAATAATTAGAACCTTGGGGCAGGTTGTAAACCGATCGAGATTGACCTTGAAGATAATAACCGCCTTGGGGTTGAGCGGGTTGCTAGTAAGTAGGGCCCTGCTGAGCCTGATAAGTTGAGCACACAGGCAAATTCGGCTGCGACATAGAGTAAATCGGATGTTTAGCAGGTTTGAATGGATGTGTAGGTTGGCCTGGTTGAACAGGTTGACCTGGCTGAGCGGGTTTCCCTGGTTGAACAGGTTGACCCGGATGAATAGGCTGTCCTGGTTGAACAGGTTGACCTAGATGATAAGGGATACCAAGCTATCCTGGATGAGCCGGTTGGCCTGGTGGTGGGATAGGGCCAAGCTATGCCTGATAACCAGTTTGACCTGTAACAGGACCATAAGAGGGCCCTGGCTGTGCACCATTTGTACCAATAGGAAAATGAGGTTGTAGAGGTTGCACCATAGGTTGAGAGGGTTGGATTTGGCCCCCAGGACCGTGCAACTATCCCAGTTCATACCCCGGTTGACCTGTGGGTCCTTGAGGGCGCCCTGGTTGGACCACAGGGTGAGGCTATATGGGTTGACCTTGAGGGTTGTAGGACTGTCCTTGCAGACCGTATAACAACCCTTGCTGGCCCAAAGGTTGGCCTTGTAAGGGTTGTCCTTGTGGGTCATAAATATAACCAGGCTGGCCGGAAGGTTGGCCTTGGAATTTTTGTCCTTTCAGGTTGGAAGGTTGCCCAGCCTGGGCAGACAGAAAACCTTGAACATATGAATAAGCCTCTGGAGTAGGAAAACATAGAGGGTTTCCCTGCTCATTGTACTAATATGGAAAAATGTAAACGGGTGTACCATCCTGTGCATAATGGGAAAATTAAGGACGGTTGGGATCTTGGGAGGACTGACCAACCTTGGAGTTCGACTGTTGTAGAGACAATCGATACTCCTCCGGAGAGATATTCTCCAGGATAGCAGATGCTATGTAGATGTCTTTAGGAAGTGACACGGTCCTGATGGACTGAGTAGTAACAGTGGGTGTAGATGCAGCTACACAGATAGTAGGCCTAATAGGTACTGATGTGACCCGAGGAGATGACGTGAGGGGTGTTCTTGGGGAAATACCTAACGAAGGAATAACTGGCCTCGTAGATGGAGTTGACACTCCCATAGAGGCAACAACGGCCACAATATGACTTAAGGATCTATACCCTGCTAGAAGCGAAGGACCAGGCGAAGACATGACAGATAATTCGGGGTTGTTTTCTGGGAACAACTGGTAATATTCACCAAATGTAGGGATTTCGTCACTAGGAGAAGGACTGGATGAGTCCATATCTGACCCTGCCACTAGATCTTCTAAAAGACGACGAGGACTAGGAGGAATAGCATCAACTAAAAAAGGTGAACCCGATGTAAGAGGAGGGAAATATTCCCCTACTCCAAATCCAAACCAAGCATTGGATAAGGGCCAATTGAACTCAACTGGTCCTCCAAAGGGAAGCTCAGATAGAACTGGTCCCCCATCGGGAAGCTCGGAGACAATGGGCTACTGAGGTTCAGTAGAGGACTGAGAGACCTCTGATGAATCGTCTGTGTAAGGACTACCAGTAGACGAAACTGAGGGTTCTGCCACTGTGCCAGTAATGGAAAGAGGAAGAGATCAAACAAAAAAACACGGGCAACAACCAAGGCACACAATCAAATGGCCAACAAGAAAACTCTAAAAGGGCGTGTGATCGCAGGTGATTTATTTTACCACATTGAAACTTAGAAACTTTACCGTTTCATGTTTTAAGAGTCAAGAAATGGATGAAAGGTGACTCTATCTCTTTCAATTTTGAAACAAGCGTGAAAGGATAAGCGCTTGATGATATTTTCAAATTTAATGAGTCAGAAAAGATCAAAATGACTACTCTAGAAATCTAGGCAAAGCATGTACCCGATATCCATGAACTGTAATATACACCTTGGTTTCAAAATGAAAGAGAAATCAACCAAGGACTTGACGTACGTGCAGGCAATCTCCGTGAATGTTGTGTCCGGTGTATCACGGGTATAAGGCGGCAGACTCGGCTTCCTACGGATAAAGGATAGCAACCTAGTGGGGTCTCCCTTTATATACGCGATGGTACGGGGAGCACAAGTCTATACTAGTGCTGTCTAAAGCCGAGAGGCAAACGACAACTACTAGGTTTAACGACACCGGAACACGTCACTAGCCTAGACCTATAAATATTTCGTTAATGTTTCAATGCTGCCTTAAGGTAAATTGAATAAATTTTAGAGTTGATCTTCAATTATGTTTCAATTTTTAGGCCCTACCGAATGTTATGTCTCAAAATCTCCTAAATGCACACTACATGCCACAATGTATCACTTTTTTCGATGAATAGCTAACTACGGGAAGGGTTAGAGCTTTCACACAATAACAAAATGATCACAAAACAACCACTAGTGTCTCTAATGCACGCTAATGCAACTAAAATCTTTTCCCTTAGAGTTATATAACACTAATATGCAAAAAAAATTTCAATTTACACTAACTAATCAAAAGCAAAGAGATTTTTTTTTCTTGTATTTTCAGTGTTTTAAGAGAAAAATGCACTAAACAAAATGAAAACTAATGGAAAGATCAATTTGAGAAATGATAGCGGAAGAGTAAAGACAAGGAATTTCACTCAACACAAAACACACAATCAGACCTGAAACTGATGGAGAAATCCCTCAAACCAAAGAGGAATCCCAAAGACTCATATGAACCATGTAATCTAGGGTCGAAACGAGACAAAGTGAAACTTGAATCAGAAAGAGAGAAATCACTCAAATAATGCAATAAAATAATGGAAAACAACCAAATGAATGCAAAGAAGCAACAACGAAGTTGACTGGACAAATGAAAATCAAAAGCTCCCACAGGAGGCTCGACACACTATAGCACCTAGATGCCCTAGGGCTAGAATGTAAAACCGATAGTAGAGGGAAAAAAACTGGAGGATAGAGGTCACACATAGTCAACCAAGGCTTCAAGACACTCAGGCAGTCGAAAAAATGACACCAAAACCAAAAATCAAGCTCAGAAGGCTCACAAAGAAGCAAACCCTAGCACCACACAGGATTGGCGCGACTGTCATGGAAAAAACTGCTCCAGTCGAGTTTACTAATGACAAAAATAAAAAAGAGGAAACAGGGAGCATATCAGGTATGGTGAGGCTAAATAGAGGTTTAACACTAGAAAAAGGTGAACCAGAAAAGTTGATCAAGCAGACAAAGACTAAAATCAACCGAAAAGACAAGACAAACTCCAATCAATGTCTCCCCAGCGAAGTTGCTAGTTTGTTGCTGAGGTAAATCCCCTCTGCAGAAAAAGGTGATCCCTACTAGCCTAGATCGGGTCTAGCAACAATCAAGTCATGCTAAGACACAGGTTCCTAGTTACAAAAGACCAAGATGCGACAAGAGGCCTACCTTAAGTCCCATGCTGCTGTTGCTTGCCAAGAAGATAGCGCTCCCATCCTTCGCTTTGGCAGATCACAATTCTCCCGCTTAGCACGTTCGAACACCTGCACGTACACGAAGAAACAACACACAATGTAAAACCTAATACATGCAACCATATATCAGTCAGAGAAGATATAATTCATAACATAAGACATGAACATATGAATGGAACCATAATCGAAGTTGTTTATTATTAATCACAATGAAAGAAAGATACCACCTGAGCTCTGACACTAGATCTTCCTTCGGAAGGTCGACAGCGGAGCACGTCTTAATGAATCTCGTTGGGAATGGGACAAGGCTCTCTCTCTTCGGCTTTGGCTCTCAGAGGCTGTCTGGCGATAGTCTCCTTACTACTGATTCAGCTCTATTCAGGCTAGCTTGCAAAGGTTAAATGGCAAGCTTATATAGATTGTGGAAGGGGAGTTGGGATCCCTACAATGGTGGGATTGGCCCTATCCTCAAGGAAGCTTCCATGATAGGTGGAAAACCACTTCCCCTACATGGAGATCCGGAGCCAAACCTCCCAAATCATTTTAGAGACTCGTTTAGGAGTTGGTTGGAATAAAACTTCCACCATTTATTTTTTTTTTAAAATCCTTATTAAGCTTGGAGTGAGTAATACACTGGGGCAGAGCGCCAGTTGGCGCGCCCTCTTTGGTGGATTTCCCCCATTGGTGGGAGGGCTGAACTGGCTATTCGCGCCAAGGCCAAAAGGTCTATTTTTAGGGTTTTTTACAGGAAACTGTCTTTAGAGGAATGATTGTCCTTGTCAAGGGGGATGCCATGAAAGTGGTTTCAGGTCATGTCACTGCTCACAGGTCATGGAATAGGCCCTCCAATGTGCGGGACAGGGAATTGCAGGGACGGTGACAAATTACTGTGTAACATAGCTCTAGCTCTGCTCTATTAATTCTACAGGGCAGCTACCAACAACTCCCTTGAAAATTGTGATTGAGTCCACTTTGACTCCAAATAAACATAGATTGAGTTCCCTTCATCTTCATTTTTCTTGGCTGCCTTTTATAGTTAAGGATGGTGGACAACCCCCTTGAATATCTCCAAGCTTTCTCCATAATTTCCTCACATTGTGCTCATTTATTCTCCAATCTTGATCTTCCACTGGCAGGGAGCAAGTCCCTAAATCATCTCCTTATCCAAATATGCATAATCTACCCAATATTCTCACAATATTCTACAAAAATAACCAATATTAGGCATAATTATGCAATTACCTTTAAACCTTTCTAAGAAAAATATTAAAGCATAAGAAAAAATTATTAAGTGCAGAAGGAGAGATTTAATATACCCTTGTATGTGCATAAGAGAGGTAGATGGGCCTAAGAAAGGTTAGATGGGCCTTAATTTATGTCTAATATAGAGGCCCATCATCACCCCCCTACTGAAACTGTTGCTCATCCTCTGAGAAACCTATTCATCCTCCCCGCCTTATGGTCTTTCCTGCATGCTGGATTATTTCATTTTCTATTTTATTAGCTCATGCGTTGCTATTCTGCTAATGTTCTTGCTGCAATTATTCTTGTAGGTGCTTCACAGAGGTCCTCAGATGCCTTAAGTAAATCTATTTTTCATGCCAAGAGGTGGTGGATCCACCTTTTATTTGATTTTTTTCTCTCTTTTCTTTTTTCCTTTTTATTTATTTTTTCTTTTTATTTCATGCAAAGTAAACTCACCGTTATTTTTTTTCTATGAATTGAGTTCACCCTTGTTTACCCCTTGGTACTCCTTGTCCTCTATTACAACGAGCTTCTTACTTCCCACTTTCTCAAGTCCTTTTTACTTTTGTCTTTTTCCCTTTCTTGGTGGAAAAAGTGAGGCTAGTTGCTAGATAAAGCTGAGGATTCTCTGCTACTGATTTTGGTTATAAAAAAAATTTCCTTCTCACACTTTTTAATGTTTTATTAAGCTAAAATAGACTCAAAGAAAAGGTTATATTATTTTATACCTGAGCCTTACCATCAATTTGTTTTTGCATGTGATATCAAAGTTTCTTCTGGCGATCTACTTGAGGTCCTTTGGAGCTTCTGAGCACATGAAGAGGAAGTCCAAGTTTGACTACCTTTAATTAAAGTGTTGAACAAATTTTATTTTTGTGCCAACTTGCTATTTTATGCTTGTAAAAGTTGGAGAGCATTTTCATTCATTAGAGAGAGATACATCGAGAAATGAAATTATTATTATTATTTTTTAAGGCCTACTAGCTACCTCAATGAGGTTTTCCACTAGTAGGTCTGTCTAGGTGCTTCAAAGGAGGTTTTCACCTAGGATATTTTATTTTATTAATTAATTTATTTATTTTTTCAACCCAATGACTGCCTCATGGAGGTTTTCAATTAGTGAGCCAATGTCAGACGCCTCAAAGAGGTTTTCATATGAGATTATATTCTTTCCCTTTTTTTCTTTTTTCTTTTTTTCTTTTTTTCACTTTCCTCCTTTACTTGAGAAAAACAAAACCTTTTTCAAGTATAGGAATAATTCCAAAGGAGCCATGTACACATCAAGATGAAAAATAAAATCATGTGCACACTTGGAATACATTCTTTGACATGTACCTGAATATGAGAGATGAATTCCTTTGAATGGGATTGTATCAAGTACTGTTGGAGAAGAGTGTGTTGCTACAAATTAATGGATGTTTGGAACCATATGTCAATATAGTTGTGATTCCCTTGGTCCACTTGCTAAGTTGGATCACCTTGGATGCCCTCTTCTATTATGGCATTGAAATATTTATCTTTTTACTGTTTTTTCTCTTGAACACATGGAGGAAATGTTGGAAAACATGTGGAAAATTTCTCAACATCTGATTCTAATGTCGGCTCTTCATCAAGTGCAACCCTTGATCTTTTGATCTCCTCGGTTGTATCTTCTTCTTCTTGATGTTGTCCTTCAATGAAATTGAGAAAATATCTTCTTTGCAATAATTTTATTGAACTAAGATGCATAACATTTAGATCAAGAGGATATGTTTGTTAGTGTTGTACCTCAGTATTGTAAGTGGGCTGAGATACTTCATGGTGTAGGTTTGGAAATGGTGGTACAGGTAGTTGAGTGGGGGTGGATATATGAGATGGATGTGTTTGAGGCTGTGGTTGTGGTTGTGGTGGAGGTGGATGGTAGGGATAGCATGGAGTTGGGTATGGAGGACATTGAGGGAAATATTGAGGATGTTGAGTATTTTCCCAATAAGGTCCTTGCCAATCATGTTGCCAAGATTGGGTTTAAGGTTGAGATGGCTAAGGTTGCTAAGGAGGGAGTGTGTCCGAATTATTTTGAGATGGATGTGAATAAGATTGAAATTTTGAAGTAGGTCCTTGCATCATATCAAGTTGACAAGGCTGCCAGGGTCTCCTTGGAGCTACATAACATAGCTTATTTGGTGATTTCCTTGCTCCATTGTCTTCTTGGTAAACTTATTTAAACCTGGGGAATGATGAACAAAATTTAGTAGCATATGATTTTGCATGGATAAAAAAAACATCAGCATCTTCTTTTTGCTAATTTTTCATTCTTAACATTTCTACTTGTTCACTTATATTGCTAAGAATTTCGGTTTTAAAGTTATCAAGAAAATTTCCAATTTCATCTTGCCTTACCAATGTTGATGTTGATTTACTTGCTCTTTCCCTTACTCTTGATATGCACTTGCATGTTTCACAAATTTCTTCAAATGACAATTGGTATACATCTCCTCTACTCATGAGATTAAGGAGATCAATCCAGTCATCCCTAATTGTTCTAATTAAGAGGGTTTTTAGTGTGTCAAATCCTAGATGATGCATTTTTGGCCTCTTAAAATTATACATGAATCTCTCTATTCGATCCTCAAGGCTCTCATATTCTTCTTGGTTCATTCTAAAAAATTATTTTGTAAGATCACGATCTTTATATTTTTCTAGGAATGTCTTTTTCATATCATTCCATGATCTTATTGAATTAGTACCTAGACTCATGAGCCATTTAAGAGCTCTATCCTTCAATGTTGTAGGAAACAATCTCAATTTTGAGTGTGTAATAAGTAGCCATAAGACCTACAAAGTATCTCAAATTCAAAGAGAAATGTTTCTGGATCCTCTCTCCTCATACCATGGAAGTTTGGAAGGAAAGATGGAGGGATGTTCTTCATAGGTACACTGATGTCCATATCTTGAATGGGAACCCAATAATATCTTATTCATTGTCATCTTATCCATCCATATCTTCTTCCTTCAAAAGTGTATGGTGATTTGGTTCTTATTGCACCATGTGGTCAAGTGGGGGGGGGTTGGTGTTGGAGAAGTATTTAAAAAAAATAAAAATTGAGTATCCTTACTCCTATGAGGCATGAAAATCAGATTTTTTTTGTATTTTTCAATATTTCGGAAACAACATGAAAAAGGAAAGCAGAAAAGAATGCTAAAACAAAATCAAGGCATCTACTAGATGCCTCCTCGACAACGGCACCAAAAAGTGGTGAGCCTTGGTATTGCACCAAGAGTGTTGCAACTCCTAGGGGTTTCCCTACCTTACTTTATCAACCCGAGGTTCATACAAAATTGGAGGTGAGAGTTCTATATACATAGCATATGAATTCTGTTCATGTCATCCTCTTCTGCTTTATGAAAGGGTACTATTTCTAAGGGTTCTTAGTGAAGTCTGTCACGCTTCAATGAAACTGAACTAAATTGCAAAAAGGAAATGATAGAAAGGAAGCTAAACTGAATTGCTGAAAATAAATGACAAGAATGAAACTAATTTATTTTGTAGAAAATAAATGGAAGAAGGGGAACTAATTTAACTTGCTAAAAAATAAATGGCAGAAATAAAACTAATTTAAATTTCATTTAACTTGGCCAACTGGGTAAACACACCTTGCTCTATAGATCATGATCCTATCTATGTAGTTATTTATGACCTAATTTTAATTTGAAGAGGTGTTGCTTACAATTTGGAGGAAAAAGGGCTAGAGAGGCTAATGGAGGGCCTAAACACGTGAAACGAGACTTAGGATTGGAAAGAGCGGGGTTAAAGCCTTATAAACCTTTATTATAGCACGAGAAATGACATTGGAGCGGGAAGAACTCAAAAGTGTGATGGCAGAGTGTGATGGAGGACAAAATTTGTAATGTGCGATGCCGTAATCGCAATATCACAAGTTTAAAGGTATAGCGGTAAGAATTAACAGGAACGAACTAGAATGTGTGAAGTGCGATTTGCGAGGTGGTAAAAGTTGTCAGTTGTGATTTGCGATATGGTAAGTTTTGCGAAGTGCGACGAGTGATGTGGTAGAGTTATCGCATCGGCAGAATGAGCGGTAAGTGTTATGCGAAAAGCTAAATGATGCGATTTGCGATTTCACAATTTCACAATCACAAGAATGAGCGGTAAGCGTTTTAAAGTTAAAATCTAAATGGTGCGAAGTGCGATTTGTGATGGGCGATGTGGCAGTGGGACCGATAGAGGGGCGCAATTTCAATATCACAATCGGAAAGAAAAATGGTAAGTGTTAAGGGAAAAAGGGAAAAGTTGAGGGATGTGATTTGCGTTAGGATAAGAATTGAGGGATGCGATTTGCGATAGGATAAAAACTATGGGATGCAATTTGCAATAGGGATGACATGGTGGTGAGTCTGAAAGAAAAAGGGAAAATTTTCGATTTGCGATATGCGTTGTCGCAATATCGCAATCACAAGAACCAACGGTAAGTGTTTAAAGGTAAAAACTAAGAGTTGCAATTTCAAAGTGCGATGTACGATGGTGGAAGACTCGAGGAGAAAAGGCAGAGGTCACGTTCGAATGAGTTTGAATGGTTTTTCACATTTTTTTCATAAAAAGGGTAAGGCAACCGTGAACGGAGAAAAAAAAAAAAATAAGGCTTGAGGGGCATAAGTGCGTTAGGAAAAAGGGTAAGTACAGTGTTAAAATGAGAAGAAAAGGAGGGGAATGGAGGTGCAAGAGTAGTGTTTAGCCGTGAAGAAATATATTGAAATAGAAGTGGAAAGGTGCCATAGATATGCTCTAGGGTGTTAACATCAATTCCTACAAACAAACCTGCAGATTCATGGATGAGAAAATAAAAACTGATGTGTGATAAAACAGTGAACAAAAAACAATTTTTTTTTGGCCTGGAGGTCAAACCTCCTCGAGCTCTATTGACAGAGATGAGAGGGGAAGGCTTGACCAAAAATTTTGAATTTTTCCTCTACTCTCTTACTATCGTAAGTAAATGAAGAACTACCAACAAAAAACTGAAAGAAAAGACTAAACAACATTGAAACTATTAGAAGCTAGCTAGTTGTTCAAGAATAAAACTAAATAAATCGCAGAAACAAAACTAGCTAAATGATATAAAGGAAAGAATGACAACAACAGAGAAGCTGAGGCACATGGGTTGGGCCCTAACCCCTGAGCCCAGATTTCTGGAACTTGTTCAATAGAAAGTCATCTGGATACTCATTGCATTAATAATACAGTCTTATTACATCTCGAAGGTCTTAACACAAAAGCCTAATAGATTGCATAATATTTTTTGAATGGAATCGAAGAATAAAATGGAATCGACTAGAATCAACCCACTGGCTAACTAACTACCCCCTTCCTAGCTCTAGCTCCGCTCTATTTATTCTATAGGGCAGCTACCAACAACTCCCTTGAAAATGGTGATTCAGTCCACTTTGACACCAAGTAAACATAGTTTGAGTGCCCTTCGTCTTCAGTTTTCTTGGCTGCCTTTGATAGTTAAGGATGGTGGACAACCCTCTTGAATCTCTCCAAGATTTCTCCATAATTTCCTGACATTGTGCTCAGTTATTCTCCAATATTCATCTTCCAGTGGCAGGGAGAAAGTCCGTAAATCATCTCCTTCTCCAAATCTGCGTAATCTGCCCAATATTATCACAATATTCTACAAAAATAACCAATATTAGGCACAAATATGAAATTACCTTTAAACCTTCCTAAGAAAATATCAAAGAATAAGAAAAAAATATTAAGTGAAGAAGGAGAGATTTAATATATCCTTTTATGTGCATAAGAGAGGTAGATGGGCTGAAGAAAGGTTAGATGGGCCTTAATTTATGTTTAATTTAGAGGCCCATAAAATCTGATGAAATGTCGTTGTAGCCACAATTGGTAATAGAACCTTTCGAATGGTGGGAATTGGATTTTGTTGGCCCATTCAATCCATCATCAAACCAAAAGGCCTACACACTGGTTGTTATAGACTATGTAAAAAAGTGGGTAGAAACAATAGCTTTTCTAAGATCTACAGAAGAAACTGTAATTAATTTCCTTTTTGAGTTATTTGTGCGGTATGGTTTACCCAAGGAAGTGATCATAGATAGGGGGCCAGAGTTTGTAGGACACAATATTATAGCCACCTTATGGAACCACCATATCACACATAGACTCACTTCTCAATATCACCCACAGGCGAACGTGTAGGTTGAGAGCACCAACAAGGTCATTGAGGCAATTTTGACCAAAATTATTTCAACACATCGGTGAGACTGGGCTACTAGACTGCCAGAGGCCTTGTGGGCCTATCACACAACTTGGTGAAATACTATTGGTCATTCCCCGTACCAACTTTTATTTGACAAAGAACCTATTTTCCCTATCGAATTTGAAATAAATACTCTCATGACAGCTCAGGAAGTAGGACTGGACCTGACGGAAGCCCAAATTAAGTGACTTCAAAAAATAAATGAATTAGATGAAGTGCTACTACTTTTCCTTTAGCGCACAACAATTATTCAGCAGCAACGGGCTAAGTGGAATGACAATCTCATCAAGAAGAAGATGTTTCAGGAAGGATACTGGGTGCTCCTCTATGATTCCAGATTCCAAGACTTCCTAGGTAAATTGGAAACAATATGGCTTGGCCTGTATGAAATTCAAGAAGTACACAAAAATGGCACTCTAAATTTGACTACCATCGATGGGTCTGGCTCTTATTTTTGGGTGAATGGACACTGGGTATGTCTTTATCACAAACCACTCACTAAAGAGTCTTTTTTCCAATAGGTACACAATGATCCCACTATGCAAATTTTAGCTTCAAGGAGTAAGGACCCGACAACTTTACTTTCATGAAAATTGTCTCGTTTCGGCTGTAAATAATGTAAATATTTTCTTTACGTAGCTAGTTTATGATTTTATATTTTTATGTGTTTTTTTAGAATAAAATACCCTAGTATAAATGCATGGATCTTTTCTTCGAAACAGTTTCTTACAAACAATGTAGCTCTCATTCCTTTTCGATGTTTCACTTCATTTTTTTAGCAGTTGTTGTTCAATTCTTTGGACAAATATTGTTTCTTCCAAGTGAACAACTTCCTTTCCTTTGGTTTGAGTTTCCACTGTTGTTGTTCTTTTTCGGAATTAATGAACAACTGTTTTTCAATAAAATGAACAACGGATGTTCTATTAAATGAACAATTTCTGTTCAATAAAAAAGAAGAGTTGTTTTTCAAAAGAGTGAACAGATGTTGTCCAATAAAATAAATAGTTGATGTTCAATTGAACGAACAACTACTGTTCAGTAAAATAAATAGTTGTTGTTCAATCGAAAGAACAACCACTATTTAGTCAGATAAACATATGTTGTTCAATCAAACGAACAACTGTTGTTCAGTAAAATGAACAACTACGTTTCTTCTTTTGATGACCTTCACATACCTTTGTTGTTCAAAAGAGAAAACGTATGTTTTTGTTCAGTTGAATGGACAACTGTTGTTCAGTCAAATGAAAAACTTCATTTTTTTTACGATTTTCACATTCTATTGCTATTCAATAGAATGAAAAACTAATGTCAATAAAATGAACAGTTTTTGTTCAGTTAAATGAACAACTGCTGTTCAGTTAAATGAATATTTTTTGTCCCAATATCCGCAAAAAATCCATTCAAACCTCTATCAAACAACTATCATTTCTCTTACATGCCTTGCTACGAAAAATCACCTTTTTGGTTGGAAATGTACACCCAAGCTAAGAAAAAGTAGTTGCATTAACAACATTATGATTTTTACACCTTTGATGATTACCTTTACTCTGAAAATTGACATGGTTCATCCATTTTAGTGATTTGTTGGACATCTCTTCTTTAGATGTATCATAAAATGATTCACTACCTTAATACCATGATGGTTTATCTTTTACAATTTCAGTGGATAATTATCTTTGGTATGATGATATAGGAATGCAAGAATAAATTTTATTGGCATTCTTTTACTTCTCACACCATCCCTAACTCTTAAGGATTTAGTGACCCTCCCTCCACTTATAAACAATTACTTAAGAAAAAATATGATATAATCTTTCTCAAAGGGGATAGGGGGTCTCATCACAAGCCAACCTACCATGATCATAAGAAACTTAACAAGTGACATTCCCATAATGGCCACCACATTAGGTTAATGGCCTTCCAGACAATTTAATTGTCAGGAGGACATAAGGTCTCATCACAATCCGACCTAATCATTTTTTTATGTCATTGTGAATGGCACTGTGATCATCTAGTTACCAAGCCAACAAAGTGACCCCCTTGTAGAAATAAAAAAAGTAACCTAAAAAGCATAAATGGAGGATCCTAGCTCATTTTCGGGTTAAAAATAAAACCTATCGAGGCTATAGACGCCTGCTGGAAGCAGTGGCTCTTCTTGTGGCATTGAAGTTCTGTTTAACATTGCCAATTGTTATATATTATACTTTTTCTATTTGATTCAATTCCAAGGAAGAATTTACCATTTGAACAACGTTTACATTTATATTAACCAATATGCATGGTAAACTATATTTTTACGTGAATTACATTAATATTGTCCAATCAATTGATGCCAACAGTAATTATCATTAATTTCCTTGTTAGCTTCATCATAATTTCTCATCAAAGAAAAATTATTCCCATAATGATTAATTCCTCTGCTTTATTCCATTTTCAGTCATTTTTCTAAAACCATCTCCATGATCTATGGTTAGCACTGTTGGGACTGTTTCTTGCCATATTTATACTCGTCTTACTATTTTTCTGTCGAATTAATGAAGCTACTTCATCCTTTTCTCTTTTCCCGTACTCGACAAATGTGGATGCCTTTTCTAATTGGAGGGGGGAAGGTAAAAATTATGGAACATCATGCAAAATAATTACTGAACTCCACCAAACCATGCTGATGAGACAAATACTATTATTATTTCCTTTATCTCAAAAAAAAAATTCCCATTCAAAAGCTTTGTATGTATTCTTTGTTGTTGTCCCAAACTGTCTAACTGTGAGAAGTGCATGCAAAGGTGTGTCTTAGGCTACAATAGCACAACAAATATGGGGGGAAGATATGTTCGCAGTGAACCTACAACATTACGACTAACATAATAGGATCGTGAGATTCTCGAGTGCGCTGGTTGGCTTCAATATCTCGTCAAATTACAGGGATTCCATAATGAGATAGCACCTGAATTTCTGCAGAATTTGCAGAATGGGCGCACAAATGTAAATAATAGAGGAATAACAGTCTCTGAAGTAGTTATAACTGAAGTATTGGGACTTCCAGCAGAAGGCATAAGATGGACCGATAAACATGTTCTATTACATGAAGGAGTGGCAACATTCAAGGATCCAAAGGAGGAATTAATACACAAGGCCAAAGGATTGCACCCAACATCACTAAAGGAACCATGTCGAGAAATAGCAACTACTGTTTAGAGATACATCAATTGTGATGGTCGTAAATACATGGTAAAACCTTGACAACTTAAATTGCTAGAAATTATTAGACAAAAAATCATAGTTAATCTGTTGTTTTTTCTAAATTCCTTATTGCATGATGTTTCTAGTCGAGTTAGAAAGGCCAAAGACCCATAGCCTGCTATCAATTTTCATGGTTTGATTAAGCTTATCATTATTCATGACCTTACCTAGCAGTAATTGACCTAGGATAAATTTGTAAATCCTACCTTACCCCTATTAGAGGAAAACCTAGATGCACGGGAAAGGGCAGATGATAGGGACATTGATGAATTAGAACAACAAACTGTAGAGGCATAAATTCCAAAAAGGGTAAGAAAAAGGAAGACTCCTTCCTTAGCTCCTGGCCAATTAAAACAGAGATGTTCTATGAGGATAAGATCAATACATCATAACACAAACCCAATAGATGAAGCATGTTCGTCCCATGCAACCCCTGTAAACCCTCAAAACATTGTTTTATTAAATGAAGAGGAAGAAGTGACCTGAGTGTTAGAAAAATTGGGTACACTCTTTGAGGAAGAAGGCCAATTTGAGCATTTTCAAGGTCAAGAATAGTCTGCCTTTGTAGGTATCTCTGGCCATACATAGTTTCTACCCCCTACTGAAGGAATGGAAGAATTGCAGAACCAAGAGGAGCCAATTCCATTTTTAGATGAATATCCTAAGGGGGAAATTCATGGAGAAAGAAATTCTGAAGCAGAAAACCAATTAGGAGACACTGTTCCATTGGAAGAAGACCCTAACATTGGCACAACCTCCCTTTTCCCTGAAATAAATACAATTTTCCCCTCTCCAATTGAAAACCCCATAAAAGAGGAGGAGAAAACAAACACAAACAATGCCAGGATTAAAAGGTTGAGGAAACATAACAGAAAATTGAGAAAAATTATTAAAAGATTAAGAATATGGTTGAAAGAAGCAGATAAGAACCAAAAGGAGGAAGTGGAAGTAGACACCATTAGTACTGAGACAGAGAAATGTTCCATTGAAGAGATTGGAACTCAAACTGAAATTCCTTGTGCTTGTTCAATAGAAATTCAAACGGATTTTTCTGTGGATGTTATGAACATTGATGTTCAAACAAATTTTGGAGATTACTGTGTTCACCAAGAAACATCTGGTACTGTGGAAACTATTGTTCATATTGATTCAGTGACAACATGTGACAATGAAGCTTAAACAGAGGAAATACCTTGTTATGTCCCCCTAGTATGGGAAGCTTTTATTCAGAAATTACAGAGTGAATTAACAAGGACCTAGCAGGTGTTAGCTCAAAATCAAAAGGAAGTAGTACCTCTGCAGACACACCAAGAACTATTAAATAAGATGGATACACTTACTGCTACTGAAGATGAGACTTTTTTCTAGTCTCAGGAATGAGCAGGAGAAGGTAAAGAAAATGGAGAACCAACTTCAAATGGCCAAGGAAAAAAATGAAACTATTTGTTCAATTTACTCTGATGCTTTGTCTTTTCGATTGCCAAACACTAATTATACTCTATTTTTATTAGAAAGGTATTTATTATTGAATATTAGATTTATCAGGGCTGGTAAACCTACTGAATTTAGGACTACCTAATATTTTTTTCATCGTTGCAAGAAACACGACAAGAAGGTGAAACGTCTTCTCTGTGAATTATATCTACACAATTTTTTCTTAGAAGATGAAAGGGATGCTAACCATAGTCCCTTTATTGGAGATTTTTAGTTCCAAGCTTTCCTCTCTTTTTCTGAAAACCAACTTGAATGGGCTAAGGCCTATAATATTTTTCAAAAGAGAGGGCATGGTCTAAATCTATGGGTTAGAGGGGAACCCACTAAACCTCTTCACCTTTTTATCCAACACAAGAGGTTTATGGAGTAGAAAGGAGTTGTGGCTACATTAATACCCCTCCATAAATATTTTATACATGTTGGAAGAGAGTATTTCCAGGACATAAAGGATGATGTTCTATTCGCAGCAAAGCAAAGGTGGAAAGCTTCCACCAACAATGTAAAAAACAGGGAACCTTTTGGTTACATAAACTTTAAGGTCATTTTTGCTCATCTGTATGTGTACAACAACATTATCCTATGCAAGGGCCCTACCTGGATAGGATGCCGTTATAGGTGTCCTATTATATGGTATCCCCCAGAGGAATATTATTTTGACTATGATCTTCCTGAATGCCATGTGAGTTGTCCGTTTGCAATGCTTAAGCAGAAGAATGGTTTTAGGCTATATAAGGAAGAATTTTATCCTGCTTACTCCTTGACATAGTTACACCTCAAATATATTATTGCATGAGGACATGCAAAAAGATAAGCATGGGAGTATGTTGGGTCATGGAAAAGGTATGTTTTTATCCTCATTTTAGCTTAATTAATCATTTAATTTTATGCATTTACCTTAGTTCTTGGGAATAATCTATAAGAAAAGGTTATGAAAGATGAATAAAATAAAATTCCAACAAATTGTATGATTTTAAGCATAAAAAATAACTTTTTCTTGCCTTTATGTGTAGAAATCTGAAATGGACAATTTTTTTTCAAACGATGGAACAACAGTGGCCAAATAATGAAAAACGATCATTTCTTGATCGCATGGGCTAGCAGAAGAATAGGATAATCCAACTAATCTTATAGAGAGAATCTGATTATTAGCTATGTAATCCTCATGATCTCTTGATCTTGAGGATTCACTCTCATCTATTAGTTTAATATTTGGTTATATAACGCTAATAGATGAAATAGAAGAGGGGTTAATTTCTGAATTGTAACTTTCATTTGGACATAATTATTTGTACTAAGACATAATGTTTTCACTAGGGTGATGTTATGTATTTGATACTATGATTAATGAGAAAAAGCGTGTTTCATTTATAATCGCATTCTGAGTATTCCCAGCAGTTAGCTTCTAGAGCCTTTGGGCCCAGTCACTAGGAGACTTGCTACTTTTTCTATATCATAATCATTTATATTATCTCTGCAATTGTTAATTATTGTATCTTATCATTTAAGTTGCTATGTAATGTTAGAATTCGTTTGCGCAGTTTATCCTTGTTGTTTGAGATAAATCTTAAGATGTTTCTTTCACGATTACATATTATTATTTAGTAACTTGCTTAGATTAAATTTGCAATTGATTGTTGTTCCTTTTGAATGTTGTTATCATAGATATCCAACGATTTTTTACTGCTATTATTCATTATAAAGTTTGAATAATATATTGTTGTTATTTTCTGTAATCTCTCTTTTCATTAGATAATTTTTAAGCAGTAATTCTTTGAGTGTGATTCTTGAAATTCATAAGTTATATTCAGTTTTTCTACAAATTAGTTGAGGATAGATTAAGATTCATGGTTTATATTTGCTTTAAGGTTTTCTTTTGAATTATTCTAGATTGAAATTCGAGAATTAGAAAAGTAGTTATTGCAATTATTTAGAATCATTTATTCCTAGATAGCTTCTTATTTCACTCTGCAAAAATAGTGCCAACTCTACTGAAACAAACAAACGAATCCTTGGTTGATAATTAATGTAGGCATTAGGATTAATTTTTATAATTAACCTTATTTCACCAAGAACATCCATCAAAGAAGTAAATACAAGATTGGGTAGAAAAGAAAGAATGAGAATTTGCAGCTTTGGAAAAGAGAAATATGTGATTAACAATTGAAGCTTGGGTGTAGAGGTATCTTTTCACATAACAACATGATATTTTCTTTGCGTCATTTTCTAATGAACTACATGAGTGGTTTTCAAGGTTGACTTAAAACAAGACTTGCTTTAAAAATGAAGAGCCTACTGCGTGGAGCCCTGAATAGGTACAACGACTTAAGGATACCAGAAAAAACATCTCAAGAGCTATTGAATTTTTAATTGATAGTATCCTGGGAGGATTTATCACTGATTTTTCCATAGACACAATTGTATCTTACAACGAAGCTAAGCGAATATTTTTCAAGGGACTACGATGTAAGTATCTAAATTCTTTGAAGCTATGGATTAAAATGCTTTTATGTGAAAAGGGCATACTACAGATGTAGTTATTTTAATGTTCAGACATAATTCTAGAGTTGGATCTACACGAAGTGGAAATCGGTACAAAGTAGACCGCAACAGGTATATTGATACTGGATATAGTCCCTTTTTATGTGAATCTAAAAGTAAAGAAGAAATATGTAACCCCACAATGCCTAGAGGTGTGTCAGTGCTAGGAGTTGGGAATAATTAGGGCATCCATGGGATTCCCCATCCCTCTACTCCCCTTACCCCTCACCCCCCCTCCCCCTAACTCCCCTACACCCCATCCCAATCCCCTTAATTACCCCCCCCCCCCCAAAAAAAAAAAAAAAAACCCACCAAGAACAAACATAGCCGACGACATTAAGCTACCTATTTTTAGAGGACTTATATTAGAGGATCTTGAGAAGTTTTGGTTTGTAGCTGATGCAGTATGGAAAGTAAGATAGGTAACTGGTGAAGATGTAAAGAAGGCAAAACTCATCATGGTGCTACGTGAAAGAGCGCTAACCTGGTATATGAAATATTATACGACTAATCAAGTTGCTTCAGTGGATGATGTTAAGAAAGCGTTGGTATGAGAATTCAAGAAGCCAAAATCAAAATCACAATGTATTAATGAACCGAAGGAGATCAAACAGATGAAAAATGAATTTGTTTGTGAGTTGGATCAAAGGTTCAAAATGTTAATGGGACAATTAAGATTTAGAATTATCAAATAACAACATAAGGATTGGTTTATAGCTACGCTGCTGCCACATATCAGGTTTCCCTTGACACAACAGAAAATAGAAACTTAAAGAAAAGCTCTGGAAATTACAATGAATTTGGAAGCTTTGCCAGGGGAGATACTCATGCAGGAGTACAACAGATTTAGATTCAGCTAGTGAATTTGACCTTGGAATTGCAAGATCTCAATAAAGGTAAAGAAGTTAGTCAGGAAGTGTGGTGTACAAAGCTAAAGGCCATTATAAGGAGCAATGTGCTATGTTCAAAGATTACTTGGCTAGTGGAGAACCTAATCCATTAAATATAGGATCAATATTGTGGAGTGAGATATGCAGAACTTCAGGACAACATCGACCAGAACAATGATATTTATTGTAGAAGTATGTGCAGAACCCCAGGTAGCTGTTTTGAAACTTCTTTAAGTTAGTGGGACATGAAGAGAAGAACTTTCTAAGTTATTACTTGATGATGGAACACACTGCTAATGCTTATATGATGCAAGCTGAAGGATATACACATGAGGATCAAGGACAACATGCTGTCCGAGGAGGTTTATAAGGACGAGGATGAGGATTTGGTCAAGGGTGCGACCAGACTATCTGTTATAATTACAGACAGAT
Source organism: Pinus albicaulis (assembly GCA_034641835.2). NCBI lineage: Eukaryota > Viridiplantae > Streptophyta > Pinopsida > Pinales > Pinaceae > Pinus > Pinus albicaulis. Next base: position 597,906,157 of record CM076584.1, read on the forward strand.
AGGACACTACACAAGAGATTGTTAGAATCATATTACAACCTGTACGTACTACAAATATTTTGATCATGTGATATAATAATGTCTGGTCCTTATGGAAAAGATGTAAGATAAAAGGAACTAGCAGGCCACACAAAATTTCCAAATGATGACGGTTGAACCAAGGGAGGATGAACCACACATCAATATTGTAACGAGGAGTGGTGTTGCGACTAGAGATGATAAATCAGAAGGTAAGAAGAAAATTGAGCATACATGGGTAAGAAATACTAGAGAAAAATCCCTTAGGTTCAGTATTCAGATGGAAAAAGAAATGTTCATGGAGGAAAATCCAAGCTTCATGGATCCTGGAGCTTCAACATCTAAAGCACAACTTATTCCAAAATTAATACCAAAGAAGGACAACGCTAAAGTAATTACTCAGATAAAATAATTCGTTCCATGTATCTTGAGGTCATTTTTACAGACTTGCATGAATTTTTTGAGGAACCAGAAGGTTGTCAAATGACTTCAGGAGTTTCTAGACTCCTGTGTTGATAAATAAGTTCCACAAAGTGGTCAATGCGCAGTAAACAATTTACATCGACATAAGAAGAGAACACAGAAGGAAATGAGAGTAACTACACAAATCGGGGAATATGCTATGGATAAGGTAATCCTATATGTTGGATCTCATTCCAACGTGTTACCTAAGAATACTTGGGATTTAATGGGAAAACCAAAGTTGTAGCTGTCACCGATCCAGTTGAGAATGAGTAACCAAAAAAATATTCTCCCTATGGGAAGGTTACCTAGCATTGTAGTAGATATTAAAGGAGTGCGCATTGTTGCAAACTTTGAAGTGATTGAAATTATAGATGATAGAAACCCCCATCTAGCACTTCTTGGAATAGATTGGGCTTTCGATACTGTGGCGATAATCAATTTGAAGAAAAGTAAAATGGTGTTCGAAAAGGAGAATATGAGGGTCATTGCTCCTCTAGACCCATCAGAAGGAGTGCACTATATAGAGCCTATTTGCGATGAGTAATGAAACACATATGTTGACAAAATTTACAAGATGATAGCTAAGTGAGAATATTGGATTAATCTCACTGCAAAAGGTAAACTAATTTGAGAACAAGACAATTCCTATACTTCGGATTCCGAGGAAGAGCTGGAAAATTGGGAGAACGGGTTGCATGAAATATCTACCAAACAATGTGCCAGAATTACAAAATCACTTCGCTGCATAACTTAGGAAGTATGTGTCTTCCTTATTATTATGGGATATGATATTTAGGTCTTTTTATTGATAAATTTGAAAGAAAAATACCAGAAGAACAAAGGTTCCAATCTTTGGATGTAGCCCTGAGGTCCACACCTGGTAGATGGTGGGGTTCTCATAAATACAATATAGGAAGTTGGGAAGAGTATCGAAGGCTGATGAGGGTTAGATTTGGAACAGTAGATACCTAGATAAAAGTAAAATATGATGGCAAGGTTGACCCCCGGGAGCATATTTATTGTTGCACTTCAGTTTGGGGAGAATTTCCAAAACAAGAGTGGGTACATGTGTTTTTTCACACATTGGAAATGATACCTATGAATTGGTATCTTGAGACAGAACTGCGACATGGAACTGTGAATTGGACAGATTTAGTTGATAATAACATTTTGTTTTGAATATGATTGTTTGTGCATAAATTAATCCCTTTTGAAAGTTAGAGAAAGGGTTTTTAATAAAACAATTTCGCTAACATGGATGCAGCCAGATTGGACTGCGTAGTTGAAGCATGTAGTGGAATTCTATAATTCGACCATGGAAGAGGATGGTGAGGATCCATGAAACATTTATATCCCAGAATCAGAAGGATGTCATGAATTTGTTGGACCATAACCTAAAATACCTGATATAATGAGGCCAACAAAAATGAAGAAGAACCAAAATTTGCAATGATTGGAGATCATTGGGATGAAGACATAGTTAGAAAAATTTCAGAGTTTTTGCATGAGTATCAAGAGCTATTACCCATGAAGTTTTCTAAATTGAAGGGCATAGTAGGGGACCTAGGAGTTATGAGGATTACTCTTAAACCTGTTCTGAAGCCAGTAAAGAAAATACCCTATAGGTTGAATCCGAAATACAAGGAAAAAGTGAAGGTGGAGTTAGATAAAATGATCAAAGCTAGGATCATTGAACTGGTCAAAGAGTCTGAATGGGTAACCCCCATGGTTGTTCAAGAAAAGAAGGCAAAGGATGAGATCAAAATATGTGTGGACCTAAGGAAATTGAATGATGCATGCTTTCATGACCCCTTTCCCACACCATTTACAGACGAAGTATTGGACAATGTAGGAGGACATAAGGCCTATTCTTTCACATATGGTTTTTTGGGTCACCATCAGATCAGAATTGCGACAGAAGATAGACATAAGACAACTTTTGCTATAAAATGGGGTTTTTACTAGTACACGGTGATTCCTTTTGGCTTGAAGAATTCTCCTGCCATATTTTATAGAGTTGTAGTCGCAAATTTCAAAGAGTATATACACAAATTTCAGGAAGTTTACTTTGATGACTGGACAGTCTTTGGGTTGTTGAAAAATCATGTTGTGAGATTGAGGTTGATGCTGGATACATTTAGGCAATATCAAATCTCATTGAATTTGAAGAAGTGTATATTTTTTCTACCTTTTGGTAATTTATCTAGGACATGTTGTTTGTAAGCAAGAGCTTATGGTGGACCCAATGAAGATTGTTGTTATTGTAAACTTCGATCCACCTAAGACAATGAAACAACTACACACGACACTTGGACACACTGGCTATTATAGAAAGTTTATAAAGGGGCAGGTGTAGATAACTGTGCCAATGGAGAATTTATTGAAGAAAGATGTCACCTTGTAATGGGATGAAGAATTCCAGAAGAGCCTCGACATATTAAAGGAGAAAATGGTGACTCCACCTATTCTAGTTTTTCTGGACTAGAATAAGGACTTTCATTTACATGTCAATGCATCTTTCATAACGTTGGGTATAATACTAGCACAACCAGGATTAGGAGAAATTGATCATCCCATATCTTTTGCAAGAAGAAAATTGTCCAAGGTAGAGAAGAAATACACTATGACCGAATGAGAAGGGTTAGCTATGGTCTATCCATTACATAAGTTCAAGCACTACTTGTTGGGAGCATACTTCAATATGTTAACTGATCACTCTGCGTTGAAATATTTGGTGAATAAGCCTGTTTTAGGGGAGGGGGATTTGTCGATGGTTTTTGTTGTTCCAAGAGTATGACTTAGAATTTGTATTCAAACCAAGAAGATTGAATGTTGGGCCCGATAATATGTCAAGGATAGAGACAGGAGAAGAACCTACAAGTATTGAAGATAATTTACCCAACACACAATTATTCAAAATTAGGGTCATGGATGATCACTTTGGGGATATTATTCAGTTTTTTTGCACATGAATGACGCCTACAAAGTACACTATGCAGAAAAAAATGGAGCGAGTATTCAAATCAACCAATTTCTCATTGATTGTAGGACACTTGTACAAAATGGGATCAGGTGAAATAATGTGTAGATACGTCCCTGAGCATAAAAGGCTAGTATTTTGGTAGAAGCTCATGGAGGAGTTGGAGGAGGACATTATGTAGGAAATTCCACTCTACAAAAGATCTTGAGAGATGGGTTATGGTGTCCCACAGTGCATAAGGAATAAAAGGATTTTTTTCAAGCATATGATGCATGCCAGAGAATAGGGAATCAATATAGAAGGGACAAAATTCCATTAAATCCACAAGTGACGTTGCAAGAATTTGAAAAATGGGCTATTGAATTTGTTGGACCTATTAATCCACTAGGAAAGAAGACCGACGCAAAATATATATTCACTACAACTTATTATTTGATGAAGTGGGTGGAGGCACAATCAGTGAAGGATTGTAGCGCAAACACCACCGCAAAGTTCATTTTTAAAAATATTTTGTCTAGATTTTTATGTCCAAAGATATTGATGAGTGACAGGGGTTCACATTTCTTGCATAAGACTATTGAGGCACTAACCAAATAATTCCAAGTATACCATCATAAAATTAACCCATATCATCCATAGGCGAATGGGACATTCGAATCCTTCAATAAAATTTGGGAGAATGCACTCTCAAAAGTATGCAATGTGTACATAAATGACTGGGGTTTAAGGATTCCAATGATGTTATGGGATTATAGGAAAACATGCAAGAAAATTATAGGCCAAACACATTTTAGGTTGGTATATGGACAAGAATTAGTTATGCCTATGGATTACATTGTGCCAAGTTTAAGAATTGCAACATTAAAAAATATGGCAAACTCTGATATAATGGAGGAAAGGATGGCACAATTAATTGCTTTGGAATACGATTGGTTTATAGAAATGTTTCATCAGCAAGTGAAAAAAGCAATGGAGAAACCTTGGAATGACAGGCACATCAAGCAGAAGACATTCCGGGAAGGAGATCTTGTACTTTTATATGATAGAAAATTCATGAAGTTCCTAGGAAAATTTAAAACACATTGGTTGGGACCGTATATCATCAAGCACATCTCTTATGGTGGCGCATTTTAGCTCATGAAGTTAAAGGGTCAGTTGATTCTAGGATGAGTGAATGGTAGCAGATTGAAGATATATAAGGATGACTCTTTCCCTGGAAATTCACACTAAGAACGAAAGGGGAAAGGTATTAGTGCCACTTGCACTTGATAGTGGGAATTTTATTATAAACTACTCTACAGAATGGGACTTCGCCGAAGGAATATTACTGCAGGATAGTCAAGAATATGGTGAAGTCCGAAAGAATCACGTCGAAGGAAGGATTACCGCGACATAGAAGGAGACGCGTTGAAGTTCACCAGAAATATGAAGGTTGGAAGGGAAAAATTGTCGTTAAAAGAAAATTTGTTGTTCATAGGTGTAGGAGAAACACATTTATAAAGCGCAATTGGTTGGATCTAGCGCCATTTATGCATTAAATGAACAAGATCTAATATATCATGAGGTTTTAAATTCAAATTCTCTATAAGGGCCTCGTCCCACTCCAAACTTTTACACTTTTCTTTCTAAAAATTCAAATTGTGAGTTTGCAACCAAGTTTGAAACATGAGTGTTGTTGTATGTACGAAATAAGTTTCAAAGATATTTGTAGGGAATTTGTGAAGAAAGGGCAACATGCATCATGGAAGCTGCAACACCAAGTATATCTGTTTCTCCAACACACGTAAGGTCACCATGAAAGAAAAAAGTTATATAGGAACTACCAAAGAAGAAACAAGAGAAGAGATCAGTTGCGACCTCTGGAGTTAGAACATCCCCCCGGAAGAAAGTAACCAAGGAATGAAGGATGAAGAATCAGTAGGGCAAGAAACCTAGATAGAAGGGGAAGAAACTGGTGGAGATCCATGACAGTGAGGAAGAAACCGAGATACCGAAAATTGAGGCAGAGGGTGCAGAAATATGCTCTGTGATGCCACCATATTTTCCACCAAGGAAGTCGGGTGCTAAGTCGGTTAAATACCTTGAAAATGTGAAGTTCAACAACTTCACACTATTGCTGCCAACGAAGGTCCCGTTTGAAGGATAAGTGTTGGGGAAAATACTACAGCTGAAAATGGAAGATTGGGATTTCATTGACCTCAACAAGTACCCATAATTTGAGCCAAAATGGTACCTACAAACTTTTTACTACCCAGAAAGTGGAGTGACTAGATTGGAGCCACTACGACGGCCACAAGGACTGCACAGATCAGGATTATTGATTGAACATGCTAAATGTACCCCATTTTGGTTAAATTAATCAAAACACAACTTGTTTTTGGAAATTGTTGGTGCTAGTACATGACGGACACCTATGGCTTGGGACGAGGATCCCTATTGATGAGATGTTTATCATAAGGATCATCACATTGCAATACCAGGGAAAGGACCCTGTCGAAGATTTCCTTGACAAAATTCAAGATAATGAAGTCATGGACAATATGAAAACAAAGTATGGTTTAATAAAGATGTCAAGAGGTTATGATATAAACTATATTAGTGACCAAGGGGTGCGCTTCACCGCACATATTATAGAAAGGAAGATCATGAGGAAATGTAGAGTGAATGAAGTCCCCACAACTGTAGTTTCTTTAGCTGCGTAGTGCAACATTGGGGTTGAGTTCAACTGGGTCGAATATCTATGCAACTAGTTTTTGGAGGATTTTTGATAAGTGTAGGAAGAAGGAAAAATGTTTCATTATGTGTGGTTGATCCTGATCATCGTGCTCATGGCATGGAAGGAGTCAAAAGAGTGCCAATTCCCATCAGTCAAACCAAACGTGTGTGAGGTTGTGTGCTATGCATCTCTATGGTTCACCAAGGAACCATCACACGCCGAAGAGAAAAGGATATTTTTTCTATTGATGCAGATAGATATACACATGATGGTGAACCAAATCCCCAAATTTTTTCCAATCCTGTATGAGCAGTACCAAAACATTGCAGATTTCAAGGCTGATTTCCACAGGATTTATGTGAAGGCACATAAGGATTGGATAGAAACATGGCATCCCTTTCCATATTTGGTCACCGAGGAAGATCTCCTCATAATAGTTCAATAATGGTCGACAGAGTTGATGAATACATCCATAGATGACACTGGAGCAAAAGGAGACACTACACAACATGGGGGTCTAATTGGGAAAGATACCGAAAGGGAAACTGAGAAAAAGACAAAGAAAGACGAAGAAAAATACAACAAAGGAACAAATAAAGAACAAGAACAGGGTATCCAGGACCCTCCCAACGACGTAGAGCTAGAATATTCACCATTCATCATCCAGAAGAGGGTCCCTATAGTAACTCTGCCAAGCCAAAGGAAGAAGAAGAAGGTGAAAAAATCTAGGGGTACAACACCACTTATCCTCACTGAGGGGGACATCGAAGAAATAGGGGATAAATTTCAAGAAGTAATAGTGAATTCATGGAATAGGATCAAGGATCGCTACAACATGCTCCTAACCAGTGTCGAGGAAAGAATGGTAGAATTAAAGGTACTGGTGCAAACAGCCAGAGAACTAGAGAAAATAGCTAGACAACAAGAGAAGAAAAGTCAACCAACACAACCACAAGGCTGAATATAGACAACATTTGGTTTGAGAATTTTGTAGGTACTAGGAGGAGCTTTTGAGTTTCAAGTTAAAAACTATAGAGAGTGCACAAAAGGATGGGAAAATGTTAGAATGAACATCGTTGCGCTATTGATACAAACATTGCATGAGTTCCACCAAGGCATCACATAAGAGTTAAAAGGGTGAGAACAACACACTTCACTCATAAGCATGCAGATGAAGAAGGAAAGAATTTTGATGAAGAAGGAGATCGATCGGATGACCAAAGAATGAGATGAGGCACGCCGACAACAAAAAAAACTAGAAGAAGAAATTGGGAAGACTTGTAGTGAAGATCCATACGTCAAGGTCAGCGCAAAAGATTCACTAGTAGAGAAGGTCACGAATCTCGACCTCGCAATCAAAGATTCAAAGAATAATTTTGACGAGATTAAGTTTGAGTATGATGTGAATATTGTTGAGCTACAAATGAGGCTACAACCAGCCACTCCACCGAAAGTACGCAATTAGAGTGAGGTGGACCTAAAAGCTACATTACAAGGCATCTCCGACACAGTGGAAGAATGTGGAAAATATCTAGATGATACTATGGAAATTTGGACCTCACTATAGGAGGATTAAAGCATTCAGAGGATTGAAGAAAATATATAAATGAAGCAGCAGTAGCTGGAAGAAATCCGGGAAACTAAAAATACCTTAGTAGTCTTGCAAAGGCTCGCCAGGATCACAGAAGGAAAGAATATCCATAAACAGATCGAAGACCTTTGGCGTAAGGAGAAAATTTTGACAGCTCGGAATGGGTCGTGACAGGATGAGGCCATTCAGCTCTCACAAGTAGTAGATGGTAAGCTCAAGGAAATACGACAAAGGCAAAAATAAATACTGTAGAATATTTTCGAACCAACAACATAGGAACTACTGGAGGAAGTGCGCAGCGAGGAAAAGAAGGTATCAGAAATAATTCAGAAGTATAATGCTGCCTACATGAGCGTCGTAGATAATATTTGGGGCACAACAACAGAGTGACTCAGGATGAGTCACATGTGACTGTTGGGGGCCTGTTGGGCGCAACCCAAATTGTTCCAATTTTGGTCAAAGACTCTGCATTTTGAGGAGTGGAGTGCACAGTACCACAAATTCATATTTACCACGCGGTGTCTAGGGGCTTCGGGGTGGGTCGAAGTCCCTCATTTTGTAGTGGGTTTCAGGTTTTAGCTAGTTGTTTTGTCCAACCCATGGTATATAGACAATGGTTTTGTAATGATGTAAAGATATGTAAAGGGATGTAATGTTGTGTCGAAGTAGTATTCATTCATGCATATTTGATGAGCATAAGTGGTTGTATTTTCTGTCCTTAGTCTGTTTTTGGCCTTAAGGGAAGGCTTCTTAGCTGAGTGCACATAGACCTTGGAAAAGTCTATAGCCTAGTGCGCATACCACCTATAGATGTACTGAACAGATCCATCTTAATAAAGAAGAATAAGTTTTGGGCATATTCTATGTTTATATGCCTTATGTTTATGTTTATATGTTTATGCGAAGTAATGATTGCAAGTATATGTTGTGATAACACAATTTATTTATATTTGTAATGGGTTAATGTGTATCTGAATGTGATGAAGTATGTAATTAGAATACACAACCCAATAGTAATATGCATTGTAGAATATAGGTTAAACACGAAGAGGAAAAGCAAAATCCACCTCGTGCAGTCCCTCAAGGCTGCATAAACCTAGTTTTGTAACCACCCTACATATGTTGAAGTTTGGTTTGCAACAAGAAACAGTGAAATTGGCATCCGGAAACAACATCCTTGATCCTAGTGAAAACTAAGCACCTACACTAGGTGGGGCCCACATACACTATTTTTAGTTGTATGTCTAATTTTAGAATGGTGAGAAAATTATATTGATAGCAGGAATCTATTTTTAGAATGGTGAGCAAATTATATTTATAGATGAGTTTATATTTTTAGATTCATGGGCGTAGTATATTTATAGATCGCATGTCTAAATATAGAATGCATGTTAGTTATTATTATCTCTTAATAATAATTGGACAATAAATATTAATCTATTCTCTTGAAGCACTTGATTTCAGTTAACTGATTTGGCAAACCAGTTAACAGAAGGAATTGCGAGTTCTAAGGTTGGTTGGTGGGACATGCAAGTGGACTTTGTTGTAACTGAGTGATTCAAAGTTGTAACAGAGCTGGATGTGTAGTTATGTGACTTGTAAAGTAGTTTGACTTAGTTAAGTGAGTTAAACTCAGTTGTGCTAGTTGTAACTAGTTGTAACTAAAGATACACTAGTGAGAGATCAATGAATTAAATATTAAATTAATTCACATGGAGTGATCTCACATGCAACTGAATATTTAATATTGTTAACTACATGCATGTCAGATCCAGTGGATACCCAGTTGAGATATAGGTGAAAGGGACAGTTTGACTATCTATTGTGACATTAATGGGTGCACAAATGCAACCACACACACATTGTGTTGATCAACGGTTGTCATTGATGTCAACCCAAGCAGCACCAGGGGCTAACCCAATATTGAATGGAAATTTTGACCTACCAAATTAATACATTCTGGGTCAATAATGATTTTGATGGTTTCTACTTGTCGATATGTTTCCGTTGACATATGGCACGCCATGTAATTCTTCACGGTTTGAGAGATATTCATGTTTGAAGTTTGTACCCCCAGTTAGTGGGCTAAAACCCCATGGGGTTGGGGCATGGGTCATTGAAAACTCATAATTAATATTTTTTAAGCTCCTGAAATCCCTCCCACATTCACTTTTTGGAGCCCCTCTCAACCTAAGCATTTATATAAATTGTGATCCTCATTTCCTTCTTATACAAGGGATTTCGCCATCTGAAACAGGTCATCGTGGAATTTTTTCTCTAACTTTATTTATACGAAGGCTCAGAAGCTGAGATTTGTATGAGGTGAAGAAGAAATCTTGAGGAAGCTTCTGTAAAAATTTCAGATCAAGGTGCGCAATATTTTTGGAGATATGATCTGTGGAAGTCAGGGTTTTTGCAGGCTCCTGAAATTCATATCAAAGAAGTAACCTTGGTAAAATCGTCATAAATCTCTCTCTGAGTATCGGATTGGAATTCTAAAAAAATTGGTGGATATTGCATAGCCCATGGTTTTTTCTCTATCAATTTCAAAGCCAAATGAAGAAAAAGTGACACGTGGCATGCCATACAAGTGCACTCTGCTGAAACAATCCATAATTAGGGCATTGTGAGAGATTGGGTATAACTCTCTCTTGAAGAATCCAAATTGGGTCAGAGCTATGGCATTGGAAATATGACTCAGAGGACTACTACTAGACCAAAAATCGGATATTGAGGATTTGAAATAACATAGATACACCATATTCAATATCGAGCTCCTAGAAGGCAAAGAAAAAGCTAGATCATGTGTTGTCAAGGGTTGCAAAGGACCAGAATTTCTAGGGCAGCAAAGCAAAGCAAGGTGCAGAAAAGGGTAGCATGAAAATAAAATCAACCAAGGTTCATAACAGCAGAAATAATTTCATCCTATGAAGTCTTCAAGTGGGCAGCACTGCATACAATCATTGTAAAGGTATCATTGTACTAAGTCATTGTAAATACATTATTGTAAAAATTGTACTAGTGTCTATCTGCCAAGGGTTGAAGAGGCAGTGTTGGGAGGTCTAGGATCATCATTAGGTGGTTGTGTCAAAGTTGGGGTTATGTTCTAGTATATATTCTTCTACATCATTCTATATCATTGTAAAGTGGACCATTTTCCCTGGTACGAGAGTCCATTCTTATTTCATTCTTCTATAGGGTGGTAGGGTGGTGCTAGGGTGAGTTATAGCTCATTGGGTGTTGGGTCATCCATTCAGTTGACTACTGAAGAATCTCGGGCATTGGAGCATCCATCTAGTGGGAGCTGGAGAAGAATTCTTTTCTAGATTCTAGGAAGTTGGAGCTTTATTTTCAATTGGAGTTGAATATTAAAGAATTATTAGAAAAGCATTAGGTGGTTTTTGTCCCGGAGTGGGTTTCCACCTTAAAAACTGTGTGCATTTGTGTTCCTCTTGTTTTCTTCTATCATTGTACAAAAACTGATAATAATTGAAGATTAACTAATGCTCTAATTGAAAGGAATACTGATTCAACCCCCCCCCTCCTCTCAGTATTTCCAACAATTGGTATCAGAGCTTGGTTCCTTCAATAGCAGTTTAACAGTTGGAAGGAGTTCATGGAGCATACCAAGAATGGTGTACCTCTATTCAATGAAAATAACTATGCACTTTGGAAAGGAAGAATGGAGGTCTATCTCTTGGCGCAAGGTTACGAAGTATGGGAAACTGTTCAAAATGGATTTACATCAACTACGGATGAACAAGGTAAGAAGAATTTGGTAGATGATGCAAAAGAAAATAATATTATTATCAGTGGACTTATTGAATCTGCTTATCATAAGGTGTTGGGTTGTAAAACTGCCAAAAATGTATGGGAAAAGCTTGAGAATATATATGTAGGTGACTCAAATGTCAAAGAAGCAAAGCTTCCAATCTATAGAGCAAAATTTGAGCAACTCAGAATGAAAGAAGATTGCAACATTGTTGAATACTTCCAATATGTTGATGAAATAACCAATACTCTGGAAGGATTGGGAAATCCAGTTGACGAGAAGACTATTATACGGAAGATTCTTAGAACGTTACCAGGGAGATTCAACCCAAAGGTATCGGTCTTAGAATATAGTGCAAATCTGGACAAACTCATCAAAGAGGAATTACATGGAGTTCTCATAGCATATGAAATGAGGCTTGATGAAGAAGAGGGTACTTCACATCTAGAGACTATGTTCGTTGCATCTAAGAAAACCAATAAGGATAAACAACCTTCAATTGAAAAGACATGCACCTGCAAGTGTGAAGAAAAGGGAGATGATGAAGAAGGTCTTTCAGATGAAGAATATGCTTACTTCACGAGAAAACTAAAAATTTGTAAGGGACAATTCAAAGGTAAATTTCCATTGATATGTTTCAGCAGTAATAAGGTTGGGCATTTTGCAGAAAAATGTCCAAACAGAAGTAATGGCAACTCGAAAGGAAAGAATGGCTTTAAGAAATTCAACAAGCAAGGATCCAAAAGGAACTTTCTCTCTAAAGAAGATAGCTCATCATCTGATGAAGACAATGAAACTGAAGAAGAATCCAATGAGAGAGTATTTTTTATGGCCAAGCACAATAAACAAGAGGTATCAAATAACGAAGAATAAGGATGGACCATAAAAGAATTTTATGAGGAAGCGATCAAGCTTATAAAAGATCTCAAGGCGGAGAAGATCCGTTCCAATACTCTTGAAGAACAAGTTCAAGGTCTCAAAATTGAAATTGAAGAACACAAATTCATTGAAGAGTTACTTCAAAAATAAGTTGGAAGAAAGCAACCAAGAAAGGGAAGAATTAGAAGCTGAAGTAGTCTCGCTGCGTGAGGAAGTGAAGAAAGAAAAAACTATCCAAAACCATGCCAACAGCTAAAGGGCATTGGAAGAACTCATCAACAATCAACGATCTTACAACGACAGAACTGGCATCGGTTACAAAGAAGAAGAAGCAGGACCTTATACAACAAAATACAATGAACCTATGAGATATGACTTGCATGTAGACTTCACAGGACAAGATTCACAAGAACATCCTTGGAAGACAATTCCTCGACGAAAATTTCCATCCAGGTACCAACATATTTTTTATGGCTACTATTATTCATGTGAAAATTTGGTCATAAAGCTATAGAATGTTGCACATACCCTAGGAACAAATACAATTCCAGGAGATCTGTCAAATATGAACCTCCCAGGGCTCAGCGTAACATCAATAGATTTGAACATTTAAGAAATAATATTTAATGTTACAAATGTCGAAAATTTGGACACATAGCCAAAGACTGCAGACTTGAAAATCCTCCAGAAGAATCTTTGAAGCCATATAACAAACGAACATGGAAGAAGAAGAAGAATGATAATTTTTCTCTCGCTTTCAAGGCTCAAAAGACCAAAGATGTGTGGTATGTTGATAGCGGTTTCTCAACGCATATGACTGGAGATAGAAATAAATTTGTATCTCTGAAAGAGAATAAGGATGGAACCGTGTCCTTTGGAAATGATGGATCTTCAAATGTTATGGGATCAGGTACTATCACTCTCGGAAGAAAACATGCTCTAGCCAAGAATGTTCTATTGGTTGAAAAAATGAATCATAATCTGCTCAATGTTGGACAAATGTGCGATCAAGGACACACAATACTATTCAACTCCACGAAATGTGAAATCAGGAAAGGCGTGTATGGTGAAACTGTGGCTACAGCAAGTTGAGCTCCAAAAGACATATATGTTCTGGATGAAGCAACTAAAGCATGTCTAATAGCTAAAGAGGATGATACAATAATTGGTAGCAATGATGATCGACTAAGGAATGAGTTTACTACAAAGGTGCAAAGTGATTTTGAGATGTCTTTACTTGGTGAGCTGACATACTTCTTAGGGCTTCAAATATCTCAGCAAGAGAAAGGAATATTTATATGTCAAGCCAAGTACATCAAGGAAATGCTCAAGAAATTTAAAATGGAAGATTGCAAACCCATAATTACTCCAATGGTAACAGGTTGCAAATTGAGCATAGACAACTCATCTAAGGATGTGGATCAAAGGTTGTACAGATCTATGATTAGTAGTCTTCTATATGTAACAGCCTCCCGACCAGATGTTATGCAAGCAGTTGGACAAGTAGCAAGATTCCAAGCAGCACCAAAATAATCACATATTAAATATTCACTAGCATTGGAATATCTTTGCCAGAAGCTTGGGATTCTCCCAAGTTCTCATTAGATTTTCCTTTTTTAGAATATAAAGGGGGAGTGGAAGTAGATTACAGGTCTGCAGGACGATTGTGCGTCAGGGGGAGTGGAAGTGTGTACAGGTCCACAGGATGGTTGTGTTTTAGGGAGAGTTACCCTTTTCCATTGATGTCAAAGGGGGAGAGAATGTTGTAGGAAGAGGTTTCATGATCGCAGGGGGAGTACTTGTGTTTCCATCAATGCCAAAAGGGGAGATTGTTGATCAGCGGTTGTCATTGATGTCAACCCAAGCAGCACCAGGGGCTAACCCAATATTGCATGGGAATTTTGACCTACCAAATTAATATATTCTGGGTCAACAATGCTTTTTATGGTTTCTAATTGTCGAGATGTTTCCATTGATATATGGCACGCGATGTAATTCTTCACGGTTTGAGAGATATTCATGTTTGAAGTTTGTACCCCTAGTTAGTGGGCTAAAAACCCATGGGGTTGGGGCATGGGTCATTGAAAAGTCATAATTAATATTTTTTAAGCTCCTAAAATCTCTCCCACGTTCACTTGTTGAAGCCCCTCTCAACCTAAGAATTTATATAAATTGTGATTCTCATTTCCTCCTTATGCAAGGGATTTCGCCATTTGAAATAGGTCATCGTGGAATTTTCACTCTAACTTTTTTTCTACAAAAGTTCAGAAGCTGAAATTTTTATGAGGTGAATATGAAATCCTGAGAAAGCCTCTGTACAAATTTCAGATCAAGGTGCAGAATATTTTTGGAGATATGATCTGTGGAAGTCAGGGTTTTTGCAGGCTCCTGAAATTCATCTCAAAGAAGCAACCTTGGTAAAATCGTCATAACTCTCTCTGAGTATCAGATTGGAATTTCGTAAAAAATGGTGGATAATGCATAGTCTATGGTTTTTTATCTATCAATTTCAGAGCCAAATAAAGAAACAGTGACACGTGGCACGCCGTACAAGTGCGCTATGTTGAAACAGTTCATAATTATGGCATTGTGAGAGATTGGGTATAAATCTCTCTTGAAGAATCCAAATTGGGTCAGACCTATGGCATTGGAAAGATGACTCAGAGGACTAGTACAGGACCAAAAATCAGATATTGAGGATTTCAAATAATAGAGATACACCAGATTGAATATCAAGCTCCTAGAAGGCAAAGAAAAAGGTAGATCATGTGTTGTCAAGGGTTGCAAAGGACCAGAATTTCTAGGGCAGAAAATCAAAGCAAGGTGCAACAGAGGGTAGCATGAAAATAGCATCAACCAAGTTGGATAAAAGCAGCAAGAAGTTCATCCTATGAAGTCTTCAAGTGGGTAGCACTGCATACAATCATTGTAAAGGTATCATTGTACTAAGTCATTGTAAATACATTATTGTAAAAATTGTACTAGTGTCTATCTGCCAAGGGTTGAAGAGGCAATGTTGGGAGGTCTAGGATCATCATTAGGTGGTTGTGTCAAAGTTGGGGTTATGGTCTAGTATATATTCTTCTTCTACATCATTCTATATCATTGTAAAATGGACCATTTTCCCTGGTACGGGAGTCCATACTTATTTTATTCTTCTATAGGGTGGTAGGGTGGTACTAGGGTGAGTTGTAGCTCATTGGGTGTTGTGGCATCCATTCAGTTGACTACTGAAGAATCTCGGGCGTTGGAGCGTCCATCTAGTGGGAGCTAGAAAAGAATGCTTTTCTAGATTCTAGGAAGTTGGAGCTTTATTTTCAATTGGAGTTGAATATTAAAGAATTATTAGAAAAGAATTAGGTGGTTTTTGTCCCGGAGTGGGTTTCCACCTTAAAAAATGTGTGCATTTGTGTTCCTCTTGTTTGCTTCTATCATTGTACAAAAAATGTTAATAATTGAAGATTAACTAATGCTCTAATTGAAAGGAATACTGATTCACCCCCCCCGGCTCAGTATTTCCAACACATTGGAGATGCCTATGATTATTGCACAGTCAAGGTAGGCTTGAATTAATCATTCATATTTTATTGACCATCAGGGATTGTGCAATGGAGGCAAGTTGTTTGGAGGCAGTAAATTGGCACATGTATTTGTCAATTTTTGTATGGCAGTGTGAGACGATTGTATATTGTACTGAGAGCTATTAGATTAGAGTTTTGTATGATATTGTTTCATGATCCATGATATATACATAATATATGATAGTGGGGTTTTTAGCTTTATGATTTCCTTGTAAAAGCATATGTGTTATGTGTGATTGATCTTTCTTCATGTGTTTGCAATTGGTGATTAAATTTCCGCAAATATTTTTGTAGAAGCGACTATGTATTTAACAGTGGCATATTATTGTTAAATCAGGAGAATAGAGGCAAAACACAATTGTATTAAAATTTATACATGGTATCAGAGCAAAGAAGACTGGAATATTGAAGCAGTAGCTCAGTTTGTTGGTGGAAACAATTTGAATTTGCTGCAAGAATTTCTTGGTGCAACAATTGAGTAAACATCGAAATGGCTTTCAATGGCTTGTGGCTAGAGTATGCACTCAAGGGTAGCTCGAACTACATTTCTTGGAAGGACAGGATGGAGGCGGTGCTCGAAGATAAGGGCTTGAAGGAATTCATCGACAGTGATGTTCCTAAGCCTACTTTGACAAATGCTGCAGTACTTAATGCATGGAAAAAGAAAGTAGAAAGGGGAAGGAGGATTCTGTTGGAAGGTGTACGAGACCATATTGTCTCAAGCCTTTATGGGAAAGTCACTACATATGCTATGTGGAAGGCTTTGATGGATCTTTTCCAAAGCAAAAACGACCATAGGAAATTGGTGCTGAAGGATAAACTCAGAAATATGAAGATGGAAAAGAATGACATTATTCCAGTATACTTAACAAAGTTTGTCCAATGTAGGGATGAGATTAGGAGTGTAGGAGTAAGTGTTGCTGATGATGATTTGGTGAGCTTGGCTCTCTTGGGACTTCCTAAGAGTTGGCACGATTATGAAGACTCAGTCAATGGATGGGAAAAACTGCCGGATTGGGAACGACTGTGGTCAGATCTAGTGCAGGAGGAGTTCAGGAGGAACACCAGAGATGGCTCTTCATCAAAGCTTGATGATGAAGAGGATTGTGATTTTGCTGCCAAGGCAAAGAAGGGGAAGGGGAAGAAATTCCATTCTAAATTTGAGGCTGGTGAAGATGGAAAGGAGCACAACATGTCCAAAGTGAAGTGTTTTCACTGTCACGAGTATGGACATATTGCCACAAATTGTCCACATAAGAAGAAGAACAAGATGGTTGTTGGAGTCGCAGCTAGTGAGGCTCTTGCCTCGCAATTTGATCTTGACTTCTCATTGATCACATGCATGGTTTCAAGTGCATTGGGATTGGGGTGGTACTTGGATAGTGGTGCTTCCTTTCACATGACGGGAGATAAGAAACTTTTCAGTGACTTGGTGGAGAAATATCTCCAGATGCATATTGAGTTGGGCGATGATGGACGATACAATGTGACCATCATTGGTACCATTTCCTTTCAGAGGATGTCATGTAAAATCTTTCATTTAAAATATGTTATGCATGTTCCAAGTTTGAAGAAAAATTTAGTCTCAGTCGCAATGTTAGAGGATAGAGGCTATGATGTTGTCTTTAGTGAAGGAAAATTTTTCCTATGACACAAAGCAAAAGGCAAGCCAAGAAGGTTGGGATTCAAGTTAAGAATCTATATAGACTTTATGTAGGTTGGATTTCTACAAAGCTTCCTACCATTGGGAAGTGTGAGAAAGCCATGAAATTGACGCTTGAGAGGAAGCTAGATTTTCATGTAGGTAAGAGTGAACCTCGGGATGTGGAGTAGCCACAAGATCAGGATCATGGATTCAGAGAAACCACTCATGCAGATAAAATTTGTGCTAGATGGGAAGAGGGAGTTCATGCAGCTATACCAACAGGTAAGAGGTAGGGCGACATGCATGAGTAATCCTTAGAATAAATTTATGGGTAGGATTCATTGAGATGGTGTATATATCATGAATTGAACCTGGCTACGAGGAGCCCACAGAGCAGCAGTAGCAGAATCAGTTGGATTGATGCAGTTATATGTCATGAGGACATGAAATCAAAGTGACAATGTCAGATACTCGAGCGCGAATCAGAGTTGACAACAAGTGCAGAATGCACGGATGTAGAGGTGTTGGAGCAGGGTCTCCCAAAGGCTATGAATTTTGTCCAATTTTGTATAATTTTGTATTTTTTAATCTAACACAGGGGTTTTGGGGTGGGTCAAATCCCCTAATGCATTGTAAATGGGTCAAGGGTAGACCAAGAGTCCGTAAACCACGGTTTGCGGACCATTGGATGCATAGGCTAAACTGCTATAAATAGATGAACCTTTTTTGAGTCATAGGCATGAATGAATAGAGATTGATGTGAAGTACGAATTGTTAGATCTGTGGTAGGGTTGTTTGGGTTAGGACTCCTGCTGGTTGTGTGTGCGGAGATCCTTTGTCCTGCTGTGTGTGGACCCTGCTAGCTGTGTGCGTAGACGGTAATTTGGGGAGTGTAAGAGGATTTTGGATAATAATATAGATGTGCGGAATTATTATGGATATCCGATGTTTTCTGATATGATCTGTTATTGTTGATGCAGACTTGAATTATATGTTGATGTATCTATTTATAAGCTGCGAATTGTCTTTGTTTATGGTAGTTGTATCTATGATCTATTAATCTGCTACGAGTATACTATTATGTGATCATAGCTGATAGTACGCACGTGGATGCGAGCCTGTCAATTAGGTCTGATAAATATATTCTGGGTATTTATTAAAACTTCTGCGAATGACCTCTAGCTTTATAAATCGAATAATTTCCAACCGGCTTGACTTACCTACTCTCTCCCAGGGTGCGAAAACCTGGTTCCAACACCCTCCCATACTGCTTCGGGTGAGACTTTGGCCTGCGCAAGTAGGTCACTACCAAAAGGGCCAGTAGTATAGGGGTTTGTTGGCAAACCTTAACCTCTGAACCTAGGTTAGGACCCCTCGAGACAACAAATGGTTCCATTGCTAGGACCGAGAGAATTTTGAGCGAGATAGGGTAATGCCAAGGCTGTATTAGAAACCTAAGAGAAAAGAAATCGATGAATGGTTTGAAAAACAAGATCAGGAATTCGCAGTAAAAGAAAAATGCAGTAAGAATTTGACCACTAAAGAGTGGAAGAATAAGTGCATTTTCATTGAGATCTATGAGATCTTCTTTGTAACGATTGCGATTGAGCTCCAGGAGTGGCTCGCGAGGCTGGTTGAGTTTCAAAAGTGTTGTAAAGACGAGCGGGTCACACAGTGGACCCCAGAATGGATCTGGTAGCTACAAGAGACTGACAACACCATTACTCGCACAGTAGATCATTGGGTGGATAGTGTAATAGGAGGATTTGTGACGGAATTTGTAGTCGGTCAATTTTTATCCTAATAAGAAGCAGAACGGAGGTTCTTCAAGGGTTTTCGGGGTAAGTTTTTGAAAATTTTTCCATTGCTGATTAAAATCTTGTTGTGCGAAAAAAGCATTTTGTGTAGCCATACAGAGTGAATGAGCTCCAACCAAAGTGAGGGCACAACATTTAGTGGTAAGTATTACAAAAGTAACCAAGAAGGTGATCGGTCTATCTACAGTCTAGTAAGGAATTTTGCTATGCATAACCCTCCGATGACACCACCGTCGAACCCTCATAGGGGTAAAAACTCACCTCAGCCCCCACCGGAAGATGATATGGCTGCGCACATGAACCTACCTACCTTCAAAGGCATGGGTGATGAGTACATGGATCGGTTCTGGTTTGTCGCAGGGTCAGTATGGACTGCATAGAACGTAGTAAGCGATGCGGTGAAATGGACACAACTATCCCTTAATTTTGAGGGGCGAGCCCTGGAATGGTACATGGGATACATTGACCAACATGCGAATGCCACTGTCGAGGAAATTAAGAATGCATTAAAACAACAGTTCAATAAACCTAAGTCCTACTCTCAGATAGTAAATGATATGAAGGATTTCAAGTGAGGACCATTTGAGTTCGTATGGTAAGTAGACCAATTATTAAAGAAAGTGATCAAAGAAGGAGGATTCCAGTATGATGATAGGCAACACACGGAGTGGTTCATTGCTATGTTGTTACGCCACCTGCACGTACCTATGGGTCATAAAGCCATTGAAACACAGGAAAAGGCCCTAGAGGTTGCCATGAAACTAGAATTTGCGCCAAGAGATGATACCGAGTTAGGAGTGCAGTAGATACAAGGCTAGCTAGAAGCAATGCACATGGAGATACAAAATCTGTGCAAGGAGCGAGGGACGGAGGCCAGTCCTGAAGGATAGTGCATACGATGCAGGGTGAATGGCCACACCAAAGACAAATGTCCGATGCTTGGAGACTAAATACAAGTCGGGGGATCCAGTCCTCTGCGTCCTAGGAAGGCTGCGGGACCAAGTGGGTTGGCATTATGGTGCGACGACTGCCATGTTGCTAGGCTACACGATACCAACCACTATCCCCGCCTTGCCACATATATCCCAAAATTAAAACAATAGTGGTGTATGTTTTGTAGGTTTGTAGGACATGACGAATAGAACTGCCAAACGTATGATCTAATGATCGACCAGGAAAACCTATATAGGGTACAGTTAGACCCCTCATCACCTAGATCCCCCACAGGTATAGGAGGATCCTTGGCCAAGGGCAAGGGAGGGGGACGAGGGGGAAGTGCAGGCAAGGGTAGAGGCCAATTAATCTATTATAATTGTGGGGACATAGGTCACTCTGCGAGGGACTGCATGAACCCAACTCGGAAATCTTGCATATATTGCATACAGTTGGACCATGTGATTGAGGATTGCCCGATTCTGATGGCTAAGGTACAGGAGAAGAACCAGAAACCCATGCAGAATGTACAGCAGGTGAAGGCGGAACCTCGTGAAGAAGGACCGAGCATTAATGTAATAACGCGCAACGGTATGACCACCGGAGGGTCAGCAGAAAAAGCTGAGACAGAGTCTCGGATCCATAAAGTAGCTACCTAACCAGAAGGTGGGGGCTTACAGAAGGAAAAGGAGACCTCTATCACAGCCCGACAGAACCATGGTCAAAACGAAACATCGACCCCAAGTAGTGGAATCAAGGATGAGATCAAACCATTCTTGCAGGTGTGCATGAAGTTGTTGCGCAATCAGCTGGCTGTAGAGAACCTCCAAGCCCTACTCAACAGTTGCACAGGGAAATCAGACCCAGTCGTGAAGATTAAGGATGTTCACAAAATTTATGAACAGAGGAGACGCACTGGCTAAGAGATGCGATCAACTGCGCAGATTGGTGATTATGAAATGGACCAGGTAATTCTAGACCTAGGATCAGATGCAAATGTAATACCTAAACAGACTTGGAAACAAATGGGAGAACCTAAATTGGACTGGTCTAATATCTAGCTACGCATTGCTAATCAACAGAAGATCATACCATTGGGGAGATTTTTGAATATGGTTGTAGATATCGAAGGGGCTAAGGTACGCGATGACTTTGAAGTCATTCAGATTGTAGAAGATGCAGACCATTACCTAGCATTCCTGGGGTTGGATTGGGCTATTGATATGGGTGGAATTATCAACTTAAAGAAATGAAGCATGGTGTTAGAAAGTGAGGGAAATCAGGTGATTGTACCCCTAGACCCTGCAGAAGGAGAAAGGTACACCGAGCTAGCGCATGAAGAAGCAGGGATGGATCACATCTATAAGCTAATTGTGAATGACGAAGAATGGATTAGCCCTATGGTCAATGGTATTCCTAGCTAGGAGAAGGACAACAAATGCTTCTCTAACTCCGACGAAGAATTAGAAGAGTGGCAAACCCAACTGAAGGAAATCTCTACACTGCACTGCCTATGAATTACCAGGGATTTCTGATATATATCTTCCTAGGTAAGAGAATTACCCTGCTTTGATGGCTCTAGTAGTATAAGGGAATTTTTGCGCACCTTCGAAGTCGATGTTGTTAGAGAACGGAGGCTATGGGTCCTTAACATAGCCCTGCGCGCAACGCCTGCAAAGTGGTGGTATACACATAAGGAAATGTTCTCGGAATGGGAGGAATGTTGGGATATGATGGCACTTCAGTTTGAACCATCGACCGATGTGCATGTCAAGAGATTCCAAGGCCCAGGCAATCCGTACGAACATTTGTTTGCTTGGATGGAGCGATAGTGCGATCGTACTATAAGAGAATGGGTTCACTTGTTTATTCATGCCTTGGGACCAATTCCCGCTGCTTAGTATCTCGATGTGGAGCTACATTAGCGCACCCGCCAATGGAAAACCCTAAGAGACAAATTCTTGGGGAAATTTGGGTTAACAGGAGGATTTGAGGTGCTTGAGGAAGCTCTACAGACTCTCGAGACCGTTGTGATTGGTGAATCCAACCCCAACGCAGTAAGTGGAGGACCCACATGGGAAGCATAGATTCAGAATAATTTCAAGCTCCACAAGGTCACTGTGGAATATTGCGACGCAGATTCCCACAAGGTCTCAGTCATAGAATCAGGAGGGGAACACACAGTTATGGGACCTCCGATACATAAGGTGCCACTAAAAACACGAATCGTTAACATCAATATAGTGGTACCACCCAAGCAGGTTATGGTTGAGAACTACTAAGCTGATAGTATAGTTGGCAAGACTACAAAACTAATCATGGAGTTTCTAGATAAGTGTTCAGGACCTAAGGTGGTCATGAGGAACTGGGGCGATATGCCTGTCACCCTCAACTCAAATGCATGGCCAAAAGAACAACAACCTTATCATTCGTAGAGGGTGAAGGGGGAGATCGGTAATACACTCATCACACCAGTCATACAGGTAAAGCCCATGCCTGCAAAACTACTGCGCAAGATCTTGGGACATAACTACTACAGAAAATCCAGTCGGGGATACGCACTGATCACTAGGCTCTTGAAAACACTGCTTAAGCAGGATATTCCCCTTAATTTGGATGACGTGTGCCAAGAGAGCTTCGAACAACCCAGGAACAGGCTAATCGCTGCCCCTATTCTCACTTCCTCTGATCCGACGATGATATTTCATAAGGATACTTCAGGAACTACCCATGAAGTAGGTCATACGTAGCTTGGCACAAGGAACAATAATCACACAATCACATGGACTAATCAGACAATCTCTGGTGTGGACCCTGCTTATGCCATCACGAAGAGGGAAGGGTTGGCCCTCACCTACGAGTTGCAAACATGTCAGCGCCATCTGTCGAGAAGCCACTATAAGATGATTACCGATCCATGGGTTTTAGAGCACCTGAGGAATATGACTATGTTGGGGGAGGGAGTCTACAGATGGCTAATGCTTCAAGAACAAGATGGTGAACTCATTGACAAGACAGGAAAGTTGAATCACTTACCCCGAATTGAGATGGGCAAGGAAGGATTGCCTAACATGCAATTTTTCACCAGTAAGGTTGCGAATGCGCGTTTTACCAAGACCTCTCTGTTCCTGACCACAGGCATAGTCCCCGCCGAATATTCGGTACGACAAAAGAAGAATTTGGTTCATCGAACAGTGAGCATCATCAGTATCGCACCTCATAAAGTAATGCATAGTGATGGCCTGAAGTTTGTAAATTAAAAATATAGAACAAAGGGTCACTACGTAGGTAAGACAATAGTGCAAGAGGTCTTAAAGGCTGGGCTATGGAAATGCAGACTCTCAGTTGAACGGAATCCCCGTAGAGTACAGCTAATGCGCTGGGAACATGGGAGGATTTCTCGGAGCGCAGGGGTAAGCTGGGATCGCAGGGGTATGCTAAGCGCACCCTGGGTATGAAAACTAGCCATTGGAACAGTAAAATCGGGTAAAAACAACAAATTACCGTTGGATGGAGTAGCCAACCGGCATTTAATGCGATGATTTTGGGATATTTTTTACCATTTACTTGATGGTAAGTCCCGCGCGAAGTCTACCTTACCGTTGGACGATACCCTTGGCTATAAAATAGGTGAGATAGATCAGACACAGGTTCAGTATTGCTCGAATAGCTTGTACTTAGCTTGGTTGTCCTGGACAAAGTTGTGTTGTAAGAAATTTTGTGCCTCTCGCATCTCGTTCATGTCTAAGCAGCCTGCCCCCTCTGACAGTAGCAACCCTGAGTTCATATTTCGCGCCAGAATGACGGCCACGAACCCTGCCGAACTCTCCGAGCTAGTAACCTCAATGGAACAAGACACTGAGGAAGTGGTAGAGGTCGAATCCAAAGTTGAAGAAGTCCTCTCCACACCTAGCCCACCACCAGGAAAGGAAAAGTAAATTCCCAGGGCTCAGGCAAGCCCCTGAAGCCTACGAAATGGGCTGCAGGAAAGCCCCGTACCTCCCCGCATAACAAGAAATCCCCGCAGGCTTCTCAGGAGGAGGCCCAGCCCGTCGATCCGATCAATTAGCTACCCCCCTTCATGCGACCATGCAGGACATCGACGTGCATGCCAAAGAACCTTGATGGCTTGATCACCTACCTGTAGATGCCGCTGACCTCGGGAAAGGTTCCCATCATAGGTGAGCCTTTTGGCCGCCTTCATGAAGTAAAGTTTGATGATCATGATTTGGCCAACATTGAGGCCTTCCCTAAGCTCGGACCCAAGTTATATCTTGATACGGTTCATGGCACCGATGGGGTCAAAGTTGTCCCCCAACGCTGGGTATGTGGTTTGGTGGGGTCCAAACTACTAAATATGCTTAGGATGCCCCACTTTGGACACTACAATATAATGGACTGGCTCGCATGACAATTGCTCGTGATAATTCATGACATATGCCTGTGGATCTAGGACAAGATCCCCATCGATGTTGTGCTCGTGCATCGGATTACTAGTCTCCCCATGAGCGGCCCAAACCCCCTGGAGTGAGTGGGTAAGAAATATGAGGTGGAGACTGCTGAGTTTGTGCACCAGAAGTATCACGTGGACCATAATACTCGGGAATTTATCATCAATACCATCAATGACCAAGGCACATAGTTGGGCACCATACTGTTAGCCTATAAAATGATGAGGAAGTGTCAGGTCACCTCTATTCCAGCCTATGTCATTCGGTTAGTTGGCCAATGTGCAAAAGGGGTCTGTTGTAACTAGGCACAGTATTTGTGCGATGAGTTTTTAACTAATGTTCGTGAGTCCCAGGAGCAAGGCCATGCCTTTTATTACTCTTTGTTACACAGTAATTTGTCACCATCCCTACCATTCCCCGTCCCGCACAATGGAGGACCCATTTTGTGACCTGTGAACATTGTCATGCCTTGAAATCATCATCAAATCATTCCTCTAAACATGAGCTTCAATTTCCCTAAAGACATCTCCTTGCAAAAAACCATGAAAACATCTCCTTTTGCATTGGCACGGGCAGACAGTTTATCACTCGCGCTAATGGGGAAAATCCTACAAAGAGGTCGCGCCAACTGGTGCTCTGTCCCAAAGCAGAAGTCGCGCCAGCCAATTTAAGGAGTGTTTTTTAAATAAAGATGGCGGAAGTTGTGTTTCAACAAACTCAGAAACCATTTCCTATCTTGAGTTGGGAGGTTTGGCTGCAGGAGTTCCATGGAAGGGAAGTGGTTTGCCACCTCTCATGGAACCTTCCTTGATGATAGGGCCAATCCCACAATAATAGGGATCCCAACTCCCTCCTTCCCCATCTATAAAAGCTTGCCTATTTCCATTGCAAGCTAGTCTTGAAGTTCCTAAACTTTGAATCTCCAAATTCCTAAGAGCCTTTGTGCTGTAAGAGCCCTCTTTCTTCCCTTAAGGCCAACTCAAGTAAGGAGACCTTGTTGAGGAGGGCTCGAGAAGGTTTTTCAATTCCCTAATGAGCTTTGAGACAGCGTGCAGGGACCCTTCCGGAGAGAGACTGGCAGGCGTACGAGAACATTGGTTTGTACTCTCTTTCGATTGTTTATTAATAGGTCAGCCTACTAGGTTATGGTTCCCTCTGTTTTAGCTTACTGTTTAATGGGGAGTTATACTAAGTGATATATTGTTAAATGATACGGATTTTTTGTATGTCGTGTTTTTCTTTGCATGTAAGGTGTCTATTCATTTAGTCTTTCTCAGGATCGTGATCCTGAAGTGAGGAAAAGGCTGCGCCTCTCTTGAATCACATGCTTGGACTCAGGAGTAGAGCCTCTAATAGTTAGCTTGATGTTCCACATGAATTAGGAACTTGTGTCGTAACATTTGATGATTGTTGCTAGACCCCTGCTGGGCTAGTAGGGATCGCCTCTGTCCGCAGAGGGGATTTACCTCCTCAACAATTTGGCGACTCCACTAGGGATCGTCTAGATTTCACTGTCTCATTTGGATTGTCTCGTTTTGATTGTTTTATGATTTTCCTTGCTTGGTTAGCCTTCTGGGCTGGGTTCTTTTGCTGTTTTTTTTGCTTCTTGGTTTGCTTAGTTTACATTGATCTGCTTCTGGAGTAGTTCTTTTTGTTTTTGGCTGAGAAACTCAACTGGCGTGCTTTTTAGCCCGACAGTCGTGCCAATTGGCGCATGTTTCTTTTGTATAGCCCGCGCCAATTGCTTTCTGGCACCAGTTGTAGCCTTACAGTCGCGCCACTCCTGTAGGGTATTTGAGTTTGCTTAGTTTTGAGCACTCTAGGTCTGGTCAGTGTTTTTCTTCTTGATTTTTCGACTACCTAAGTGTGTTGGGGTCCTGTTTGACTGGGAATTTGCCTTCGTCCTTTGGTTGTTTGCTTTTATCTATCAATTTCACGTTTTAAGCACTAGAGCATCTAGTGGCTTTGTGTATCGACCCCTCCTTGGGAGTTTTGGTGTTTTGTTTATCCAGTCAACTCTCTGATTGCTCCTCCACATTCTTTTAGTAGTTTTTCACTATTTTGTTGCAATTTTTGGGTGATTGCTCGTTTCTTCATTCAAATTTCGTTTGGTCTTTCTTTGGGCCTAGATCACATGGTCCATTGGAGCCTTTGAGTCTTTTTCTTGGTTTTGAGAGACTTTGGTCGATTTGAGATCTGATTGTTTGTGTCATTGAGTGAAATTTGTTCGTTTTGCTCTATCAATATCATTTCTCAAGTTGCTTCTCTTTTATTTTCAGTTTTTTTAGTGCATCTAGCTATCAAACATTGAAAATTACAAAAAAAAAATCTCTTTTGCTTTTGGTTGATTAGTGCAAATTGAAAATTTTCGATTCTACTAGTAATTAGTGATTGGAATGAAAAATTTTCGATTTCATTAGTTGCATTAGAGATCTCATTGTTTGTCTTCCGATCATTTTGTTTGTGTAAAGACTCTCAACTCTTCTGTAGCTAGTTTTCATCGAACGAAATGGTGTACTGTGGCATGTAGCTTTGCATTTAGGAGTTTTTGAAACAACACATTCGTTAGGGCCTGAAAACTGAAACGTAATTGAAGATCAACTTTAAAATATACTCAATTTACACTAAGGCAGCATTGGAATCTAACGAAACATATTTAGAGGTCTAGGCTAGAGACGTGTTCCAGTGTCTTTAAACCTAGCAGCTGTCGTTCGCCTTTTGGCTTTAGACAGCGCTAGCACGGACTTGTGCTCCCCGTACCGTCGCGTATATAAAGGGAGACCCCTCTAGGTTTTCAATCCTTTATCCACAGGAAGCCGAGTCTGCCGCCCTATACCCGTGATACACCGAACACATAATTCAGGGAGATTGCTTGCACGTACGGAAAGTCCTTGGTTGATTTCTTTTTCATTATTAAAACCAAGGTGTATATTGCAGTTCACGGTTATTTGGTACACCCTTTGTGCCTAGTATTCCTGAGCAGTCATTTGGTCTTTTCTGACTCCCTAAATTTGAAAAGACCTTCAAGCGCTTGTCCTTTCACGCTTGTGTCAAATCTGAAAGAGATAGATTCATCTTTTATCGTTTCTCGACTCTTAAAACATGAAACAGTGAAGTTTCTTATTTTTCAATGTGGTAAAAATTAATCACCCACGATTATACGCCCTGTTAGATATTGCTTGTTGACCGTTTGATCGTGTGTCTTGATTATTTTTCAGCCTGTGTGTGTGTTTTCTTCTTTTTCTCTGATCGTTTGCCACAGTGGCGGAACCTTCGGTTTTGTCTACTGGTAGTCCTTACACGGACAATTCTTCAGAGGCTTCCCAATCCTCTGCTGAACCGCAGCAGCCTATTGTTTCCGAGTTTCCTGATGGGGGACCGGTTCTTGCTGAGCAACCCTTTGGAGGACCAGTTGAGTTCAATTGGCCCTTTTCGGACCCTGTGTCTGAATTGAGATTAGGAGCTGATTTCCTTTCTCTCACATCGAGTTCGCCTTTTGTTGCTGCTGTATTTCCTCCTAGTCCTCGAACTCTCTTGCGAGATTTAAC
This sequence comes from Pinus albicaulis, assembly GCA_034641835.2. Taxonomy (NCBI): domain Eukaryota; kingdom Viridiplantae; phylum Streptophyta; class Pinopsida; order Pinales; family Pinaceae; genus Pinus; species Pinus albicaulis. The sequence goes on from CM076584.1 coordinate 597,934,553, forward strand.
GGCAGGATCAACCATGAGTGATTCTGGTGAGGAAATCCCAACGTCTGGTGAAGACTATCAGCTCTTCCCACGAAGATTGTTTCAGGGAGACAACTCTGAGCTGGCTGACATGTCAACAGCCAGTCCCTCTTTACCACAGGGATACAAATCTTTGGGTTAGATCATTTCCGCTACAACCTCTATGGGAGTGTCAGCTCCTTCTCCGAGGCCAGCTGCTACTACGCCCGGGGTGTCTCCTCAGATGCCCGTTACTTCTGTTCCCATCCGGCCCACTGTCTGTGTGGCCGCCTCTTCTCCTGTTGTCACAGCATCTGCTGCAAGGGCTGTGCCAACCCCTGAAGATGTTTATCTAGTGACTTCTATATCGGAGAACATCTCTCCGGAGGAGTATCGGTTGTCTTTGCAACAGCCAAACGCCGAGGTTGGACCATCCTCCCAAGATCCTAACCACTCTTACTTTTCGCACTATGCACAGGATGGTACTCCCGTGTATGCTTTCCCAGGTCAGTATGATGAGCACGGGGAGATTTTACGTCTACCCGCTCCTGAGGCTTACCTCTATGCTCAAGGTTTACCTTATAACCAGGCTTATAACCCGCAAGGACAACCTTTCCAAGGCCAACCTACGGGCCAACCTGGTCATCTTTATGATCCACAGGGGCAGCCCATGCAAGGATATCCTGTCGGTTAACAAGGGCCATCATACGGTCCGCAAGGATAGTATTAAAGCCCTTCCGGTCAACCTGTTCAGCCTCAGCCGGGGTATCAACCGGGACCGGTCTATGGTCCTGGGGGGGAAATCCAGCCTTCTTTACCAATGCAACTGCAGTATCCTGTTGTTTCTAACGTTGCATATCAGCCAGGACCATCCTATGGTTCCGCTTCGGGTCAAACCGGTTTTCAGCAAGCACCTAGCCCTGTTCCACCACCAGGCCAATTGGCTCATCCAATACAACCTGGTGTTCCGCCTCCAGGCCAACCGGCCCATCCGGTACAACCTGGGGCTCATTCACAACCAGGACAGCCTGCTCAATCGGCGCCACCTGTCTATCTGGGTCAACCTGTTCATTCAGGGCAGCCCTCTCAGTCCGGTCAACCTGTTCACTCAGGGCAGCCCGCTCATTCTATTAACCCTGCTCAGCCACTGACTCATTCAATGCCGTAGCCAAATCAACAGCTACGCCCTACTTATCAGGCTCCGCAGGGTTCCACTTTTCAGCAGCCTACTCATCCTCAGGGTGGTTATTATCCTCATGGTAAATCTCAACAGAATTATAACCACCCTAGAGGCTCTCAGTATTATCCTCCTCCACCCGGTTTTACCTATACTCAACAGCCAAATCCAAACGCTGCTTACACCAGGCCAACATATAATCAGGGTCCGTACCCTAGTTATCAGGCCCCACACTCTGGTTACCAGCATCCAAATCAGTCTGGTTATACGACCTACACCCCCTACGGTCAGAATCCTACGGGACAGAACCCATGGGGAGAAGGATATTCACAATCATTGTGGAGTACAGGTAACGGTCCTCATCCTGGGTCTGGCATGCCGGTCAATCTGCCATTGTCGTTCCTGGCCACCTTAGAGTTGCCGGATGTTTCAAAGTTGACCAATGATCTGATTTTACATAATCCATATTGGCCTCCGGTTCCCACCAAGATACCAGGTGATTGCCCCAAGTTGGAGGGAAAAGCTGGAGAGGACCCCCAGGCGCATGTGATGACGTATCATCTTTGGTGTTCGTCCAACTCTTGGGTCGACGATTCGATTCGCCTGCACCTCTTCCAACGTAATTTAACTAGAGCTGCTGCTAAGTGGTACATAGAGTTATCCTGCGGCATTTTCCAAGATTTCAATTCTTTAGCCATGGCTTTCCTCACGCACTTTCAGTTACCAGTTCATTATGAAGCCGGGACGCACCTCCTGACTTCTCTGAAGCAGGATAAAGCCACTCACATCTCTGATCACATTCATGAGTTGCGGCGCCGTCGTAGACTGATCAAGTTTCACATACCTGATCAGATACTGACTCACTGGTTCACCACCTCCTTTGTGAATAAAATTGCTCAGGATATTGCGATGGGAGCGTGTGTGACAGAGGAACAAGCCATTGCACGTGCCCAATATCTAGATCTTGTATATTCTCAGTCCGACACGCTTTATGATATCTTGCCTGATGCCCCACGGTCCGGAACCTCTAAGGCTTTGCCTACCCCCGCGGTGGATGGTGTCATTGGTTTTGTCTCTCAGAATTCGAAGAAATCTTCGAATGGGAAGCAGAAGTCTAATTCTTCCAACAATGCTCCTGCTAATCTCGCCCCCTCCGATTCTGGTAAAATCGCGGAAGTGAATGCCGTCCAGGCCAATCCTACGGAGAAAACTTCCAAGGGGAAAAAGAAGGGCAAAAGAAAATCTAAATCTGATGCCCCGAAGCCAGAATCTAAATCTCGCACTGAGGATGGCTCTCAGTGTAAACCGAAGTACCCTTGCCTCATTTGTGAAGGGGACCATTATACTAAGGATTGTCCACGACGATCTGAGGTTAGTCAACTTCTCAAGGGCCCTAAAGGGACTCCGGCTGTTCTAAAAGAGCCACTTCCATCTCAGCAGACCCAGATGGTCGGACAACCATCACCATCTGCACCGTTTGGGTCTCAGGTTTTCATGATGAAGAGTGTTGCACCTATCTCTGTCGCTACGCGTTCGAAGGATTACAACGAATCACGGCAGGCATCCGAGAAGGCAGTTGCGGATGGACCGCCTCCCCTACCTGCCTCCGGTTCATTGGAAATCAAGAAGCCTGCTCCTGAACCCGTTGTGAATCCACCTTCTAAAGGTGTCCTTCGAAGATTTTCTTATAATCCGAATGCTCATGCTGCTCAACATTACAGCATTGTTGAGGATTTGGCACAGGCGTCGTCTACCATGTTTGCGCTAGAAGTTCTTCAAAGTTGTCCTTCGCAACGGAAGGCTTTACTGTCTGCGATCGGGGGCATTGATCCCGCCGACTCGAGTCTTCTCACCTTCGATTTAGAGAATTTCACTCCCCGGCTTCCACATCAAATCGCTCTTATTATTCAAGTCGGGATTAACGGTCTGAACATTCATAGGGCCGTCGTGGATGAAGGTGCATCTACCTGCATTATGTCCTCTGCTTGCTGGAAGGCCATCGTCTCTCCAGCCCTTTCGTCATCTCCCAATTCCCTTGAGGCATTTGATGGTCGGGAATCCAAACCCCTAGGTGTTCTCGAGAGTCTAGCGATCACATTAAAGGGGAATACTGTCAACGTGGAAGTAGAAGTGGTTGACGCTAAACTCAACTACAATATACTTCTTGGTCACAGCTGGACTCATGCCATGCTCTGCGTGTCGTCCACCGTCTTTCGATTTCTTAAGTTCCCTCATGAGGGAAAAATTGTCATGGTGGATTTGTTGTCATTTTTCACCTCTACCTCTGAGAACAACGTGCCATACGTGGATCAGATTCCGAATCCCCTCGACAGTGTGGGACCTAGTCTCTTCAAAGACCCGGTCCTCATGGGTATTTTTCCCGCACCGCCACCGCACACCGCTCAAGTCAACATGATGTCCAGGTCCGATGACCCCTGGCTTATTCCTACGCCTGAGCAGGTGTTTGAGTTTGGAGAATCAATGCCCTTGACACCAGTAGAGATCAGCTACTGTGAAATTGTTGCCGCATCTGATCCTCCACCTCCTCAGCATGTTCCTTTGAGCATGGCTCTCGACGTCTACTCTCAATCCCCCTGGCTTGGTGAGGCTGATTCACCTGATCCTCTCAAAGAGACTTTTCCTTCCGATGAGGCTATCTTTGAAACTATGTCTCTTGAGGAGCTGCCTTGGGGCGATGGACATCATCGCTCCTCTTTTATGCCTAGCTTGGGGGCAATGACTGACTGTCTGGAGTGTTATGCTACTCAGGTTCCTACCCCTCCTCTTCAAACGCCCATTTTGATGCACGAGGTTTTTTCGGAGGGTAACTTGAGTAACATTACTCAAACCATCCCGATCAACATCTCTGTTAAACCGGGGATCGTTGAGAATATTCATGTGGGTGTGACTTGTTCTCCCGATGAGATTCAAGTCTATACTGATCTTTTTAAGGAATTCAGAGATGTTTTCGCGTGGTCCTATGAGGAAATGCTGGGGATTGATCCCAGTATCATAGTGCATGAGATTCCAACCTACCCAGGTGCGAAGCCCGTGCACCAACGCTTACGCCCCATGCATCCTCGGAAAGCCGCCACCATTAAGGCAGAAGTTGAAAAACTTCTGAACGCGGGTTTTATTCATCCCATTCCCCTCACAGAATGGGTGTCTAACATTGTACCTGTCGATAAAAAGCAGGGTACAATTAGAGTCTGTGTTGATTATCGCGACATCAATCGCGCCTGTCCAAAGGATAATTATCCCACTCCATTTATAGACCAGATCATCGACGAATGTGCCGAAAGTGAGATCTATTCCTTGATGGACAGTTTCTCAGGATATAATCAGATCAATATTTCACCTGAGGATCAACACAAGACCACATTCATCTGTCCGTGGGGTACTTTCGCGTATAAGAAGCTCTCGTTTGGCTTGAAGAATGTTGGAGCCACTTTTCAGCGTGCGATGTCCTACGCTTTTCATGACATTCGCCATATCGTTCAGCCTTATCTAGATGACTTGCCAGCCCATTCGGCTAAGCGAGAGGACCATCCTGAGCATCTCCGCCAGATCTTTCTTCGTTTCAGGCGCTACAACATCAGGCTCAATCCTCATAAATGCATCTTCTGCGTTGATTCTGGCCGTCTTTTAGGATTCATAGTCTCGAAAGACGGAATTCGCCTTGACCCTTTAAAGGTCGAGGCCATCATAAATCTCCCATCACCCTCCTCCCTATATCAGTTACAGAGTCTGCAAGGGAAAGCGAACTTTCTTCGGTGCTTTATCCCGAATTATGCCGAGGTGGCCAAAGGATTCACTCGTTTATTAAAGCAGAACGTTCCCTTCCATTGGGACGAAATTTCTCAGCAATCCTTTGAGAAGCTGAAGACGTTGCTTGTCAATGCTCCGTTGCTTCGTCCTCCGGACTACCACCGCGACTTCACTTTATATCTAGCCGCCGCATTTAGCACCATAGCCATGGTCTTGGTGCGGGATGACGATGACGGTGATGAACATGTTGTTTATTATCTGTCACAGAACCTTCTCGATCCAGAAACGCGTTATGCTCATGTCGAGAAGTTGGCATTAGCAGCAGTACACGCTGTACAGCGCTTTCGCCATTACATCCTTTTGCGTACGATAACAGTGGTTTCAGACTACAAACCTATGACGTATATTCTCTCTAGACAATTACTAGGGGGCAAGTACTCCAAATGGATTATGATCCTACAGGAGTTTGACTTAGAGTTCAATACCGCTAAGTCAACTAAATCACTGGTCTTCGCAGATCTGATATGCTCTCTCCCCACAGACTCTGCTCCCTCACACTCTGAAGACCATATACCGGACGAAACGCTTTTCCTCATCAGTACTCGTGACCCTTGGTACGGTGACATAATAGTGTACCTTTAGACCTCGACATTTCGGTCTGAGTTGGATAAAGCTACCCACCGTCGGATTCGGCACCAGTCCCAGCCCTACCATATAGTAGGAGATACCTTATACTGCATTGGAGTAGATTCGGTGCTCCAGCGATGCCTAACCTTGGAAGAGGTTGAAAAGGTCCTAAATGATTGCCACAGTGGCGCCTATGGTGGACATATGTCCGGGTATGCTACTGCCCAGAAGATTCTGCGAACAGGTTATTTCTGGCCTTCCATGTTCAAAGACTGTATCACTGCAGTCCGTAAATGTCATGCGTGCCAGATATTTCAGCGCAAGATGCGCGCGCCGCCTTTACCCTTACATCCCGTTATTACCATCGGCCCTTTTGCGAAATGGGGCGTCGATTTTATGATGTGTAACCCTCACTCGGCTGGGGGGCATGCGTATATAATTGTCATCGTCGACTACTTCACCAAGTGGGCCGAGGTGATGCCTACACTAGCTGCTGACGGGAAAATGGCTGCTAAATTTATATTCAACCACGTTATTTTATAGTTCGGGGTTCCTCAAGCCATCATCACTGATCACGGTACTCATTTCTAAGATTATATGATGGTGGAGCTGACTTCAAAGTTGGGCTTGCGTCACGACATCTCAACACCATATTACCCTTAGGCGAATGGTCAGGTTGAAGTAGTGAACAAGGTTTTGGTCACTATGCTTCAGCGAAAAGTTGGTATTCACAAATCCAATTGGCATCTCCAACTGTTCTTAGCTCTCTGGGCATACCGAACATCTGCAAAGAGTGCAACTGGATTCACACCATTTCAATTGGTGTATGGTCTCGAAGCAACTCTTCCGGTTGAATGCGAGATTCCTTCATTGAAATTAGCTGTGGAACTTTTACCTAATACTTCTGCTGAGGAAGAACGTCTTCTGTATCTGGAACGGTTAGATGAAACCCGTCATCTGGCTGCTTTGGTTATTGAAGCACAAAAGAAGAGGGTCAAAACTCATTTTGATCAATCTGTTTCTCCTCGTTCCTTTATCAAAGGATACCTCGTCCTCCTGTATGATCAAGCACATGACAAGCTTGGAGCCGGTAAGTTCTAGCCTATGTGGCATGGGCCCTATATAGTAAAACGCGTTTTGAAAAATGGGGCCTACGAGCTTATAGATTATGAAGGAGTTCCGCTGGCGCAGCCCAGGAATGGGCTGTACCTCAAAAAGTACTATGCCTGAAGTGATTTCTTGGTGTGGTGTGTGTACATAGGTGTGTGTTTTTTCATTTGTGTGCATGTATGGTGTGGTGTGCCTTGTAAACATCATTCTGCTGATCGGGTCTTCCTGGTTGTGCAGATGTCTATTCATCCATTTGTTGGTTTCGCGGATGGTGCCTCTCGCAGTACCAGGAATCTGTCCTCAGCAGCCTGGGTAATCTATGATCCTGCTGGTGAGCTTGTCAACCTGCAAGGAGTATTTCTAGGATGTGCTACGAACAATATCGCGGAATATAGTGCTGTGTTAGAATTATTAACCGAGGCAGTAAACCTTGGTATCCGTGAATTGCTTGTGTATCTAGATTCGCAACTTGTAGTATTACAGCTGAACGGACACTATTCGGTAAGAAACCCATCCATTTTACGTCTGTATCTGCGTATTCGATTACTGGAAAGGAATTTTGACTACATTACATATCATCATATACCTAGACATTTGAATACATTAACAAACGCAGTAGCAAATTTGGTATTAGACAGACATTTGCGCAATTTGTAAATCATCATCACATGTAAAGAAAGATCCATCCAGAAATAGATATGCATATATATATAGATATCGAAATTTTTATATAGAGTGTGTCACATAAAGTCAAAATATACATAATCGTCTTAAGTACATCCGGAGACGATATGTCTCTCAAAAAATAGGTGTGGTATAATCCCTAAGAGCTAATCCGCATGGTGCTCATGATAGCATGTAACTGCATGCACTAAGCGTCTCAGGATTTGGTGGATCCGACTTGGAACTCCCACCGTATGACGCTGGTACGCCATCGGTACATCCGCCAGCTGAGCATAGTCCGGGATCCCTCGGGCAATGCCCTCGAGATTCTGGATCAACTCCTCTCCTCCTGTTCCCTCTCCCTGAGGATCAGGGGCGAGATGAGTCCTCCGTGAGATTGGAGACATTCCAGCTGGTCTCTCAGGTCCCACATCTGCATACATATATAAAATGTGTTAGGACGAATGTGTATTAACAAAAAAAACATAAAACATAAAAATCAAAAAACATGAGGTCTTACCCAACTCCTCGTCCCAGTCATCTCCTTATGGCAGTGGGAGATCTGGGTCTCCGGTGAAGTCAGTTCCTACATATGGCCAGTCCTCCACTACAATAAACTGGCGCCGTAACCACCTAAAGAACTCCGGCCTCCAGGACATCTGTTGGCCGCCTCCAGCTCTGGGCATTAGTGCTGCCCAGCAAGCCATTCTTGGCTCTCGTGGTATCGGATCTGCTACTATGGCCCCTTGGCCCTGGAAGATTGGTAAGTGTTCCAGAATGAACGATACCAGGATGGAACCATAGCCAAACTATTTCAGTTTAGCTTGCTTGCATTTTGTGAGCTGTCTCTTCATGTTTATTGTTACTGCTGTTGCCCAGTCAAATAGTAAGGGACTCATGCATTATGAGGCTCTTAGGAGTTGGGCCTTTGTGGCCTCGTGCGGTGCTTGTGACCCTGCAGACCGCGTGATGGTATGTAGGACAACTCTCAATGCCAGATCGGGGATAGTGTGGATATCCACCTTTTTGCTCCCTGATCCCATTTGTGCTCCTTTGCACACTCGTGCCATCACTTCTTCCATATTCTCGCCAGATGGTCTGCTCCCAGTCAGGATGGGTACCGGGCCTCTGCGGGAAAATCCGGTGATGAAATACACATCAGAAACCTCCAGCTCCAATACCTGATCTCGCAACTTGAACACTTGTTCATGTTCGTCCCAAATACTGTTCAAATACTGGAGGAGCTCGGGCTGAGCTTGTAGACAGGGTGTAAGGAAGAACTTCTTTAGCCCACAGTTTCTGAGGGCATTCATGCAAGCCTCACTTTCTATGGCCTATTCATCCTCTTCTCCATGCTCTCGTTCTTTCCACTCAATCACCATTTTGCTTGATTTCCTGCATCCACATGGTCATAAACCCTTAATTAGATCTCTGGTAGGCTTCAAATTTCATTCAATTTGGTTAAAATCTCGAATTTTTAGGCGGAATTTTAGGTTCGGCCGCTGGCGCAGCTATTTTGTGAACAGTCGCGCCACGTGGCGCGAGCCCTTTGCATAAAAAGGCCCATTGGCGCGGGTCTGTGCCCGATACCCGCGCCAATGAGCACGTCCCTAAAAATTCAAAGAGTGGCCACAGAGGGCTGATACATAAGGGAAAACTATTAAAAAATGGATTGAAATGAAGCACAGGGAAGTGCCTCTTACCTGTAGCAGACGAGAATCTGAATGGTCAACCGGATCTGTCGCAATCACCATCAAAAGTTTGCACTCCAAATGGACCACTGCTGCTTTTTACCAAGGTAAATAGTAAATGTAATTTTATTTTTACCATTTTAGCATATTTATAACTTTTTCGACATAGGATGAGTTTTAAAAGTTATTTTTATCAATCATTTTAATATGTTATGTCGAAAATGGGTTTCACGCTTTCTTGGTATGTGCAGCAGCAGGTTTTTGCGACTCTAACAATGGAAACGAGTTGTATTTTATACTTTTTCGGACTCGGTAAATACATGAAAAAGTCACTTTGGAGTCATCTTTCAGCTCTTTTCTGACTCTCTAAACATGAAAAGATTACCGAGGCCCTTGTCGTTTCGATCTCATTAAAATGGACACGAATCGACATCTACCCAGTATACGTTTACCCCTCTTTCGGGCTGGGATAGATTGATTACGAAAAAGGAATACCCTAGCCTATCGCAACTAGGAGGTTTTCTCGGATATTGTTTTCTACCTTTTCGGGTCTGAGGAACTATTTACGAAAAGGGACCTGTGGAGTTTACTTTTCTGTTGTCTTTTCAAACTCTCTAAACATGAAAATACGCCGAGTTCTCCCTTTGTCAGACTCGTTAAACCCTGATGACATCGGATCCAGTCGAAATGAAGTTCTTCGAGTTCCTCCTTCCTAGGACTCGTTAAATGCACTAGGATGGATTCGCCCGAAGGGCGGACTTATATTACAAGCATATGCTATCCCCTTCAAGATTGTTATCAAAAATAATTGGGGTACTCGCCAGAAATGGTGGGGGAAAAATGGAACCATCGTCGTTGTCGTCAGCAGTATGTCGCTCTTGAACATGGCACTTGTCTGCATTCGTGTCGGGTTGGGGACATCTCATCTCGTTTCTTCACTTTACCTCCGTGGGTTTGGATAATCCCTTTTGACCTCTCATCTGCTCATTGCCTCGTCACCATGACCTCTGATCCGTTGATGTCAAATACTGCCAAGTCCACTGTCGTGCCGTTTATATGTTCAAGAGAAGTTGGCCTCTGCAAATATCAACCTTCCTCTGATTCTCATACGATCTTGATTCACAACAAAAACATCATGTTCCTCTGTCTCGTGTCGATGATGTGGGAAACATTATGGCCCACCTTCGATCAAGGTCACTTCTTGTCGACTTCAGCTCATTATCCAGGAAGTTGATCTAGAGACTCCTTTATGGTACCTTGGAGCCTGCATGCCTCAATGGCAGGTTCGTCGCATTCGACGTGGGGTTTTCATCATTGGCCTCCGATCGAGTGATTCTGCGGGTGTTCGATGCCAACTCATTGATTCACACGCCGTAGATTGTACCTGTAGTACCTTGAGGACCATTGTCATTATTGGTGGTTCCTCTCGCGTCTGTTAACGGCTCTCATCATTGGCTGGTAATCAGACGATGTTCTTGCATGTTCGACTTCAGCTCACATATTCGCATGCTTGAACTTGTACTTTGTTTGGGTCGAGATGGAGTGCAAGACCCTAGATTGTGTCTGTTGTAATCCAGGCTGCGATTGTGGATTATTATCATTATGTACGTGACTCAATGATTGGATGGCTACGACCATACCTGAGTCGATTTATTTGATCCTCGCTGGATGGCTGTGACCATACTCTGGATCTGGATTTTAGTGTACTCTGTTTCGGATGGCTGCGCCCATACCGCATATACATCATATACTTGAGATATCAGTTGTATTTTTCTACGCAGGTTTTCTGAAGGTGGGGCTTCAGTTGAACATGTTCTCGTAAAGAATTTCACCCCTCTCTCTCTCGGGCCTCATACTTTAGGGGGCATCTGTTACACAGTAATTTTTCACCGTCCCTACCATTCCCCGTCCCGCACAATGGAGGACCCATTTTGTGACTCCGTGAACATTGTCATGCTCAGAAATCATCATCAATGCATTCCTCTAAACATGAGCTTCAATTGCCCTAAAGACATCTCCTTGCAAAAAACCATGAAAACATCTCCTTTTGCATTGGCGCGGGCAGACAGTTTATCACTCGCGCTAATGGGGAAAATCCTACAAAGAGGCCACGCCAACTGGCGCTCTGTCCCAGAGCAGAAGTCGTGCCAACCAATTTAAGGAGTGTTTTTTAAATAAATATGGTGGAAGTTGTGTTTCAACAAACTCAGAAACCATTGCCTATCTTGAGTTGGGAGGTTTGGCTGCAGGAGTTCCATGGAAGGGAAGTGGTTTGCCACCTCTCATGGAACCTTCCTTGATGATAGGGCCAATCCCACAATAATAGGGATCCCAACTCCCTCCTTCCCCATCTATAAAAGCTTGCCTATTGCCATTGCAAGCTAGTCTTGAAGTGCCTAAGCTTTGAATCTCCAAATTCCTAAGAGCCTTTGTGCTGTAAGAGCCCTCTTTCTTCCCTTAAGGCCGACTCAAGTAAGGAGACTATCGTCGAGAGACTCTAGAGAGGTTTTCCTTTTCCCTGGTGAGCTTTGCGAGACGTGAACGACTGGGGACCCTTCCGAAGGAGACCGCGGCATCAGAACATTGGTTGTACTCTCTTTCGATTGTTTATTAGTGAATGAATACCGGTTATGGTTCCACTCTGTTTTTCGCTTATGTTAATAATGAGTTATATCCTTTCTGACTGATATATAGTTGCGTATTCTGGATTTTATGCTTGTATTCATGTTGTTCTTTGCATGTGCAGGTGTCCATTCAAGGAGATCGTGGGGATCGTGATCTACCGAGGTTGAGGAACGGGAACGCTGTCCCTTCTACGAATCATAGCACTGGACTCCAGGTAGGCCTCCATCGTTGGCTTATTTATTCGCAATTAGGAACTTGCGTTGTAGCATTTGATGATTGTTGCTAGACCCCTGCTGGGCTAGTAGGGATTGCCTCTGTCCGCAGAGGGGATTTACCTCCTCAACACTATTGGTTGCTATTTCTTATAGCATTGGTTACCTGGGAAGATCCTACAGAGTCAGTCCTCCCTGAGATTACCTCGAACATGTGCGAAGGGGCTCTCTACGTGCACCTATGGGATTCCGCAGTTCCACAATGGCTCAAGGACAACCAGGTGTTCTGAGTCATCTTTCAGAGTAGCGTGGCTGCGGCTGTTAACTCCCGACTGTGGTTGTCCCCATCCGTATATGAAAGATACAAGGGCATTGCCATATTTCAGGTCATTCTGCACAATGTTCAGATCAAGGTGCACAAGGAGAAAGCCTAGACCTCACTTCCTTACATGGTGATGGATGAATAAATCGAAAATGTCATTACGCTCTAGCCCCCTAACTAGAAAATTGGGTTCAGAACAGGCGCAAAGGGCATTGGAAGCACTAACACGTCCCAAGTCAACCCCCCTGTCATCGTCTCGGATGTTCGAGGTACGCCCGAGAGTACTAAGCAAGACACTGGTGTGGCCACCCAAAAGGATGCGCAGCAGTAGAAGGACGTCGAGACAACACCCTAGATGGACTCACAAACTAGGTTGGGTATGGAAGGTCTAGATGCCGGTGGTCCTGCCTCCACCATGGCACGAAGCGCACCAGTGAGCCGGTTAGAAAACCCCGCAAAAAGCAGTGGTCTAAGCGAGCAGAACTGGACGAAAAAATCACACTAACTGACGAAGATCTGGAACAAATAGCTAATGAAGTCACTCTGGCCATAGAGGACAGATGGGACACCTTATAAGAACAGCATCGGACTTCGGTCGACACTATTCAGGCTGAGCTGCGAGAGTTACAATTAAAGACAGACACTTTGCATATTAATGCAACCCCGATATGACCACCCTCCGTCGTTAGTAGTGTAGCATTGGTTACAGATGACAACCGCCTCTATTCTCTCCCTGGCATAGCTCTGGTGCTCAGTCCACCCGACCTGGGACTCCAAGTCTAGGCCAATACAAAAGTCCAGCTGAACTTAGCTCGGCTACCCCATGAGGCCTTGCAGGGTCTCCACACCATTGTCTTTCAAGAAATCCACCACCGCGACCAAAAAGTGCACCAATAGCTTGGCATAGCTGAGAAAACCATCATTGCAAAGGATGTTGAAGTGTGTATTGCCACTGCGAAGCACACAGAGCTCGAAAATACAATCCATCGACTTTGTGCAGATGCTCCCACAGAGATCCCAACCTCAGCGACCCCTCAAGAAAAAGTACAAAGATTGGTCGCAGCACTCAAAGCCTCCTAGGATGAAGTTCAAGCTGTTAAGACACACATGGAGTAGCATATTGCAGATCTGCAAGCTAAGCTACAACCCGAAACACCCCCGGAGGTTTGGACCCAAAAAACTGCACTGGTCACCGCGGCCACGAATGTTATCACAGGAAAGATCGCACAGGGATCCCATCTCCTGGAGACCGCCATGCAGCTATGCACTAAGGTCCAGCATGATCCAATATTACAAGGGATAAACTAGGACCTACATCAAAAAGAAGAGGATTTTGAGACCATCGAAGCCACCTTTCCCACTTTGGTGCCTACTCAGCCCTTGCAACGAATGCGCACCATCCAAGCGCTCTAGGTAGATATTGAGGACCTACGAAAAAAGAAGAAGATCCTTGGTGTCCAACTGAAACCGTGGGCTGACGAAGCCCTCAAACTATCACAAGATGCTGATGTTGCTATTAAGCAACTAAAACAAACTCTGGAGAGTGTTACAGCCGCAACTAAGGGACCACTATCAGAAAAAATAGTCGAAAGTGCACAGAATGTAGCTGTCCAAAGTGAAGGTGTGTTGTCTCCGTTAGCTGAGGCGATCAAAGTATTGAAAATGCAGGTTGAAGCCCCATTGGCACAGTGACTCAGGACGAGTCAGAAGATTCTGTTGGGGGACTGTCAGAACAGGGTCTCCCAAAGGCTATGAATTTTGTTCAATTTTGTATAATTTTGTATTGTTTAGTCTAATGTAGGGGTTTTGGGGTGGGTCAAATCCCCTAATGAATTGTAAATGGGTCAAGGGTAGACCAAGAGTCCACAAACCACAGTTTTCAGACCATTGGATGCATAGGCTAAACCACTATAAATAGATTAACCTTTTTTGAGTCATAGGCAGGAATGAATAGAGATTGATGTGAGGTACAAACTGTTATATATGTGGTAGGGTTGTTTGGATTAGGACCCCTCCTGGATGTGTGCGTGGAGATCCTTTGTCCTGCTGTGTGCGGACCCTTCTGGCTGTGTGCGCAGGCGATAATTTAGGGAATGTAAGAGGATTTTGGATAATAATATAGATGTGCAGAAGTATTACGGATATCCGATGTTTTCTGATTTGATATGTTATGGTTGATGCGGACTTGATTATATGCTGATGTATCTGTTTATAAGCTACGAACTGTCTCTGTTTATAACTATATTCTGGGTATTTATTGAAACTCCTACGAACGATCTCTGGCTGTATAAATCTGATAATTGCGAACCAGCTTGACTTACCTGCTCTCTCCCAGGGTGTGGAAACCAGGTTCCAACACCCTCCCATACTGCTTCGGGTGAGACTTTGGTCTGCCCAAGCAGGTCACTGCCAAAAGTGCTAGTATTATAGGGGTTTGTTGGCAAACCTTAACCTCCGAACCTGGGTCAAGACCCCTTGAGCCAACAAGAGGTCAACATCGTAGTGGTTCCTGAAGACGTGTAGTTGGTACCAGCAAAAGTTAGGATACTTTAATGACAAATGCATTATACTAATTTAGTTTTTTGGAGGCTATTCAGTTTCGGAAGTGTTTCATGCAAGTGTTTCATGTGCGAGAAACACTAGAGAAGTGTTGCATACAAGGTTGTATGGCACATGCATGGAGCTGCATGGCGCATGCAAAGGTTGCAGGGCGAATGCATGAGTTTCATGTCGCATGCAAAGACATTGCTTTCTTTTTTGAGAGGGAGTGCTAAAGTTTGCAACAAGAAACAGTGAAATTAGCATCCGGAAAAAACATCCTTGATCCTAGTGAAAATTAAGCACCTAAACTAGGTGGGGCCCACACATGTTATTTTTAGGTGTATGTATATTTTTAGAAAGGTGAGCAAATTCTATTTATAGTGGGAGTATATTTTTAGAATGGTGAGAAAATTCTATTTATATATGAGCTTATATTTTTAGATGCATGGGAAAAGTCTATTTATATATCGCATGTCTAAATATAGAATTAATGTCGGTTATTATTATCTCTTAATAATAATTGGACAATAAATATTAATCTATTCTCTTGAAGCACTTTATTTCAGTTAAATGATGTGGAAAACTAGTTAACTGAAGGATTTATGAGTTCTAAGGCTGGTTGGTGGGACATGCAAGTGGACTTCATTGTAACTGATTGATTCAAAGTTGTAATAGAGTTGGATGTGTATTTATGTGAGTTGTAAAGTAGTTTAACTCAGTTAAGTGAGTTAAACTCAGTTGTGCTAGTTGTAACTAGTTGTATATAAAGATACAATAGTGAGAGATCAATGAATTAAATAGTAAATTAATTCACATGGAGTGATCTCACATGCAACTGAATATTTACTACTGTTAACTACATGCATGTAAGATCCAGTGGAGACCCAGTTGAGAGATAGGTGAAAGGGACAGTTTGACTATCTATTGTGACATTAATGGGTGCACTCATGCAGCCAGACACACATTGGAGATGCCTATGATTATTGTGAAGTCAATGCAAGTTATAATTAATAGTTTAGAGGTTCTTGACCATCAAGGATTGCGCAGTGGAGGCAGGTTGTCTGGAGGCAGTAAATTGGTGCATGTATTTGCCAATTTTTGTATGACAATGTGAGACGATTGTGTATTGTACTAAGAGCTCTTGGATTAGAGCTTTGTATAAGATTGTTTCATGATCCATGATATATACATAATATATTGTAGTGGGGTTTTTATTTTTATGCTTTCCCGGTAAAAACATATGTGTTATGTGTGATTGATCTTTCTTCATATGTTTTCAATTGGCGATTAAATTTCCGCAAAGCTTTTTGTAGAAGCAATTCTATATTTAACAGTGGCATATAATTGTTAGATCAGGATAATCCAGGAAATAAATAAGTGTATTAAAACTTCTACAACATATCCACCTCAGGTGAGTCTGCGATATGCTTGCAGGTCGTTGCTGAATGGGACAATGTCTGAGGGTTTTCTTGGTGCGAAGTCCAAGATGAACCTGGGTCATGCCCAAACAAGCCAACAAGATATTTCTCGTGATATTAATTTTATCTCAATATGACTCCTTGACTCAAAGTTATCCCATTTGAATTTTTTACCAATTAAATTATGTCACCTTACAAAGGTACCACCACGTGTGACCCACATGGCCCTGCCATGCCACCCCGAATATTTCTACCTCACTCATGGAATGTACGTGGTATAGACATAGCCTTTATTTTACCTCGATGGTGTTGCCACATTGACTCATATTTTGGGTCCCATAGGGCCTAAACCCATAGTTTTATGGCACCATTCTATGTTATATTTCACTCCATGAAGATTCAGGGTGCATGCCTTACTACCATTAGTGATACAACCCCATACCCTTATACCTATGAATTTGTTATATCACATGCAACTCTATGGAATATTTATTCCTATTGTTATTTGAGAGTTTTAAAACATTAAAATATCCAACATTGTTGGATACCCCCATTTTTTGATACAACATCTACTTACAGGGAAATCCAGTCTCGTTCAAATGTTCACCTAAATGGGGCCCACCTTAGATATATATAGTTTTCATAGAAATATGACTCGATCATGATCCAATACATATAAAAATATAAGATAGTGTATCTAGATGGATGCATCAAAATAGCTGATGCGTCCACATGGTTAACTAGAATCAACCACACCCCACTGACCACCCGCCCCCCCTTCATGTATCCAAATGTAAGCTTATTTAGGAGATGAAAAGGGAATCCATCCCAAATAAAACTCCAATAAGAAGTAGATCCAAAACCAAACAAAAATGATACCAAAGGACCTTCCGACTTTGGATACAAATTCAAGACTTTGGTTAAAATGCAAGAAGGGAAATTTCAAATAGTTTTAATAAAAATCCTTAAGGTAGATCTCTTTCCCAAAATACAAAATTCTAAGAACATGAATCCAGATTCCGAAACTTGACCTTCAAATGTAATATTCCATAACCATAGAAGAATTTAATGGCACCAAATGACCTAAATTATCATTATATACTAAACAAAGGACAAAGATAACTCCAAAGGCCATATTTCACAAGGAAGCTACATGACAACTTTGATTAGTAAATGTGAATATATCACAACAATGTGAAAGTATTCATAAATCATAGAACCATTTCATCGCTATGAAACAAAGTAACCATCGACACTAGCTGAATCCTCACTTAACATACAATGCATAGCTCTACATTCTTATAATGTGAGGTAGGATTCCTGCATAATTTTGCAGGAAGAAAAACATGTTTAGTGTAATTACACAAGAGATTTTCTGATCATATATTAAGAATTCAATATTAGTTATTTACATGATTATATTTATTTGTTACAACAATATCTAAGTGAGAATACCTCATTGAAACATCATGTTATTCATATACTAAATTATCATCAACTTTAACCCAATACTCATTTTAAAGCACAAAATAAAATTAAATTGTAACCTGTAAGACAACCTACAACCATAGGTATGGAAATGAGCCATTTAATGCACAAACATATCTACTAGATAAAAACACTTGTAATAACAAGTTAATTGAAATAACTCATGCAACTAGTTATATTCACATAAGTAACCCTGTAGGTCATAAAGATAATAACATTCACATAGTTATAGAAAGTCAAAATAGCCACAAATGCATATAAAGAAATTCCTTCGCCATGAAAAAATAGGATAACCAACTCTCCATGAATGTACAATGATTCAAGAATGAATTCTTGAATAATATAGAACAATATATCAACCATAAACCTAAAAAATACCACCATCAACCATCAGCCATAAATCATTATACTAATCTCTGTGAATTAATTTGACCAGCAACTGAAAGAGGGACTCCCGTCGTCCACCTAATTGTAGGCCAACTACATTGCAACCTTTCTTGCAGCTGGCCACTCCAAATTAGATCCAGAGTTTGAGGATATGATTGTAGTTGGGATAAATTCACACCAAAGGATTGTTCAATTACTCAAGATATTAAGTCCACTATTCTATTAGTTCATCAACTCAATAACAAGCACTTAGTGATCCATCCATTCATTAAGCTTCACATAGAGCTCACAAGTTCAGAAAATGGATCAATGGTTTTAAACACTACCACAAGGATATAAACGAAGATCACATAGTGTAGCCTCAAAGTTAGCTCCAACGCTACCACGTTAAGCTCTACAAATTCAAAATCCCTAGAATTTTCCTTGATTGCACTCCATTCTTGAGGAGAATAAGGGTGCCCACTCCTTCCAAAATCAAAATAAAGAGAGAGAAAATTCCTTATTTGTCCAATTATCAAGCCCAATGGAAGGTATATAAAGAAATAAAACAAGGGAAATACAATTCATCCAAAGGAAAACACGAAGGCTAAGAGAGCCCCAACACAAAAATCCCCAACAAGAGATCTCTCGTTTTTTCCTTTTTCCTCTACAATTTTTCCATACAACCACTTCTCTATGTGTTTACCTAAGA
Source organism: Pinus albicaulis (assembly GCA_034641835.2). NCBI lineage: Eukaryota > Viridiplantae > Streptophyta > Pinopsida > Pinales > Pinaceae > Pinus > Pinus albicaulis. The sequence goes on from CM076584.1 coordinate 597,953,270, forward strand.
GAATTATCTCTTCACTCTTATAATTTTCTTCTGAAGTTTGTCTCCTTGATCCGCGAGAAGGAAAAATGGGAGTGGGCATCACCTGTACCCCCACCATCCTAATCCTATCTCATAAATGAAACTACTAGCAACTTTGTTGATCCCTAATCACATCATGTGACTAGTTCTATTAGGAAATAGTTTTTCAAGATCGCAAGAGACTGTTGCATTTAATTTAGCTAGTTATGTGTCACGAATTTTCAAACCAGGAAGGAAAGTGAGAAACTTTAGGAAAGAAAAGTGAACAAGAAAGATTTCCTCAAACCAAGGATCCATAACGATGTCCTTCCTTTAATTTTTTTAATTAATAATTATTAGATATTTTATCATAGGTTCGATCAATCATGGTTTTCCTCTAAATCAATATTTTAGTCACATTTATTATTACAAAGAGAAGGGGTATGATAGGGGATGTTACATGTGAAATTTCATGGGGTTGTGTATTATCATATTATACTAGTTCTTGTTAAAATTTCAATTTCAAGTTTAAAAAGAGTTGTTGTGCAAAAGAGACAAAGTTTCCCTTATCATTTGGAAGGTCGAAATTGAACTAAGTGACCAAATTAAAATACATGCCCAAGCTTCCTTTTAGTTTCAACAACTATTTTAACAGTTGCGATATAGAGGTACATATATGGTAAATTTATCTGTCATTTAAAATTCAATTGAAGAGCAAGAGAGGTTTCATTTATGCACTGAGATTTGGAAGTTCATGTAAATTTGAAGGAAAATTTTCCTTAGAGTAAAATGCACACCCTAGACTCAAATTTGACCCAAATTTAGTGGTTCAACTTGCAAAAGGTGTAATTTGAAATTTTATGCATATATATATATATATATATATATATATATATATATATATATATATATATATATATATATATATATATATATATATATAACCTTATATTGTCATTTTAGACAAAAAACTTCCTATTATGCATAAAGGCTAAAAATTGCATTCTAAAATTAAAGGGCCAATTTGTTGTATTTCGCCATATGAAGGAAATTTTCTTAAAATGGCCTTGTTAAAATTCACACCAACATAAGGGAGATACACTTCTAGTGGTGAATTTTGTATGATGAGATGTTCTATATAGAGGCTATTGTGTAATTAATTTCCTAAGATGATATATATATATATATATATATATATATATATATACCTTAAGAATAAAATGCACACTCAAAAAAGAAGATTGTGTGTTTTCTACATGGAATTTGGGCATGTTGTAATACACATCCTAGAGTGAAAATGAAAAAATTGTGTAAACATTTTCATTATAAATTCAAAAAATCATAATATTAGGGAAAAACAATCTCTTCAAATGAATTATGCACATTACGCACATTACACACAATGTCCTTATGAATTTTCTCGAAGATAGGGCATTGAGGAAAATATACACCTGCAATATAAATATGCACATCCTTGACATAATATGCAAGAAAATAATGACGTAAACCATAATTGATTATTTATTATCCATATAAATGGTATTCATGTGTATAATATTATTAATGAATGGAAATCCATATTCATATGATGGTGTTGGTATGACATGGCTTATAACCAACTTGAATCTAAGCATGAAAAGTTGTTTGAAACATACTTAGTTATATGACATAGTTTCTAAAATGTAATGAAATTGATTGAATATTGTGGTACATCCTTCATTAAATATGAATACAATGATATATATATATATATATATATATATATATATATGTGTGTGTGTGTGTGTGTGTGTGTGTACAAGTATGTTAGTTTAACTACTATATACTATGTATAATGAAGATTATCTTGTTTTCATAATGAAGAGGTATAGATAGAGAGGGTCGAAAATATCCTTCATTGATTTTCATTAAGGATTAATAAATAAAATGAAAAATTACCATACTACCATGAATTCTTTTATCAAGCGATATTATTACCGAATATTCCATAAACTTAGCACACTAGGTCAAGTACAATGAATAAAATGAGCACTATTAAAATAAAATTTATGTTAAATAAAAATAAAATGAACACTCTGAATCATATCGAAATCATTAACTACATAAAATAAAATACAATTTCATTTAATTACCCAAATATTGATATATATTACATCTTTAAAATATATTTGCATAGCCATTGTGTATACAAAAAAAAAAATTATATTCTATGACTCTAGGTTGCTTGGGAGGTTTATGCAAGCCCTCTTCTTAAAATTAATAAAATTCAATGGAGTCTCTCTTTCTTTTTGTAAATTTATCTAAATTTTCTAGAGTTGTAGAATACACTTGTTTTAATTGTTTCTCTAGCTCTTGAATTTTCTTTGCATACTTTTTCCATAAGTCCTTCAAATTTCCTTTATCTTCTACTAGATTTTTCAACATTTCTACGTTGTTCTTATACTTCTCCTTCTGTTAATTTTCATTTATTTCAAGTTCTTATTTTTTATATTTCATTTGGTATGAATTTCATCCAATTAAACACTAATTTTTTGTACTTTATTATGAAGTATTTTTTCTTTCAGTTGCTTCTCATATGTAGTGGACAAATTGTTTTATACTCAATTATATTGGGCCTATGTAATTCCTACTACAAATTGTTGAAAACGCACTTATACTAAGAGGAGGGGGTGAATTAGTATAATAATTTTTTGCTTATTTAAACACTCATGAACCATAAAAAAAAATCACATATGAGATCTATCAGTTGTAGGACATGAGACGCAAGATTTACATGGAAATATTTTCGGGAGAAAACCATGAAAGTTCTTTTTATAATTATTTATATGCACCATCTATAGTTACAAGTACTTGTAGGAACCAACCTAATTTTACAGGTATTTGTAGACACTAATATATTTGAGACACCAATCCCCACCTCTACATATATACGCAGGCCACAACCTATTGCAAGCACCAATCCCCACCACTACAAATATTCATAGGCACCAACCTACTAGAAACACCATTCCTACTGCTACAATTATTCGTAGGAACCAACCTACCGGAGATACCAATTCCCATCACTAAGAACCAACTTAGAAAGAGACACCAATCCCTTTGTTTGAGAAAAAACTATTCTTTATCATAGATACATTATTCAAAAGATGATAGCATTCACATTACATTCATTTTCTCATTGATTTTTCTTTCACTAGGCGAGACCAAAATTTGAGTCTCCAAATGAAATCTATGGCAACACTTCCTACATTTGTTTTTCTTGGCCTCTTCCCAAGAATGAACTTTCTAAACATGCAATATATGAAAATTTTCAAATATCATTGTGAAATTTTTACTCGAGGCACTTCTATATGTCTCCTTGGACTTATAAAATATTTACAGTTTGAAAAATTCCTAGAAAACAAGTTACAACTAAAATTCCAAGTCAAAATGTTTGAAAATATTTTTCGAGGCCACTCAGAAACCTTAACTTCCATAGGGAATACATATGAAAGTATAACGAACCAGTTTTTTACCTAAGATACTACTATATGTCTCCACATATCTCTAAAAATTTCACAATCTAAAACATCCCAAAAACAATTTATAGTGAAAATGTCAAACTAACCTATTTGAAATTGATTTCAATAGAATTTATGAACCCTAATGTCCATAGGTAATATATCATAAATTATGACAAAAAAATGTATAAAATTTTGAGGATATGTACCAAAGATCTTAATTTTTCCTCTTCAAAATTACATAATCAGGAATACAAAAAAATATGTTCTAGTGAGAATTCCAAAGTGACCCATTTGATATTGGTTTTAGGAGCATTCAGAAACATTAATTTCAATAGGGAATATCTTAGGAAGTATAAGGAAACAATGTTTTAAATTTTGATCAGATTTACCTATAGATATTTCCTCCTCTTCAAAATTTCATAGTATAAAACATCTCAAAAAGTATGGTATATCAAAAGTTTGAAACTAAATTGTTTGAAATTATTTTCAGTAGCATTTAGTATCCCTAACTTCCACAAGGCATATTTGAAAAGTATAACAAACTAATGTCCAAAAATTTTATTGTATGTACCTAAATATCTCTCCCATGTCTCCTCAAAATTTCATCATCCGAAACATCCAAAAAAAAATTATATTTAAAATATTGAGATGGCTAATTTGAAGTAAATTTTAGGAACAATAAAAAACCATAATTCCAATGGTGTATATCTCTAAAAGTATAGGGAACTAGGATCCAAAATTTTAATCAAGAGTTCTCCTCAATATATCCTCAACATGCTCAAAATTTCACTAGTTGAGGTAGTGCATAAAATAAGGTTCTAGTGAAAATTCCAAGATGACTCGTTCACTCCACAAATTATATTTTTTATCTCACACACTTTCCTTCCAATGTTTTTTCCTTTTATACTTTATCATAACCCTTCAAGAAAATACATATTGATTCCAAAAGTCAATTCAATTCAATAATTAAATAAAATTTTCTTTTTATTTCACTTTTCCAAATTAAACCATGGGAACTTACATAGGCTTCCTAACCATGGGTTTGGAAGCACCATTTCACTTTTTGACTTATCCTTTTTCAAGAGAACCCATTTTTAATATTCTTGTATACTTCTATATAATATCAATTATATAATCCTTTTTACATCAATGACAACAAATTTTTTAACACAAATCAACAATTTGGGATTTCAAATTTCCTATCTCCATGTCACATCCCGTATATTGTATTTTATAATTCTACAAGAGTTCCTTTTTTATCTCTATAATAATTTTCTCTTTTTTAGCTAGTTTTTCCTTCAATTATTTGGTGATGAGACATACTGAAGATTACTTAGAGCATTCATGGGCGCCACACCTTCTTGTAACCTCTTCTCTAATGATTGTAAGGACTTTTTCAAGTAAATTGAAGGTATTTATGTTGTTGTACTACCCTGGAATTTACATTTATGCTCACCCTTATCACATCGATCTAATTTAATACTCCATTCTTTTTCATTCTCTTCAAATTTCTTAATCTTCGATACATTTTTCTTTCAACTTACTAGCTTGCTTAGCAAAGGTCTTATTTAATGTGGCCAATATTTCATTATATTCTACTACCTATGATTTTTTCTTATCTTCCTCCTCTTTCAACTTATTTTAAAATTCAACGTTTAAATTTTCAATGATTTCATCCTTATTCATCAACTTCTTATTTAATTTGTCTAAAGGACTACTTACATTTTGTAGTGGAGGTACATCCAAACCCTTGAATGTTTTTCTCAACTCCTCTTGAATACCTTTAATGGTGCTTTCAGCTTTGGCCTCACTTTATTTGAAATTTTCCTTGATATTATCAATTTTGGTCCCATAATAATCTAAAATATTAAATACCTAAGTTTTTAACCCATCAAATATATGGTCATTTTTTTTTATGTCCTGATTGACTCTGTTGTTGCTTCACAAATTTTTAATTGTAACACTACAATTTGCTTCATGCATTCTAAAATATCATTTTCCTTTAGTTGGAACTTTTCCTTCCATGTATGTATAGAGCAAGATTCATCTATTACATTTTTGTATCAAATAATGAGAAAGAAAATCTCTCATTAAGTTTGTATGTTGGACTATGTACATTTGAACTTGGAGATGCCAACTCAACTACCATAATAAGGAAATTATACTGAATTGCCAACTATTTTGGAAGAATTCTTATTTCTATTTTATAATTTTTGGTTTCCATATTATTTTCCATATAACCTTCCTGCTGCTCAACTTTATACTAAATACATCTAGGTATGTTAAAACACAAACAACAATAACTTCATCCCAAATAACTACAATATCATGGAAATTTTCCACACCATCATTTGTTGTTTTTTCAAGTACTTTCTGAATGGTTTTGTTTCTTTATTTATTTCCTAATGTATGGTTTAGTAGGCCTTGTTTGAACACCAAGTCAATATAAACCAATAATTTTATGCAATCTGCACACAAAGCTAAACTTAATCTTATTCTTTTTTATTTCTTATAGGGTATAGTGTAATTTTGTAGCCAATAAATGAGGAACATCTATGTCCCTATCTTCAACACTTTGAATCACCAAACTCATGCGGTAACCAGAAATATCATGCTTATGATTATTCAAATTGTCCTAAGGACAAGTTGAATCAAATATTTGTATAGTCCCTAGGGAACATCCTACATTTTTAAAACATTCCTAAGAACAAATACCTTTTGGCAATAGATTTTAAAAGCCATATCAATATTTTATACCTTGGGGTTTTTTTGACTTAAATCTTGCTTACCCTCTATGTTGAATTTTTGTTTCTCTTAAAACCAAATCAGGTTCTAGGTAAAACCTCTAGCCAAATATATTAAATTCCATAGGCATGTCGTCATAATTATCTATGTCATAATATAACTCCTCATTTTGGAAATTCAACTATCCAAAGATAAATTCATAAAGGTATGCCCTTATCATGATATCTATTATTTGTATACCTACATGGTTCAACGCACTCTTTGAATTTTTTGATAATGAACCTTTCTCCCTGGAAACCCCCAATTTCCACTACGACTTCCATGGAATACGAAATTCATGTTCCAATTTTGGCCATGGTTAGTTTGGCTCAAAGCTAAAATCATGGAAAAAAGGTTTTTTAAATGTTGGGAAATACACGTTGAGGAAATCATTGCCAAGAAAATGCATTTTTTTAAATGAATTTTGATTATGTTGGTATATTATTTTATAAAGAATATTATTATGAATGTGTTAATATATAGAGATAAGATAAATTTATTAAGTATATCACTTTTACAAAACTTGGAATTCATTTTTATAAGCACATTCATGTAGATTTGTAGCGTTTTTTACCAATGGACTAGGGATTTTTTAGAATTAACAAAACCATATATCCTTGGTAAAGTTTTCTAAAGACTTGGAATATCAAGGGTTTAAATTTGAATGTGAAAAATAGTGTAAAAAGTTATTGTGTGCATATGCTAATTAGGTGTAGGTCAAGTAGTTAGGTGGAGTGTTGTTGTCCTCCCTACTTAGGTTCAATTATCGCAAGTAATATGTTTGAGCTCATAATGAGTATATTATTGTAATGGATATGAGACTTCTTGTTTATTAGGGTTGTTCCTTGAAGGTAATGTTTAAATAAAAATAATAAAGGTTTAACAATAAGACACCTATCATAGCTATATTACCCTAATCTATGGTATTGAGCAATGTATTCCAAAAATTTGTAACTTATCAATATACAACGATAACTATAGCTTGCCACACATGGGTTTAGGATTGTTATAAGACATCAAATACTATAAAAAATCAAACATAGTGGACCAAAAACCATTTTCATTCATATTCCTATGAAAAATTCATATGGGCCAAGGAAGAACCATTCAAAGTCTTGGCCATCATATGGCTAGAAAACATGTCAAGGGGGTGCATTTTTATTTTGAAGGAGTGCATTTGTCATTAACAAGGCATGGATTTTTGTGAAGATAAATCTCCTCTGTGGACAAAGGTGATCCCTCTAGCCCCAAAGTGGGTCTAGCAACTTGAGATACTTTCTAATGCAAAGATTTCTTAACTAATATTCAAAAAGCGACAAGAAAGGAAATAAAGGTACATTTTCTTGATGTTATGCTCAAACTCGTTGATGGTGGCCTTAATCCATGATCCCTTTAGGCTCTCTCCTTTCTACTGGTGGCACAAAAATAACTACGGATCATCAAGAGGAAACAAAAAATGCAATACGATGCATAATAATCATTAAACATTAGTTATTTAGTAGATCAAGGAGTAACATAATATTTTCATAAATGATTAGAAAAATATAGAAAGCAAACATCAGATGTTTTATTAATGAATATAAAATAGAGAGCTTACAAACTGGGCCTTGATGTTGGAGGTCTCCCTTTGGTGAAAATTTGAGTTCTTCACCGAAGCTCTATAGCATTCCTTCTCCCGAACAACTTAGGTGTTATCATAGTGAAAGAATGTAAAGGGAATGAGAGTTTAGACTTTACCAAAAATTACCAACCAGTAGTGGAAGGATGGGGACCAATTTATAGGAAGGGAGAAGAGGTTGGAAGCTCATGAAAGGAGGAGGAAAGTCCACTTTCTAAGGGATAAACCCCCTATGGATGAGATCAAAGCTCTAAAATCAGAGAGCTTGACCCTATCACCATCGTTTAACAACCAACTTGATTCCTTGGAACTTCTACAGGTTGAAGCTTCTCCTCCATTTGAGAAAACACTGTCAAAAAGGGATCAACATGATTTTACAAGAAATAAGGGTGTTGATAGTGCTAAGCTAGAACTGTCAACCTACCATCAGTGCAAGCAGGCCACTAGAAATCCCACTAACCCAAGAAAATAGGGTTTTGACCAAGTTCCTTCAGTAATATTCCAAGGCAGTTTTCTTTGAGTCTTCAAGGGATATCTTTACATATTTTTCCATGGTGGAAACATTGCATAGGGTATGTCACGGGGAACTTCAGGATCAGGGACGAGAAGTGAGCATGGTGAAAAATTATTTTGTAACAGATGCCCCCTAACGCATGAAGGCAGAACAGGGAATGATGGATAAAATGATTTATGAACCAAAGAAAAGAATCAGATCACTGTCAGGAAACATGCCAAATCAAACATAATACAATATATGAAATCTCTGGTATGAATATGCATAACCACATAACTTTGCACTAGGCACAAAATAATACATGAACCCACGGAATGGTCACAACCATCCATCTAAAGAGATCATAGAAATGGATCTGTGGCATGGACACAACCATCCATATAGATAGGATCATGTATACAATCATGAATACTCAATAAATCCCCACAGCCTAGATCAGAATTAGATGTGATCCAAGGTCTTCACCGCGATCTCAATCAACCCAATGTATGAATCTATCCAGGTGAATAGATGTGCTGACATCGAACATGGTAGAAACCACCCAATTACCACCCAATAATGAAAACAGTTAATAGGCATGAGAAAAACCACCAATAATGATGATGGCCCTCAAGGTACAACAACACAATCTACAAGTGTGAATAAATGTGTTGAATTCCAACACTTGTAGAATAATTCAATCGAAGGCCAATGATGTGAACCTGTCGTTGAACATGAGGAACTTTCCATTGAGGGATGCAAGCTCCAAGGTACTGAAAAGAAGTTTCTATACCACCTTCCCAGATAATGAGATGAAGTCGAGAGGAAGTGATTCATCGAAAGATGGGCATAATGATTACCACATCAATGACATGAAAAAACAAATATCTCAATATGATAGGAGTGATTTTGGATTGTAACAGAGGAGGTCAGATAAGCAAAGGATGTTTGACTATAACAAAAAGGACTTCTCTTGAACATATTGGTGACACCACTCCAGAGTGTGGTAGCATTTGACTCAAATGGGATCAAAGGTAATGATGACAAAACTGGTGATCTGATAGGAGGCAAATGGATTTCCCAAAACAGCGGAGGAAAAACTGACGAATGAAGGATATCTTGAACCCGACACGAACTATAAACAAGTTTCATGTTCAAGAGCAACAAACTACCCAAAATATGCATAGGATGTTCGCTTTCAATTTTTCCCCTGTTATTGCTAATGAGTACCTATTTATTTTTTATAGCCAGTGTGAAGAGGATATAATATGTTGAGTGTGTAATTTAATTATTTGAATGAATCCATCCTAGTAATTTTAACGAGCCCTAGGAAGGAGGAACTCGATCTTGTCATGGTGACAATTCTTTCGTCGTGTAATTTTTAACGAGTCCGACGGAAGTGTAAATTGGTAACTTTTCATGTTTAAGGATTTCAAAAAGAAACGGAAAAGAAAACTCCATCATGTACCACTTCATAAATCATCCCTCGAATTCGAAAAGGTAGAAAACAATACTCGAGAGAACCTCTTGACTATATTCGATCAAGGTATTCATTTTTCGTAAATAGTGAATCTTAGCCCGAAAAGGGGGTAAACATACACTGAGACCACATAAATTCATTTACTTTAACGAGTTAAAAATGAAAATTACTAGAAAATATTTTCATTTTTTGAGAGTCAGAAAAGAGATGAAAGATTACTCCTCCTGGAGGAACGAGTGGTATAAAGGGTAGAAACTAGTTCAGGTGATGGTGGAACTACTTGAAACATGTAAATATCAAGAGGGTAGCTAATAAGACCACTCATTGCATATGTCCTCAGAAAAGGGTAAAACAACCAAGTGAAAACGTAATATTGTGCAAATAGATGGTGATGATGGAATGAGAAAACTAAGGCTCATCTGGAAGAAGAGGAAGAAAAAGGGAAATCACGAGAGGTGTATTGAAATGGTTTCGTTTTACACAAGCTTGAAAAATAAATTGTGCTTGAAATTGGTTTCATTTTTACACAAGATTGAAAAGGAGACAAACTATGCTTGAAATAAGTTTTCATGCCCCCAACATGGTGACTCAATTCGAGGTACATGCCCCTTAAGATTCATCCCATTCATCTAAGTAGACTACTAGTTACTAACAGGTGGATGGAATGAAGGTTCATTTACGACTGGGAAATTACGAGATCTAATCAAAGACTCAAATTGAAAGGGGATTTGTTTCACTTTTTAACGAGGTTGACACAGTAAAAGAACTATCCTCATGAGACTTTGTTTCATTTTTTAACGAGCTTGACACAAGACAAGGAACTTTGCTCCAAACACCTTGTTTCATTTTTTAAAGGAGCTCGACACAAGAAAAGGAAATTTTCTCTAAACACCTTTCTCATGGCCCATAAAATTTCATGTTTTGCAAGAGGTATTCATCAAATGGGAGAAAAACACTCTGTAAATCAAGGTCCAATCCCTCCAATACATGATGCACTATATCACTGATGGATCATTAGTAGACATGATCATGGAACAGGTTTCCACATAATTAACCTATGGTGGGGAAGATACCACTGGCATATAAGGACCATTAAGGGACGATGGTTGCCTTGGAGCGAAATTATGACTGATGAAAGAAAGTTTATCGATGGTCACAATTCTTCCTTCATGTGGAAAAAAAATCACCTGAAAGAGAGAAGAGATAAGAGCTCCCATGACATAAGTATAGTCATGCCCAAGGAGGAAGTTAAGGTCCAAAGGACCTTGGACAACCATCACGTCTATATAGAAAGTATTTCCTCCCAAAGTAATAGGAAACTTAGGAAGGATCCCTAATCATTGATTGGTTCCTCTATTAAACACTAACATATTCTGGGTAACGGGCACAAGCTGCAGAGAACCAAAAGCTTGCCAAGTAGTTGAGGAAAAAATACTAACTGATGCACCTTCATCTATTATGGTGATAGGTATACCCACATTTCAGGCTTGTACTATGATCTTAAAGGGCACGGAAGAAGGAAGGCGATATCTTATCAGTCGACTCCAATCAAAGGAAGCAACCAGACTACTTGGAGGGGGTGTCATGGGAATGAGTGAATTGACCCCTTGTATGAAAAAAACGGGAGGATCACCCTCCTATGCCAAGGGAGTGGGAGGATTACCCTCCCATTCATGGGAATCTAAAGAAACAAAAAGAACCTGAGTGGTATGAGGTTCACTCTTTATGGAAAAAGCACGATCCACTGAGGGTGGAATCAGGTCAACCGTTTTCTCAACCAATGGTTGGTCAGGAAGTAACTCATGTGAGGCACTTTCAGAGAGAGTGGGATTGACCAGACATGACTTCTGATTAATCCCTTGACCAACCAGTAAAGGATTAGAGGAAATATTTCAGTAACTAGTAGGAAGACGAGGCTGCGAAATTTTAAGGTTATCCAATGCTTTGGAGGCTTCATCCATATAAGGACAAAGGTGAATGGGATGATTCCATTCATATAACCTACAAGGAAATTTGACTTTACCCTTTTTCCCATAGGCCTTATTATCACTAGCTTAATACTTGTCACAAGCATGATTTCCAGAGGCCGTTGAAAAATCCTGATTTGAGTCAATGGACCACACTTCTAACACCCTAGGAATACCAGGACAATCCTTAAGAAGGTGGTTACCCTTACATAAATTGCAAGGGAATTTGAATTTGTGGGATTGAATGGAATATTTTTTAACATCAGTGTCATTGGTAGCAATGGTTGGTGGGTTTCCCCCTTGCTTATTTTGATTCTTATTCTTCGTCCTCTTCTTCTTCTTCTTAGATTCCTGGTTACTAGAATTCATAATTTCACCAGGTGAAGAGGGAGAGGATTCAAATTTAGGATCAACATGAGTTTGACATTTTTTAGGTGGAGGCGAACTTGGTTGAGAAGCAACTTGGACATTTGGAACCATGGGGGTTGAAAATAATCAAACTGGAAAAAAAACGGTTAATCCTCGAAGGGAAAATGTTGCCATATATGGAGCACCAAAATTTCCAAAAGAAGGAAAAGGGTCAGGATTCCCATCTGAGGGGATTCCTTGATTTGTACACTCAGGAAATGTTTCCATTGTTCTCAACCTAATATCTGCTAAGGAGTTGTGCACAGGTAAGATGTTATTCCGTGGGAAGTAAATTTTAGAAATTTAACATAAAATAAATAAAAAAGGGTGGACTAGGCATAAAGGATTAACATGTATCCGTGAGATGCAATATACACCTTAGAAAATAAATTTACCAAGGATTTAATGTATGAAATCCAATCTCCCCAAATGTTGTGTTTGATGTATCATGTTTATAAAGCAGTCGACTCGGTTACCTATGGTAGGATTGCAACCTAATGGTGTCTCCAAAAATATACGCGACGGTACGTGGGAGTCTAGTCCGTAATAGTGTTGTCTAATGCATAAACATTCGATGGGAGAACCCAAAATATACTTATCATACATCAATATACTTCCATACATGGGATGGGATATCACCACTGGATTTTAACGTAGACTATTAACAACAACTCCTACGTTTAACAACGCCGTAACAAGTCTCTAGACCTCTAAATATTTTCGTTAATTCCAAATGCTCCTTAAGGTAAATTGGGTAAATTTTGAAGTTGATCTTGAGTTAAGTTTCAGGTTTTTGGCTCAAAATCGATGTCACCTGAATCCTACAATGCAAGCTAAATGAAAAAACAAAATCTATCCATTTCAATGAAGTCTAAACTATTGAGGGAAGAGACGCAAAAAAAAAGTGCAATCAGTGCAACAAACAACAATGCCCCCCAAACTAGTTCAAAACTATGAAATGCAATTTTTTCAAATCAAATTCACTTTCTCCAAAATGCAACTTATTGAAAAAATGAAAACATTTTTGTTTTCCACTAATATGCAAAGAATGATTTTTTTTTTTTTTTTAAACTTTTTACTTTGAATTGAAATCAAAAGTAAAATGAACAAAAAAATGAAGAAATGCAAAAAAAACACTTTTCACTTTTATCTCAATTGAACAAAAATCAAATTCGCTTCAAAAATACATGAATGAAATACTTTCACTCTTCTTCAAAATGATAAAGACAAGCCAAATAAAAGAACTAAAACAAAAATCACATTCATTTTTATTTTGGATTTGGAAAAAGACACACTCTTCTAAACTTGTAAATCAAACAAATTGTAATATTATGTTTGATGCTAAATTGAAGGTGAGATAAAAATGTAGTGATGACCATCACATGTGAAAAACAACTTCAAACCAAGTCAGAAGCAATGCAGCAAAAGGTGTTTGAAATGGTTGAAAAAGGATTCTAAATCAGAGACTATCAATTCCTTGATGACAAGAACAAGTGACCAATGGAAGGTAATGGACCTAGATAACCTAGAAAATTCTCCAATTCGACAAGGAAGTCAAGCAAGAAAAATCAATTTTTCAAACAAGACAAACAAGCCAAACACACAGGTAGGAGGTCATTGAGACTTGACAAACATTCTTCAAGGGCCAGGACACACTGGAAAAACAAGGGGAAACCCCAAATTTTCCTAGGTCTGAGATCAGTTCTTCTGTGATGAGCAGAAGGTTTCTAAAAGATAGATCATCGCGACTGTGCTATATAAAACAACGCTGTCAGTGCTACTGTGAGTACAGAAAACACATTGGGCGCTAAAAACAAGGAAAAACAAAAAGAGTTTCACACCAAAACGAGACTTGACACAGTGAAATCACTATCAAACCCTCATTAGGGGGACTTTTGAAGTTGAAAATGGGCATCCTAAGGAAATTATAAAATAATAGGAAACAATAAAATAATATTATATTACATCATCAAATTTTAGAGGGAAAAAAACTTATTTTTTCAACTCGTATTTTCAACTTATATCCCTATGGGTCTATTCAAATTTCGAGTGAAAACACTTGTTGAATGCAAAATTTGATTCCTCATCCAAGGAATACCCATTTTCCATACTTTTGATGGAGTCTGCTACACGAAAAGTGAGAAATACATGAAAAAACGTGATTGCAATCACGTTTTTTCATGTATTTCTCATTTTTCGTGTAACATGGTCCATCAAAAGTATGCAACACGAGTAATCCTTGAATGGGGAATTCAATTTTGCATCCAACGAGTACTCCCACTCAAAATTTAGTTTTATTATTTTATTATTATTATTATTATTATTTATCTTTTTACTTTTTTAATCTAAAAATAGTGAATCATTCCCCATGGTTGAAATCACCATCTTTAATCCTATTGGTTCTTATAAAGTTTATTTTGGCTGTACAATTTTCTTAGGAGACCTATTTTAGAACTCAAGATTCCCCTAATGATGCAAACTAACAAAGACCAAAGAAAACTTAGATTTCAGTGATCCGTCAAACTGATCAGAGATCAACTTGGGAAAGGAAGGCTAAGAGTCTAAAGCTCCCCAGTGGAGTCTCTAATTCAGTTTTGAAGATAAATCCCCTCTGCAAATAGAGGCGATATCATTAGCCCTAGAGTAGTTCTAGCAACTTGAGATACTTTCTAATGCAAATATTTCTTAGCTAATATTCAAAAAGCGACAAGAAAGGAGATAGAGGTACCTTTTCTTGTTGCTATGCTCGAACTCGTTGATGGTGGCCTTGATCCACGATCCCTTTAGGCTCGCTCCTTGCTACTGGTGGCACAAAAATACCCACAGATGATCAAGAGGCAACAAAAAATGTAATCCAATACATAATAATCATTAAACATTAGCTATCTAGCATATCAAGGAGTACCAGAATATTTTAACAAATGATTAGAAAAATACAAAAAGAAAACATCAGATGTTTTATTAATGAATATAAAAGAGAGATATTAATGAATATAAAAGAGAGATCTTACAACCCAGGCCTTGATGTTAGAGGCCTCCCTTTGGTAAAAATCTAAGTCCTTCAATGAATCTCTAAATAATTCCTTCTCCCGAACAACTTAGGCATTATCATAGTGCGGGAATGTAAAGGGAATGAGAGTTTAGACTAGTCAAAACTATTAACCTGCCATCATTGTGGGAAAGCCATTAGAAAACGTGCTGACCTAGAAAACTAGGGTTTTGACCAAGTTCCTTCAGTAATCTTCCAAGTTAGTTTTCTTTGAGTCTTTAGGGGATGCCTTTACATATTTTTACATGATGGAAACATTGCACAAGGTATGTCATGGGGCACTTCAGGATCAAGGATGGGAAGTGAGCATGGTGATAAATTACTATGTAACATGAATATTCCTCCTTGCAAGGTAAACATACAATCCCATGTACTCAACATGCATTCTCAACTTGAGGCTTGCATTTTTCCCAAATAGGGAATGCATTTTCCTCAATAACATGTTTTCATGTAATTTTATAATGTCAACATACAATTACTAAAGCAAGGCATGATTTTTTATTCCTAGGGATGAAAAACATTTCAATGGCATACATTGTATTTTGAAGTCATACATTTCTCATTAACAAGGTGTGAATATTCCTTAGAATGTAAATATGCAATCCCATGTACTCACCATGCATTCTCAACATCATGATGCATTTTTCTCAATACCTTATTTCCATGTAATTGTGTAATGTAAACATACAATTATGTAGTAATTATACCAATGGATTCAATCTGATATTGTAATGTACTAAAACAAAATACTAAATCAGTTCTACAAAAATGCGGAAACCAAATTCAATCGCATAATCACAAACAAACTAGAGAAATAAATCAATCGATCACACGACACAAGATGTATATGGGGAAATAAATTGCTCAAAACCTCGCTATATGTGTATTTCACAAAGTCAATACCATGAAACAATACAATGCTATTCCTCACACTAAGAAACCTCTGCACTCTGCTAACTATCTCACTTTGATCTAGGAAAATTAGGTCCAATATTTAACCAATTCTCAACCCCTGTCTACCCAGCCTTGCTTATGCATTTCTGGAGAAATTGTGACCCTATTAATTAGGAAATTCAATGGAATTGATTTTGTAATTAATCTAAGGCTTTTTGGTGACCTCGTGCATGACCTGTATAATTTTCTAATTATACAACTGATAGTTATCTTCCCTATAACCTCACTCTAAGCTAGGTATTTCTTAGAACTGGCATGCAACAACTATTTATAGTGAATTATCAGTTAATTGATAGATATCTACTTGTGAATTAAATCAGATTTAAATCACTGGACCTCTCACTAACTCATCTCTTAATTAGAAATAGTCAAACTGATTTTAACTCAATTACTTGAATTAGCTAATTAAAACTCACAAATAAATATAAATCGACCCCATAAAAATATAAAAATCCTCTACATGCCTCCTCTTAGACCCCCAGCTCAAATTTTCTAAGATAACTTAGTCTTTCTGAATTAGTTAACTAATACAAGCTATCACGAGATGAAATTACAATTTCTCTTCCAATTTAATTAAGGGAAAATTAAATTAGAAGCCCCCATTGGGTGCCATTTCAACACTCCCTCTCAACAAAAAAATGGATTATCTGTTACCTCGATCTTGTCTCTGTGGAATTCAAATTTTCTATTTTCCAATGTCTTCATCAAGATGTTTGCATCTTACTCCTCCATGGGAATGTAATCTAATGACATAATGCAACTCTGCACACAATCTCTGATATGGCGATACCATATATCAATATGCTTGGACTTGTCATGAAAAACAAGATTAACTAAGATTTTGATGCAACTATGGTTATCAGAATGTATCACCGTCAGATCCATCTGTCAACTAAACAAACCAACAAGTACCTTCCTAATCAATATGGCCTCACATGCTTCCTGACTAGCTTCGATGTACTCTGCCTCCAATGAACTGAGTGCAACTGATATATGTTTCCTATTGTACCAGTAAATTGTTGTTGATCCTATGCTGAATATTCCCCCTGATGTTCTCTTCATTTTGGATGGACTCCCTACCCAATCTGCATCGGTGAAACCTTGAAGCTTCACTCCCTATGTTCTTATTTAACATAATCCATACTCTGTAGTGCCTTTGATGTATTTCAACAAATGATTTACTGCCTTCTGAAAGAGCTTGGTAGTTAACCATAGCTTGACGAAGCTGGTTAACTGTATGGCATATGTTTGGTCATGTGTTCACCAAATACATGAGTGAACCCACAAGCTTCTTGTAAACAATAGCATCCACTACTTCGCCTAAAGTAGCATGCTCCTTCCTCCAGTTTCCTGCTAGAGGAGTCTCCATGTGTTCGCTTCCCTCCATGTGGAACTTCCTCAGAATCTCCTTGACATACTTGCCCTGAGATACAAATAGCTCCCCATATATTTTCCATACTTCCAATACTAGGAAATAGTGCAAGAGCCCCATGTCATTCATCTCAAATTATCTTGCAAGATCCTCTTTGCAATACTTTATGAGATGCTCATCACCTGTCAGTATCATATCATCGAAATAAAGTACAATAATCAAAATCTTACCATCAACCACAATATGATATAGGTTCACATTTTTTTCACTCTTAGTGAAGCCCAACCCAGTGAAATAATTGTCGATCGTGGTGTACCAATCACATGGTGCTTGCTTTAGCCCATATAGTGCTCGCTTGAGTCTACACACATGTGACTCCCTGTCTAAGGTCTCAAAACCTTCCGGCTACTCAATGTACACCTCTTACTCAATAAATCCATTGAGAAATGATTTATTTACATCCATCTGATGTATTTGCCATCCCATCTGCACTGAGAGTGAAATGATAGATCTAATAGATGACTACCTTGTGACTGTTGCAAAACTCTCATCATAGTCAATCCCCTCCACCTCAGAGAACCCTCTAGCCATAAATTTCGCCTTGTGCCTCTCCAAACCCACATTTGCTACCTACTTCACCTTGTAGATCCACCTAGATCCTAAAATTGGCTTCCCCACTAGTCTTGGGACAACTTCCCATGCACTGTTTCTGATAATGGAGTCATACTCCTCAACCATGGCATCAACCCACACTAGTTGTTGCACAGCTTCCTCAAAAGAGTATGTATCTATATCAATGCTTTCGATCATAAGATCCATGTATCCATTGTATCACTCTAGGGACCTTCTCTACCTACATTGTGATGTGGGTGATCCTACATTATCTCTTGCATATAGAAATAGTTTTTTATCCTCTATGATTCGCTTCCTTCCATATCTGGTAGATGGATCTGCATGAGTGGTTTCTACCACTCTCTATTCCTCTACTTTTGGTTGCTCCACATCCTGGGGTTCATCCTTTGGAGCCAAAAGCTCCTCAATTTCATTCAACTCAAGTTCCCTGTCAAGGGAGAATCACATGGCTTTCTCTTCATCAAATTTCACATCTCTTCTGGCCACTATGATCCCGTGTGTTAGAAAATACACCTGATAGTTATGGGGTGTATCAGTGTACCCAAAAAATATCCACAAATCTTATGTTGGCTCTAGCTTCTTCATGGCATCTTTGGTTAAATGGAAATAAATTAATGAACCAAAAATTTTAAAATATAACACATCCAGTCTCTTACTTGAAAAATCATCCTCTGGTGTACTCATGCCAATTATCCAATGAGGACTACAGTTCTGCACAAATACTATTGTATTGCATGCTTTTGGCCACATATGAAACGGTAGGCCCTAATCATGCAACATAGCTCATGCTACTCCCATAATCATTTTGTTCTTTCTTTCTGCAACCCCATTTTTGTGTGGGTTATGAGGTGCTACCAATTCTCCTCAAATTCCTTCTGAGACACATAAGCCCTTGAATTCATTATAGATATATTCTCCACCATTTTTTCTCCTCAGAGCCTTCACCTTCTTCGTTATATCTTTCTCGAGAAGTGCCTTGAACTCAAAAAACTGGAGAACATCTGATCTTTCTTCTGCATGAAGAAAATCCAACACTTTGTTGAAAAATCATCCAGAAAAATCACATAATACCTGTGATTTTCTGTGGAAGCTATCGAGAAAAGTCCACACACGTCTTAGTGAACTCTCTCAAGGATCGCCTTTGCTCGGCTTTCCTTATCATGAAAGGTTGCCTTGGTATACTTCCCCAATGTACACCCTTTACATGTATCTCTCTGCCCAAGTGCACCCTTTGGAAGTCCTGTAGAAATATTCTACATGATCTTCAAATCACAATGGTGTATATTTCCCAATATCTTGTGCCATAACTCACCAATGTTTGAGCTCTCCACCTTCTCTGGTTGCATGGTCAATGCAAAAAAATTTTCTACATCCAGTTTGTATAGATTATTTACTCAGACAACAATATGTTACATCTGTCCCATGGCTTTGTGACAAAGGAACATCTTTCCTTCACTAAAGATCACATGATAGCCATGATCTTCCAACATAGCAACAAAAACCAAGTTCTTCTTTAAACCAGGAGCATACATGACATATTTTAATGTGAGGGGTTTACCTAACTCTCTCTAAAAGGTAATTGTACCGACACTGATAGTGTTATACCTTCTGTTATCACCCATATTGATGTGCATCTACAGATGCTTCTCCTCCAAGCTATTGAAGAATTATTGTTACCGGTCATATGGAACAAAGATCCACTATCCAGGTACCATAGATAACCCATCACAGTTGAAATTTTGCATGTGAAGGGAGTGAAGTCCAACTTTAACTGTGAATCCAATGCTTCACTTATTTCTCCTCCTGAGGCCTTCTTGTGGGTCTTCTTTTATGGACAATTCATGGCATAGCGTCCACGATCATGATAGTGAATAAATTTCACCTTTGACAAGGATCACTTCTTTCCTTCCTTTCCAGACTCTGATTTGGGATGGGACACCTTCCATTTTACTTTATTCACCTTTCCATCCAAGGCACAATTCTCCTCATCATCAGCCTTTGATGAGGATCCATATCTGGTGCTCCGTCGAAATTATTTTTTTACCAAGTTGAGCCACAATCGCTCGCACTTTTGTAGATTCTCCCTCCCATTCACAGAGTCCTGGTAGTTGTGCCAGCTCTTGGGAAGGCCTAGAAGTTCTAGGCTCACCAAATGATCCTAAAAAACTGTCACCCCAAAAATTCCAAGCTCATATTGACATTGAGTGAACTTCGTCAAGTATTTTTGGATCATGTCACCTTTCTCCATCTTGATCTTTATGAGCTTGTATTTCAGCACCAACATCTTATGGTCATTGCTACTCTAAAAAATATCTATCAACGCTTTCGAAATTGAATATGGAGTGGCCTTTCCATGGATATTTGAGACAATATGATCTCGAACTCCTTTTAACAAGATCCTTCTCACCTTTTCTACATTCTTCTTCCATGCATCAAGTTTTTGAGCATCAGTTGCCGCAGGTTGACGGGTATCACTGTCAATGAATTCTTTCAGTCTATTATCCTTTAGCACTTCCTCCATCCTATTTTTCCATGGTATGTAATACGAATTTCCCTCGAGTGCATCTTCGAGTCTCAAGCCATTGAAATACATCTTGATCTGCTGCTGGGTCCTGGAAAAAAATGTGCAAATTCGATATACATGTTCAAAACAAACTCTGATTCTTCTTGTCTATAGTGATTTCTACTTTAATACCATGTATAAATTATACCAATGGATTCAATCTGATCTTGTAATGTACTAAAAAAAATATTGAATTACATCTACAAATTTTGCGGAAACCAAATTCAATCGCATAATCACAAACAAGCAAGAGAAAGAAATCTGTGTATTGCATAAATTCAAGACCATGAAACAATAAAATGCTATTCCTCACACTGAGAAACATCTACACTCTGCT
This sequence comes from Pinus albicaulis, assembly GCA_034641835.2. Taxonomy (NCBI): domain Eukaryota; kingdom Viridiplantae; phylum Streptophyta; class Pinopsida; order Pinales; family Pinaceae; genus Pinus; species Pinus albicaulis. Next base: position 597,974,428 of record CM076584.1, read on the forward strand.
GACTGTCTCACTCTGATCTAGAAAAAATCGGTCCAATACTTAACCAATTCTGAGCCCATGTCTTCCCAACCTTGCTTATGCATTCCAGGAGGAACTGTGGCCCTATTAATTAGGAAATTCTTTGTAATTGATTGTGAAATTAATCAAAGGCTTGTTCGTGACCTCATGCATGACCTGTACAATTTTATAACTATACAACTGATAGTTATCTTCCCTTTAACCTCACTCTCAAATGGGCCTTTCATAGAACTAACATGCAACAACTATATATAGTGAATTATTAGTTAAGTGATTAATCCATACTTGTAAATTAAATCATATTTAATTCACTGGACCTCTCACTAACTCATCTCTTAGTTATACCTAGTTAAACTGATTTTAACTCAATTACTTGAGTTAACTAATTACAACTCACAAATAACTATCCTCTACATGCCTCCTCTTATACCCCCAACTCGAATCTCCTAAGCTAACTTAGTCTTTCTGACTTAGTTAACTAAAACAAATTGTCATGAGATGAAATTACAATTTCTCTTCCAATTTAAAGGGAAAATTAAATCAGAAGCCCCCATTGCGTGCCATTTCAACAAATTACCCACACAATGCATGTGTTTTTCTTCCTATGGCATGCATTTCCTAATGTTGCAAAACATGTCAAGGATGTGCATTGTTATTGTGTAGGTGTTGGTTAATTTAATTTTGAGTTAAATTACTTAGCATTAAATTATCAATTCAAGTTCATATACTTGTGAAGTACACTACACTATATGTGCTAGGAAATCAACTTTAAATTTTAATTATAAAAGAAGGGTTTTGATTTATCAATATAAAAAAAATGAATGGTAAACCTATGCAAATGAATCAAAAGAATGTGATGGAGTGAAAATGAAATTTTAATTTGAAAAGAAATTGAATTTTAAATATTACAAATGCAAGGAAAATCTATGAGATGAAATCTAGTCAAGTAACACACACATAATTAATTCTGATGAAAGCAACGAAATGGCTATTCTTGAAGGTAGTAAAAGCAAAGGAAACTATTCTAATCTAGCGAAATCAAGGAAAATATATTCTAGGAAAGAAAACAACCTTCAATTTAATGAAATCAAAGAAACTTATGCTATTTAAAGCAATAAATCTAATCTAATGAAATCATTTGAACTCAATCTATCAGAGCATGAAATATTAATCTATGAAAACATTTGAAATTTAGTCTATGAAATCATGGAAATATTTAATCTATAAAGGCGAGTAAATATAGTCTATGAAAGATTGTAAATTTAATATATGAAAATAATATAATTAATTATGAAAGCATTGAAGATTGTGATGTAATTCAAAAATTCAGTGTGTGTTCAAAGCTTAGAGTTGATTCATAAATTAAAACCATGATATGTCTATGAATGCAAATGAAATGAGCACACAAAGAAGCTAAAGAAGTAAATATTTTTGGTATTTTAAATGTAATTCAAGCGCTTGATCTCCAAAAGAACATAAATGAAATGAGCATAAAATAACGTAAAGAAATAAACCTTGCAAAAGATGAGCATAAAAGAAACTGAATCTATCATGCAAAATTGAAACATTAAAATACACTCATACTCATCAGGGGGCCTTCCTAAAGTACACAAGAGGTGGAAATTTCAGGAAGTTATTGATCAAACAACAGATCTCATCATGAATTCATAACCATATCAAAGGATTGTATTAACTGAACAATGTGTAAACTCCAATAGTATTCATAACATCAAACATAAGCATGTCCAATATTTAACATTCCAAATTTAACACCATTTTGAATAGAGAAGGCACTCCTATTTATACACAAAATAAGGTAACTAATTAATAAATGTATATCCAAAAATATCTCCTAGACCCACAAATATCTCATGTAGTTACAACCATGTGTTGACATCTAGAAATGAACATATCTTCATATCCTCTCACAAATCTCTAAAATATTTTATAGGAGACACTTATGAAAACTTCCGTGATTCTTTTCCATGAAATGTTCTTAATCAATGACATCAAATCTTCCTCAAATATTCAAGTTTGAAGAGGAAATTCGAATTTGAGACTTAGAGGCCAAATATGGATTTGCTGGAATCTTCAAATATGCCTACAAACATCACAAAACTCATCCAAATTTTAGATAAAAGTGAATACTTGTTATTTTTCTAATATCTAACCTTAAACTAAATCCAAATACTAACATAAATTCTTTTGAAAATGATAAGTATAAACCCATATATGAATGAAAATGGTCTTAGTGTAGGATGATGGAGCTGTGAAATATGGTAAATACTGAAGGAAAGTGAAAGAAATAGAGTGAAAAAGGATGAAATTTTTGAGACCCAACAACAAACATGCATTTTTCATTAACAAGATGTGGATAATACTCCTTATTATGTAAAAATGCAATCAATATACTTATCGTGCAATATCAGATTGAGGAATACGTTTTTCTTAAAGAGGGAACATAATTTCTTCAATACCTTATTTTCATGTTGTTATGTAATCTCAACATACAAGTACCAATGCAAGGCATGAATTTTTCTTCCTAGGGCTATAAAACATGTCAAGTGCATACATTTTTATTGTAAAGGAATGCATTTGACTTTAACATGGTGTGGATACCCCTCCTTACTAGTTAAATATTCAATCCCATGTACTCGTCATACATTCTCAACTTGAAGTGTAAATGTTTCCCAAAAAAATCATGCATTATCCTCAATACTCTATTTTCATGTAATTTTGTAATGTTAACATACACTTACCAACAAAAGGCATGCATTTTTATTCCTATGACATGCATTTCTAGGGCTATAAAACATGTCAATGACATGCATTTTTATGGTTCATGTGTGCATTTGTCATTGTCAAGGTGTGGATATTCCTCCTTATTGTGTAAAAATGCAATCCCATGTAATAATTGTACGTTCTCAACTTGATACATGCATTTTACCCAAATAGGGCATGCATTTTCCTCAATACCTTATTTTTATATAATTTCCTAATGTAAACATACAATTACCAACACACAACAAATGGATTTTGATCATAAAATGCATTCCATGTCCTCTATCGAGACCATTTCTATTAGTGCATAAAATAATAGGATTAGGGTTTCTATTGTTGCATAAATCCCTAATTCAATATTTTTAGAGGCTCTACATATAAAAATGCACAACAAAACTTAAGAAATACATATGATTTCTGACCTTATGCAAAATGTGATTCAAGATTCACAAAAATGCACTCCCATATTTCAAAACATCTCCAATTTCAATGATTCAAGTTTCGAGTGTGTATTAGATCAGTTTACATGTATCTATATATTTATATATTCACTTGCAAGAAAATATTAAGAGAGATACCATGACTGAAACCTTGATCATGGTTGCATAATATCTTCTAAAGGATTTAGGAAATTATTATCCAAATCACAACAATTAAGCTACTTATGATTTGGTTCCATATCCTTTTTTGAAGTTTGTTTGAAAATATTCCTTCAATCATAATGTTTTATTTGCAATATGTTCAATCTACTATGATTTCTAACCTACAAGTTAACTATCTTTATAGCCACTTTTATGCCTACAAAGATATACTAAAGACATTAAAACTCAATGAGGAGTTCAAGGACATAAAATGAACACTAAAATCATTTGTGATCTCTAATTTATCAAGTTTTTTCCCTTTCCTTAATTACAACATTGGATTTTGATAGTGTGAAAGGTGCAAAGAGGATGCATTCCTAAAACCATTTAACCAAAAGTTTGCATGAAATATTCAAAGCATGTTCCTCAACTATTTGGTGAAATGGAAACCATAAAAATTTTTCCCTTTCATCTTTCTGTCTCATGGGGCCATAGATCCTTTTCTTGTATATTGTGTGTATTAGTTTTTTTGTCCTAAATAAATGCATTTTGAATTTGTCAATATGGTTGAATATTTTATATTTTACTTATATTTCTTCATTGGATGTTCTTTTAATAGTTAAATATGATGCCATAAAACATCACTCCAAAGGGAAACGATAGGATGCTTCAAATATTACTTGTGGCATTGGATGCAAAGGGTAATAGGAAATGTTATTTCCATTGCACATAATGGATAATAGAAGAATATTTTTAGTAACAATAGCTAGAAATAATTATAGAGAGCATGGGAATACTAAAGTGTCATATGAATATATCCCTTGGTAATTTATTCATATATGTTTTTTTATTAACCGTATTTGTAAAATTTTACATCCTTTTAATATTTGTAACACATATTAAACTTTATTTTACTATTTGTAACTATAAATAATTGGTGTCTAATGTGCAAGCCTGGGAATGTGCCAAGTGGTAGTAGAAATCCTATTGTCCACAATAAGGAATATGGAGAAAATATTGTAAATCAAGTTACTCCCATGGAAGAAAATGACACTAATAATACCATTGAGATTGATAGTAAATATATTGATTTAGGACACGTTTTATCAAATATATGGCATTTTTTATATTATTCACAATGTACCTTTAATCGAAAAGTCACAAAGCTCCCTTTATGAAGGCTTTAGAAAAAATTTAATTGTTACTATATTGTTGTTGGTGAACTAGAAGGTATTCAATTGTTTCTCAAACATCTGTCTTACCCGGATCCTCAGGTATGCAATATAATTCATTACATATGCAAAAAGGTCTTATTTTTTTCTCTAGTGTTAATTAATGTGTAAATTAAGGATGCAATATTTAGGATTAATGTTATTGTATTAACTAGCTATATTTAATGGTGTAGATTGTTAGGTTAGTTTCTCTTACTATCACCAAATTATTACCTCACACATATCAATGTTAAAATTACTGGGAGAGATAAATTAACAAACAACAACAGCAAACCATAAAAACACAATTTTTTTCAACATAGTTACTGATCAAATGAGAAAATTACCTGATACCCATTTTTGAAAAGTGGTGATGCAGAATCACCTTTTTTTTTAGCATAGTTTTGACATTTTAAATTTTCTTATGATTTTTTTTTAATGTCATGATTTTCATGTCGATTTTGAAAAGTGGTGATGTAGCATAACCTTTTTTTTTAGCATATTTAACACTATTACGGATGAAATAGGTAACTGCACTAGTACCTACTTTTTGAGGTAGCAAGAAAAACACCCGATTTTTAAAAGTGGTGATGTAGAATCAATTTTTTTTTAACATGTTTTTGGCACTTTAATTTTATTTTTATTTTTTTATTTTATTTTTATTTTATTTTTATGTGATGCTTTTTATGTCGATTTTTAATAGTGGTGGTGTATCATCATCAATGTTTTTTTAGAGGATTGATTTTGACACTATATATTTTCTAATTGCTTCTTCCGTGAGATGTTTATTTTTAAGTGAATTTATATAATTGTGTTTTTTTTAAAAAAAAATTGTAATGATATCTTCACTTTTTCACATAGATAAAAAATGGAAAAAGGGTCAATATTCTAAAGTTTATATTTTCTATATTTTTATGTATTGTTAATTAAATTTTCAATGCCCATCAAATAATTGTCACTAAAAACCCAATATTTTGAACCATATGACAAAAAAAATACAAATTTTCAATATAAATAGAATGCAAAAAATACACTTTTAGAGACTTTTTGTTAAAAAAAACATGTTAAATAAACTAATTTTTTGGGAAAATCTTAACAAAAAAAGATAACATTTTTATTGAATTTTATGTCAAAAAATAATAGTAATCACATGTTTTTTGCAAAAAAATAAGGATTCTTCTCATTAAATATCAAAGTCTAAACATTAAAAGTAAAAATGATTAATAGATCTCAAAAATGAGCTTTGTTTGCAAGCATAACTTAAATATCATCAACAATATCAACTAATACATGTTCACCATCATCTAGAACAGCATTGATGTCTTCTTCTACAACATTTTCTGCTTCATTTTGGTAATTGTGATCTTCTAATGGATCTTTCATGTCTGCAAATCTTGCAAAGTGTCCCTTTCCAATCATTCCATATAATGGTGGTTGAGGTTCCTTTGTTTTTTTTCCACACGTGATTCATTAAAATCCCCTTTCCTCAAACCAACTTCTTGCTTCGCATCTGGAAGGAATTCAAGAGCGTTAATTCTATGTTGAATAAATTTGCATTGCACTAGGTCTTTCTCAATGGCAATGTAATTTCTTCCTTTTGGTAGGCAACATGCTAATGTTGTACCTAATCATTAAGAACAAAAGAAATAAGTAAGAAAATTAGTATGAAGACACAAAAAGTAAAAAATAAAATATTTGAATTTAAATTTGTATAATAAAACTTACCTAAACCTAAGAATAAATCCAAAAACCAATCTCCTTCATTTGAACATAGATCTATAAGATAGTTAATCAATGTTTGCGGTTTTTGATAAATGTTAACTATATCTCCTTTTGAATCTTTATCCTCATATTAGTTTTATTACAACTGCATCATGAATCAATACTTGACTATGACTCTTCCCATCTACTTGATTCATAAGAATATGCTTATAGCTATCATCTTTTGTCCAACATTCAACATGGATGAACTTACAATCATTTATAATAGGTTGATCTTCGGAAGAAAAAATATTTGACTTATGCTTGTAACATAACACAGTAAAAGTTCAATTAAATTGTACATAAATAAAAAAAAATTAGCAGTAATCAAACATACAATTTCAAAGTCTTACCATGTAAGTTGCATCCTTGAGTTTGCTTTACCCCTGAAGCTTGTTAATAACATTGCAAACTGTGTGTTTGAATGAAATGTCACAAATCGCCAAAGTGGTGATGTTGTCACTTCTTGAAAACCCGTAACCACTTTACTAAAAGATTGATAAGTATATGGTTCACTATCATATTCAATGTCTGGGAAATTGAAACCATGAGGAATATCTGCAATAACTAGGGCATATTCCCTTTTAGGCATTAGTGATGAAATGTCTTCACAGTCACCTTGTATTATTTGATATTGGATATTGTCAAGCCCATTCCAAATGTAATGATTAAGAGTAGGATGAAGTTCAACATTCATAAGATGCTTCTTTCTCATCTTTTCCAACTTAATTTTTTCAATAAAGCTTTTGAAAGTATCTGGTACTCTATTTCCATCCTTCTTCGACATATTTAATGACATAAAAATATATATGTATAAGTAATAAAATAAAAATAGTTTAAATATGAATAAAATGAATGTATAAATCAACATACCTTATTGAATGCAATATAAAAATCTTTAAGTGTTGTTGTATAACTTGCTTCTGGGTAGTGTCACACAACATCATCCCAACTTTCTTCATTCAACATTTTAACCATATGTTCTTGTATTTTCATAAAAATCTTCTGACTGAATAATCAAGTTAAAATTGTTAATATAGTGACATGTATAAAAAAATCTACAACAACATTATGTTTTATTTAAAAGAAAATTATAATGAAAAGAAAATAAAAAATAATTCAAGAAACTTACTTTTGAAATTCTGCACACGTTTCTTCGATTGATAATTCACCCGACTTCACACGGGCTAGTACTGATTTGACTAGTTTCTCATCCTTCACACCTTGAATTGTTCTCCAATGTGTGATAGTCATATCCTTTGGAAGTTGCTTCATTTGAAGACTTGTATTACTGTTGGTACATATTATGGGTTTACTCTTTTTAACCTTCTGATTTTTTATGGAAATATTCTCCCACCGCTCAAAAATCTCATCAATCAAATCCCATATCTCCCCAGTTCTAAATGCCAACTGAAAAATGTTATCTATGCTTATGAATATATTTGAATGTATTTTTCCATCTTTTTATTTGATTTTTTCATCAATTTGATAACATGTTTCCATTAAACATTCCTTCCGAAATGTTAGACAAACTTGTGTCTTATCCCCACCACATTTTTCTATGAATTCATTATGAATAAATCTGACCCTTTGGATGAAAGTCATTTTCATTATGTACTCATTATCTGCATTATGATCCCATGCCAATAAATTTGATTCTATTTCTGTTAAGCCAATGTAAATCGTGCATTTCACTGTTTGAAAAATACAGTTATCGGGATATTCCTCAATCAATTGTCTTTTAGCCTCTACCAAATGGTTCCCTCCAATTACATAATATTTATAATCAAAACATTTTGTTTTTTCAAATTCTTGTTTTTTGGGAACCTGACATGGATCGACAAGAACCACATAATCCACCACATGTGCATATGGATTGAACCTAAACGATGTTTTCAGATTATGTACATGTAGGTGATGGGCCTTTCTAATTTGATATTGAGATTGTCCTTCATCTGGCCTATAAAATTGGCTGACATTAAGCTCAAATGTTTGGCCACCAAGAATTAATTTATTCCTCCTCAACTCATATTGAATAGCATTTTGTTTTGTTTTAATAATTCCATCCTCTAACTCGGCACCTGGTGTTATGATTTCTCTGCTTCCATTAGAGTTTTTAAATTTTTCTTCACTGTTTCTCATGACTTTTACAGGTTGACCATATTTGATTTCCTAGTCTTATTGGTTAACATATCAGTTCTTTTATAAACAAGCTCTTCATCATCAGGTAAAAGAGAGACATCTTTGGCCATTTTTATTTTTGGTGTCTGATTTTTTTTCTCCTTTTTCACAATAGTTCTAATCTCCTCCTCAATAATTCTATCATAATTTTCAGTTTCATGTTCCACATCTTCAAAAGAAACATGTTTATGTTTACTAGATTGACCCACCTTAGTGACTCTTGGTTGATCCCATCTTTGTACTATTGCAATGTCATGAGCTATTGATATTTGCTTCAATATCCTTTCCTCTGCTTTGTCTGTGTGGAAAGTTTTGATCACATTCATAAAGTTTGGCTCCCATATAATAAATACCTTCAAATATGTTTGAAAGACTCAGAACAAAATCTTATGAAACAAAATAAAACATGTAAATGATCAATAATTTATAAAAAAATTGAATGATCCTTACAATAATGCATAGCGGAAATAAAAATAAGCATACTTACAATTTTATTTGAAATGTTTCTTGAGATTTCTTCAGAAAACTTTGTAGATATTTCATTTTTGTCATACTTGACCTTTGATAGACGATATCTAACCTTGTCATGTTTATTAACCTTCCTTGCAAGAACATAAATAGTGTTTGTATTCGGGACCATACATATGTCTCGTACTCTGTCCATCACATCATATGGTTCATTTAATTCAATCATACCACAAACCAGATAGATATGTATATCAACCTTCGTTTCACTCTCTTCAAGATACCATGAGAAATCAGTTTTATCTATATCCTCGGTGTTCTTCCAATCATAAATAAGCTTTAATGAACCTGGTGGTCCACTTGCTTGAATTTTATTAGTGTGTGCAACAATGTCCTTGCGTCCAACAGTATCCATAGTGCGTCCAACTGCAACTTTAGATTTGGGAGTTGCTGCTCTACGTGCAGAAACATTCACATAAATATTTTTCGATGCTATTTTCCTGATAAAAAGAAATATATATATATATATATATATATATATATATATATATATATATATATATATATATATATATATATATATATATATATATATATATATATATATATATATATATAGATGAGAAAACAGTTAATCATTTTTTTTTTAATTTGCGAATTTAAATTTGAATTTACCAAAAAATAATGTCTATAAAATAAATTAAAAAAAACAAAATTTATTTGTAAAACTAAATAAATTGAAATTAAACTAATAAAATTAACTATAAAAAATTTCCATTTAAAAACAAAATATCTAAAAATCATATTTAGATATATGTATATAAAAAGTTTTAAATACATCTTAAAAACAATAAAAAATTTGTTTTAAATTGTATAACACAATTTTTAAAAAATAAAAATTATTTTCAAATTTAAGTTTTTGTTTAATTTAAAAAAAAAAAACAGAAAAATAATATATATATATATATATATATATATATATATATATATATATATATAATTTAAGAAATGTTAAAATTAAATATTTTTTTAAGCTAAAGATTTTATTTAAAAAAATGAATGTTAATTATTGGTTTTAATTTTAATTGTGTTTTTTTATTAAATATACACTTAATAAATTATATTTTAAAATTTTAAATATATTGAATATAATTAAAACATATATGTTAAAATTTAAATTTAAATTTAAAACTCATAATGTTTTATTATATTTTAAAATTTAATTTTTTAATTTTAAAATTTAATTTTACAATATTGAAATTTATTAAAGTTTAAAAATTTTAAATATAAGAAAAAATTTAAATTTTAAAATTATTATATTGTCTATACTTATAACTATAAAATAAATTTTAAAATTTTAAAATTTAAAACTTTATATCATATCAATGTTAAAATTATATATTTAAAAAATAAAATCGAAACTTAATATAAAACATTATAATTATTTAAAAAAATTTAAAAACTTATATTTAATATTTAAAACAAAATATTTATATTTAAAAAAAAATAAAAAACATATTGAAATTTTTATAAGTTTTATTTTGTATTTAAATTTTAAAATAAATAAGTAAATAAATCTTTTATAACGTTTGTTTTATATTTAAATTAAAAAAAAAAAAAAAAAAAAAAAATTCACGCCCGTCGGGGGCCGGAGGCTGGCTGGGCGACGCCGTGGAGGGTTGCCCAGCCAACCTTTAGCCCCTAGTGGGCAGCAAAATATTTTTATTTTTTATTTTTTTAAAATACAAAAAAAAATAGACTATATAACAAATTGTATTTTTTTTATTTTTTATTTTTTAAACTAAAACTATTATAAAACAAAAATATTGTTTAGTAAAAAAAAAACTATTTTAAATATATATATATATATATATATATATTATATAACAAAACAATAAAAAAAAATTAAAAAATATAATATATAACAAAACAATAAAAATACTCCGGATGCGGATGTCTAATGCACATTTTGGGATGTGGCACCCTGTGCACTTCCCGATGGTGTTCACTTGGGTAGCCCATGTGGCTCCCGGTACTGGCATTTATAATGCCCTTAATGCACCACCTCGCGCGAAGGTTAACTCTCTCGGTCTGTTCACCAGGCGTATGTTTATGGCGGTTCTCTGTGTGATGGAGCACATTTGCAATGGCTCGACTGGCGCGGTGGACGGCCATGGATTTCCTTCTCCCCTGCAAGGGATTTTCTCTCCAAGCTTCGCAGATGCCAGTGTAAGAACGAACGCCGGGCGGCGTTGTTCTTTGGCTGCTTGCTTTGAACCAGATCCGGATTTCCATTTTTCTCACAGTACGTGGTGCTGTGTTAATTCTTCCTCTGGTCGTGGTATCAATTGTCTGGTTTCTGCCCCTATAGCTCAGCCCTGTGGCGTCTCGAACTTTCACTTCTCCCCTGCTACTTCTGTTTGTTTTTCTGGGCCTGGTCCTCCTCGTCCAGCGTCTGTCACCATGCCTCCTCTCCGCGAACGCATGAGGTGCAGACGCGGACCCAGTCGCGGTCAATCTAATCAATGTCGCCCTCCTCTGAGCCATGGCTCTGTCTATCCCTCGACAGAGGAAGACGGAGCTCAAGCTCCTGCCTCTCGCGTTGCTTCCGTCGCTGCTCCTGCCCCTCCGCCCTCAGCTCATGAGTCTCCAAGCGTTTCACTCCCTCCGGTCCCTCCTGTCTCTCCTCGCCCCGTTCGACCCACCATCAGGCAGACCTCCCAGCGAGCTGAGCTCTGGTTTGATTGCACGTCATGCAGCGCCACCCTCACAGCTTTTATTACTATAACTCTTCATGAAGAAGTTCCAAATTTGGCTCCGCCATGTTCTGTTACTCCTCTCTCCCCTCCAGGCTCTAGTTTTCCATGCGCAGCTCCAACTACCTCTGCTCCTCCTCCTCAGTACGAGCAATCCATGGCGATGGGGCGTACCGGTCGGGAGAGCGCACTCAATGATGGACAAGAGGACAGCAGCAATGCTTTCACCTGCAGAATCATCGAGGAACCTCCCTCTCCAACTCATGGATAGCATCTGCAAAGCTACTCAGGTTTTTTTGTTCAGTTACTATAGGAATCTTATGCTTCCAAGCTTTACTGTTCTGCTGCAACAGCAGCTTTCTAATTTTAGTATTTATTCTCATGTTAGTTTGGCTTGTATAAACTTAAAACTGGTTTCCCTCTCAAGGGCGGTTCAGACTTTGTGGTTAAAAGGACTGGTTTCCCATCCTGGGCAGTCCAGAAACTCTTTAACTAGCTTGATTATCAAGCCCAGTGCTCAGGCTCACCAAGCTGACACTGTGGTAGTTTTGTACCGGTAATTTTATACATAATAGAATTAGTCATACTTAGAAAAAAAAAAAACAATAAAAAAAAATTCTTTTAAAATATAAATAAACAAATATATGAAAAATTTAATTTTTAAGTTTTATTTTTTAAAAACTAAAACAATTATAATTTAAAATTAAAAAAAAAAACAATATACAAAAAATAAAAAATATGTTTTAAAATATAAATAAAGAAATATATGGAAAATTTTATTTTTAATACTCTACAATTTAAAATAAATAAATAAAATAAAATAAAATAAACCAAAAAACAATTAAAATATATGTTTTAAAATATAAAAAATCAAATTTATATTATAAATTACAATTAAAAATAAGATTTAGAATTTAAAAAAAAAAAAAAAAAACATGGGTTTCATGCTTGGGTCAAATTTGTTTACGTCAACGTATCCATTGAAGACCTCCATGGTTTATGTCAAGTGTCCTTGTCCATGTCATATTGTAAAGAACCCTTCTTGGGATTTATTTTTCAAAGAAGAAATACATTTTATTGTAAAATAGGGAATTTAGGCCTCCTCCACCAAGTCGGTCTCAAACTAGAAAAGTCGGCCTAAACTATGTTGCAGAATCACTATATAAAGGCAGCAACAAAAAAAAACAATTAAAATGTATGTTTTAAAATATAAAAAAAATAAAATTTATATTATAAATTACAATTAAAAATAAGATTTAGAATTAAAAAAAAAAAAAAAAAATTGTCATATGAAAAAAAAAAACAATTTAAATAATGAAACCACAAACATATTTATAATAAAAAAAACAAATAGGTGTAATATAAACTAAAACTATATATTCTCCTTTAAATAAAATAAAATAAAATATGTAATAATATTTCTAAAAATAAATTTTCATGTTAAGAAATAAAAATAAAAAATAAATTTCTCTTTTCAGTTTTTTCAATTGCACTTTGAGAAAAAATAAAAATAAAATAAATATAACTATTTTTTTTATGTGCATGGTTTTTTTATGGTTTTTTCTATCTAGATGAACCTATAAACCTTAAAAAATAAAAAAAATTCTAAATTTTTGTCCTAAAAACCCTAAAAAATTGAGTTTTTTTTTCCCATTTTCTTCACTAAAAAAATATTAAAAAATTATGGTTTTTGAACCTAAAAACCTTAAAAAAATAGTTTTTGAACACAAAAACCATAGAAAAAACATATTTTCCCCAAAATTGTCTTTAAATGGATAGATTAGAAGGAAAACTAACATTTGAAATGTAAAAAACTCATGTCAGCAATGCGAACACAACGTCTCCACAAAATTACCAATAACAACACAACGCCTCCAATGTGAATGCAATGCCTCCATGAAGTTACCAATGCCAACGCAGCACCTCCAGAAAATTTCTCTAACAAAAACTAGAAAACTTGATGTGATGTGATGAATAGAAACAATGATTCTTATTATATAGCAAATATTGTGTGATTGATTTACTGTTTAACGAATGTGAGATTAAAATTTAAAATTTAAAATATTTACATGTAGTTTATTATAGTTAATATTATAGTTAAAGTACTTAATATTTACATGTAGTTATCATAGATAATATTTTATTTAATATTTACATGTACTAAATGTTAAATAATTCAAATATAATTTTGGATTAAAATTTAAAATACTTACATGTAGTTAATTATAGTTAATATCATAGTTAAAATAGTTAATATTTGCTTGTAGTTATCATAGTTAATATTTATATGTACTCAATGTTAAATCATTCAAATATAATATGGGATTAAAATTTAAAATTTAAAATATTTACATGTAGTTAATTATAGTTAATATTATAGTTAAAATAGTTAGTATTTGCATGTTGTTATTATTGTTAATATTTACATGTAATCAAAAGTTTTTTTTTTTTTTTATAAAGATGAAATGGTTTTCACTGTAGAAACCCTAGACCTCTTGCAGGTTTGATCGGCCGTGGCTGCCCACATTCAACCCGCCTTCAGGGATTGGCAAACAGCCATGGCTACAAGCTCGGGGGGGGGGAGGTCAACTCCCCTGTAAACAATGAAGGAACCCGTGTCAGTTCTGTTCAGAGCAATGATACTGTTGACAAAAAATAGGAAATGACAGCACCTCAGACACCGACTACGCAGGCCCAGCAAGACACAGCTGCTCCCATGTCCTCCACCTGCAAGCCTATCGCACCAGAAAGACCCAAGATCAACCTGCCCAGCCATCGTATAAACGCTCGAATCCAATACATGAGGGACCATGCCCTCATTGGAAAATTTATCGGCTTTTGGCCAACTCAAAAAGCTCTTCAAGGCTAGATTGCTTCCAAATGGAAGCCCAAAGGACACGTCACGCTCCAGCTTGGACCGAAAGGTTTCTTCATGACGATATTCATCTGCATTGAGGACCGAAACAGGGTTTTGGATGGAGGGCCATACTTTTTCAACTCAGCTGGGTTATATCTCCGGAACTGGGTGGAAAGATTCAATCTAGACAAAGAAAATTTCAACTGGACACCAGTCTGGATACGCCTATACTCGTTGCCGCTTGAATACTGGGATGAAGACTCACTCCAAGAAATCGGCAAAGGACTAGGAGAGTTTATAAAGATCGCAGAAGAGAAAAAGCTTCGCAGATACACATCATATGCTCAAATCTGTGTCTACATGCACTTGGACAAAGCCCTGCCTGATGCAGTAAATATATATCATGATGATTTCGAATGGATCCAACCTTTATATTATGAGCATGTTCCTTTTAGATGTCGCAGGTGTCACGCCCATGGGCACTTGTTCAGAGACTACCCCCTTAATGCTCAAACTCAAAATAAAGAGGCCGAAGTCAATCTGGAAGCAGATGGCTTTACCAAGGTACCCTCGCACAGGAAACATAGCAAGAAACCCTCAGCGGTGGGTAAGAAACCTATTCCCTCCTCCAACACTCCTTCTACCAGCAATAGTTTTGCATTTCTCTCCAACACGGATCCAGCTTCGGATTCCACCCATATCCCTACTGATCCCCCCCTAAAACCATTTGATCCTTAGATCCTCCCGCTCACCCTAACCCTTTGCTATCTCAGAACGAGAAGCTTTCAAACGTTATCTCCTCGTCCGACCCTTCCACTGAAACCAAGCTTCTGACATGGCACCCCGCGACCATGAACATTGACGATCCAAAAACAAAGCCCACAGCTTCTAATGAGGAAAATCCTGGCAGCAGTCAGATGAACTTCATGGAAGAGGATTCAAAAGGATTAGACCTTAGGGAGCTTGATATCCTTGGACTAGAGGATGCTTGTAGAAGATAGGACTTTGACAAAATCAATCCTCATCAAATTGAAAAACTGGAAAAGGCCTTATCCAAAGCCCAACAACAAAAGAAGCTAGGCGTTCAGCTGGGCAGCCACTGGGACATCTTAAAATTCACAAAAGAGTCCAGAAAAAGGGGCCGAAAACCAGACTGGCAGCGCACCATCACCATAGGGGAAATTTTGGTGAACTCAGGTTGATACCCCAAGCTAACATGGTTTTTCAAACCCCTGACAAATAGTTCCCCATGAAGCTTATCTCATGGAATGTTAGAGGGCTCAATAGCCCAGGGAAGCACAAAATGATCAAAAATATGATTCAGAAAGAAAGACCAAATATTCTCTTTCTTCAAGAGACTAAATGTAACAGTGAAACACTAGGTTCAATCTTGTCTAAAGCTTGGCCTAGCTGTAGCTCAGTCGCAGTGGATGCCTTCGGTTCTTTAGGGGGTCTTGCAATAGCTTGGGACACTCAATCCATAGCTTTGTCAAACTTTCATGTTGCGCATCATCTTATTCAGGCTACTTTTCATCCAATTGGATCTAACATCCATGGGCACATTTCACACGTCTATTTTCCCCAGGACCAAGCCAGGAAAATAGCGCTTCTGAATACCATGGAAATCCTGAATTCTCACAGAACCTATCCCCTTTGGATTGCAGCAGGGGATTTCAATGTGATTACCAAAACGGGGGAAAAAACTGGTGGAAGACCTAGATTAGATCCAAAAATTTCTCACTTCAAAGACTTCATAACCAACAGTCGACTTATAGACATCCCCTTCTCAAACAGCACCTTCACTTGGAACAATAAAAGAACAGGGACTCAGTAGATCGCATCAAAACTGGATCGATTTCTCATATCAGATAACACCATCTATTTGGGAGGGGATCTTTCGGCTTCAATTCTCCCATTGGCAGGCTCGAATCACTGGCCCATCTCGCTTCATTGGAAAAATATCGGTCCTCAGTTCAAAAATCCCTTCAAATTTGAAGCTTTTTGGCTCTCTCATCCCTCATTTAAAGCCATGGTCACCGCTGCTTGGCACTGTTTCACTCCTCCTGCAGGCTCGAAAATGTATCAATTTCAGCAAAAGCTTAAACATCTCAAAGCACTCATCAAGAATTGGAATTCCTCCGTCTTTGGGAACATATTTAAGGAGATAAAGATCCTCGAGAGAAAAATGGAATAAACACAACAAAAAATCATAGTTGAGGGAAGAACAGATGACCTAGCTTTCCAAGAACAGGAACTACAGAAGCAGCTAGAAGAGAGGCGCAAGCAAGAGGAAATCTTGTGGAGGCAAAAATCTAGAATAAGCTGGTTAAAGGAAGGGGAAAGGAACACGAAATTCTTCCACAGATCAACAGTTCAAATAAGAATGAAAAATCGCATTCCACACATCACCAATTAGCAAGGAGAACAAGTGGAGCAACACGAGGAGATCGAGCAAGTTCTCCTGGATTACTTTAAAAGCATACAACAAGAAGACCGCACTATAGATAGGCAGCCAGCCATTGACAAAATATCACAGCTGATTCCCAAACTTGTTATTGTAGAGCACAATAAGATGCTTCTCCGCCCTGTCTCCCTCCAAGAGGTTGAAACAGCGATGGCCCAATCTAAGGATGGAAAGGCGCCAGGTCCTGACGGTTTCACCTCAAACTTCTTCCATCATTTCTGGGAGGTCATCAAAACAGAAGTCTGGCAACTGGTTGAGGAATCTAGAGTGTCTCATTGGCTTCTCCCCTCTCTGAATGCCACTTTCATAGCTCTGGTGCCAAAAGAAGAGCACCCAACTACTCCTGAAAAGTACAGACCAATTGCTCTCTGCAATGTGATTTATAAGGTCATTTCCAAAGTTATAGCTAATATATTAAAACCTTTTCTACTGCTCCTCATTTCGCCAGAGCAAACGGGCTATGTGGAAGGCCGTCAAATTATGGATGGCATCATCCTGACTCATGTAGTTATTCATTCTCTCAAAAGCACCAAGAAGCCAGGTATGCTCCTTAAAATAGATTTATCTAAAGCTTTTGATAAACTATGTTGGCGTTATATTCAGCACATTCTCAGAGCTTTCAGATTTGACTAGATGTGGATAAGATGGATAATGAGCCTCATCTCTACGCCCCTTTATTCCATCCTTGTCAATGGCATCCCTTCAGCTCCTTTTGTGCCATCCAGAGGTATTAGACAAGGAAACCCTCTCTCCCCCTTCATTTTCGTTCTCATGTCTGAAGGTCTCAGCAAAATTATTCATCATGTTGTCCTCTCTAGGCAACTGTGTGGTATCTCCCTACATGGTTCTCCCACTACCACCCACCAAAAATTTGTTGACGATAATATGCTCTTTGGCTTCCCCGCTGTCCAAGAAGCCCGGTCCTTCAAAGACATTCTAAACCTTTTCTCTGTGGCCTCTGGTATGACCGTCAACGTTTCAAAATCCCAACTCTTCTTCTTCAACACTCCTCCGCTGACCTAAGCCAGCATAGCCCGCATCCTTGGCTTCTCTCTTGCTCACCTCCCTGCCAAGTACTTAGGTGTGTCTCTCATTGACACAGCCATCAATCACTCTGCTTGGAATCATCTCTTGGAAAAATTGGAAGCTCGACTCTCTTCCTGGACATAAAGAGCTCTCAACTTGGCCAGCAGACTCATCCTCATCAAAGCTATTTCGCAATCTATGCCCCTATATCTATTTTCTGTGCTTGCTACTCCAAAGTGGGTTCTCAATCAGATCAATAATTTTCAACGTCAATTCCTTTGGGGGTCCTCAAACCAAAAACGAAAATGGGCTCTGGTCAACAGGAACACGGTTTTCTCCCCTAAGGACGCAGGAGGGCTCGAGCTCAGGAATCCTCTTCACAACAACGAAGTCATGTGAGCCCGTCTGTGGTGGAATTGGCTCTCGAATCCTTTTACGCCCTGGGCTACAATGTGGACAGCCAAATACGCTAACAATAGACCTCCTGAAGACTTGATCAGACTCTCTCCTGGAATCGCGGGCTCCCTCATATGGAATGCAGCCAAACAACATTTTGCACTCATACAACAGCACAGCTTTTGGGAAATATGAAATGGGCACACAGCCAGATTCTGGGCAAACTCATGGCAGCAATGCCCAAAGCTAACTGATACTCTCACCCTCACTAATGATGGAAGAATCACTGGCCCAGAGGAAACCAAAGTCAACCAGTGCTAGATCCCCACAAACAGCAATGACTTTAGACAATGGAAGCACCCAACTCATATCATTCCTTTCGCTCAGAACAACACTTGGGAAGCTCTCCATGAGGAACTCCAATGCCGAAAAATCATATTTTCGGAGGAAGCAGACATTCTTAGATGGGGATACTCGACTAGAGGTATGTTCACTACGAAAGAGGCCTTCTCTCTTATGCATCCCATCCCTCTTCCGCGAGATAGGCTTTGGAAATTTTTTTGGGCTCCTGGTACTTGGCCTAAAGTCTCTACTTTTCTCTGGTTACTTAGTCACAAAAGAATCCTCACCTGGGACAACCTGCTCAAACAAGGATTTTGTGGCCCCTCACAATGTCCAAACTGTGAGCAAAGTATCGAAACGATCCAACACCTCATGATGTCCTACAATCTAGCTAGCAAACTATGGGAAAAGATCTGCTTCAGGAGTCAAAGGAGAAAACCGCAAGGGGACCTGAATAATATTATGCGCCTCTGGCCCAAACATCCGTATAGCAGCTCCATTCTTAACACTCTTTGGAAAATCATTCTAGGTCTCCTCTTCTGGTCCCTATGGGAAGAAATAAAAAAGAGAATCTTCAAAAATAAATCAACTCCCTTGGACATCATTTGGAACAACTTCAGAAATAATATCCAAGAGTCTCTCGCTCTGCATTCTTGGTAGGAGGAGGATCTTCCCAAACAGCCAAAGGAAGTTGCCATATGGAAAAACTGGCAGTTGAAAGTCTCAATCACTCCAAACACCAACAGACAGAAAACTCCTGATTCCCTGCTTCTTTAGACTCCCCCTCCTCCAGGAATCCTCAAATTGAACTTTGATGGAGCCATAAAAGGCAATCTAGGTCCAGCTGGCTTTGGTGGCACATTCAGGAATTCCCAAGGAGATGTCCTTGCTATCTACTATGGCTCTATAGGCTGGGACACCAACAATTATGCAGAATTGGAAGGGCTTTGGCAAGGGTTGAACTTAACTCATCTCTACAACCTCTCTCCTATCATTGTGGAAGGGGACTCCCAGATTCTCATCAGCATAGCCAATCAACTGCTTCAAGGTACCAGGTCTGCAAAAGTAGCCACAAGCTGGAGAATGGCATCCCGAATTGAAAAAATAAGCAACTTGTTGGACAAAAACCAAGCCATCTCCTTTTCCCACACCAAAAGAGATGGCAACAAGGTCACAAATCTCCTCACTAATTTAGGAGTTGACAGCATGGATACTCTCAATCATGGCACTCTTCAGATCATCCATGATAGAGATCTTCTACAGAAATGCATCAAGCTGGTGCAGAACGATCGCCTGTTTCCGGATGCGGATGATTAATTGGTTTGACGGGACATCCGTCCCTGGGCACCTCCCAAGGCGTCTCGCATGGGGTGGGCATATGGCCCCCCGCAACGCCATTAATTTCGACATCACTTCGCCAGCGCTCAGAACATTAACTCTCCAACGCCGGCTCTTTTTCATCCTTGGCTCGCTTAGTCGACTCATTATGGATTCAGTCTCAGGTTCTCCAGATCATTCCTACTCTATTAGCAGCTCTTTGAAACCTATTTTCAGTGCATGCCCTGCAGCTTGTGCAGAGCCCAATGCCCGCACACACACAGGTCAGCGCTGCTCGCTGCTCAACTATATAGAAACAACTCCTGGGTGTCATTTTTCTCATAGCGCCTTCTGTCATTCCAACTTCAATTTGCAGATCCCTCTCTCACTATGGTTTTTCTCCTGTCCAAGCTTATTCTCCTTGTCTGTAGCCTGTTCAAGCTGCTGTGACTGCCATGCCTAGGCTCAGACAACATATGAGGTGCCACCGAGGTGCAACTCGTGGCAGGCCTGCAAGCGAACGTCCCTCATCCAGTCTCAGCGAAGCTCCCTTTACCGAGCATACTGATAGGCGGCAATCTCAGGACTCCCTCCATCAATGGGACCATGATATCCCTCCTGGCTATGCCCACGACAATCAACCCTCCTCTCCCCCTCTTGGCGCTTCTCTGAATCCTGTTTCCTTTGTCACCCTTCCTTCTTGAAGCCATTTTCTGAGGCAAACCTTGCAGAGAGCGGAGCTCCACTTTGACTGTGCCTACAATTGCCCCACTATCACTGCTTACATTACTATAACCATGCGTGAAGAATCAACTCTTCATGCTCCTCCGTGGCATGAACCTCCACCCTCTCCTCTTGACCCCTGCCCCAACCCTGCTGCAACGTCTTCTGCTGGTCCGAGCGATCCCCTTGTTACTGCCTCTCCTAACCTGGGTCATCTCTCTATGCAGGTGGACGCAAATATCTTAGGAAAATATGGAGCTCAGAGCGCTACTGCAGAATATTCAAAGGAGCAATACGGGTGTCGCATTGAGGAGGAGCCGCCTTCCCCAGCCCACACGCATTAACTCTGCTATGCCTTGGCTCAGAATGGTATCTACATTTCACTATTTTGCAAGATATGCTGGTTTTTCTGTTGTCTACAGCAACAGAAGCTGCATGCTAGTGCTGTCTTTTTGTAGTTTTCTTATGCTGAATATAATGGACTATCCACCGGTTTCCCTTTCAAGGGCGGTGCAACTGGTTTTAAAAGAACTGGTTTCCCACTTTGGGTAGTTCGTCGTATTGATAGAGCATGGACATCAAGCCCAGTTTCAGGCTCCCACAGCTGAACTAAGGTAGTTTTGTAACAATATGTTTACATAATATAATTAGCACAATTTAAAAAAAAAAATATTTACATGTAGTCAATCTTAAATTATTCAAATAAGAAAATTATTTTAGTTTGGAAGGCATGCATGAAAGGAATCTTTTGTGGATATTTTGAATAGAAAGTATGGTGAAATATTTCAAGACCAACAGTTTATTAAGAAACTTTGAAATATATTTTAGATGAATATAATGTATGTTTAAAATTTAAATTTAAAATATTTACATATAGTTAATTATTGTTAAAATAGTTAATATTTGCATGTAGGTATTATAGTTAATATTTACATGTAGTAAATGTTAAATCATTAAAATAACAACATTATTTTAGTTTGGAAGGCATGCATGATAGGAATATTTTGTGGCTATTTTGAATAGAAATATCGGTAAAATATTTCAACACAAATAGTTTATTAAAAAAAATTTAAATACATTTTGACTAATATTTTGTATGAAATATTTGAAACGAGGTTGATAAGAAAGGTTGCAGAACCACTATATAAAGGCAAAAACCAAAAAAAAAAAATTAAAATATATGTTTTAAAATATAAAAAAATCAAATTTATATTATAAATTACAATTAAAAATAAGATTTAGAATTAAAAAAAATAAAATAAAATAAAAAATAAAAAATTTGTCGTATAAAAAACAAAAAAAAACAATTTAAATAATGAAACCACAAACATATTTATAATTAAAAAAAAAATAGGTGTAATATAAACTAAAACTATATATTCTCCTTTAAATAAAATAAAATAAAATATCTAATAATATTTCTAAAAATAAATTTTCATGTTAAGAAATAAAAATAAAAAATAAATTTCTCTTTTCAATTTTTTCAGTTGCACTCCGAGAAAAAATAAAAATAAAATAAATATAACTATTTTTTTTATGTGCATGGTCGTTTTATGGTTTTTTCTGTCTAGATGAACCTATACACCCTAAAAAAGAAAAAAAATTCTAAATTTTTGTCCTGAAAACCCTAAAAAATTGTTTTTTTTTTCCATTTTCTTCACTAAAAAAATATAAAAAAATTATGGTTTTCGAACCTAAAAACCTTAAAAAAATAGTTTTTGAACACAAAAACCATAGAAAAAACATATTTTCCCCAAAATCGTCTTTAAATGGATAGATTAGAAGGAAAACTAACATTTGAAATGCAAAAAACTCATGTCAGCAATGCGAACACAACGTCTCCACAAAATTACCAATAACAACACAACGCCTCCAATGCGAATGCAATGCCTCCACGAAGTTTCCAATGCCAACGCAGCACCTCCAGAAAATTTCTCTAACAAAAACTAGAAAACTTGATGTGATGTGATGAATAGAAACAATGATTCTTATTATATAGTGAGTATTGTGTGATTGGTTTACTTTTTAACGAATGTGAGATTAAAATTTAAAATATTTATATGTAGTTTATTATAGTTAATATTATAGTTAAAGTACTTAATATTTACATGTAGTTATCATAGATAATATTTTATTTAATATTTACATGTACTAAATGTTAAATAATTCAAATATAATTTGGGATTAAAATTTAAAATTTAAAATACTTACATGTAGTTAATTATAGTTAATATTATAGTTAAAATAGTTAATATTTTCTTGTAGTTATCATAGTTAATATTTACATGTACTCAATGTTAAATCATTCAAATATAATATGGGATTAAAATTTAAAATTTAAAATATTTACATGTAGTTAATTATAGTTAATATTATAGTTAAAATAGTTAATATTTGCATGTTGTTATTATTGTTAATATTTACATGTAGTCAATCTTAAATTATTCAAATAAGAAAATTATTTTATTTTGGAAGGCATGCATGAAAGGAATCTTTTGTGGATATTTTGAATAGAAAGTATGGTGAAATATTTCAAGACCAATAGTTTATTAAGAAATTTTGAAATATATTTTAGATGAATATAATGTAGGTTTAAAATTTAAAATTTATAATATTTACATATAGTTAATTATAGTTAAAATAGTTAATATTTGCATGTAGGTATTATAGTAATATTATAGTTAATATTTACATGAAGTCAATGTTAAATCATTAAAATAACAACTTTATTTTAGTTTGGAAGGCGTGCATGATAGGAATATTTTGTGGATATTTTGCAAAGAAATATCGGTAAAATATTTCAACACAAATGGTTTATTAAAAAAAATTTAAATACATTTTGACTAATATTTTGTACGAAATATTTGAAACGAAAATTTTGGAGGGAAAAGTTTTCACGAATTTTTTTTTTGGGGGGGGGGGGAATTTGGAGGAAAATTTTCAGTCTTTAAGCTATATATTGTAATTGGGAGAGAAATTTGTATCATTCAACATATTCTTGTTGAAAACCATGGGTTCTTCTGATAGCGAAGTTTTTCTTTGTACAACATCAACATCTTCGTCACGCAACAACTCTATTCAGAGTGATGAATATAATAGGAGTCCGTTCACCATGAATAGAGATTCAAATTATTGACTTGGTCATAATCCTAAGGACGATGAGAACATAATTGATGAGGTGCAGTAAAAATAATTTTTTGTAAATCGAGAGTTAGTTATTCCACTTACTCTTAATCCTAAGGATTATGAAATCAACGGTGATGAAGGGCATGATGAAGAATTTCCAGAGTCAAAATTTTCACTTCGTCCTAATCCTAAGGATTATGAGGGCACCAATGATGAAGGGGGAGATGAAGAATATCCACTTCATCTTAATCCTAAGGATTATACGAGCACCATAGATGAAGAGTGGAATAAAGAATTTGCAGAGTCAAAATATCCACTTCATCCTAATACTAATGATTATGCCAACACCACTAATCAAGAGGGGAATGAAGAATTTCCAGAGTCAAAATTTCCACTTCATCCTAATCCTAAGGATTATGCCAGCACCATTGATGAAGACAGGAATGAAGAATTTGCAACGTCAAAATATCCACTCTGTCCTAATCCTAAGGATTATGCCAGCACCACTGATGAAGAGTGGGATGTAAAAATTCAAGAGTCAAAATATCCATTTCATCCTAATCGTAAGTATTATGCCAGCACCACTGATGAAGAGGGGAATGATAAAGTTCCAGAGTAAAAAAAAGCCACTTCGTCCCAATCCTAAGGATTATGCTAGCACCGCTGAGGAAGAGGGAAATGAAAAATTTGTAGGGTCAAAATATCCACTCCATCCTAATCCTAAGGATTATGCGAGCACCATTGATGAAGAGGGGGATGAGAAAATTCCAGAGTCAAAATATCCACTTTGTCCTAATCCTAAGGATTATGCGAGCACCACTGATGAAGAGGGGAATAAAGAATTTGCAAAGTCAAAATATGCACTTCGTCCTAATCCTAAGGATTATGCCAGTACCACTAATGAAGAGGGGAATGAAGAATTTGCAGCGTCAAAATATCCACTTCGTCCTAATCCTAAGGATTATTCCAACACCACTGATGAAGAGGGGGATGAATTTCCATAGTCAAAATTTTCACTTCATCCTAATCGTAACGATTATAAGTTCACCACTGATGAAGGGCGAGTGAAGAATTTCCAATAAATATAGATTCAAGGCATCCACTTATTCTTAATCCTAAGGATTATGAGAGCACCAGTGAGGAAGGGGAGGGGTAAGATGAAGAAATTCTAGTGAATACAGATTCAAAGCTTCCACTTAGGCCTAATCCCAAGGATTATGAGAACACCACTGAGGAAGGGGAGGATGAAGAGTTTCTTGCAAATGATAATTTTAGAGGCACAGATTGGAATAATGCATTTTCTCTAAGTGATCGT
The DNA here is from genome assembly GCA_034641835.2 of Pinus albicaulis. Classification (NCBI taxonomy): domain Eukaryota; kingdom Viridiplantae; phylum Streptophyta; class Pinopsida; order Pinales; family Pinaceae; genus Pinus; species Pinus albicaulis. The sequence goes on from CM076584.1 coordinate 597,999,748, forward strand.
TTCAAAGACACTCATGGTGATGAAGAATTGAATCCTCCCAGGGAATAATTTGAAAACATGGATCAAGATGGTGAAGAATTTCGTCTAAGTCAGGGTTAGAAAAGCGCAGAAGATTCTTGTGAAACGTTTTCTTCAAGTGATGATGGTAATGAAAATTTTTCAGGCAATGATGTTGATGAATTTCTTAACTATGTTGAGAATGATGATAGTGGGGATAATATTCCTCCTAATGGTGATAAAACTGCTTCTACAAAGGATGATGGAATGATGAAGCCATTGCAAGAAAATATTGTAACTAGGAGTAGGAGTAGACCTTTTCATATCAATCCAAAACATTCTAGTTATACAAGGGTGAGGACAAAATATCTCACAAAAAAAATGTTGTCATTCATTTGATTTCAAGTGAATGTTGTCGAAGGGATTGCTTGAAACATATGGATTTCAGCTTTGTTTTGGAGAAAAGGAAAATATATATGTCAATGAATAAAAGCATGCAAAATTCATATTTAGTGGGTTGCATGCAATCTACACTAGTAGGTTATGATTATCATATTGGGAATGTATTGCTCTGTAGAAAGGCTTTCAAAATTTTGCGTTCAATTGGTAATTGTCATTTGTCAAGAATCCAAGAAAAACTAGAAAAATATCCTACATATTATTTAGAAGTACGTTATAAATGGGAGGTTGGGTCGTTTGAAAATACTGCTAAGACATGGATGAAAGACTTATTTTCAAAGCATGGAGAGTGTATGCCAAATAAAGACACAATACCTATTCCAGATAATTTCTTGAGACGAGAAATATTCATCTTATAAAGAGATTATGCAGAATTTGTTGAAGGAGTTGGTAATTTTATTACATATTCTTATTTTACAAGGTTATGGAAAAACGAATTCAACAGTGTTCGTATTCCTAAGAAGACAGGGATGGGGGTTTGCAGCACATGTGCTGCTCTTAAAGAAAAAATAGATAAATGTCAAGGGGAAGAAAGAGATATGCATTCAAAACAATTTTTTTTTAAATTGGATAGTTATCAACTATGAAAATATATTTATTCATATGTTTCTTTTATTTTATGTAAAAATTCTGTTGTCAAAGAAATTCAAGAGCATCGCAATCAGCAAACAAGTGAAAGGAAAAAGTTGTATAAACTTCGAAAGAAGTGTTATGATCATCCAAATAAATATCTGGGTTTGATAATTGATGGTATGGACCAAAAGAAAACACTTCTTCCACAATTTTCCCACACGCCAAAAAAATTACAGGAGGAAAATTTCATTCAGTTTCAGTTGGTTGGTTGTATGGCATTTAATGAGAAGATGTTTCCAAGAGTTTTCTTCACAACTCCAAATATTCACAATGATGCAAATTTGACCATAACTATAATCCATGATGTGGTTACTCATTGGTCTGGTATTCATCTTGAAGTTTTGTATTTACAATTAGACAATAGAATTCGTGAAAACAAAAATCAAGGTCTTTTTGGGTATCTAAACATGCTCGTTGAATTAGGAATTTTTAAAAAGATAAAGGTTGGTTTCCTTCTTGTTGGGCATACTCATGATCATATTGATCAAATGTTCAGTCATTTTTCAGTAACATTGAGGAGGAAAGGTGTTGGGAGCCTGCCATCATTAATTGAATGTATTAAGAATTTGTACATTCCAGAGCCTGTTTTTCATGTGTTGGAAGAAACTATTGACATGCGAAGGTTTATTTTGGGATCACATGGTGAGGAGAAATGCATTGAACAACTTAAAGACATTAGCTTTCAGCTTCAATTTTGTATCAAAAAATTTTATGGGATAACACTTATATGGGGCAAGAAGTATTCAGTGGTTGCAAAATGGGGGCCATCATCAGGTTTAGCATTTTTTAATTTCATTCCAGAGTGTCCAATATTTTCATCAAAGATATTGTTATTACAGTCAGTTGCTGAACTCCATAATGCACGAAGGCATAAGAGAGACATAAATTATTCTGAATGTATAGAGGAAATTAAAAGATGTATTAGAGATACATATGAGTAATTCGATGTTGTTGATTCAGTTTGGTGGGAGTATTTTTTTAGTAATCAAAGTGATATGATTTCAAGATCAATAAATGTGGATACGTTTTTGAAGACTCCTTTTTTTTTGCCACAAAATATGCCAAATGAACATCAGGAAACACACATTGTTGAACAACAACAACCTCAAGCTATTATTAATTCTCCACAGGTAAAGGAAAGAGAAATATATATTGGTTCTAGAAGATCACGTGCACAACATGAAGCCATGGAAGACCTTTACAGGGGTTTTGTGCAGGATGTTAAGGAGGGTTGCATGATAGCAGTGTTAGCAGATGAAGATCCACTTGGCTATCCATTCTGGATTGCCAAGGTTATAAAGGTCATTAATGAAAATAAATATATTATAGTTGTTGATGTACATTGGTATGCTACAAGTACCCACCCTTTCAATGGTGTGTACAAGCCAGAGATGGTAGTTGAAAAAAATTGGTAGAAAGAGAAAAAGAAAGGGCACAAATATAAATCGTTGCCGCACAGATGTCTTAAAATTGGAGGATGTTGACATACTTGTGTATGACTTCAATTTGAAAAAGAGAGGAACTCTTTCGTTGAAGACCATAAATATTTTGAAGAATTTTCTACAAGAAAAATTATTGTTGAGATGGGACTCTACAGAATGTAGTCGTAGATCTACAAGACAATTGAACTCTGAAATGGTGGGCATGCATGTTGACTGAGATGGAGCACTAGTTGATGAAAGAGGAGAATATGGATCATATTCATATGCATTGAGTCATTCATCTGAAGATGTAGGTTCTAATGATGTGCCAGAACCTATGGTTAATTTTGAATAACTATCTAAGATACTTTTATGTAATTGATGTTTGCATGGTAACTTGAAATAAATTTATTGACTTCCATCTGATTTTTCATGAAGTTATGCGGTATTTCTATGTTTGTTGGATTATATGTTTTAATTATGAAGAATTCATTTCTTTAGAATATCCATGGCACAACAATGAATTACAAAAATCATTTATGTTATATTCAATGTACCAATGTTGATATTTTGATTAAAAGTAAAATAGAAAATAGAAATTAATGTTAAATTTTTAGATTGTGCAGTGATATTACCATAATATTATGTATTGTTACCATTTGGTATAAGATACTTCTAAATTTTTTAAAAATTATATGCGTCGTTGAAAAGGGACACTTTGTTTTGATGCTTGATTTTTAGGTTTTGGTTGCAATTAGATTTAAATTTGTCTTATGCTAATATTTGAAAAGAGATATATTTTTATCTTTTAAAATTAAAATTACTCTTAGAATAATAAATTTTTCATCTACTTGTTCATTTTTAAAAATTGTTTAAGTCATATAATTTCTCCATAATTTTATGGTTCAAGTATGTTGAAGACTTAAGATTGAAAAACTTGAGATTTACAACTTGTCATTAAGGTTTTTATGCACTACGAAATTTTATCTTTAATGTTATGTTTGAAAATAATTAGAATTTTAGGGTTGTTTAAAGTCAAGATATTTTATGTTTAACAACATGGATGAAAATTGTTCGAAATGATAAGCCCTTCAGACATGATTTTGTTTATCTTTAACATCATCTATCGAAATTTTTAGAATTTTACAATTTTTCAATGTCCTAATATGCTGTCTTTAATTCCATTGTTACAATGTGTCAAAAGTGTGACACAATGTTTTTTTTTTCTTATTCCAGCATCAACTCGTTTTGTTTTGCGGGTGTTTTTTCAATCATTTTTTCAAGAAACAATTTCGTTTTTAGCATAATTTTATAAAATGTTGAAATTTGACCTTAAGAAAAAACCAAATGCATTCTGGAATACACACTTTTTGTTTTTGGGGCGTTTTTCATGTTTTTTGAGTCTTTTTTTGCTAGAGTTCCTATTTTGAGGTAATAGTTCTTGTTTCATCGGTAACAATGTTATTTTTGGAGCTTTAAATTTTCTTTGATTTTTTTTTTTAAATATCATGTCGATTTAGAAAAATGGTAAAATGTTAGTGAATTTCAGACTAATTTTGAAAAGTGTTGATGCAACATCAATCCTTCTTGTTCAGAGAGGTGATTTTCATCTTGGTAATAAGATATAAAATTAAAATTAAAAAACATGACCAAAATAAATCAAATATAAAAAAAAATGATAAAAGTGCTAAAATAAAACTCAAAAGACTTGTAAAAACAAAAAAAATAATTAAAAAAACAAAAAAATAAAAGAAATAAATTAATAAAAAGAAAAAATTCAAAAAAAAACTCATAATTTAAAGACAAAAAAATACAAATTGACACAATTTTTTTTTTGAAGTTAAAGAAAAAAGAAACAACATAATTAAAGAAAATGCTAAAAAATAAAAATAAAAATAAAAAAGAAAGAAATTTTAAAATAATTAAAATTAAAAAAATCAAATACTCAAAATACTAAAATAAAAAATAATTTAAATTTGAAAATAGCATTCAAATAATTTTTTTAAAACAATACAAATATATATATATATATATATATATATATATATATATATATATATATATATATATATATATATATATATATATATATAATTTTCAAATAAAAACATAAAAAATAAAAAATATTATATTTAAAAAGTAAATAAATAAATAAATTTAAAAATATCAATTAAACTTAAAATTTAAAAAAATTAAAAATTAAAAATGAATTAAAAAAATTAACGATAATAAAATTTAATAAAACAATAAATAAATAACAAAATTTTAATTTAAAACAAAAAATATTTAAAAATTAAATTTAAAAAAAATAAATAAATAAATAAATAAAAAATAAAAATAAAGGAAATTTTAATAAAAAAATGAATTAAAATGTGCACCACCGCCTCTCTAGGGTCGCGGGGCTCAGCCGATGGGCGACGGAGAGTTCCCAGCTCTCTGCCGCCCGTCAGCCGAGCCGCGCTGCCCCTAGGGCGGTGGTGGTGCAAGTTTTAATTCATTTTTTTTAATTTTTTTTAATTTTTTTAATTTTAATTTTTTTTGGTAATGAAATTGCTTCTAGATCCATCGCATTGGGTGAGTTTTTTCTTCCATCGACATTTCGAACCAGCTACCCAGGTTCATCATCAATATAAGATTGAATGAGAAAAACTGATCTCAGGTGTGGTGAATAAATAGTGTAGAAGGTTTTTTGTGAAAAGAATTTTGAGAGTCGACAAAAATTAGATTTTATTTTTTTTTAAATTAAATTTTTTATTTTTTTTAACAATTTTTTATTTTTTATTTTTTTTAAATATATTTTATATTTTTAAATTTATTTCTTTTTTTTCTTTTTTCTTTTTGATTTTTTTTTTTTTTTAATTTGTATTTTTTTATTTTAAAAAAAAATTGAATTTTGTTAATTTTTTTATTTAAAAAATTATTTTTCATAAATTTATATGCCTTTTTTTTTAATTTAAATTATTATTTAAATTTTCTTTTTAAATTTAAATTATTTATTTATTTATTTATTTTTGTAAGTTTAGCAGTGCCTGTCTATTTTCTATTAACAAAAAAGGGCAAGTTCAACATATCAAAACCTGGTGGCCTCAACCTGCCTGAAGGAAACCAGGTTTGTTGACCACCTTAAAGCATTAGAAGTCATCCAGTATTGAAACAACTTTAGTCTTGTACTAGTAGTTATTTTAGAGTAACTATATCTGACATATGGAAACTGTAAAAAGTAAATTCTAACCACAAAATACATATATAGGAAACATAGAAAGAATTGTGAGTCATCATCAAAAGATTCTATTGGACCCGGGTCATTCACGCTTGACCCAGGCATATCTACCTACTGCATTTCTTGTAGCTGACGATCTATTTGGCTGAGACGAACCGAGCCATGTTGTTACGAGATCCGGATTTCTTGAATTTCCCGTTTAATATCTTGCAGTGTTGAGGCAACCTTAGGGTCTCCTCCCATTTCCTAATTACTCATAAGAGCTTTTTCCAGAACACATTTTATTGTCCAATAAGTGTGAATAGACTAGTGAAAGAGGGAAAGCCTTCCTCTAGTATTACCAGGGTCTTTGATGAACTCCATTGCCTCTTCTTGGATTTCTATATCATATTTTATGTTGCTTTCTCTTTCCCAGCCAACAATCAAATTCTTGACCTGTGGTGGATTCCCTTGAGAATATGTGTCGAAGCGGCTTTCCATGACCTCTTTCTTTGATTTCGTTTTAATTTAATTTTTTATTATTTTAAAATTTTTAATTGTATTTGCTTTTTAACTTTTATTTTTTTTTTATTTTAATTTCTAAATTTAAATTATTTTTTTATTTTAATATTTTATTTTATTATCATTATTTTTTAATTTTTAACTAACTTTATATATTTTTTATTTTAGTTATTTTTTTTTATCATTTTTTTTTAAATTATGTGGTTTTTTTTTTTTTTTTAGTTTTTTTTTTGGTTAATTTGTATTTTTTTTCTTTAAATTGTGTGTGTTTTTTTAAGTTTCCTTTTTTTCTTTTCTTTTGAAATTTGTGTGTGTGTGTGTGTGTGTGTGTTTTTTTTTTTTTTTTTGATATTTTATCTTTAATACCATGCCTAAAACCATTCGAGTTTTATTTTCATAAAAATGATATTTTATCTTGAATGTCATCCTTGTATTTTCAGGGCTTTTCAAACACATGATAATAGATTATCTTTAATACCATACATAAAAATTGTTGCAAATTTACGACTTTTGATATTTTATCTTTAATGTCATGTTTATCGTCGAAATTTTAAGGTTTTTCATACTCATGATATTTTTTCTTTAATGTCATTATTAAAAATTGTTGACAATTTACCCCGAAAAGAAAAAGATGTTATTCCAACATTAACACTTTTCATGTTCAAGGTGTTTTTCTCACACAAAAAATTGACGACGTTATTCCAGTAATAACACTTTTCGTTTTCAGACTTCTTTTCGCACACACAAAATTGGCGAAGTTATTCTACTATCAACACTTTTCATTTTCAAGTTGTTTTTTGCACACAAAAAATTGGCAATGGTATTCCACAATCAACACTTTTTATTTTAAGGGTGTTTTTTCAATCCTTTTTTCAAGAAAAAAAAATGGGTTTTAGCGTAATTTAAAAAAATGTTGAAATTTGACCCTAAAAAGAAACAGTGCATTCTGGAAGACACACTTTTCGTTTTTGGGTTTTTTTTTTCATGTTTTTTGAGTTTTTTGGGCTAGAGTTCTCATTTTGAGGTAAAGTTCATGTTTGATAGGTAACTATGATCGTCTTGGAAAACCCCAATTTAGGGAAAAACAACTAACATAATTCTATTATTGTCATTGGCCGAAATGCAACCAAGCTGACCAAGTAAGTCTTCACCGCTCACCTCCCTTGGCCCATTATAGTGGATTTTTCCCAATATTTTTAAAGGCTTCACTACAAGCATTCCATGGGAACATAACTATGTGCACACCACCACCACTATAGATTAAGTAACTTTAATTTTTCATCGAGTCAAGTTTTATCTAAACCCAACCCACCCCACCCACCCCCTTAAAACTTGACTTATGGTTTCCTTTGACCAAATCCAGCCAAAACATCCAAGTGAACCAACCCACTCACCTCCAAGCCCAATCCCCCTCAAATTTTGTAGCTAGGGTATAACTTGGAATTCCCCTTAACACCTATGTCTAAATCTAGACTTTACCAGTAATTTCCCATGGGTACACATGCCTAATAGCAAGTCTTACAACATTATGCCTATTTACATGTAATAATGCATGCCTTACTAGGCTTTACAACAATACGCCCATTTACATGTAATAAAAATTTTAACTCCATTATAAAATAATATTTTTTTTTCATTTTTGTTATGGTCATCCTCTCTCTTGATGTTCACCTCTCCAAAAATAGATTTTGAGCTTCTTCTCCCTGTGAACTTAAGTACACCAAACTTTGATTTTCTTTTCCAATTCCATGTTCCTGCACTTCATGCTCATCACCTAGGAATCCTCCTTGCACACCCTATATGACATGCCCTTTGACACAACACACAACAATGCTAACCATAGCACAATCTTGATTTAGACTAACACACTTTGTGTTTCCAATATTTCTCATGAATTTGATCCTTCGGTTCTTCCTTTTAATTTGTTTTATTTTTATTTCCATACTCATGTTCCTCTCCCAAACAAACCAAGCCAAAAAAAACCATTAGCGGTAAATGTTGAATAAATTTTTGGCATTATGTCAAGCAGTTTCAAGGTCAGAGGGATCTTGCTGGCAGTTGAAGTCATTAATAGAGAACCATCATAGTTATCTTTGATTTATTTGTTGAACAAGTCTTCAAAAAGCAGCAGGAAATATCATGTCAGGTGTTCCTAAAAAGTCCATAGTTGGATAATCTTCTCAAAGACCTTTCCAAAAGTATATGGCAGTTAGAAAAAATTGCAAGGGCTGATGAGAAAAACCATTTTGGATTTTTGCAGTTAATTTAAGGAAAACTAGTTCATATATATTTGAGAGTCTAAGACTTTTGGGGTGAAAAGTTGACACACTACTAAATTAGTTGGACTCTGGGCTATTCCAGACATATCCAAGTTTATGGGCCTTTCAGTGCAGGAACATTGGTGTGCAATAAAAGAGATGGGCAGACACTAGTCCAAACTCATATGTATATCCGAGCCTCTTAGGTCATTCAAGGGTGCATGCAAAAAAAAGTCCCAAACTTGGAAAATTTTGGTCTAAATTCCAAGTTCTTTTAACGTTTCAATGTAGTTCAAACATTTTAACCTCCAAAAATTTAATAAAGGAAATCAATGGAAAACAACTAGATCTAGCTTTCCCCATCCATATAGATGAATGACATGGAAGGATGAAAATTCTAGTGAGATGGCATACAAGTGGCACTGATTAGACCAGTCTGATGACTTGGCACCATGACAATGTGACATGTGGCAGGAGGTTTTGGTATTTTCTAGTGGCCAAGTGGGCCAAATATATATGAAATGTGGAACCATTCAGAGGTTTTCATGTGGCATGATGATGAAAATATGATGTAACCATGATGTCAGCACGATGATATGGCATAGTATCAGGATTTTCACCAGGTGTACATGTTTACAAGAAATGTCATGTGTTAATAATTTTCTTGGAAAAAATCATATGAATAGGAAGTGTGCCCAAAATAGGTCTTAGGGCCCACAAAGAATTTAACTATCTAGGCATTTGGGTCCCCAAACCATTTGAAAACAATGTAGCTCAAAAAGACCTAGATTAGAGAACTAAGAACTTTATGATCTAGAACACGGTTTTGTGGTACCAGGTGATAAATATAAGGGCATAAACTATTTTTAAAGTGTAGCCCCATCCATGCATAAGTCATTGGTTTCGAGGATGTGGTCTCTTGCAAGTGAGAATCAAAACTTAAGAGAATGAAAAAATTGGAAACTTTTCGTTTCAACATGAAAGGAAAATCATGATGAACATAATGAAGAATCAATCCCACATAGTTTAGTTGAGAATAACTTTTGAAATTTAAAGAGAGATAAAAATATAAATTGGAATGTAGAATTAGAAGAGAACCTAAAGTTGGAAGAGAGTTGAACAACTAGTGAAAGCTAAAGAAAAGATAATCAAAACAAAAATTACTCTAAAGAATAGAAGTGAAGAAAAGATAAATGTTAAACTCGAAAATAGAAAATCAGTTGAATAAAGAAGAAACTCTAAATCTATATAAACAACAACATTATTACAGAGAATGAGTTTCTATTTGAATAAGTGGTATTTTGAGAATTGTGTTAGAAATATGTTGGAAATGATGTCAAAGTCAAGGTGCAAATCCAAATTTGTTGAGAGTACTTAACCATCTCCAAACCTGACGTACTTTGGCAAAGACTGCACTATTTGTTAGTTGTGGAAAAATTGGTGAAGTGGATATTGTTTAAACAATGCCAAAATTGATGGAGTCACAGCCATATATTAAGCGGAGAGAAACCCAATCTGATGGTCCATATGACATTGGGAGAACAACTAGCGAGAGGTTTAATGGGGAAAACTCCACCTAATATAATTCAATGACATAGGTGAATTAGATCCAATGGTTGTGAATCATCATCAAGCCCCAAGATGCACATATGTTAATACCTTTCCAACACTTGATGGGGTATTTAGGTCACGTTGCAGTGGCATGGTACCAAGTGGCAGGTGAGGTGGCCCAACGAGAAGAGAACAAGTGGAAAAAAAATGGTGTGTTTAGATTGGATAACAAGGATGAAGTAGCAAATAGATGAATCTGGCATAGAGGATAGTGTGGGAAGCTAACTCAAAACAAGACATAATGAATGTCTACAATTGGAAATGTGGCACTCAATTTTAGATTTTTCAGGTGGCGAGCCATTTTTGGGTGACACATGAACCAATCCTGAGAGGCCATGTGGCACCAGATGACATCAACATGATGTCAACACACAAACAACCCCAGACAGTCAAGGACATAGATTTCAGCTTGTGGTCACAGGTGCAGAAGAGTTGAAAGGTTAGGTGCTCTGATAAACAAGGAGATAAGTCTTGAGGAGTTTATTTGCAGTCACAACCTTGAGTTATATGGGTGAAGGGCCATCAAGTAGGTTCCTATCCATTCGATGATGAATGGACCAAGTCAACAGAATTTTTGGCAAATTTTACCATATTTTTCATTCATATAGAGTTGTCGAATATTTAGCAACAACTAATTGGCACTTGGTGAATTTGGCGGATCAAAGTTATAGTTAGTGGTGCATTTGGCAGATATCCATATTTAATATTTTTCTAAGATTAGAACTACAAATAAACTCCCATCTAAGCCCTATAATGTGCCAAAATAAATTTTAAACAATACACAAGTGCACGAGTTCACGTCAAAACTTCATGTAGATACTAAATACTACTAGACCACATCAAGATGAGTAAACAAAAGTTGAAAAACATGAATATAATGAAATCAAAACCTTTGTTAAGGATAGTTAAGAGATGGAATTAACTAAAAGATAAAAACTAAACATATTAACTCTTATTCTTTATAAGCGTAAATTTAAATAATAAGAATAATAAGGGCGATCAAGAGATTAGAGAAGCATATTGCTGAACATGTTTTATGGTGATGTTGTAGTATAGATTGCATTGGTGATTGGAGTTTGTGATTTAGAAATAAAAAGAAAATATTTTTGTAAAAGAGACACTTTCATGGTTTGAGTTTGAAAATGAATGAAAGCTGAACCAAGGAGGTCTAGCAAGTTGTAGCTTGAAAATTGGGGGTTGTAGATCCTTTCAATAGTAACTGACAAACTCAAGAATTGTAGCTTCTTTTAGTATAGTTGATAAATTAGGGATTAGTAGCTTCCTTCATATTGGAGCATGAGAAACTAGTAATTTGAGGGTTGAATCTCCCAAGTAGGTTGAATCCCACCAATTGACTTAACAACAAGTTGAAGATGACCTTTGTAAGATAAATTGAGAAAATTTTGAAGTATTTATGTGTTGGATATGTGATTCTTTTGTTAATAATGATGCTTACATCAATTATCGTTAAGGAGATTGTTGGTGTTTAAGTATTATTTACTTTGTGAAAGAAATATTTAAATTCTCACATTATGGATTCAACCCCCTTCTCATTATTGTCCTAGTTTCTAACAAATTGAGTATCTTAATAGAGAATGTAGACAGAAAAGAGAACTTATATATGAATGCATGATAAAGAATCATTTTGTGATATAAGTTTTAAAATTATATGAAATAAGCATCTAAAGGGATGTGCAGATAGGTGCTTGCACAATAGGGAGTTGGAGCTTCCTTTCAGTTGGTGTTGATAAATAGGGAGTTAGTGCTTCCTTTAGGTTGGTGCGTGAACAATATGTAATTTTGTGTTTTTGGAGAGAGAGAGAAGGTTAAAAAATTCTGCAAGTTTAGGCTACACAAAAATTGATGTAACCTGAGGTTGGAGCTTTATTTTTCATATTAATTAGAAATAATTTTTAGTTTTCCTAGTTGGGTCTCCACATTAATATCTTGTGTATAGATTTAAGAGTTTGGTGTGTTTTTATTCATTTTTGTGTTGCTAAGTATTTTTACTTTGAACAAGGAATTTTTTGAAATTATCAAAATACTGATTTACCTCCCCCCATCTCAGTATTTTCCTAGTTTCTAACTATTGGTATCAGAGCAAGGTTCCTTAAAGATCAATCTAATAGCTAGAAGGGAGATCAAATACAATGTCTAACCAATATAGAGGACACCCCAATAGGGATCCTATGTTCATTATGTTGAAGAATGTAACTAGCGTTGGTCTTCATAATTGTACTTGAGTCATAATGATAATATATTTATCAAAAGAAAGAAAAATAAATTTTATTATTGACTTATTAAAACATGGGTTTCATGCTTGGGTCAAATTTGTTTATGTCAACATATCCATGGAAGACCTCTATGGTTTATGTCAATTTTCCTTGTCCTTGTCATATTGTAAAGAACCCTTCTTGGGATTTATTTGTCAAAGAAGAAATACATTTTATTGTAAAATAGGGAATTTAGGCCTCCTCCACTAAGTCGGCCTCAAACTAGAAAAGTCAACCTAAACTAGGTTTTAGAACCACTATATAAAGGCAACAACTTGACCTCATTTGTCACACATGCTCAATAAGTTTGATCTGCATTTTCTGGGCTAAGACAAAGTGTGAATTTGTAAGGAAGAAGAGGAAAAGGATAGTGAAGGAGAAGGAGGTATCTCAAAAGCATAAGAATTCGAAGTTCTCTCTCTTTTTCCACACATTTGAAGCTATGAAGCTATTGGAGGGGCTAAAGTTCTATAGTTTCTAGGGAGGAAAAAATTTTGAAGCTCGACCGACATTCTAGTGAAGCTGGGTCTTCTGGGTTGATGTTGGGTTGAAGCTACTAGACAAGAAGTGACTATTGAATGTTGTTGTATCTCATTAAAATGTTGACTTGGTGGAGGAGGAAAGTCTATTAAGGTCTTGGTTCTCTCATTTTCATATGAATCTATCGAAGGAAGAGTTATTGACTGGGTTTTCCCTATATAGGGGTTTCGCCCTGGCTGTGCACCAACTTCTGGTGTCCTTGATCTTCGTGTTTTGATTTTGGTAATTAATTTAAGAACTAAGATAAAATAAAAACATAAGAAATATAATAATAAATCAAATAAATCACAAGTAATTATCAACAAATAGAAAATATTTCAGTCTTTCCGATTTTCCAACATAGTATCAAAGCTAAGGTGAACAAGGAAGAAAAAGGTAGCCTGAAGATCTACTAAAAAGATAATAAGGATTCCTAAGAAGTTGAATAAGGGTCATCAAGAAAAGGGATCATATAAGGGGATAAGACTACTATCTACAAGAACTATATATATCTCAATGAAGGGAAAAACAAAATAGAAGGAGGCTCCAACTACAGGGAATGGAAAAATCAGATAGATCTCATCCTCGAGAAGAATGAAGTTTTGGATATAGTAAGAGGAAATGTCAAGAATCCTACAAATGAATCGAGTGAAGAAGAGAAAGAAAATTTCAGAGAAACCAAAATATTGGCCATGAAACTAATAGTGGATGGAATAAAGGACAACCTCATTCCATATATATACACCATAGATTCTGCTCAAGAAATGTATGAGGCTCTATACAAATTATCCACAATCAAGAAAAATGGTCAAATTGAAATCCTAAAGAATGAATTGAGAACTATGAAGATGAAAAAACAAGATATAGTGGCATCCTTCTTTATAATGATATCCAGAATAAAATATGAACTCTATGCAATAGATGAAATTGTACCAGAAAAGGAACTCGTGATTATTTCCTTTCTAGGACTACCAACATCATGGAGTGCATTTTCATTGGGAATTGAAAGTTGGAGGGATAATCAAACATTCAAACAAATATGGAATGCATGAAGTCATGAAGAAGCCAAAATATCGTTAGTAAGAAACAAGAAGGAGAAATAAGAGGAGAACATCTCAAATGCCTATTCTTCTCATCAAAATAAGGGAGCCTTCAAGAAGTAAAAAAGGCCAAAGAAGAAGGTTGAGTTATCCAAGATTGAATGTTATAATTGCCGTAAGATGGATCATTATACATTAGAGGAAATTTTAGCTAAAAAGTGCCCATGAAAATTTCATGTAATTTCCATGTCATAATATGTAAACCAATCAACAACCTTTAAATTTATAAAGAGGTACATGTACATATTTTGGGGGTAAAAAACGAAAAACTATTTTTTTTAATTATATTTTTTGCTTATCTCCTTATAGGTTTACTCAAATTTCATGTGTAGACCCTCATTAAGAATGTAGTATAGATATAGGTAATTATGAATACCTCCCTAGTTAAGAGTGAGTGTTGAAGAATGTAACTAGTGTCGGTCTTCATAATTGTACTTGAGTCATAATGAAAATATATTTATCAAAAGAAATAAAGAAAATTTTTATTATTGACTTATTAAAGCATGGGTTTCATGCTTGGGTTAAATTATTTTATGTCAAGGTCTCCATTAAATATCTTTAGGGTTTATGTCAAGTTTCCTTGTACATGTCATATTGTAAAGAACCCTTCTTGGGATTTATTCGTCAAAGTGTTATAGTATAATTTTCCACCTCTATATACTTTATGCTCTAGATCATGGCCTTGGGCATCCTTTTCCCTTCATACTTTGTCCTTTACCTAAAAAACATTATTTTTAATTGCATACATGACTCTTCCCTCTCAAAATCACGTGTACACGTGGGTCCAGTTATACCCAACCCACATATATAATTTGAAATATGAAAAAAATATATAATTCCCTATTTTTTGGTTGAGTTTTATGGGTTACACTATAAGCCTACCTACAGGAGCCCGTGGCATAACTGTATCCCAACTAAAACAACTATTTTGGGGTGGTATAAATACAAATCATAGCAAGGCCTTAAGGGGGGAGAGAGATAGGTATTGATATTATAGCCATTTAGTCCTTGATCAAGTATGATTTATCCTTGTGCCTCCTACACTTCCCAAATTGTGGAAACCCTTGTTTCCCTCATGGAGATGTTTATTCCTCTTATATTACATCCATGTGTATGATTTTGGATCAAGATTGTTGAGGCTTGGGATAGACGGATCCGAATGATGGTTTCACTTGGAGCCGTGGCTAAATCAGGTGGTATTCCTCCAAACATCTTTACATTCATAAATAAAGAAGATTTGTCTCGTTCATGATGTTAATGATCTTAATTATTTATACATGTTATGATCCTATTATGAATGATTTCATGTTATTTTTCTTATAAGCTTATATGATCTGACACTAACATCCTAAACATGATTTCAGTTATTACTAGTATATGTGCTTTTCTTGAGTGAGTTACAGTTTTTGGAGCACTAGGAGAAGTAGAGGGTTTGAACCCTGCAGGATTGCCTTCAAACGTAGGACCTACGGGTACGTCCTCTTATTCCCATTTTACTAGTTCAAGCATTAGAACTGTAAATTTGCTTTCTTCTTGTTGATGTATGCTTCTTTATCTATTGGGGTCCTCAACACAGACCCTAGGGTACTTCATCCCATAACATAATTGGTGACTCCACTAGGTATTACATCCATGTAATTCCTATTTTGGGTTTTCTCTCTGGATTTGGGTTCTTTGTTTGGTTTGATCATTTTTATAGTTTATTTGATTCATTATCCATCCAAGAAAAAGTTTTGATCTTCTGGATCAGACTTGGATTTTTAATTTTTCTTTATTGCCCTTTTTATATGCACTTTCCAGTTTACATAGTCGTGTATACATGCATTTTGGTCCAAAGAAACATGCATATACACGTGTTTCCTTGTACATAGTCGTGTATACACACAATTTGATCACTGTCAAGTGACGTATTGCCAGTTTTAAATGAAATTTTTATATTTTGAGCCCAGTAAAGTATTTTTCTTGTTTTTTGTTACTTATGTTTAATAATTGATGTTTCTAGAAAGTGTTTCTTTCTGTAATTTATCAATTTCCTTTCTTTCTTGGTGAAAAACCTAGTCAACCTAGGGTTTTCCCTTTTTGTGAAGTTTCAGTTTTGTGTTTGGCACCAAGGCTTCTTCATGAAGTTAGGTTGTTCTGAGTATTCAGGACAGTGATTTGGTGTTTATTTTCTCGTGCATAGCCTTCATATTGCTTCACTTTTTGTTTTCTTTCGTTGGCTTTCTTTTTTTTTCTTGGTTTTTTTAGAAATGTGCTTATGGAAATCTTGAAGAGTCTTCTTTGTTTTCTTGGAGTTTCCTTGTTTGTTGGAGTTTTGTGCTGCTAATGAGGTCATTTTTTTGAGTGGGTAACCTCTTTCCGCTTATTAAGTCTTTTCATGAAAATGATGTTGATGGCTTAAGGAATTTGAGGCCTTTTCTGCTCAATTTGGTGATTTTGAGTTTTTGGGTAGTTTCTGCTTTCTCAAAGAACTTCTTGCTTCCTTAAAAAGAAAAAGACACAAAAAAAATATTTGTTTTCCTTTTCTTTTTCTTTTGGTCTTGTTTTAAGGCTTCTTTGTTATTTTTTAGCAAGTGCAAAGTTTGTCATTTGGTCGAATTTTCTTGGTTTTGGGAGAATTTCTTGGTTGAATTTTCCCCTTTTTGTATCAAATTTTGGGCATATTTGTTGGGAGAAGTTCTTGTTTGAATTTGTCATTTATTTAAGTCAATTTTCATACCTCTTTATTGGGAAACACATTTTCTTTTTCTTTAGGGTAATCCTAGAATCTTGCATTAAGCATTGTTAGTTTTCATTAGAGTAGTTGCAATGTAAGCATTTTTAGTCTAAATTTATAGATTTTGAGTGTGTGAGCATGTACCTTGGAAAAGAAAAGAAAAAAAAAATGTTTTCATTAGTTTGTCCATAGTTCCCTGTGTAGAAGTCTCTTTTCATCAAAGAAAGAGTTGTATTTTGCATGTAGCCAACTTTCTATTTACTTATTCTTGCATCCATAACACCATAAGTTGATCCTCCATTTCACCCCTGACTTAAAATAACAGGCTTTAAAATCAAGAAATAAAATATAAAATGAACTAGAATCTTTTTTATTTGTCATTAAATACATCAACTAGTCTAGGTCATTAAGGCCATGGAATAGGTGTGTGGAGTTTTAAATCTCAAAGGCCACTCTATATTTAAACTTAGAAGTTGATTAAAAGAGATAAACCCAGTGTCGTTAAGCTATCCGGGAAATATGTCCTAAAAATGGATTCAAGCATCAGGGCGAGTGAAAGCAAGGAAGAGAGATACCCCCTCTCCTACTTGTCGGATCCCAACCAAAGACTGTTCCACCCAGTTGCTGATATGAACTGGTGACCTTAGTTTATGTTCCTAGGTATTGCATAGGTGACTATGACGGGGAATATATGTGGTACCTGAGGCAAACGTTGCATCACATTCATTAGTATTTCTGGAGGGTGCCCTTGTGAATCTTGGGTACTTGCACCGGAAAAGGCTTTTGTCTGGTGGTCAGCATAACTGCTTCTGTTACCTTCGCTAGTAGGCTTGCGACATAATTACCCCAGAATGTTTTAGGAAGGTCCTTATATATTCACTTTCTTTTATTTTGGTGTCCGGTCCTAATCACCCAAAGCGGAAGTACCTGAGAGCTACTTGATTGGTTGAATCTTTATGGACATTTTTAGATATTTCTCTTTGATCCTAGACAGCCATATATTTATAATTTTTGAGTCTATATAAGTTCAATTAAAAATTAAAAGTGGCTAATATATCAGTTCGTCGATCTAGGAGGCTTCATGGGCTTTCTCTTGCGAGTGCCGAGCCTTCTCCTAGAAGGTGTAGGAGCAATTCTGCTAGTGATTTTCAATTAGTAGCAACAAATGCATTAGAGAGTGATCCTCCGCTTGAGGCTATAATTTCATAGGGTGATCCTAGTGTTAGTCATGATTTAGAGATGAGTACTCCACTCCTTTATAGGGTTCTTTTTCCATCAAAATAATTTTAGGTCGAAGAGATTTCTGAACCTCCAGTTACTCCTTATTCGCCTCTACCTTTTTATTTTATGGGTGTTATATTATAAGTTGGGACCCCGACTCATAGGATGAAAATCCCTCTTATTTATCCTTCTTTTCTTTCAATGACCAATGATGGGAACACAATTTCGACTATGAGTACTTCTAGTGTGCATACTCCTCTTTCAGTAGAAGGAGGAGGTACAATTGCTATATCAACTATCACTCCTAGTACTGCAATATTTTGCTCTACCTCCATTCCATATTTGAGTGGGGGCACCCAAGATTTTTCTTCCCACACTGGTTCATTTTCATTTGGGATTCCTTCTAGTGAAATTCCTCGAGTTCCTTTCACCACTACATCTGATGTCTCCACGCCTATGTCTTTTATGGCTAACGGTTCAACATATTTTCAAGGTTTTACCTTTGGAAGTTGTAGAAATTTGAATAACTGATATGTTATCCACCAAGATTCTCTTCTACCATTGATCATTAATTGCGGAAATAAAAACAATCGCATGCACACATTAAAACCATAAACAATCACACATATGAACACAGTATTTTATGGGAAAGCTTAAAGCTGAAAACCCCCAACTATCTGTATATTATATTTCTGTAGAATCAAGTAACAATCATCATACAAAGCTCCTCACAAGCTCTCGATACAATCTCCAATTGCTACACACTAATCAAGCTAGATCTAGCAAATCACATGCTCAATCTCACCTTTTGACTAGCACCGCCTCTAGTACATGTCCAATGCTGAATAATGGCTCATAAATAACTTCGAACCACACAGCATCTTCATGAAATCCTCATTGGCATCTCCAATCACTTTGTTGTTGCAAATCATGCAACAACGGTATAGTCCTGCTTTGCTCTTTCACCTATCTCTTCTTTGGTCTCCGGCCCCATCACATACCCATGAAGTTAACTGATGTATTCTTTAGTTGATTAATGAGTTTATAATTAGTGAATTAATTAATAATTAATTCACACCACTCTCACTAGTGTATCAATCGGTTAGACTAGATACAACTAGCTCAACTATGTTTAACTCAGTTAAACTGAACACAACTCCATCAACTAGCTCAATAACTCCACCAAACTCTGTCACATGAGTTCTAACTGAATTATCCATGCAATAGCTCCACTTAACCCTCAGGAATAGCGTAATTCCTTCTGTCAGCTCCTGTGCCACATCTGTGCACTTAACTGAAGTGCTCCAAGAGAATAAGATAATGTTTATGGTCCAAATATTATTAAGAGCTAATAATATTCGACATATCTATTTTTAGACTGGCAATCTAAAAATAGATTCCGCCCAATATGTCTAAAAATAGAAGTCCATCTATTTTTCCAACTTGACCAACCATCCACAAATAACATCCTGCAACTCATAGAATATGATCCACATGTCTAAAAATAGACTTTGCGCCAAAAATAGCCTACGGGCCCACTTAGTGAAGGCGACTTCTTTCCACTAAGCTCATCATCTTGTTGCAATCTCAACACTCCCTCTCAACAAGATAAGGATTATCTGCCACCCCTATCCTGCCTCTGTGGTATTCGAATTTTCTCCTGGTGAGTGCCTTCATCAAGATATCAGCATCCTGATCCTCCGTGGGAATGTATGAAAGTAACATGATCTTCCGCTGCACACAATCTCTGATATGATGATACCAGATGTCAATGTGTTTATATCTATCATGAAATATTGGATTAACTGAGAGTTTAATGAAACTCTAATTATCACAATAAATCACAGTAGGATCTAAGTGTGAACCGAACAACCCAACCAGGATCTTCCTCATCCATATAGCCTCGCATGCAGCCAAAATCGTTGCCATATACTCGGCCTCTACTGAAATGAGTGCCATGAATCTCTGCTTCCTGCTGTACCAAGAAATTATTGTCGACCTGATATTGAAAATCCCTCCAGATGTGCTCTTTCTATCCGTTGGGCTCCCTGCCCAATCTGCATCCATGAAGCCACACAACTTCACTTCATCCGACTGTCTCTACCATAATCCATATCCCGATGTGCCTCTGAGATATCTCAATACATGCTTGCCTGCCTTCCAAAAGAGCTTGGTAGGCTTAACCATAGCTTGTGAAATCTGGTTAATAGCATAGCATATGTTAGGTCAAGTATTGACCAGATACATAAGAGACCCCACCAACTGTCAATAAACAGTGGCATCCACTACCTCTGCCGAAGTAGCATCCTCCTTCCTCCAAACACCAGGAAGAGGAGTATCAACAGGCTTGTAGCCATGCATGTTGAACTTCTCCAGTATCTCCCAGGCATACTTTCCTTGAGAAACAAACAATCCATCACTGCGCTGCCAAATTTCCAATCCCAGGAAATAATGAAGGAGGCCCAAGTCCTTCATCTCAAACTCCTTTGCAAGATCAGCCTTGCATGAGTGTATCAACAGTTCATCACCTATCAAAATCAAATCATCTACATAAAGTACAATGATCAACAACTTACCCTCCACCACAATCTAGTATAGGTTTGGATCCACCTCACTCTTGGAGAATCCAAGTCTAGTGAAATAACTGTCTATCCGTGTGTACCAAGCACGAGGTGCTTGTTTCAACCCATACAACACTCTTTTGAGCTTGCACACATGCGACTCGCTACTAAAGATCTCAAAACCTTTGGGCTGCTCTATGTACACCTCCTCCTCAATCACCCTATTGAGGAATGCAGTCTTCACATTTATCTAATGAACGTGCCACCCCATCTGCGCTGAGAGAGCAAGAATCGTCTGTATGGAAGAATACCTTGCGACAGGTGCAAAGGTTTCCTCATAATCGATCCCCTCAATCTGTGAGAAGCCTCGGGAAAAAAATCTTGCCTTGTACTTCTCCACACTCCTGTCAGCTTCTTGCTTCACTTTGTAGATCCATCTCGAACCCACCATTGATTTCCCTTCCGGCCTTGGGACAATCTCCCATGCACTGTTTCTGACAATCGAATCATACTCTTCCACCATGGCATCTACCCATGCGAGATCCTCCACAGCTTCCTCGAAAGAGGATGGCTCCGTCATGATACACTTGCTCATAAGAGCCATGTATCCAGTATATCGGTCAGGTGATTTTCTCTGTCTGCGCTGTGATGTAGGTGATCCTATAACCTTCTCTGCATCTTGAGCCAGTCGCTCAGCTTCTGTAGTGCACTTCCGCCCTCTAATGGTTGGAACTGCATGAGTGGTCTCTTACACTCCATGAACCTCCTCTTGTGGCTGATCCACATCCAAAGACTCATCCTTAGGAACTAATATCTCCTCATCTACATGCAAGTGTGGCTCCCTCTCAAGCGAACACTTCATGGTTTTCTCCTCATGAAATTTGATATCCCGTCGCACAATAGTCTTGCGATTGTCTGGAAAATACACACGATAGTTGTGGGGTGTATCAGTGTACCCCAGAAATATCCCAACCTCTGTAGTCAGCTCTAGCTTCTTCCTGGCATCCTTCGTCACATGAATGTAAACAGGTGAACCAAAAATCCTCAAATGGGAAATATCAGGCTTCTTACCGGAAAACGCCTCCTCGGGTGTACTCATGCCAAGTATCCCGTGAGGACAACAGTTTTGCACATAAACCGCAGTATTTCATGCCTCAGCCCACAAGTGTATGGGAAGGCCCTAATCATGGAACATCGCTCGTGCAACACCCACAATCGTTCTGTTCTTTTGCTCCGCAACCCCATTCTGCTATGGGTTATGAGGTGTTATGAGCTCTCTTCGAATTCCTTTTGCGCTGCAAAAGTCCTTGAATTCGCTAGAGATGAATTCACCACCATTGTTGCTCCTAAGAGCCTTCACCTGCTTCCCCTATTCTTTCTCAACCAGTGCCTTGAAATCACAGAACTTTGAGTATGTCTCGCTCTTCTTCTGCATGAAGAAGATCCAGCACTTATGAGAAAAATCATCAACAAATATCACATAGTACCTGTGCTTTGCTGTCGAAGCTACTAAGAAAGGTCCACACACATCTGTGTGAATTCTCTCAAGGATCATCGTGGCACGACTATCCTTCTCGTGAAAGGTGGTTTTCACAAATTTTCTGAAAGTACATCCCTTGCACTGATCTGACTGCGCAAGTGTACCTTTGGGAAGCCTAGTAGAAATCTACTGCAGTATCTTCAAAGCTCCATGGTGAAGGTGGCCCAATCTCCGGTGCCACAACTCGCCATCATGCCAGCTCACCACTCCTTCTGCCTTGCCTGCCATTGCTGCGCAGCCATCTACTTGAAATTGATAAAGGTTCTTAACTCGAACCCCTATCCTTCGGGTCTCACCAGTTGCCTTACTGCGCAGGAAATCCTTTCCCTCGATAAAGAAAACATCATATCCCTTGTCTTCTAACATGGCCACCGAGATCAGATTCTTCTTCAATCTTGGAACATGCATCACTTCCTTCAATATGAAGGGTTTACCAGAATCCCTCTCAAAGGAAATGGTACCGATACCAGTTGCACTGTATCTACCATCATCGCCCATCTCGATTTGCACTCCAAGATCTTTCTCATCCAGATCAGTAAACAAATATTTGTCTCCGGTCATATGAAAATATGCACCATTGTCAAGAAACCATACTGAACCCATCACACTTGAGACCAAGCATGCAATTAGCGAAAATATAGCTCAAACTGAGGCTAAGGCCTCTCCAGCTGCAAATCTAGCGGCCTGCTTATTTTTCTTCTTCTGTGGACAATTAATGGTGTAATGTCCATGTTGGTGACAGTGAAAGCACTTCACCTTGGACATGTCCTGCTTCTTGCCTTTCGCACCGGATTGAGAAGCATTCTTCTTGCTCTTCCCCTTCCTTGCTTTTTCAACCAAAGTGCAATTTTCTTCATCTGAGTTCTTTGATGAATATTCGTCCCTGGTACTTCGCCTTATCTCCTCTTGCACAAGATCCGACCAAAGTCGCTCCCATCTTGGCAATTTCTCCCGACCATTGACAGAGTCCTGATAGGAATGCCAACTCATCGGAAGCCCAAGAAGAGACAAGCTCACCAAGTCCTCGTCATCAACAGTAACCCCCACACTTCCCAGCTCATCCCTGCATTGGATGAACTTCGTGAGGTACTTGGGCATACTGTCGCCTTTCTCCATTTTTATGTTCCTGAGTTTATTCTTGAGCGCCAACTTCCTCTATTCGCTCTTACTTTGGAATAAATCTGTCAAATATTTCCACATCAAGAATGAATAAGCTTTACCATGAAGGTTGGACACTATGTCATCCTTCACAACTTCCAACAAAATCCTTCGACACTTTGCTGTCTTCTTTTGCCATGCGTCAAGTACGGTAGCATCGCTAGAAGTAGGTTTTGGAATTTCTGCATCTATGAACTCCTTCAACCCATTGTCATCCAGCACTACCTCCATCCTTTCCTTCCATTCAATATAATTCGAGCTGCCCTCAAGGTCATACTCCAATCGAAATCCATTGAAAGACATCTCAACTTCTACACCAAGAAAACACTACTGCAAATTCAAATTCCACCAGCTCAAAACTCAACCGCTTCAATGTTTTTCAATTGCTCCAATGATCAATATCACTCTGATAACATGTAGAAATTTGAATAACTGATATTTTATCCACCGATATTCTCTTCTACCATTGATCATTAATTCCGGAAATAAAAACAATCGCATGCACACATTAAAACCATAAACAATCACACATATGAACACAGTATTTTATGGGAAAGCTTAAAGCTAAAAACCCCCAACTATCTGTATATTATATGTCATAGAGATCATGTAACAATCATCATACAAATCTCCTCACAAGCTCTCAGTACAATCTCCAATTGCTACACACTAATCAAGCTAGATCTAGCAAATCACATGCTCCAATCTCTGGCACCTGATAGCCTGCCTCTACTGTGCAATCAATGCTGAAGAATGGCTCATAAATAAATTTGAACCACCTAGATTGTAATGCGCAATCCTCATTGGCATCTCCAATCATTGGTTGTTGCAAATCATGCAACAGTATAGTCACAACTGATAGTCACACTGCTCTTTCACCTATCTCTTCAACGAGATGCTACCTAAGAAGCTTGTCTTGTCTACTTGAAGTTAGCGATGTATTCTTTAGTTGATTAATGAGTTTATAATTACTGAATTAATTAATAATTAATTCACACCACTATCACTAGTGTATCAACCAGTTAGACTAGATACAACTAGCTCAACTATGTTTAGATTAGTTAAATTGAACACAACGCCATTAACTTCCTCAATCAACTCCACCAAACTCTCTCACGAGTTATAACGATATCACTACGATAGCTCCATATACAAATGACTAATTCCTTCATTCAACTCATATGCCTGTCATGCACTTAAACGAAGTGCTCCAAGAAATAGATAGTGTTTATAATTAAAATATTATTAAGAGCTAATAATATTCGACATATCTATTTTTAGACTGGAAATCTAAAAATAGATTCCACCCAATATGTCTAAAAATAGAAGTCCATCTATTTTTCCAACTTGACCAAACATCCACAAATAGCATCCTGCAACTCATAGAATATGATCCACATGTCTAAAAATACGCATAGTCTAAAAATAGACTTTGCGCCAAAAATAGCCTGCGGGCCCACTTAGTGAAGGCGAATTCTTTCCACTAAGCTCATCATCTTGTTTCAATCTCAGCAAAAGCGGTCATATTCCTCATTCTAACCCTTCCTTAAGTTCTTTTCCTTTCTCTGCACAAGGTCAAGGTTTGAATGTTTTTCAAGGAGGTAAAGGTTTCAATAATTTTCAAGGTTAGAATCCTTCTTTTGGTGGTTTAGGAACTCATAATCAGTTCATGTCTGGTCAACATGAGAATGCTCCTTTCTTCTCCATAGGAACCTTTTAGGGTTTTCTTCCTTCCGCTAATGCATGAAACCCTTACCAAGGGGTCTCATCTTATTTTAATACTTCGATTAGGGAAAAAATTCCTGTTTATGGTAACCCTTCGGCAAGAAGAGGTCCTACTCCAAATTTCTCTGGACCAAAAGGTTTTCCTTATTGTTCAGTATCTTCTACGAACAATCCTTGGAAGCATGGTGCCTCAGCAAATCTAGTTTATTCTTTTCAAAATGTTGGGAATCCCTCTCATGGTGGAAGGAATTCTCAATGTCCTCCATGCTTACCATTCTTGGAAACCCTAAATTTTCTAGATCTTTCGAAATTGACGAATGACCCAATTCGATATAGCCCAGCTTGGCCTCCAATTGCTACCAAGCTTCCATCGAAAATTCCAAAATTCGAAGGGGAGACTGGTGAGGATCCAGATGACCATGTAACAAATTTCCACTTATGGTGCTCATCTAACTCCCTTATTGATAATTCAATTAGGTTTAGATTGTTTCAATGCACCTTGACCAAAAATGCTTCCAAATGGTACATAGAGCTTACTGGGAACACCTTTTCTTCGTTTGATGAATTGGTTAGTATGTTCTTGAATCATTTTCAGTTTGTCTTTTGGTATGATGCCAGAACTGAGCTATTGGCCAATTTTCATCAAGGAATAGGCTCATTAAATCCTATATTCCCAATTAAATTTTTCTGGAATGGTTCTTAAAATATTTACAACCAGAAATATCAAAGGATGTGTCAATTTCTAGGGTATTTACTGAAGAGCAGGCTATATTTAGAGCCTAGCTATTATAACTTTTCTATTCTTAGTCTAGGATTCTTAATAAGATTTTGTCGGATGCTCCTCGATCCAAGGTATATTTAACCAAGCTGAAGCCAGGTCCCAATTCCAATAGGCTAGTTGGTTCGATCGATAAAAATATGGCTAACCTCTTAAATCAATTGCAGCAGTTGTATTTACAAACTGCTTCTTCCATTCAAGCTACGCCAACAGTGTCTATGTCTTCCCAGCCATTAAAAATTAATGTTTTCCAATCCTCTAACCCAAAAGGAAATAAATAATATGATGGGAATAAGAAAGGAAGTAATAAGAAAAAGGATAAGGATGGGAAGGATAATGCAAAAAAACCCCTCAATAATGCTGGGGAGGGTAAGAGAGAGTCGAAAAACAAAGTTAAGTTTCCTTTCAAATTGCGCACTAGAGACAATCTTACTCATATTTTCCCTAAGATTTAGGATGCTTGGCGCTTGTTGGCCCAGTAAGGTTCTTCTAGTTCCTAGGCTATCCTGACTAACCCTTTTCCCCAAGGGTAGAAAATGCTTGCTGGCATGAATGTGAATACTAGAGCTCCCACAGGGGGCAACCAAGAGGGGGAAAATCCATCAAATGTATACACGATGAGTGATCATGTTGATGTTGTGACGAGGTCACGTGATTATGGTGAATATGAACCTTCTAAGGCTAAGGCCTCTCCTAATATTTCCGAGCCACTCCATATAGAGAGGCCCGTAGTTGAGCCTATACCTCACATGTCGAAAGGCTCTGCTAAATGTTCAATTATTAACCCTAATGTCAAGGTAGCTTAGAGCTACTCCATTGTAGAAAATATGGCTCAGAGTCCTTGTGTTATGTCTGCGTTGGAGGTACTCTAGTTATGCCTAGCACAAAGGAGAGTGTTTCTCACTATGGTCGGGGTGGTAGATCCAAAAAACTCTCTTAAGATTACATTTGGCATGTCAAATATTAAGAAGAGACTTCCTCATCATATGGATTTTAAATTAAATCTACAAATCGAAAGATCAATATTTTTCGAACTGTAGTTGATGAAGGAGCTTCCACATGTGTCATGTTTATTTCATGTTGGAAAGCTGTTGGATCTCCTCAAGATGTTCCTTCACCTACTCTCTTGACTGCATTTTATGGTCATTCTCATAGGCCACATGGCATTGTTCTTGCCTTGCCCATCTGTTTTGGGGACAAGATAGTCAATATCGAAGTAGAAATAGTCGATGCTAATTTTCTCTATAAACTTATATTGGGACGAATATGGATTTATGATATGGATTCCATTGTATCACCATTATTCCGCATCCTATGTTTTCCCCATGAAGGGATAATTGTTACTTTTGATCAGATGGATTATTCTCCAATAGATTCTAATTAATCCTCTGATTCTATTGTTCCCTTGGTGAATAATTCCAAGCAACCTAGTGAGATTCTAGGAGTCAATATGTATTCCTTGTTGATGGGTACCTTTGATCTTCCGCCTCTTGTTTTTCATATAAATTCTATTTCGTCTTCCAAGGTTGCTTCCTCAAGAGATTTCTTCCAAAATCATTATTTTTCAGATCCTTGGTCATTACCCTCTTCTATGACCACATTAGAAGAAGGGAAAGTGGGTGGAATGGCATATACTATGTCTGCAACTGAAATTTCTTATCAATCTCTTGTTAACACTGCAAATTCTGATCTGGTTCCTCTTTCAATAGAGGATTTGGATGGAGATGTGGCTTCAGCTTGGACTCTTAATTCAACTTCTTCTTTGGACTGCCTTGATAGTGTTTTACCATCTGAGGAGGAAATCCTACAAGCAATGATGGGAGTGGAAAGACCGTGGGATGATTTGCATCATCGGTCATATTTTATCCCTAATTTTCATGAAGTTGAGTCAAGTTTGTCTATCCCTCCGTCAACTGGTCATGTTCACCCAATTCTAAATCCTTTAGCTCTAGCACAGATTTTTACCGAAGGTAATATGTCTATCATTTTGGAAACAATTCCGATGAACATTTCCAGGGATCTCAATATAATAGAGAATGTTTTCATCAGAGCCAAGTGTTACCCTAAATATATTCAAATGTATACCAATATTTTTAAATAATTTTGTGATGTGTTCGCTTGGTCTTATGAGGAAATGCCTAGAATTGATCCATCAATTGTCCAACATGAGATTAAGAATTATAAGAAAACTAAGCCTATACGACAAAAGCTTCGGCCAGTAAACCCTAGGAAAGCCACAACTATCAAAGCCGAGGTTGAGAAGTTGCTTAAGGAAAGTCTTATATACCCTGTTCCTTTGACTAAGTGGGTTTCAAATCCAGTCCTAGTTGACAAGAAACAAGGAACGCTCTGTGTGTGCATAGAGTTCAGAGATTTGAATAAGGCTTGTCCTAAAGATAATTAACCCACACCCTTTATTGATCATATTATCGATGAATGTTTGGGGGATGGGATTTTCTCCTTCGTGGACGGTTTCTCGGGTTATAATCAAATTACTATC
Source organism: Pinus albicaulis (assembly GCA_034641835.2). Lineage (NCBI taxonomy): Eukaryota > Viridiplantae > Streptophyta > Pinopsida > Pinales > Pinaceae > Pinus > Pinus albicaulis. Next base: position 598,027,939 of record CM076584.1, read on the forward strand.
CATCCTAAAGATCAACATAAGACAACTTTTATTAACCCCTGGGGTACCTTTGCATAAAATAACATGCCCTTTGGTCTTAAAAATGCTGGAGAAACTTTCCAGTGGGCCATGTCTTATGATTTCCATGATATCAAGCATATCATTGAAGCTTATTTGGATGACTTATCTACTCGTTCTCTGAGGAGAATTGATCCTCGTCATCTTCGATTGATTTTCGAGAGATGTCGTCATTATAAAATCCACTTGAATCTGAATAAGTGTGTTTTCGCAGTCACATATAGTCGATTATTGGGGTTCATAGTGTCTACTGAAGGGATTTGTGTAGATCCTTTCAAGGTTGAGGCACTTCAGTTTCCTCCCTCGTCTACCATTCATAAACTTCAGATTCTCTAAGGAAAAGACAATTTCTTGAGGATATTTATCGTTAATTATGATGATATTATGAAATGATTTATGAGATTGTTGCAAAAATGAGTTCCATTCTTGTGCGACGAATTTTCTCAGTGCTCATTTGATGATTTTAAAAAATAATTAACCTCTGCTCCTTTAATGATTCCTACTAACTATATCAAGGATTTCCTCTTGTATCTCGTCGCCACATAATCAATCATAGGTATTGTTCTAGTTCAAGAAGATGATTCTCTCTGTGAAAATGTGATTTATTATCTAAGTAGAGGCATGATAGGTCCTTAATTATGAAATTCTCCCATCGAGAAGTTAGCTTTGGAAGTTGTCCATGTTGTTCAACGACTTAGACATTACATTCTGCTTCACAAAACTTTTGTTTTGGCAATCATTAATCCATTTCAATTTTTTCTTAGTAGGCGAGTGTTTAGGGGAAAATATAATAGATGGATTTTTATTATACAAGAATTTTATCTCGAGTTCTTGTCTTATAAATCCAAGAAATCATTGATATTTGTATAATTAATCTCAAAGTTGCCTTGTCGAGAAGAAATAATTTATGAGGAATCATTTCGTGATGAACATCGTTTCCTTTTTTCTTCACAAGATCCTTGGTATGGGGATATTATTATATATCTTCAAACTTCAAACGTTCCCCTCGCTTTTTCAAAGGATGAGCATAGAAACTTGCGTCACTTGGTGAAAAGCTATGTTATTATTGGTGACACATATCGTTGTGGGGTTGATTCAAGCCTTAGACGTTGCTTAAACCTAGAAGAAGTTGAGGTTGTTTTGAATGATTACCACAGTGGAGCTTATGATGGTCATTTATCAGGGCTTGCTACAGCCCAAAAAATTCTGCATGCCAGATATTTTTGGCCTTGGATCTTTAAAGATTGTGTTGAAGCGTTTAATAAATGCTATCATTATCAAGTCTATACACGGAAAATGCACACTCATCCAACTCCTCTCTTTCCTGTTAATATCGTCAGTCCATTCACAAAGTGGGGAATAGATTTTACAACTTGTAACCCACCTTTGTCAGAGGGTCATAAGTATATCATTGTAGCAGTGGACTACTTCACCAAGTGGGTCGAGGCTATGCCTACTTTTGCGAACGATAGTGAAACAACAACCCTGTTTCTTTTCAACCAAGTCATTTCTCATTTCGGTATTCCTAAAGATATTTTCACTGACCATGGCAGTCATTTTCAAAACTCCATGATGGCTGGATTGGCTCTCAAGTTAGGTTTCTGGTAGGAGCATGCATCTCCTTATTATCCTCAGGCCAAAGGGCAAGTGGAATCCATGAATAAATCCTTGAAGGTTATCCTGCAAAGTAAAATCAATAAATCTTGATCCAATTGGCGCATTATGTTGTATCCTGCGCTTTGGGCATACCAGATGTCAGTTAAGACTACAACTGGTTTCACTCCTTTTTAACTGGTTTACGGGTTGGAATGAATCTTCCCTGTGGAATGTGAAATTCATTCTCTTAAGCTAGTTTTTGAACTTCTTTCGGACACTACCATTCATAAGAAAAGGGTGAAGGTTCAATCTGATAACACAGTTCGACCTAGGGTTTTCTTTGAAGGCGCCCTTGTCCTAGTGTATGATCAAGAGAAGGATGCCTTGGGGGCATGTAAGTTTAAATCCATGCAGTATGGTCCTTACATCATTAAAATAGCCTTGAAAAATGGATCTTATGAATGTGTTGATTTTAATGGAAATGAGCTGGTGGAGCCTAGAAATGGGCTCTATCTTAAGAAGTATTATGCCTAGTCTTGTGCCTAGCATTTGCTTTGGTTTTGTACATATTGTATTTTTTGTGCATATCTGTCTATCAGGTTTCATTATGACGTTGATATTTTTGATATGCCTTCATAGGTATATATGAATGATGTGATTTATTTAGGATTTTCCGATGGTGCTAGTAGACATACCCGAAATTTGGCTTCCATGGCTTGTGTAATTTACTATCCATCTGGTCAGTTGTTAGTATCAAGGGGCATATTTATTGGTCCTGCTTCGAATAATGTTACAGAATATACTGTTGTGGTAAATCTACTATATGAAGCAATATCTCTTGGTGTTGGTTCGTTAGTAGTATACTTGGATTCACAACTGGTGGTGTCTCAATTGAATAACATTTATCGTGTTAGGGATCCTTATTTATATTTCCAATTTTAGAGAGTGTGTTTATTACAGAGATCGTTTAATTTGATTACATTTATCCATATCCCATGATCAGAAAACATATTTTCTAATTCATTATCTAATCAAGCATTGGATTGGAATATAATTCATTCATCACATTCAAAACATCAAAAAAATAATCAATCATCATTTGTATATATGAGAGATTCACATCACGAAAATGCCTGTATATAGATAAAATTCATATGTTAAAAATGTTATACAAAATTGGGACAACAATGTCCTACAAAATTAGGGCTTATGCCCGATCATGTCTATCACAAAAAATATCAAGTCATCCTAAAATCTATGTCTAAGGGCCCTTCCCTAGATGAGCATCTCGGAAGAATACTATGGCAGTTGCCACATGTCAGAAGAGTCACAACTAATCTCGTGGTACACCAGCCTCACGGCTCTATAAAGCCTCTGGCAGATCCTCCACTACATCCATAGGAACTTGGTGGATTAAACCCTTCAGGTTCCTCTATATGGCATGAAGGACTCTCTCTGGGTTAGCTATGAAATTTTCTACCTCTCTTCCGCGGCGAATGTGCCTCAGTAGACCCTCAGGTCTTACTGGTCCCACATATGTGTCATGATCAATGATTTTGTAAGAACATTATCCTATCAAAAATAATTTCATTTCATATTTTTGAAAATCCAAAAATATTAAAATGATATCAAAAATCATAAAAAAAATCTTGCCAATTGCTCCCCATGCAGCACCGAGTGGAAGTGGAAAATCTAGGTCTGCCCTAAATTCCATACCTGCATAAGGGTAGTCCTCAATGGATATGACTTGTTCTCCCCACCAAATGAATAACTCATCATCAAAGGTAGTCGTAGGGACCTCGCCACCCCCTAGTATTTTCATCAAGTTAGCCCACCTTGCTATGTGTGGATCTCTTGGATTGTTGATCATTGAAATCACCTTGGGTCGAAGCTTAGGAATATCTTAAAATGAAAGTACAAAGGATAATGCCATATCCAAATTTCTTGTTCTTGTTCTTCTGAATCAAAGTCAACTACTTTTACAGGTTGGTTAGTAGAGTTGTGCACCAGTCATATAATGTGGTTACGAAATCTATCGCCAAACTCATTGTATCTCGTGAGGCTTGATGAAATGATGTTAATCTGGCTACCCAGACAATTGTGAATAGAAGGATTCTCATGTGTATTCCCTCTACATCTCTGATCGGGATCTAAGTCCCAACCTTCTAGGTATCTGCTAAACAATAGAGGCGAATATAGTCATACACTTTGAGACCTCCTGGGGCCTTCCCATGCAAGTTTACTAGCTCACCTCTCTGGGAAAGTCTAGTGATGAATTATATGTCCTCTACCTCAATCTGCAGATGCACCTGATCAATCATAAAGACATCCTCTTCTGGATCACGATAGTTTACAAGAATTTCAAGAAATCTTGTGTTTGTCTTCATGTTTCGAATTTTGAATAATTTTAGTAAACTGCATCCTCTAAGGGCATCCAATTCCAAAGGATCTTCCCTCACTTCATTATCAATGGCATGGCATTCCCTTTCTCTCCAATTGATATACATCATGCATCATTCCAGTTTTTCATTTCATTAAACCCTTGATTCAAAAAATTGTGATGTACATGTGAATTTAATATGGTCAACCCGCGTATACATAGAGGGTAAATATAAAAATAGAATTCTTACGGTTAAATCATTTGAAAATTACTTGAATGATTAGGAAATTCACCAAGGATAGGATTGAGGGGATAACCTGGAAGATTCGCAGTGATCCAATTGAGAAATTGGGCGGATTGAAGTTGTTTGTTTTTTGCTCCAGAGATTTTTTTCTCCAAATTCCCAATGCATAAATGACAAATGTAAGTAAAAAAGGTGTATTTATACTAAAATTTCATTTTTTTTCAAAAAAACCCACTTTTATAAAGTTTGTGTCTATTTTTAGAATTCAGTAAACTTTATGACCTTTTTGGCTTTCAAGCACTGGGATAGGTTGTTTTCAGGACCAATTGAATATTTTCAGACATTTTTTATTGCTTCGATTCCATGATCATTGAACCTTCATGGAAAGTATCATTTTCAGCACTGGCATACAAGTTAGGGAAACCCATTTTTCCATTGCATTCTCCATTCTAGCCTCCATACTGTGATATCTTTCCATAGGGTCGACCTCATCATGTTATGATTATTAAAACCATTTTCATTCACCGATTTATAAAATCATGATATGATGGTAGAGTTGTCCTTTACATGGGCTTCCTACTTATATCCTTGCTAGCATATGTTGCATATGCTGTAAAAATTGTGAAGGCTTGGGAGTCCTCTAGTTTAGTCTCGCCATGACCTTTGCAATGAAGCTTCATTCTCCTTCTTCTTTGTTATCTTTTTGGTTTTATACCCTAGAGGCTCCCTCTTATTGAGTTGTTTTTTTGCATTGCATGTTGACTATTTGTATCTTTTGGCCTTAAGCCGACTTCACTTGGACTTGTGTATAAGCCACTTTTTGACCATGTCTTTATGAAAAATCAACCTTTCAATCACTCAACATTTGCAACTTGACACCCTTTTCCCATGGAGAGAACATTCCTTTGAGTGTCATTCACCACTTTCGCCACCTTCCATTGAGGATAGGATTGTTCCAACATGAGGAACTAGTTCATATGTTTCCCAAAACTCGTTCTTTCCACTGTAGTATAGGAATTCTTTTATTGTTTTTTAATATTTTACTATGAAAAATACAAAAAAATTAAATATTTCAAAAAAGAGAGGGAATGGGACATTACTTCCATGATTGATGGCAGCTAGAGTCAGTTGTGTCGCCCTTGACAAAAGCACAAAAAAAATGTCTTTTCTCCATTTGGATGGGCTTTAGTTTGACTTAGGAGAGCCATAAACTTTTTATTGATTCAATACTCCCCTAGTTGGTTATCTCTTCCAATCATATGGAGGGTTTTTTCATGCCTCCTGCATGACAAGCTTATACAAAGTTATTATATGCTGTCATATAGTCACATTTGATTCATGATTTTTTTCAAGGGAAGTAAACCTGAGTTGACCTTTCTGTGGTGTCTCTTGACTCATTTTTCAGTTGGCCATACCCGGTCTGTCAGAGTTATGTTCTATCACATAAACTATTTGGTCCTTTTCTTGTGCTATTTAAGAAGGTATCCATTGAATTCTTATCGACTTCGACAAATTGCTTTGAGAGTAAACCTAGAGCTGCACCCTAGCCCTATTTCCATCATTGATATGTGACCTTGTGCTCAGCATCAATCAACAACATGGGTATTTTAATGAGTTTTTTCCCTTATGTTCGACGTCAACTTTCATTATCACACATTGGGATTCGTGTAGTACCTTGGTTTCCATTTGAACCTATTGGTGGATTCCTTGCCTCTGTGTCAACTTTCATTATTGGTTGGTCCAGATGGTTTATGTCATGCGCTACCTACATTTTGTGTACACCATAAATGTCTTTGGGTTGGCTACTTCATATTTATTCATTTGATTCCTTCCAAATTATTGGCCTCCAGGTTACACTCGCGCTAGATTGATGTGGAATGCCTTAATGCCTTCCTTCCAACCGACCTTTTCCCATCGACTTTGAATCATTGCTCTAGGAAAAAGGTCTAGAGTCATTTTTCAGTACCTTAGGGTTTTCAATCATCAGTGGCAGAGTCCTTCACTATCGATAATGAGAATACATCAATGTATTTTGATTGGTAGATTCTCTCAAGTGTTTGACTTCAACTCATTCATTCACACTTGTTAGATTGTACTGGGGTACCTTGACTCTCATCATCATTATCAGTGAGTTGTCTCATGTTTGTTAATGGTATACATCAATGACCATTAATCAAATGATTTATCACATGGTTGACTTCAACTCATTTACTCCCATAGTGCAAAAATGTACCATGGCGATCAGTGAAGACCTCAGGTTTGCATCAACATGTTTTGGTTCATTTGTAAGCTCCTTGATTTTTCTACCAATGATAACATCCACCTTATATGTTTCAGTTCATCATAAAGGAATTTTATATGTTGGCACTCGAGTTGTGTACAGTACCATTATTCCAGTCTTTATGATTCGGTATTTGGAGATTCAGTTCTATGACTTCAGTGATCACATATCTTTCTTAGCATCATTGATTAGTTATTTTATATGTGATACCATGACATGACCTTGATATGTACTTTTTTGAGGTTGTGATCAGATGATCCACTATGTACTTTGTAGTTTCTTTCATACTTGTATACATATTAGATCTGCTCCATACTTGATATGCGGACATGATTTACTTTCATTGAGCATGGGTGTGCCCGCCACATACATGACCTTACTTTTTGATCTCTTCCATTGGTTTTTGGTAGGATGAAATCTGGTGAAATCCTCCCAAGTCCTCACATGATTATTATTATACACTTAATACATTTCAGCCATCATGTACCCCTTATGAACTCATATATTAGGGGGTAGTTGTTATAGAATAATTTTCCTCCTCTATATACTTGATGCTCTGAGTCATGGCCTTGGGCAACCATTTCCCTTCAGACTTGGTCATTTACCTAAAAAAAAAATTTTGAATTCCATACACGACTTTTCCCTCTCAAAAGTGTGTGCACACGCAGGTCCATTTATACCCAACCTGCATATATAATTTGAAATATGAAAAAAATATATAATTCCCTATTTTTTGGGTGGGGTTTACGGGTTACACTAGAAGCCTACCTACAGAAGCTCGTGGCCTAACTGTATCCCAACTGAAACAATTGTTTTGGGGTGGTATAAATGCACCTCATGGGAAGGCCTTAAGGGGAGAGAGAGATAGGTATTGATATTATAGCCATTTATTCCCTAATCAACTTTTATTTATCCATGTGCCTCCTGCACTTCCTAGATTTTGGAAACCCTTGTTTCCTTCATGGAGATGTTCATTCCTCTTATATTACATCCATGTGTATGTTTTTGGAAGGATATTGTTAAGGTTTGGGCTGGAAAAATCTAGAGGATGGTTTTGCTTGGAGTCGTGGCTGAGTCAGGTGGTATTCCTCCACACATCTTTACATTCATAAATGGCGAATTTTTTATATAAACCCTATTTTCTATAGTTTTATAAAATTAGCCCAATAATTATTTTAAAAATAATTAATTATTATATATTAGCCTACCGAAAAAAATGCGCATAAAACTCAAACAGTCCAATTCGCCCTCGATTTTCTTTGTTGGAGCACATTTCAATGCAATTCGCCTGCATTTACAGCGTCCAAGGAAGGGGTTGGAGTGATTCGCCACATTTTTTTTCACTGGTTCGCAGGCGTGGTTGGGGCTTGGAAGTTGAATGTTGGTCCTTGATGTGCATAAGCTCGCCGATCTTCTTGCTCGCTGAGCGAGGGTAATGGTTTACTGAGAACATCATCCTCCATTAATGGGAAATGGGTTACACATTCCAGAGCCTGCTAATGTCGACTATATTATCAAGCTCGACTATATCATCAAGCTATTTCATTAATGGGACTCTCCAAGGAGACCCGACGGTCGTTCTGGATTCAATGACATCAATACAAGATGCCATCAATGTAGATTACCTTCTATTCTCAGCGTACCTGGTGTTTTCCATGTAGCTGGGGTTTGCCATGTTGTGCACAGGATCGGTGAGGGAAAAAAAGAGGATGAACATAATGCTCACCAACATCAAACTGTAAACCGGTTCCTTCTTCCAAATCCTGACCACGCAAACCATAATATTAAGAGATAATGCACATCAGGGACTTGTTTAGAGGCTTTGGAATAGTTATGGAATAGTTATTGTATTTTTTTTTTTAAATGGAGAGAGTTGGGGTTTCTACTGCTTCATTCCATGTGGGTTCTATATTTTTCTTCTATATTCTGGCTTTTACAGCTGTTGAAGCCTGGAGGCCATGGCCTTCCAACTTCAACACAACAAAAGCTGCAGATGTATCCATGGGAAATGAATTTGGGAGCTCAAAGAGATATGAAGGCTCCTCAGAATTTGTCCACATGAGATACCACAACGGTCCTGTTCTCAAGCCTCACAGAAAATATCACCGTTCACACAATCCGGTATGGCAACTGGACTTTCAATGACAAGAGGATCATAAAGGATTTCTTGCTTTCCCTCTCAGACAACAATAGAAGCGTCAGAGCAAGAAAACCCCCTCTCGTTGTGAATGAGGACTGTGGTGCACTTACAATGCAGCACTGCATCGGGTCCAACATCAGCAAGAATATTGTGGTGGGATCTGAAGTGAATGATCGCTATTACTCTCATGGAAAGTCACTCACTCGCCTCTCAATCCAGGCTGTGATTAAGAGTGCAGTAACAGCCCTTCGCCATCCCTTGCCCATTGATCCCAAGACTAGTCTCTATCTCTTGCTCACTTCTACTGATGTAGCAGTCCAGGATTTCTGTAGGGCAGTTTGTGGGTTTCATTATTTTACCTTCCCTTCCACTGTAGGGTATACCCTTCCCTATGCTTGGGTAGGGTACTCTGGAACACAATGCCCAGATTTCTGTGCATACCCTTTCTCAATCCCTCCATACATGACTGGTATGTAGCCCTTCAAGTCCCCTAATAGTAACGTTGGTGTGGATGGCATGATCAGTGTTATTGCCCATGAACTCTCAGAGCTTGCATCTAATCCACTCTGGTCAGGTGAATAGAAAGTGATGTTTGTGTGCAGGAGATTGCTGATGGTGAATAGAAAGTGATGTTTGTGTGCAGGAGATTGCTGATGGTTGTTGTGGGTATGTACATTACGGCTGCTTAGATTGATGTTCAGATGAATAGAGATTCCTCTATTGCTTGTGAATCAATGTGGATTATCACTTATCATGTAGATATTTTCTTCCTCTTTAGCTTTTTTGTGGATTATCACTCCAAGAAAAAGTTTATGGAAAGCAGGGAGACACATAGCAAGAACAGAGAAGGATGCCCAAATTAAGTTGAGCCTCTATCAGCCATCTAAGTTTCATGTGATCAATCCATCAAAGAAGACAAAGATTGGAAATACAATGGGATATAAAGTTGTCCCAGGGGGCACTACTACAAGCTTACTCGATCACAATGATCCTCCTCAGCACCGAGGGGCCTTCAATGACAATCAGGTTTGGATTTGGATGCCCTCAAAGTTCGACTAGTTTTTGTTGTTGAAATTCACACTAAATAATCAAATAGATTTTTTTGTTCAAACAAACTTAAAGTCTCCAGAGACTGTGAAACAGGTGAATTATAATAGATATGGCTCCATAAGTGTTCCCAGTTTGGCAAATTGGAGAAATTTCTCAATAGATATGGCTCCGTAATGTACCCAGTTTGGCAAATTGGAGAAAATCTTGAGGTCCTTTTTATGAGCCAAATATCGAGGTGAAAGGGGTCTGCCTATGGTCCCTTGGCATATGCAACTTTTCTAAAGACAAGGACTCGCAACCTAAAACTCTATAAAGCAAGAACCACAATAGCACAAAACCGTTGGTTTATACACCAAATCCTACCAACACTTGTTACTCGACGATACGAACATCAAAAATAAATCATAGCACTCAAAAACACACCTCTGTTTTCTTATTAACTAAAAAAAGAAAACATTACAACAGCTCACTCAAAACTGGAATTGTTTGATCTCTCACACCCTTCCTTTCTTTATAGATGAAAAAGGGTAGGAGAAAATATAGAATAGCCCATCTTGTTCTGAAAAAGCAAACTGCTAAGTTTGTGAAGTCAACTTCTGAAAATAATGGAAGCAAGGTCTAAACTTAAACTTCCAAATCTGAAACAATAGTTAACTTACTCCTAGAATAGAATCTAATCTAACACTGAAGAAGGCATCACTTCTAATTTTATAAGAGCAACTAAAATTATATCTACTCTAAGTCTGGCACATGCATGCATGCACCCCTTCTCATTGCCCATATAATCTGTTGTTGTGCGTCATTAACTCTGCTGAAGTCCACAATCAGAAGGCACTTCTTATGCTATGCACACAGACCCCAAGGCTAGGATTTGCAATAACCTACTATCTGTACTTAAGTGTGGCATCTCTGCTGGAGGAAGAGAAACGACTGAGCAATCATAGTTAAGAAATAACTCTCCTTTGTAAGGAAAGTGTTCTCCACCTGAACTACCATATCAAGGATCTCAAACCCCCCCCTTGCTAGGGCCTTCATCATCATGTCGACTATTTGTGAATCAAGTAATATAACCTTGACATTCTTCCACACTCTGAAATCTCTTCGGAGTCTTCAAGGTGTGAATCCCTTGTACAAGGAAAACTTCATCAATAACTTGCCAACCTCCATTGTCCTTCATGTCAACTTTACTTGTTAAAATTTTCTTACACCACAATATGAGTTGTTTGGAACAGTTACCCACTATTTTGGTTGGGTACTTAAAGGAGAAAGTTATGATCAACTCGCACGAAGAGGTTGAATGTGCTAATGAATTTTTTTTTTAACTTAGTCCTTTTTCTTTCCAACTTCTGTGTAAGCTGTACCTAGAAGATTAAAATTGATTACTGTCACAAAAGTTTGTGAAAACAGAGATGACTGTCAAAGGTGTGGAAGAGTATAAGGAGAAAGCTGTAAACTTTACAAAACTATCAAGCTTAGGTTTCTTGGATCGAATCTGTACAGGTGACATAATTCAGCCTGAAAACGATTTTGAGCTTGAAAAGTGGAATTAGCTAGCTGTTTGTAAAGATGAGTTACCAACTCGTACCAGACTGATTACGGGTTTGAATCTCCATCTGGTGTTAAAGCTGCTGCAAACAAATCAGTTAAATAGGTTGTGTAGTTCAGACTGAAGTTGATGATCCTCATTGTTAAAAAAAAAACACAGAGACTTGATGAGAGAATGGGAGTAAATAAATATGATCTTGTTTGAGAGGATCCAGATCAGGGACTTGTTTAGAGGCTTCGGAATAGTTATTGTATTTTTTTTATAAATGGAGAGAGTTGGGGTTTCTGCTGCTTCATTCCATGTGGGTTCTATATTTTTATTCTGTATTCTGGCTTTTATAGCTGTTGAAGCCTGGTGGCCATGGCCTTCCAACTTCAACACAACAAAAGCTGCAGATGTATCCATGGGAAATGAATTTGGAAGCTCAAAGAGATATGAAGGCTCCTCAAAATTTGTCCACATGAGATACCACAATGGTCCTGTGCTCAAGACTCAAAGAAAATATCACCATTCACACAATCTGGTATGGCAACTGGACTTTCAATGACAAGAGGATCATAAAGGCTTTCTTGCTTTCCCTCTCAGAAAAAAATAGAAGCGTTAGGAGCAGTAAAACCCCCTCTGTTGCAGAATGGTGGAGGACTGTGTAGCTTTACATAGACCAGACTGGGTCCAACATCAGCAAGAATATTATGGTGGGATCTGAAGTGAATGATCGCTATTACTCTCATGGAAAGTCACTCACTCGCCTCTCAATCCAGGATGTGATTAAGAGTGCAGTAACAACCCTTCACCATCCCTTGCCCATTAATCCCAAGACTGTTCTATATCTCTTGCTCACTTCTACTGATGCAACAGTCCAAGATTTCTGTAGGGAAGTTTGTGGGTTTCATTATTTTACCTTCCCTTCCACTGTAGGGTATACCCTTCCCTATGCTTGGGTAGGGCACTCTGGAACACAATGCCCAGATGTCTATTCATACCCTTTCTCAATCCCTTCATACATGACTGGTATGCAGCCTTTCAAGTCCCCTAATAGTAACATTGGTGTGGATGGCATGATCAGTGTTATTTCCCATGAACTCTCAGAGCTTGCATCTAATCCATTCTGGTGAGGTGAATAGAGAGTGATGTTTGTGTGTGAGATTGCCGATGAATGGGTAATTTGAATGTTTCAGGAGGAGATTGCCGATGGTCGTTGTGGGTATGTACATTACGGCCGTTGAGATTGAGCAAACGTATGAATAGAGATTCAAGAGATTCCTCTATTGCCCGTGAATCAATGTGGATTATCACTTATCATGTAGATATTTTCTTCCTCTTTAGCTTTTTGTGGATTATCACCCAAGAAATTTTTTTTGAAAGCAAGAGAGACACATAGCAAAAATCGCAGAAGGATGCCCAAATTAAGCTGAGCCTCTATCAGCCATCTGAGTTTCATGTGATCAATCCATCAAATAAGACAAAGATTGGAAATCCAGTGGGATATAAAGTTGTCCCAAGGGGCACTGCTGCAAGCTTTCTCGATCACAATGATCCTCCTCAGCACCGAGGGGCCTTCACCGATAACTGTGTCAGATTTGGATGCCCTGCAAAGATAAGTTCGACTAGCTTTTGTTGTTGTGAAATTCATACCAGCATCCAACATGATTTTGTATAAGTCACCGAAAACAAACTTAAAGTCTCCAGAGACTGTGAAACAGGTCAATTATAATAGATATGGCTCCATAAGTGTTCCCAGTTTGGAAAATTGGAGAAATTTCTCAATAGATATGGCTCCATAATGTACCCAGTTTGGCAAATTGGAGAAAATATTGAGGTCCTTTTTATGAGCCAAATATCGAGGTGAAAGGGGTCTGCCTATGGTCCCTTGGCATATGTGTATCCTTTCTAAAGACAAGGACGGCAACCTAAAACTCTATAAAGCAGTAAACTAGAAACGTACAAAACTGTTGGTTTATACACCAAATCTACCAACACTTGTTACTTGACGATACGAACATCAAAAATAAATCTGTAGCACTAAAAAACACACCTCTGTTTTCTTATTAACTAAAAAAAGAAAACATTACAACAGCTCACTCAAAACTGGAATTGTTTGATCTCTCACACCCTTCCTTTCTTTATAGATGAAAAAGGGTAGGAGAAAATACAGAATAGCCCATCTTGTTCTGAAAAAGCAAACTGCTAAGTTTGTGAAGTCAACTTCTGAAAATAATGGAAGCAAGGTCTAAACTTAAACTTCCAAATCTGAAACAATAGTTAACTTACTCCTAGAATAGAATCTAATCTAACACTGAAGAAGGCATCACTTCTGATTTTATAAGAGCAACTAAAATTATATATACTCTAAGTCTGGCACATGCATGCATGCACCCCTTCTCATTGCCCATATAATCTGTTGCTGTGCGTCATTAACTCTGCTGAAGTCCACAATCAGAAGGCACTTATGCTATGCACAGACCCCAAGGCTAGGATTTGCAATAACCTACTATCTCTACTGAAGTGTGGCATCTCTGCTGGAGGAAGAGAAACGACTGAGCAATCATAGTTAAGAAATAACTCTCCTTTGTAAGGAAAGTGTTCTCCACCAAACTACTATCACAGCATCTCAAACCCCCCCTTTGCTAGGGCCTTCATCATCATGTTGACTATTTGTGAATCTGAAGTAATATAACCTTGGATGACTGCTCCCTTCCACACTCTGAAATCTCTTCGGAGTCTTCAAGGTGTGAATCCCTTGTACAAGGAAAACTTCATCAATAACTTGCCAACCTCCATTGTCCTTCATGTCGAATTTACTCATTAAAATATTCTTACACCACAATATGAGTTGTTTGGAACAGTTACCCACTATTTTGGTTGGGTACTTAAAGGAGAAAGTTATGATCAACTCGCACGAAGAGGTTGAATGTGCTAATGAATTTGTTTTTTTAACTTAGTCCTTTTTCTTTCCAACTTCTGTGTAAGCTGTACCTAGAAGATTAAAATTGATTACTGTCACAAAAGTTTGTGAAAATAGAGATGACTGTCAAAGGTGTGGAAGAGTATAAGGAGAAAGCTGTAAACTTTGCAAAACTATCAATAGTTTTGGATCAACGACAGAGGACATAATTCAAACTGGGAATCACTTTTGAGCTCAGTGGGGATTAGCTAGTCATGAAAGATGAGTTACCAACTTACTGTGACTCCATTGTGTCGGAATCGAATCAGCAAGTCATTGCAACAACTGGAAGTAAATAGGCTGTGTAGTTCAGACTGAAGTTGATGATCCTCATTGTTCAAAAAAAAGCACAGAGACTTGATGAGAGAATGGGAGTAAATAAATATGATCTTGTTTGAGAGGATCCAGGTCTTTTGATTGGACTGAAAACACAAGAAAAGAGCTGCAAGAAGACTGTGAACAGAGAAGAAAACACTGATCTTTGTTGCTTAGAGCAGTGACCCCTTCATGGAATTTTCTGAAAAAATGTTCCACAGGTAGATATTTGGTTCTTCCCCTGTATTTATTATTAGCAATGATTGGTTTCAAGCCCGTGAAAAGATCCCAGCAAATGCAATTGTGGATATTGGTGAAATTTTTGCTTCTGGGGTAGATCAAGTTACAGATCAAATGCGGACTCAGGGTGACATAGAACAGAACACAAGATCTGACAGGTGCCTCTTGTTACCAAATGTAGTATGTCAAAACAGCCTGAGAGTTGTCTCCATTGTATTGGTCATGTTGGGTACCTGAGTGAATCCTCCTGGTACATGGAAAATTCTTTTGGCAGACATGATACAAATGATGTTGGGTGCTCTCAGCAGAGAAGAACAGAGGCAGGACAATGTGACCTGGGGCTGAGGAAAATAGTATGCCCAACGCACTAATCTTAAGAGGAATATGGCGAACAATGTCATATATGTGTGTGTGAACGTTAGAATAAATGGTGTTGAGTTGACCTGCCAAAATATAATGGAGCTGACCTGTGTAACTGATTTTTGAGATAACTTTAAAGTACATAAATGAGGGCCGACATGAATCATGTGTTCAGCCATTTGCAAATGCATGCAAAGTGGCAGGGTTAGCCCTAGTTTGAGCTGATTCTTGTGACTTAAAAAGGGGGTTTATCATCATTAAGGTTTCTTGCTACCTTGAAGGGTGATATGTCCACATTTTGAGATGCTTGAGGGGAATGTGGGAGTCTGAATTGTTACATGTTGGAGATTTTGTTGAGCTAGACAGTCCACTTGAGGCTTTTGTGCCCACTTTGAAGGGTTGCATGGCAGTTTTGAAGAATGATTAAAGGATTCTTGCACGTTTAAGGGCTTTTGTAGGCTGGATGCTGTGCCAGAACACCTCGTATGCGCTTCATTTGTGGGGTTTGGTCGTGTTTGAGGGCTCATTCTCTTTTGATTTTGCACGTGGCAATAAAAATCCCAAATTTTATGTAATTTAGATTATTTAATTGTGCCCCTCCATAAGCTAATTTAGGGTCTTTTAGTATAGAAAATCAATATGGCTCCATACGTCTCTGTTCAAACAAACTTAAAGTCTCTAGTCAAGTTATATCAGCTAGTATCATACATTGATCAAATGCATCTGAAGCAACCTGCCTACTATTCTCTGTTTTGCATGTGCCAATGAGAAATATACCTTAAGTGTGATGATGCCTTTTTGTTCTGAAGATTCTTTCTATCAACAGTATACCACAAGGTTTAGGCTTTTTGATGCCTTTTAGGATCCCTTCAAGTTGTTGGCCTTGTTCTGCAAACCACTCATTCAAGACAGTGTTAATGACTATTATATCATGCCAGCAAACTCTAGAAGATATTTGTGCTTAGCAAAATTGTATGATCTTCAAAACTTACTCACCGCAGGTATACTTCAGTTAGGCCCACAAGAGGACTATCATGAACACTTTAGGATTATTGTCATATAAAAGGTTATTGTCACAAGGGTGTTGTATCAAAACACTACAATGATAGTCTTAAGCAACTGCTGCAGGGCAATGATGAACCTTGAGGCTTACTACTGCAATAAGATAAAGCTATTGTATACAGTGAGACTGCTTGACAACACAACTACTGTGGAAATGATGAGATCTTAATTTTGATGCCCTTTCACTTCTTCAACTTAAATGGTGTTGTAATGTAAATTATGTTTCCATAGTTGAAGATCTGAAGTATTTTGCGATATTGTTATTGTACCATGGCACCTAGATTGGATCCATTGTTTATCAACACTTTTTTAATAGCATGTTTTATTTTCTTCCTGTTGCTGTTCATTGGAAATTCTGAACCACTTTCTCAACTGTCAGATTAGATGGAATATTCATGCATATTCAGCTCTGTTAGTAGAAAAGAATGTAACCATTTCAGGAATTAGCAGTTGGTGATATATGGTTGAAGTTGTAATTGTGGGATGTCAGAGCTATTAGCAGTCACAAGGGTGATTGATGGAAAACGTTTTGAATGCCTCCAAGAAACTTCCTCACTTCACTTGAAAGCTTTATCACCCCTTGGTCTGGATGGCCTATGACATTATAACAATAAATCAAGTTATAAATTTCACTCCAACTGCAGAGAAACACAGTATTCAGAGCATGGATGTATGAAAGGGCCAGTATGTCAGAAGAAAAACTCACCAATGCTATCCATGGCTTGCTCCAACTTGAAAATATAGTCACGGTTATTCCCACATGGACCAGCAGCTTTTGCAATTTGCCTGCATACAAGATGATGCCATCTGGAAGTGAAATTCTGTTGAAACACTTTATACTTAAAACAAATCTCATATTTCAAACATTTGGGTCAAATATATTGTTGTAAGTTACATACCTTGCCATTTCTTGCAGTGGAGCTGGGCCCAAATAGTACTTGTTTATTTTCTTGTTTGGAGTTGATATGAACTTGCAAGAATTATAAAACCAATGATTCTGATGAATCTACCAGTGATTATGATGAATCTGTCTAAAAAGCAGGAGCAAAATGTATTGCCATATAAAATAAAGCCAACAAAAAATGAGACAAGCCCAGAGAAATTAAGGCTATGAGATCAAATCTGCTTGAACTCACACTAGGACTCCAGTCAGAAATGGGGTTGCAAATTCTCTTTCCTCCTACAATAACAAATCCACCATTGAAGATCAAACATCATATGAAAATTTCAAACACATGAATAACTTCTATATATTTCCAAGAAATTGTTAGGCAGTTGCCATATATATGGAGCAATGCAGAGCATCTTACTGTGTAGAAATCTACAGAGGCCTTAAGATCATATTCACATTCCCTCCTTTCTAGATATTGATTATCACATTTATTAGTAAAAACCCGTCAGTTTTTTTCCCATTAATAGGCAAAGAAAAACATGCTAAACAAAACAGTGAGACTCCCCTTTCATCTCACCTCCATAGCCAATCTTTCCTTCTCTGGTTATCCTCTCACATAGTAAGCTCTACCCCACTAAGAATATCAACCAAAAATCAGTGTCAGTCCATACATAAAAAAACAATGGAGATGCAGAAAAATACCCTTCACAAGACAAATAAAAACCAATAGAGTTTAAACAACCTTTACATGGATTGCTTATTGCAAAATATCTAGTATTCCCAACAATGTACATAGCTCAAAAATTATATGGGAATATAGACAGAAGATAAATGTAAGATAAGAATATTCTCTGTTCTTACACAAATAGCTCCCTCCTGCGCTTCCAATGTACATGTCCGAGCTGGAGACTGTGGAGTCCCACGGTGGTTAGTACAAGCTGCAAAAAGCACAAGGAGGAAGTCCCTTTAAACATCCATTCCAGCAGTAACACCATTTTTCATTATTGAATGATGTGAATAACTCATCAGTATGAAAGAAATTTGAACCTAAATTAAAAATTCTTTGGTAGCCTTTGATATATCCAACAAATTCTTCATCAACATCAACATCCACAAGCCTATACAACCCATTCTGTTTTAGCACCGATGCAATCACCTAACCATTGGTCCATTACCTTTATCTTTCACAAAACGATTTTCAACACTAAATGAGGCCTCCAAATATGGACTCTATATTGTTATCTCACTAATTGAGAGAAGATTTTTATCTATATCTGATCAATGGTATGTAATGCACATTCTCAAAAGTACACTTCTTAACATCTAACAATTTCATTTGAACATCCCCACAATTTTCCACAAAATGCACCCAACCAAAACCAAAGACTGTAGTTTCTATTTTGGATTTGGCTTCAATGAAGGTAACAAACCAATCCTTCTTGATGGCCATGTGCTTTAAAGCACCAAAATCAAGGAACCAATTATGTAAAGGCCTACCTCCCACCTAAGAAGAAATTTAAATATATATATATATATATATATATGTTCTAGGGATCTTGCTGTCGGGCTGTCATAGGTTTCCTAGCTGTGTAGGTGTTTATTACTATTGTGAATTGTGTGTGGCACTGAATTGGGATTGAGTTTAATACACAGTTCAATGCTTAGATTTTTTTATAATCCAGAGCCAATTCGTACCTTTGTCTTGTCCATTCTCGCTGCATTTCATTATTGAAAGTATGATTAGGTCAAAGTTCATCAAGGGTGAAAACTGTTTCAGTCATAATTGACTTCATCACATCCACGGACAAGTTGCCAGTAATTGATATCTGCCCAGATTTGTCATGCCTATAGAACAATATGGTTCTTTGGGTTATATTTTATTTGGACTTATAAGTTATAACTACCAGATTTGAAAAGATGCATATACTAAAAATGTATCTCTCTTCGTACAAATTTAAAACAAGACAGCATTTGTACAACAATACTAGGAGAGAATTGGCAAGTTCTAGAGTGGGCCTCCTCCCCAATCAATGGAGCTATTAGGTAAATACAAGGTGCCACTACTACTACTTGTGGGATTCTGCTACAAACAGATTCATGGCATGGCATGGGCATGACGTGGGGAATGTAGTTTTTCTAATGGTTCTCTTCATGTTGATGGTTATAATTTTAACAAATTCAGCAGGGTGGCTGCAAATGGCACATATTCCTTTCAATATCCAGATTTTGAAGGCATGAGAAGGAATAATATTTTGAAGTGAAAAGAAGTTCACCTTATTATAGTTACCATGCTAGGTCTTCCTTTAAGAGCTTCACAACATCAAATAATTTCCATAAATATGGTTGTAAGAGTCATGATGGTGTTGTAATGTAAATTATGTTTCCATAGTTGAACATTTGAAGTATTTTGCGATATTGTTATTGTACCATGGCACCTGGATCGGATCCAATGTTTATCAACACTTTTTTTTAATAGCATGTTTTCTTTTCTTCCTGTTGCTATTCATTTATCCTCAAACTCCTCTCCAACCTCAATATCAGTGTTAGTAGTAGCATGAGCAACAACACTACGCTTAGCAGAACTAGAAGAACGCGTTTTCCAAACTGCACGAGAACTACTTCCCTCACGAGTCACCATGTACCATGCTTGGTCTCGGTGGTTCTCTTCCTTCTACTCCTGGTTCAACTACCATATCTTCATTGGAACCAACACCCCAAAGTCCATTAGACAACGATTCACCATTTTGTAGTAGTGATTCACCATTTGTACTGGTGATTCGCCATGATTTTACAGGATAATATAATCTCGTGAGAGATTCGCCAAAAAATTATATATACATATTATATTATTAATAAAATCGCCTTCCATTTTTCCTATGTATCACGGGGATTCGCCTATTTTTTATATATATAAATTTAGGGGGGTTGTTAAAATTATCCCTTTCCCTTTCCTGATGTTCATGATCTTAATTATTTATACACGTAATGATCCTATTATGAATGAATTATTTTATGTTATTTTTCTTATAATGTTATATGATCTAACATTAATGGTGAGCCTTGGTATTGCACCAAGAATGTTGCAACTCCCAGAGGTTACCCTAATTTACATTATCAACCTGGTTTTCATACAAAATTGGAGGTGATAGTGCTATATACACAACAAATGCATTTTACTCATGTCATCCTCTTATGAGCTTTACGAAAGGGTGCTACTTCTAGAGTTTCTAGATGAAGTCTGTCACACTTTTGAATTTAGGCCTAGGGCTACAAATGATTCAAATACATGGTGCTATCAGCAAGTACAGAACTACAATACAACAAGAAATTACATCTAACTACTCTGCAATGAAATAAATATACACATTAAGCTATGATAAGAAATGAAAGCAAACTAGGCATCTTGCATGAAGTAAATTGTTGAATTGAAATATGAACCTAATCACATTTTGTTGGGCCAAATGGTTAAAAAAAATCTATGTACTCTATTCTCTATCTATCATTATTTAATCATGCAACTAATCATGACCTAACTATGCTTTTTAAAGTGTTTCCTTGCAACTAGGAGAAGAAAGCGCTAAGATGGCTTATGGAAGGCTTGAATACATGGGTACAAGGTTGAAGGTGTATGGATGATTTTGGCAGGTCTAGAGGATGTGGATGATGGTTTCTGGGCTTAAGGAGGGGCCCACCAGTGCTGCTTCAAGTGATGCTACAAGTTTCCTGTAGTGTTATAGGGAAGCCCTAAATTTCTACAGGAAACAGTCCGAGGGAAATACGAGGCCAAAAATAGGTGTGAAAATGGTAGGGAAGATGGAGTGGAGGTGGATTTTGATGAGTGGAAGGTGGCCCACCCCTTGGCCAAGCTCGGAACCTCTTGGGAGACCTGTATTTCACCCCTAGGGTTTGCTCACAGTGTAGGGATGAAAAATCTGAAAACATGGCTGAAGGCGAGTTTGATGAACAAAGGGTTGATGAAGGGTGAGATATGAAGATGAAGGTGCTAGTGAAGTTCTCCTAGGATGTGCTACTTGAACCTGCAAGAAAAATACCCATTCATGCAATAAATATGGACAAATTCATGATAAATACAATGGAAAAGGTGACTTTAATTTGGAAATAAAATCTACTTTAACCGAGAAACAGAGATCTAACACAACATTCCAAATAGATCCATGGAACTACAAAAACCTAAGTTATCCATTCCAAGAAATCATAAACTAAAAAGAAATTTTGGCCTGTGGGGAAGGTATACCCTCCTCAAGCTCCAATGAAAGAGATGAGAGGGGGAGGCTTGACTCACAGCTTTCTAAATTTATAACCCATTCTACCAACATGTAAGAAATCTAAATCTACAACAAAAGACAAATGGAATCAAACTAAAAATAGTGAATGAAAATGCAAGAAAACTAGCTAAAATGACATGAAAGTAAATAATTATTACACAAAAGAGACTATGGCACATGGATTGGGCCTTAACCCACAAGCCTAGTTCTCTGAAACTAGATCAGTGAAGCACAATATGAATACTCATTTTGTTGCAAAAGATAGTCTCATTACATCAAACATGAAAGTCTCAAAACATTATTACAAGAGCAAAGAGCCTAATGGATTTCTCCAAAGTTTGAATCCTAATGAGCTCTTTCTAAACCATATTTAACCTAAAGGGTAGCTACCAACAGATCCCTAAAAGCATGTGATGAGTCCAATTGACCGCAAGTGAAGTGTAGCTTTGGTGCACTTGATCTTGGGTTTTCTTGGATACCTTTGATTTTGAGTTGTTGGATGGAATCTCAAATATCCCTTGGCTGCCTTTAGGAGTTAAGAAGGGTGGAAATCCCTCCTAGAATCTCTCCTTGTTGTATACTCACAGTCTTAATGGAAAAATATTCACCGAAAATGAAATATCTTCATGATTTTCTTGCATTTAATTCATGTTAGGTACTTGAAGTATGGTAAGTCTCAATTTCCATCTACACTAGCATCATAAGACAATAATATAATTAAAATTCAAGAAAAATAGATTTAATAAGGAAAAAAGGTGACCATTAACCCCTCCAAATATACCTAATGATGGATCTCATCATCACCCCCCTACTAAATGCTCTTTCATCCTCTGAGAAACTAGTCCTCCTTCTGCATTTATTTTAAGGCTTTGATGGACCCTCTAATTTCCGAAGGAAGAAGTGTAGGAGTCCCTTCATGAGGGTAAAAACCATCATTATTTTCTGCTTCCTCCCATTCTTTGTTCTTATAATCTTGATCCTTTCCATCACTCAGCCCTAGCAGGAAGGGTGGACTAAGCTTAAAACCAAGCTAATGAATATTTTTGGCTTGCATGGCCATCTTGTATAATGGTGCTCTCTCCAAGGCACCCCTCAATATTTCTAGTGTGTTGCTTCATGTTTCTAAGGATATGATGGAGGTTGTTCCATCTCCTTTAGCTAGCCATTATGCTTTCATCTCCCAAAAAACTATAAACATCATCAAAGTGATCCATTGCTTGAGATTCTGTGTGGAGTTATTTTTCTACAAGTGCAGTATCCTTTTAAATATTTAGATGGTTATTAATGACTCCCCTATGGTTGAATAGTTCTCCCCTAATATGTAAGGGTTCTCTATTTTCTCTTCTCATAACCCTTCTCATTTCTTGTGGTCTGATCTCTTTGTTAACCATCCACGATGCCAATTCCATTAATTGCATATCTCCCATCCTAAGATTGGGGTCCCAAATATTTAAGTCTGTCAACACAAGGTTATGCATGTAAAAATTTGCCATTTTTTCCTTGTGTGCCATGCTTGCTTGGTTGCAGAAATCAATGAATTGTCTACAATTTTGGAAAGGTAAGGATCCATGGGAGGCTAATGTTTTAATTTGAAACAGGAGCCACTGCTCCTTGAGGTAAACTGCATATGAATCTAAAGGATATCTATGTTGAATGTCCTCCATGCACAAATCTTCCATGGTGGCCACCTGTTTATCCTTTTGTTGAAGCTTCTCTTGTAGTGCTATATTCGTAGCCTGTAACTTCTGAAGCCGCTCCTTCAAAACTAACTCTCTTAGCCTAACTTCAGATAAATCCTTCCCTAACTCAACTACTTTTCCTTCCATGAACCCTATGTCATGCACACCTTTAGATGTGGAAAGATTCATCCAATGATGAGTGTGTGCCCTCTCCTCTTCCAACTGATAAAACAAAGGTATTGTGAACATTTTAGGAATTAATCTACCCCCCACAATGTATGTGCAGTAGGAGTTAAGATTGGGGTGAGGGATAAGGTTTGGCATGACTGCTACATCTTTGAGGGCTAGTTTTGGTGAGGTGACCTCTTCCTTATCATATTTTCCACCCTATTTTTCATATTTTTTTTCCTCTTGTGCCTTGTCCTCGGCTTCTTTAACCTCTTGCCCCTCTATGGCTATATTTTCCTCCTCAACCAAGGCCTTTTTCTTAAAATTTGTGCTTGCTGGAGTTTCCTGTAGAAAAAACATATTTTTCTATAGAAAACTTTGTTATTCTTGCTGAAGAACCTCTTTTCCTTTTTTTTCACTCTTTTCAGTCCTTGGAAGGTCTATGGTGGTTGCATGAGGTGTATGGGATGTCAATCTGGCTGAATGTCTTCTGATATATGTTACAAGGGTCCTTATAGGTGAAGTGACCTCTTGCACCCTTCCTTCCTCTAATCTAATTTCTTCCTCCTTCTTTGGTGATTCTTCAATGGTGATATGTAATATTCCTTTTTAGGAATTGCTGCACTCTGGACAGTGAAAACGTCGTATTCAGAAAATTACGCTAAAAAATCATGAAACAGGACTCGGATCCTCTTATATATGCTATATATTTCCTACATACCAAAGGGAATCAGAAAAAAATCATTATAGCTACATTAAACAGATCTCCCCAGCACAAGATATCTCAAAAACACCCCAATCCCATGACTTTCAACTACATAATTTCTGAAGACTGCAATAGCTTAATTCCCATGATGGTTTCTACAGAAAATGATTAAATAAGACAGATCTAGAGATTATGTTAATCATGTATCAAATAAATGGAGGTTTAACCTCTTTTACACAAGAAATAAGGCAACCCAGCAAGGGTTTCCGGCATTACACATGTATAAAAGGCAGTACTGCAGAAAATGAGACATTCTACTGCAAATATATATTTTACATGACTGAATATAACATTAAATAGCTGATCAATATAGAAAATGGTCAAATTCCCTCCTTAATAGACTTCCCGGAGAGAAATAGACACCTCCTCCTCCAATATAAGCACAAAATCAAGGGGTTTAACCCTGCTACTGCTGCTCCTGCAGAAAAGATGCAGTTACTAGAATTGATTGCACTGTAGATGTTGATGATTGAATAAACTCAAGTCAGATGATGTAAAATTAGCTCATAACCTTCCCTTTTGATCTCTTAAACAAGTTGATCCAAAGGTGAGAATGGAATTCCCGCATGAGAATCCTTTGCACTAAACAGTGTTGCAACTACAACTAAACAACTGAAGCTTGCAAGTAGTCAAAAGACCAAACATAGATGAATATTGAATGCCTTCCTTGCTGCTATCCCTTTCTTCTTATCCTTGGTGAGCCTCCACATCCCGGACCCCACTCATTGATGAGGTGACTTCCTAGAAAATATTCCTCTTCCAAAATTGCTTTGTGCCTGTTGGTTTCCCTCCTCTTGTAGCAACGTTGTTGACTTGGTCAACTGGATCTAGTTCACCTACATTGCCTCCCTTTCACACCAAGGTGGCTTTATTTTCCCTCCTAATCTGATCCCTTTTCACACTGGGATTGTTTTATTGTCCTTTTACTCTTCTACTGCAAAAATGGAGCAATTATAATATTCCAACTAGCAGTGGATAATCAGGAATATTACAGTCCTCCCCGCTCAACAGCTGCTTGCCCATAAGAAATAGTAAAGAAGGAT
Source organism: Pinus albicaulis (assembly GCA_034641835.2). NCBI lineage: Eukaryota > Viridiplantae > Streptophyta > Pinopsida > Pinales > Pinaceae > Pinus > Pinus albicaulis. The sequence goes on from CM076584.1 coordinate 598,052,988, forward strand.
GCTACAAGATCTTCTCTCCCTCCCAAGTGGCATCCTCATCTGGTAGATTCCTCCATCGAATCAGATATTCCTTGATAACTCTATTTCTTAGCTGCCTCTCCCTTGTGTCTAAGATTGCTTCTAGCTGCAAAATTAGGTGGCCCTCATCATCAATGGCGGGGAGATCCATGTTGGCAACTACATTCCTCCCAATGGCCTTTTTGAGGCAAGAGACATGGAAGATATTGTGGATCTTGCTTCCCTTAGGAAACTCCAACTCGTATGCTACCTTACTGACACACTTGATCACCTTGTATGGCCCATAGAAATGTGGTTTGAGCTTCTCAGCTCCCTTCTCCTTGAGTGTGGACTGTTTATAAGGCTAAAGACGCAGATAGACTAGATCTCCTACCTCAAACTGTCTCTCTATGTGACCACGGTTTGCATATATCTTCTGCTGGTTCTGGGCAGTAGCAATGTTGTCTTTGAGGGCTCTAAGTATGTCCTGATTCTCCTGAATCCATTCCTTTTCTCTTGGAGCCTTACTTGCAACAAACATAACATCAGAAAATTAGAGTGCCTCATACCCATATAAGGCCTAGAATGGAGTCATGCCAATAGACATATGGTGAGTAGTGTTGTAGCAATACTCTCCCAAGTGGAGCCAACGTAGCCAAGCCCTCGACTGCCCTGCAACATAGTTCCTCAAGTAGCCTTCTAGCCACTTGTTCACTATCTCGGTCTGTCCATTGATTTGTGGGTGATAGCTAGTACTTGGAGTCAAATCAGTCCCCACTAACCGGAAAAGTTCTTGCCAAAAGCCACCCATGAAGCAGCTGTCCCGATCACTCACTATGGTCCTTGGGAGACCATGGAGTCTAAATACATCTCTGAAGAAGAGCTCAGCTACCTGTGAAGCAGTATAATGTGCAGAAATGGCAAAGAAATGACAGTACTTTGTTAGTCTATCAACAACTACAAAGATACAATCCTTACCCTGTATTGTTGGTAGGCCGGTGATGAAGTCCATAGAGATGCTTTCCCACTTCCCATCTGGAATAGGTAATGGCTACAATAACCCAGCAGGGTGGGTGTGCTCTCTCTTATTATGCTGACAAATTGTGCACCCTTTGACATGTTGGAGAACATCCTCTTTGAGACCCTTCCATGAGAATCTCTCTCTTATGGCCCTATAATTCTTTGTGAAACCTTGATGCCCTGCAAGTGGGGAATTGTTGAGTCTCAATTCTGCATCTTTTCCATACACTTTTCTATACCTTTTTCACTCACCTGAACCTCCCAAGTTGTCAATATCATTGTATGTTAATTGCAAAAGAGCATCTAACATGGTTTTTAACTATATTTTTGTGTCTGTTGTTTGATTTAGATTTTGTTCATTTAGCTGCGGAATCTTGCCACTTTCCGCAGCTGCTGCAACTTTCCGCAACTATTTTGTGAAACTCTATGTTACAGGTGTCTACAGGAAAAACGAGCCACATGGGCAAGTCAGAAATGATGTGGACATGGTTCGTGTCCTATTGGTTCGAGAAAACTCATCTAAAGAAGCCGCGGTCAAAGGCGTCCACATGGAAGTCAACCATGGAGTCTCACGGTGACAGGACTCTATTTCGTGTCACGTGAAGGTTCATATGGCCGTTTCTGAGCTTGCGGAGGACAAGTTGACATCTGTACATGGCTCCATAGCCGAATTCAAGCATCCACTCCTCATAGATTTACTTTCCAACACGGCCATGATCCTAGATCCGTGGACGTAATGGTCTACGTGTTTTGTATTAGCATAAACTTTAGGAAATCAGTTACATTACCTTTTGTTATATATAATGCGTTTGCATACGCATATCGAGTTAGTCGATGTTAGTCTCTGTTATCTTTTATTAGTCTGCTCTGTAATATAATTACGCTGCCTTAGTGCCGTAATACCACCTTACTGTTATGACTGCATTTTAATATAAAAAGACTCTGTTTTCAGACTTAATTCGTACTTGAAGATTGTTGCCAAGGCTGGTGTAGAGGGCCCCTGCTCAGCTAAGGTTTTGTGCATTAGTGTATAGTTCTTGTTTTATTTCTTTAAAGCTCATTGTGCCATAATCCATTCACATGTTTATACATTGCATCTTTTATGGTATATATGCTTCATTTCTATTTATAAACTTTCATGCTTTCCATTTCACTTCTGTCTTTCATGTTTATGTTGTTAATCACTGATCAGTGTTCTTGTTTAAGGTTATAGATAGGCAGCCCGGGCATTTTCATAGCTTTTTGACTAATCACATGGAATTAACATTGTTCTGCTGCTAATTTGTTTTTCTTAGTTTCTGTTTAATTTCAGTACTGCTTTGTTTAATTCAGTTTTGCTCATTTGCTTCAGTAGTTAAATTTAGATATATTAAACTGCTCATAACATCTTCAGTTGCCTCCGAAAGCCACGGCTGGACTGATGGTGAGGGATTGTATTATGAAATGTGTAGTTTATTATTAGTTTCCTTTCTGCAAATTTAGATATATTAAACTGCTCATAACATCTTCAGTTGCCTCCAAAAGCCACAGCTGGACTGATGGTGAGGGATTGTATTATGAAATGTGTAGTTTAGTATTAGTTTCTTTTCTACAAATTTAGATATATTAAACTGCTCATAACATCTTCAGTTGCCTCCGAAAGCCACAGCTGGACTGATGGTGAGGGATTGTATTATGAAATGTGTAGTTTGGTATTAGTTTCCTTTCTACAAATTTAGATATATTAAATTGTGCATGACATATTCAGTTACCTCCGAAAGCCACAGTTGGACTGATGGTGAGGGATTGAATTATGAATGTATGGTTTGATATTAGTTTACTTTCTGCAAATTAGATATCAGTTACTCAAGTTGTTTATGGTTACTTCCGAAAATCATAGCTGGACTAATGATGAGGGATCAGAAGACAAGTTGATGTAAATTGATTTAAATTTACTTTATTGCAACTTCTGGATTTCTTTCAGCATAATTTATTTTGTGTTTAGACAGCAGCAAGAATAGTTTGGTTTCACGCTCACTAGTTCACTGTTTTGATTCATTAGATTAGCAGCATCTTTTCATTTTAGCAACGCATTTTCATTTCCTTTCAAGTTTTGTCATTATAATTTTCAAATTCCTTTTTAAGTTTCAAGTTGGTAAATCATTATAGAGGATATAATTTCCTTGAACAAACATAACCATACTTGTTTCCATTTTAGAATTTCCATTTCATCTTAGAAAACCAAAAACGACAAAAAGTTAAGAAATAGGTTATCTTGCACATATAGTGCGCCACACTTCATCAGCTTACGAATCCCGGATTGACAAATTAAATGTAGCAATTTAGGACACACTAAATTGACCAAACAAGAATCATGTAATTCTAGTAAGATATTCTCATTGAGCTTGGAATTCTTAGCCAAGAAGATTTGGTCCCAGTAATAGATGATCTCATCCATCACCTTATACCTCTCATCCGATACCACCCCATCAAGTATCTCACATGAAAAGCCATCTTTGGAATACTCAACTAAAAGTTGAGCCTTCCAATCTGCATCCATGCCCCTCAAAGACAATGATGTAGGCCTCCTAGATAGAGCATCAGCCACCACATTTCTCTTTCCCTTGACATACTCTATGTCAAAGTCATATGCTTGGACTTTTCTCACCCACTTTTGTTGTCTCTCCTGAAGTTGCTTCTGTTCAAGGAATAATCTAAGACTGTTATGGTCAGTCTTCACCTTGAACTTATTCCCCACCAAGTATTGCTGGAATTTGGCTAATGCATGCATTATATCCAACATTTATTTATCATATATGGGGTATAACCTTTCATGAGGAAGCATCTTCCTTCTCTCAAAAGCTACAGGATTCCCTTCTTGCATCAAGACTACTCCAATTCCTTCACCTGATGCATCACATTCTAGAACAAAAGGTTGAGAAAAATCAGGCAAAACCAATACAAGACAACTACTCATTACCTCTTTGAGCTTATCAAAAGCCCTCTGCACTGTAGGTGTCCAATGGAAATCTCCCTTCTTGGTCAAGTCTAGGAGTGGTGCTACTAGTTGTGAAAACCCTTTCACAAACTTCCAGTAATAAGTGCATATGCCCACAAACCCCCGGAGTTCTGTGAGATTTTTGGGCTCAGGCCAATCTCTGATAGTCTAGATCTTCTCCTCATGTACCCTCACTCCATCCAATCCTATGATGTGCCCAAAATACAACATCTCTATGAGGCCAAATTCACATTGGAGAGCTTGGCATAGAATTTTTTCTCCTTAAGGATATGTAAAATTGTCTCAATATGTTGCAGGTGCTCCTCCCAAGTGTGGTTGTAGATAAGAATATCATCAAAGAAGACCAATACAAACTTTCTAAAATGACCACGAAAGATGTGGTTCATGCAAGATTGGAAAGTTACTGGGGAATTGGTCAATCCAAAGGGCATCACCAAAAACTCAAAATGCCAATAGTGACATCTGAACACTGTCTTGGGGATATCTTGCTCCCTTACCTTGATTTGATGATACCCGGATCTCAAATGAATCTTGGAGAAGTATTTAGATCCCCTCAAATCATCCATTAGTTCATCGATCCTGGGTATAGGGTACCTGTTCTTCATGGTCTTCTTGTTCAAGGCTCTATAATCAATGCACATCCTCAATGTGCCATTCTTCTTCTTTACCAAGACCACTGAAGAAGCAAAAGGACTAGTACTTGGCCGGATGTGTCCTAGAGCTAGCAGCTCTTGGATGGCCCTCTCAATCTCATCCCTATAAGCCTTTGGGTGCCTATAAGGAGTGGTGATTACTGCTTGGATCCCTTTCTCCAACTCAATAGTGTGTTCAAACCCTCGGTCAGGAGGTCTCCCTAGTGTGATATCTCCAAATAATGTAGAATGTCGATCCAAAAGAGACTGAACATCTGGATGCATTGGTGAATCCTTGCCCCCTACTTCTGATATATGCAACTCCACTGTCCATTCTACATCTCCTCTGCACAGATCTGCTTCCATCCTATGTGCTGAAACAACCTGAGGGGGGTATTTGTTTATGCCCTTGATCTTCTGATACTGACCACTCTTCCCTTTTTTCCATTCCATCTCCAAAGTTTTCCAATTAGTGGTAACTCTCCCAAGAGCGATCAACCACTGGACTCCCAATATGACATTGGTGTCTAGAATATCTAGTACAAAGAAGTGATCTATCAAGGTGTAGGTTCCCATGGTAATGAATAGTGTTGGAACATACTTGGCACACTGTAGGGTCATATCTCCTGGGACCAAGACTGAGAATCCCTTGAACTCCTCCATGTGGATCCCTCTCCTTTGTACCAGCTGTGCATCAATAAAATTATGATTTTCTCCACTATCTATTAGTACAGACACTCTTTTCCCCATAATATTACCTCTTACCCTCAAGGTAGAATATTTTGGGACCCCTCTTAATGCTGCAATAGCTCCCCTTCTTGGAGAAAAGTCTTCTATGGATGGTACAACGATGGCCTCTTCCCCTTCCTTGGAGAAGGTCTTAACACAATGTGCCTCTCCTGCAACACATTATTCCTTCAAATCATGAACAAGGATTGTCTTCTTCAGCCCTGAAGAGGTCTCCTGCTGCAGTAATGTTCTTTCCCTGGACAAGGTGTGTTGTAAGTCTCTAGCTTTCTCCATTGCTTCAAGGAGAGTGGTTGGTTTAGTAGATTTTACCAACCACTGCAATGGTTCAACCACCCCATCAATAAACATGCATAACTTCCTACTCATAGTGAGGTTGGATACCATCACTGAAAGCTGCAAATATTCAGCAATATAGTTTTCAAGATCTCCCTCCTGTTTGAGCTTGGTTAACTTGACAAAATGGGCTTCTGAATCTCTCGAATCAAATTTTTCCAATAATATTTTGGTGAAGACTGAGTATGAAATGATATGATGATGCCCAAGTGTGTTCAATCCATGAAACCACCATTCATGAGCCTCCCCCTCCAAGTGCAACACAACTATCTTGATGGCTTCTATTTCAGATACCTTGTTGAGCTGAAAGTAAGTGTCCAGCTTCTCCACCCAATCCTTGGCTGTACACTTAGGTGTTCCATCATAAGTGGGTAAGAATAACCTCCCCATACTATGTTGTAGGTCTTAACCTTGCATAAAATTCTCCTCCTTTTGATGAGGATTAATTCTCCTTACATCCTTGATCTGGCAAAACTCCTGAAAACTCAAGTGTTCTTTGAACCTTTGAGATTGGGATTGATATTCCTCAAAATACTTTCCCTGTTTTTCCTCCTTATATTTTCCAAATAGAAATAAATGCATGGTAAATTTTTGTGGTGCAGTTGAATTCTCCATGCCATATGACGTGTTGGTCCTTGCCTCATGGCAAAACCCTATAGAATCCCCTTTATGCCTCATCTCCTTGAGGTCCCCTACAATTTTCTGCAGGTTCTGGAGTAAGAGTTTCGAAACATCTTCCTCTTCCATGCTAAAGATAGATTATCCCCACAAGCTGAGCAAAGAGTAGAGCTTCGATACCACTGTAATATTCCTTTTCAGGAATTGCTGCACTCTGGACAGTGAAAACACTGTATTCAGAAAATTACGCTATAAAATCATGAAAAGGGACTTGGATCCTCTTATATATGTTGCATATGTCTTACATTCCAAAGGGAATCAGAAAAAAATCATTCTAGCTGCATTAAACAGATCTCCCCAACTCAAGATAGCTAAAAAACACCCCAATCCCATGACTTTCAACTACAAAATTTCTGAAGACTGCAATAGTGTAATTCCCATGAGGTTTTCCATGAAAAATGATGAAATAAGACTGATCTAGAGATTATATTAATAATGGAGAAAATAAATGGAGGTTTAACCTCTTCTACACAATAAATAAGGCAACCCGGCAAGGATTTCCGACATTACACATGTATAAAAGGCAGTACTGAAAAAAATGACGCAGTCTACTGTAACTCTGTATTTTACATGACTGAATATAAAATTAAATAGCTGATCAATACATAAAATTTCCAAAGTCTTTCCTTAATAGACTTCTCGGAGTGAAATAGACACCTCCTCCTCCAATACAAGCACAAAATCAAGGGGTTTAACCCTGCTACTGCTGCTCCTGTAGAAAATATGAAGTTACTAGAATTGACTACACTGTAGATGTTGATGACTGAATGAATTTAGATGATGTAAAATTATCTCAGAACCTTCCCTTTTGATCTCTTAAACAAGATGATCCAAAGGTGAGGATGGAATTCCCGCATGAGAATCATTTGCACTAAACAGTGCTGCAACTACAGCTAAATAGCTGAAGATTGCAAGTAGTCAAAAGAACAAACATAGATGAATATTGAATTCCTTCCTTGCTGCTATCCCCTTCTTCTTATCCTTGGTGAGCCTCCTCACCCCGGACCCCACTCATTGATGAGGTGACTTCCTAGAAAATATTCATCTTCCAAAACTGCGTTGTCCTTGTTGGTTTCCCTCCTCTTGTAGCAGTGCTATTGACTTTGTCAACTGGATCTAGTTCACCTGCATTGCCCCCCTTTCACACCAAGGTGTCTTTATTTTCCCTCCTAATCTGATCCCTTTTCACACTAGGATTGTTTTATTGTCCTTTTACTCTTCTACTGCAAAAATGGAGAAATTATAATATTCCAACTAGCAGTGGCTAATTGGGAATATTACATGATAGGGCTCTTGGTGGGAGTTTGTGGTTTTCCCCACCTCACCCTTTGACTCTTCATAGTTATTAAGTACATAGGTGCCTAACTCCTTCTTTTTGTTTTGACAAGTGTGCTCAAAGTAGTTAGGGTAGCAGCTACTTCTTGATTTGTGATGTTTGCTGTCATGCTGGTGTCTTGAGGGGAGGTTTCACTGCCTAGGATAGGGTCCAAATCTTCCTTTTCCTCAATCTTTTCTTCCTCCTTTCCCTTATATTTTTCTTTTTCTATCTTTGTTGTCTCTATGTTTTCTGCCTCAATTTCCATCTCTTCTTTTTCTTCCCTGTTTCTTGCCTCCTCTTCCTCTTATTCTACCTCCTCTTTAGCCTCTTCTTCTTCTTCTTCGACCTCACTCTCTCTAAAGATAGAAGTAGAGGTTTTCCCTGTTTGGGTAGCTATAAAGGCTTTCGTATTCATGTATATGAAAGAATACCATGATACAAGTAGGTTCAAACTTCTCAAAGCATCATTTACAATTAGTTTTATGAGGCCATGATGGGCCAAGTGCTGTTATTTTCTTTGCCTCACCTTATGGCTCATGTCAATTATGGAGTTCAGGAGGAAGTGAGGGATGCTTAATATATATTCAAGTGGGAGTTCTCCTTGAAACCTAAGTTCATTTAAAAATATGAAATGATACCCATAGACCACACTAAGTCTACCTTCGCAAGAAATAAAATTCATGATGTTGAAAGCTACTTCATTCCAAGGGTATGGAAGGCTTTCTCTCTTCACCCCATTTTTGTCTTTAATGTACTCCTCTCCTGGTAGAAAGAAATTATTTTTTCTTGCAGTGCTAGGCATTCTTTTCTTAACCCATTTTACTCCTAAGGGAAAAATTTTAACTCCGATTATGATTTCAAGAGATAGTGTGATGGCTAGGACTCTAACCATAGTGGTGGCTCTCTCTTTTGAATGTGAATTTGAAAGCCACTACAAATTCCATAGTTATATCTTCATCTGAACCTTTCAATGGCTCAAATAATCCTAGCCATTGGTGATTTCAGAATATTTCCATGACTTGAGGGTGTTTCCTAATTCTCTTAATGTCAGTAGGCTCTCTTCTATTGAATCCCCCTCCCATTTTAATGGTTGTGATATGAAGGTGGTGAGCGGTTTGAGAGTTATGTCTTGGAGAAGGAGGTCTTGAAAAAAAATGCAAGAAAATTTATTTTACCGTTCAACTGTCAAATTTACTTAGCTGAGTGTGAATTGTATGGAAAAATTTCAGCGTTGGAGGATGGAAACCACTTAAATTTTTACTCTACTATATTTGTTTGAGAGATGGAGGCTTTGGGAAGAAAATTCACCCACAGGCTGCTCTATGTTTCCTTCTAAACCCTTGTTGATATGCTTCTGAAGTTGCCTATAGCAAAACTCTGTTTCTTGTAGCACAATGGTGCATGCAAGCTCAAACCTCGATGCTACTCTTCTGATGGCTCCCACTGCTCTCCTACTCTTGCTGCTCTTCAAAATTTTCAATGCAATGGTGAAAATGAGACAAATATTAGCTTTATTGGATTTCTAACTAAATTTGGAGCATTGTGGTTACTCGTACTTAACACGAGTTTTCCTCTTTGAGACCATTGGTCCCACTTCAGTTAATCATTGCTAAGCCTCTTGATCACTCTCTTCATAACCATACACTCTCTCTTGACTTGATTTGACTTGCCTAGGTGGAATGCACTTTTACTTTTCCTCCAGTTTCACTTTACGAAGGTGGCCAAGTTAACTGGCCACCTTTTTTCCTTTTAAATTTCTAAAACTCGACATTCAACCATTTTGGTCATTTTGGATGCGGGCCATACCTGAGCTTACCTGGTGTGGGTGAGGTGCCGAAGGAGCTGGTGCAAGGAGCTAGAGCTAATGGTGGAAATCTTGGTCTTTTCTTTGTTGTATCTTTATGTTTTGTTTATTTTCTGAGTGAGCAACTTTTTTTGAGTGAGGTGCTTGTCTTTTCTGAGTGAGTTGTTTAATGTTTCTTTTCTTTTCTTTTGCAGGTGCTACATCGAGGTCTTCATGTGCCATTTTTGGTGTTCTTTCCCTTATGGAGTTTGTTGGTGGTCTTTTGGAGTCATCCTCATCATCTTTCCTTCATCTTTTGGTCTTGTTGTGCCACACACATATTTTCTACAGGAAAATTTCTGATACCTATAGCAGTATGTTTCTTGCCTCTTCTTGATTTAGTTTTCTCAGAAATGGAGAGAGATGGTTCATGGAGGCTATGGAGTAAGTCATGGAATGAATGTAGTGGAGTATAGGCAAGTGAAATGGGTTCCATGCCAAGTTTCCAATGATTTAGCTGCTAATGGTGAAACATAGGGTTTAAATAGGGAATCCTTGTGCATGGAGTGAAATAAGGGTTTGAGAATGATAGGTATAGGAAAAAATGAATTATCATGCCCTTTTTGAAGTTCAAAAATCCCTGAGAGGGATTTTTCCTTCATGAACTAGTTTCCTGTAGCATTTACACGAGCTTCCTATAGGGCTACATGAATCCTGTAGCTACCTGATTTTCTTGTAGCAATTATAGTTTTAGGGAAAAAATGAAATTGTTACATATTTGATGGGTGAAATGGATGAATGGATGTATGATGGAGTGGCTTATGGAGTGTGAAAGAAAAGGAGAAGAGAGAATGAAGAGAAATTTCTCCTCTGGATCCCAAAAACCATCTTTAATCAATAACCTGCAAAACAGAAAAACAAATATGTGCATAGGTATTTTTCTTCTTTTTCCTTTTCTTTATTTTCTTTTCTCATTTTTTTCTTTTCTTCTATTTTTTTTAAGGTGAGTGAGCTGCCTCCACAGAGGTTTTCAACCCACAAGCCTGCCTTGGGTGCCTCAGAGAGGTTTTCACCCAAGGATCTTTTATTCTCTCTTTTTTTTCTTTTTCTTTATTGTTTTCTTGCTCCAAGACTGCCTCATGGAGGTTTTCAACCCTAGAGTTGTCCTAGGGTGCCTTAGAGAGGTTTTCACCCATGCCTCTTTAAGGATGAGTTTGAAAACATTTACATATATTTAGATTGTGAATTGGAAAATTAAACTGATGTACAGGATAATATAGATAAACAGTTTGAGGTTTATGATGTAAATTAGTTAGCAAATAAAAGTGTACTTAAATCAAAATTGCATGAAAAAGACCCATAGAAAGAAGAATTTGAGGTACTTCAGCTTAAGGATAATGTCTTACCTAGAGGACTTGTCACTTTAGACTAACTTTTTGATTTCAATGATGTAGCGAAAAAACAAAAAATAGAACCCACGGGAGAAAACATAGAGGAGTGTAACATAGGTAGTGAACAAAATCCAAAAATGATAAAAATGTCAAAATCACTGCCTATTGTTACAAAAAAAGGTATATTGCCTTGTTCAAGGAGTTCATAGATGTTTTTGCATGGAGTTATGAAGATCTGAAGGCCTATGACACTAGTATCATACAACATAAAATACTAATCAAATAAGATCAAAAACCATTTAAACAAAAACAACATAGGATAAATCCTGTCCTAATGCCTTTGGTTGAAAAAGAAGTAAAGAAAATGTATGATGCTAAAATCATAGTTCCTATTAGATATTCTAAATGGGTATCAAACATCATGCCTACAAGAAATAAAACTGGAGAGATCAAATTATGCATTGATTTCAAGAATCTAAACAAGGTCTCCTTAAAAGATAACTACCCATTAGGAAAAATGGACCACATATTACAAAGGGTAGTAGGATCTAGTAGGATTTATTTGTTAGATTGTTTCTCAGGTTACAACCAAGTCTTAGTGCATCCTAATGATTAGGATAAAACCACCTTCACTACACCATGGGGAAAGTTTCATGTATGTGAAAATTCCCTTTGGGTTGATGAATGTTGGAGCTACTTTCTAGAGAGAAATGGATATTGATTTTGCTGATGAAATTGGACATTTTATTGTTATTTATCTGGATGACATTACTGTCTATTAAAAAACTGATGAAGAAAACTTGGGCCATCTAAGAAGAGTATTTGAAAAATGTAGAAGGTTTGGCATCTCTTTAAATCCTAAGAAAACATTTTTTGGTCTGGAAGAAGGAAAAATTCTTGGTCATATTACTTCTAAGTATGGTATTAGGATTGATCCCAATAGGATTGAAGGTATACTTAAAATCAATCACCCAAGAAACCTCAAATAAATTCAGTATTTTATTGGTAAAATAAATTTACTAAGGAGATTCATTCCTAACCTTGAAAAACTCCTTAGAAACATAACTAACACGCTTAAGAAAGATTAAAAAATAAAGTGGAATATTGAAGCTAAACAATCTTTTGATTTATTCAAACATGCATTAACAACAGCTCCAGTGCTAATTAGCTGAGATTTTATGTAATATTCAAAATCTGGAACAGCTACACTACTGGGAATATGTAAAGATATTACCAATGTGGAGATCAACAATACATAAACATGAGCTGGAAAATAGCAGTGAATGCATTGATACAAGAATGCTGGAAGATCCACATAACCATTACATTGGATTATAGTAGCAACAATGTATACAATATCTTGAGGAAATAATCTCTCAAGCTAGGCAATGCAGCCTCAATGGAACATATACATGGCAAATGGAGAAATACTGCTACACAAAAGAAGCCCTGGATATGACTGCGCAATCTATAAAGGAGGACTGCTGCAAAATAGTCTCAATACAAAAATGTGACAATATACATCTCAAATAAAAGATGGGGAGCAAGATATCAACCCCTGGAAACAACAATACACAATCCTTAAAAGCATTGGCTGAAATAAGTACAAAATGGCAATTCTGCAGAAATGCCAGAGTTGCTGGGTAGTAGCTGCAACTCAGAAACTGGAAATGGATGTAGTTAGCTAATGATGCTGCAAACGATGGCTGAATATCATCCAAAGGATATCTCAGGTGAAAGGTTGATCCAATCCCTGAAGATCTCACCCTCCAAAATAGTGGAGAAAGTCCCCACTGCAATTGCACTCAGAAATAATGGAGTCTAGAGAAGGGACTGTTCTGTTGGTGAAGGGAAGTGTTTGGCCTAATGCCAATGATCTGCAATATTCTCTCACTAACCTCCCATAAGAATAGAAGCTCCCTCCTTTGAAAGATGAGCCAAGGAAATGGTGTTGTGGAGTCCCCACTGCAACACCCTGCAACACAAAGTTATCCTGCTACAGGAATAATGCTGTGACTGAAGGAGGTGGCTTTGGCCTTGAGCCAAGAGATGTGGAGAATGAAGAACAATCCCTCAAGAGGCCTCTCAATAAGGCGAAGAAATCCTAAACAAGAATTCCCCGACAACTTTGCTAAATAGCAAAAAAATGCACAATGTCTGCATAGACAATGAAATCAATAATCCAATTCATGAATAAAAATGACTGCTGTTTGGTCAATTTAGTGTGTCCTAAATTGCTGCATTTAATTTGTCAATCCGGGAATCGTAAGCTGATGAAGTGCGGCGCACTATATGTGCAAGATAACCTATTTCTTGACTTTTTGTCGTTTTTGGTTTTCTAAGGTGAAATGGAAATTCTAAGATGAAAACAAGTATGGTTATGTTTGTTCAAGGAAATGATATCCCCTATAATGATTTACCAACTTTGAAACTTAAAAAGGAATTTGAAAATTACAATGACAAAACTTGAAAGGAAATGAAAATGCGCTGCTGAAATGAAAAGATGCTGCTAATCTAATGAATCAAAACAGTGAACTAGTGAGCATGAAACCAAACTATTCTTGCTATTGTCTAAACACAAAATAAATTATGCTGAAAGAAATCCAAAAGCTGCAATAAAGTAAATCTAAATCAATTTGCATCAACTTGTCTTTCTGATCCCTCATCATTAGTCCAACTATGATTTTCGGAAGTAACCATAAACAACTTGAGTAACTGATATCTAACTTGCAGAAAGTAAACTAATATCAAACCATACATTCATAATTCAATCCCTCACCATCAGTCCAGCTGTGGCTTTCGGAGGTAACTGAAGATGTCATGCACAATTTAATATATCTAAATTTGCAAAAAGGAAACTAATACCAAACTACACATTTCATAATACAATCCCTCACCATCAGTCCAGCTATGGCTTTCAGAGGCAACTGAAGATGTTATGAGCAGTTTAATATATCTAAATTTGCAGAAAGGAAACTAATACTAAACTACACATTTCATAATACAATCCCTCACCATCAGTCCAGCTGTGGCTTTCGGAGGCAACTGAAGATGTTATGAGAAGTTTAATATATCTAAATTTGCAGAAAGGAAACTAATACTAAACTACACATTTCATAATAAAATCCCTCACCATCAGTCCAGCTGTGGCTTTCGGAGGCAACTGAAGATGTTATGAGCAGTTTAATATATCTAAATTTAACTACTGAAGCAAATGAGCAAAACTGAATTAAACAAAGCAGTACTGAAATTAAACAGAAACTAAGAAAAACAAATTAGTAGCAGAACAATGTTAATTCCATGTCATTAGTCAAAAAGCTATGAAAATGCCCGGGCTGCCTATCTATAACCTGAAACAAGAACACTGATCAGTGATTAATAACATAAAACATGAAAGACAAAAGTGAAATGGAAAGCATGCAAGTTTATAAACAGAAAGGAAGCATATATACTATGAAAGATGCAATGTATAAACATGTGAATGGATTATGGCACAATGAGCTTTAAAGAAATAAAACAAGAACTATACACTAATGCACAAAACCTTAGCTGAGCAGGGGCCCTCTACACCAGCCTTGGCAACAATCTTCAAGTACGAATTAAGTCTAAAAACAGAGTCTTCTTATATTAAAATGCAGTCATAATAGTAAAGTGGTATTACGGCACTAAGGCATCGTAATTACATTACAGAGCAGACTAATAAAAGATAACAGAGACCAACATCGACTAACTATATATGCGTATGAAAACGCATTATATATAACAAAAGGTAATGTAACTGATTTCCTAAATTTTATGCTAATACAAAACACGTAGACCATTACGTCCACGGATCTAGGATCATGGCCGTGTTGGAAAGTAAATCTATGAGGAGTGGATGCTTGAATTCGGCTATGGAGCCATGTACAGATGTCGACTTGTCCTCCGCAAGCTCAGAAACGGCCATATGAACCTTCACGTGACACGAAACAGAGTCCTGTCACCGTGAGACTCTATGGTTGACTTCCATGTGGACACCTTTGACCGCGGCTTCTTTAGATGAGTTTGCTCGAGCCAATAGGACATGAACCATGTCCACATCATTTCTGACTTGCCCATGTGGCTCGTTTTTCCTGTAGACACCTGTAACATAGAGTTTCACAAAATGGCTGCGGAAAGTTGCAGCAGCTGCGGAAAGTGGCAAGATTCCGCAGCTAAATGAACAAAATCTAAATCAAACAGAAGACACAAAAATATAATTAAAAACCATGTTAGATGCTCTTTTGCAATTAATATACAATGATATTGACAATTTGGGAGGTTCAGGTGAGTGAAAAAGGTATAGAAAAGTGTATGGAAAAGATGCAGAATTGAGACTCAACATAACCCCACTGTGAAGGTGTTGCATGTCCTCATGCAACCAAAATTTTGATATTCCTTCCTTAGTTCATGTGCCTTGACACTTCAGCTAGTACATCCAATCCTTGGTGCTGCCAACATTCTGGGTTTCTTCATTAAGCACCTAAATTTGATATTAACCAGTGCTCTGCTCAACTTCTGACATTTCCTTTTCAATTTCTTGTTCTTCTTCTGCCATATTCCCAGATGTAACATGGTATTATCATGGATGATTTTGTCCAATTTACCTTGTTCTTTCAATGTCTCATTTTCATTTTTGATGTGCCTATTTAAAAGCTCTAGCTCAAAGATTTCCTGTTTTAGTGATTGGACTAAATCATCCTATACTGTATGAGGCTGAATGGACAAAGTACTAGGATCTGTAGCTGCCTTTTCCAAAGATTCTATATAGTCATATACTTCCTGCTGCTTGGGGTCTATATGAGGTGTCATTTTTATTGGGTTGTCCCCAAAATGCTGTGAAGGAGAGTTATCTTCAAAATCTGGCTGAGAAGGGCTCACATCAACATCTTGCTGAGAATGGGATGGAGTAATGTCAATGTCTGTCTGAGAATGAAATGAACCAGGTTCACTAACTGACTGGGATGGACTATGGTCAGATGGGGACTGTTCAGATGTCTCCTCTCCCAAATCAATGAAATGAGGACCCTTCATTTGTGTTTTCCTCAATTTCCCCTTAAGTCTGCTGCTTCTTCTCACACACTGTGGTACACTATCTTTTTGTTTTTGTTTCCATTTTTCTGTCTTCTTGGCCATAGAGGACTGTTTTTGAAGATAAATTAATCTTTCAGATAACACTTGGTGATCTTCTTCTTCGGAAGAAGGGGTTTTATGTATAGCCTCAATAGTTTTTCTCTCTTTTGGTGTTATTGGCTTCTTACCTTTGATTTCTTTCTTCTTCCTCTTTGACAGTCTCTCTTCCCTATCATTTCTTTCAATTGTAGTAGTAGGAGTATTTTGGATTTCATCAATTGTTCTTTTTCTCCTACTTCTTCTTGCTGTGCTACCTTCAGGAATTTCTTGAGTAGGAGTAATTTGGGTTTCATCATTTATTCTTTTTCTTCTACTCCTTCTTGTTGTACTACCTTTAGGAATTTCCTGAGGTTTCTCAAAGAAATTTCTAACCAGAAATTGTTCCCATGTGTCTTTCTTTTCCTTTAACTCCTTTTCAATCAAAATTTTTACAAGGCCGTGGTGATATAGATGGGGTTCTACATCTCCTAAATGCTTCTGAACAGTCACGGACATTTTCTTCAAACTATTGAATAGAAAATATGGGAGATTGAGAGTTTGATTATCTAGAAAATTCATCAATAACCTGGTATGGTACATATACATGGACCCAAAACGGCCTTCACATGTAATGAATTTCTGAACAACTAGCAGCAAAGTAGCCCATTCCTCTTTCAATGCATGCACAGGAATTCCTCTTTTAAAAACAGTTATGTCCATACCTTGGTTTCGTAAGATTGTTCTCCATGCTTCATTACTGATGCTTTTATTCTTAAACCAACGCTCACCCTCCTGAAGAAGTTCCGTGGCTGTTGCTATAGATGCTTCATTGACCGCAAACTTAAGGTCTCCAATCTCTGCTTCCAAGCCATTAAACGACCTTGCGAATGCCTTCTTCACTTCTTTATGATAACCTTTGAATTTATGTATAAACCGCAGCCAATTTGCTTTCTTCAATATATCCCTTACTTGCGGATATCCCTCCATAAACTTCGGTCCTTCCGATTCTGCTCTTAGCAATTTTCCCATTCTTCTTTTCTGCTCTTCACAAATTTGCCTGCGTGAGGGTTTAATGGAAACAGAACGGTTGAATGCACAGAGATGAGCACAATGACTGTGGGTAAATGTCAGAGAGTGGGTATATAGATTATAACGTAATAGAGAGCGGAATGGAGTGAACATAACAGAGAGGGGTTTTCGTGAGCACGGTAGAGACACGACAGAGAGATTAACAGAGTATAACACATCCGGCAGCGTTTTGAATTTTGGTGGCTGCACAATAAATATGAGCACGTTTCAACAACGGTTATGGATTTATGCGGCTGTAAGAGTTCGTGGTCAAATCAAATACGTCTCATTATCACCGGTGGGATATTGGAACATGAGTGAAGATCGGGGGTTTAATGATGGAACCGTTTGAGAATGAATGCGAGAGGGTAATATGGAGATCGTGAAAGGTTACAGAATTGTCAATATAATCATTGCACATAATGGATGGAGCTTATGGTTCAGCACTATATAAAAATGTGTTTTTCAATGCTATTTGAAATAAATTTTATTCATACCTTTGGAATCTTTGCCTTTTCCCTTGGTCTTCAACTAATTGCTCTTTATTGGTGTCTTGAATGCTCCAGGTCTTCATTTTTTATCCTCTCATCTGCATTTTATTTCATGATTATGGAAATAACATCTGACTGTACATTCTTTCGAAAACAGAGTAGTAGCTGCGGAATCTGCTTCTGGTTGCGGAAACTGGAGTCAGCTGCGAAAACAGATGTCAGCTGCGGAAACTGACACAGCTATTACTTGAATGAATGGAGATGAACAGATGACAAATGACCAGATGGAAATGGTCATGAAAAAGATTTTTATTGATGAAATGGAATGAAATAGATAAAATGAAATGGAATGGAGTGAAATGAAGTGAAATGAAATGGAATGAAGTGGAATGGAATGGAATGAATGGTCACAAAATTTGTGAAATGAAAGAGAGATTTTTTTTTTGGAAAATATAGAGTGTCAGGTGTTCTTGATTTTCACCCTATATTTTCTATATAAGACTGCCAATCAATGATTGGTTTTCAGGCTTATACCATTTTATTTTTATTTTTATTTTTTTAAACTGAAAAGAACAAAAGCTAGGCTGGTGGAGAAGAAGAATTCTTCTGTACCAGCCTGATTGCAGAACTTTCTTGAAACATTTTGACAAAATCCTCTTTTGAGAGTGGCTTATGATAAACTTTCAATCTATGGCCATTCACAATAAGAGAAGTTTGAAACTCATCAATGGTCTTGATTCTTACAGCTCCATTGCTAAAGATCTTGTCAATCTCATATGGCCCAAGCCAATGAGTCTGAAATTTCCCTTGAAAATCTTTAAACTTGGAGTCAAATAACAATGCCCAATCTCCTTCTTGAAACCTCTTCTCTTTGATATATTTGTCATTCCATTTAGTTCTTTGATATTGAACTAGATCAGTTCTTAGAATTGCTTCTTGTCCGATCTCATCTAGCTCATTCAACTGCTCCATTCTATGCTTTTGGGCTTCTGATAAGTCCATCCCCAACTGAACTGCTATCTTGAAGGTCTTGACTTGGAACTCAATGGGGAGCAAGACTTCTTTCCCATAAACAAGTTCATAGGGAGAATGTCCTGTTGTATTCCTCCATGTAGTTCTGTAGGCCCACAGTTGTATTTCTCCATGTAGTTCTGTAGGCCCACAAGGCTTCAGGAAGCCTTTCTGCCCAATCTCTTCTATGTAGATGAACAGTTTTGGTGATGATACTTTCAAGAAATTTATTTGTGGACTCCACTTGACCATTTGCTTGCAGATGGTAAGGAGTAGATCTTCTGTGCTTGATTTTGTATTCTTCCATCAATTTATCCACTAAATTGGATGTGAATTGGCTCCCCTGATCTGTCACAATTTCTCTTGGAACACCAAAGCGAGTAAAAATATCCTCATAAAGAAAATGAACAACTGAATTTTCAGTAGCATATACTAATGCTTTGGCTTCTACCCATTTAGTAACATAATCAGTACAAACCAATATATACTTCTTTTGCTTAGATGGTGGATTAATAGGTCCAATGAAATCTAAAGCCCATTTTTCAAAGGGTTCAATGAGTACCCGTGGTTGCAATGGCATTTCATTTGAAAGGGTAGGTTTCCCTACTCTTTGGCAGTTGTCACACCTTTTGACATATTGTTTTGCATCTTTGAAGAGGGAAGGCCAATAATATCCTAAAGAGAGGATTTTATAGGCCGTCCTTTTGTATGCAAAGTGTCCACCGCATGGTTCATCATGACATGCCTTAAGAATATCAGGCATTTCATCTTCCCTGACACATCTTCTGATCACAAGATCTGGCCCTGTTTTAAACAATTCGTTAGAAATCCATGAATATTTTGAACTCTCCTGAATAATTTTTCATTTTTCACTTGGAAATAAATGTGAAGGCAGTTTCCCTGTAACCAAATAGTTAGCAATATCTGCATACCAAGGAGTCTTAATAGTTACCGCAAACAAGTATTCATCAGGAAACTTATCCTCTACAGGAGAATCTTCTTTAGTATTCTGAATCCTAGACAAGAAATCAGCTACTGTATTTTGTTTCCCCGGTCTATCCAACACAGTAATATTGAATTCTTGCAAAAGTAAGAGCCATCTTGTCACTCTGCCATTAGTAACAGGTTTGTTCATTAAATATCTAATTGCAGAATGGTCAGTATGAATAAAAGTTTCATAGCCTGGTATGTAATGTCTAAACTTATTAATTGCATGAACAACAGCTAAAAACTCTTTTTCAGTCACAGTATAGTTCAACTCTGTGGGAGTCAAATTTTTACTGGTATAATAAATGGCATAAGGAACTAAATCTTTTGACCCAACACAGCTCCTAGAGCTGTATCTGAAGCATCTGTAGAAATATGGAAAGGGAGTTTCCAATTTGGTCCTCTTAAAATAGGTGCTTCAGATATTCTTGTTTTCAAAGTTTCAAAGGCTGATTGACATTTAGGATCCCATTTGAATTCACAATCTTTTGTAAGCAATTTGAAGAGTGGAGATGCTATTTTAGTGAAGTTTTCTATAAATCTTCTATAGTAACCAGTAAATCCTAGAAAATTTCTAACATCTCTTTGACAATTTGGAATAGGCAACTTGGAGATGACTTCAACTTTTGATCTATCAACCTTAATCCCATCTCCTGAAATATGATGTCCTAAAACAATCCCTTCAGTGAACATCATAAAGCATTTTTCATGGCTTAATGAAAGGTTTGTTTCTTTACATCTTATAAGAACTTTTTCCAAATTTTCTAATGCCTCCTCAAATGAATTACCATAAACTGTAAAATCATCCATATAAACCTCTACACAATCATGGATTAGATCAGAAAAAATTCCTAGTACTGCTCTTTGGAATGTTGCAGGTGCATTACATAACCCAAAAGGAAGCACTTGGTAGGAAAAATTTCCCCATGGACAAGTAAATGTGGTCTTATCTTGATCTTCAGGTGCTACCTGAATTTGATTATAGCCACTAAAACCATCCAAAAATGAAAAGTACTTTTTACCTGCTAATGTGTCTAATACCTGATCGATAAAAGGCAAAGGAAAGTGATCCTTCAAAGTTGCTTTGTTCAATTCCCTGTAATCAATGCATACCCTCCATTTACCATTCTTTTTAGGTACTATAACCAAAGGAGAAACCCATCGGCTATCTGAAATTCGATAAATGAAGTTTACATTGAGAAGTTTTTGGAGCTCTTCTTTCACTATCTCCCTAAGATTTGGATTCATCCTTCTTTGAGGTTGTCTGATTGGTCTACTGTTTTCCTCAATATAGATATGATGGATACAAGTCTTAGGATCAATACCTTTCATGTCAATATACTCCCATGCAAATGCAATAGAATGTTTTTGCAAGATTTTGGTTAGTTCTTCTTGTTGTGATTTTTCCAAAAGTTTGTTGATATTCAGTGTTTTTCCTGGAAAAATATCAATAGTAGAACTACCAAACTCTTCCATAGAGTAAAGAGACATTTGTCTTGATGATAAATATTCTATGTCAGATTCCAACTGAAATTGTGTGGGGTCATATTCTGAAGATGTCTCAAAATTTTCTAATGTGTTCAGAATTTGACTATCCTCACTGATTTCAGAAATGGTAAAGACAAGTTGTATAGTGTCCTCATCATCAACCCATTCATTGTCTCCTACTTCTGTGATTGCTCTTGCTGGAGAATACAAATTGAATTTCTTTGTCGAATTACCATTAGAAATGTACATGTCCCCATATCTACAACTAATAAAAGCATCAGCTGTGGCTAGCCAAGGTCTTCCTAAAATAAGTGGGTGCCCTCCTAGATTACTCTTGGGAGTCAAAATCATAAAATCTACTGGATATTCCCAAGAATCTAAGGAGACTGAAATATATTCTAATACACCATCTAGTTTAATAATTGATCGATCTGCAAGTTGCAGTAAAGTAGGTGTAAAAAGAAGGTTAGGAAGTTTTAGCTGGTCCATAGTTTGTCTACTCATAATGTTGATAGCAGCCCCTAAGTCAATCAATGTGTTTGGAATTTCTATCCCATTTATATGTGTCTTGACAATTGGACTTTCTGGATCTACATACTTCTGCATGGTAATTTTTCCCATCATAATGTCTGCAATCTTTCCTACCAGGTGGATTCTTCTTGTGTCCTTTAGCTTCCTTCCTGGTCTTTTGAAACTCAATTCCTTTATGGTTTTTGCTAGAATAGGAATTTCTCGAATGGCTTGTAGCAATGGAATCTTGATACAAACATTCTTCAATTCATCTAGAAAGTCATAGTTAGGCAAAAAAATTTGTTTTTCCACCCCCTTATCAATTTGTAGTCTTTCCGGAAAAGGAGGTGTAGATGAAGATACATGTTGCTCAACTATAGGAGTTGTGGATGTTAGCTTTTCTTTTTCTTTTTGAATTTTTGAATTTTGAAGAGATTCTTCCTCAGAACCCTTATTGACTTGAAGAGAATCCTCCTCAGAGGTATCTTGCTCTTGGATATCTATAGAAGGTTTTTCTAAAACTCTACCAGATCTGAGTTGTACATCGTTGAGAGGAACAATCATATAGGTAGGAAATTGTTGTCCTTCTACCATGTAAGTATTTTGAGGATTCTTATTGTTAGGATTTGGCAATGGCTGAGCTAGAAGTTGATTTGTCTTTTGTTGGTATGGGAGCATGAGTTGAGGATTTGGATTTTGTTGAGAAGGTTGTTGTTGTGGAAATGGCAATGAAAGTTGTGGATTTGGATTTGGAAGTTGTGGAGCTTGTTGATTTTGAAAAGATGGAGGATATTGATAAAATTGAGCAAATCTCCCATAAGGATTTTGCATCCCTTGTACCCATGGCCGATATGGATTTTGATGTTGGAGCCAAGGTTCTTGCCAAGGATTCCAATTTGGTGGGGTTTGAAGATTCATAGGGTTGTTAAACCCTTGAGTTTGTTGTCCCTGCCAAGGTCTTCTTGCAACAAAACAGAGAGATTCTACTAAATTTGGGTCTTCTTGAAAAACAACTTTGAGTCCAGGAATTGAAGGACAATCCTTGATCTCATGATTCTCTGAGCAAATCATACATGTTTCTACAACTTTTGCATCCAAGGGACATTCCATTAAAGCATGTTTCTTCCTACATTTCGGACAAAAGATGGCTAAAGCATCTGTTTCTGCTTTCTGCTTGTTTTGGATTTTAAGGGTGTCTAGTTGTTCACTAAGGCTCCCTAAGATATCAGTTTTGAACTCATCAAGCATGTTACCAATCTCTGCCCTACTTACTGATCCAGTTGCAAATTTGTTAGCCCTAATAAGAGAAGGATCCCTAGGCCCTTTTCCTGTTTTAGATTTTCCTCTTGAGAGATGGACACATAGTTCCGTTATGTCACGAAGTGGAAGTTGAGAAATGTCTCCTTTCCCCATCATGTTTAAAATATCTATCCATTCATCTCTAATGGCTTTTAATATGAGGGCTTTCAAGGTTTCATCATCTAGGTTGCTCATCTTTGCTCTTTTTAAGTTGTAATGAAATCTTTCAAGTAAATCTTCCAAGTTTTCATCTTCTTTTTGCATCATTTTGAATACCTCATCCTTGTGATTGGTGGGCATACAATAGTCCAAGTATCTATCCAAAATTTTTTGTTTCATATCATTCCAAGTCCTAATAGATTGAGTGGCCAATCCCATGAACCATTTCAAAGCAGATCCCTTCAAAGTTGAAGGAAACAGTTTGAGTTTTTGAGAGTCTTCCATATAATCATAGGTTCGTCACACAACTTCAAACTCAAACAGAAATGTTTCAGGATCCTCACTTCGCAATCCATAAAAGTTAGGGAGAACAGATGGTGAGATATTTTTCATCGTTGCATGAGTTTCCTCATCAACTATAGGGAATCCAAACAAGTTGTTTCCTTCCCTATTTCTACCATTATTTCCTTCACCATTGTTGTCTCCATTGTTTCCTCCTCTTCTACCTCTACCTCTACCTCCATCTATTACTTCCTCCACCATGATAGTTTCTTTAGAGTCCTTAAAGTCCTCTAGTTTTTCTACCAAGGGAGAATGAGAGAGAGTCTCTTTGTTTTCTAAATGGGATTTAGTAGGTGGTATAGGAGAATCCTCTAATTCAGCTGCTCCTTGAGTTCCAAAAATCTTAAGGCTAGGGGTAGATGGTGGTGAATCTGGTCTATGCCTTGAAGAAGATGGAGTTGTGAAAATCGAACTCTTTGCTTTATCTATAAACCTTCCCCTAGAATCTCTTGCTCTATGCATGTCATTTTTTATTTTTATTTTTTATTTTTTAAAAAGTTGGGCTAATAATTCTCTTTCTGATCTTCCAGGTCACACTAGGTGCAAGAAGAGAGCATACTTAAGAAATTACTAAACCAATAATTCTCTTTTCTGATCCTCCAGATCACACTAGGTGCAAGAGGAGAGCATACTTCAAGAAGTTATCAAGTTTTCCCTTCTTTTATGATTTTGTGTTTTTTTTTTTAAGAAATTGGCTACCTAGTTACACTTCCCCGGCAACGGCGCCAAAATGTTTGGTCAATTTAGTGTGTCCTAAATTGCTGCATTTAATTTTTCAATCCGGGATTCGTAAGCTGATGAAGTGCGACACACTATATGTGCAAGATAACCTATTTCTTAACTTTTTGTCGTTTTTGGTTTTCTAAGATGAAATGGAAATTCTAAAATGAAAACAAGTATGGTTATGTTTGTTCAAGGAAATGATATCCTCTATAATGATTTACCAACTTGAAACTTAAAAAAGGAATTTGAAAATTACAATGACAAAACTTGAAAGGAAATGAAAATGTGCTGCTGAAATGAAAAGATGCTGCTAGTCTAATGAATCAAAACAGTGAACTAGTGAGCATGAAACCAAACTATTCTTGCTGCTGTCTAAACACAAAATAAATTATGCTGAAAGAAATCCAAAAGCTGCAATAAAGTAAATCTAAATCAATTTGCATCAACTTGTCTTCTGATCCCTCATCATTAGTCCAACTATGATTTTCGGAAGTAACCATAAACAACTTGAGTAACTGATATCTAACTTGCAGAAAGTAAACTAATATCAAACCATACATTCATAATTCAATCCCTCACCATCATTCCAGCTGTGGCTTTCGGAGGTAACTGAAGATGTCATGCACAATTTAATATTTCTAACTTGCAGAAAGGAAACTAATATCAAACTACACATCCATAATTCAATCCCTCACCATCAGTCCAGCTGTGGCTTTCGGAGGCAACTGAAGATGTTATGAGCAATTTAATATATCTAACTTGCAGAAAGGAAACTAATATCAAACCACACATTTCATAATACAATCCCTCACCATCAGTCCAGCTGTGGCTTTCGGAGGCAACTGAAGATGTTATGAGCAGTTTAATATATCTAAATTTAACTACTGAAGCAAATGAGCAAAACTAAATTAAACAAAGCAGTACTGAAATTAAACATAAACTAAGAAAAACAAATTAGCAGCAGAACAATGTTAATCCCATGTCATTAGTCAAAAAGCTATGAAAATGCCCGGGCTGCCTATCTATAACCTGAAACAAGAACACTGATCAGTGATTAACAACATAAAACATGAAAGACAGAAGTGAAATGGAAAGCATGAAAGTTTATAAACATAAATGAAGCATATGTATCATGAAAAATGCAGTGTATAAACATGTGAATGGATTATGGCACAATGAGCTTTAAAGAAATGAAATAAGAACTATACACTAATGCACAAAACCTTAGCTGAGCAGGGGCCCTCTACACCAGCCTTGGCAACGATCTTCAAGTACGAATTAAGTTGGAAAACAGAGTCTTCTTATATTAAAATGCAGTCATAACAGTATGGTAGTATTACGGCACAAGTGCAACGTAATTACATTACAGAGAAGACTAATAAAAGATAACAGAGACTAATCGAGACTAACTCTATATGCGTATGCAAACGCGTTATATATAACAAAAGAAATATAACTGTCTCCTAAAGTTTATGCTGGTGGAGAACACGTAGACCATTACGTCCACGGATCTAGGATCATGACCGTGTTGGAAAATAAATCTATGAGAAGTGGATGCTTGAATTCGGCTATGGAGCAATGTACAGATGTCGACTTGTCCTCCGCAAGCTCAGAAACGGCCATATGAATCTTCACGTGACACGAAACAGAGTCCTGTCACTGTGAGACTCCATGGTTGACTTCCATGTGGACGCCTTTGACCGCGGCTTCTTTAGATGAGTTTGCTCGAGCCAATAGGACACGAACCATGTCCACATCATTTCTGACCTGCCCATGTGGCTCGTTTTCCCTGTAGACACCTGTAACATAGAGTTTCACAAAATGGCTGCGGAAAGTTGCAGCAGCTGCGGAAAGTGGCAAGATTTCGCAACTAAATGAACAAAATCTAAATCAAACAGCAGACACAAAAATATAGTTAAAAACCATGTTAGATACTCTTTTGCAATTAACATACAATGATATTGACAACTTGGGAGGTTTAGGTGAGTGAAAAAGGTATAGAAAAGTGTATGGAAAAGATGCAGAATTGAGACTCAACAAGGATATTCTCCAAGGCTCTGTTGGTCACTTCCACTTGGCCATTCGCTTGAGGGTGGTAGGTAGTAGAAGTCGTATGCTTTATCTTTTTCCTCCTTAGAATATTCTCAATGAGATGAGATGTGAATTGTGCCCCTTGATTAGTGACTACTTCTCTAGGGTATCCAAATTTTTAAAACACATTCTACCTCAAAAATTATGCTACTTTCTCAGCCCACTTTGTCAGGTAGTCATTGCAGACTATGATATACTTTTTCTATCCAGATGGTGGATCAATAGGTCCAATGAATTCCATGCCCCATTTATCAAATGGCTCAAGAGCCACCTAAGGGTGTAAAGGAATTTCATCCCTTAGTTTAGGTTTCCCCATTATTTGGCACTGGTCGCACCTGCTAGTGTATCTTTTGGAATCCTGGTGAAGGGTAGGCCAATAGTATCTTACCTACAAAACTTGGAAGGCAATCCTTTTTGTAGAAAAGTGGCCTCCACAAGGGCTATCATGACATGTAGAGAGGGTATCAAAAGATTATTCCTCCATCACACGTATTTTGAGAATTTGGTCAGGACCTAGCTTAAAGAAATTTCCCCCATTCCATGTGAAAGGGGCGATTTTTCTGATGATATTTCTTTTCTCCTTGAAAGAGATATTAGGAGGGAAATTTACAACAACCAAGTAGTTAGCCATGTCAGAAAACCATGGTGAGAGTGTTGATATAGTGAAGAGATGTTCATTTGGCAGTTGGTCATCCACCTTTTTCTTTTTCATCTATAGATAGAGCTAATCTGGATAGAAAATCCACAACACCATTCTCCTTTCTAGGTTTATCAACAATGGTTAGGTCAAACTGTTGTAATAGTAAAAACCATATAATTATCCTAGCATTAACATATGATTTTTTCATTAAATATTTTATGGTTGCATGGTCAGTGTGTACAAAGGTCTGATATCGAATGACATAATTTCTAAATTTTTTTAAAGCATGGACAATGGCTGACATCTCCTTCTCTGTGATAATATAATTGAGTTCGTCCTTAGACAAGTTCTTACTGATGAAATATATTGCATAAGGTAATTTGTCTTATGACTGCCCTAATGTTGCCCCCACATCTTTTTCAGATGCGTCTGTGTGGATGTGGAAAGGCAGAGTGCAATTTGGACCTCGGAGAATGGGGGCAGTAGTTAACTTTCCCTTAATTATCTCAAAATCTTCTTGACAAAGGTTGGACCAAGTAAACTCAGAATATTTGGCCAATAAACCAGATAGTGGCGAATCCATATTACTGAAATCTTTGATGCATATTCTATAATAGCCAGCTAACCCTAAGAAGCTTGTAACATCTCTCTACTTTTGAGGAGTAGGCACCCTTTTGATAATAGTGATTTTTCTCGCGTCCACCTATATTCCTACTTTGGAGATTGAGTGCCCCAACACAACTCCTTCTCTTTTCAATAATTCACACTTTTATAGGTTGAGGGAGAGATGCATCTCAATTCACCTTCTCAGCACTTTCCCCAAATTGGAGAGAGCTTCCTGGAAGTCATCCCCATAGGGTGTGAAATCATCCATGTAGATTTCAACTGAGTCATGGACTAGATCAGAGAAAATGCTCTAGAAAAATCTTTGGAAGGTAGTTGGGGCATTGCACAATCCAAAGGGTAGGACTCTGTAAGCGAAGGTACCCCAAGGGCAGGTGAAAGTAGCCCTGTCTTGGTCTTTAGGGCTAATTTGGATCTGGTTATACCCACTAAACCCATCTAAGAAGGAAAATAACTTATTTCCTACAAGGCCATCCAAGACTTGGTCTATACAGGGAAAATAGAAATGGTGCTTCTTGGTGGCTTTGTTAAGTTCTCGATAATAAACATCGATTCACCATTTTCCATTCTTCTTCAGTACTAGAACAAGAGAAGATGCCCACTCATTGTCTCATATAGGATAAATGAAACCTGCATCCAACAATTTTTGCAGTTCTTCTTTGACCATGTCCTTTAGAGCTAGGTTCATCCTTCTTTGGGGTTGTCGCATAGGCTTGCATCCTTCCTTAATGTAAATATGATGTCTACATACTGAAGGATGCACCCCTTTCATGTCCTTGTAATCCCAAGAAAATGCATCTAGGTTTTCTTTTAGAAGCTAACATAGCTGATTTTCTTCTTCATCTGAGACGTTTGAGTTGATTTTCAGATATCTAGATGGGCCAAATTCTATAGCCTTGGTGGTTTCAGAGGTTGAATCGACTGAGTGAAATTCCATCCAAGGTTGGATTTCAGATTCTTTGACTAGATTTTCAAGCGGACTATTAGTAGGGGACTGGTTTTGAATGACATGGTCGATGAGTTCTCTTCATCAAGTTGTCCCCCTATGAGAAAAACATCTATGGTAAAAATGTCAGTAGTGTTATATACCTCATCTTTTTCATCCTCCAACCATATAAGTAGATCATGATCAATGGAAGGTTTCGCTGGAGGATATAATACCAGTTTTTTAGATAAGGGCCCATTTTTAATAGTTATGTTCCAGCCTGACAACTGATATAAGCATATATAGTGGCTAAAAAAGGTCTCCCTAAGATGAGAGGATATCCATTGAAAATGGTTTTTGGTTGCAGAACCAGGAAATATGTAGGATACTCCTAAGATTCAATTGAAACCATAACATCCTCAACAATTCCTTCCGGAGTTACTGTGGACCGATCTGAAAGTTGTAGAATTGCTGTGGTTTTCCTCAAAGTCCCTTGGAGGTTGAGTTTCAACATAGTTTCCTTGGTCATGAAATTTATGGTAGCCCCAAGATCAATCAGATTATTGGGGACTATGACACCATCTATATGCACATCTACAACTAGACTGCCAGGGTCTAGGTACTTTAGAAAGATCACCCTTCCCAACATTATGTCGGGAAGTTGTTGCATTGATAACATCCACCTTATATGTTACATTTCGTCACAAAAACATTTTATATGTTGGCACTGGAGTTGCGTACAATAACATTATTCCACTCTTTATGATTTGGTACTTGGAGATTTAGTTTTGTGACTTCAGTGATCAGATATCTTTCTCAACATCATTGATCAGTTATTTTGTATGTGATACTATGACATGGCCTTGATATGTAATTTTTTTAGGCTATGATCAGATGATCCACTATGTACTTTGTAGTTTCCTTCATACTTGTATACATATTGGATCCACTCCATACTTGATATGTAGACATGATTTAATTTCACTGAGCATGGGTATGCCCGCCACATACATGGGCTTACTTTTTTATCTCTTCCATTGGTTTTTGGTAGGCTGAAATATGGTGAAATCCTCCCAATTCCTTGCATGATTCATCTAATACACTTAATACATTTCAGCCATCATGTACCCCTTCTGACCTCATATATTAGGGGGCAGTTTTTATAGCATCATTTTCCACCTCTGTATACTTGATGCTCTGAGTCATGTCCTTGGGCATCCCTTTCCCTTCAGACTTGGTCCTTTACCTAAAAAAGATTATTTTGAATTACATATGCAACTCTGACCTCTCAAAATTGTGTGCACACGTGGGTCCAGTTATACCCAACCTGCGTATATAATTTGAAATGCGAAAAAAATATATAATTCCCTATTTTTTGGGTGGGGTTTACGAGTTACATTGGAAGCCTAGATACAGGAGCCCGTGGCATAACTACATACCAAATGAAACAACTGTTTTGGGGTGGTAGAAATACACCTCATGGGAATTCCTTAAGGGGAGAGAGAGATAGGTATTGATCTTATATCCATTTAGTCCCTGATCAAATTTGATTTATCCATGTGCCTCCTGCACTTCCCAGATTGTGGAAACCCTTGTTTCCCTCATGGAGATGTTCATTCCTCTTATATTAAATGCATGTGTATGCTTTTGGAAGGAAAATTTTTTAGGCCTGGGCTAGATGGATCTGAAGGACGATTTTTCTTGGAGCCATGGCTGAATTAGGTGGTATTCCTCCACACATATTTACATTCATGAATAAATAAGCTATGTCTCATTCTTGATTTTCATGATCTTAATGTTTTATACATTTTATGATCCTATTATGAATGATTTCATGTTATTTTGCATATAAGCTTATATGATCTAACATTAATGGTGAGCCCTGGTATTGCACTAAGAATGTTGAAACTCTCAGAGGCTTCCCTACTTTACTTTATCAACCCGAGTTTCATACAAAATTGGAGGTGACAGTGATATATACAGAGTAGATGCATTCTACTCATGTCATCCTCTTCTGAGCTTTACGAAAGGGTGCTACTTCTAGGGTTTCTGAATGAATTCTTTCACACTTCTGAATTTCGGCCAAGGGATACAAATGATTCAAAGCCATGGCACTATCGACAAGTACATAACTACACTACAGCAAGAAAGTACATGTAACTATTCTTCAATGAAATAAATCTACACATTAAGATATGATAAGAAATGAAAGAAAACTAGGTGTCTTGCATGAAGTAAATTTTTGAATTGAAATTACATAAAGGAAACTAACCTGATCACACTTTTCTAGGAAAAATGGATAAACACACACTACTTACTCTATGCTCTATCTATCATGCTTTTAATCATGCAACTAATCATGAGCTAACTATGCTTGTAAATGTGTTTCTTTTCACCTAGGAGAAGAAATAATTAATGTGGATTATGGAAGGCTTGAACACATGGGTGCAAGGTTGAAGGTGTATGGGTGATTTTTTTAGGTCTATAGGATGTGGATGGTGGTTTCTGGGCTTAAATAGGGTCCCACTGGTGCTGCTTCAAGTGTTGCTACAGGAAAGTCCTGAATTGTTATAGGAAACAGTCTGAGGGCAATCCTAGGAAAAAAATAGGTGTGAAAAGGGTAGTGAAGGTGGAGTGAAGGTGGCTTTGGATGAGTGGAAGGTGGCACACTCCTTGTCCAAGCTCAGAACCTCTTGGGAGGCCTATCTTGCAACCCTATGGTTTTCTCACGATGTAGGGATGAAAAATATGAAAACAGAGCTCATGGAGATTTTGATGAAGAGAGGGCTGATGAAGGGTGAGAGATGAATTTGAAGGTGCTGGTGAATTTCTCCTTGGCTATGCTACCTAAACCTCCAAGAAAACTACCTATTCGTGCAATAAAGATGGACAAATTCTTGATAAATACAATGGAAAATATGACTTGAATTTGGAAAGAAAAACTACTTTAACCTACAACTAGATATCTAACATAATATTCTAAACATATCCATGGAACTACAACAACCTAACTTATCCACTCCAAAAAATCATAACCTAAAAAGCAATTTTGGCCTATGGGGAAGGTCTACCCTCCTCATGCTCCAATGAAAGAGATGAGAGGGGGAAGCTTGAATCAGAACTATCTGAATTTATAACCTATTCTACCAACATGTAAGAAAATTAAATCTACAAAAAAATGCAAATGGAAGCAAACTAAAAACAGTGAATGAAAATGCAAGAAAACTAGCTAAATACTCATAAGCACAACTAGCTAAAATGACATGAAAGTAAATAATTATTACACAAGAGAGACTATGGTACATGGATTAGGCCCTAAATGATTCGGATTTATGTAGGAACGCAACAAAATATAGAAATAACCATAAACATAGAGATGCAGCGGAAATAATGCATCATTTCCTTAATATCAAATAACATAAATATGCTTACAGACATAGTGGAAATAAAATAGCTAGGGTGCTGGTAGCAAATCTCTGAGAAGAGATGTGGTGGCTACAGACCTCTGAACTGTGTTAAAATGAGGCATTAGGGCCTATTTATTATTTAGAAACAATGGAAAAACTGAAACGTCCAAAAACCTAACTCTAGAAAATGAAGCGCCAAAATTATGGGTCTCGTTTGGGTAAATTGGTGTTTCAACCTCCCAGGGACGTAACTTTGGCATCCAATCTCCATTTGACGTGCTCAATAGCTCGTTAGAAAGATATATCCAAGGAGTACAACTTTCAATGTGAGCAACATCAGTCCATGGAGATCAATGTTGCTCCCAGTTTTCCCAAAAAAACGTCATTTAGGGCCTCAAAACAACTCCAGAAGTTCAGGACCCGAAAAACTGCTAAAAATAGTAAGTTGTGATGTAACTTAAAAACTGAAAAAACTGACGGTGGTGGTTTAAATGGAATAGGTGGGTGGACACCAATATCCTCCTGGATCATTAAGGCCCCAAAACGGCTTCGGGAGTGCAGGACCCGAAAACCTGCTAAAAATAGTAAGTGGTGCTGAATGTGAAAAGTTGCAAGAATTGATGGTGTGGGTCCAAATGGGTTAAGTGGGTGGCCACCGATATCCACCTGGATCATTCCTCCCTCCTTAGGAAGCAATGGTCCCCATTGCGTTGAGAACCTTCTTGAGATGAAGCAAATTCTATTGAACTGGGTATTAGATTTGTTGAAGATGTCATGGACCTGTGGGTAGACATGCTGGATGCATTTAGTAAATTTGGTTTCTTTATCAACCTTAGACAATACCTGTGTGGATTTTGTATGTGTATTTGTAGGAGGTATGGAAACATCATGGGGCGGTGCGTTGGGGGTCAGATCAATGGAGTGCTTGTCCTGACAATGTAGAGGAACCTCTGCGAGTGAGGAGAAAATTTCCTCGTATCCCTCCATGAATTTTTCCATCTTCTGTAGCTGTGAAGGGGAGCCTTGTTTCGATGTTGTGGCCACAATATTCTTCTTTCCCTATGAGAAATTTTTAAGGAAAATGAATTTCCTGGTTTGGGAAACAATCTTACTACATTGTTTTGCAATATTCCAAGAGATGACAGGAGGCAGTACTACCTCCGGTATCCTGTACAAGTTATTTCCCAAAGTAATAATAATAGCATGAGGCCTAGACTCATACATAGCATGTCGCCTCCACAAGTATGGTTGTCCCAATAATACATCAGTTACATCAAGAGGAGAAACATCACATAATACCTCATCCATGAATGGCTTGAGTTGTATGGAAGTCGGCAATGTTGGCAGATGGGGATATCTCTCCCTGGGTGAAGCCACCCGATGGTATATGGCTGCAGGTGTGCTATGGTCGGTAGGCCGAGCCACTTCATGACCTCTGCTAAAATGAGGTTCTTTTGGCTTCCACTATCGACAAGAAATTGCAGCGGAGAACCCTTCACCCACATTTGCGAATGGAAGAGGTGCTCCCCCTCCTCTAGATCCTCTGGGTCCTCCCTTTGGATCTTGGTGGTGGCAAAAATGGCATTGGGATCCGCATCAATGATCTACTTCCCTTTTTCATTGCCTTTGTCTGGTTCTGACTCAGGATCAGAAAATGCATCTGATTCGGGTGCCTTTAGTTCGGCCACCAATGACTGTTTGGCCTGAGACTCATTTGTGCTGTGAGTGGGGCTGTTATGAAATTCACACCACTTCCTTATGTCCTTCTTTATATTTGTGGTGTTGTTCTGAGTCACACTACTTTTGCCTTGTCCCTTGTTCTTCGGTTCGGGGGCACCTTTCGGATTCGTAGATCCAAAGTCTCGCTTCTTCTGCTTAAATTTCTGCTCGATCTTAACGGCATAGCGATATGCCGTACCAAGCGATGTAATGTCGAGGAACTCCATTTCCTCCTGAATGTGCTTGTGTAGACAGTCGCGGTACTTGAGCACCACATTTCTCTTTGAATCTTTAATACCCAAATTTGTACGGAGGGTATGGAACAGATTCGTCAGTTCGTGCACATCTTGATCCCATTGTTGCTGTAGCATGGTCCATTGGATTTATTTTTCCTCATAGCTCACCACGGGGTAGTATTGTTCCTTGATGCCATCTTAGAATGAATTCCAAGTGGGTGTGGCCTAGAACAAAGAGGGTTCCCCTTCATCCTCTTGCTCATAGTAGGTTTCCCACCAATCTTTGACATGGGGGGTGGATTTGAGGAGTGCAAAAGTAATCTTTTCTTGGTCAGAGAAATCATGGACCAAGAAATACCCTTCTAGCAAATTCAACCATCTATCTACGGCATCTGCATCTATTTGGACTTAAAATACAGGAATATCAAATTTTACCTGTACCTTGAAGGGAGTGGCACCTCTAGAGTGGATGTTGGATGCAGATGCACCGTAGGTGGGCAGTCTTTGAAGGATCTGAGCAAATTTATCCATCATCGCGTTCATTTGTTTCTCGAGGGCCTCCTCGAGCAATATTTTGATAGGATCTCCTGCTCCCTCATCTTTCTTTTCTTCCACCATGGGAGGTCATCAGGGTTGGCGAGGCTAATCTTGCAAAGGTTCAACCAGATCGATCCCTGACTCCTTATACCCTGACCGCGTTGGGGACATGCAAAGAAAAACAAAGAAAGAGTAAACCTCTCTAATACCACTGATCTGGATTTATGCAGGAACACAATAGAATCCAGAAATAACCATAAACATAGAGATGCAACGGAAATAATGCGTCATTTCCTTAATATCAAATAAAATAAATATGCTTACAGACATAGTGGAAATAAAATAGCTAGGGTGCTGGTAGCGAATCTATGAGAAGAGATGTGGTGGCTACAGACCTCTGAACTATGTTACAATGAGGCTTGAGGGCCTATTTATTATTATGAAACAATGGAAAAACTGAAACGTCCAAAAACCTAACTCTAGAAGATTAAGTGCCAAAACTGTGGGTCCCGTTTGGGTAAATTGGTGTTTCAACTTCTCGGGGACGTAACTTTGGCATCCGATCTCCATTTGACGCGCTCAATAGCTCGTTAGAAAGATATATCTGAGGAGTAAAACTTTCTATGTGAGCAACATCGATCCATGGACCCACATCGGTCCATGGACCAATGTTACTCCCATTTTTCCCAAAAAAAATATCGTTTAGGGCCTCAAAACGGATCCGGAAGTTCAGGACCCGAAAAACTGTTAAAAATAGTAAGTTGTGTTGTAACTTAAAATCTGAATGAACTGATGGTGGGGGTTTAAATGGAATAGGTGGGTGGCCACCAATATCCACCTGGATCATTAAGGCCCCAAAACAGCTTCGGGAGTGCAGAACCTGAAAACCTGCTAAAAATAGTAAGTGGTGCTGAATGTGAAAAATTGCAAGAATTGATGGTTTGGGTCCAAATGGATTAGGTGGGTGTCCACCGATATCCACCTAGATCACTAACCCACAAGCCTAGCTCTCTGAAACTAGATCAGTGAAGCACAATCTGAATACTCATTTTATTGCAAAAGATAGTCTCATTACATCAACATGAAAGTCTCAAAAACTTATTACAAGGGCAAAGAGCCTAATGGGTTTCTCCAAATTTTGAATCCTAATGAGCTCTTACTCAACCATATTTAACCTAAAGGGTAGCTACCAAAAGCTCCCTAAAACGTATGCGATGAGTCCACTTGACTGCAAGTGAAGTGCAGCTTTGGTGCACTTGATCTTGGGTTTGCTAGGTTGCCTTTGATTTCGAGATGTTGGAGGGAATATCGAGGATCCATTGGATTCCTTTTGGAGTTAAGGAGGGTGGACAATCCCCCTATAATCTCTCCTTACTATCTATTTCGAGTCTTAATGGAAAAATCTTCACAAAAAATGCAATATCTTCATGATTTTCCTGCATTTAACTCATGTTAGGTACTCAAAGTATGATAAGCCTCAATGACCATCTCATAAGACCATAATATAATTAAAATTCAAGAAAAAGAGACTTTATAAGGAAAAAAGGTGACCATTAACCCCTCCAAATGTACCTAATGATGGGGCTCATCTGCTAACATCCTAAACATGCTAACATTTATTACTAGTATATGTGATTTTCTTGAGTGAGTTTCGGGTTTTGGAGCACTACGAGAAGCACAGGGTTTGAACCCTACGAGATCGCCTTCAAACGTAGGACCTACCGGTACGCCCTCTTCTTCCCAGTTTACTAGTTTAAAAATTAGGACTGTAAATTTGCTTGCTTCTTGTTCTTGTATGCTTCTTGCTCCGTTGGGGTCCTCAACCCAGACCCTAGGGTACCTCATCCCGTAACACAAAGAATAAATTTATTTTATTGTAAAATAGGTCATTTGGGCCTCCTCCATCAATTTAGGCTCAAACAGGACAAGTCGACCTACACTAGGTAGAAAAACCACTATATAAAGGCAACAACTCGACCTCATTTTTCACACACACTCAACATGTTCGATCTGCAGTTTTTGGGAAAAGAAAAAGTGTGAATTTATAAGGAAGAAGAGGAAAATTATAGTGATGGAGAAGGCGATCTCTCACAAGCATATGAAGTTTGAATTATCTCTCTTTTCCCACACATGTGAATCTATGAAGCTTCTGGAGGGGATGAAATTCTATAGTTGCTAGGGAGGCCGAAATTCTGAAGTTGGACCGAAATTTCTAGTTTGATGTTGTGTTGAAGCTACTGGACAAGAAGAGACTATTGAAGCTTGTTGTATCTCATTGAAAGGCTGACTTGGTGGAGGAGGAAAGACTATTAAGGTCTTGGTTGTCTCACTATGACATGAATCTACTAAAGGAAGAGTTATTGACTGGGTTTTCCCCTATATAGGGGTTTTTCTCTAGCTATGCACCTACATTTGGTGTCCTTGATCTTCGTGTTTTGATTTTGATAATTACTTGATGAAATAAGATAAAATAACAACATAAGAAAGATAATAATAACTCAAATAAATGACAAGTAATTATCAACAAATAGAAAATACTTCTGCCTTTCTGATTTTCCAACACATTAGAATAAACTATACAGTTTGGAAGGTAAGAATGAAGACTTTCTTACAGTCTCTTGGTGCATATATGTGGGACATATTGAATAATGGATATTATAGAGCACCAATAATAATTACTATAGATAATAAGCTTGATTTTACCCATAATGCTAAGGAAATGAATGCAACTATTTCTAGACTTCCTGAATCTAAATTGGTCAAATTCATGGATTTCACCACCAACCACGAAGGTAATATGGCACACAATGAGTAATTTTTATTAAGGGAAACATAAGGTAAACAAGGCCAAACTACAAGGCTTTAGAATATAGTTTGAGTCTTGAAATATGCATGAGGATGAGGAGATAGCTAATTTTTTCCTTTGAGTGGATGAAGTAGTCCAAAGAATAAGAGGAATTGATGAAAAACTAGAGGATTCAATCGTAGTTCAAAAGGTGTTGTGATCAATTCCTAAAATATTCAACCCCAAGAAGGTTCTAAGGTCACTCCTAGAAATATTCAATCCCAAGATATCAACTATTGAAGAAATGAAAGATATTAACGCTCTAATGCTATATCAGTTGCATGGAACATTAATGATTTCCTATGAATGAGAATTGCAAAAATATTAACAACAAAAAGGGAGGAATCCTTAAAAGTAGAAAAAATAAATAAATAAATAAATAAATCCAAAGGAAAATCAAGATGACTCATATTGCAAATCAAATGAAGAGGAGGAATTTTTTTTACAAAATTGAAGAGAGGATTAGGTTAATACAAAGGCAAGTTTCCTTTCAGGTGTCTCAATTATGGTAAAATAGTTCATTATGCCTCTGCGTGTAAACAAAAATAAAACAAGAATGAACATGAACAAAAGGATAAGTATAGAAAAGAAAAGGAGAAGGATATCAAAAAGAAAATTTTATATACTCAAGAGGATAATGATTCCTTAGAAGATGAAGATGTACAATCCTCAGATGAGAATAGAGTTAAGGGAAGTACAAACTAGTTCATGCTCATGGATTTAGAGACTTTAGAAGAAGAATATGCAAAGTCTAATGAAGAAGTGGT
This sequence comes from Pinus albicaulis, assembly GCA_034641835.2. Classification (NCBI taxonomy): domain Eukaryota; kingdom Viridiplantae; phylum Streptophyta; class Pinopsida; order Pinales; family Pinaceae; genus Pinus; species Pinus albicaulis. The sequence goes on from CM076584.1 coordinate 598,090,887, forward strand.
AGTATACTTTGAAGGTGAAATGATTAGTGCTTTAGAAGAAATTTAGTGGCTAAGGAAGAAGAATAAGATACAAAAAGACAAGGCATGTGAAAACCTTGAGGGGGTGGTTGTCACCCTTAGAAAATAGTTATACAATACCAAAGAAAAACTATTTCTTAATCATAAATTTAACTAAGGGACAAGTAAATTGAATGAAATTGTGAATGTTCAAATATCCTCTCATATCAAGACTAGTTTGAGCTATGAAGGGAAGTCAATTTCAACAACACTTAAAGGAAAGGAACCCATCAAATTTGTTGTATTAAGAGGACTAGACTATCATAAGAATAAATAACCTGAGCATAAACAACAAGAGAAACAAGGAAAAAAGGATAACAATAAGATAAATATAAATGAAACTAATAAGAAATAACAACAATTAAATGCAACAAATAGTCATAGAGTTAAGCAAAGAATTATTGTGCCTCCTATAAGAAGAAAACAATACAACAAGAAAATTTCTCCCATGTATGAAAATATTTTTCCTACCTATTATTTCACATGCATGAACTATGGACATAAAGCTACAAGTTGTAGGCCAAATTTAAGATATAGGCGAATTATAAATAAAAGAAAGATATTCTAATAGTCAAATAACATATTTTTCAGGATAAAGAGATATATACCCAAAAAAAACAAATTTTTTTTCTCCCTTGGATGACATATTGGAATTATATAACCATCATACTAATGGGCATAAGGAAACTGAATGTATAATCATAATATTTAGACCAAATCTTGAGAACAAAGAAGAAAAATAAAAACCCAAGGTATGGCGACAAAAAAAGGATGAAAGTAGTGAATTTTGTGGCATTGTCTTGTATGCACAAAATCAATGTATTCATTTGTATGTAGAGAGTGTATGTTTTAAGCATATCATAGGTGATAAGAGAAAATTACCATAATTAAATGAAACCAACAAAGCAAATGTCATGTTTGGAAATGATGCTCCAAGTAAAATCATGGGAAAATGCATTGTCAGTCTCGTAAATGGAAAAGGAAAAACTAATATATTTTTATTTGTTGAAGGTTTGAAACAAAATCTACTGAGAGTATCTAAGATTTGTGACTAGGGATATGATGTTCTTTTCATTCGGAAGGCTATGAGTTAAATCAACAGACACATGTGAAGTTGTTGTTGAATCTATTAAATCAAAGAGTAATATTTTTGTTTTAAACGAAAAGAACGAGAAATGTTGTCTGAGTAGATTTGATGAGAGAAGGTTATGGCATATAATATTGGGCCATTTAAATTTTGATCATATTGTAAAGCTGAGTAAAAATAATGACGTCAGTGACTTGCTAAAAATCAACCTAAAATCACAATTTTGCAAATCATGTTAGATTGGGAAACAAATTCATGTGTCTTTCAAAGCAAAAGAAAACTTGTTCACCAAGTTATTATAGTTGGTTCATATGGACTTATGTGGTCATTCAAGAACATAGAAACCTAATGGTAAGCTATATTTTATGATAATTATTGATGATTATGGAAAACTAATTTGGGTTTCACTATTTAGGGAAAAGTTAGAAGGTTTTGAGAAGTTTAAACTCTTTAAAGCCATGCCTAAAAATGAATCTAATTGAAAAATAAAGTGTATAATATCTGATAATGTTGGATACTCTACCTCTAAATAATTTTATGAATATTGTAAGGAGCATGGCATAAAAAAGGAAATTCACCATTGCAGAAACTCCATAGGAGAATGGTGTAGATTGAAGGGCAAATAGTCAATACAATAGTTGGCAAGAGCAATGATGGATGTGAGAAGTATACCACAAAGGTTTTAGGCTAAATATACTCATAAAAAATGGCTATTTTTAATAAAACTCACTTCAGGACAAATAACGACGAAACACCCTATAAACTATGGTATAGGAAGCTAGAAATAATCAAGCACTTCAATGTCTTTGGAAGCAAGTGCTAAATTAAGAATAATGATGAGAAAATTAGTAAGTTTCATGTCAGAGAGTATAAAGATATATTTCTTGGGCATTCACATAATATCAAGGGTTATAGATGTTATAATAAAAAATCACGAAAAGTAGTGGACAATATTGATGTCAGATAATATGGTTCTACTCCTCTCAAAGATACACAACGAACATATCTCGGCCCAAATGATTAGGCTAGCCATGAAGATTATGATGAATAGTTTGAGGAAGAAGTCAATTAATATGCATAAATTCCTCAACCAAAATATCCCTAAAGGAATGTTCAAAGGCATCATCCTTCTAATAATATTGTAAGATATTTGGATGCAGGAGTCCAAACTAGAAGAAGAGTTATGAATTCTTCTAATCAAGCACATATTACTATTTTTTCCATGATTGTACCAAAATATTTTTCTCAAGCTAGCCAAGATGATAATTAGATAAAGGCCATGAGTGAAGAGATAGATCAAATTGAGAATAAATATACTTGGGAATTGGTTCCAAGATCGATAGAGAAAATTTCTCTGCGACAAAATGGATCTTCAAAAATAGCTTGAGTGAGGATGGGAAAGAGGTGAGAAATAAGAATAGATTAATATGGAAAGGTCGTTCTTAAGTTGAAGGATAATATTTTGATGAAACCTTTTCTCCCATAGCCAAATTATATACTATTAGAATTTTTTTGGATTTTTTAAGTCACAAAAAGTTCAAAATATATCAGATGGATGTAAAATTGGCTTTCTTGAATGGTGAGCTTGAAGAAGAGGTTTACATTGAGGAACCTTAATGTTTTCAACTATCAGAAATTATGATCATGTATGCAAGTTTAAAAAGGTAGTGTATAGTCTCAAACAAGCACCCAAAGCATGGTATTCCAGATTAGATAAATATCTACTACATTGTGGATTCAAAAGAGGAGTAGAATACAACAACTTATATATAAAATTTGAAAATGAAAATCTTTTGATAGTTGTTCTTTATGTAGATGATATTATTTTTGGTAGTGATGTAGATGAACCCTTTCAAAAAAAATTAGTTGATATGAAGATTGAATTTGAAATTTCCATGCTTCGAGAACTTTCATTCTTCCTTGGCTTGGAGATTATACAATTAACAAAAGGGATATTCCTCTCCCATGGCAAGTATCTTAAAGAAATGTTGAAGAAATTCATAATGGAAGAATGCTCACTTGTGAGTACTCTTATGGTCACTCGATGCAAGCTCACCAAAGATGTTGAATCACCTGAGGTAGATCATACAATGTAGAAGTCAATAATTGGAAAACTATTATATTTAACTACAATACCACAAATTATGCAATTTTTTGGTGTCGTTGGTAGATATTAATCGACCCCCAAGCAAAGTCATCTCCTAAAAATGGAAATAACACTTAGGTATTTAATATCTACATTATATTATGGGTTATGGTATCAATGAGGAAACAACTTCCTATTAACAACACATACAAATTCATATTGGGCAGGGAATGTGGATGACAGAAAGAGCACAAGTAGAGATTCTGTTTGTTTTATGAGAGTTCTTAGTGGCTTGGTTGAGAAAAAAAAACATTAATATCTCTCCACTGCTAAGGAAAAGTACATTGCAACAACATCTAGTTGCACTCATTTTTTTGGATGAATCAAAACTCATAGGGTATGAATGTAATTTAGATAGATAATATTCTCATTATCTATGACAACATAAGTGCAATCAATATATCTAAGAATAATGTTCCACATTTAAATACCAAACATATTCCTATAAAGTACCACTTCCTTAGAGAACATGTTGCAAATCTGGTTGTGAAACTAGAGCATATTCCCACAAAAGAATAAGTTGCTGGTATCATCACCAAACCCCTAGAAAAATAACCATTTGAGGATTTAACGCAAAAGTTGGGAGTCATCTATCTCTACTCTCAACTAGATATTCTCCATAAGTAAATGAACGAAACAATCCAAATCAGTACTGGGATAGTTGAATAATAATGATCAACTAAGGGGGAGATGACAAGTCCATAAGAATAGAATAATCCTAGGGGGAGATTAGTTGCATGGGGAGTATATAATTTTTTTTCCATTGATGTCAAAGGGGGAGAATGAGCAAGAATTGTATGATATTCTTTGTGGTTATTGATAGGGGTAGTGGAAGCAATTGGATTCTTAGAAGAAAAAGGAGAGTCAGGTACGAAAAATCATAAATAGGGAGGATACAAAAAATAACCATGGTGATGAATAAGTGATGGAGAAGCCATAAATGATCTAAAATGTTTGGCATGAATTCTTAATGGTATGCCATCAATTCCAAAAGGGAAGATTGTTGAATAAAGTGTCATCTTTGATGTCAAACAATTTCAGGATGAAATGGAGCATGTTAGTGGTTAAGGTCATTAGCAGAAAACCATCATAGTTATCTTTGATTTACTTCTTGAATAAGTCTTCAAAAAATGGAAGGAAATATCATCATGTGTTCCTACAAAGTGCATAGCTAGATATACCTCTTAGAGACCTTTCCAATAATATATGGCACTTAGAAAAAATCCCAAGGGTCGATGAAAAAAATATTTTTTTTATTTTTTCATTTAAGTTAAGTTAGAATAGTCCAGACATATCTAGGAGCTTAGGTCTTTCAGGGTGAAAAGTTGACATATGGCTAAATTAGCCAAACTTTGGACTAGTACGGAAATATCCAGAAGTCTGAGCCTTTCAAGGTGTGAATGTTGGTGCACAACAAAAAATATGGACTCCACACTAGTTAATACTCATTCAAATATTCATGCTTTTCAATTCATTCAAAGGTGCAAGCGAATAAAAGTCTTGGACTTGGACCTTTTTGGTCTAAACTCCTAGTTATTTTAATGTTCCAATTTATTTTAGGCATTCATCCCACTAGACATTGAAAAAATAAAATCAGTGAAAAATATTGGGATCAGTCTTTCCCCCTCCATACAAATGAATGATGTGGTAGGATGATGAGGCCAGTGAGATGGCATATAGTTGGCACTGATTGGACAAGTCTAATGGCATGGCACTATGACAACTTGACACGTGGCAGGAGTTTTTGGTATTTTCCAATGGCCAAGTAGGCCAAATCCTTATGACACATGGCACAATTCAAAGGTTTCCAGCATGAAGATGAGAACATGATGTTATCATGATACAAGCATGATGGTGTGGCATATTATCAGGATTTGTGCTAGGTGGACATGTTTGCGAGCAATTTAACGTGTTAATACTTTTTCTAGAAAAAAAACATATGATTGGGAAGTGGGCCGAAAACAAGGCTTAGGGCCCAAAGAGCATTCGAAAACTTTTGAAAATTCGAATCTCTAGACCATTTGCAAAATCTAAAGTAAAAAAATATCAAGACCATAGAACTAAGTGATTTATGATATAGCAAAGGATTTTGTGGTCACATGCATATAAATTTTTAGGCAATAAAGATAAGGGTGCAAATTTTTCTAATGTGTAACGCTCTCCATGTTTATGTCATTGGTTTTGAGGATGCAGTCCCACGCAGAAGAGAACCAAAAATTAAGAGTATGACACAAATTGGAAACTTGGTATTTCAGTGCCAAAAATAAAACAGGTCGATAGAATACAATTTAGAACATGTTGAACAAAATGAAGAATCAATCGTGTGAGTTAAATTGAGAATAACTCTTGAAATTTAAATAGAGATAAATAGTCAAATTTGCATGAAGAATTAGTAGAGAACCTAAAGTTGTAACATAGTTGAACAACTAGTGCAAGCTGAAGAAAAGATAATTAGAACAATAGTTAATATATAGAATAGAACTGAAAAAATAATAATTGTTAAAATCACAAATAGAAAATAAATGAATAAAGACACAACTCTATATATATATATATATATATATATATATATATATATATATAAACAATAGCAGTATTACATAGAATGAGTTTGTATTTGAATGAGAGGTATTTTGAGAATTGAGTATCTTAAGAGAGAGGGAAAACATAACATAGAATTTATCTATGGATATATGACAAAAAAACCTTTTGTGATCTAAGTTTGAAAATTATATGAGAGAAGGATCTGAAGGGTTGTGCAGGTAGGTTCTTTCATAACAAGAAGCTAGAGATTCTTTTCAGTTGGTGCATCCTTTAGGTTCATTCTTGAAAAATCAGAAATTTGGTGCTTGCAGAGTGAGAAAGAAGGTTAAAGATGTTTGTAGGTTTTAGCCTACACAAAAAATTATGTAAATTGAGGTTGGAGATTTATTTTGCATCATAATAAAAAATAATTTATGGTTTTCCCAGTTTTTTTCCATGTTAATATCTTATGTCTGGATTTATGATTTTGGTGTGTTTTTATTCATTATTTTGTTGCTAAGTATTTTTAATTTGAGCAAGGAATTTTTTCAAATTATCAAAATATTGATTAACCCCCCCCCCCCTCAATATTTTCCTAGTTTCTCACAACAAATCCATCCCTATGAAGCCAACACTTGGCTATGATATATTCATTAAATTCCAATAGAAAATCCATAAATTAACCTTTCGTTCTCATACCATGTTGAAATTACTAGAGAGAAAATTAAATTTACTAAAATAAACATTAAAAAAACCAACAAAAAGTCACAAAACATAAACACAATGGTTTATCCTAGAAAACCCCAATCCAAGGAAAACCCAATGAACATAATTCTATTAGTGTCCTTGGAAAAGAATCATCCAAGTGGGCCTTCACTATTCACCTCCTCTATCCCTACCCCCATTAAAATTGATATGTAGGGTAGAATTCAATATGCCCTCTATCACCTAGCTCTAAATCCAGACATTACCAGTAATTTCCTAGGGTATGTATCCCTTACTAATTATTATAGAAGTATGTACATTTACATGTAATAAAATTTTTAACTCCATTATAAAATAATGAAATAATTTTCATTGTTGTTATGGCCATCATCTCGCCTGGTGCTATCCTCTCCAAATCTAATTTCCATACGTGTTATCACTGTGAACCTGTGTACATTGACCTTGCATTTTCTCCTCTAGTTACATTTCCTACACTTCATGCTCATCATTTGGCCTCATGAATTTTTTCTTCTTTTGTTCTCCCATTGAATTTTATTTCTTGTTATTTCATACTTGTGTGCCTTTCTCACACTCACTAGAAAAATAAACCATTGGAAACAAAGGTGTCCCTCTGAAGCCTGCACTTAGTTTTGATATATGCATCATAATCAAGTAGCCAAACCATAAATAAACCTTTGGATATGATACCATGTTACAATTACCAGAGCTAAAATTAAATTTACTAGGAGAAACAATAAAATAAACAAAAACAAAACACACAATTAGTTGGTTTACTATAAGCAATTAAAAATATACCATTTGTTTGATACAATGTATATTGGGAAGAATGTAGTAGAAAAATCATGGTGTTATGCAACCAACTCACAAAATAGAAGAAAAGATGGATCAACAACTTTAAAAGTATCCACTTCTAGGGGTAAACCTCCTTTACATTACATAAATGAAAAATTATTTGATGATACAAATGACACAAACTAATTTCTATATATAGAAGTCTAAGGGGTCACAATATAATCAGAGCCTACATAATAATAATAATGTAAGGGCACAACAATAACAATAGTGGGCTTCTATGGGGCGCAATAATAACAATATGGGGACTACATGGGCACAACAATAAAAATAAGAGGGCTACACTAAGAATAACAATAATGGGCTACACTAATATTATAGGGACCTAACATGCCCCTTGTTAGTGCCTAAATCCACCTTAGGCTGAAGTAAGGTAGAAAAAGGACAACACCAAACCATGCTCAGCCTCGTAGCTAGCCCTACGAGGACAGGAGAGGGCTCTCTTCGGGTCAATCTCAACGAAAATATTCAAAGGGGCTTGAGATGACTAAAAAAACAACTGATATTAGGCTAGATAAAAAAATAGGAGGGTTTGATTTTGATTTTTTTGGGATTTTGTTGGAAAAAGGGGAAAGACAATTTCTGGCTTGGGGATGAGGCCAAATTCTTGCAGAGTTCAAGTTGGGGCAGGGAAGGCAATGAATTTGATGTCGTAGATTAAATGAATGGATAGAAAATACTGTTGAGGAGATGAAGAGGGCAAGAAGGTGCAAGGATCCTCTTCAAATTGACGAAAACATATAAAACTAAACAAAAGTTTAAGGCATAGCACCAACAAACTAATGAATTCTACCTTAGTTACTCATTTGTTTAATTCAGAAGCAAAGAGAAGGGAAATGGCATACATAAACTTCAATGAAACTTACAGATACATGAATAAAAACATCATCAAAACTCAGAGCCACAAGGATCCCAACAAGTGCTGCAAAACTCTGGTCTTTCCTTTGCCAAAAATCTGAAATGAATATACAATAAGGTGCCAAACTATTCCAAGTATCCAACACTGAAAATGTCACAGAAAATACAATATATAGACAATTCTAACACCTTCCCATGCCTCTAGATGTCGAGCTCATCCTTCTAGGAGCTGTTTCAACCAATTCTAAACTAGGAACTGAAATCTAGGCAATCAAACAACTTGCCTCTATATGGTAGGAAACTGATTCATTCATTTAATTTTCACCTTTTAGTGAATGAATCCTCTAGAACGAGTAAAAATGAGCCAAATTTACATCATGATCATGAAATTACATCAAGATAAATCAATAGTTACATCAAAAGCGAAACTAGTCAAAACTGGGCGAATTCTGAGCTGAAGGGTGAAAAATAGGCAAAAGTCCTCTATGCGCCGCGCCCAAAAACTCAATGCGTCGCGCCACTTTGAGCCTATTTTTGAGGCACTTCCCGAAGTCCAAATTGATCTCATGATATCTCGTTGGAAAGCCCTACCTGTCTACTATCCAACCCAAGTGGAATTTTTCAATTTTGAGTTAATTTTCCCCTCCAAAACTTCAATCTCCTAAGACTGGTTCCTGCTGATGCAAAAAGTGGCAGAAAGGCCATTTTTGGAGTGTTTTTGACCCTTAAGACCACCCAGAACTTGATGAAATCTCTCAACCATTCCTAAGAATGCATAATTTATCATACCAAACACAAAAATGTAAATTTTTCCTCCAGAAGATCTCTCAAACGTAAGCGCGTGCAAGGTGGCGCGACGCGTCGGGCAGGAAAATCGGTTTTGTGACCAAAAATTCAAAAATGACAAAATTTTTTCCAAATTTGCTGAAATTTGGATTGAAGGTCCCCCATCAAGTTCCATGCTCAACCAAAGAAGCTTCGGCCAAGATTCGGAGTCTATCATGCCTTTTACGGCGCTTCAGTGCCCTCCTGGTGCATGCAGTTCAGTGGTGGAATCACTGTCTTGTTCATAGGATGTGTCGGTGTCCTTCATGGTTTTTGCAATGTGTATGACAAATTTAGGTTTGAATGGTTGAAAATGAGAAATTAGGACTTGGTGTCTTCGTCTCCAAGTGCCAAATGTGCCAAAAGGAAGTGAGGGACTGTGAGGAATATGGGACAGTGGGAAAGTGGACCGTGGAGTTTGTCAAGTGAGATTTGAAATGTGTTAACAGTCACTTGAATGTATTTAGGAATCTAGGATTTTGGTATTCGTTGCAAATGATATGGGAGAGGGGAAAAATGATAGGGAATGGTAGGTTTTAGGATAGGGAAAATATGATTTAGGCACAATTGATATGAGCGATAAATGGAATTATGAGAGAATAGGGGAGGGATTATAATGATTGTATATCAGTGATGGGAAATTAATGAACAATGTGGGGAAGATGGAATATGTGGCACAAAACTTATTTTAAAACACCTTTTCAAACCTTAAGGATCAAATTTTGGTATGAATCTAGGGTTTATATTTTGACATTTAAATTCTTCGAATGGACCTTCAAAACCACACCAAATACCAGCAAGAGAAATTGCATAAACTTACTTGTGCATGTAGCAACCAAAAAATGAAATTTAGAAAATACTGGCAAAAAAAAATCGGTCTCAGGCCTATGCGCCACGCAAAAAGCCCAACACGCCGCGCGCCTTCAGTGCGCCGCACCCATTTTTCTATGCGTTGCGCCATTTTGCAGGAGGCTTTTGGAGGCCTTCCCGATGTCAAAATTGGGCGTGTGATAGCTCGTTGGAAATATATTTGAGTCTAATTTTCAATCCAAGTTGAAGTTTTCAATTTGGAGGTCATTTACCTTGTCAAAAATAAAATCTCCCAAGACTGGTAAAAATGTGAAAAATGAGGTTGCCTCAAGGCAGAGTGCTGTTACAGTCAGCTTTTGAAGGTTTTCCTCAACTCCAAATTGAGCTCATAATAACTCATTGGAAATATATTTGTGTTTAGTTATCATTTGACTCATCAAGCAAGTCATTTGGCCAACCAAGCTAGGAGAAATCTTGATTGTCCCAAGGTCACTTCAGAGGTGCATCAATTCTCCTGAGGCAACGATATTTTTGACATTTCTCTAAAACCATGACACCTGTGTAAAAAGTGAAGGATTTTTTTCTTCCTTGGCTAGTTTTTGACAAAAACCTTTCTTAGTTTTCCAAAATTCATCTTTTCTTTCTTTGAAACATCATTTGATTGAAACCTATCCTGATGTGTGGAACAAGGGATTTGTCGAAATGAAGAAATATGAAGGGGATAAGGGGCTTATAAATTCTTGAGAAAATTTTGGGAAGTATGGAGGGATGTTAGGAAGCAGGGGAAAGTGTAATTTCAGATATTGAGTGAGGGGAAGTGGTCCAAAAGGGCAAAACACATGCCTAGCCTAGAAAATTGCCAAGTTGTAGCAAGAAACTAGGGTTTGTGCAAAAATGAGGAATTTAGGGAATATCAGTGATGGGAAGTGTTTAATAAGGTATATTAAGGATAGGGGAAGGTGTATGAACATCAGGATACAAGTTTTGCTGATGATTTGACCGTCCAAGAGAAATTACCTTCAAAACCCTAGGAGAGGGAAATGAACCTTACCTAGGCACAACTGAAGCATGAAAAAGGTGTAAAATGACCCAGTGGAACTTGAAATGATGGTGAAAACCCTCTGAATGATGGTACACTCAGCTGAATGGTGACATGAACCAACATTTGGACAACTTTGACAAGAGTAAAAGTAAACCCTAGACCTAGTACCTAGTGACCAAATTTTTCTTGAAAACTCACTGAAATGACAAAATTTGACCTTGACACCTTAAAATCACTTTTTAAGAGCAAGTTTGATCACTGGAGGAAGGCTACAAAGACTGACACTAACATTGGCTCCAATGGGGATGGTAGCTCCTTGGAGGTGCCAAGAACTACAGATCTTTGGAAAGCAGACAATGCCTTCATCCATTGGGCAATGGAGTCAAAAACTCAAGCTGAAATGCATGACTGAAAACTGATGACTTGACGACAAAAATTGACTCTCACTCAACTAAGAACTGACTCAATACTTAAACACAACCGACAAACTGGAAATGTGCTCAATATGAAGCTTATTCAATACAACCTACTCTAATTGTTCCATTCATCACCTGATCAAGTGAAATGGAACAACCAATGCAACCATGTAAGAATCCTGGCTGCTATTTGATTTCTTCCCAAATGCTTTCTGATGTGCAAGAAAAGGGAAGAATCGAAAGGCAACTCCCATGGAAACTCGGAATCAAGTTGACTGTTGATAAACTTGCAAAGCATGAATTGACTGGATGACTTCAAGAATATTGCAAAAGGATCTTCATAAACATAGCTATTGATTTCCATTAACACATTACTGCTCTGGTCCAAGTAATCTTCATAGCTGGATATTAAGATTTTCCTCACATTTGTGTTGTCTTTCTTTGGTGACTGCAACAAGCTGTCAAAAGGATCCTGAATTTCGTGAATAACCAAACTCTGGAGCTGATTCCAAACAGAACAAAAGTCTCCCTTATCAATCTCCTCATATGACTGCAAATCTTGATATAGGCTTTGTAATGAAAAATCTGTTAAACAAGACAATGAAGGCGACTTTTGAATAATATTATTATCAACATTCTTTCTTGGCATATGGTTAACTAATGGAGAAGAAATATTACAACAAACATCATCCAACACACAAGAAATAGGATCATCAAAAACTTGAGAAGACTGCTGCAACATATCCATTGAAACTGTATGACATCCTACTAGCTATTCATCTTTCTCTTTAGAGAGATTACGAAGATTCTGCTTTATAAACTGAAATGCTTCGAAACAAAAGGGTATAGAATTCTCTTGCATCATTAAAACATGTATTTCATCTTCCACGCCTTCATTTGTAATCTGACCTTCAATTTCGTTTGGTGGCTGCAAATCTGGTGTTAGGGAGGGTTTTGTATCCAGAATGATTTCATCAGTCGTTTCAAGGGAAGATTTCTCATTAACAACTTGCTCAATAATTTCGCTATCTGTCTCATCCTCCACATTAAAACTGAGAGGTTGCTGATTTCCTACAAGCTGCTCATTTGAAGATTTACTATGCAATTTACCCTTCAAAAACTGGAATGATTCAAAACAAAATGGTACAGAGTCACCTTGTAGCATTTGATCATGTGTGCCAGTTTCCATGTCTTCCTCTGCAACTTGACAATCAATGGCATTTGGGGGCTGAGAATCTGAATATGAGAAGTCTTGAACAAGGTTTTCATTGCCCTCAAGATGGTCCAAATCAAGACTTTTTGACAGTTGATTTCAGATTGCATGAAAGTTGTCTCTGATGAACTAAAACGAGTCAAAACAAAAAGGCAAATATCCTTCACTTAATTTAAAATTTGCTACACTTTCCTCATCATTGTCATAGCTGATATGCATTGGTTGATCACTGTACTCGAGCTACTGAAAGTGAACTTCCTCCTTGCACAAACTAGCTGCTGATTTATCTGCAAGGCTAGCTTCTGTTTGGAGAACATAATCATCATCATACTGATCAAACTGAGGCAAATCATTAGTATACAACACATCATCAAGTATACATGTCATATCAATAGCTCTCTCTTCTTCAAAATGACCTATAAAACAATCACTATGACAACTGGGATAAGAAACAAAATTTTTTGGATCAACTACTTGTTCTTCTTCAATCAGCAAGCCATGGGCTTGAACATTATACTCATTCCTTGTGGTAATCTTTTGCATCATCTCTTCCACTGCACTTACCAACATGTCAAGCTTTACCTCTAGAGATATTGATTTCTCCGGATCTATGTTTTTCATCTCTTCTTCCTTCAACCTTGCCCTTCAGATCAGCAAATGAGCCTCTACATTTACTGCATTGTTCTGCATTTCTACAAGTGTTGCAATATTCCTTTCTCTCAACTGAAAATCCATTTCCAGATCAAAGTCACCTGGGTAGTGCAAGAGAGCAGATCTAGGAGAAGGTCTTATATCATCTGGCATCGAATAATAAACTTGGTTAAATCTGGCAGAAAATTGTTGTAATGTCTCCCCTAGCAGTCTTTTCAGCTGATTATACTCTTCTATAATCAAGAAAAGGTTCTGACTGATCACCCACCTATCGAGGAAAACTTCGATGAATTGCTAAAAATCTGAGATGCTCACATCAAGCAGGGCTTTGAACCAACTCTTGACTTTGCCTTGCAAATAAAGAGCAAAAAGCCTAATACTGACATCCTCTTCATCAACTTCAAAAAGGTCTAGAAAAGTCTCAACATTCTACACATGTTGCTCAACGCTGACATTGTTACATTCACCATCAAATCTTGGTACATATAGGTCATAATTTTTAGGGAAAGCATGAAGAACAGAAGGTAAAACAAGAGGTTTATACCTATTGGGGACTATAAAAGGTGTAGGAATATATACAAGAGCTACATGATCGGTTTTGTTTTCTTTAGGCTCATCACTCTGAAGAGGGTCATCATAAGATGTGGGAAAAGTAAGGAGACCAGGATCAAAAGGAAACTCGGTGTTTACACTTTTTGAATAGGTCAAGTGAAGATTTTGATCACCTTTATCATACAACAAATTCTGAAAAAATTTCAGGACAGCTTCAAGAACAACAAAGAAATAGTTTACAAGAAAGCAGACTAGATCCCGAACACCATTCCACTTTGGATACCTGAACTTTGTGTAAGATCCTTTCATTTTCTCAGAGAAAGAGTCAATCCTCCAGTGGAGTCTCTACATTGAGTTGGAGTCACCAGATGAATGATTTCAGCCTTCTTATGTGTGATCGCTATCCACCATCAACCATCAGATCTGAACTTGATACATATACTGGGGCAATTTAAAAGTTAGATGTTACGTTTACAAACTAGACCGGAGATTGACTGAAGCAACGTTTATCTACTTCCACTAATGCAAAGCAAGAGCGTTTCGAAGGCTACCTGGAATAACTTCAGGCTCTCTCTGTAGCTTATGAAACAAATAACACCAACAAGCAAACCATTTTCTTCCCCAGTATGGTCGCCACTATGTTAGTGCCTAAATCCACCTTAGGCTGAAGTAAGGCAGAAAAAGGACAACACCAAACCACGCTCAGCCTCATAGCTAGCCCTACGAGGACAGGAGAGGGCTCTCTCCGGGTCAATCTCAATGAAAATATTCAAAGGGGCTTGAGATGACTAAAACCACAACTGATCTTAGGCTAGATAAACAAATAGGAAGGTTTGATTTTGATTTTTTGGGATTTTTTTGGAAAAAGGGGAAAGACAATTTCGGGCTTGGGGATGAGGCCAAATTCTTGCAAAGTTCAAGTTGGGGCAGGGAAGGCAATGAATTTGATGTCGTAGATTAAATGAATGGATAGAAAATACTGCTGAGGAGCTGAAGAGGGCAAGAAGGTGCAAGGATCCTCTTCAAACTGACGAAAACATATAAAACTAAACAAAAGTTTAAGGCATAGCACCAGCAAACTAATGAATTCTACCTTAGTTACTCATTTGTTTAAATCAGAGAAGGGAAATGGCATACGTAAAATTCAATGAAACTTACAGATATATGAAGAAAAACATCATCAAAACTCAGAGCCACAAGGATCCCAACAAGTGCTGCAAAACTCTGGTCTTTCCTTTGCCAAAAATCTGAAATGAATATACAATGAGGTGCCAAACTATTCCAAAGTATCCAACCCTAAAAATGTCTCAGAAAATACAATATATAGATAATTCTAACCCCTTCCCATGCCTCTAGGGGTCTAGCTCATCCTTCTAGAAGTTGTTTCAACCAATTCTAAACTAGGAACTGAAATCTAGGAAATCAAACAACTTGCCTCTATATGGCAGGAAACTGATTCATTTATTTAATTTTCACCTTTTAATGAATGAATCCTCTAGAACAACAAAAAATGAGCCAAATTTACATCATGATCATGAAATTACATCAAGATAAATCAATATTTGCATCAAAAGTGAAACTAGTCAAAACTGGGCGAATTCTAAGCTGAAGGGTGAAAAATAGGCAAAAGTCCTCTATGCGCCACGCCCAAAAACTCAATGCATCATGCCACTTGGATCCTATTTTGAGGCACTTCCCAAAGTCCAAATTGAGCTCATGATAGCTTGTTGGAAATCCCTGCCTGTCTACTATCCAACCCAAGTGGAATTTTTCAATTTGGAATTCATTTTCCTCTCCAAAACTTCAATCTCCCAAGACTGGTTCCTGCTGATGCAAAAAGTGGCAGAAAGGCCATTTTTGGAGTGTTTTTGACCCTTAAGAAGACCCAGAACTTGATGAAATCTCTCAGAAATTCCTGAGCATGCATAATTTATCATACCAAACCCAAAAATTTAAATTTTTCCTCCAGAAGATCTCTCAAACGTAAGCGCGCGCAAGGTGGCGCGAAGCGTCGGGCAGGAAAATCTGTTTTGTGACCAGAAATTCAAAAATGACAAAATTTTCTCCAAATTTGTTGAAATTTGGACTGAAGGTCCCCCATCAAGTTCCATGCTCAACCAAAGAAGCTTCGGCCAAGATTCAGAATCTATCATGCCTTTTACTGCGCTTCAGTGCCATCCTGGTGCATGCAGTTCAGTGGTGGAATCACTATCTTGTTCATAGGATGTGTCGGTGTCCGTCATGGTGTTTGCAATGTGTATGAAAAATTTATGTTTGAATGGTTGAAAATGAGAAATTAGGACTTGGTGTCTTCGTCTCCAAGTGCCAAATGTGCCAAAAGGAAGTGAGGGACTGTGAGGAATATGGGACAGTGGGAAAGTGGACTGTGGAGTTTGTCAAGTGAGATTTGAAATGTGTTAACAGTCACTTGACTGTATTTAGGAATCTGGGATTTGGGTATTCATTGAAAATTATATGGGAGAGGGGAAAAATGATAGGGAATGGTAGGTTTTAGGATAGGGAAAATATGATTTAGGCACAATTGATATGAGCGATAAATGGAATTATGAGGGAATAGGGGAGGGATTATAATGATTGTATATCAGTGATGGGAAATGAATGAACAATGTGGGGAAGATGGAATATGTGGCACAAAACTTATTTTAAAACACCTTTTCAAACCTTAAGGATCAGATTTTTGTATGAATATAGGGTTTATATTTTGACATTCAAATTCTTCGAATGGACCTTCAAAACCACACCAAATACCAGCAAGAGCAATTGTATAAACTTACTTGTGCATGTAGCAACCAAAAAATGCAATTTAGAAAAGACTGGCAAAAAAAAAATCAGTCTCAGGCCTATGTGCCGTGCACAAAGCCCAACGCGCCGCGCGCCTTCAATGCGCCGCGCCAATGTAATTTTACACTATGTGAAACTGCCCAGTGCGCCGCGCGCGCCCAGTGCGTCGTGCCCATTTTTCTATGTGCCGCTCCATTTTGCAGGAGGCTTTTGGAGGCCTTCCTGATGTCCCAATTGGGCGTCTGATAGCTCGTTGGAAAGCTCTTTGAGTCTAATTTTCAATAAAAGTGGAATTTTTCAATTTGGAGTTCATTTACCCTATAAAAAATCAAATCTCCCAAGACTGGTCAAAATGTGAAAAATGAGGCTACCTCAAGGCAGAGTGCTGTTGCAGTCAGCTTTTGAATGTCTTCCTCAACTCCAAATTGATCTAATGATAGCTCACTGGAAATATATTTGTGTCTAGTTATCATTTGACTCATCATGCAAGTCATTTGGCCAACCAAGCTAGGAGAAATCTTAATTTTCCCAAGGTCACTTCAGAGGTGCATCAATTCTCTTGAGGCAACTGTATTTTTGACATTTCTCTAAAACCATGACACCTGTGTAAAAAGTGAAGGAATGTTTTCTTCCTTGGCTTGTTTTGGACAAAAACCTCTCTCAGTTTTCCAAAATTCATCTTTTCTTTCTCTGAAACATCATTTGAGTGAAACCTATCCCGATGTGTGGAACAAGGGATTTGTCAAAATGAAGCGAAATGAAGGGGATAAGGGGCTTATAAATTCTTGAGAAAAATTTTGGAAGTAGGGAGGGATGTTAGGAAGTAGGGGAAAGTGGAATTTCAGAGATTGAGTGAGGGGAAGGGGTCCAAAAGGGAAAAACACAGGCCTAGCCTAGAAAATTGCCAAGTTGAAGCAAGAAACTAGGGTTTGTGCAAAAATGAGGAATTTGGGGAATCTCAGTGATGGGAAGTGTTTAATAAGGTATATTAAGGATAGGGAAGGTGTATGAATATCAGGATACAAGTTTTTCTAATGATTTTACCATCCAAGAGAAATTACCTTCAAAACCCTAGGAGAGGGAAATGAACCTTACCTAGGCACAACTGAAGCATGAACAAGGTGTAAAATGACCCAGTAGAACTTGACATGATGATGAAAACCCTCTAAATGATGGTACACTCAGCTGAATGGTGACATGAACCGACATTTGGACAACTTTGACAAGAGTAAAATCAAACCCTAGACCTAATACCTAGTGACCAAATTTTGCTTGAAAACTCACTGAAATGACAAAATTTGACCTTGACACCTTAAAATCACTTTGTAAGAGCAAGTTTGATCACTGGAGGAAGGCTACAAAGACTGACACTAACACCCTTCTCCTTCAAAAAAGAGTTGTCCTCAACGCTTGAGTAGTTCTGGATGATTTTGTATAAAATCCTCATCCTCCCATGTGGAATCTTTAGCGGGTAAGTTTTTCCACTTGATGAGATACTATGAATTTGATCGATTTTTTAGGTGTCGAGTTCATGTTTCTGTGATTTCTTCAGGTTCCAATATGATTTTTGCTTCCTTGTCAAGTTCTAGAAATATTTTTTGAACTAAGAGTTTGTAACCTATAAAATTATTTAAGCATGAAACATGGAAAACTGAGTTCTCTCGGGAAGACACAAAAAGATCCAATTTGTATTCCATAGTACCAATATTTTGCAACACCTTGTGTTCCTACAAAGTGCATAGCTAGATAGACCTCTTAGAGACCTTTCCAATAATATATGGCACTTAGAAAAAATCCCAAGGGTCGATGAAAAAAATAATTTTTTATTTTTTCATCTAAGTTAAGCTAGAATAGTCGAGACATATCTAGGAGTTTAGGCCTTTCAGGGTGAAAAGTTGACATATGGCTAAATTAGCCAAACTTTGGACTAGTATGGAAATATACGGGAGTCTGAACCTTTCAAGGTGTGAATGTTGGTGCACAACAAAAAATATGGACTCCACACTAGTTAATACTCATTCAAATATTCATGCTTTTCAATTCATTCAAAGGTGCAAGCGAATAAAAGTCTTGGACTTGGACCTTTTTGGTCTAAACTCCTAGTTATTTTAATGTTCCAATTTATTTTAGGCATTCATCCCACTAGACATTGAAAAAATAAAATCAGTGAAAAATATTGGGATCAGTCTTTCCCCCTCCATACAAATGAATGATGTGGTAGGATGATGAGGCCATTGAGATGGCATATAGTTGGCACCGATTGGACGAGTCTAATGGCATGGCACTTGACAACTTGACACGTGGCAAGAGGTTTTGGTATTTTCCAATGGCCAAGTAAGCCAAATCCTTATGACACATGGCACAATAAAAAGGTTTCCAGCATGACGATGAGAACATGATGTTATCATGATACGATCATGATGGTGTGGCATACTATCAGGATTTATGCTAGGTGGATATGTTTGCGAGCACTTTAACGTGTTAATAACTTTTCTAGAAAAAAACATATGAATGGTAAGTGGGCCCAAAACAAGGCTTAGGGCCCAAAGAGCATTCGAAAATATGAAAATTCGAATCTCTAGACCATTTGCAAAATCTAAAGTAAAAAAATATCAAGACCATAGAACTAAGTGATTTATGATATAGAAAAGGATTTTGTGGTCGCATGCATATAAATTCCTAGGCAATAAATATAAGGGTGCAAAGGTTTCTAATGTGTAAAGCTCTCCATGTTTAAGTCATTGGTTTTGAGGATGCAGTCCCACATATAAGAGAACCAAAAATTAAGAGTATGACACAAATTGGAAACTTAGTGTTTCAGCGCCAAAAATAAAACAGGTCAATAGAATACAAATTAGAACATGTTGAACAAAATGAAGAATCAATCGTGTGAGTTAAATTGAGAATAACTCTTGAAATTTAAATGAGATAAATAGTCAAATTGGCATGAAGAATTAGTAGAGAACCTAAAGTTGTAACATAGGTGAACAACTAGTGCAAGCTGAAGAAAAGATAATTAGAACAATAGTTAATATATAGAATAGAACTGAAGAAAAACTAATTGTTAAAATCACAAATAGAAAATAAAATGAATAAAGACACAACTATATATATATATATATATATATATATATATATATATATATATATATATATATATATATATATATATATATATATATATATATAAACAATACCAGTATTACATAGAATGAGTTTGTATTTGAACTAGAGGTATTTTGAGAATTGAGTATCTTAAGAGAGAGGGAAAACATAACATAGAATTTATCTATGGATATATGACAAACAACCTTTTGTGATCTAAGTTTGAAAATTATATGAGAGAAGGCTCTGAAGGGTTGTGCAGGTAGGTTCTTTCCTAACAAGGAGCTAGAGATTCTTTTCAGTTGGTGCATCCTTTAGGTTCATTCTTGAAAAATCAGAAATTTGGTGCTTGCAGAGTGAGAAAGAAGGTTAAAGATGTTTGTAGGTTTTAGCCTACACAAAAAATTATGTAAATTGAGGTTGGAGATTTATTTTGCATCATAATAAAAAATAATTTATGGTTTTCCCAGTTTTTTTCCATGTTAATATCTTATGTCTGGATTTATGATTTTGGTGTGTTTTTATTCATTATTTTGTTGCTAAGTATTTTTAATTTGAGCAAGGAATTTTTTCAAATTATCAAAATATTGATTAACCCCCCCCCCCCTCAATATTTTCCTAGTTTCTCACAACAAATCCATCCCTATGAAGCCAACACTTGGCTATGATATATTCATTAAATTCCAATAGAAAATCCATAAATTAACCTTTCGTTCTCATACCATGTTAAAATTACTAGAGAGAAAATTAAATTTACTAAAATAAACATTAAAAAAACCAACAAAAAGTCACAAAACATAAACACAATGGATTATCCTAGAAAACCCCAATCCAAGGAAAACCCAATGAACATAATTCTATTAGTGTCCTTGGAAAATAATCATGCAAGTGGGCCTTCACTATTCACCTCCTTTATCCCTACCCCCATTAAAATTGATATGTAGGGTAGAATTCAATATGCCCCCTATCACCTAGCTCTAAATCCAGACATTACTAGTAATTTCCCAGGGTATGTATCCCTTACTAATTATTATAGCAGTATGCACATTTACATGTAATAAAATTTTTAACTCCATTATAAAATAATGAAATAATTTTCATTGTTGTTATGGCCATCATCTCGCCTGGTGCTATCCTCTCCAAATCTAATTTCCATACGTGTTATCACTGTGAACCTGTGTACATTGACCTTGCATTTTCTCCTCTAGTTACATTTCCTACACTTCATGCTCATCATTTGGCCTCATGAATTTTTTCTTCTTTTGTTCTCCCATTGAATTTTATTTCTTGTTATTTCATACTTGTGTGCCTTTCTCACACTCACTAGAAAAATAAACCATTGGAAACAAAGGTGTCCCTCTGAAGCCTGCACTTAGTTTTGATATATGCATCATAATCAAGTAGCCAAACCATAAATAAACCTTTGGATATGATACCATGTTACAATTACCAGAGCTAAAATTAAATTTACTAGGAGAAACAATAAAATAAACAAAAACAAAACACACAATTAGTTGGTTTACTATAAGCAATTAAAAATATACCATTTGTTTGATACAATTTATATTGGGAAGAATGCAGTAGAAAAATTATGGTGTTATGCAACCAACTCACCAAATAGAAGAAAAGATGGATCAACAACTTAAAAAGTATCCACTTCTAGGGGTAAACCTCCTTTACATTACATAAATGAAAATTTATTTGATGATACAAATGACACAAACTAATTTCTATATATAGAAGTCTAAGGGGTCACAATATAATCAGAGCCTACATGATAATAATAATGTAATGGCATAACAATAACAATAGTGGGCTTCTATGGGGCACAATAATAACAATACAGGGACTGCATGGGCACAACAATAAAAATAAGGGGGCTACACTAAGAATAACAATAATGGGCTACACTAATATTATAGGGACCTAACATGCCCCTCTCCTTCAAAAAAGTGTTGTCAACGCTTGAGTAGTTCTGGATGATTTTGTATAAAATCCTCATCCTCCCATGTGTAATCTTTAGCGGGTAAGTTTTTCCACTTGATGAGATACTATGAATTTGATCGATTTCGTAGGTGTCGAGTTCATGTTTCTATGATTGCTTTAGGTTCCAATATGATTTATCCTTCCTCGCCAAGTTCTAGAAATATTGTTTGAACTAAGAGTTTGTAACCTACAAAATTATTTAAGCATGAAACATGGAAAACTGAGTTCTATCGGGAAGACACAGAAAGCTCCAATTTGTATTCCATAGTACCAATATTTTGCAACACCTTGTGAGGACAATAGTAATTTGGTGATAATTTATTATCCTTTTTAGCTTGCTTGAGGGACATTTGTTTATATGGTTATAGTCGTAAAAATACCTAGTCTACTACACGAAAGCTTATTTCGCTGCGATGTTGATCTTCCTGTTGTTTCATTTGATTTTGTGCCAAATTTAGGTTATCCTTTAAGAGTTGGGGAACTTGTGGTTGATGATCGATGTGATCTTCCACTGCTTGAACTTTAGAATTTTCTCTTAAAGATGATTTCAATGTTTGAAACTCTAGTGAGCATAATTATGAAATTACGCCTTGTTGTTCTTTCTTTATAAGATTTTTCATGCCATTAGAGCTTATTATATTTCCTGGTTTCCCTAAGATACCCCTTAATTCAACTTCCTTTCCTTCCCAAAATACTTCAAGAAAATTTCTTGAAAATCAAAATTTATCATACCCAAAGATTGTAACCATTGAACTCCCATTACGACATTAGCACCACCCATTTGAATGGAAAGCATTGGGCTATTCAATACATATTCCCCCATGGTTAGATTGATATTCTGGCACTTTCCAGAGAAATTTATAATTCCTCCATTTGAAACCATCACTTGACACTCAGGTGCTGGATATAGGAAGCAATTCAATTCCTTGGCTATCTTGCAATGAATAAAATTATGGGTACTACCTGAATCAATCAGCATTATTACCTTTTTCTTCTTGATATGTCCTTCTATATTGAGAGTTTTAGGAGTGGTAATTCCTGCCAATGCATTACAAGATATGGTCAGATTCATTTCTTCTTTTTCTAAGGTCAGTTCCTGGTGTATATCCTCCTCTTTTGAAGTTTCTTGTTCCTTTTCTTCTTCCTCTTCAAAATCTATGTAAACTATTTTATTCTCAACACACTTATGACATTTAGTGTATTTGATATCACAACTATAACAAAGCCATTTTTCTGTTTTTTCTTCCAATTGTTTTGGTGTCAACCTTATAGGTTGTGGAAGGCTAGAAGAAGCAACACTTCCATATTTATAGTTGTGAGTGGTAGGCTTCCTTGTTGCCATAATTTTTCTTTCAATTTTTCTTGCCAACCTGAATTCCTTCTCCAATGTTTCAGGTTCCCAAAATTAAAACCTCATGTTGGATGTTATCCTTTAAATTCCCTATGAATACATCAATATTATGCTCTTGTGCAATATATTTACCCTTATATTAAATTTCTAGAAGTACTCAATGTGCTTCGCCATTGAACCCTTTTGTTTGAGATTTATCAATTAGCTAAATAAGGTGTTTCTCTTTGTATCTTCACAATGTGCTATCATTTCCTTCGTAAAATTTGACCAAGTGACAAGTGGTTTACGAGAACAAAGCCATTGATACCATACAAAATGATTTGGTTATAAATAGAAATTTTCAATGAGTACCTTTTGTGTGTGTTGCACATTGTGAAGATCAAAATATTTCTCCTTCTTTAGTATCCATGTTACCAGATCCTTGTTAGGGCCCTATATTACTAATGTAGTCTCCTATTGTTCTTAGTGTAGCCCCCTTATTGTTATTTTTTTTAACCATGTAGTCCCCATATTGTTATTATTTTTCCCTTACATTATTATTGTTAGGTCAGCTAGGATTATATTGTGACCCCATGGACTCTTATATATAGAAAGGAGGTTTTTTCATTTGTGTCATCTAAGAATTATTCATTTATTTAATGTAAAGGAGTTTCCCCCCTAGAATTGGTTGATTTATAAGGCGTTGATCTCTCTTTTCTTCTATATTGGGAGTTGGTTTCATATTAATCATTTCCATCAAAATTCCTCATATCGATCTTTGGAATATGTTGTCTCTTCAATCCAGCATTAGAGTCTATGAAATCATGATTAACAGGTATTATGTTCTCATCATGAGTTTCATTTAATACCTTTTCACCATTAGGAAGCATTTCTTGTAGCAACTTTTCCAAATCTTCCATCAAACCTTCCACGTCTGCTTTTAAACCATTCTTCAAATCTTCCATGTTGCCTTTCAATTTTGCTTCTATGCCATCCTTAAAACTTTCAATGTTTGATTTTAAAACATTCTTCAAACCGTACATGTATGTGTTAAAACCATTATTTAAACCATCCATGTTAGCTTCCATTTCATTTTTGGTTACTCTTTGTGAGAGTGACATTTGTTGCACTTGGTCTCGTAATTTTGATATATCATGTTTCACTTCTTCCTCTTCTTCATACATCATAGTAGATTTTTCAGGTTGATTACTAGGTGTTTCTGTCTTCTGGCTTCGGTTCATTTTGAAGTGAAACAATTATATTTATGCTTCACTATGCCTCTTGAATCACTTCAAACTGATTTTTCAAACAAAACTTATGCAATTGTTTAAAAAAAAACACACACCTTTTTCTTTGTTTTGTAGGAGCTCAATATTGAATTTGTTGTATTTATGGAATTTTGGGTCCTCGAGATTTTAACTTCAATCCTGTAGTAGCCCTATGAGTCTTATTTCCAATTCCACAATTCATACCTAATTTGGATTCTTCAAGGTAAATTTATGCCTAATCTTCCATAATAACCTAATTATTGACTGGTTCAGTAGAGCGAACTTGTACAATGTGCCACATGTCATTGTTTCGTCCTTCGACATTGAAATTGATACACAAGAAAAAAACGTTTGTGAACCTTTTTTCACATCTTACATAATTCAAATCTGATGCTTGAAATGATAATTATGATGCTTTTCCCTCGTTTCCTGTTTGAGATGAAATTATAGAGCCTACAAAAAACCTAACTGCCTCAGGTCATCTCTCTGAAAATATAACAAACCAATATCTTAAATTCATACACGAGGTTCACTAGTGTTTCGACTCCATGTTTTTTCAATTTTAGCTTCTAAAGCTTCGTAGAAAAAAAATTATAGAAAAAATTCCAAGATGACCTATTTGAATAAGAGAAACCCTAGAATCCAAATCTCTGATACCAAATATTACGCAGCAAGCTCACAAAATAGAATAAAATATAGATCAACGACTAAAAAATTATCCACTTTGAGGGGGAAACCTCCTTTATATTACATAAATGAATAATTCTTTGATGATACAAATGACAAAACCTACTTTCTATATATATGAGTCTAGGGGGTCACAATATAATCAAAGCCTACATAACAATAGTAATGTAAGGGCACAACAAAAACAATAGTGGGATTCTATGGGGCACAATAATAGCAATATGGGGACTACATGGGAAAAACAATAACAATAAAGGGGGATACACTAGCAATAACAATAAGGGGCTACACTAGTATTATAGGGACCTAACATAAGGATATTATTAGATTGAAGGAGGGTGAGAGGAAAAAAAAATTCAAAATTTGTAGTGACATTGAGGACGCCAATCATGCAATGAAAAATCTTATTCATTCAAACAACAATGGACACTGAGATAATATTCCATGTTTATTTACAATGCAACAAACCAATGTTCTAAAAGAGGTCATTTCAAAAAATAATATTCCCATGGGATTTTCTTCCAACATATATAACATCTTAAGGAAGAAAGGTGAATTTGGTGAGGTAAAAACTCATAACTAACATGCCTTCATTAAGGTAATTATTTTTTTATATTATTATAATATCGGGATACATATTTTTAGTGCTTTCTTTGTTTACTCTCTTTGTTACAGTATGTACTACCTCTATCTCTTCCAAACAACTTTAACAAGACATTAAACAAGTTATATATGATTTTGGAAAATACATGAAGAAAGTAGAAATTTCTATGCAAAATGTTACTTGCAGAACTTGTTGACATGTGCTTTACCTACAATTTATATACCTTTTTGTTGAAACTTGTGATGTGCTTTCATTGTGTGTTGTGAAACCAGCTCCAAAAATAGAAGAAAAGAGATATCAATGCCTTAGAAATAAGCCACTTCGAGGGAGCAACCTCCAATACATTACATGAATGAAAAATTCTTGGATGAGACAAATTACAAAACCTCCTTTCTATATATAGGAGTCCATGGGTCCACAATGTAATCCTAGCTGACATAACAATAATAATTTAAGGGCACAATAATAACAATATGGGGGTTACAGGGGTACAATAATAACAATAAGGGGGTTACACTAACACCAACAAGGGACTATAATAGTAATATAGGAACCTAACATGCCCCTCTCCTTCAAAAAAGTGTTGTCCTCAACGCTTGAGTAGCTCTGGGTGCTTCTGTATTAAATTCTCATCCTCCCATGTAGAATATTCAGTGGGTAAGTTCTTCCACTTGATGATATACTCTGAAATTGATCGATTTCGCAGTTGTCGAGTTCTTGTTTCCGTGACCGCTTTAGGTTCCGATATGATTTTTCCTTCCTCATCAAGTTCTAGAAATATTGTTTGAACTGGAATATTTTCACCTATAACCTTCTTTAAGCATGAAACATGGAAAACTGGATGCACTCATGAAGAAGTAGGAAGCTCCAATTTGTATGCCATAGCACCAATCTTTTGCAACACCTTGTAAGGACCATAGTACTTTGGCAATAATTTATTATCCTTCTTAGCTTGCTTGAAGGACATTTTTTTGTATGGTTGTAGCCGTAAAAATACCCAGTCTCCTACATCAAAACTTCTCTCACTGCGATGTTGATCTATCTGTTGTTTCATTCGATTTTGTGCCAAATTCAGGTTATCCTTTAAGAGTTGGAGAACTTCTTGTTGATGCTCGATGTGATCTTCCACTGCTTGAACCTTCTAAATTTCTCTTAAATATGATGTGAAGGACGGTGGATGATATTCATAAAGTGCCATAAATGGGGTCATTTTTGCTGCAGTATGGAAGGAAGTGTTATACCACCATTCAGCTAGAGGTAACCACTTGACCCATTGTGTTTGTTTATCAGATACAAAACAATGAAGATATCCTTCCAAAAATTTATTTTCTATCTCAATTTGGCCATTGGATTGAGGATGATAAGATGAGCTATGAGCCAATTGAGTACCCAAACAATAAAATAACTCTGTCCAAAAATTTCTAGTAAAAATGGGATCTATGTTGCTCACAAAAACCCTTGGGTTTCCATGTATCTTTTGAATTGTGTCCATAAATGTAGTATCAATTGTACTTGCTTTAAATGGATGAGATAATGCACAAAAGTGTGCATACTTGGAAAGGCTATCAACTACCACCATGATGACACTCTTTCCTTCAGACTTAGGTAAACCTACAATAAAATCCATTGAAATATCCTCCCAACATTGACTTGGAATGGATAAAGGTTGTAGAAGACACGGGGTCTTAATTGTCTCAACTTTATTCTACTGGAAAACCAAACATTCTGCCACAAACTTTTGAATATCAGATTTAAGGCCATCCCAAAAAAAATCTTTCTTCATCTTGTGGTAAGTCTTTAAAAATCCTAAGTGTCCTCCTAAAGGAGAAGTGTGCAATTCGAAAAGAATATTTTGTTTTAGTTGGGAATTCTTACAAAGATATAAGCGATCTTTGTACCATAAGGAATCATTTTTCCAACTAAATGTATCAAATGTACTAGGATCTTGCTGCAACTTTTGAATGAGTATCCACACTTCTTCATCCTTCTTCCATTCATCCCTTGCTTCGGTTATTCAATCTTGTTGGATAATATAAATGGCACAAGGCAATGCTTCCACCTCTTCATTCTTTCTTGAGAATGCATCTGCAACAACATTTAGCTTCCCTTTTTTGTAGATTATTTCAAAGTCATAACCCAACATCTTTGTGACCCATTTTTGCTGCTCTTCTGAAGATAGTCTTTGTTCCAAAAAGTGTTTAAGACTATCATGATCAGTTTTTACCTTGAAGTGTCTTCCCATTAGGTAAGTTCGCCATTTCTATAGTGCATGTAGTATTGCTAACATTTCCTTCTCATAAATAGGTTTCTGTAAATACTTTCCTTTGATTGGACGACTTTCAAAAGCAATGGGTCTTCCTTCTTGCATTAAAACAACACCAATTCCATTTCCTGAGGTATCACATTCCACAATAAAGGTTTTTGTGAAGTCTGGCGTAGCTAAGACCGGTGCTAGGCACATTGCCTCTTTAAGATGTTCAAAGGCCTTAGTTGCTTCAGGAGTCCATGAAAATGCCTCTTTCTTCAATAATGTTGTTAGAGGTGCTGCTATTCTCCCATAATTCTTAACAAACTTGTGATAATACCCTGTTAACCCGAGAAATCCTCGCAACTGTTTTATGGTTGTGGGGACTTTCCATTCCTTAATGGATTTAATTTTGTTAGGGTCTACCTTAACACCCTCATGAGATACAATATGACCCAGATATTCCACCTCTTGTACTCCAAAGAAACATTTGGATGTTTTTGCATATAATTGTTTCTCCTCCAATAGTTTGAGCACATTGTCAACATGTTGAACATGATCCTTCCAAGACCTGTTGTAGATTAGTATATCATAAAAAAATACTAGCACAAATTTTCTAAGGAAGGGTTTGAAAATGGAATTCATCAACCCTTGAAATGTAGAAGGTGCATTGGTAAGGCCAAAGGCATGACCAAAAATTCATAATGACCCTCATGAGTTCGAAATGCTGTTTTTGTAATATCTTCCGTCTTCATTCTAATTTGATGATATCCTGAACGAAGATCCAACTTAGTAAAATAAATTTCTCCATGTAATTCATCCAATAATTCATCAATCACAGGAATGGGAAATTTGTCTTTAATGGTGAGCTTATTGAGCTCCCTATAATCCGGACACATTCGCCATGATCCATCCTTCTTGTGTACCAATACTACAGGAGCAGAGAAAGAACTTTGACTAGGTTGAATTATACCGGCCTCTAACATTTCTGCAATCATACGTTCAATTTCACTCTTTTGGACATAAGGATATCTATAAGGCCTGATGTTTGGAGGAACACTTCCTGGAATCAAATGAATAGCATCATAATGATCATGAATAGGTGGGAGTCTCTTGGGAGTTTCAAACACCTTGGAATGATTGTCCAATACTTTTTGGAGATCTATAGAAATAGATGATTTTGATGTTGGAACTTCTAGTGAACATAATTGTGCAATTACGCCTCGTTGTTATTTCTTTAGAAGATTTTTCATGACATTAGAGCTTATTATCTTTCCTGGCTTCCCTGCAATACCCCGTAATTCAACTTCATTTCCTTCAAAAAACAATTCAAGAAAAGTTCTTGAAAATTAAAAGCTACCGTCCCCAAAGATTGTAACCATTGTACTCCTAGCACAACATCAGCACCTCCCATAGGAATGGAAAGCATTGGAATATTAAATATATATTCCCCCATGGTTAGTGTTAGCCACCTATAATATTTTGTTATACCAAAAGGTCTCTAAATATTTTTGGAGCCTCCAAGGAACAATTTTATCACTAAAAATTGTTGGCTCTTGAAGTCTCTCTAAGGCCTCATGCCTCTGTCCGGATCCCTTATTACTGTTTACATCCTAAAAACCTCTGAAATCCTTCAAAAATCCCAAGTTAAATATTGTTACAAAACCCCTTGGTCCCCTTCCTTTTCTTCCTCACTAACCTCATTTTCTATTCTCCTTTTCCCATGAAAAACCCACAATTTCATGTTTCTCCCTTTCCATTTCATTAAAATCACTTTTATAAGGTTAAAAACCCACTTTTTAACCTTACCAAAACCTCCATTTCCTTCAAGAAACCCTTCAAAAACCATGAAAATACATGTTTTTATGTATAGAACTTAAGCCCCTTGAGCTTAAGCCCTTAGCCCCTTTTCTTCCATACGCCCGCACCTTGGAACCAACTTTTAACCCTTTGGCGCTTATCGCAAAGCACAAATCGCAGAATTTCCAAATTTTTATTTTTTAAACTGATGCATCGCAAATATTTTCGCTGTGATCCATCGCAGATCGCAGATCGCAATTTTCAGTTTTCCTCTAAAGCGCTCATCGAAAGTTTCTACGATGTGATCCATCGCATATCGCAAATTGCATGTTTCGTTGTTTAAACAGTTTGATCCATCGCAAATATTTGCGATGCGACCGCTCCAATCGCATTTTTCCCCAACACTCATCGCAAATCGCAATATCGCATTTTCTCTCCATCGCATAAATCCGCCATCGCATTTTCCACCTTTTGCGATTTGCGATTGATCCCACTGGGCCCACCATATGATACCCCCGCCTTTCATATAAAAACGCTTTTTTCCTTTGTAAAGTCGAAAATGATATATTTTGTGGTTTACAAAGGTTTTTCCCATTACATCTCGCCGCTGCATCTCCGCTGTCGATCTGCACCACCACTCCATGATCCAACGACCCTGCTTCCTCCGCACAACCTCCAATGCAGTTTAACCTATAAACACAGGATTTCATAACCTTCGTTTGTATTTTGCAGGGTTTAACGTTTTCCGCTATATTCAGAAGGAAATTCGAAAGATGAGGGTGACGACCTTGCCTCTTTTGATTTGTCAAAGGAAATCGGCCACAGGGTGCAAATTCACGTTTTCATCAGTGTTTCATGAGGCATTGATGCCATATAACCCTGCGCAGCCCTGTGTAACAACGAAGCACCAAGAATCTGGCATAGTCAAAGAGTATCAGCTGTAGAAGACTAGAAATGTGCGAGCACAGAGAATTGAAGACAGTTTTATGGGGATTACGGCTAAGACTGTTATCAAAAGCCTAATCCCCCAATCTAAAACACAGTCTGCAGAATACCTAAAGTGTTTTAGTGACAGAAAACCCTCCACTGCCACAAAAAGGAGGCAAATTGATTCCTCCCAGCGACTAAACGCCACCTGTTGCCTCAAACCTTTCAAACCAGGGCCAAAGTTATTGCAAAGGAAGATGTTTTGCCTCAACGCAACCGAGAAGTTACTTCTGCAAGGAACTTAATGCGAGAAATATCTGCAGAGTTATTTCAACCTCACGCCAAACCTCAAAGGTCAACAAATTCTTTCCAGCAGACCTGATAGTTAATGTAAAATAGTTAATACAGAGAACCACCTGTAAACTTCTTCATCGAGCCCCTCAAAGGGCCAAGAAGTCTTGAATCTGTATTAATTACTTTAGCAGCTCTTTTATCAGATCTCACCTCCTCATTCTTCTATAAATACTTCTATAGAAGATGAGAAACTATTGGTCACTGCATATCTATAGCATGTAAATAGTTTTCTGAAGCTGCTGTAAGCTCTGTTTGTAAGAGAAAATACCTAAGTTGAGCTGAGAAGCCTGAAGCTGTAAAGAACCATTGGACTTAAATATTGTAACTGGTTTGGAACATCAATACAAGCTGATTTATGGGATCCTGGTCTATGTTGACGGTGATGTTATTCTCATTTGTAACTTGTTATTTTGTTTTTGTTTTCATTTTGTTTCATTTTCCACTGTAAATAATAGTTTAAACAGGGTTAGGGCCTACTGTATATCAGTAACCTTCTCTGGCTGAGAAATATTTACTTGAATGTTTTCTTCTAATATGTGTTATTTAGGAATGATTTAATTCAGTTTAGACATAGGAATGTTGGTGTTCCCTCGTCTTATTGTCCTAGCTGAATGTCAGTCTTGAATGTTACTTTCTGCATATGTTGTATGAGGATGAACTGGAAGGAAGATATGGTTAGCCATGGTCCCAGACTTGTCTGCATAACTGTCTGATTGTTTCCCTAGAATGTGTTAAAAGTTGACTAGTTTCAAAGTACTTATCAGATCTTAGGCCATTCTGTGTTATCTTTGTGATTGTCTTGAAAGTAGCCAAGTAAGGAAGAGCTAGGAGAGGACTTGTGGTGAGCCCAACCCGCTAGTTTCTACTCCAAAAGTTGCCTTCAAGTTTCCCTTTGTGTTTTATATGTTTTCTATTGAAAGTGTATCAAAGGGTGGATAGTTTGAAAGTACTTACCAGATCCTAGTTTTCTTTCATGTCTTTCTTAAGTGCCTGGTCAAAGGCTGGCTAGTTTGAAAGTACTTACCAGATCCTGGACTGCTCTTTGTTCTGCATCTGTTTATTTCCCCTTCTTAATGTATCATTCCATTCCATAAATCAAACTTTAAAGAGATCCTTAGACATAGATGACTTGCCCCATAGACCACTCTTGAACCTTTTTGTTTCAATTAAAACCCTACTATGACTCCATAGCCCAATGGATTGAAGTTGTTTCTTGCCTATCTTCTTAGCTGAATCAATTTTCGCTTTCATTCATCTTCACCCTTCATTTAGACTTCCTTCACCTTCATTTATCTTTGTCCAACCAAAGTAAACAAAACCCTTGGTCTTCATAACTAGCCTAATATCATTACCCTAAACTTCAAAGACAAATCCATCTTTGTACATATTGGAGAGATCCCTCTCCGGATTTAGGAGGGCTAGATCCTAGAATCCCAAAGTTGGTTGAAATGATGTTAACTCTGTGATCGGAATTTTGCCAATCTTGCTTATTACAGATACCTAACATTTCTGGCAACTCCACTGGGGAAGAACCTCGAATCATTTTCATTTAAAGATAATCATACGACATCGGAGATTTGGTTCATAGAGCATTTGCTTTATTAACCAGCTGGAGTCACCTAACATTTCTGGCGATTGAGCTGGGGACTATTTTTGAGTTCATAGTTGCTTGGCCAGCTTTTATAGACTCTTTAGTTTTCCATACAATCACAAAAACTCAGAAAAACCCAAAAATATTTCAGATTTGTATGCAATAAACATGGTGGTGGAACCATAAAACATTTTACCTCCTTTAGGGCTAAAAATTTTCCACCTGGCGACTCCACACTCTGAAACTCCCAGAAGACCAAATGACTCCACTGGTAGAAGACCCTGAACTGATTGACCAGACACAGTAACCTCTTTCTGGATTTACAAACATGATTCCAAGAAAACAACGAAGATATGCCCCAATGAGTAGAGATCATATCCCTGGGTTTCCACATAAGATGCCCCAGGTGAATTGGGATGACAACCTACCTGTTTTTCAAGGTGAAAAGTTTGATAACCCTTTATTACATCTTATCAAGTTTCACATACATGTATGGAGGTTGAAATTTGAATGGCATGAAGACTGCCTAATGAAAATTTTCATGTTAACATTAGAAGGAAAAGCTAGGGATTGGTATGAATGCTTAAGATCTAGTAGTTTTTTTTCTTTAAGAGACCTTGAATATGTGTTCTATGAGAACTATGAAGAAAACGCTACATCATTATCATGGGGTGCAATATATTATGATCCATAACAAAACATCACCCAACACATTATAGATAATGAGGAAGCTTTGGAAGAGATGCATCCTGAAGATCTTTTAACAGCCATTCATGAGTTTAATATCCTATTCAAAAATTTTAAGAATATAGATGAATCAGTTGAGGAAGAGATGATCCAAGAAATAATGGACGTTCCTCAAGATATCCCTGAAAACTCAAATATTGATTCATCATCCCTTATAGCTGAGGCTCAAGAAGACATCTAGCCTCAAAATCAGTCTTCGCAAGAGACAGAGAATTGTTGTACTTCTGTTCAAAGGGACATGGAAACATCTTCCCCTTTGACAGAGAAGGAAATAGAATAGACTATTTATAAACAGTCAGTCTCTGAAACTTTTTGCAAAACAAACACTCTTGCCCATTCACATAGAGAACTTTTTTGTACAGATTTAGAAAATTCTTTTGTAAATCATAATGAAGAGAGACCTGCTGATAACCCAATATGTTCGACTGATGAAATTTTTTATTCCGATGATTTTCCAAATTTCGATCAGTCTGATGATGATGATGATTTTCAAGCAAAAATCAATCACGCAGGGCAACCTACGTTCGATTGGTGTTATGAGTTTCACCATCATCAACTTGAAAGCATAAATCACCCATTTCAATCTATCACAAATCACTTTCACATAATTGGGAATCAACATCTTTTCAACTCAGAAGGTGAAGAGAAGAGAAATAAAGAAATTTTTGAGCAAAAGGATCTTCCTCTTGAAAAAGAGGAAACCTTGAAGTACTCCCCTGCTCAAGAATATAATAACCTCTTCACAGAATTTAGTCCACTGAATACGAGCATACAAGGGCCACAAGAGGACAACATTGTCAAATATGATGAGTCCTCAAGTTCAGAAGATGATGAAGATGAAGGAGAAAAACAAATAGAAGACTATCTTGCTGTGGATATATCATCTTCTCGAGAAGAAACTTCTCCCTTCACTGATATTAGTCTGTCATTTAAAGAGCCTGAATTTATATCAGAAGCAAGCATAGATTCAAAGAAAGAAGATATTTCACTGTTTGCTATTTTGCAGGTTAAGAATGATGATAATTCCAAGCTACATACTGAAGAGATAGTCCTCAAAGCTGATGTCTTGGAAGTAGATGATCTACCAATTGTGGAGGACCAAAAGGAAGAGAATCTTCATCTTTTCTTTGTTGATCCTATGGAAGAGTGTGTGGAAATCTCGACTGGCTCAAATTATCAAGCATTGATCCTTTGCAAAAGCCAGAGACATGAAAAGTTGTCACCTTCTGTGATAGCCTCGGTTTTGAAAATTAATCTTCAAAATATATTATGGATACCTCTGACAAGCAGCCAGAGTTTCTTCTTCTTCTTGACATTACTCAGCTGGCTGCATTGGCATTTTTGTATCATATGATGAATGTAAATACTCCATGTTTAGAATAGGTTAGATAGGAATGTCAATAAAGCTCAATTCCGAGCATGTAGTTAGTTGTTGTTTTCTACTTTGAAGAAAAGTCAAGAATCCAAAAATACAAAAACAAAGAAAGAATGAAAAGAGGGTAGAAATGAAAACAAGAAAGGCACAGCCCCATGCCAAAAAGAGAAATAAATCTGAAAGTGTGCAAGCTCAAATGCCACTCCTCAAAACACACTTCTAGTTAGTCAAACTGCCTAATCTTGACTAATTAGCTTTAAATTTTCTGTTGATAGGGTAGTGAATTCGATTTGCCAAACTGTTCAATCTTGGCTTATCAGTAGATAGATTAGGATAGAAATGAAGGTTCAAACAAACTCAAAATCTGAACCAAAGTTTCCAAAGAGAGATGACTCAAAACTGTTTTATTTTCTGAGTCATAAAAGAGAAAAACTGGTTCTAATTTGCCCAAAATCTGAATCAGATATCAAGGAAGAGACAGCTCAAACAAAAGAAAAAACAGAGCTATGAAAAAAAGAGAAGGCCATGATGAGAAAATTTCAGATCTTAAGCCTTCCATTTTTTATTTTAATTTTATGCAAATAATAATCTATGTGCAGCTTGTTCTTATGCCATAGATCACAGCAAGTCAAACAGCTCAATCTTGACTTGACTGTTTTTAAATTTCTGTTGTAGAATTTAGAGAATGAAAGTTTGTTGGATAGTTTAATCCCAACAGACAGTAGATTAGGTAGAGAAATATCTGAGCTCAACTGTTTAATCTGAGTTAAGGGAGAAATAAGGAGTAGAAATAGATTATATTTCCTGCTTTCAAAAGAATAAAATGTTTTGAATAGAGTTTTCCAATCCAAGTGCACTCTGATGAAGAAAAAATGCTAGATCAGTAGGATTGGGTAGGTAGAAATTTTGTATTGATGAAGGACCATTGTTTTCATGGCTGCTAAATATGTTTTCAAACAAGATCATCCAGAAAAGGAAGGGCAGCCCAATGGATCAGGCACAAGTCAGCGTCCCAGAGAAATCAAGTCTGAATTCTTGATGCCTTCAAGAAGGCACCATCACCAAGTGGAGCCACTGTTAGCCACCTATAAAATTTTGTTATACCGAAATGTGGCTAAATATTTTTGGAGCCTCCAAGGAAAAATTTATCACTAAAAATTGTTGGCTCTTGAAGTCTCTCTAAGGCCTCATGCCTCTGTCCGGATCCCTTATTGCTGTTTACATCCTAAAAACCTCTGAAATCCTTCAAAAATCCCAAGTTAAATACTGCTGCAGAACCCCTTGGTCCCCTTCCTTTTCTTCCTCAGTAACCTCATTTTCTATTTTCTATTTCCCATGAAAAACCCACAATTCCATGTTTCTCCCTTTCCATTTCATTAAAATCCCTTTTATAAGGTTAAAAACCCACTTTTTAACCTTACCGAAACCTTCATTTCCTTCAAAAAAAAAAAAAAACCATAAAAATACATGTTTTTATGTATAGAACTTAAGCCCCTCGAGCCTAAGCCCTTAGCCCCTTTTCTTCCATACGCCCGCACCTTGGAACCAAGTTTTAACCCTTTGGCGCTTATCGCAAAGCACAGATCTCAGAATTTCCAAATTGTTATTTTTTAAACTGATGCATCGCAAATATTTGCACTGTGATCCATTGCAGATCGCAGATCGCAATTTTTAGTTTTCCTCTAAAAAGCTCATCGCAAGTTTCTGCGATGCGATCCATTGCATATCGCAAATCGCATGTTTCATTGTTTAAACAGTTTTATCCATCGCAAATATTTGCGATGCGACCGCTCCAATCGCATTTTTCCCCAACACTCATCGCAAATCGCAATATCGCATTTTCTCTCCGTCCAATAAATCCGCCATCGCAGTTTCCACCTTTTGCGATTTGCGATCAATCCCGCCGGGCCCACCATATGATACCCCCGCCTTTCATATAAAAGTGCTTTTTTCCTTTGTAAAGTCGAAAATGATATATTTTGTGGTTTACAAAGGTTTTTCCCATTACATCCCGCCGCTGCATCTCAGCCGTCGATCTGCACCCCCGCTCCATGATCCAACGACCCTGCTTCCTCCGCACAACCTCCAATGCAGTTTAACCTATAAATGTAGGATTTCATAACCTTCGTTTGTATTTTGCAGGGTTTAACGTTTTCCGCTATATTCAGAAGGAAATTCGAAAGATGAGGGTGACGACCCTGCCTCTTTTGATTTGTCAAAGGAAATCGGCCACAGGGTGCAAATTCACGTTTTCATCAGTGTTTCATGAGGCATTGATGCCATATAACCCTGCGCAGCCCTATGTAACAATGAAGCACCAAGAATCTGGCACAGTCAAAGAGTATCAGCTGTAGAAGACTAGAAATGTGTCAGCACAGAGAATTGAAGACAATTTTATGGGGATTACGGCTAAGACTGTTATCAAAAGCCTAATCCCCCAATCTAAAACACAGTCTGCAGAATACCTAAAGTGTTTTAGTGACAACAAACCCTCCACCGCCACGAAAAGGAGGTGAATTGATTCCTCCCAGCGACTAAACGCCACCTGTTGCCTCAAACCTTTCAAACCAGGGCCGAAGTTATTGCAAAGGAAGATGTTTTGCCTCAACGCAGCCGAGAAGTTACTTCTGAAAGGAACTTAATGCGAGAAATATATGCAGAGTTATTTCAACCTCACGCCTAACCTCAAAGGTCAACAAATTATTTCCAGCAGACCTAATAGTTAATGTAAAATAGTTAATACAAAGAACCACCTGTAAACTTCTTCATCGAGCCCCTCAAAGGGCCAAGAAGTCTTGAATCTGTATTAATTACTTTAGCAGCTCTTTTATCAGATCTCACCTCCTCATTCTTCTATAAATACTTCTGTAGAAGGTGAGAAACTTTTGGTCACTGCATATCTGTAGCATGTAAATAGTTTTCTGAAGCTGCTGTAAGCTTTGTTTGTAAGAGAAAATACCTAAGTTGAGCTGAGAAGCCTGAAGCTGTAAAGAAACATTGGACTTAAAGATTGTAACTGGTTTGGAACATCAATACAAGATGATTTATGGGATCCTGGTCTATGTTGGCGGTGATGTTATTCTCATTTGTAACTTGTTATTTTGTTTCTGTTTTCATTTTGTTTCATTTTCCACTGTAAAGAACAGTTTAAACAGGGTTAGGGCCTACTGTATATCAGTAACCTTCTCTGGCTGAGAAATCTTTACTTGAATGTTTTCTTCCAATCTGTGTTATTTAGGAATGATTTAATTCAGTTTAGACATAGGAATGATGGTGTTCCCTCGTCTTATTGTCTTAGCTGAATGTCAGTCTTGAATGTTACTTTCTGCATATGTTGTGTGAGGATGAACTGGAAGGAAGATATGGTTAGCCCTGGTCCCAGACTTGTCTGCATAACTGTCTGATTGTTTCCCTAGAATGTGTTAAAAGCTGACTAGTTTCAAAGTACTTATCAGATCTTAGGCCATTCTGTGTTATCTTTGTGATTGTCTTGAAAGTAGCCAAGTAAGGAAGAGCTAGGAGAGGAATTGTGGTGAGCCCGGCCCACTAGTTTCTACTCCAAAAGTTGCCTTCAAGCTTCCATTTGTGTTTTATATTTTTTCTATTGAAAGTGTATCAAAGGCTGGATAGTTTGAAAGTACTTACCAGATCCTAGTTTGCTTTCATGTATTTCTTAAGTGCCTGGTCAAAGGCTGGCTAGTTTGAAAGTATTTACCAGATCCTGGACTGCTCTTTGTTCTGCATCTGTTTATTTCCCCTTCTTAATGTATCATTCCATTCCATAAATAAAACTTTAAAGAGATCCTTAGACATAGATGACTTTCCCCATAGACCACTCTTGAACCTTGTTGTTTCAATTAAAACCCTACTATGACTCCATAGCCCAATGGATTGAAGTTGTTTCTTACCTATCTTTCTTAGCTGAATCAATTTTCGCTTTCATTCATCTTCACCCTTCATTTAGACTTCCTTCACCTTCATTTATCTTTGTCCAACCAAAGCAAACAAAACCCTTGGTCTTCATAACTAGCCTAATATCATTACCCTAAACTTCAAAGACAAATCCATCTTTGTACATATTGGAGAGATCCCTCTCCGGATTCAGGAGGGCTAGATCCTAGAATCCCAAAGTTGGGTGAAATGATGTTAACTCTGTTATCGGACTTTTGCCAATCTTGCTTATTACAGAGACCTAACGGTTAGCTTGATATTATGGAATTTTTCATAGCAATTTATAGTTCCTCCATTTTCAACCATCACTTGACATTCTGGTGCTGGGTATAGGAAACAATTCAATTCCTTGGCTACCTTACAATGAATAAAATTATGGGTACTACCTGAATCAATCAACACTATTACATTTTTCTTCTTGATATGTCCTTCTATCTTGAGAGTTTGAGGAGTGGTAATTCTTGAGAATGCATTACACGATATGGTCAAACTCATTTCTTCCTCTTCTAGGGCCGGTTCCTGGTGTTTATCCTCTTCTTTTGAAGATTATTGTTCATTTTCTTCTTCCTCTTCATACTCTATGTAAAATAATTTCTTCTCAACACACTTATGACCTTTAGTGTATTTTCTATCACAAGCATGTGAAGCCCTTTTCTCTTTTTTCTTCCAATTGTTGTTGTGTCAGCAGGTTGTGGAAATCTAGGAAGTATAACACTTCCATCTTTATAGAAGTGAGTGGTAGGCTTCCTTGTAAAGCATAATTTTACATTCAATTTTTCTTGTAAACTTTGAATGCAGTCTCGATGATATGAGTTCCAAGCTCTGAACTTCATGTTGGATGTTATCCTTTAAAGTACCTATGAAGAGATCAATCATGTGTTCCTCTGGAATATCAGTTACCGTTATATTCAATTTTTGGAAGTCCTCAATGTGCTCCCCCACTGAACACTTTTGTTTGAGATTTATCAATTTGCTAAAGAAAGTGTTGTTCTTTGTATCCTCATAATGTGCTATCATTTCCTCTGTAAAAATTGACCAAGTGATAATTTTTTTGCGAGATCAAAGCCATCAATACCATATAAATGTATTTTGTTCTAAATTTAAAGTTGCAATGCATACCTTTGTGTGTTTTTCACATTATTGAGATCAAAATATTGCTCCATCTGTAGTATCCATGTTACAGGATCCTTTCCATCAAACTTCCTCATATCCATTTTTGGAATATGGTGGTTCTTCC
Organism: Pinus albicaulis; assembly: GCA_034641835.2. NCBI lineage: Eukaryota > Viridiplantae > Streptophyta > Pinopsida > Pinales > Pinaceae > Pinus > Pinus albicaulis. The sequence continues at coordinate 598,130,654 of CM076584.1, forward strand.
CTCCAACATTAGAGTTTATTAAATCACGATTAACATTTATTTTGTTCTCATCATGAGTTTCTTCTACTATCTTTTCACCATTAGAAAAAATTTCTTGTATCAACTTTGTCAAACCTTCCACATCTTCTTTTAGATCATTCTTCATGTTTTCCATCTTAGCTTCCATGTCATCCATCTTAGATTCCATGCTAGCTTCCATGCCATCCATATTAGCTTCCATGCCATTCTTCAAACCATCCATCTTAGATTCCATGCCTTTCTTCAAACCATCCATCTTAGTTTCTACGCCTTTCTTCAAAACTTCCATTTCATTTTTTTTTTCTCTTTGCGAGAGCGAAATTTGTTGCACTTGCTCTTGTAATTTTGATATGTCATGTTGCCATTCTTTGTCTTCATGAGTCATAGTAGAGTCCTCTAAAGGCTTGATGGGTGTTGAATTCTTTTTAGGGGCCATTTTAGAATCTAATACTGATATCTATTCTACAATATTTTCCCTTGGAATCAATTCAACTTGATTCTTCAAACAAGACTTATGCAATTTGGAAAACAAATACACACCTTTTACTCGCTTTTGAGGAGCGTGATATTGAAATTGACTTATCTCTATACTTGCAGATCCTCAATATCTGAAATTTGGCCCTGTAGTAGTCCTCTGAAGCTTCTTTCAAATGCCATAGGTCTGGCCTGATTTGGATTCTTCAAGTCAAATGTATGCCTAATCTCCCACAATGACCTAATTATGGACTGGTTCAGTAGATTGAACTTGTACGGAATGACACATGTCACTGTTTCCTCCTTCGAATATGAATTTGATAAAAATTAAACTATAGTCCGTTTACTTGCCGCCACTTTTTACAGAATTCCAATCTGATGCTCAAAGAGAGAGTTATGATGATTTTTCCACGATCACCTCTTTGAGATGAAATTCGGGAGCCTGAAACATCTCTAACTTCCACAGACCATATCTCCGAAAATATTGCGAACCAAACTCTGAAATTTTGCGATGATGTTCCTCAAGATTTCGGCTTTGGGCTCTAAAACGTTCAACTTTTGAACCTTTGTACAAAAAAATTTATAGAGAAAATTCCACGATGACCTGTTTAGGTTAAATTTAGGAGCTTGCAAAAAGCCCTAACTTCCACAGATCGTATCTCCAAAAATATTATGAACCAAGCTCTAAAATTTTGTGAAGATGTTCCTCAAGATTTCTGCTTCGTGCTCTAAAAATTTAAGTGTCTAAGCCTTCATAGAAAACAAGTTATAGTGAAAAATCCACGATGACCTGTTTGGAGCAACGAAACCCTAGAATCTAAAGCTCTGATACCAAATTTTGTGAAACCAGCTCCAAAAATAGAAGAAAATAGATATCAACGCCTTAGAAATAAGCCACTTCAAGGGGGAAACCTCCAATACTTTACATGAATGAACAATTCTTGGATGATACAAATTACAAAACCTCCTTTCTATATATAGGAGTCCATGGGTCCACAATGTAATCCTAGTGGTCGGGCCACAATGTAATCCTAGCCGACCTAACAATAATAATTTAAGGGCACAATAATAACAATATGGGGGTTACAGGGGTACAATAATAATAATAACGGGGTTACACTAACAACAACAAGAGACTATACTAGTAATATAGGGACCTAACATTGTGTGTAGGTTTTTCCCGTCGAAAGAAATCCATAAAGAAGATATAAAGTATTAGATGAGTGAAATTCATACGCTAATGCATGAAATGAAAAAGTACCAACCTCTAACATTTTTCAATGTGCAAGATCACTACCTCATACACCAAATATGTGGGCTTGTACACACAAGGTCAATGTGGATGGTAGAGAGGCATTTAAAATCATTGAGGGATTTTTTTATACAAATAGAATGTTCATAGGGTTCTATGGTGGAAAGATATATGGTATATCAATCCTTGGTGTATATTAGTTTGTGTCTTCCTAAATTAACAATGGATATGAATGTTCTTTTAATTTGGTTTATCTAATTCATTAGCAAATTGGAAGGGGAGGTCTTGTGGGGAAAAAGTTAGAATGAGGAAAGTGAAAGGTAATTAGATGGTAGAAATCAATAACACTTTTGATTCTTTATATATATATATTACCTATTTAATTTGTAGTATTCCATATTAACCTTTACTACTGTACCTAGTTATTTATGAATTTTTATTTTTTCGTATAGTTGGTCGAGAGTGGGATGCTATAAATTTATACATTACAAACAAATCAATAATACTTCTTATTATTTTCTTATGTATATTGTACATATTTAATTTTTTGTATATATATATATATTACCTATTTTATTTGTAGTATTCCATATTAACCTTACCGTTGTACCTAGTTATTTATGAATTTTTTATTTTTTCATATAGTTGGTCGAGAGTGGGATGCTATAAATTTATACATTACAAACAAATCAATAAGACTTTTGATTATTTGTTCTTATGTATATTGTACATATTTAATTTGTATTATTCCATATAAATATTTACTGTTGTATCTAACTATTTATGAATTTTAATTTTTTCATACAATTGGTCGAGAGTGGGATGCTCTAAATTTATGCATTGCAAACAAATATTGATTGGATGAAGGTATGAATAAAACAATGTATACAAAATTATGGTAGGTTATCATGGAAATGGATAGCTACATTGGTTAAAGAGACTCATCATTTTCAAGATGCCAATTTTATGGATAGGGAAATTGATTTGGAATAGGGTTTAAAATATAAACATGCAAGAATATTCACCCATATTTTTTGTTATTTTCCACTATATTGATTTTTGTTGTCTATTTTTTTTTCTAATATTTACTAAGTCTAATTTTTTTTATTAATTGGCAATGCATTTTTTACGTGTTGGGCATACTGAAGTTCAAACACCATAAGGCTATGTGGTGCATTAGTCATAATTTTCGCATCAAAATTTTGGATGACAATCAGAAAACCTATCATTTTGTGGTAATTTTAGTATTTCATGTCGTTAATGCTTCCTCTAGAAGTGATAGGAATCCATACATATCTAAAAATAGATACTATGAGTATTTAAAAGATATACCTGACTGTGACTTTAATTTTTTTAAATTAGTCCTATTCGAGGTCAAAAAGTATAGGCTATGAATGAATGAATGTGATCATTAAAGAATGATTATTTAACATGCTAATGGATTTACCATAGTTAATACAAGGATGGTTTAGAAAAGTACAAAGACTTATGTTCTTCCAAGCCAATGGGAGCAAGTATTTTACTCAAAAATTCCAAGTAAAGTGGGTTGGTCATATGTTGTTAGGTATGATCCAAGAGGAAGGTATGTAAAGTATAAATTAGTGGAAGAATATGATATTAAATAATAATATGATTTAGAGTGAGTGTTATATTTTTTGGAAAAATAAGTAGAAGAAGATGAGCTACATTTTGATGACATTATTATCGATGATGGACATTAACTACAAGTCCCCTAAAATATGTGTCATATATATACTCTTTTGTTGCATGCTTTGCATGTTTTTATACCATTATTTCTATCCTTAGATGTATTAGCAATTGCACATCCATAATTAAATTTCCATAACTCCCATGGTAAGAGTGTTACATAAACAAGGACTGCAATTCTAGCATGTAGTCCTTGTTAGGTTCAAGAGGTAGGGAAATTCCTCTACCTCTATTTGCCCAAGAATTGTTGGTTTTATTTCTAATATTTATTCCAAGACAGAGTCAAAAACTCAAAATTCAATGTAATAAACTTTGTAGCCCAATATTTCTAATGGTCACCTAGTCATAGGTTGCTTTATATTACAAAATTTAATCCAAAATTGGCAATTTTTCAAGATGCATCCATTGTCCTTAAACAAAATTGAACCCTTAATATGAATTTTAAATATCATTCAAATATGCCTGAAATATGCATGCATGTTTTATCTTCTTTTTCATTCAATAAGGGAGAATTCCAAGAGTCTTACCTAAGTTTGATTAAATATGTTGTTTTCATTGCACCTTAAAATGGTCTTGGAAAATAATAAAGAGAAATATTAAGTTATCTTAGGAGTCAATAGATGCATGTCTACCTTGGGATACGTTTTTTTTCTTATTTATTTAAGGAAACATCTCTTTGTTAAGGTATATCACCAATTCCCTGCCTTAGCAAATGTATTGCACTCCTTAGAAAATGCATGCTCGGCCTAAAAAAAGCACATATCCTACCTCGGCAAATGCATGCCTTGCCATAAGAAATAAATGCCTTTCCTTAGGAAATGAACACCATGATTGTGACACTTCAAAAAATTAACTTCTTACAAGTTTTATCTAAGCATCGTTCTATCAATTATTCTTTCCACAATTGTTGAGTATGATCAAATTGGACCCTAGTCCTATTTTTGAATATTCATCAAATCCATTTGGTGATGAAAGTTTTTTATTCTTATCAAAGAGAGAAACACTAATTTACTAAGTTAACTTAAGAGTTTGTAAAAGCCAAGAATTCTATTAGGGAGTCAAAAATTTAGGAAAAATAACTAAGGACAATCTAGGAGACTATAACCCTTAGGATATTGATCAAGTAAAATTGAAAAACATGTCTACATGTAGACAAGATACTTAAAAATGTGACCTGGTTTGACAACACCATTTTTAATTTTTCTTTGGATTAGGGAATGGATGTCTTGCCTCATTAAATCCATGACATGCATCAACATATGCATGCATTCCCTTAGGAAATGAACACCCTACTTGTGATGCTTCAACAATTTAAATTTTGACAAGTTTTATATATACATCATGTTAACAATGATTCAATCCACATTTTTTTACTATGGTTGAATTGGAAACCAATCTCTTCTATAATATACATATAATATATTTGGTGATGAAAGTTGTTTATTATTATCGTGAGTTGTGGATATGCCTTGAAAACCTTATCAATGTTAACTCTTCTAGGGGAATCAATGAATAGTGAATGTAAGACATTGACTTCCCACTTCACTATTAAATATTGTTTGATTAATTTTTAGTTGAAGGCCCATAAGTCGAATCTTCATCATTGTCAGCATTTTCTTGTCCCATTTGGTAGTCTAAAATTTTATCAACTTTAGATATGATTACTTTTATTAATGAATAACAGGAATCGAAGTCTAGATTTCTATTGTATATATTAGTTGTGTGAACTTATGATTGTTAAAAATACATTTTTGTATTTTTTCAATTTAGGTTTTCACTTTGAATGCATAAAATTCCTTTCTTATTTCAATAACTTTTACAACAAATACTAATGAGATACATGAATACATGTATTAATTCTTAGTAACTATTTATTCTAAAGACTTTAATATATTGTATTTGTGCTTTACTAGTTGATGAAATATATCAATTTTTTCTTTGATTCAATAGTTAATCTTCTACTAGTATATGAAACATATGATTTGCTCCTAGCTATATATATATATATATATATATATATATATATATATATATATATATATATATATATATATATATATATATATATATATATATATATATATATATATATATATATATTAACATAGTACTTATATATTTACAATAGTTAGCTTATTTTAATTTTAGGTCATGTATTTTTCCTTAGAATCTAAATATTGTTGTATCCAACACCTTTGAGGATATATATATATATATATATATATACTCATTTGGTGTGGTAATATTCATTGGTATGTGGGATTGGTTTCCTCCTTATAGGAATCAAGCACTTACAATTAAATACAATAAATCTACCACAAATGCATGTGCCTAAAAACTAGTCAGGAGCCCTATGTTCAATGCATCATAATCATGGATTTCAGTCTACAACATCGATTTATTTTTTTATATTATTTTCCTTTGTCATACCTCTAATTCTAGTGATGAATATCTAACATAACATAATCGCACGATCTATGTTGCACATGCCTGCCCCTTCGACATTATTCCTGTGAGGGTTGGTCACCACATCATTGCCCTCTCAATGGAAAAATAACTTGAAAGGTCATCACATGTATAACAAACTACTATATTTTTTGAGTTTGTAGTGCCCCAGATTTTGATAAAGCAATATACATGTGCTTAATCAAACATGCCTAAAATTTCCATGAGAAATTTCTTTTTTTCATCATAAAGACAAAAATTTCTATGCGCCAATGTTCTAATGACCAAAGTCCTCAAAATTTTGGTTCAATTAAATCACTTCATGGTAGACACATGGAATTTTTATTCCATCACAAGTGTTACATATAAATTTTTTTGGTGGAGTTTTGACTAAAAGATTCGTCAAAAGCTTGGTGCAATTAAATCACTGCATAGTTTCCACGTGGCATCCTTGTGGGTTGAACATATGATAGTGGGATACAAAAGTCAATGGTATGAAAAAAAATTTTGATGCAAACTCCTAGTCAGATGAATAGGAATACCAATAAATTTTCATCAAAATATTATAGAAAGATGTCGTATTTATACACCATACATAGTAATGAATAAAATTGTAACCATGGAGAAGAAACCTATTTTATTGACTAAGATTGTGTAGGTTGTAACCCTGTATAGAAATTATCTACAAAATAATTCTTAAAAACATAAAATAAACAATAGCGAGAGCATAAAACATAAAACAGATATACATAGAGATTTTTTCCCCTAGATCCCAAATCAAGACTACCAGCTTGATTTTTCATTACATTCCTTTTACTATTATAACACATATATATACATGTCGAAGCATTCATAAACCCCAATCCATTAACCCTCGATTATAACATAATTGTATTTACCTTGACCGGATCTAAAAAATACCAGGGGCCAAAAACCATCATGCCCCAAAACCATGTGCAAACCCATGCACAAAACCATAGGCGGATCCGCCCACCTAAAATAGGTTCAAAAAAAAATTCCCGAGCCACTGCTCTGAACCCTGCATAAGGGGCTATTTGTCCCCTATGAACCACTAGATGGGGGGGATTTTCCATCCCCCCACTGTTATGCCCGATGTAACAAATAGGGAGGGGTTATCCCCTCATGCCTACGACTATTCATGGAAAGAATATAACACACACCCAATAGCTTGGAGAGAATGAACCTAAAAAGTTGAAAGGTTTCCTTAATTTGGTCAAGAAGCTACATAATAAAGTAATTGATCTCAAGAAGAGCTCTAAGGAAGGGACATCACATCACATACCATTCATATATTTCCATAGAAAAGGAAATAACCAAGCTAAGCCTGCAGGATCCTCAAATATGAGTTTGAATTGGGAGGAAGTAGTGATAGACCTATTCATCAAATATCATCTACCCAATCATTCTTAGAATATTATTGTCCACATTGGATCATTCAATTACTTTTTTCATTAATTAGTTACTTAACCAACAATATCATTTTGATAAGTTGTCCCAAGACATTGTGACTCAAAAGAAACTACTAAAGGAGAAGAAACAATTGAAGAAGATTCCCTATGTCTCTAATATTGGGAAAAAAATTTAGATAGTGAATTAGTAGGAGAAGTATCCTTAGGAGATGCACCAACCACCTAAGTTTCCCTAAAAAATATACAATTTGAGAAGAAAAGAACATGTACCCAATTCTAATTTTACTACTAAACCAACTTCAAGTACTAGAAAGGTCACAAACCCTACCCCAACTTAGAGTCACACATATGACTCTCAATAAAAATCCACTCCCAACAGTTCTGAAGAAAGAAATACCTTAGTAAGCACTCTAACCATTCATCCCATGTATGGAATATGTACATTACCATAGAATATATATTTGCCCATTTACATTTAAATATATTCCTAATCCACAATAGAAAACCATTATTACTCTTGACAACAATATAAAAGCCGCGAAGAACAAATAGGAACATAAAGTTTCACTTAAACAAGGACTGCAAGTAGTGGTAGTCCTTGCCAATTGATTTGAAAGGAGACTCTTAGGAACATCACCAACCAACGTATTTTGTCGATTTGAGAACTTTTTATAAATTATAAACTCCATGACCTGTTTGTTAATTCCATATTTTGTCTTTTTGCATGATTTCCATTTGTTCGTGGACAACAGTGGGAAATGGACAAGAAAAGAACATGGCAACACAAATTCAAGCAAACAACATTTGTCAAACAAATTTACTACAACTATATGGCAAGCAGATACCCATTTTGGATCCACTCTACTGAACATTAAAATAATCATACCAAAAATAAGTTTACCATTTTTTTGTGCTCTATTAAAAATAAGTTTAACATAAAAAAATTTAACGGAATTAAGTTTACCACAGTTTTTGTGCTCTGTCAAAACTACGTTGCGTCTATTTTTTCTTACATGATACAGCTTCTGCAAATAGATAGAAGAATATCATATTAGCTAGGACCACTATAGATCTTGCATCTTACTATATTCATGAAATAAAGGCTTTTCATCTTACTATATTCATGAAATAAAGCCTCTATATCTTCTCGAAAAGGGAATGGAATGGACAAAGCAGAAAAGTATCCGAAAATGGAATGGAAAAAGAAGAGAATGCTCTTCTTTATTACAGTTGCTCAGTTGTTGATTTAGCAACTTACAGTTCAATTGTTGTTGGTTTAGCAACTTACAGTTCAATTTCTTAATCTATTTTCTATTTATTAGTTTTCCTTTTGGAGTCTCGGATTTACGAGCTTCCGATTGCAAGAATGGTACTGGTTATGCCCATGGAAGTAGGTATGAGAGAAATTTGAAAATTGTTATGGATAATCTAGTTAAGAATGGAATGAAGACAGGATTCAACACTTCTTGGCATGGGCAGAATGCAAAAGAGAAGGTATATGGCCTTCTTTAGTGCAGATAGGACACATCACCACAAGAATTATCTACCTGTGCATATAAAGCAACCATCACACTTCAACAGCTTTGTGAGAATGATATAAGCGGCATAGTGTGGTTAAATGCTTGTTTCTTGCATTGTGATAATTTTGGTTTATTTTCAGACTTAGATGCCCATGTAATTTCTATTCTCCAAAATCCCCAGATAGTGAAGGACAATCTGGCTCATTTTCATAATGACATCATGGATCTGCTTCATCCTCTTGATTGGTGAAAATTTCGATCTTGCAAGCAAGGGATTAGTTGCAGAATCTGCAAACTCTTCTTCCTCCAATACGTATAGGGTTTTTGGTTTGGTGGAATGGTTGACATATTTTCCCATAGAACAGTGCAAATCATGTTTTTTAATAGTGCTCAAAAACCTATATCCTTTTATGGAAAAAGAAGGGGGCAAAGCATTGTTAGGAAGTTGCAGAATTCATTTTGAGACATACCCTTTCTCGAGTTAATTTTCCAGCAAACCTAAAGTGCATCAGGGTAATGTGCAAAACTAGTTTCATTAAAATTTAAAACTAGTTTCCTTAAAATTTATTCCTTTTGGATTGCCTTTTCTTTATTGTTGAAGTTATGATTATTTGAGTTGGACAAGAATTCTAGTGCCCTGATTTCTCATAAATGAATGTTTATGCTACATGAAAACCTTCGAGAAACATGGCCTTGCTCTGTGGATTTACTGGAAGAAGTTTTATCGCCTTCGCTATATTCCTATTTATATTTAGAGAGCGAAACAAAATGAGATATGTGACTCTGGTGAGACCAGTCATGATCACACAAATGAAAGGTAGATTTTTTTCAGTCATTTTTTTCTTTTTTTGAAATACATCAATTTAAATTCGTGTAAATGAATTTGTAGATTAAATTTTATCAGATTCAGGAATGCATGATGGCTTCTCAGGATAAGGATCATTGTTCAATCCCCCAAATAGTGTTTGCCTTGGACACATTGATAGAAGCAACAAGGGTCATGAAGATAATAAGCTTGGAGAGGGAGTCTTTGGTGTTGTGTACAAGGTAATATGTGGAGTGCTTTAGAATTGCATAGGGTTTGTAATTTATGAGGAGATGTTGAAGTTTCCATAATATGACAATGATGTGTTTATTCTATGTTTTAGGGTATAACTTCTAATGTCACATAAATAGCAATGAAGAATTTTCCTTTAAGATCCTCCTAAGGAACACAGGAATTTATGAATTAAGTAAAAACTTGGTGTCAAAATTCAGCATCAAAATCTTGTGCAACTACTTGGTTGTTGCATCAATGGACCATAAAGTTTTCTTATTCATGAGTACTTGTTATTACTTTCCAATAACAGCCTGGAAACCTTCCTCTTTAGTAAGAAATCATTAAATTTCTTCTTCTATTTTAAATGATTTTCTATGTTGTGGACTGTCATGATGGAGAAACATTGACATCTGGATTGATGATGGATGGATTATATACCCAGAAAGACGCAAATTTCTCGATTGTAAAAAATTATATAACATCATAATTGGAATAGCTCGCGACCTTCTCTATCTTCATTAAGATTCACAAATACATATTATTCTATTCATTGAGATGTGTAAGTAAGAAACATTCTGTTGGACAGCTAGTTGAATCCGAAGATAGCAAGCTTTGGATTGGCCAGACTGTTTCTTGATGATGAGACTCATGTTCAAACCAGAGTTGCTGGGACATAGTAATAAATTGTTTTCGTTACTCTTTGAATAATTAGAAAGAAGAGTGGAGTTTATTTATTGCATAGAGGTTAGGAATCAAATGTATTGGCATGATTACGCATTTCTCAAAGGATTTTTTGGTTTGATTTAGTATCAGCGGTTATATGGCTCCATAGTATGCAATGTGGGCAACTATCTGTAAAAGAATATGTTTACAGTTTCGATGAGAAGATGTTTACAGTTTCAATGAGAATATTTTTATAGTTTCAGTGTTGTTCTTCTCGATATTGTGAGCGGTGTTCTTCTCGAGATTATGAGTGGGAGAAGAAATATTGATACCCGCCTTCCTCAATAAATGTAAATCCTCTTATAATGGGTGAGTTGTATCACTTGGTTTAGCCATCACAAAAATTAACTATAAATTTTGGGAGGGACCAAATTAAATTGGGACTGTAATCTTATATTTCTAAATTCATATAAAATGCAGCGATAGTGATGGAGATTGTGTGATGAGGGAAATATACTCGATATGATCTATCCGATGAGGCTGTTCTAATCCTCTCCCTCATATGATCTATCCGACGAGGCAGGTCTATTCCTCTCCCTCATGTTCGAGCCTAAACCTCATGGCCAAAAAGACAATCTAATATAAATTCCTTTATTGAAGCATTTTTTAAGGTGAAAGGGTGTGAGGATGAGATATTATCACATACATAAACACACACATACCTCCCTTCTTCAGCTCTGATGTGATGCAAATGTTTGCCTTTCCATTTCCCTCATTAAGGGGTGCCTTCTGATATCATTGATGTCTGATATCTTTGATAGTAATGACTGAATTTACCACTACCTCATCCATCACCAACAGCTCCGCTGATAACATCTGCTCTGAAATACCAAATTTGTTCCCTATGCCCAACGTTTTTAAGAAACTAAAATCCATCATCCATTACCAATAGCTCCTCTGATAACATCTTCTCTGAAATACCAAATTTTTTCTCTATGCCGAGCGTTTTTAAGAAACTAAAATCCATTTATATGATACTAAAAGGTGGATAGATGGTAGGGATATGGTGTCATGTCAAATGGTAGGAATATAGTGTCTTCTAACTAAAGGTCAATGAGACTCTCTAATGCCACATGCCACTTGACTGAAATGACGATATAGTATTGTCTAACTAAAGGCGGTTAGACGGTATGACTCTCTAATGCCTAATTCCACTTAACTGAGATGCGGTTAGATGATGAGACTCTATAATGCCTAATGCCACACCACTTAAGTGAAATTCATACTACATTCTCTATTTATCATTAGCTAGAATTCATAGGTTAAATTGCTTGTCAAATTCATTTGGTTATCATAAGTTATGAGAAAATTAATTTTCTCACTAATTCCTTTTCAAATTGGTTATCCTAAGTTTTAGGAAAATTATACAGTCTAGCCGCCAATAAGAGGTCCAAATGGATACTTTCGATAAAAAAAAATTTGGCAAGGCATTTTCTTCATAACATTGGTTTAAAAAATAAACATGTTAATCAATACATCTATTTAATACCAAATTGATGCTTATCGAACGTTATAGTCCCAAGGCAGGGACTAATAACATTAATGCATCTAGTATAGGTACACATTCTAAATCACAAATTTCTCCTTCCTTATTAACCTTAATAATCTATAATTAAAATGTGCATAATTGTCTGGTAGCTTCAGGTGCATATTCTAACATAATTCCTTGATTTGTTTCCCAAAGGATAAATGATGTATATAATAAATGAAAAAGTAGAATTATTAGATTATATAGATCTTATGTGAAGGTTATGGGAGAATTAAATATATCATGATCATGCTAGCATCAGACCCGAGGGATTTTCAATTCTGAAATTGTGCTTTTGATATTCCTAAAGTATATGGTATATGACTGAGTAGGGACGAATATTATAAGTTGTAAGGCTATTTTTCCATTGATTAATACCACCTTTGGCTACCTTACTAGAGGGGAAAAAATCATATTGGCGTGGAAACTGAATCTCACATGAAACATATTGTCACAAAGTTGAAAGGTCAAAATGAACCAATCTAGTTTTCTCATTTTACATTCAGAAATTATTTTTTGGAAAACAATTGTGAGTTTTATGTAGATTAATAATCAACACTACAAACAAACAAATAGTCTAAACTCATCCATTGCACTCATATTGATGCAAATTTTATATAATAAGAGAGATAAATTGGAATATTTCCACTAACGTAAATGTAGATTCTCACTTTTGGGCTCAATTTTTCAATAATTACAGGTCACAAAGATTCAAGGAAGTACGTATCTTAATATACATATATAAATGAAATATTATAATCTCTTTATAATTGTAATTTTAATGCACTAAAAACACTACTAAATACAAAGCCTTTGTTTGGTAGCTTTAGGTGCATCTTCTAACATAATTCCTTGCATTGTTTGCCAAAGGATAAATGATGTATCTCATAAAATCACAACTAGGATTATTCAATTAGATATATCTTATGTGAAGGTTATGGGGTAATTAAGTATATCATGATCATTCAAGTGTTATACCTGAGGGCTTTTCGATTCTGAAATTTTGGTTGTTGATATTCCTTATAAAGCATATGGTATACAACTGAGTAGGGACTAGTCTTAGAAGTTGTAAGGTTATTGTTCCATAATTTGATTAATCCTACTTATGGATACATTACAAGAGATTAACAAATCATATCAAGGTGAAAACTGAATCTCACATGAAACTTATTGCCACAAAGTTGGAAGGTCAAAATGACCCAATCTAGTTTTCTCATTCTTTATTGAAAAAATAATTTTTGGAAACCAATGGTGAGTGTTATGTAGATTAATAGTCAACACTACAACCAAACACATAGTTTAAACTCCGTCATCACACTAAAATTTATGCAATTTCTATATAATCTTAGAGATAGATTTCAATATTTCAACTAATGTAGATGCAAATACTCATTTTCGGGCTCAATTTTCAATGATTATAGGTCACAAGGGGCCAAATAATTTTGTATCCTAATATACCCATTTAAATGAAATATTATAATATCTTTGCAATTTTAATTTTAATGAAAAAAAAATACTACTAAATACAAAGTCTTTTTTCAAGGTTTGAATAGCGACATTGACCTCAAGATGAATTTTTAAATATTTTTGGTGATTCTGAAATTGTTTTAAAACAAGTAAAGAACTATACACATTCTCTATATTTGAATTTAAATGGTTACCAACAATATGTATGAAGTCTAATTAATAATATTGAAGCATTTAATATCACTTTTATTCCTAGGTCATAAAATGTTGTTCTAGACACATTGGCTAATGGAGCATCAAAATTCACCACATTGAATAATGGTTTTTTTGTTGTACTAATTTTTAGGCATTTTGAAAAAGACAACATTATGAATTAGAGGTAATTCAATGATGATAAAAAAATCATGAAATTCCTCACTGAAGCAAGCACCTTCATGGATGTTGTCATTGATTATGAGGAACATGAAAAGGTTGTATAGAAGTAAAAAAACTAAATCAAATTATCTTAAAAATAATTTGGTACTCAAAGATGGATAAAATTTAGAGGGGATGTTTTAATTAAAATCCAAATTTAGATTATCTTTAAATGTGTAGGTGAACACTTCTTCCATGATGCATGCATTTATCATTCTAGGTACTCGAGAGAAACCCATGTTCATCAATTTTGGAACATGATGCACTAATACCAAAAAGTAAAATTCATCCAAATGATTAAAAAGTACATAGATATATTCACCTAGACTTATGAGGACCTCAAGGCTTATGGAATATTTACCATCAAGCATTTCATAACCTCAAAGAAAGTGTGAAGCCTTTTTAAGAGAAATTGTGTAAAATTAACCCAAGATTAAAGTCAATGATACAAAAGGAACTGAAAATAATTCTTGATGTTAATACTATATTCAAGGTATTCCATTCAAAATGGGTAGATAATCTAGTACCTACGAAAAGAAGTCAGAAAAATTAGGTTTTTTCTAGATCTCTATAATTTAAACCAGTCCTTTAACAAAGACAATTACCATATTCCTTTGATGGAGTAGTTCTTTCATCTCATGTGTAGATCTAACAAAAATATTTAGCAGATGGGATTTTTTGTTGCGACCAAGTTTTACTTTAAGATTTTGATCAAATGAAGAATGGAACCTTTTACTATGATCATAGAATTTCATTCATATTAATAATCTTAGGTGCAATTTTCCAACATGGTATGGAAATAGAATTTTAATTTCTAGCCTCTTAAACCATTATGTTATATCATGATGATGTTATGGTATATTACAAAAAGAGATTATACCACCCACTTCATCTAAAAATAGGTCTTCAAAAGGTGTAGTAATATGATATATCCTTGAACCCAAATAATATCATTTTCATTGTTTCAAATGGAAAGTTGTTGGGGAACATTATTTCTAAAGATATAGCTTTTGTTTGACCAAAAAAAATTATAAAAAAATAATTCATATACATATTCCCATAGGTAATAATTGCATGCAATATTTCTTTGAAAATATCGATTTTGTGAAAAGATTCATGGTTGATTTCACTAAAATAGTAAAAGTTGTTCAACAGATGAACAATAAGGATGTTCAATTTCAATGGACCTCTATTGAAAATGAAGCTTTTAAAAAAGTGAAAGTTTCCATAGTCGCAACTCAAACATTACATACTCTATACTTCATAATTATTTCTCACTATACACATTTTTTATCATTCCCTTGCAACAATGCTCACACAAAAACATGAGAAAGAAAATGAGTACCCAATTTCAATTCATGAGAATTGGTCTACAATGTGTTGAGATGAATTTCCCAACAATTGATAAATAATATTTTGTTGTTTACATGGTCAAACCCTATTGTTGAGAATGCAGCAAGATGATGGAGCTTGGTGAAATGAAGTCGCCTTCACCAAGTGGGCCCGCAGGCAAATTCTGGCGCAAAGTCTATTTTTAGACTATGTCTATTTTTAGACATATGGAGCATGGTTCGGGGATTCCAGTTTGAGATTCTTGGAGCATTGGTCATGTTGGTAAAAATAGATGAGACTCTATTTTTAGGTCGAAGAGGTCGAAGGCTATTTTTAGACTGCCTCTCCTAAAAATATGGAAGTCAAATATTATTTACCCTTAATAATATTTAGACTATAAACAACAGTTTACTCTCTTGGAGCACTTCAGTTCGAGCTACAGAAGTGGCTCATGCATCTGACAGAGGAATCACGTGGTTCCCAAGGTTTTGATGGCATCATGCATGGTTGACTTCAGTTGGACTTCAGTGGCAGAAGTTTGGAGGAGTTAATGGGACAGCTAGTGGAGTTGTGTTCTGTTTATTTTAGTTGAACTAGTTGAGATTAGTTTAATTAGCTAATCAATTAGTTATGAGTGGAGTGAATTAAATATTATTTAATTCATTAATTAGTAACTCATTATTCAACTCAAGAACACATCAGTTCACTACAGTGTATGATCAGTTCAGTGGAGACCAATGAAAGAGGTAGATGAAAGGGTGGAGTTAGCTATCAGTTGTGACTATACTGTTGCTATTTGCAACACACGGATAGGAGGAGTAAGCCCATGAGGATTGCGTAGTTCAGGCTGGTGGTTTATCTATATAAAGAGGCCATCCCATAGCATTGAAACACGCAATAGAGGCAAGGCAATTAGTGGTGAGTTTTGAACCAGTAACCTATTCAAAACTAAGCTAGATTGTGTTAACTTCATGAGAAAGTCTTGAGTACTTGTGAGGAGTATTGTCTTGATTTTGCTTGATTTCTCCATTATAATATACACAATAGGCACGGGGTTTTCAGCTATAAGCTTTCCATACATCTTTTGTGTTAATGTGTATGATGATTTGATGTGTTATCGCTTGATTTTATTTCCGCATGTGTGATGATCTGAGTTGAGTTGAGTGGAAGAGATTATGTGTTGTGTATGAAGTTCAAATAGTATGTGACCAGGATAGTCTCGGTGGATAATTAATCATTATTCAGCAAATTTCTACACCTATATCTAAAAAAAAACACCTAGTAGTACCTCACATAGTGGTGAGGTCATTGCTTATATAAAGGTAAATCTGTGAGAAAACAGGAAATTGGATGAATTCCATCCAGGAATATGACCTAGAGTTAAAACTTGCCACTATTTTCAAAGGTCAAGGCCTATGCAAGTTATTAGTTAAATTGTGGATCAAGTTGATTCATCAAAATTTTGGGAAAATAAGATGGTGTTATACATGTAGGAACCTTTATATTTACCCACACAAATTGATTCCTATTATAATGATCTCAAGCAATATTTACAACATCTAACTTCCCTGAGGCACCTAAAATTTGGAAAAAAATAGCCTTAATGCTCAAATATTCCTGTTACCAACTCATTAACTACATCTTATTCTAGAAGAAATATGATGATTTAATCCTTAGGTGACTTGAGAAGCAAGACACTGATAAAATCCTCATAAAATTGCATGATGGACCTACTAGTGGAAATTTTCTGGTGACACTATAACCCATAAGAGATTGAAGGTTCACTATCATTGGCAAAAAAAATTCAAACATCCTAATAGTTATTCTTGGAAATGCAAGGAATGTCAAAAGTGTGATGATCAAGAGAAGAAACCCTTTGAAATCTATGGTTGTTTGAGAACGTTTTGAATAATCAGACTAGATGTAATTGGTTAAATCAACCCACACTCTTCCAAACAACATTAGCATATTTTGAGTACAATAAAATTACTTCACTTGTGGGTTGAGGATATACCTTTGACAAAGGTAAATGAATAACTTGTAACTCGCTTTCTATAGCATCGTCAAATCACCAAATTCGATGTGCCAACAACTATTATCTTTGATACTTCTATAAACTTTATTTTTTCAAATTAACTAAGTTTACTTTGGATAGAGGGACCATTCTACAATATGTAGTGAACTATTATTCCCAGGGAAACAATGTAACTAAATCCACCAATAAAAACCTTATCTATATCCTAAAATAAACTATAGTTGACCATTAGAGAACTAACACAACACATTACCCAATGCTCTCTGGGATAACCAAGTAACCCCAAAATCCTCTTTGGGAACTTCTTCGTGCTCTTTAGTTTACGAGAAAGAAGACATCCTCCTTCAAATATGTTATTTCCATATTGATCTCTCTACTTATTTCAAACCTCATATAGGTATAATTTTTCATTCATACAAATGAGATTCAATACCCTACTTATGCTTAAAGAAGAAAGAGAAAGGAAAATAAATAATTTTGTTGTTCGTCACCAAGCCATTTAGAAATGGTTTGATAAGAATCATACAAGAGAAATGAATTTTAGGTGGAAGATCTTGTGTTGAAATGGTATAATCCACATGAAGAGAAAGGAAAACACTCAACATTCCAACAACTATGTCTGGCTCCTTACTTGGTACTAGAGAAACTTGACCTAGGCAATTATAAAGCACAAAATATTGAAGAAGTAGACCTACTTCCTACCAATGGCCAGATCCTAAAAAGATAAATTTATCTATAGT
This sequence comes from Pinus albicaulis, assembly GCA_034641835.2. NCBI lineage: Eukaryota > Viridiplantae > Streptophyta > Pinopsida > Pinales > Pinaceae > Pinus > Pinus albicaulis. The sequence continues at coordinate 598,148,778 of CM076584.1, forward strand.
TAATTTTTACATAAGTAGTTTTAATTTGAATAATTTTTCTTTTTCTTTTGAATTCAGTGTATTTTCATTCGTTTGATTTGAGTTTGTTTATTTTTTTCTTTAGTTTTAGTTATTTTATTTTATTAGCTAATTCATCTTCCAAGCTTGATTTTTTTCTTCCCTTTTACATAAATTTAACCACCAATTAAGGAAAATTTGAGGTCTAAAATGGATCTCCTAAGAAAAATAATAAAACAATAGTTAAAATAATAAAATAAAAATTATGAACTTTTAAAGAAAAAGAAAGGAATCTATTTTTTCTATTGTATTTTTGGCTTATCTCCTTAAAGGTTTACTCAAATTTATAGTGGACACATTTTTTTTGAAGAATTGAATTCCACATCCAATCAGTACCCACTCTGCATACTTCTGAGTAGACCCACACTGGAAAAAATTGGAAATACATGAAAACACATGTTCAATGCGCTCTTTTCACTTATTTTGATTTATTTTGGTGTGGGTCTACTTCGAAGTAGCGGGTGCGTATTCATTAGATGTTGAATTTAATTATGAATCCAATGGGTTTCTACAATTGAAATTTGAGTAAACTTATAAGGAGGTAGGCCAAAAATACAATAAAAAAAATAGTTTTCTTTTTTTTCCTCCAAAAAACTTCCCCTAGGGATGACATCATCATCATGAATCCTTTTGCTTCTTTTAAAGTTAATTTTTTTAGTACAGTTTTTGTTTCGAATCCCATATTTTACCTCACCCTAATGTATCACAAATGATCTTCTTACTTCAATATCTTTTGAGACAATTGGTTAAAGTCACAGAACTCAACTTGAGTTCTAATAGTTAGGATATTGGTTCTTATTCTTTGTTCATTATGTTGGTTTTGTACTTGAGACTTAGGTCTACTAGGGGAACACTTCTTGGATAATTGACAGCTATAAAAACTCAATACTAGTTCTAAACAATCTATTAATTACATATGAGACTCTACTCACACATCTAATAATTATTATGTTTTACCCAAAAGTTAATGGATTGTTAAAGGTATTGCAAGTAAGGAAGGTGATTATCATAAATCAAACATATCTAAAATAATTCTTGCTAATAGGTATATTATTCTATGTTTTTAAAGGATAATTGAAATCCCCCATCCACTTCTCTTTATATAAAAAATGGAAAGAAAAAGAGAGATAATAAATTAAAGATATATTCTTGAGAAAGGAATCTTAGATCATGTGGGGTATGTAAGTATCTTTGATGGGGCTATGGATATTCATTGGTAGTGAAACAAGGCTTTTGATCCCAGGGTGAATACATCAAGGGTATGGATGCTAAGAAATAGGAAAGAAACACCAGATAATGTGGATAATTAACCTAGTTTTTTACCATTATTTCAATGTAATTACCTTGTGATATTGCATTGACAACCGAGGGAGAATTAAGTCATAGAATGGACTTCACACTTTTTCCTCATAGCTAAAATTGGCAACTTGCTCAAACCATAAATGAACACTCATAAATAATATAAAATAAAAGATACAATAGGATCCTTTCAACTAAATTTTAAGGGATTTATCCAAGTAAAATATCTTAAAAAAACTAGCGATCATGTTATATATTTCTATATAGATTCATGGTTTTTCTCATTATGTTGAAATAGTTCAGCTAGAAAAACCCCTCCATGATATTTTTATTCTCATCATTTTATGAAGGGGAAAGATTCATGGGGCGCAAAATTTTATTTTGTATATATAATCCTTCCTAAACTTTTTTGTGCATTTCATCCTTACTTTGAAGTTTCCATGAAATTGTGACTTTGGTTCTTTTCCTTGGAACTCATCAAGCCTCTAAAAATATACCTTAATGTTTTCCTCATCTTTTGAGAAAATTTTGTCCTAAGAAATTCCAAAAAGAACTTATGAAAATATGGCAAGTTGATTTATTGTCCCATATCACATAAATATTTTAATACTTGCAACATTCCACCATATTGCACCAAAAATATTTTGTTATGATAAAGGAAAATTTTCAAAGTGATAATTCTTTTGCATCCTCACATCCTTCAAATTTCATCTTCCTTGAAAATATTGTGCTCAAAAAATATTTCCATGCAACATATCACATTTTGTGAAATTTTATTCCTTTCTACCATATTGTATGAAAAAATATTTTCTTGCAGCACAATGCATGACCCCAAAATTTCTAATCCTATGTCATAACATGCATGAAATTAATTTGGGTGTGACAAATTGCACAAAAAAAAAAAAAAAATCCCCATGCAATACAAAAGTCCTGATTATTTTTCACATGATACATCACACCACCTCAAATTTTGTATCTCTATGACAACATATCTATATTAAAATACACCAAAATTCCATGTCATGTGATATGGCCATTGATGTGATAATAATTTAAGTCACAAAAAAGATCCTTTTCAAGATATATAACAAAATTTTGGGTCATTTTCCCTCCACCATTCTTATTTGAAAAATTATAGTTGTCTCCTCAAGCCACCAAACACACAACATTCCAAGTCAACTAAGTCCTTATACAGGTTTGTATTAAGGAAACCTCTAACCATAACCATCATTTGTGTATGCGCTTCTCTTAGCAATTCTAACGGTTCTTTGGTTTACATTATTTTTTTAATGAATTTTAAAAAATGCACCCACCATGGCTAGTAAAATTTGTCCACCTGGCCTTAGATTCCCTAAGTGTTTAAAGAAGAATGAACCAATGGAAAGTGGTGTCCACACCTCATTACATTTTTATGGAACAATCATAAAATTTCAATAAATAACCAGTAAAACACCTTATTTTCCTACAAAATGTTTTCTTCTTATGATGAAACTCCTTCAGCTAGAAAGTCGGAATCTTTCTCCACATGTATGGCCTTTTCTATTATTTAGGCTCTTAGGAAATGAAAAATTAAAACCGCTAATTGAGGGCTAGATTCTCATCCTCATGCCCCACCTTATCTATCCTCCAAGAAAAACCAAATCAATTGGAAAGAGAAGGGACCACAAAACTTCCTTGACAAGGAAAATGATTTTATTTGAAAAAGGGTATGAATGAAAATCATGAAACTTTCTCAAGGATTAAATGGCTATTATTATCAGTGTACACAACTTATCAATTTCAAAAAAAAATTATCCCTATTTACCAAATGGAGTTCATGTTAGATAAAAAATCAAAATTTTCCTTCCCTCATGTTTATCATTTTTAAATTTTACAAAATGTTAGCAACATTATTTTTTTTAGGGAAACTTTTAATGTTTTTTTTTCAATACCAAAGTCCTTCTTAAATATGTCCATTGATAATAGATTAAGTAACTTTCAAACCTTGATATCTATCTCCACATAAGAAATTTTTTTCCTTTGAAAAAATAATAATGTTGAATATACGATGTCGTTGACATGGGTGAAGTGCAAGAACTCGATATGGCTTCCAAGAAAGCCATGAAGGGAACAATCCTAGTTATTGATTTAATCCTAGAACCAAACAAGGAGATGGAAGTAGAATTTTGTGCCCCAAGCCTAATTTACAATGACAGTATATGTTGCATGGATCCAGTTGCGGTTTACAATTGGGTGTAGATATATTACATGTTTCAACAAGATTTAAACCAAGCATTACCAATCCTCGAATGATATATTGACCTATATGAGGGTGTATATTATATGATAAAGTGTATTCAATTAAAAAAGTAGTAGCACGTTGTTGTAGTGTGTTTGGTGCACATGTGTACTAAATCACACCAACTTAAGGGGTGTGGTCTACCCACTTAAGTTATTGGTAACAGGCAGAAAAAGAAGTGGAGTCAAGAAAGTTAGTGGAACAAGCTAGAACAATAAGCATACTAGATAGAGAAATAGAATGCATATATAAATTAAAAACTAAACTAAAATCTAAAACAAATAAACATGATCTCTGAAAAGAGTCAAATGACAACAATAATAAGAACGGTGGTTCTAGGCCCCTCTTATTGAGCGCTGGTAGTAATAAGAGTGAAAATTTACCCTCTTTCCAAAGGGCCCCTAGAAAATGGTTCTAGGTTCCGATGCAAGGATGTTTTTATCCCAAGCTTGCTTCAGTGCAGTCTCCCTCTCTCTCTATTGTGTTGGACTGAACTTGTTGGATGGCCAACAATTGAGTCCCCTCTATCTTCATCTCTGGCTCACACACTGTTGGTGTTTCTTGGGCAATTCTGGTCAGCATCACAATGTGTTCACACATTCTTCATCTGAGGTGGCCTTATATAGGATATTTCAATTCCTCCCTTCCCTCTCTTGGTACATGGAGGATGGTAACCCAAGAGAGGGGTATGATTCCTTTTTGTGCTCCAAATATTCCATTGTGTGCTCACTTAGTGTCTAAGGAGGCATTGGTGGCTGTCCTTGGGTGGCTTCAAGTAAGGAATCACTTGTCCTTTGCTTTGTATGGTCAGAGACAGTGACATTTCGCCACTCCCAGGATTGAGCGCATATCGGGCAAAAAGGCGCGCGGAAGGCACACTTCACGAAGGATTATGCGTGCAAATAGCATTTAGGACTAGTTCAAATTTTATTTTCCTCAAACCTTAGAGATTTTTAAATACTTTCTAGATTCTGTAATGTCTTCTAGCCCTATAAATCCTTTTTCCTAACATTAATTACTGTCGTCTTCTGTTGTACGATTTTCCAGTGTTAACAGTTTCCCTCTAATGTGTGAGGTCTAGGAAGAACTTTATAGCCGAAATACATTATATTTTATTTTATTTATCATGCATAGAGATAGAGAGAGACCTGCGTGAAGCTTGGAATTGAAAACACCCTGCACCATTTCCAAGATTGACAATATTCTAAGGGATCCCTGTAAGAAAATAAAATTTACAATACATATACAAATTTTCTACGAGGCGGGAAAGTCCCAAGCTCATGATGTTGTGGCTAGTTAAACAAATCTATTTTGAAAGATACATTTTATTTCGGTATCACTGATGTGGTAGTGATCTAGTGGTTGTTGACGACGACTGTTGACACCCTCAGGGGAATTTTTTCTTTGAAAATAGGTGGAATATGGTACCCGTATGCGTAAACTTGGTATGGCATATAGCTACGCATTTTATCCATAGGTGCTAGCTGGGACCTTCCCGTGTAAGCATTGTTGAAAAAGACACTTATGGAGGCACGAGTCTTCGATGGATTGGAGAAAAGTGTAATGGTTGTAAGGTACGATACCATCTTGACATGAAAGATTTTGTTGAAGTCGGATTTCAGGAGTATCGATGACATCTGTGGACAATGATGTCTCCCACAGTGCCACCCAATGATTCCCCTTGTATGGAGAGGGGTGATCCAAGGTATCACTTCCTTTTTGGAAAATAGGTGTTGAAGTCGACAAAAAGGAAACCTCAACCGAACGAGGGGTCGCTGACATAAGGGGTCAGAGACCTAGATGTGATGGGTTTAACATAGGCATATAGGCGAGGGGTGACTTTTGATGATGGGAATTTAGTGGCCCAAGGTCAGAGTATACTAAGCAGCTTGGCGGCAGTCATAGTTATTTCTGATGGAGAAATCCCTAGAGTCGGTAGGACTTCTAGGGTGGGTATAAACTAGCTATGAATGTCAAGGTGGCTGGTGCGTGGGGGCTATAATACTCCGACCAAGGGTGTTCAGGGACTGTTGCCATGGGAGAAAAGATGAAATGAGAGGGTGAAGGATGTAGTGCACCGTTCGGGGTCTTTGTACACTTACCAAAAGAATAAAATAATGGGGTTTGGTTTGTACAAAACATAGAGATGGGTACCCCAAAACATGAAATTTTTCACTCACTGATGTTGTGAGGAAGGTGTTTTGCTGAGGGTGGCGTTCCCATTGGTTGGTCTCATGTGCGTGGTTGATGAAGCGGATGAAAAAGTATCGCAAATGGGATTATGCTGGTGGAGGTATGGTGGGCCAAATGCAAGGTGCGGTGGTGTGCTCTTGATCTTCTTGTACAACCTAGTCATCCGGGAAGGGGGTTTTTAGCTTGTATGGTAAACTTGACCTTATGCATGGTGAATGGATGGGCATGAGGTGCTTCCTGAACTAAAGTGGTATGGCCATGGCGTCACTTTTGTAGTGATATATGGTCGACTGTGGGTGACGAGCACCATGGAGCGGAGGCTCTACCGACCAACGAGGATGTTTATCATGTGCAGGGTGAGGTGATGATAAACACGGTCAGGTGTGAGGACCCTATGGTTTATTTCTGATGGAGAAATGATGTCAGGATATTCAGATTTTTTTGGGACTCTATCATGTTGGGGGTAGAATGATACCTGCTCTGGAACTTTCAAGAGATAACATTGTGGATGGTTTGCGAGATTTTCCTACAAAAACAAATACCTCAAGTGAAAGCATATTCTTTATCAAATACTACTGAAAGTCATGAGAGTTGATTGTGGTGCAACTTATGGTTCAGAGAACATACCTTTTGATCTCTCGTTATGGTCCTCCAAAGCTTTTGAAAAGGGAAATATATAGGTGGATATGGCCCTAATTCAATTCATTTGTACTTGTTGAGTTTTTGAGAGGTCAGAGGACTCTGCGTCGAATTTCATGCCATTGCAATCAGCCTGAGCACCAGGGATTCATGAGATGATTCCCAAGTAACCTTCATGACATCCTCTACTTGAATTTTTTCAGTTTGATGGTGTCGGGGTCCATATAGACTTTGTTTGTACGGATTCTAGGTGTTTTTCTTTTATATTGCATGGGCGATCATGGAAAAGGCGCACCCCTTGTGCGCTTTTTCAGGGGATAAGCACACTAATGCCCTCATTTCCCCTTTTTTAGCATGCCTATGCAAAATACAGGCACACGCGCAAAGCCGAGGCAGAAAATATTTTTGGATTTTTTCCTATTTTTGGGTTTTTCCTGTACTAATGGGTACCTGTTTTGATGACAGGTTATTGTGGAGGGATCGGGAGTGGTTGGAGCTCTGTACTGAACTGGCTACTAATTTTGAGGAGCACTGTCAACTAAAGCTATGGGGACTCCTAAAGTTCGCGGAGAATGAGCGTCTTCAGTCGTAGGACCGACTGCTACGTTACGTGATCAGTTATTGCCCCAGGAGGCGCAACATGTTCGTGTTGCGGGGGACATAGTTGGTCATTCATCCTGAGACGGATGTTTACTTTGTGATTGGGTTACTGCCTCAGGGTGAGGCGCTGAGATATCCACTCCCTACCAAGAAAGTGGACTTGGAGATATTTAGGAGATTCCATTGTGGTGGGGCGCCTCTTACAGAGGGATGCATCAGCATTGCATCAGTTACAGATATGGAAAAGTGATGTACTCTGGCAGTGATTGTACGACTGGAAGGGTCGGTTGCTCCACATCAGGCATTAGACCCACAGTTTGGAGTGTTGTGCTGGTTGAGGTCCGGGCATTTTTTGGCTTTTGCCCATTTTTTCTTTAACGGGATGGTGTCGCAACTTTACAAGGTCCAACATGGATCTAAGTCGTTTGTGTACGCCAATATCTTGTGCAGCATTATGTACAAGAGGGTAGTGCTGCTGAGGCCAGTAGTGGAATTGCCTCCTGGGGGGCCACGGGAGCCTCGGATGAGGATATGGGCTTCGGTGATGCTGCGAGGCGTTGGGGGCATTGCGGGGCATTATTAGAATGATATGACAAAGGCCTGGTTGGAGGCCAACCCACAGATGTTCCTCCCATACCCATATTTGGGGATGGACTTCTGGGGGGATCTGGACATGGGTCTCCCCTTCGATTACGCTTGGGGTCCCACAGGTATGTTTTGTATGTTTTCTACGTTTATTTGAGTATACATGTACTTATCTATTTTGCTAGTGACACTGAAATTATTTTGGTTACTCTTGCAGATGTTGGCGAGGTGGGTCTCCCCCTGGTGGTCAGCCACGATCCTATATGGTGACCTAGGTGTGGTCAGGGAGGAGGTGTTGCAGGGGGACCTGGCAATGGTGTTGGCCCTTTAGGGCAGGGCAGTAGCCAAGCGAGCTCGTCTCAATGTGGTAGTGGCTTGCGCAGATATGGCAGATGCTCGTATTGTGGAACTGACAACTCAGGTGTCATTTCTTAAGGATTTTCGAGGTCGAGTGGACCGCTTGACCTAGGGGATGCCTACTTGGGGTTTCATGGATGACTTCGAGGAGGTATGGTTAGAGACTGTGATGGCCCGCGAGAGGGACTATCGGCCCATTCTACGTCGGGTGGAGATCATGGTTGCGACGGCAGCTCCAGTGGTGGCACCAGGAGCAGTGGTAGGTCTAGGTGCCCCTCCTAAAGGGGCACCACCCTAGAGTATACTCGTACACAGGGAAAGAACCCATTATGAGGATGCTTCCCTTATTTTTGACAAATTTTGTATCTTTGGGCTAGCAGTTGGGCCAGCAACACGATTTTTTGTACTCAGACATACATATTGTGATATATATATGAGAGATATTTTTTGTGGCTCTACATGATGTGCCACCTGTTTTGGTTTATGTATTATTTTATGCTAATGGATATCTATATTTTTGGTTTTTTATGTATCATGGTTTATTCGAGATGCATTCCAGTTTAGGATATTGCTAGCTATAAGATCAACTATTTGATTTTGACTCCTTGGTACTTGTGTAAATGTGATATAGTCAAATTGTCTGCTTAATCTTTTGGCATGTAAATATTTTCTAAACAGATGTGTATCTCTTGTCTCAAATGTTTGGTTTAACTGCGATACTACGAACTGGGAATCGAGGTAGATATGCATATGGTGTATACTCTGATGGAGGGCATTGCACATAATTCCGATGACAACGTCATATTGTGCTTGACTTTTTGTTGTTCAAATAATGCACACGCCGTTTGAATGGAATGGCAATCAGTCAGGGTAATAGATGACCTAGGCAGTTGCAACTAAACTTTGCGACCATCTTGATGCTCCATCAGAAAATCTGAAATAGGGTTCAGGTTGGTGTTCCATGGTAGTACTTTGAGTGCTTTTTTAAATAAGTCTTTTGGTCAAAAAATTTGAGTGGTGGGGGTTTGTGTACAAACACTCTAGGGAAGGGTCGTCTTGGCCTTTATGGGTAGAATTTCTTGAGGTAAAGGCCGTTGACGGGGTTATTGAGGTAGGTCTCGTTCAGTTTCATCAAGATGTATGCCCCTTGTCGGAGGAAATGTTTGATGATGTAGGGTCCTTTCCACAAGGTTTTGAACTTTCCTAGCCCTAGGGCCTCTTTTGCGACATAGTAGTGGAGGACTAACCCTCCCTCAGTGAATGAGCGAGGGGTGATGTGGCGGTCAAATGATGCTATTATCACCCAAAAATTCTCAAAACATCATTGTGTCATGTTTTTTTTTTATCATGGGTCAAAATAGGGTCTTATGAATCTTTTCTTTAATTTTACCAAAAGGGAGTATTAGATTTTTAGGTTTGAACCTTCCTTAGTGTTAAACAAATCCATTCTAAGGGTTTTTTCATGTCAATTCATTCATCATTTCATCATTCATTTCATTTCCCTAATTTTTTCCATCAAAACTGGCTAATTAGCCAAGAATCCTTACTTTCTTAGCGCCATTAGTTCAAAAAATTCACTTTGCGCTACAAAAGCGTTGATAGTTTCGTAGCGTAAACAGCAAAACTCTGTTTTTTCTGGTTTTGAGCAGTCAACTTCCAAGGAGGTTTATGAGAAACTGAAAACGAATTTAGGAAAACTAAAAGATTTTTTTCTTCCTAACTGACCTAACTACAAAAATTTCTCTCAGTTTCTTCAAATTCATTAGGAGGTGGGAGAAATTGATAAATTAAAACACGCTATGAAACTGTTGTTACAAAATGTCCTGTACATCACTGTTTAGTAGTCAACTTCAAGTTTAGTTTCTAGCCAAATGAAAAATAATTTTGGAATTATGAAAGAGGTTCGACTTTATCACATCCCTAGATACAATAACCTCTCTCATGTTTCTCATATTTGTTATCAGTGGGGAGATACAAGGCTTTCTTTAAAGCCCTATTTTTAGAAACAGAGTTTTCCTGTTTTATACGTTTTTTTCAAAGGAATTTTTTGGACATAAAGAGATATGGTTCAAAAAAACAAGAGAGGTTTTTATTCAAGATATAATGGCATACAAACACCTCCTTAATTTTCTCAGAATACATCATGGAGTAAGAGATATAGGCTTTGTCCAAAGACCTATTTTTCAGGAAAAAACAGGAAAAACCAATAAGCCAACCTATTGCAAATGAAGGGACCCCAAGAAGGCTGGAATGACTCTTTTTTTCAAGTGATATGATGAAATAAGGTCTATTTTAAGTTCTTGGAACATTCACACTTTTCATTTTGGAAAAATTTGGAAGAATCTGCATATTCAGCAGTTTCGTAGCGCATTCAGTGTAAAAAAATAGAAAAGCACTAAGAAACTGTTGTTGTTGCTTTTCTTGCTCATTTTGGTCAATTTTTGAGAGGTTGAAGAGTGATTCAAGAGCTTAAACTGATATGGGAGATTTATTAAGGGGTAATTTAAGTGATGCAAGTGGAAAGGATTCAGTTTTTGAAGAATTAATACTTGAATGACAGTTTTTCAAAGACGCTACGAAACTGTTGTGTTTTCGTAGCGCAATTTATTATAGCTTTCTTAAACTGTTTTTGGAAGTGGTTTTGACATGATGGAGGCTTGGGATAGGTGAGGATACATGTTAATATAATCTCCAACATCTAAGGACCACGAAATCAAGCTTAATTGATGATCAAATTGTTGAAAGAATGCAAAGGATGTGATGCCTAAAAAACAGGGTATGGTTTCCTGTTTTTGTGGAGGTCAAACAAAGTGGACATGAAGAGCTGAAGCCCATCATCCAAATTTGAATATGTGTTGTTAAAATTGGAAAATGATATAAATTTAGGTGGATAAGGTTTTTTTATATAGTAATAATCAGTTTGAGTCCTTTTTGGATTAGGACTGTTAAGTAGATTAGGTGTCTTTATGTAATAAATTTCATATCTTACAATTATGCAAGGTGTCAGTTAGTGTCAGTAGTTAGAAATTATATGTATCTAGCCTAGAGGCATATAATCACATGTTTTAATATGTCTATTAAATACCAAGGGGTCGAATTATCAAAGGGTTGGAAATTTGTTAGCAAAAATACTGTGTTTTATTGTAAGTGACTGTGTTCTTGTTCTTGTGGCGTCTTTTAAATATTCTATTGCAGTGATGTTTTCTTATGATACTCATAATTCATCAATGATGCTCTGACTTACTTCATAAACAAACTGACTATGTGTTAGATTGTTCTACATGTGTATTCCTTTATTTGAACTCTGATATGCCTTGACTTCCATCCTAGGTAGATTGTTTTGGTTATGCTGAAGCTATTATGACTCCATAAGCCCAATGTACACTTGATAATGTGATTTACAACCAGTTTATATCATTTATCTATTTTTATCCCATATAGAGTTAGCCATCTACATATTTATCAAAAATCATAAACCCTTGAGAGAGCCCTCTCAAGTTGAGGAGGCTAAGCCTCAGCCAAAATATTGGTCTAAAACAGTTACATGAGATTAAGTTGATTGGTAGCCTATCAGGTCTAATTTTGTGATAACAGATGCTTTTAGCCTTTTCTTGTGGGCCTCGTTGTGTTGTAGCGACTGTCATCAACTTTCATCGACAAGCTCTAGTTATTCTAGGCGTTGTTCTAGAGGCTGGGTGTCATCAAGTAGTTTGATGGTGGCATGTAAATTTGGGATCTTACGGAAATCAATGCAAAAGAATAAGGTACCTTGAGCTTTTTCGATAGGAATCAGGTGGAAATCCTAGGACGTGGGGGCAGCTTCAATATGTGATGATACAAATCGCATCTGGTGGATCGTGTCATCGACATTCGGTGGGGGAAGAATCTCCATAATGGGATTCTACGTGGACGCAAAGTTAGGTTGCCCTCTACGATGGTCAATTTCCAATGGGTGGAAATTGTGCCTACCGCAGAGGTGCCTGAATGTTTCCATTACTAGGAATACCTCTGGTGTGTGATTTTGGCCAGTGAAAATAGTGCATGGTATCACTGTGCCAACAGAGTATATTGTGTGAGACTCTACAGTACTCTTTGTTCCTGATGTGGATGCTTGGAAAGGGTCTGTCGTAGAAGAGGTTGTCTTCTGTTTCCATTTTCGTATTGTTGGCTTGGGTGTGTATACCTTTTGGGGGAGTGTAGACTCAACGCTGCTCTTGCCGCTCTTAGCTTGGGGAGGTGTACACATTTAATAGTATGGTGAAAGTGTGAAAAAATACGGCAATAGGTACGCGTGATTTTCTCTTGGTTAAAGAGAATTTTCTGAGGGAGAGAAGAGAATATACGAAAACTATTTTCAAGGTGCTTCAGTTCTCTGCACTGGTTGACCCAGTGGTCATTCAGCTCACATAGACAACATGTTATCCTAGGCTTGGTCGAGGTCATGCTTACTTGGTGTGTTGTCTTAGCTTGCCTGGTACACCACTGTGAGGGTGGAGAAATTGACCCGGCGACATAATTTTTATGCCATTCCCAGAGGTCGTCCTGTCTCTTCTCTATGGTATGAATCATGTCGATGGTGGGACGAAGTTGTGAGGCATAAGTACAGTGTCGCTCCTAATGATTTCCTTGACATATGAGGAAAAATATCCTTGATATGAGGGTTCCGTCGTGCTCAGTTTGAGGTCTAGCAAGGAACCAATTTAGTAATGCTACTAAATCAAGACAATGGATGACCCCATGATTGGGAGTTTTGCATAACATGCATGCTGGTATTCTTTGTGGAGGGCGATTAGGGTAACTAGGGGTTCCCTAATCGGTCACTCTTTGACAGACAAGAACATGATGGATCTGCTCGTCACATCTTCGTGGGTTGTGGAGTTGTCCATGGACTCCACATCCATATCATCTTCTTGGGAGAGGTGGACTATGGTGGAGCATAAGCTAGTAAGGGCTATCCGGTATCGGGGGATATAGTGACAATTATCCAAAAGGTGATTGTCGGCGCATAGCGGACATGTGAATTGCGCTACCCACAATCCAACATAGTAAACCATTTCTATAGGATACCATTTGTGGATGAGTTCTAGGGCTACGCACTCTTCAAGGAAGTGACCATTTTTATTGCATAGCGTGCAACGTATAATGGGAATGACTAGGGATCTTTCTTGTGCCCTTCGTTGTTCCTCCTGTAGGTACAAGATGGTACGATGTTCATTTCTGGATGCGTGGGTGGAGGGGTCCTCTTGATTGGATTGCTCGATTATGTGTAAGGCATCCCTATATCACGAGATATCTGGGAAATGATGGGTATAGTTCTTGTAGTTGCTGCAGAAAGCGCATGTGTGATTGGTACACAGTGCTTTACCTTTACCTTTGGTGGTAGGTTCCTTTTTACGGGAACGCGGCATCGCGATGTCTGTCTCAGATCAAAGGAGTGGTTTTAATTCATCTAGCTCTGGACATATATGGGTAGGGTGACCTATTACTATTGAGATTCAACAAGATGATGAGCTTAGTGATAATCAATCACCTTCACGAAGTGGGCCCGTAGGCTATTTTTAGGTGCAAGTCTATTTTTAGACATGGTGATCATATTTCAGAAGTTGCAAGATGCTATTTGTGGATGGTTAGTCAAGTTGGAAAAATAGATGAAATTCTATTTTTAGAATATTGGGTGAAGTCTATTTATAGATCGTCGATCTAAAAATAGATGCATGTCGATTATTATTAGCCCTAATAATAATCAGACAAAAAAAATCAACTTATTCTCTTGGAGCACTTAATTTCAGTATATAGATTTGGAAAATTATTGGGCTGAAGGAATTACACAATTCCTAGGGTTTACTAGTGGTTCATGCATGGAGGACTCAGTTAGAACTAAAGTGGCAAAGTTATGACAGAGTTCATGGAGTTGTTATTCAGTTTAACTCAGTTATTGGAGTTAAACTTAGTTGAGCTAGTTGTATCTAGTCTAATTGAATGATACACTAGTGAGAGTGGAGTGAATTAATTAGTTAATTAATTAAAAAATAATAACTCATTAATCAACTGAACAAATACAACAGTTAACTACAGTGCATGTCAGTTCTAGTGGAGACCCAGTGGAGAGGTAGGTGAAAGGGTGAGATGGACTATCCGTTGTGACTATAGTGATGCATTGATTGCATCACACACACATTGGAGTTGCTAATGAGGATTGTGCAGTCAAGGCAAGGGTAATTTAAAATTCAGAGCTATTCTTCAGCAGGGATTGTGTAGTGGAGGCAGGATACCAGGTGGCAGAAATCAGTGCATGGATTTGCAGATTTCTTATTGTTAGTTTATGACAATTGATTGTATTGAGAGCTTGATGTACTAATATTTTTATGAGATTGTTACATGATCTCCATGATACATAATATATGATAGTTGGGGTTTTCATCTTTAGGCTTTCCCGTTAAACAACTGTGTTATGTGCGATTTTTTCTATTGCTTCATGTGTTTGCAATTGAGTTTATAATTTCTGCAAAATATTAACAGTGGAAGGATAATGTATTTAGCAAGAAGATAAATATTGTTAGATCAGAAGAATCTGGATACATAATGCATATGTTATATAATTTCTACATGGTATCAGAGAAGTGTTAATTCTTGAATATTCTAATTGTGAAGAATTTTTGAGTTTGTGCTAGTGGACAATTCGAATTTGCTGCAGAAAATTCTTGGTGCGACAGTTGAGTATACATTGAAATGTCTTTCAATGGGTTGCGATTGGAGTATGCCCTTGATGGCAGCTCGAATTACATAGCCTGGAAGGATAGGATGGAGGCGGTGCTGGAGGAGAATGGACTGAAGGAGATCATCGATAGCGACGTTCCTAAGCTGGATTCTAGTGATGCTGCAGGACTTGACGCATGGCAAAAGAAGGTAGCAAAGACAAGAATAATTTTGTTGGAAGGTGTGAAGGACCATATTGTGTCCAACCTTCACGGGAAAGCCACTCCATTTGCAATGTGGAAGGCTTTGACAAATTTGTTCCAAAGAAAAAGTGACCAGAGGAAGTTGGTGCTTAAAGATAAGCTCAGAAAAATAAAAATGGAGAAGGGCGACAATATTCAAAAATATCTCACGAAGTTTTTCCATTGCAAGGATGAACTGGGAAGTGTGGGGATTAATTTTGATTATGAAGACTTGGTAATCTTGGCTCTCCTTGGGCTTCTGAAGAGTTGGCATAGATACGAAGGCTTTGTCAATGGATGAGAGAAATTGGCGGGATGGGAGCAACTTTGGTCGGATCTTGTGTAGGAGGAGATAAGGCAAAGCACTAAGGATGGCTCTTCATCGAAGAATGAAGATGAAGATAATTGCGCTTTGGCTACTAAATCAAGGAAAGGGAAGGGGAATAAATTCCCTTCAAAATCCGAAGCTAAAGGCAAGAAGCAATATTTGTCCAAGGTGAAGTGTTTTCATTGTCATGAACATGGGCATTTCACCACGAACTTCCCACAGAAGAAGAAGAACAAGAAGGCTGCTGGAGTTGCAGCGGGTGAGGCCTTAGCCTCACAATTTGAACTTGATTTCTCTTTGATCGCATGCTTGGTTTCAAGCGCAATGGGATCGATGTGGTATCTTGATAGTGGTGTGTCTTTCCATATGACGGGAGACAAGGAGTTATTTAGTAATCTGGAGGAGAAGGACCTCCAAATGCATATAGAGATGGGCGACGATGGTCGATATAGTGCGACTAGATTTGGGACCATTACCTTTGAGAGGGATTTGAGTAATCAATTTCTGTTGAAAGAATTTATGCATGTTTCAGGTCTGAAGAAGAACTTGGTCTCGATCGCAATGTTGGAAGACAAAGGTTATGACGTTGTTTTCAGTGAGGGAAAATCTTTCCTTCGACATAAAAAAATAGGTCAAACCAAGAAGATAGGGATTCGAGTTAAGAATATCTACAAGCTGGAGGTAGATGGCTGCACTAAAATCGTGGGCAAAGCAGAAGAAGTGGTGAGCCAAGATGAGGGCAAATTATGGCACAGGAGATTGGGCCATCTTCACCATGGCGCTTTGAAGATTTTGCAGTAGATTTATACTGGACTTCCCAAGGGCACTCTTGTGCATTCAAATCAGTGCAAAGGATATATTATGGGTAAGTTTGTGAATACCACCTTTCATGAGAAGGATAACCATGCTTTGGTGATCCTGGAGAGAATTCACACAGACATGTGTGGACCTTTCTCGGTTTCTTCAACATCAAAATACAGGTATTATGTTATATTTTTTTATGAATATTCTCATAGATGTTGAATCTTCTTCATGCAGAAGAAGAGCGAAACATTCTCAAAGTTCTGATTTTAAAGCATTGGTGGAGAAGGAGTCGGGGAAGCAAGTGAAGGCTCTAAGGAGCGATAATGGAGGTGAATATATCTCGGGTGAATTCCAAGAATTCTGTAGCAAAGAAGGAATTCGAAGAGAACTCATAACGCCTCATAACCCACAATAGAATGGGGTCATAGAGAGAAAGAACAGAATGATCGTGGGTGTTTCACAAGCTATGCTGCATTACCAGGTCCTACCAATGCACTTGTGGGCAGAAGCATGAAACACTGTGGTTTATGTGAAAAACTGTTGTCCTCATAGAGTACTTGGCATGAGTACAACTGAAGAATATTTTACTGGTAAGAAGCCTGATATTTCTCATTTGAATATTTTTGGCTCATCTGTTTACATTCATGTGACAAAGGATGCCAGGAAGAAGATGGATCTGACTGCAAAAGTTGGGATATTTCTGGGGTACACAAAAACACCCCATAATTATCGTGTGTATTTTCCAGACAATCGAATGGCTGTGGTGCGACGGGATATAAAATTCAATGAGGTGAAAGCCATGAAGTTGTTTCTTGAGAGGGAGCTACACTTGCAAGCAGAGGAGGAGCTACTTGTTCCCAAAGATGAGCCTCTAGATGTGGATCAGCCACATGAGGAGATTCATGGAGTGGAGGAGTCCACTCATGCAGAACCAAACATCAGAAAAGGTAGAAATTGTACCACAGAAGCTGAGAGACTGAAGCTTGATGCGGCACAGAATATAGGAGTCCCTACATCACAACGCAGATAGAGACAGTCACCTAACCATTTTACTGGATACATGGCTCTTATGAGCAAGTGTATCGTGACAGAGCCATATTCTTTTGAAGAAGCAGTGAAGGAGCCCACATGGGTAGATGCCATGGTGGAGGAGTATGACTCCATTGTTAGAAACAATGCTTGGGAGATTGTTCCAAGGCCGGTGGGTAAATCAGTTGTAGGATCAAGATGGATCTACAAAGTAAAGCAAGATGCTGATGGGAGCGTCGAGAAGTATAATGCAATATTTGTTGCTCGAGGCTTCTCACAGATTGAGGGGATTGACTATGAAGAAACCTTTGCCCCTATCGCACAGTATTCTTCCATACGGACCATCCTTGCTCTCTCAGCGCAGATGGGTTGGCTCATTCATCAAATGGATGTGAAGACTGACTTCCTTAATGGGATCATTGAGGAAGAGGTGTACATTGAGCAGCCTGAAGGATTTGAGATCTTCAACAGCGAGTCGCATGTGTGCAGATTGAAAAGGGCACTATATGGGCTGAAGCAAGCACCACGTGCTTGGTACACACGGATCGACAGCTATTTCACTGGACTTGGCTTCACCAAGAGTGAGGGGGATGCAAACCTGTATCAAATTGTGGTGGAGTGTAAGCTTTTAATAATTTTTCTTTATGTTGATGATTTAATACTAACGAGTGATGAGTAGTTGATACACTCATGCAAGGAATATCTTGCAAAGGAGTTCGAGATGAAGGATTTGGGCCTCCTTCATTATTTTCTTGGATTGGAAATATGGCAGCAGGAAGGTGAATTATTTGTGTCTCAAGGAAAGTGTTATCACACCCTAAATTTTTAAAGCATCATTGTGTCAAATCTTCTTTTGGTCATGTTTTCAAGTGGGTATTGAGTCATTTTAAGTTTTTAGGGGTTAAGTGATAGGGTTAGAATCTCATTTTCATTTACAAAATAAAGTCCAACAACCTTATTTCATACCTTGAGTGTCTCATACCATGTTTAGAAAGTCAAATTTTTAACCATTTTGAAGAATTTTTGGAATTAGCCATGAAACCACGTTTTCATAGTGCAGACAGTGTAAAAAACTTGTTTTGCACTACGAAAATGCTGCTATTTTCGTAGTGTGCTACGAAATGGCTGAAACAACCTTTTTCAACAAAAAAACCTTGTTTTTCTTCTTTAGGTAGTCAACTTCCAGAGGGGTTCCTGAGAAACGGAAAGCTCATTTTTGAAAACTAAAAGAGGTTTTTCTTCCTTACATAACTAAATACAAAAACCTCTTTCCGTTTCTTCAAATTCATTATGAGGTGGGATACATTGATGGTTTAACTTGCGCTATGAAATTGTTGAAAGTCATTGAGAGAAAAACTCTGTTTTCTGGTTTTAGCAGTCTTTTTCAAGATCATTTTCTGGCCACATGAAAAATTATTTTAAAATTATGAAGGATTTTTCTCTTCATAATATCTCCATCTACAATAACCTATCTCATGTTTTTCATAAGTTTTACCAGTTGGGAGATACAAGGCTTTATTTGAAGCCATATTTTCAGAACTCGGAATTTTCCAGTTTCACACATGATGTTCAAAGACAGTTTCTAAGAAGTAGGAGAGGTATTGCAAAAAACCAAGAGATTTTTTTTTTCAAGACAGCATGGTTTCAAAAATCCTTCTTCAATTTCTCAAAATACATTTTGGATAAGGAGCTAAAATCTCTGTCTCAACACCTATTTTTTCAGATAAAAACGAGGCAGTAAGTGAGAAATTATAAATCAATTTTGTCAATCACTTTTTGAGGACATTTCAAAGATGACTTATATTGATTATTAAGGTCTATTTACATCAAGGAAATAATTAAAATATGTAAATACTGCTCAAATCTAAATATTGTGAAAATACTGTGTAAAAAAGGACATACACAACAGTTTCGTAGCGCGCTACGAAACTGCTGTAGGTGCATTTTTGAACATTTTCATAAAGGTTTTGAGAGGTAAAAACTTTTGGTTTCAAAAATTTGTTTCTTCTTATGATTGGAAAAGGTTCATAAATTAAATTCCAGGTCTCAACGAAGAAGAAAGTGGATGGTTGAGAGATGTTTTACAAAGATACAAATTATGAGCTACGAAAACAGTTGCTCATTTCGTAGCACAACCATACCATCTCTCCTTTTACTTTTTCAAAGGCTTGGTTTCTTTACAGGTGGAAGGTATGGTTCCATGGAGGTAACAACACATGACACTTATCTCAAGAAGTCAAAATTTCCAGCAAAAGGGTTTGAAGATCATCAATGAAGGTAAAGGCATAATTGCATAAAACAGGTTTCCTGGTTTTTAGGGCAGATAAGACATAAGTAGCAAGATTTCATAACAAGGCTGGAGGCATCACCAAATTTGACCTCATGAGGTTGCAGCTGTCAAAGGAAGCATTTAAGACTTATATAAGGTTTTTGAAACATGTTTTAGGAGTTTCACTCCTATTTGTATTAGGATTCCTAAAGAGACAGTTAGTTGTCAGTTGTAATTAAGAGTCTGTTTTAGGAGTAGAATAGGTGTCAATAATAGAAATTTGAATTCTCTTGATGATGGATCATAGAATCCAATATTTTAAAAGTTATATATGAAGCAAGAGGTTGAATTAGAAAATGGGTTGGAGACTTTTTGGCCCAGCTACTGTTTGATGTTATGGAATATAACTAGTAATATAGAGAGGTTTTTTCTGAACAGATCTAAGTTTCTCTTAGGGTTTAATTTTTTCTTGATCTATATGTTACTTTTAATTACTTGCAGCGGATATTATTACTATTACTCAGAATTCACAACCATGCACTCTGAATTCCATTACTAATGGGATGACTGTGTTTTTCCTGTATCTTGTGAGTAAACTACCTTTGAAACCCTAGCAGTAAATTTCATTTCTATTACTCAGAATTCACAATCATGTGCTCTGAATTCCTTTAGTAATGGAATTATTGTGTTTAGTAGTAGATTTCATTTTCTCTTACTCAAAATTCACAACCGTGTGCTCTGACTTCCTTTAGTAATGAGATGATTGTGTTTTTCTGCATTTTGTGAGTAAATTACATTTGAACCATTAGCAATAGATTCCATTGCTATTACTCAGAATTCATAACCCCATGCTCTGACTTCCTTTAGTAATGGAATTACTGTGTTGACCTATGTTCTTGAATGAATTATCTTTGTTTAAAAACCCCATTTTCCTCAGCTTCCATGTCCAGAAACCTTGTCACTGAATCTACTAACTTGTTGACTCCATAGCCCAATGGTAGCAAGCCTTCATCTTTCAACCTACAAACACACAAAACCAATCTAGATTTAGCCATCTATATTATCATTAATCAATATCATAAATCCTTGAGAGAGCCCTCTTAGGTTGAGGAGGCTAAGACTCAGCTAAAAGATTGGTTTGAAATAGTTACACTGAGGTAGTCTGATCAGTAGTCTATCAGGTCCTATTTTGGTGATAACATTTTGGTGCGCCTGTCGGGAGTCTAAAGATATACATCTCCCGAAAATCATGAAGTTGAACTCTTGAAGGTAGAAAGAGCTCATAATCTATTCAAGGCAGTAGAACTACCTTGGTGACTCCATTGTTGAAGAATTCAAAATTCATAGATTCATGGTGATTCCACTGGAGTTATGAAGAACTCAGATGCTGCCATTCTTATTTCAAGGTATGCATGCATAAATTTTTCAGGAATTCATGGTTTCCCAAATCATTTTCCCAAGGATACATATTTTCTAAGGAATGGTCCAAAATTCAATGGAGATTATTTAAGTTTCACTTTGAAGCATATATTAGATTTTTTTGATTTTACCGAGCTTCTTAGAGTCAAACATGAAGATGTTTGCATTATGTTGTTCTATTATTCATTTCAAGGGAAATTTAAACAGTGTATTGAAATTTTTCCTGTCAGATCTATTAAGTCATTTGCAGAATTTTGGTTTATGTTTTTGGAGGAATGGATAGACAGAACAGAGTTGGTGGCAAACTCTCCTTCAATTCAAGGTTTCAAACAATGGAATGATGATCATATTAATGAAGAAATAGATGAAAATTTTTCTTTGTCCTTGTCTTCTTATCTAAAATAATTTGAGTGCAAGATAGAAGATAAGATTAAATTTTTGGATGAAGTTACTAGGAACATTGAAAAAGTATTGAAGGTTTACAAGGTGAAATTCAATCATATAGACTTCATGATCATGATCATACTTTTCAAAATCTTTCTATGGCAGAATACAAAGAGAGGGTGTTGCTTCCTTTCTCTTTTGAGATTAAGGAAGAATACATTGATTTTTATAATCAATTTGAGGATCAATTTGAGAGCACACAGCTGAGGCCTTATGTAGATGATCAAAGTATTGGTGTTGGTGAGTTGTCCAAAGCTGTAGAATATCATAAGAAACATCAAACTAACCATGTCTTCTTCGATCCTATAGCTGGATACATGGAAAGGTTCTATAGTCTAGATTTCCAACTATATTTCCATTATGAAGATCAGATATATCTCATGTTGCCTCAGTTATTTTAGTATCATGTTTATTTTTGCTTCAAGCACAGTCAAGAGATTCAAGTGTCAGATCAGATCAATGACTGGCTTCATTGGATTTTTCATGTTCCTTGAGCTACAAATGGAGATTACAACTAATAGGGTAGGTAGGAGTGTGTGAATAAGCTCAAAGTTGACTTAGCATATTTTCAGTAGGTACAGATTGGTTTCTTGTGCAATGATCATCAAGCTTGAGCCCGAGGTGAAGGCCATTAAAGCTTGAGGAAAAGCTTGGAAAAATTTCAGAGTTTTATTCTGAAGGATGGATAGCAACACTGGAGCTACCGGTTCTTAGTGTACCACAGGGACACACTATCCCAAGTGGAGCCACTATTATCACACCCTAAATTTTTAAAGAATCATTGTGTCAACTCTTTTTTTGGTCATGTTTTCAATTAGGTATTGAGTCATTTTAATTTTTTATGGGTTAAGTGATAGGGTTAGAGTCTCATTTTCATTTACAAAATAAAGTCCAACAACCTTATTTCATACCTTGAGTGTCTCATACCATGTTTAGAAAGTCAAATTTTTAACCATTTTGAAGAATTTTTGGAATTAGCCACAAAACCACATTTTCGTAGCATAGACAGTGTAAAAAACCTTTTTTGTGCTACGAAAACGCTACTATTTTCGTAGCGTGCTATGAAATGGCTGAAATGGCCTTTTTCAGCAAAAAACCTTGTTTTCTGCTTTAGGTATTCAACTTCCAGAGGGGTTCCTGAGCAACTGAAAACTCATTTTTGAAAATTGAAAGAGGTTTTTCTTAAAATCATAAGGAAATACAAAAACCTCTTTCATTTTCTTCAAATTCATTATGTGGTGGGATAAATTGATGGTTTAACTTGCACTACTAAACTGTTGAAAGTCATTGAGAGAAAAACTTTGTTTTCTGGTTTTAGCAGTCTTTTTCAAGATCAGTTTCTGGCCACATGCAAACGTATTTTCGAATTCTGAAGGAGTTTTCTCTTCATAAACTCTCCTGATACAATAATCTATCTCAATTTTTTCATAAGTGTTACCAGTTGGGAGATAAAAGGCTTTCTTTGAAGCCATATTTTCAAAACTCAGAATTTTCCAATTTCACACATGATGTTCAAAGACAGTTTCTGAGCAGTAGGATAGGTATTGCAAAAAACCAAGAGAGGTTTTTGTTCAAGACAGCATTTTTTCCAAAATAATCCTTCAATTTCTCAAAATAAATTTTGGATAAGGAGATAAAAGCTCTGTCTCAACACCTATTTTTTCAGATAAAAACAGGGTAGTAAGTGACAAATTATAAATCAATTTTGTCAATCACTTTTTGAGGATTTTTCAAAGATGAATGATATTTATTATTAAGGTCTATTGACATCAAGGAAATCATTAAAATATGTAAATACTACTAAAATCTAAATATTTTTAAAATACTATGTAAAAAAGGACATACACAGCAGTTTCGTAGCGCGCTACGAAACTGCTGTAGGTGCATTTTTGAAAATTTTCATAAAGGTTTTGAGAGGTAAAAACTCTTGGTTTCCAAACTTTGTTTTTGTTGATGATTGGAAAGGGTTCATAAATTAAATTCCAGGTCTCAAGGAAGAAGAAATTGGATGGTTGAGAGATGTTTTACAAAGATACAAATTTTGCGCTACGAAAACAGTTGCCCATTTCGTAGCGCAGCCATACCATCTCTCCTTTTACTTTTTCAAAGGCTTGGTTTCTTTACAGGTGGAAGGTATGGTTCCATGGAGGTAAAAACACATGACACTTATCTCAAGAAGTCGAAATTTCCAGCAAAAGGGTTTGAAGATCATCAATGAAGGTAAAGGCATAATTGCAGAAAACAAGTTTCCTAGTTTTTAGGGCAGATAAAACATGAGTCAACAAGATTTCATAACAAGGCTGGAGGCATCACCAAATTCGACCTCATGAGGTTGCAGCTGTCAAAGGAATTATTTAAGTCTTATATAAGGTTTTTGAAACATTTTTTAGGAGT
This sequence comes from Pinus albicaulis, assembly GCA_034641835.2. Classification (NCBI taxonomy): domain Eukaryota; kingdom Viridiplantae; phylum Streptophyta; class Pinopsida; order Pinales; family Pinaceae; genus Pinus; species Pinus albicaulis. The sequence continues at coordinate 598,172,411 of CM076584.1, forward strand.
TTCACTCCTATTTGTATTAGGATTCCTAAAGAGACAGTTAGTTGTCAATTGTAATTAAGAGTCTGTTTTAGGAGTATAATAGGTGTCAATAATAGAAATTTGAATTCTCTTGATGATGGATCATAGAATCCAATATTGTAAAAGCTATATATGAAGCAATAGGTCAAATTATAAAATGGGTTGGAGACTTTTCTGCCCAACTACTGTTTGATGTTATGGAATATAACCAGTAATACAGAGAAGTTTTTTCTGAACATATCTAAGTTTCTCTTAGGGTTTAATGTTTTCTATATGTTACTTTTAATTACCTACAGTATATCTTATTACTATTACTCAGAATTCACAACCATGTGCTCTGACTTCCTTTAGTAATGGGATGACTGTGTTTTTCCTGTATCTTGTGAGTAAAATACCTTTGAAACCCTAGTGGTAAATTTCATTGCTATTACTCAGAATTCACAATCATGTGCTCTGAATTCCTTTCGTAATGGAATTATTGTGTTTAGCAGTAGATCTCATTTTCTATTACCCAGAATTCACAACCATGTGCTCTGACTTCCTTTAGTAATGAGATGACTGTGTTTTTCTGCATTTTGTGAGTAAATTACCTTTGAACCATTAAAGTAGATTCCATTGCTATTACTCAGAATTCATAACCCTATGCTCTGAATTCCTTTAGTAATGGAATTACTGTGTTGACCTATGTTATTGAGTGAATTATATTTGTTTAAAAACCCCATTTGCCTCAGCTTCCATGTCCAGAAACCTTGTCACTGAATCTACTGACTTGTTGACTCCATAGCCCAATGGTAGCAAGCCTTCTTCTTTCAACCTACAAACACACAAAACCAAGATAGATTTAGCCATCTATATTATCATTATTCAATATCATAAATCCTTGAGAGAGCCCTCTCAGGCTGAGGAGGCTAAGCCTCAGCTAAAAGATTGGTTTGAAATAGTTACACTGAGGTAGTCTAATCAGCAGCCTATCAAGGTCCTATTTTGGTGATAACAGCAAGTATGCCCGGGAGATACTGGAGAAGTTTCACATGCAAGGTTGCAAGCCTATCGACACTCCTCTTCCAGGAAATTGGAGGAAATAGGATGCTACATCGACAGAGGTCGTGGATGCCATTGTTTATCGAAAGTTGGTGGGTTCGCTCATGTATCTAGTTAATACAAGACCGGACATATTCTATGCGGTGAACCAGCTTTCACAAGCGATTGTTAAGCTTACCAAGCTCTTTTGGAAGGCAGGCAAGCATGTCCTAAGGTATCTCAGGGGCACATCTAAGTATGCCTTATGTTACAGGTGGACGTATGAGGTGAAGTTGCATGGCTTCACAAATGCAAATTGGGCAGCCAGCCCAACAAACAGAAAGAGCACATCAGGAGGGGTTTTCAGTATCGGATCTACAAAAATTTCTTGGTACATCAGGAAACAAAGATCTGTGGCACTCAATTCAACGGAACTAGAATATATGGCAGCAAGTCAAGCCACATGTGAGGCTATCTAGATGAGGAAGATCCTTGTCAGTTTGTTCGGTTCACATTTAGATCCTATAGTGATACATTGTGATAATCAGAGTTGCATTAAAATCTCGATTAATCCTTTGTTTCATGATAGATCTAAACATATTTATATCCAGTATCATCATATCAGAGATTGTTTGCAGCGGAAGATCATGTTGCTGTAGTACATTCCTACGGAAGATCAGGATGCAGATATTCTGACGAAGTTGCTCACCAGGAGAAAATTTGAATACCATAGAGATAGGATCGGAGTGAAGGATAATCCCTATCTTGTTGAGAGGGAGTGTTGAGATTCAACAAGATGATGAGCTTAGTGATAGTCAGTCACCTTCACTAAGTGGGCCTGCAGGCTATTTTTAGGTGCAAGTCTATTTTTAGACTATGTCTATTTTTAGACATGGTGATCATATTTCAGAAGTTGCAGGATGCTATTTGTGGATGGTTGGTCAAGTTGGAAAAATAAATGAAATTATATTTTTATAATATTGGGCGAAGTCTATTTATAGATCGTCGATCTAAAAATAGATGCATGTCGATTATTATTATCCCTTAATAATAATCAGACAATAAACATCAAATTATTCTCTTGGAGCACTTAATTTCAGTATTCATATTTGTAAAATGAATGGGCTGAAGGAATTACACAATTCCTAGGGTTTACTGGTGGTTCATGCATGGAGGACTCAATTAGAATTGAAGTGGAAAAGTTATGACAAAGTTGGAAGAGTAGTTCATGGAGTTCTTATTCAGTTTAACTCAGTTATTGGAGTTAAACTCAGTTGAGCTAGTTGTATCTAGTCTAACTGAATGATACACTAGTGAGAGTGGAGTGAATTAATTAGTAAATTAAATTCACAAATATCAACTCATTAATCAACTGAACAAATACAGCAGTTAACTACAGTGCATGTCAGTTCCAGTGGAGACCCAGTGGAGAGGTAGGTGAAAGGGTGAGATGGACTATCCGTTGTGACTATAATGATGCATTGATTGCATCACACACACATTGGAGTTGCCAATGAGGATTGCACAGTCAAGGCAAGGGTAATTCAAATTCATTCAGAACTATTCTTCAGCAGGGATTGCGCAATAGAGGCAGGCTATCAAGTGGAAAATATCAGTGCATAGATTTGCAGATTTCTTCTTGTTAGTGTGTGACGATTGATTGTATTGAGAGCTTGATGTACTAAGCTTTGTATGATATTGTTACATGATCTCCATGATACATAATATATTATAGTTAGGGTTTTCAACTTCAATCTTTCCCGTTAAACAACTATGTTAAGTGCGATTGTTTTTATTGCTTCATGTGTTTGCAATTGAGTTTATAATTTCCACAAAATATTAATAGTGGAAGGATTATGTATTTAGAAAGAAGATAAATATTTTTATATCAGGAGAATCTAGATATATAATGCATATGTTATATAATTTCTACAATTACGCCGCATATGGTGCAAACTAGTGATTCTTGTTGAACGGCAGGGGTCACCATCTTCTTTCCTCTCTTTGCAGTTTTCTTAGCCATAACCACCAGTTTTTAAATGGGAATTTCCTTTGAAAGGGTGGTTTTGACCATTTCTTGGATGAGTGGGGCCTCCTTGGGACTAAGGGGCTTCAATCCTATTGCAGTAATGTGGGTGGCTCATGTTCCTGCAGGGGGAATGAGGTACCAAACTGGGATTGCCAACGATATGTTGGCATTAGGGGAATTTTGAGGTCTAAAATGGGCCTCCTAAGGAAATTATAAAATAATAGTGGAAAAAATCTAATAAGATTTGATGACATCATCAAATTTTAGAGGGAAAAATGAAAAAACTACTTTTTCATTTCGTATTTTCAACTTATCTCCCAAAGTTTTTACTCAAATTTCGAGCGGGAGTACTCGTTGAATGTAGAATTTAATTCCCCATCCAAGGAGTACCCATGTTGCATACTTTCGATGGGTCCTACTACACGAAAAATGAGAAATACATAAAAAAATGTGATTACAATCACGTTTTTTATGTATTTCTCATTTTTCGTGTAGAAGAGTTCATCGAAAGTATGCAACATGGGTACTCCTTGGATGAGGAATTAAATTCTGCATCCAACGAGTACTCCCGCTCGAAATTTGAGTAAAATTTTTTGGAGATAAGTTTAAAATACGAGTTGAAAAAGTAGTTTTATTATTTTATTATTTTTTAATATTTTTACTTTTTTACTCCAAAAATGGTGAATCATCCATTATGGATGACATCATCATCTTGAATCCTATTGGTTGTTATAAAGTTTATTTTTTTGTACATTTTTCTTATGAGGCCCATTTTAGACCTCAAAATTCCCCTAATGGTAATGCCAGTGTTGCCAAAACCTTTTGGGAGATGAAACCAGCTAGGGGTAGAGGAAAGGGGTTTGGGAGGCAACGTAGGCTAGAGAAGTTGTCGTGGCTGATGACTCGGTGCCATTACTGCTTGTTTCCGTGTCCTGACTTGCTTCGGCGCTTAATGTGGACATCATGCACACCCGAGCCCCTGTGACATCGGGCGATGACTCAGGGATTATGGGAGGATCTCCTAGGAAGGACCCTAGAATAGAAGATGGTTTGAATTGTCCGGGGCCATATTCTTGGTACCGTGAGAGAGCATATGAGGATGTATCTACATAGGGTAGAATTACATCAGTGTTTGTTAGGGGACGCTTTTCACTGTGTATCAGTTTGTTTACAGTAACGATGCGGAAGACAGAAGAGGTTATGGCATACATGGTGTACATATAACTATGCCCAAGGAGTATATTGTAGTCTAGGTGAGCGTCCAAGACTTCAATGTCTATGTGGACCTTCTTTCTGGCTAATCAAACTGGGACATTTTGGTAGAGGCCAACGGGTGTTGAAGGATGATCATCGTATGCTCAAAGTGTGATGACTGAGGGTTTTAGTTTGGAACTTCTACCACACATTTTTGGACATGATGCACATGGATGCACCCTCGTCTATGACACATCGGTGAATAGTGATATTCTGGAGTGACACTGGTATCTAGAAGGTGACCATGGAAGGAAGCCTAGGGGTGGCTTTGTTTAAGTCAAAAGCCATTAGGCGTGTATCGGCAAGGTTAATAGTGCCTAACGCAGAAAGTAGGGCTTTCCGTTTTTTTGGGCATGAATACAATACTTCCAAAGCTGACATAGTAGTGGGAGATTGTGCTAAATCATCCAAGATGCTATAATTATGGGCCACTTTGGAGTATTTTCCTACTCACCTATTAGGTCCCTTCTCCATCTTTGGTAATGGTTCTATAGGAATCTTTGAAATGGTCAAAGGTGCAGTCAATGCGCTAATACTTTCCCCTGACATATTGGTGTCTAGTGGGGTGTCGTAATTGCAATTCCTTGTTTGGAAAAACATCTCCTTGCCATTCATGTAGATTTCATAGTTGCTTTTCCCGGAATCGTCTGTATTTTTATATTGAGTTCTTACCATCCCTTGATTGGGGAAAGGTTCTTGCATCATAGCTAGTTGTTGGGAAGATCCTCCTTGTCCTTAGTTACTCTGTAGCTTCTTCAGCTCATGGAGATTGGGATAGTGGTGAGTATAATGATTGTACTCACCACATATTGAACAAGAATGGTTTGTTCGAAGAGGTGGCCTTTTTCTCTACCGTTGGGCATTGCTCGGCTCCTGGTTTTGATCCTGGTTGGAGTTGCCCCCAGCCTGGGATCGTGGTGGGCGTTGCTGGTTGTTTCCCCCCTGTCCAGGGTTCCCTTTTGGATTTTTTTTGGATTTTTTATTCACCATGTTAGGAGGTTAGTTCTCCTGGTTGTATTGGTGTGGTTGGTTTTGGGATGGCTGCACAAAGTTCACCTGTGCATTGGTCTACATAGGTGGGTTGTGTGCTGGGGACTTAGCATAACGCGGTCCCTGGTTTGCACCTGGCTCTTGGAGGGGAGATCTTCCGTAAGTGTTTATTTCTATGAATTGATTCCCCTGAGGCAGAGGATAAGGTCCTCCCTAGTGATACCCTGGTGCCCTATTGGTAAAATTTTGCTGAGGTATATGATGACTTTGAAAATCGGGTTGAGGTACATTCTGGGTAGAACTGTATTTGTAACCGGCGTTTTGACTGTTGATGCCTGGGTAACCTTCGGTAAATGACCTAATTATTTCATCTACATAGTTCAAGGTGCCTAGAAATTCTTGATAAGTTTGTAGGCATGGGGAATTAGGAGGGATGTTATAAACGTATATTGACTGCGTATAAATTAGCTCAAGCTGCTGGAATTTTTTGATTGCATCCTCTTCAGATGTGGGCTTCTACTGCGCCACATCCTTTGAAATCTTTGTGGTAAGATTTTTCAAGAAAAAATCTAAGATAACTCAGTCGTCGAGTTTAGCTTTACCTAAACTGTGACGCCACCTCCATTCATGGAGATGGTTTGAGATGTGGACGGTGGGGGTTTGTCTAAAATGCGTCAGTAATTCCATTTCGGAATCATGGTGAATGGGTAACTGAAAATATGTTAGGAATGCAGTAGTGAGGGTGCTAAAGGTTCCATGTGAAGCTGAGGGTTGCTCCATGTACCTCTTCACGGCTACTCCTATAATAGTGCGTTGAAATAATCTCAATCGAATAGTGTCGTCAATGATATTGTTCGATGAGCACCACAGGTGAAAGGTCATGACATGATTACTTGGGTCTTCCACTTTCTTGCCTTCAAATTTTGGAATATATAAAGGGAGCTTCATGGGCATGGGAGGCCATGTAGGATCATATCCGATGGGTTCATTCGTCAACTTGGTTAAGTCAGGTAGATTCAATGAAGCTAAGAAAGGTGCCTGTTAGGTTGACGCCATTGCAATGTGCGAAAACACAAAGTTATGGTTAGGAAGAGGGTTAGTCTGTGACATACCCTACTGTGTATTTGGTTGGCTTTCCGAATGGGAGGCACTCCTCGTCCCCCTAGGGGTCGTCGGAGGAGTGGTGTGTGATGTGGATTTGGGAGCCCGACTAGGGTTCCCAAGTACATCTTCTCCAATAAAGGATGAACCAATAATGGTGGCAGCATTCCGTCTTTGACACCTGAATGGAAAAATACTTGGAACCCCTCGCAATAATGGGGGGAGGTCCAAAAGACATCTGGATCGACGAGGTTCTGTTGGGACTGTTCAGGTGTTGACCAGTTTTGATTTTGGAAAAATTTGAGAGGATAGAGTCTATGATCAAAGAAAAATTCTGGTCACATACATAAAACAAAGCAAAAATAAAATAAATTTTCCCTTTAAATTGATCTATATGATCAAGCAATCAAAAAAGTGGTTTTTGTTGGTTTGTGTATGATACTCAAAATCCTAGAAGACCTATTCATCCTCACACACTCAAATGTAACTAGTCCTTGAGAAGATTTCTTACGAGTGCTAGCACAACGTCCCGTAAGAGCTGGCGACGCCCCCTGTCAGCCGAAGAGAATCCACCAAGGTAAGGGTAGAGGGTCTGGCACTTGCCTGCACCATCACCTATAGGGAAAATATTGCCCTAGTTTTTGGCCACTAAGAACCACCGTCCCACATGAGCGTTCTAGTCTTGGGCTTCTTGGTAGTTAGCTAACAGTACCGAGTATCAGCCAAGTCAGGTAGCACTGACTGATACCTTCCGGCACTGCGCCTAAGCCTAACCCCCTCTGAAATGGGTCTCTGTCGTGCTCGTGTTTTCTTTGTCGTGGGATGATAGGTGGATTTGAAGCTCCCTAAACAGAAAAATTCTATGTTTCAAGATGAAGTATTATCAAGGCAGCTTATTGGATGCCTACCCCCTTGATCCTAACTTAAGCTATAAATTCTTTTATGGCCCCTGTGGGGAGAATTTAGTGAGTTTGGTTAAGTTAGTTTTAGGTGTCTTTTCTTCGCTTAGTGGGTGAGTGTGTGTGAGAAAAAAGTGGACAAGAACATAGTTTGAATGCGTGGATATCGATGATCCTTTACAAAATACCCTATTTAAACTATGTTGTAATGTTCCTGGCTCAAAAGGAAAAACATGTGCGGATTATGGGCCGCTTTCTATTTTTTCTAGTTAATCTATGTGGCCAAATATAGTGAGATGGTGAATTTTGAATAAGAAGCATTCATATGCTTACCTAGGATCACTGGAGGGTGCAAAGGTAGCAGATATTACTTGCTCTTCTATAATCAATTCAATCCTCGTCCCGAAATTCCTAGTGCAAAAATTGAACTAAATTAAAACTTTTACACTAGAAAAAATAAAACTAGCTATGCATGCGTGGTCTTGGGCCACTTACTTGGGCTAGTTATCTAGGTGCGTAAGCACCAAAATTTTCAAAACATAAAAATCTTCGGAATGCAAGTTATTTTTCCCCCCTACTTAAACTATGTGTGAACTTTGCAAAAATCAACTTGAAGTAAAACTAACACTAAGCCTTCAAAAAGAAACTAAGTGAGAGCTTTAACAAGCTGTTGGGTACCACAACCAGTGCTGGTAGGTGTATTAGGGGCTGTCAAGCACTTTACAAGCAGGAAAAGACAGAAATAAGGGAGAAAAATATCATTCTGTATTTTGCACACAAAAGGCTGAGACAAGCACATTGTCTATGCACAGGCCAACTCTGAACGTGCGCCCTGCACTTCTGTGAGGAGAAAACACATGCAAATTCCTGCAAGAAAATTTTTTGGAGTTTTTCTGCTTCAGTCTGTCACTTGGGATGAACTAGGGATTGCAAGAGAAATCAGGGGAAATTCAGCTCCACTCCACAGCACAGACAAAGGTCTCTGCAAAAAAGGAACAACCACATAAACTTGGTAATAAACGTTACTAGAGTCACAAATTCTATTGTAGTGTGTTTGGTGCACGTATGTACGAAATCACACCAACTTAAGGGGCATGGTATACCCACTTAAGGTATTGGTAACAGGTATAAAAAGAAGTGGAGTCAAGCAAGTTAGTGGAACAAGCTAGAATCATAAGCATACTAGATAGAGAAATAGCATGCATATATAAACTAAAAACTAAAAAAAAAAACACGAGCTCTGAAAAGAGTCAAACGAAAATAATAATATGAATGGTGGCTCTAGGCCCCTCTTATTAAGCGCTGGTATTAATAAGAGTGAAACCTTACCCTCTTGCCAAAGGGCCCCTAGACAATGGTTCTAGGTCCCGATGCAAGGATGTTTTTATCCCAAGCTTGCCTCAGTGCAGTCTCCCTCTCTCTCTACTGTGTTGGACTGAGCTTTTTGGATGGCCAACAATTTATTCCCCTCTATCTTCAATTCCAGCTCATACACTTCTAGTATTGCTTGGGAAATTCTGGGCAGCATAACAATGTGTTCACACATTCTTCATCTCATGGTGGCCTTATATAGGAGATTTCAAATCCTCCCTTCCCTCTCTTGGTACATGGAGGATGGTGACCCAAGAGAGGGGTATGATTCCTTTTTGTAGTCCAAATATTCCATTGTGTGCTCACTTAGTGTCTAAGCAGGCGTTGGTGGCTGTCCTTAGGCGGCTTCAAGTATGTGTGGTCCCGGATAGTGACATTTCTCCACTCCCAGGATTGCACGCATATCGAAAAAAAAAGGTGCGCGGAAGGCACTCTTGACGAAGGATTATGCACACAAAGAGCATTTAGGACTAGTTCAAATTTTATTTTCCTCAGACCTTAGAGATTTTTAAATACTTTCTAGATTCTGTAATGTCTTCCAGCCCTGTAAAACCTTTTGCCTGACATTAATTAATGTCGTCTTTTGCTGTATGATTTTCCAGTGTTAACACACACTCAATTGTGTTCCCATGTGCGTAAGATATTATATGGATCATTTTCCAAGCTGGTGTAGAAAACAAACCAATCAAAGACACTCAAGGAAAATCCAATGCATCATTTCTAGACCTCTATCAAACACAAGTATTGTAACCTTCCAACTAAAGAGGTTCAACTCACTAATAAGTGAAAGCTACAATTCTTGTATGACTATAGAGAATTAATGAAGAGTTGGTGGGTTCCTAAGAAAATGTTCATAATAAGGAGTACAAGAAGCTACCCAACAAAGATGTTAATAACCCCTTGAAAATTTTGTGTATCTTTGTAATGATGACTCTATGGAGAAGCCCAAATGGCTTGAATTTCAAGGAGTCATGGGTTCCCCTTATATATACAATCATTAAATATAGCATGATCTTCAATTTGGATTCCATCCTCTGACTTACTATGAAGGAGGCCATCTCAACTGCTAAGCACACAATACCAAGGAAACGCCTACACTCCACATTAATTCCTACCTATTGGATGTGTTTTGTTTAATACATGCCTTCCAAGGTATGGGCTAGAAATGGTAACCAAGTGACCATCCTATTCATGTGTATCATTAAAACATCTAGGATGATAAGTATCATGTCCCCTACTTCAATATTTATAAACACTTCATGATTCCTTAATTTCCATTGTTGTTGTGTGCCCAAGTATGATTCTCATCGAAAAAATCTATGTAGATTGTATTCAAAATCGAAGACTAGCATGTGATGGTGATAAGAAAATATACCAATATTAATTGGGCCACTAAATCTCTACACTTGTTCCTAAAATTCATGCCAAATAAATTATATTTACAAGAAATTACATATCACACTCTAGTTCATGGAGATAGGGAAGCTCTAGCCTGGGATAACAAACTGCCTTGGCCCCAAATTCCTTTTCATGTGGGATCTTATAATTTCAAATATGTAAAGGAGGCATAGGTAGAAGAAAATATTATCAAAACTTTTAATTTTGGAGAAAAGAGATTCCATAGGCATGATCCTATGAGACTTGTTAGCCAACACCACAAAATTTGCAATTACAAATGTCTTTACAAAATTGAGGCATGGAAAGAGGAAGAATTGTATAGGAGGGGCCAAAAATTATGATGAAAATATTTTTATAATGGGAGGAAACACCAAATTGAAGGAAAAAATATAAAAATAGAAGGCTTAGAGGGAATTTGCGACTAAATTAGCAACTAAGAAAGAGAGGTCAAATAAATAAATAAATAAATTGAAGCAATAAGACTTCAATAGGAATAGGAATAAATAGATAAGGAATCAAAGTAGGAGGAAATAAAAGACAAGATGAAGAAGCATTGATTCTCAAATAAAAATTGTTTGTAAGAAAAGGAAAAGAATAGGAATAAATGAGAAATATGTAGAAGGAGAAATAACAAGAGAGCATCAAGAAAGAACAAGAAGAAAAATGTTAGGAAAATTAAGAAGAGAGATAGAGGAAATAATAAGAGGATAAAATGGATAGGAAGAAGCACAAGATATTGATCTTTTTATCATTCTATAATTTTAATATTGGCAAGAATAATTATATCGGACAACATCAAACCACTTTTAAAGTTACGATCTAGCCCTACCAGCTTCAGAGAGTGCTCTCTCTACATAATTTAGCTTTGTTTCCTTAATAGATATTAGGCTAGTTATGATCATGGCTGAATTATTTTTGTGTTTGCTTGATTTATTGTTGGGTTGATTGGATAAGTGATCTTTTTAAGTTAATTATTTTCCATTAGGCTATGGAGTCAAACAAAAGATAAGTGATGCATAAAAAATTTCAAAGAGTAATCACAAGGAAAGCTAGTTATAGTTAATGGATTTTTAATTCTAAATGAACCATGAAATGAAGCATGAGTGATTTCAGTAGTGATTGAAAATCTTGCACACAATAATTTCTCAATCAGACTTCAAAAGAAAACATAAATATTTCAAACACAGCTAGAAATAAGGTGTTCCAATGACAAATCTTACTTCTTCACTTTCTGATTACAATTATAATAAAACACAGTAAGGAAACACAGTGGAAACAAATATTACAAAAGGAAAGACATCACCAGTAACATATAGCACAAGTATCCTATGAATGGTCTTATATCTTTATTTATGTATTAGCAACTCAAAAAGGTAAATAAATCAAAAGAGAAAATTACAATAATCAGAGTCCAAACCATGATACTTTGAATGAAAAAGTATTTAAATTGAATCTATGAAGGATGTCGTATCCAAATAGACAATATATAATTAATTACAACATAACTCGGTTAAAAGAACATGTTCCAAAAAGGTGGAGTAATTTGAGAAATAGCAGACATCTGGAACTTCTATCTGGGAAATCATTGATGCTTGTTCTAATTATTTTTGGGCATGATCTGACTACTACTACGCAGGCCTATTGTGCTGGATTTAGTAGCTAACTGCAGTGGCTCTTCACTCATCTTGATATTCGCATCGCTTTTCCCATCTATCCTCATTAGGGAGCAGAATTTTTTTTACTTTCCGATATATTTCATCCACCTCCGTGTATCGAGAAAATGTGGTTTTGACCATGAAAATGTGTTTTATCTCATGCTGTATGTAAATTTCCTTGCTCATAGCTTCCATGAAAGCTCTCCTAGTCATTGCACCTTTAATATTTGAGAATTTTGTTGTATCCTTAGCAATTTAATTGAGTTTCTTCATGTAGTCATTTTCGGCCATTAATCTGTCATTTATGAAAAATAGAGAATACATGCCCCTTTTGGTTAATGGCTCAATCTTGTTGAAGAATCTGATGACTGCAATTTCTAGTCCATTACACTTTTCCTCCAACTGTTCTACCAAATTTCTTAGTGTAAGAAATTTCTTTAGCTCCATAATTGTTTCAGTTCTATCATGCACTCCTAGATCATCAAGCTCATATATTTTTTTAGCATTCAAGAACTTAATGATATTGTTAGTTTTCTCAGGAATGTCTCCCAGATCCATAGTTATCTTTGAAATGGCTTTATTGGCCTTCTCAATCAGATCCTTCTACTAAAAAATGATCTGGATGTATGGCAATATTTCATTCATGGACTCAGTGATGCTGGTCCATATGATTTCGTTGATTTTCCCCAATGTGTTGACAATAGATGACTCCTTTAGTGACTTCTATAGAATTTCTATCTGTTTCCGATATCTCTGTGACTCTGTAGAATGAGAAATATTAGTTTTCACCATCTAATCTTGTAACATTTTGTGTTGGGCCTGCAATATTTTGATTTCTTCTGTCTTCAATGACATATTTTCCACTTATTTAGCAAATTGATCTACAGCATATCCTGTACTATTTTTTGAATCTGTTTATGGTGGAATGGCTGTAAGGGGCACAACCTCTAAAGGAACAAGTGAAGTCTTAGCAGCCTATTATTTCTCTTTGACCATCTTTTCCATTTCGACCTCCATCTTTTTCAATTGCTCATTCTGCTCCATGATGAGTTTCATCATGTCAGACTTTTCTATCTTTGTCTCTGCTAAATCTTTTGTAAGAGGGTCCTTTGTGGCTGAAATCTTCAGCTACTTCTTCAAGGCTACAATATCTTCATTTTTCTTCTTAATAATATCCTCCACAACCTCCAAATTTGATGGATCATACCCTATCTTGACAAAAATATCCTCCAAGGTTTTAATCCTTGTATCCTTGGACATTGAAGAGATCTTTTCCATCTTGAGATGAGATTTTATATCTGCCAAGGAGACCTGTAACTTAGAAAAATTCATGGTTGTGTTAGTTAAGGTGGAAGAGATCATCTCACTTGTCTGTTTGTGCATTTCCATCTGGTCGATGGGGTGGATGTCCTTGATGTTGAATTCAAAAGAACTCTGCTGCCACCTTAGGTTTCATGATTTGAGCATCTAAAAATGTCATATGCATCTTCCCCTTCTATGAATCAAAGGTAGATAAGAATCTTTTTTGTGAGCTAGAGCTCTGCTTCCAAAATTGGGTGTAAGTGTTATTTTTCATAATCTCATTCCTGAGTTTGATCTCTCTGAAAGTATTAAATATTGATTTCTCCCTTTCTCCTGTAGCAGCATTAGATGAAGTTGTTTGGAGGGACTACTGATTATTTAGGATATAAGTAGAAGTATTAGGATAATTGATAAGATTTCCTCCCATTGGATATGATCATGGAGAATCTAGGATATTAATTATGGTCTCCTGCTCTTTACCTTCATCAATGTCCATATGTATTCTAGCCCTTTTTCTATACATCATCTTGAAATATTTGTTGGAAGTATCAGTCACTGAAGTTGACTGCTCTTCCCTATCTCTTTTTCATGTTTCTTCTTGTTTTTCTTCTTTAATTTTCTTTTGCTGAGGTACAAGTGTTTGTAAACCTGAAGTGGATATGGCCTGCTCCTCTGCCTCCTACAAGGTATTTTCTATCCACTCTGTCTGATTCCCAAATTTCTCTATGTCTAGTTTTTGTGTATGAATATAGGGTGTGGACTTATTCTCCACCCTTGGTTTAGAAAGTACCCCAAATGGATCATAAGACCAAGTGAAATTAGGAGCAAACTTCATCTCTTTCAGTTTCTTGTCAGCCTCCTCTCCTACTGCTCTGTTGTTGCATATTAATGGCCATATCTCACACTTTATCCTGAATTGTGATTTCTTTTTCGCTGAGACAAAATGCTGCTCATCTACATTCAACATTTGTCTAATATATTCGAGGGAAAAAATTCTCATGGGGAGGAATTTTTTTAGATTATAGGGTTGTAATTCACACACATATACCCTCAGTTCTGTGTAATTTTGGTATAAATACCAATCTGTTGTTCTAGCCTGGTCTGAAAGCTGCATTATTCTCTTAATTTATTTACTTATTATGGGCTCAATTGTGCCATTCAGAATACTCATTGTAGAATGTATAAATAGCTTAATAAATTGTTTATAGTTGAATTGTTCATGCTCCTTCATCACTAAGGTTGTCCGAAAAATGACAAACTTTGGATTTCCATCTTCATTCATTTTCTTCATTTCAAACTGAAATTTCTCTACCTGAAAATATAAGAACATATAGAAATGACAGAAGTATATTTAAATACTCCTTCAGTATGAAATTTTTGCAAATTGTTCATGGATGTTATCAGCCAAGAATTGCCTAAAATCAAACATGAAAAAGGGCTTGTAATCTACAGACAATATGGTCAAGAAGCCTATGATTGCCTCATTTATCCATTGATCTGAGTAGTACCCTAGGAGACAGGCAAGGACTGTGGCTATCTTCTTTGTTCTCTCAGGGAAAAAAGATGAGGGATATGGGGGATTTTTCTTAGGAAAAGGAGTCTTTTCAATGAGTAATAGCTTAAGGGTTTAGGCTCCCTTATCAAAATCAATCTTTTGGTACAGGTCTATGAGGGCCTCTGTAATATTCCCAAATGGGAAAAGTAGGAACATAGAACAAAATGCTTGAATAGAAGTGTAAAAAATCACTTAAAAGTATGATACCAACATGGAGCCTTTCCATTAATCATAACAACAGAAAAAATAGTACAAAATAATGGGGCATAAACCATAGAACAAGATCCAACAAGCCTCCAATGAGTAAATCCCCTCAATAATGAGGTGTTGCTACCGCACAAAATTTTGGAAGACTGCTACAGCGCAGTCATAGAAGCACTACTATAGCAAATGAATACAAAAAAGATAAATGGTTGATATATGCCTCAAAGATAATTTACAATGAAGATCAAGGCTCTATACAACCTCCAACAACGAACCCAAGAGGGTTTTCAAAAATACACCAATATACAAGAAATGAACCAAATCCCTAGGGCTGAAGATTCATTGCAACAATACAACTAGAAAGATGTGGTTGATCTGATATGACAAATAATGTAGCCTCCTCCAATGGATCTTCTATATGAAATGTTGATCCCTTCACTAGAAAACCTCCTCTCCAAATGGTGTACTAAAACCACCCCTGCAACTCCTCCCTAAAATAACGCAGTCCAAGATAGAAACTGCGTTTTCGGGGAAAATGATAAAGTGGCTTGATGCCAAATGCTGCAATAAGGCTCAAGGGCCTTCCTCACTAGCCTCCCAATGAAAGGAAACCTTCCTCCACTGAAAAATAGATCAGAAATCACCCGAATGTATTCTCCACTGTTGCACCCTGCAATTCAGCACATCTCTCAACAGAAACTACATTGTAGAATAAATATGGAGCTTGGAATGATGCCTGAATGTGGAGATATAGTGAAAATAATCTTCCTGAGTGGACACTAGAATTCCCCCAAGGATAAAGGTGGGATTCCCACTCAAGAACACCCTGTGCTAAACAGCACTGCAATCTTAGCTAAACAGCTGAAGAGAGAAACAAGTATAAATAGACCATAAATCCAAAATATCAAACATAACATAATGATCAATGGCTGCCATCCTCTTCCTTGTATAAGTGGTGAGCTTCCTCACCCTTGGCCCCATTCATTAAAGCCACTATCTCCATGCATGAGATCTCCCTCCAAAACTGCATTGCCCCATAATGAATGGCACTCCTCCATGACATTGTTGTTGATTTGGTCAAAGTTGACCCAGTCTATGCGATGCAGCCCCTTTTCACACCTAAGGGTGCATAATTAAGCTGCTAAGATGTCCTCCCTTCACATTATCAGTGATTTTATTCCTACTAAGGAGATTTATGGGTCCCCATACCCTCTTATTCATCAAATTAAGAGGGTATGGGGACCCATAAATCTTTCGTGTCCTCAAGCAACTGAAAAGGTGAGTGTTGCAACTCTTCTCCTCCTCCATTGGTGACACCTCCATGTGATAATCTCTCCTCATATACCAAGTGTCTCCCAATAAATACCTGCATGAAATTCTCCTCCTAATTTTTCATGAGATGCAAATGACTCATCCCACAAGGAAGCAACAGATCCAATGTAGCAATCATGGTTTGCCCAATGTTCTCCCTAAAACATGAAGCATAAGAAACATGGAGAAACTCTCTCCCAAAGGGCACATCCAATCCTTCCATCCTCCCTCCAATAATTCCCATAAAAATAATAAGGACATCATCAATATATGGGATCAAAACCAATGATACATATTAAGCAACCATATGCAATAATGGAGGTGGATCATAGTCCCACATGTGGAACCAGCGCATTATATATCCTGACTGCCTCAAATCATGATATGGGAAGTGGTTTCCCCTCAACTTACTTGTTTCCATAGTATTCTCAAATGCTTTGAGAAGGTGAGAAATTTTTGATGCCTTTGGAGTGCACCCGGAATGGTAAATCATCTCCCTATATCCTCCTAGGGAGTGGCCATGCTCAACAATGTTTATGGCCCCAAGTTGGCCATGAAGTTTATAAGGAAGAATGCTCCTACTTGGAGCAATGACCTGCACATATATGGTAAAGGAATGAAAATAATCATCAAATAAATCATTATGCACATAAACATGATCCTTACCATAAACCCTGGTCATACAAATGGAGTGGATCATAGATAGATCCCCTCTCATTCCCAAGAGGAAAGAGGTGGTTGTGATAACTCCTTCAAAGAGTTATGTGTCTCCCTCATCTCCACATGGTCCATGCATCTCTTCAAATTTTGATATATATCCTTTTCAAAGCCTTCCCAGGTATACCCCATCCATGATATTATGGTATGCCCTCATGGAATAAGTGTGGTTGAAGAGAAAATCTTCATGTGATTCTTGTAGAAAATTATCCTTAAGCTTGGATGCTCTAGATAAGAATATCCTACCATGATATTAGATTACCTCATCTTTGACAGAATATCCCTCCTCTAGTAGCTGGTCATCAAGAATCATGCAAGTAAAAATATCCTTGGAATAATCCACCAACAACTGGGATTTCCAATATGGATCTATCCTCCATAGTGACAACGCTAATGATCTGTCATGTAAAGCATTTTTCATGTGGTTGTCCTCTTCTTTGACATCTCCCATGCCAAAGTCACATATTGGAAGGCTGCTATCCTCCCTCTGTTGCTCCTTTCTCAGCGCAAGATCTGAGATGAGAGTGGGTAATGATGATGTTGGGAGAATGTCTCCCTCATCCTTGAGTCTACCGAAGACTCTCAGCACTGTACCATGACCTCCAAATTCTCTCACTCCTCCTGAATCTATGAGTGGTGCACCATGATGTGAGACATTCCTCACCAACTCCCAAGTGGTTTGCCACAAAAAAATAATGTCTCATGGGCCAAATTCATGTGAATAATAGATGGGATTGTTGTGTCCTTGATTCCACTGCACAAATCCATCTCTATTTTTTGTGGGGAATTTGTTTGTGAAGGATATGTGTGCATGCCCTTAATCATCTAATTTTTTCAACTTTTTCTATCCACCCATTCCATCTGCAAAGTCTCCCAATCTGTGGTGACCTTCCCCAAAGTAATATGTTAGTCATCAGTATTTTTTACTATTTTTAGATGACTATAGGTTGGTTCTAGATTTCTGAAAACAACTTTCCTAGAATATTATGAGTTTCAAAAATCTCACTACCTTCATTATCCTTATAGAAAATTTTTCATTATTTTATCAATTTTCCATTTCATGGTTTTCCCTGTCCTTTGGCCTATCTTGAAATGGTTGCTTTGAAGGCCTTATGGTTTGATTAAAGAAATTTAGGATTTCCCTTCTTTTTAATCATTACTTATATGTTATCTTGCATGTTTTCCTTCTCTAAAGGTAGATAGCTAGAGAGATTTAGGATTTCCCTGCTCTCTAGGGTTTACTAGATTGTTGTCTAAATGTTTACTTGCTAGTGTTTAGTCAAATATTTTCATGGTTTTCCCTGTCCTTTGATTATTTCTTATGCATAGTGTTCTTAAATATTTTTCTTTTCGTAGTATTTTTTAATGGATTCTTAACTACCCTTTAAACCTACTAATCTCACAATTTAATGTTCACTTCACTCACATAAGCTTTTAGATCCATTTGGCTTTGTTAAACTTGCTCTGTGATACACCCTTGACCTATTGTTTTACTTTTCAAGACCCTTTGCAGACTCCATAGCCCAATGGTTTAAACATATCTTACTCTATTTGTTCTGATTGATACCCAACCCAACCAAAAAAAACAAACAAACAAACCCTATCCTTATAACTAGCCTAAAATCAAAACCCTAAAATCATACAAGTTAAATATTTCTCACAAATATAGAGAGAGCCCTATTTGAGTCTAGGAAGGCTAGGTCCTAGGGCTCCAAATATTGGTTTGATGTTACCCTTGTTCAATTTGGTCTTGCCAATCTAAAAAATTATAGGGGCCTAACATAATGGTGACTCCACTGGGGAATCTGAGTAGGTAACATAATGGCGACTCCACTAGGGAATCTGAGTAGGTAACAAGCTTAGACATTCCTTAAGAATTCATAAATCCCCTGTCAAACTTAGATAAATCAAGTTTTAGCTAAGAATGATATCTGATTGACTCACCATACTAGCACCATGGTGACCATACTGATGAACACTTATTGAAAATATTAGTGTTACATAAAGAACTCAGAAAACCCAAAAATATCTTAGATTGGTATTTAGTTGTTGATGGTGGACAACAAGTACATCCTCAAAATAGTAAGCTTCATCCACCTGGTGAGTCTGCTAGTCTTCAATATCCTTTTTGACCCCACTAGTTCTCACAGACTCCCCTGGGAATGTATCAATAATTCATAACAGTGTAAATCCCAGTTACATACTGTGTGAACTTAGTACCCTTACAGATAGGTCTTTTGTTCCTAAAATCTCATAAACTTTCAGCCTCTCTATGTTTTGGGTCTGAAATCTGGCTTCAAAAAGAATCAGCACCAGATCTCACCCTGACCCAAACCCTCCTACCATAGTTCATGACCCAGAAAGAATCTTGTGGAAAACTTCTAGGATTGAAGACTCAACTATTGTTAGACCCATTCAGAAAGCAATTTCTATCCCTAAAAACCTCACAACCTTGCAAGATACCCAGTTTGAATTACACCATAGAAGAAACCTATTCAAAACTAAGTCTCAAAGTGGGATAGACCAGACAGACCTTGAGCCTACAGACTTGTTGCAGAGTCCTAGTAGAGAAGCCTCTCCTTCCACTCTTCCTGATTTTTAGCTTCTCCAACACTTTGACTCCTTCCATTTCAAATCCGCTCAAAATCATTCAGCTGGTCCAAGTACATCTACCACTCCCATTCATACATCCACTATGCAAACCACTCCACTTCATCCTCCACCTCCACTCATAAACCCTCCTCTTGGAAATATTCCTTGGATTCCATTACCTCCCATCATGGCAGCATGGTATGCCCCACTGGTACTACCTCAACCTATACTATCTATGCCACAGGACTACCAATCTAAAATCTCTCACTTTACTGGGGCTGACTCTACAACTACCCAACAGCATGTAGACAAAATGAATGATGCTTTTGACTACCAAGAAATAGAAGAGGAGACCATAAAAATGAGAATGTTTGCCCAAAGTCTAGGAAGAGAAGTAAAGAAATGATTCAAAAACTTAACTCCTAATAGCATACATGACCTCCCTTCCCTTTATAAAACATTCATAAACAAGTGGGAGACTAAGAAAAATCCTCTTCAAATCCTCTCAAAATATAATAACCTCAAGAGAAATGTTGGAGAAAGTGTCCAAGACTACTGCACTAGGTTCAATATTGTATACAATGCACTCCCACCTCACATGAAACCCCCACAAGGCCTAGCCTTAGTAAAGTTTCTAGATGGATTTGATCCCAAGATGGCCTACCAATTGAGAGAAAGAGATCCCCTAACCTTAGAAGATATGCAAAGGGGAGCTGTGATTGTGGAAGCCAATCTAATTGAGAAGAGGGCTAGGATGAGGACAGAAAAAAAGGTTACATACAAAGAGGAAACTATGGCCTCCACATCTGATGATAAAATTGACAACCTAGTTACTACAATGGAAAGAATGATGGAGAGAATCAAATTAAATGAAAGAGAACCTCCTAGGGAAAACCAAGCAAATCATTAAAACAGAAATAGAAACCCAAACTTCAGAAGAGACCCACCTCAAATCAAACAAAGAGAAAATGACCAGCAAATTAGACCTCCTTTCCAAGAAAATAATGTAAATAAAGAAGAAAGAAAGACTGAAGTGCCAGAAGAAAACCATGTAAATCTAATAGGCTCTGATAGTGATGATGTTGTTTTTCTTACAGAAGAAGAACAAGGTCTGTTTTCCCCAAACAAAACTGAAAGAAACTATGAGGATATTGAAGAGTACAAGCTAGGATTTGAAAATGCTATCATGGAGTTTCATAGGCAGTATGATCTTAGAAGTAAGAAAACCCAAGATGCCTCCAAGAAAAACAAACTAGAAACTATTGTTAGGAAAACCCCTGAAAACACCCCTAGAAAGACAACAGAAAACACCAACATAATGGCTAAAACTCCTAATCAAAACAAAGACAAACCAACCAACATAATGGTGACCAAAGTTGCCCTAGTACATCAACTAGTGGCCTTGGAAAAACTACTCTAACTAACATTCCAAATAAAACTCAGTAAACTAATGTTGTTGAAAAGACCATGTATGATAAAACTGATGTAGATATGCCAAAAAATCTAACACCATTCAGTTTTGAGGGATATATTTCCAAGATCAAAATAGCCATACCCCTTACTGAACTGGTCACTCAAGATGTATATAGGTCTCAAGTTTTGAAGGCTTTGAACATAGGAAACGACACCGACACTCTAAATTTGACTGATGACGAACCAGAGTTGTTGTTTGGATCTGAGGTAGAGGGAAAATATCAAGAAGGAGTTGTACCTCCATTCTATTTCGGTCTAAACATTCATGACAAAATCTTACACAATGCTATGCTAGACTCTAGTGCTTCACACAACCTCATGCCAAAGGTAGTGATGGAGAGATTAGGCATTGAAATAACCAAACCATACAAAGACTTATACTCTTTTTATTCAAGTAGAGTTAAATGTTTAGGCCCGATCAAAGATCTGTGTGTCAATCTGGCACAAATACCAGCCAAGAGCCTAGTCATGGACATTGTAGTGGCTGACATTCCCCCAAAGTATGGCATGCTCTTATCTAGATCATGGGGAGCCAAACTCCAAGGAAACCTCCAAGTGGACATGACCTATGCTACCATTCCAGTCTTTAACCAAACAAGAAGACTATACAGAGAATCTCACATGAAATACATGGTAAGCATCCAAGATAGGCCAAACAACACCCCTCTCTATTCTATCCATTCAGACCTTGACTCATTTATCTTGTACAATGAATATGACATTAATGAATAAGTAAATGAAAATGAGGAAGAGCTAGACCTTTCAGGATAGTCAAACCAAACACAAAATGAAGAACATGACAGTCAAAACCCTTGCAGCCATGAACAACAACATAATGGTGAGTCTGAACTTGAAACTCTTTGGAACATGAGCTTTGATGGCTCTTGTGGCAAAGCCGGTTCAGGAGTTGGTGTTTGGATACACAACACCAATGAAGGTCACTCCTACAAACTAGATTTTCAATGTACAAACAATATAGCAGAGTATGAAGCTCTCCTCCTAGGATTACACTTGTTGAAAAACATAGGAGCCAAGAAGATTTATGTTCAAGGAGATTCTGAGCTGATCATTAGGCAAATCAAAGGAGAATATTCAGCCAAGAATCCTAGGCTAAGAGAATATAGGAATTTTTCCTTAGACCTCCTGAAGACATTTGAGAAATATGAGCTTACCTCTATCCCAAGAGCTCAAAACAACCTTTCCAATGAACTAGCCTTTGCTGCCAGCACTTGCCAATTACCTCATGCCAATGAAAAATACATGGTAAAATTCAAAAGCAGACCTATAGTACTTGATAACATAGATTATTGGCAAGTATTTGAAGGTGAAAAACACATTGAGGACTTCTTACAATCCAAAAATGAATTTGAAATGCAAAAAATAGACTTGAATCATGAAGAAGACTGCCCTAATGAAGAACAAACACACAAAACAGAGCCATTTCCTACTGTTGATATAAATATGCTAGAACACCTTCGTGAGGAAAAATTTTGTGGAGATCCGAATCAAAAAGACCTTGAGGTGTTGCAATGAAAATATGACTCATTACCAAGAGGTCTTTCCCCCTTAGAAGAGCTATTTGATTTCAATGATGTTGCTAGGAAGCCAAAAATGGAATCCATTAAGACTGATATAGAAGAATGCAACATAGGTAGTGTAAAAGAACCCAAAATGATAAAGCTATCCAAAACTATACCACCTCACATAAAATAGAAATACATAGAGCTGCTCAAAGAATTTAAGGATGTTTTTGCATGGGGTTATGAGGACTTGAAGTCCTATGACACAAACATTATTCAACATAAGATTCCTCTCAAAGAAAACTAGAAACAATTCAAGCAGAAATTGAGAAGAATAAACCCCGTCCTAGTGCCTCTGGTTGAGAAGGAAATAAACAAGATGTATGATGCTGGAATCATAGTCCCACTCAAGTACTTAGAATGGGTTTCGAACCTTGTATCAGTGAGAAATAAAACAGGGGAGATTAGGATATGCATAGACTTTAGAAACTTAAACAAAGCCTCCCTGAAAGGCAACTACCCTTTACCTAAGATGGACCATATGCTGCAAAGGGTAGTAGGCTCTAAAAGAATATCATTGCTTGATGGGTTTTCAGGGTATAATCAGGTACTAGTACTTCCAAGTGATCAGCACAAAACCGCTTTCACAACACCTTAGGGCACCTTCATGTATGTCAAAATGCCTTTTGGGTTAATGAATGCAGGGGCTACTTTTCAAAGAGCCATGAACATTGATTTTTCCGAAGACGTAGGTTACTTCATTGTGATATACCTTGATGACATCAATGTATATTCTAAAACCGATGAAGAACACCTAGTTCACTTAAGAAAGGTCTTTGAAAAATGTAGAAAGTACGGCCTATCTTTAAATCCTAAGAAAATTGTGTTTGGTATTCAAGAAGGAAAACTCTTAGGCCACATCATATCTAAAGAAGGAATTAAGATAGACCCAAAAATGATTGAAGGTATATTGTAGATCACCCACCCTAGAAACATCAAAGAGCTGCAATCTTTCATTGGAAAGATCAACTTCCTAAGAAGGTTCATACCAAACCTTGCTAAACTCCTAAGAAACATTACAAATATGTTGAAAAGAGAGATAAGAGTCAAATGGACCACGAAAGCAAATAAATCCTTTGAACTAGTAAAACAAGCTCTTACCCAAACACCAGTTCTAATCAGCCCTGAATTTACCAAGGACTTCTTCATCTTCTCATTTGCATCAGAACACACTATTGTTGCAGTATTGCTACAAAGAACATGATGGGACAAGAACAGCCCATAGATTTCTTCAGCAAGGCATTGAGAGATGCACCACTGAAATATAACATCATGGAAAAACAAGCCTTTGCCTTAATCAAAGCATTAATGGATTTCAGAATTTACATCTTGCATTCACATGTCATTGCTTTTGTTCCATATACACCTGTTAAGGACATACTGAATAAAGACCCTAATGGTAAAAGGGGTAAGTATATTGTTGTCATCCTAGAATATAATCTAGAAATCAGGCCCACTAAACTGATCAAAGGGCAAGGACTTTCCAAACTCATGGCTAAAGCTAAATTTCAAGCACTAGACATAAACATGATACATTCCTTGGATGAACAAGAGGAACTGGTGACTCCACCCATTTAAGAAGCATTTATGAACTCACTCTGGTATGTTGATATATTATATGTTCTTTTTAATCTTAATGCTCCTCCTGATTTTTCCAAAACAAAAGCTAGATTCTTGAAACTAAGGGTTGTAAATTTATGCATTCTAGATAGAGATTTATATTGGAATGTTGGTATCTTGCTTAAATTTTTACTTGAAGATGATGCAGATAGAATCATGCATGAGTTCCATGAAGGAGAGTGTGGAGGTCATATCTATTGGAAAACCACTACTAACAAAATCCTTAGAGCTAGTTTTTATTGGCCCACTCTTTTCCCTAAGCTGGAAATCATTGATGCATGTTGTAATTGTTTTTGGGCATGATTTTATTGTTTCTGCGCTGGCCTGTTGTGTTGGATTTAGTAGATAACTATAGTGGCTCTTCACCCATCCTGGTATTCGCATATCTTTTCCCATCTATCCTCATCAAGGCGCAGAATTTTGTTTGCTTTCTGATATATTTCATCCACCTCCGTGTATCGATAAAATGTGGTTTTGACCATGAAAATGTGTTGTATCTCATGCTGTATGTAAATTTTGTTGCTCATAGCTTCCATGAAATGTCTCCCAGTCATTGCACCTTTAATATTTGAGAATTTTTTTGTATCCCTAGCAATTTACTTGAGTTTCTTCATGTAGTCATTTTTGGCCATTAATCTGTCATTTATGACAAATAGAGAAGACATGCC
The DNA here is from genome assembly GCA_034641835.2 of Pinus albicaulis. NCBI lineage: Eukaryota > Viridiplantae > Streptophyta > Pinopsida > Pinales > Pinaceae > Pinus > Pinus albicaulis. The sequence goes on from CM076584.1 coordinate 598,197,168, forward strand.
CCTTTTGGTTAATGGCTCAATCTTGTTGAAGAATCTGATGACTGCAATTTCCAGTCCATTACACTTTTCCTCTAGTTGTTCTGCCAAATTTCTTAGTGTAAGAAATTTCTTCACCTCCAGAATTGTTTCAGTTCTATCATGCACTCCTAGATCATCAAGCTCATATCCTTTTTTAGCATTCAAGAACTTAATGATCTTGTTAGTTTTCTTAGGCATTTCTCCCAAATCCTTAGTTATCTCTGAAATGTCTTTATTGGCCTTCTCAATCAGGTTCTTCTGCTCAAAAATGATCTGGATGTATGGCAATATTTCATTCATGGACTCAATGATACTGGTCCATATCATTTCATTGATTTTCCCAAATGTGTTGACAGTAGATGACTCCTTTAGCGACTTCTGTAGAATTTCTATCTATTTCTAATATCTCCATGACTCTATAGAATGAGAAATATTAGTTTTCACCATCTAATCCTGTAACATTTTAGTTGGGCCTGCAATCTTTTGATTTCTTTTGTTTGAAATGACATATTTTCCACTTATTTAGCAAACTAATCTGCAACATGTTGAATCTGTTGATGGTGGAATGGTTGTAAGGGGCAGAACCTCTAAAGGAACAAGTGAAGTCTTAGAAGACTGTTCTTTCTCTTTGACCATCTTTTCCATTTCGACCTCCATATTTTTCAATTGCTCAGTCTGCTCCATGATGAGTTTCATCATGTCAGACTTTTTTGTCTCTATCTCTTCTAACTCTTCTGTAAGAGGGTCCTTTGTGGCTGACATCTTCAGCTACTTCCTCAAGGCTACGATATCTTCATTTTTATTCTTAATAATATCCTCCACAACCTCCAAATTTGATGGATCATACCCTATCTTAACAACCATATCCTCCAAGGTTTTAATCCTTGTATCCTTGGGCATTGAAGAGATATTTTCCATCTTGAGATGAGATTGTATATCTACCAAGGAGACCTGCAACTTAGAAAAATTCATGGCTGTGTTAGTTAAGGTGGAAGAGATCATCTCACCTGTCTGTTTTTGAATTTCCATATGGTCGATGGGGTGGATGTCCTTGATGCTGAATTCAAAAGAACTCTGCTTCCAATCTGCTGCCACTTTAGGTTTCATGATTTGAGCATCTAAAAATTTCATATGCATCTTACCCTTCTATGAATCAAATGCAGATAACAATATTCTTTGTGAGCTAGAGCTATGCTTCCAAAATTGGGTGTAAGTGTTATTTTTCAGGATCTCATTCCTAATTTTTAGCTCTTTGAAAGTATCAATTGTTGTTTTCTCGCTTTCTCCTGTAGCAGCATTAGATGAAGTTGTTTGGAGGGACTACTGATTATTTAGGATAGAAGTATAAGTATTAGAATAAGTGATAGGATTTCCTCCCATTGGAGATGATCATGGAGAATCTAGGATATTAATTATGGTCTCCTACTCTTTACCTTCATCAATGTCCATATGTATTCTAGCCCTTTTTCTATACTTCATCTTGAAATATTTGTTGGAAGTATCAGTCACTGAAGGTCACTGCTCTTCCCTATCTCTTTTTCATGTTTCTTCTTTTTTGTCTTCTTTTCTTTTCTTTTGCTGAGGTACAAGTGTTTGTAAACCTGAAGTGGATATGGCCTGCTCCTCTGCCTCCTGCAAGGTATTTTCTACCCACTCTGTTTGATTCCCAAATTGCTCTAAGTCTGGTCTTTGTGTATGAATATAGGGTGTGGACTTATTCTCCACCCTTAGTTTAGAAATGACCCCAAATGGATCATAAGACCAACTGAAACTGGGAGCAAACTTCATCTCTTTCAGTTTTTTGTCAGCCTCCTCTCTTACTGCCCTCTTGTTGCATATTAATGGCCCTATCTCACACTTTATACTGAATTGTGATTTCTTTTTCGTTGAGACAAAATGCATCTCATCTGCATTCAAAATTTTTCTAATATATTCGAGGGAAAAAATCCTCATGGGGAGGAATTTTTGTAGATTATAGGGTGGTAATTCACACCCATATACCCTCAATTCTGTGTAATTTTGGTATAAATACCAATCTGTTGTTCTGGCCTGGTCTGAAAGATGCATTATTCTCTTAATTTCTTTACTTATTATGGTCTCAATTGTGCCATTCAGAATACTCATTGCAGGATGTAGAAATAGCTCAATAAATTGTTTGTAGTTGAATTGTTCATGCTCCTTCATCAGTAAGGTTGTCCAAAAAATGACAAACTTTGGATTTCCATCTTCATCCATTTTCTTCATTTCAAACTGAAATTTCTCTACCTGAAAATATAAGAACATGTATAAATGACAGAAGTATATTTAAATACTCCTTCAATACAAAAATTTTGCAAATTGGTCATGGATGTTATCAGCCAAGAATTGGCTAAAATAAAACATGACAAAGGGCTTGGAATCTGCAGACAATATGGTCAAGAAGCCTATGATTGCCTCATTTATCCATTGATCTGAGTAGTACCCTAGGAGGCAGGCAAGGAATGTGGCTATTTTATTTTTTCTCTCAGGGAACAAAGATGAGGGATATGGGGGATTTTTCTTAGGCAAAGGAGTCTTTTCAATGAGGAATAGCTCAAGGGTTTAGGATCTCTTATCAAAATCAATATTTTGGTACAGGTCTATGAGGGCCTCTGTAATATTCCCAGATGGAAAAAGTAGGAATATAGAACAAAATGCTTGAATAGCAGTGTAAAAAATCACATCAAATTATGAGACCAACATGGAGCCTTTCCATTAATCATAAAAATAGAAAATAGTACAAAATAATCGGGCATAAACCATACAACAAGATCCAACAAGCCTCCAATGAGTAAATCCCCTCAATAATGAGGTGTTGCTACTACACAAAATTTCGTAAAACTGTGATAGCACAGTCATAGAAGCACTACTACAGAAAATGAATACAGAAAATATAAATGGATGATATATGCCTCAAATATAATTTAAATGAAGATCAAGGCTCTATACAACCTCCAACAAAGAACCCAAGAGGGTTTTCAGAAATACACCAATGTACAAGAAATGAACCAAACCCCTAGGGATGAAGATTCACTACAACAATACAGCTAGAAATATGTGGTTGATCTGATATGAAATAGAATGTAGCCTCCTCCAATGGATCCTCTAGATTAAATTTTTATCCCTTCATTAGAAAACCTCTTCTCCAAATGGTGTACTGAAACCACCCGTGCAACTCCTCCCTAAAATAACGCAGTCCAAGATAGAAACTGCGTTGTAGGGGAAAATGATAAAGTGGCTTCATGCCAAATGCTACAATAAGGCTTAAGGGCCTTCCTCACTAGCCTCAAAATGAAAGGAAACCTTCCTCAACTGAAAAATAAATCAGAAATCACCCGAATGTATTCTCCACTACTGCACCCTGCAACTCAGCACATCTCTCAACAGAAACTACGTTGTAGAATAAATATGGAGCTTGGAATGATGCCTGAATGTGGAGATATAGTGAAAATACTCTTCCTTAGTGGGCAATAGAAGTCCCCCAAGGATAGAGGTGGGATTCCCACTCGGGAACACCCTATGCTAAACAACACTGCAATCTTAGCTAAACAGCTGAAGAGAGAAACAAGTATAAACAGACCATAAATCCAAAATATCAAACATAACATAATGATCAATGGCTGCCATCCTCTTCCTTATATAAGTGGTGAGCTTCCTCACCCTTGTCCCCATTCATTAAAGCCACTATCTCCATGCATGAGATCTCCCTCCAAAACTACATTGTCCCATAATGAATGGTACTCCTCCATGATAGTGTTGTTGATTTGGTCAAAGTTGACCCAATCTATGTGATGCAGCCCCTTTTCACACATAAGGGTGCTTAATTAAGCTGCTAAGATGTCCTCCCTTCACATTAGTAGTGATTTTATTCCTACTAAAGAGATTTATGGGTCCCCATACCCTCTTATTCATCAAATTAAGAAGCAAAATAAAAATTTAATAGTCCAAGTAGCTCATGGCTAATTGGGAATATTACAGTCCTCCCCTCCCAAATGTATCTTGTCCTCAAGAAACTAAAAATGTGAGTGTTGCAACTCTTCTCCTCCTCCATTGGTGACACCTCCATGTGCTAAGCTCTCCTCATATACCAAGTGTCTCCCAATCAATCCCTCCATGACATTCTCCTCCCAAGTTCTCATGAGATGCAAATGAATCATCCCAAAAGGAATCAAAAGATCCAATGTAGCAATCATGGTTTTCCCAATGTTCTCCCTGAAACATGAAGCATAAGAAACATGGAGAAACTCTCTCCCAAAGGGCACATCCAATCCTTCCATCCTCCCTACAATAATTCCCATAAAAATAATAAGGACATCATCAATATATGGGATCAAAACCAGTGATACATAAGAAACCATATGCAATAATGGAGGTGGATCATAGTCCCACATGTGGAACCAGCGCAGTATATATCCTGATTGCCTCAGATCATGATATGGGAAGTGGTTTCCCCTCCACTTACTTGTTGCCATAGTATTCTCACATGCTTTGAGACGGTGAGAAATGTTTGATGCCTTTGGAGTGCACTCGGAATGGTAAATTATCTCCTTATATCCTCCTAGGGCGTGGCCATGCTCAATAATGTTTATGGCCCCAAGTTGGCCATGAATTTTATAAGGAAGAATGCTCCTACTTGGAGCAATGGCCTGCACATATATGGTAAAGGAGTGAAAATAATCATCAAGTAAATCATTATGCACATAAACATAATCCTTACCATAAACCCTACTCATACAAATGGAGTGGCTCATAGATAGATCCCCTCTCATTCCCCAAGAGGAAAGAGGTGGTTGTGATAACTCCTTCAAATAGTTATGTATCTCCTCCATCTCCACATGTTACATGCATCTCTTCAAATGTTGATATATATCCTCTTCAAAGCCTTCCCAGGTATACCCCTCCATGATATTATGGTATGCCCTCATGGAATAAGTGTGGTTGAAGAGAAAATATTCATGTGATTCTTGTAGAAACTTCTCCTTAAGCTTGGATGCTCTAGATAAGAATATCCTACCATGATATTATATGACCTAATCTCTGACAGAATATCCCTCCTCTAGTAGCTGGTCATCAAGAATCATGCAAGTAAAAATTTCCTTGGAATAATCCACCAACAACTAGGATTTCCAATATGGATCTATCCTCCATAGTGACAATGCTAATGATCTGTCATGTGGTTTTCCTCTTCTTTTTTCATCTCCCATGCCAAAGTCAAATATTGGAAGGCTACTATCCTCCCTCTATTGCTCCTTTCTCAACACAAGATCTGAGATGAGAGTGGGTAATGATGATGTTTGGAGAATGTCTCCCTCGTCCTTGAGTCTACCAAATATTCTCAGCATTGTACCATGACCTCCCAATGCTCCCACTCCTCCTGGATCTATGAGTGGTGCACCATGATGTGAGACATTCCTCACCAAATCCCAAGTGGTTTGCCACAAAACAGTAATGTCTCATGGGCCAAATTCATGTGCATAATAGATGGGATTGTTGGGTCCTTGCTTCCACTGCACAAATCCATCTCTATTTTCTATGTGGAAGTTTTTTGCGAAGGATATGTGTGCATGCCCTTAATCATCTAATTTTTTCCACTTTTTCTATCCCCCCATTCCATCTGCAAAGTCTCCCAATCTGTTGTGACCTTCCCCAAAGTAATTTGTTAATCATCAGTGTTTTTTACTATTTGTAGATGACTATAGGTTGGTTCTAGATTTCTAAAAACAACTTTCCTAGAATATTATGAGTTTCAAAAATCTCACTGCCTTCATTATCCTTATAGAAACTTTTTCGCTATTCTATCAATTTTCCATTTCATGGTTCTCCCTATCCTTTGGCCTATCTTGAAATGGTTTCTTTGAAGGCCTTATGGTTTGATTAAATAAATTTAGGAGTTCCCTGCTTTTTAATCATTACTTATGTGTTATCTTTCATGTTTTCCTTCTCTAAAGGTAGATAGCTAGAGAGATTTAGGATTTCCCTACTCTCTAGGGTTTACTGGATTGTTGTCTAAATGTTTACTTGCTAGTGTTTAGTCAAAGATTTTTATGGGTTGCCCTGTCCTTTGATTATTTCTTATGCATAGTGTTCTTAAAATTTTTTCTTTTCATAGTATTTGTTAATGGATTCTTAACTGCTCTTTAAACCTACTAATCTCACAATTTAATGTTCACTTCACTCACATAAGCTTTTAGATCCATTTGGCTTTGTTAAAATTTCCATGTGATACACCCTTGACCTATTGTTGTACTTTTCAAGACCCTTTGTAAACTCCATAGCCCAATGGTTTAAACCTCTCTTACTCTATATGTTCTGCTTGATACCCAACCCAACCAAACAAAACAAACAAACAAACCCTATCCTTATAACTAGCCTAAAATCAAAACCCTAAAATCATACAAGTTACATATTTCACACAAATATAGAGAGAGCCCTCTCTGAGTCTAGGAAGGCTAGGTCCTAGGGCTTCAAGGATTGGTTTGATGTTACCCTTTTTCAATTTTCTCTTGCCAATCTGACAAATTATAGGGGCCTAACATAATGGTGACTCCATTGGGGAATCTGAGTAGGTAACATAATGGTGAACATCATCAAGAAGTTGTTAGAAGAGAAGAAAAAGTCATGGCATAGAAAACTAGTGCATGCACTATGGGCTGACAGATTAACAAGAAAAAAATAAATTAACATGTCTCCCTATCAACGTTGGGTTTGTGTTATATTATTTCCATGACTAGTCACGCGCAGGGGGGGGGGGGGGGGGGGGCGATAGCCCCCCCTGTATGTTGCACTTGGCGCAACGTAGGGGGGGTGGTAGCCCCCCCTGTCGGGGTCTGGGGTAGCACCCCGGAAAAAAAAAATTTGGTCCTTATTTTCTGGTGGGCGGACCTGCCCATGGTTTTTTGCATGGGTTTGCACATGGTTTTGGGGCATGATGGTTTTCAGCCCCTGTTATTTTGTAGATCCGGTCAAGGGAATTATGGTTATGTTATAATCCAGGGTTAATGGATTGGGGTTTATGTATGCTTCAGCATGTATATATATGTGTTGTAACACTAAAAGGAATATAATGAAAAATCAAGTTGGTCGCCCCGATTTGGAATCCAGGGGAAAATCTCTGTGTTTATATGTTTTATGTTTTATTCTCTCGCTGTTTTTATTTTATGTTTTAAAATTTGTTTGCAGATAATTTATGTACAGGGTTAAAACCTACACTTGGTATCAGAGAAATTTCGGCTTCAAGGGGACGCCTTTGCTGCTGAGGGGTTTTTTGCTCGGGCCTGAGGTAGGCCCTATTCAATGGGAATCTATGGGATCGAATCTTGCAGTGAAAGAAGATGGTGAGCGGAGGGAAGAGAGAGATTGAGAAGTTTAATGGTCATATTTTTTAGTTGTGGAAGCTCAAGATGGAGGATCTGCTAGTGGATAAGGACCAGTGGATCGTGGTAGATCCGGGTACTAAACCAACGACAATGTCAGATGAAGAATGGAAGAAACTGGATCAAAAGGCAAAGAGCACAATATGGTTGTGTGTCTCAGATTCAATATTGTTGAATGTATCTAGGGAAGCTACGGCGAAGACCTTGTGGGACAAGCTAGGGACTTTGCACCAATCTAAGTCTCTGGTGAATAAATTGTTCCTGCGGAAAAAGTTGTATAACCTGAGGATGAAGGATGGAGACTCGATGACAGAGCATCTGAATGCCTTCAATACTATGGTAAGTCAGTTTTCATCTGTTGATATCAAAATCTCAGATGAAGATAAGTGCATCATCTTGTTGTGTTCTCTACCAAATTCGTGGGACAGTCTGGTTATTGCAATAGGTAGCAATACAACTACCTTGAATTTTGATGACATTGTCTCAGCCTTGCTATCAGAGGAAATGAGACAGATAAATATGGAGGGTCAGAATGGAGATGCCTTATCTGTACGAGGAAGTTCCCAGAACAGAAACAAGAATAAGGTTTCGAGTGGGAGATATAAATCTAGAGGGAGATCTAAATCTCCTGGAAAGTTTGTAAAGGTGTGCTGGAAATGTAGAAAGGAAGGGCACTACAAAAAGGACTGCAGATCTAAAGCTCCTGAGAAAGGAAAGGGATCTAATGATGCTCCTTCTATAGAGGAAAAAACCACCTTAGATGAAGGTGGGGATGTGTATTTGGATTCTTATTCAAATACACATGTAGATCATCAGTCATGGTTGATTGACTCGGGTGCATATTTTCACTTCACTCCCCATAGGGAGTGGTTCTGCGATTATGAGAAATATGATGGCTATGATGTCTTCCTAGGGGATGATAGGAAGGCCAGAATCGTCGGACGTGGAAAATTCAAGCTGAAGCTGCAAGGTGGAAGGATTAGAACACTTCCTAGTGTTCTGCACATTCCTGGATTGGCCAGAAATTTGATTTATGTAAGCAAGATGGATGATGTAGGTGTAAAAACGGTGTTTGAGAAAGATACCTATAATATGGTTCAGGGAGCACTAGTATTAATGCAAGGAGTTCGTTTCAGGGCAACACTGTTATTGTTAGGTGCAACAGTTTTGTGGTTCCCAAAAGTGGAGCGGAAAGCCTAGCAGTATCTAGAGAAAAGACCTTGCTATGGCATCAAAGGCTTGGACATATTGGATAGAAGGGCCTTCGGATACTGCATGGAAATGGTATGGTAGAAGGTATGTCTAATATCTCTCTGGATTTCGATTTCTGTGAACATTTTGTATATGGGAAGCAGAATCGGGTGAGCTTTCCTTCTAGTGCTAAGAGGGCGAACAAGATAATAGAGCTTGTGCACAGTGATGTGTTTGGACCTGTGTCGGTTCCATCACTGGGTAAGTCTGTGTACTACGTTTCATTCATAGATGACTTCTCAAGGAATACATGGATATATTTCTTGAGGAATAAATCTGAATTCTTTAACAGATTTAAAGAATTTAAGGCTCTGGTGGAAAACCAAATAGAGAAGAAGATAAAGGTGCTAAGGATAGATAATGGTGGGGAGTTCTACAAGAAAGAATTTGAAGAGTTATGTAAGAAGTGTGTTATAGCACGACAGAAGACTAATCCATACACACCTCAGCAAAACGGAGTTACAGAAATAATGAACAGAAAACTGATGGAAAAGGAAAGAAGCATGCTCAGTGGTACCATGTTAGGATAAGAATTTTGGGCAAAGGCAGTGGAGAGTGCATGTTACTTGGTTAACAGATCACCTTCATCAGCGTTGGAGGATAAGACTCCACATGAGGTATGGACTGGTAAGAAACCATCTCTTTCACATCTTAGGGTATTTGGATGTGATGCATATGTATATGTTCCAAAGGATAAAAGTACCAAGTTGGATAATAAATTTGAAAGGTGCATCTTTATTAGGTATAAGAATGGTTTAAAGGGTTACAAGCCTTGGAACCCAGAAACAAGGAATGTTGTGTATAGCCGAGATGTGGTGTTTAGAGAGGTGAAATATATTTTTAAACATGAATTCCTACCAAAGGAACCTAAGAAGATATATTTTGAGCTAAAGGAGGATGAATCAGACTCTACAATAGAAGAAGAGTCGGAAGAGGAAGAGCCACAAACTCCAACTGTGAGAAGATTAGTTCGGGAAAGAAGACAGCCAGAAAGGTATATTCCATATGCTTTCTATTCAAATTTTTCTTTAACTATAACTGATGATGATCCCAAAACCATCAAGGAGGCAGTATATTAAGAGGATGGAAAACTTTGGAAGGAGGCCATGGTTGGTGAAATGGCATCCTTGCATAAAAAAGAGGCATGGGATCTGGTAGAGTTGTCGGCTGGAAGGAAGCCCATCGAGAGAAAATGGGTGTTTAAGAAGAAGATGAATGTAGAAGGTAAGGTAGAGAAATACAAATCTCGGTTGGTAGCAAAAGGTTATTCCCAGGTGCCAGGAATTGATTTTGGTGATATTTTTTCTCCTGTTGCCAAAGTTACTTCTATTAGATTACTTTTATCTGTTGCTGCTGCATTTGATTTTGAGGTAGAACAGATGGATGTGAAGATAACATTTCTTCATGGGGATCTGGAAGAGGAGATCTACATGAAACGACCTAAAGGCTTTATGGTGAAGGGGAAGAAAGAGTTGGTATGCAGGTTAAAGAAGTCTCTGTATGGGTTAAAACAGTCACCAAGATGTGGTATTAGAAATTTGATACCTATATACGGGGACTTGGCTTCACTAGAAGCAAGGAGGATCACTGTGTTTATTTTAAATTAATTGGTGACCATGTTATTTATTTGGTCTTGTATGTGGATGATATGTTGTTGATTGGAAAAGACAAAGAAATTATCCAAGATTTGAAGACCCAACTGTTCTCCAAATTCGACATGAAGGATCTTGGTGCTGCAAACTATATTTTAGGCATGGAAATTAAGAGAGATTGGGCAAAGAGGAAGCTCTAGTTAAACTAGAAGAAGTATGTTGAGACTATATTGCAAAGGTTCAATATGTAGGATAGTAAACCGGTGAATGTTCTGATTCTAGTAGGTACAAAGCTGTCTACTGAACAGTGTCCCAAGACACAAGAAGAAGAGGAGGATATGCCCCATGTTCCATATGCAAGTGGAGTGGGTAGCCTGATGTATGAAATGGTCTATACTAGACCAGACATTGCACATGCAGTGGGAGTATTGAGCAAGTTTATGTCAAACCCAGGGAAGGAGCATTGGACAGCAGTGAAGTGGGTTTTCAGATATTTGCATGGCACTAGTTATTATGGCTTGTGCTACCAGGGAAGACCAAGATTGGAAAGAGTGTTGGACATTCATGGTTTGTTTGATGTAGACTGGGCTAGAGATATGGACAAAAGAAGATCTAAAATTGGGTATGTGTTTAGCCTATTTGGAGGCGCAGTCAGTTGGATGAGTAAAATACAGTCTGTAGTGGCTCTTTCAACTATAGAGGCAGAATACATGGCAGCCACTCATGCAAGAAAGGAAGCAGTTTGGTTGCAGATATTGTGTTCAAGTATGGGGTTGGTGTAGCAAGCTATAAGGATAGACTGTGATAGCCAAAGTGCAATTTTCTTAGCTAAGAACCCTACTTATCATTCAAAGAAAAAGCACATTGATGTTCAATATCACTTTGTGAGATATATGGTTGAATCTAAAAGGGTGTTGCTGGTAAAGGTGGACACTTTGAAGAATGTTGTAGATGCATTGAAAAATTATGTGAGCACTCATAAGTTCTCTTGGTGTAGATAAATAATGGGTGTTGCAAAGCTGGGCTAATGACTCAGCTCTCCTGTGGACCCTTGTGGAAAGAAAACAACAAGTGGTAGAATGTTGGGTTTGTGTTATATTCTTTCCACGACTAGTCATGCGCGGGGGGGGTAACAGGGGGGGCAATAGCTGCCCTTGTCGGGGTCCGGGGCAGTGCCCTAGAAAAAAAATTTGGTTCCTTTTTTCTGGTGGGCGAACCCGCCCATGGTTTTGTGCATGGGTTTGCACATGGTTTTGGGGCATGACGGTTTTTGGCCCCTGATATTTTGTAGATCCGATCAAGGGAACTACGGTTATGTTCTAATCCAGGGTTAATGGATTGGGGTTTATGTATGCTTCGGCATGTGTATATATGTGTTGTAACGCTAAAAGGAATATAATTAAAAATCAAGCTGGTCATCCCGATTTGGGATCCAGGGGAAAATATCTATGTTTATCTGTTTTATGTTTTATGCTGTCGCTATTGTTTATTTTATGTTTTAAGATTCATTTGCGGATAATTTCTGTACAGGGTTAAAACCTAAAATCAACTAGTGTATGGCATGGATGTAGTTTTTCCAACATCCTTGGGAATCCCGGTGATGAAGCTTCTCCAAGAGGTACAATCGGAAGAGAATGATATGCAAAGGAGGTTGAACCAAACCATTCAATTGCAGCAATCAAGGGAATAATTTTACAACAGAACACAAGCATTGCAAGAGAACATCAAGAAGATATTTGACAGAAGGACCAAGGCAAATGATTTCTAGATTGGAGACAAAGTGCTAAAGTGGGATTCAAGAAGAGAGGACAAAGGCAAGCATGGAAAATTTGAAAATCTATGGAAGGGTCCATACATCATCCATTCAGTTAGAGGTAACAATGCATTCTTCTTACAAGAGCTAGATGGAACAGAGCTATTTGGAGGTCTTGTCAATGGCAGGATGCTCAAGAACTGTTTTTGTTGAAATTCCTAGTTTAAAGCTTTCATTCATTGTACATAACATTGCTTGATGAAAGATCAGAAAAATGAAACACAAAAACAAAGAAAAGAAGAAAAAGAGGGCAGGAAAAAAGAAGAGGTATTGTTGAAAGTGTGCAAGCCTAAATGCCACTACTTTTGGGAAAATAAAGTCTTGTTCAATCATTCATCCTAATCATGATTGAACGTGTTTTAAATTTCTGTTGATAGTTTAGTGAAGGGAGATTTAACAAACCATGTAAACTTGGCTTATCGGTAGATTATATTAGGAAAGATATTGGGTTTCAATGCTCAAATCTGAACCAAAAGAGAAAGAGAGGAATGCATAACAAATTCCAAATCATAGCCCTCAAAGTTTCTAGTTTCGCTTGTACAAAAATAAAGTCTATGTGTAGCTTGTCCAAAATGCCACAGCCCATGACAAATCAGATTGCTTAAAATTTGTTTGGTCATGTCTTAAATTTCATGTTAGTAGGTTAGAGAATGAAAATATGTCAAAAAGATTAACCTTGACAGATAAGTAGACTAGGTAGAGAATAAAAGAGTTCATCAGCCTAATCTGAACTCCTGGATGGCATAAGGGTAGAAGTAGATAGTTTAATGCTTTCAAAAGAAAATAATGTCAAGGATTTTCTTGTTCAAGTGCACCTAAAAGAAGAAAAAATGTTAGGCAAAGTGTGATGGGTAGATAGAACTGATATTGAAGCAATCATGTTTTTTTCAGATTTTTGAGATCATAGCTTCAAAAGAACATCAGCAGGTGAAGGAAGAGAGATCTTCCAAGTACAAGTAAGGTATTGGTCTTCAAAACTTAGAGATCTGAACTCTGAGGTTGTGGACACCTCCTAAAAAGGAGTTGCCCTCCCCAAGTGGAGCCACTATTAGTCTTCAATATTTTTTACTATTTGTAGATGATTGTAGATTGGTTCTAGATTTCTAAAAACAACTTTCCTGGAATATTGTGAGTTTCAGAAATCTCACTGCCTTCATTATCCTTATAGAAACTTTTTCACTATTCTATCAATTTTCCATTTCATGGTTTTCCCTGTCCTTTGGCCTATCTTGAAATGGTTTCTTTGAAGGCCTTATGGTTTGATTAAATAAATTTCGGAGTTCCATGCTTTTTAATCATTACTTATGTGTTATCTTGCATGTTTTCCTTCTCTAAAAGGTATATATCTAGAGAGATTTAGGAGTTCCCCGCTCTCTAGGGTTTACTGGATTGTTGTCTAAATATTTACTTGCTAGGGTTTAGTCAAAGAAGTTTATGCTTTGCCCTGTCATTTGATTATTTCTTATGTATAGTGTTCTTAAAGATTTTTCTTGTCATAGTATTTTTTAAAGGATTCTTAACTTCCCTTTAAACCTACTAATCTCACAATTTAACGTTCACTTCACTCACATAAGTGTTTAGATCCATTTGGCTTTGTTAAACTTGCCCTATGATACACCCTTGACCTATTGTTGTACTTTTCAAGACCCTTTGCAGACTCCATAGCCCAATGGTTTAAACCTCTCTTAATCTATCTATTCTGCTTGATACCCAACCCAACCAAACAAAACAAACAAACAAACCATATCCTTATAACTAGCCTAAAATAAAAACCCTAAAATCATGCAAGTTACATATTTCACACAAATATAGAGAGAGCCCTCTCTGAGTCCAGGAAGGCTAGGTCCTAGGGCTCCAAATATTGGTTTGATGCTAACCTTGTTCAATTTGGTCTTAACAATCTGACAAATTACAAGGACCTAACATAATCAACCACTGCACACCCAATATCACGTTGGTGTCAGGTATGTCAACTACAAATAAGTGATCAATCTATGCATATGTCCCCATGGTGACAGATAAATATGGAATATAATACATGCATTGCATAGTTCTAACTCCGAGAACCAAAACAAAAAATCCCTCAAAATCATTAGTGGGTATTGCCCTCCTCTGCACTAGTTTGGAATCAATAAATTTGTGGGTAGCCCCATTATCAACCAAAACTGAAACCCTCTGATCTAATATGGAACCTCGAACCCTCAAGGCAAAGTACTTGGGAACTCCTCTCAATGATGTAAGGGCCCCTCCAATTGGAAAAGATGCTCCATTCCCACCTCCTAGTGGTGGTGGTTCATCTCCTACTATTCCAGCGCTCTAACCTCCTTTTGGTTCTTCTTCTTCATCCTCCTCGCCATCTAAAAATACCTCTATATAGTGTGCATTTCCTGCTGCACATCTATGTTCGGGTGCCCTTGATTCTTGGCATGTGAAGCAAATATTCCTTCTCCTCAAGTCTCTTCAGACATCATTACTAAGAGGTACTTTGTTTTGGCTCTCCTTTGAAAGAGGAGCCTTCTCATCTTTTCCCTTGGATGGAAAAGTGGGCTTTTGCTGAAATTTTGCCTTTGCTTTTGGCAAGGCATCTTGTAGATCTCTAGCCCTTTCAATGGCAGCATGAAGGGTAGTGGTTTTGGTAGATTTAACCAACCTATGAAGAGGTTCTACTAGCCCATCAATAAACATATAGACCCTTCTTGCTGCAGATAAATCAGGAACCATAACAGAAAGTTTTAGAAATTCAGAAATATAAGTTTCCGGATTACCTGATTGTTTGAGCTTTGATAGCCCCATGAAAGGTGCCTCCGGGTCTCTTCGATCAAACCTATCCACCAACCTCCTTGTGAAATCTGAATATGCAGTCACATTGGCATGACCCAATGTAGACAAAACATGAAACCACCAATCATGTGCCTCACCCTCAAGGTGCAACACTGCTATCTTGATGGCCTCCATCTCTGGTACTTGGTTCAGCTGGAAGTAGATGTCTAGCTTCTCTACCCATGATTTGGCAGTTCATTTTGATGACCCATCAAAGTTGGGTAAGAAAAATCTGCCCATTGTTCGATGTATATCATGATTCTATATGAATCCTCCACCTCTATTGTGATGACAGGGTCTCCTATTGTCCTTGATCTGAAAAAATTCTTGAAAACTCAAATGATCCTTGAATCTCTGAGATTGAGACTCATACTCCATGAAATAGTTTTCAAGAGTTTCTTTTTCTTGAAACCCTCCATTTCCCACTGCTAAGAATGTAGGCATTGTCGAGTGTTGGGAAACCTTTTGCTTCACTGGTTGATCACTCTAGTGATGAGAAATGTCGGAGCCTTCACCATGTAGAAACCCTTTAGGGGATTCTTTGTGTCTATCCATCCTCATCTCCTTTTTTTCTCTTGCAATGTCTTGCATAGTTCAAAGAAGAAGCTTTGGATACTCCTTCTCCTCATCTCTTTCTGATAAAGGGGTTTTACCCTTGTCTTCCTTATCATCTGTATAATCATACTTTTGGTTTCTTCTTCTGAGATACCTCTTCTCTCTATCTGTGAGAGGATATCCTTCTTCTGATGACATATTGGCTTAATATGCACAGGTTGAGCCAATATTATGCTCTGATACCACTGTAATATTCCCAAATTTGAAAATTAGGAATATAGAACAAAATTCTTGAATAGCAATGTAAAACATCACATCAAAGTATGATACCAATGTGGAGCCTTTCCATTAATCATAATAGCAGCAAAATAGTACAAAATAATGCGGCATAAGCCATACAACAAGATAATGAGGTGTTGCTACTACACAAAATGATGGAAGACTTCTATAGCAAATAAATACACAAAAGATAAATGGTTGATATATGGCTCAAAGATAATGTACAATGAATATCAAGGCTCTATACAACCTCCAACAAAGAACCCAAGAGGGTTTTCAGAAATGAACCAATGCCATAGGGTTGAAGATTCACTGCAAAAATACAGTTGGAAAGATGTGGCTGATCTGATATGACAAATAATGTAGCATCCTCCAATGGATACTCTAGATGAAATGTTGATCCCTTCACTAGAAAACCTCCTCTCCAAATGGTGTACTGAAACCACCCCTGCAACACCTCCCTAAAATAACGCAATCCAAGACAGAAAATGTGTTGTAGCAGGCAAATGATAAAGTGGCATGATGCCAAATGCTGCAATACGGCTCAAGGGCCTTCCTCACTAGCTTGCCAATGGAAGGAAACCTTCCTCCACTAAAGAATAGATTAGTAATCACCCGAATGTATTCTCCACTACTGCACCCTGCAACTTAGCACATCTCTCAACAGAAACTACGTTGTAGAATAAAGATGGAGCTTGGCCTAATGCCTGAATGTGGAAATATAGTGAAAATACTCTTCCTGAGTGGGCACTAGAAGTCCCCCAATGATAGAGATGGGGTTCTCACTCGAGAACACCCTGTGCTAAACATCACTGCAATCTTAGCTAAACAGCTGAAGAAAGAAACAAGTCTAAACAGACCATAAATTCAAAATATCAAACATAACATAATGATCTATGTCTTCCATCATCTTCCTTATATAAGTGGTGATATTCCTCACCCTTGGCCCCACTCACTGACATCCACTATCTCCATGCATGAGATCTCCCTCCAAAACTACAATGTCCCATAATGAATGCCACTCCTCCATGACAACATTGTTGATTTGGTCAAAGTTGACCCAGTCTATGTGCTCTAGCCCCTTTTCACACATAAGGGTGCTTAATTAAGTTGCTAAGATGTCCTCTCTTCACATTAGCAATGATTTTATTCCTACTAAGGATATTTATGGGTCCCCATACCCTCTTATTCATCAAATTAATAAGCAAAAGAAAACTTTAATATTCCAACTAGCTCATGGCTAATTGGGAATATTACAGCCTCTCGGGAGAATGGGGTAGTACTTTAGGTTGCAAGTCTATGCATCATTTGGATGATGGATTGGGTTGTAATTGGAAATAGAACTTCACCTTTTGGAGCAATTACAGCTCTCTGGTTAGGAATGTAGCAAGCACAACACCTTCTAGTGAACTCAGGGGCACTGTGGGTTTTAGGGAAGATATAGTAGGGTAGGTTTGTGTCCCACATGCAGAGATCATCCACACCATCTATGAGCTTTTCCTCTAACCATCAATAAATGTCGAAGAGGTCAAACTCACAGAGCATTTCATGAAGCTTGAAATCTTTGTCAGCTAAGCTAACGTGATCAAGGTCAATCGGTGGGTCAATCATTAGATTAAAGGGGAGTTCCTGACCTTTCTTCTTGGTTGGCATGGTGGATTCTAGTTTCATAAGGACTGAATTATATGGTGATGTATGTTAGCATAGCACAGAGACGTATTGGAAGTGTAGGAACCTAGATGAAACACTGTAATTGGTTGTGCGAGACCTGTAAAAATCAAATAATGGGAAATAGTGACGGTAACAACAAAATTTGAGGCTGGCGGGAAGGTTAGATTTTATAGGTTTCCTGGTTGTCCCTTTATCGATGGCGCAAGTCCATTGATTAATGGTTAAACCCATTTATTAGCTTAATGGACTCATTTAGGTGGGACCAGATGTGATTGGATGTGCAACAGACAGATGAGGTGTCGTGTTGTGAGTGGAGGAATGATAACGGTAGCGAGGGTAGTTTACGGTATCGAGGAAACAACTTTTCAGAGCCAGTAGCGCATAATGAGTGGGTTCGATGAGGGGGGGTGTGAAAGATTATGCGACTACTGCGTAAGAGGTAGGACCAAGTCAAAAACCATTAACTTTGGACCCCCCCTCCCCCGCCGCCTGATGATAACGTTCGGACAGTGCGGGGGGTTAAAATAGTCATATCAGTCATCTGATCAAGAATTATGAGGTGAGATGAAAAGCAAGGTGTCGGGGAAATAATACTGAGGTGACATATGAAGGGTGGGGTCAGGAAAATGATATAAAATGCAGGTAGAGTATTATAAATGTATAAACTTAGGAAAATGAGCATAATGCCCGATAATCCTTCAAATCAAATTAAATCTACAACCTTACGATAAACTCTCAACCCTTAAAATTTATCCAATTTATAAAAAATATCTTCCATCTGAAACTTAGAATAAATTTCTAATACCTTTCCCATAAAATCACTTCCTCTTCCTCTACCTACCCTTTCTTCTAACCTAACATTTTTTCACCTTTTTCCTTGCAGGCTGCATTTGAAATAGTAGACCCAGATTGTATTTCTTATTTTTTTTACGAAAATCTATCCTATCCTAATCCTTATTTATCCAATTGATTCCGATTACACTGTTGAATCAATTTCATTTCTACCTATCTACTGACTTACCAAGATTAAATTGTTTGGTAAGTATTTATTCTCTAACCTATTTGACAGAAATTCAAACTTGTTCAATCATGCTTAAACTGTATGAATTGAACAAACTAACATATATGTAGTGGCATTTTGACTTCTAGCACTTTCAGTATTATTATTTTCTGGGGTTTTCTTTTTCTTTTCTTTCTTTTTTGACATACCCTCTTTTTCATTTTTTCACTTTTTTTTTGGAAATCCTTTGAATATTGAAAATCATGTACAATATGAAGTTGCAACTATAAAATACTCAATCACCTTGAGATCCTATAATTTATAGGACCCTAACAGTGGCTCCAGTGGAGGATGGCACTTCTCCAAGTGAAATTTCAAGAACATAAGATCAGTAGTCTTAAGTACTCCATTTTCTGCAAAGTCTTCATCTGATTTCTTTTTTCTATTTTATGACAGCTCATCAAACTAGGTTTAGGGCCTTCTCCATGCACTTCAACCTTTTTTAATTATCCAAATCAAAAACTGTAAAAATATGGTATTTATAATGATGAAAGATCAAACTATATTCTTAAGAGAATTAATGCTTCAGCATCCTGCCATTGACAGGACCTCCCGGTAACTCTGTTCCATCTAGCTCCTTAAGGAAATATGCATTATTTCCTATGAAAGCATCAATAATGTATGGCCCTTTCCAAGGTTGTCAAATTTTCCATGTTTACCTTTGTCTTCTCTTCTAGAATCTCATTTCAAAAAAAATTCACCTAAATTGAAATCATCAACCTTTGTTCTTTTGTCAAAAATCTTCCTGATATTTTCCTGAAAATCTTGGGTTCTGTTATAGACCTCTTCTCTGGACTGTTGTAATTGAATATTTTGATCCATCTGTCTCTATACATCATTTGGTTCATCTTGTATTTCCTGAATGATCTTCATGACTGGAACTCCTAAAGGGGAAGGAAAAAATTCATCCATTCCATAGACCAATTGGTATGAAGACATGCCAATTGATTTTTTGGTAGTAAGTCTATCAGCCCAAAGTGTATTGACCAACTTGTTATGCCATGGTTTCTTGTTTTCTTCCAAGAGCTTTTTGTTGATATTCACCAAAATTTTATTTGAGGATTCAGCTAATCCATTACCCTGAGGATAATAATTCATTGAATGTCCCAAATTTAGGTGGTACTTATGACAAAAATCAACCATTTTCTTGGACTTGAAGGTTGCAGCATTACCAGTGATGAGTTTTCTAGGACAACCAAATATAGAAAGGATATTTGTTTCAAGTAATTTAATAATGACAGAATCAGTGGAATTTTTGGAAGGAGTGGCTTATATCCATTTGGTAAAGTAGTTCGTGGCAGTAAGAAACCACTTATGTTGGGCAAAGGAGGGAGGATGAATTTCACCAATGAAATCTAATCCCCATTGTTGGAAATGGATTTCCACATAAATAGGCTTTAACAGCAAGGGAAATAACTTTCTCTTTCCTTCAAATATTTGGAATTTATGATAGGAATTTACCATCTTATGAACTTCAAGGAATAAATTTTTCCAATAGAAACCAACTCTAAGGATTTTATTAGCAGTAGTTTTCCAATAAAGGTGTCCACCACAGTCACCTGCGTGGAACTCTTGCATAATGTTTTCTGCATCATTCTTTAACAAAAAATTGAGTAAAATACCCCCAACATATTTCCAATATAATACATTTTCAATAATGCAAAATTTAACTGCTTTCAATTTCAGAAATCTTGATTTTGTTTTTGTCAAACAGGAGGAGCATTCAAGTTAAAAAAAACATATAAAAGGTCTGCCTACTAGGGAGAGTTTAAGAATGCTTCATCAATTTGTGGAGTCGTCTATTCCTCTTGATCATCCAATGAAAAAATCATATTGATATCTAATGCATGAAAATTGGACTCAGCCATAATTTTGGCCAGTCCTTGTCCTTTGATCAATTTGGTGGGTCTGATTTCTAAATCATATTCCAGAATTATGGCAATCCATTTACCTCATTTTCCATCGAGCCCATTTTGTGTTAAAATGTCTTTGACCATTTCATTAGTAACATAAGAAATAATATGGGAATGTAAAATATAAACTCTAAAATCTTTTATTAGTTTAACCAATGAAAAGGCCTATTTTCCCATAATGGTGTATTTCAAAGAAGCATCCCTTAAAGCTTTGCTGAAGCATGCAACATCCTGTTCAAATCCTTCACTTCTTTTCTACAATAGGACGGCTGCAATAGTATGTTCAGAGGAAAAATAAAATATTATGAAATCTTTGGTAAAATGTAATATTCCCATTTTAGCACACAGCTAAATGGAATATTAAAGTTTTGTTTTTATCACCTAGCAGCTTAATAAATGGGTAATGAAACCCATTTTCATTGAAGACATGAATAAAATCCCTCTTAGTTTGAAAGGGATCATCAGAGTAGCTTTATTTTGCACCCTCAAGTGTGAAAAGGGGCAAATGCATGAAGACAAGGTTAGGTTTGACTAAGTCAACAGCGCTGCCATTGGAGGAGTGGATCACTTTAGAAGAGAGCGCAATGTGAATGAGGAAGAGGATATTTGGTGGAGGAAACCCTAATGAGTGGGACCCATGGAGAGAGAGCTTTCACTTGTTTAAAAGGAGGGCAAGGCAGTTGTTGAGTCTCAATTCTGCATCTTTTCCATACACTTTTCTATACCTTTTTCACTCACCTGAACCTCCCAAACTGTCAATATCATTGTATGTTAATTGCAAAAGAGCATCTAACATGGTTTTTAACTATATTTTTTTGTCTGCTGTTTGATTTAGATTTTGTTTATTTAGCTGCGGAATCTTGCCACTTTCCGCAGCTGCTGCAACTTTCCGCAGCTATTTTGTGAAACTCTATGTTACAGGTGTCTACAGGGAAAACGAGCCACATGGGCAGGTCAGAAATGATGTGGACATGGTTCGTGTCCTATTGGCTCAAGCAAACTCATCTAAAGAAGTCGCGGTCAAAGGCGTTCACATGGAAGTCAACCATGGAGTCTCACGGTGACATGACTCTGTTTCGTGTCACGTGAAGGTTCATATCGCCGTTTCTGAGCTTGCGGAGGACAAGTCGACATCTGTACATGGCTCCATAGCCGAATTCAAGCATCCACTCCTCATAGATTTACTTTCCAACACGGCCATGATCCTAGATCCGTGGACGTAATGGTCTACGTGTTTGTATTAGCATAAACTTTAGGAAATCAGTTACATTACCTTTTGTTATATATAATGCGTTTGCATACGCATATAGAGTTAGTGATGTAGTCTCTGTTATCTTTATTGGTTGCTCTGTAATGTCTGAGTCCTGTTTGCCTTAGTCAAGTAATACCTTTTTTGTTATGTGCATTTTAATATAAGAAGACTCGTTTTGAACAGTCGTACTTGAAGATTGTTGCAGAGAGCTGAGTGTAGAGACTGCTCGGTGAGGTTTTGTGCATTATTGTATAGTTCTTGTTTTATTTCTTTAAGCTCATTGTGCCATAATTCATTCACATGTTTATACATTGCATATTTCATGGTATATATGCTTCATTTCTGTTTATAATCTTTCATGCTTTACATCTTGCTTCTGTCCATAATCTTTCATGTTTTATGTTATTGTTAACTGATCGGTGTTCTTGTTTCAGGTTATAAATAGGCAGCCCGGGCATTTGCATAACTTTTTGACTAATGACATGGAATTAATATTGTTCTGCTGCTAATTTACTTTTCTTAGTTTCTGTTTAATTTCAGTATTGCTTTGTTTATTTCGGTTGCTCATTTACTTCGGTAGTTAAATTTAGATATATTATTTACTCATAACATCTTGATTTATAAAGAAAACCACATTTACTAATTTGGTGGTGAAGGACCAACTATAAATGTAATAGTTTAGTATAGTTTTTCAAAATTTGAAATTATATTAAACTGCTCTGTATATCTTCAGTTGCCTAAAAAAAAAAAAAAAGAAAGCCAGCTGGACGAATAGTGAGGATTATGTAAATGTAGTTTTAAGTTTTAGATTTCTCTTCTTTTGCATTAGATATATTAGCTGCTCATAACATCTTCAGTTGCCTCCGAAAGCCACAGTTGGACTGATGGTGAGGGATTGTATTATGAAATGTGTAGTTTAGTATTAGTTTTCTTTCTGCAAATTAGAAATATTAAATTGTGCATGACATCTTCAGTTACCTCCGAAAGCCACAGCTGGACTGATGGTGAGGGATTGAATTATGAATGTATGGTTTGATATTAGTTTACTTTCTGCAAATTAGATATCAGTTACTCAAGTTGTTTATGTTTACTTCCGAAAATCATAGTTGGACTAATGATGAGGGATCAGAAGACAAGTTGATGTAAATTGATTTAAATTTACTTTATTGCAACTTTTGGATTTCTTTCAGCATAATTTATTTTGTGTTTAGACAGCAACAAGAATAGTTTGGTTTCATGCTCACTAGTTCACTGTTTTGATTTATTAGACTAGCAGCACCTTTTCATTTCAGCAACGCATTTTCATTTCCTTTCAAGTTTTGTCATTGTAATTTTCAAATTCCTTTTTAAGTTTCAAGTTGGTAAATCATTATAGAGGATATCATTTCCTTGAAAAAACATAACCATACTTGTTTTCATTTTATAATTTCCATTTCATCTTAGAAAACCAAAAACGACAAAAAGTTAAGAAATAGGTTATCTTGCACATATAGTGCGCCGCACTTCATCAGCTTACGAATCCCGGATTGACAAATTAAATGCAGAAATTTAGGACACACTAAATTGACCAAACATTTTGGCGCCGTTGCTGGGGAAGTGTAACTAGGTAGCCAATTTCTTAAAAAAAACACACACACAAAATCATAAAAGAAGGGAAAATTTGATAACTTCTTGAAGTATGCTCTCCTCTTGCACCTAGTGTGATCTGGAGGATCAGAAAAGAGAGTTATTGGTTCAGTAATTTCTTAAGTATGCTCTCTTCTTGCACCTAGTGTGACCTAGAAGATCAGAAAGAGAATTATTAGCCCAACTTTTTTTTTTTAAAAATAAAAAAAATAAAAAATGACATGCATAGAGCAAGAGATTCTAGGGGAAGGTTTATAGCTAAAGCCAAGAGTTCGATTTTCACAACTCCATCTTCTTCAAGGCATAGACCAGATTCACCACCATCTACCCCTGGCCTTAAGATTTTTGGAATTCAAGGAGCAGCTGAATTAGAGGATTCTCCTATACCACCTACTAAATCCCATTTAGAAAACAAAGAGACTCTCTCCCTTGGTAGAAAAACTAGAGGACTCTAAGGACTCTAAAGAAACTATCATGGCAGAGGAAGTAATAGATGGAGGTAGAGGTAGAGGTAGAAGAGGAGGAAACAATGGAGACAACAATGGTGAAGGAAATAATGGAGGAAATAGGGAAGGAGAAAACTTGTTTGGATTCCCTATAGTTGATGAGGAAACTCATACAACGATGAAAAATATCTCACCATCTGTTCTCCCTAAATTTTATGGATTGCGAAGTGAGGATCCTGAAACATTTCTGTTTGAGTTTGAAGTCGTGTGCCGAACCTATGATTATATGGAAGACTCTCAAAAACTCAAACTGTTTCCTTCAACATTGAAGGGAGCTGCTTTGAAATGGTTCATGGGATTAACCACTCAATCTATTAGGACTTGGAATGATATGAAACAAACATTTTTGGATAGATACTTGGACTATTGTATGCCCACCAATCACAAGGATGAGGTATTCAAAATGATGCAAAAAGAAGATGAAAATTTGGAAGACTTACTTGAAAGATTTCAATACAACTTGAAAAGAGCAAAGATGAGCAACTTAGATGATGAAACCTTGAAAACCCTCATATTAAAAGCCATTAGAGATGAATGGATAGATATTTTAAACATGATGGGGAAAGGAGACATTTCTCAACTTCCACTTCGTGACATAACGGAACTATGTGTCCATCTCTCAAGAGGAAAATCTAAAACAGGAAAAGGGCCTAGGGATCCTTCTCTTATTAGGGCTAACAAATCTGCAACTGGATCAGTAAGTAGGGCAGAGATTGGTAATATGCTTGATGAATTCAAAAATGATATCTTAGGGAGCCTTAGTGAACAACTAGACACCCTTAAAATTCAAAACAAGCAGAAATCAGAAACAGATGCTTTAGCCATCTTTTGTCCGAAATGTAGAAAGAAACATGCTTTAAGGGAATGTCCCTTGGATGCAAAAGTTGTAGAAACATGTATGATTTGCTCAGAGAGTCATGAGATCAAGGATTGTCCTTCAATTCCTGGACTCAAAGCTGTTTTTCAAGAAGACCCAAATTCAGTAGAATCTCTCTGTTTTGTTGCAAGAAGACCTTGGCAGGGACAACAAACTCAAGGGTTTAACAACCCTATGAATTTTCAAACCCCACCAAATTGGAATCCTTGGCAACAACCTTGACCTCAACATCAAAATTCATATCAGCCATGGGTACAAGGGATGCAAAATCCTTATGGGAGATTTACTCAATTTTATCAATATCCTCCATCTTTTCAAAATCAACAAGCTCCACAACTTCCAAACCCAAATCCACAACTTTCATTTCCATTTCCACAACAACAACCTTCTCAACAAAATCCAAATCCTCAACTCATGCTCCCATACCAACAAAAGACAAATCAACTTCTAGCTCAGCCATTGCCAAATCCTAATAATAAAAATCCTCAGAATACTTACATGGTAGAAGGACAACAATTTCCTACCTATATGATTGTTCCTCTCAATGATGTACAACTCAGATCTGGTAGAGTTTTAGAAAAACCTTCTATAGATATTCAAGAGCAAGATACCTCTGAGGAGGATTCTCTTCAAATCAATAAGGGTTCTGAGGAAGCATCTCTTCAAAATTCAAGCATTCAAAAAGAAAAAGAAAAGTTAACCCCCACAACTCCTATAGTTGAGCAACCTGCATCTTCATCTACACCTCCTTTTCCTGAAAGACTACAAATTGACAAGGGGGTGGAAAAACAATTTTTTTTGCCTAACTATGACTTTCTAGATGAATTGAAGAATGTTTGTATCAAGATTCCCTTGCTACAAGCCATTCGAGAGATTCCTATTCTAGCAAAAACCATAAAGGAGTTGAGTTTCAAAAGACCAGGAAGGAAACTAAAAGACACAAGAAGAATCCACATGGTAGGAAAGATTGCAGATATTATGATGGGAAAAATTACCATGCAGAAGTATGTAGATCCAGGAAGTCCAATTTTCAAGACACATATAAATGGGATAGAAATTCCAAACACATTGATTGACTTAGAGGCTGCTATCAACATTATGAGTAGACAGACTATGGAACAGTTAAAACTTCCTAACCTTCTTTTTACACCTACTTTATTGCAACTTGCAGATCGATCGGTTATTAAACCAGATGGTGTATTAGAAGATATTTCAGTCTCCTTATATTCTTGGGAATATCCAGTAGATTTTATGATTTTGACTCCCAAGAGTAATCTAGGAGGGCACCCACTTATCTTAGGAAGACCTTGGCTAGCCACAGCTGATGCTTTTATTAGTTGTAGATTTGGGGACATGTACATTTCTAATGGTAATTCAACAAAGAAATTCAATTTGTATCCTCCAGCAAGAGCAATCACAGAAGTAGGAGACAATGAATGGGTTGATGATGAGGACACTATACAACCTGTCTTTACCATTTCTGAAATCGGTGAGGATAGTCAAATTCTGAACACATTAGAAAATTTTGAGACATCTTCAGAATATGACCCCACACAATTTCAGTTGGAATCTGACATAGAATATTTATCATCAATACAAATGTCTCTTTACTCTATGGAAGATTTTGGTAGTTCTACTATTGAGATATTTCCAGGAAAAACATTGAATATCAACAAACTTTTGGAAGAATCACAACAAGAAGAACTAACCAAAATCTTGCAAAAACATTCTACTGCATTTGCATGGCAGTATACTGACATGAAAGGTATTGATCCTAAGACTTGCATCCATCACATCTATATTGAGGAGAACAGTAGACCAATCAGACAACCTCAAAGAAGGATGAATCCAAATCTTAGGGAGATAGTGAAAGAAGAGCTCCAAAAACTTCTCAATGTAAACTTCATTTATCCAATTTCAGATAGCCGATGGGTTTCTCCTTTGGTTATAGTACCTAAAAAAAATGGTAAATGGAGGGTATGCATTGATTACAGGGAATTGAACAAAGAAACTTTGAAGGATCACTTTCCTTCGCCTTTTATCGATCAGGTATTAGACACATTAGTAGGTAAAAAGTACTTTTCATTTTTGGATGGTTTTAGTGGCTATAATCAAATTCAGGTAGAACCTGAAGATCAAGATAAGACCACATTTACTTGTCCATGGGGAACTTTTGCCTACCGAGTGCTTCCTTTGGGTTATGTAATGCACCAGCAACATTCCAAAGAGCAGTACTAGGAATTTTTTCTGATCTAATCCATGATTGTGTAGAGGTTTATATGGATGATTTTACAGTTTATGGTAATTCATTTGAAGAGGCATTAGAAAATTTGGAAAAAGTTCTTATAATATGTAAAGAAACAAACCTTTCATTAAGCCATGAAAAATGATTTATGATGTTTACTGAAGGGATTGTTTTAGGACATCATATTTCAGGAGATGGGATTAAGGTTGATAGATCAAAAGTTGAAGTCATCTCCAAGTTTCCTATTCCAAATTGTCAAAGAGATGTTAGAAGTTTTCTAGGATTTATTGGTTACTATAGAAGATTTATAGAAAACTTCACTAAAATAGCATCTCCACTCTTCAAATTGCTTACAAAAGACTGTGAATTTAAATGGGATCCTGATTGTCAATCGGCTTTTGAAACTTTGAAAACAAGAATATCTGAAGCACCTATCTTGAGAGGACCAAATTGGAAACTCCCTTTCCATATTTCTACGGATGCTTCAGATACAGCTCTAGGAGCTGTGTTGGGTCAAAAAGATTTAGTTTCTTATGCCATTTATTATACCAGTAAAAATTTGACTCCCACAGAGTTGAACTATACTGTGACTGAAAAAGAGTTTTTAGCTGTTGTTCATGCAATTAATAAGTTTAGACATTATATAACGGGCTATGAAACTTTTATTCATACTGACCATTCTGCAATTAGATATTTAATGAACAAACCTGTTACTAATGGCAGAGTGACAAGATGGCTCTTACTTTTGCAAGAATTAAATATTACTGTGTTGGATAGACCAGGAAAACAAAATACAGTAGCTGATTTCTTGTCTAGGATTCAGAATACTAAAGAAGATTCTCCTGTAGAGGATAAGTTTCCTGATGAATACTTGTTTGCAGTAACTATTAAGACTCCTTGGTATGCAGATATTGCTAACTATTTGGTTACGGGGAAACTGCCTTCACATTTATTTCCAAGTGAAAAACGAAAAATTATTCAGGAGAGTTCAAAATATTCATGGATTTCTAACGAATTGTTTAAAACAGGGCCAGATCTTGTGATCAGAAGATGTGTCGGGGAAGATGAAATGCCTGATATTCTTAAGGCATGTCATGATGAACCATGCGGCGGACACTTTGCAGACAAAAGGACGGCCTATAAAATCCTCTCTTTAGGATATTATTGGCCTTCCCTCTTCAAAGATGCAAAACAATATGTCGAAAGGTGTGACAGCTTCCAAAGAGTAGGGAAACCTACCCTTTCAAGTGAAATGCCATTGCAAACACAGGTACTCATTGAACCCTTTGAAAAATGGGCTTTAGATTTCATTGGACCTATTAATCCACCATCCAAGCAAAAGAAGTATATATTGGTTTGTACTGATTATGTTACTAAATGGGTAGAAGCCAAAGCATTATTATCTGCTACTGAAAATTCAGTTGTTCATTTTCTTTATGAGGATATTTTTACTCGCTTTGGTGTTCCAAGAGAAATTGTGACAGATCAAGGAAGCCAATTCACATCCAACTTGGTGGAGAAATTGGTGGAAGAATACAAAATCAAGCACAGAAAATCTACTCCTTACCATCCGCAAGCAAATGGTCAAGTGGAGTCTACAAACAAAGTTCTTGAAAGTATCATCACCAAAACTGTTCATCTACATAGAAGAGATTGGGCAGAAAGGCTTTCTGAAGCCTTGTGGGCCTACAGAACTACATGGAGAAATACAACAGGACATTCTCCCTATGAACTTTTTTATGGGAAAGAAGTCCTGCTCCCCATTGAGTTCCAAGTCAAGACCTTCAAGATAGCAGTTCAATTGGGGATGAATTTATCAGAAGCCCAAAAGCATAGAATGGAGCAATTAAATGAGCTAGATGAGATCAGACAAGAGGCAATTCTAAGAGCTGATCTAGTTCAATATCAAAGAGCTAAATGGCATGACAAGTACATCAAAGAGAAGAAGTTTCAAGAAGGAGATTGGGCATTGTTATTTGATTCCAAGTTTAAAGATTTTCAAGGAAAATTTCGGACTCATTGGCTTGGGCCATATGAGATTGACAAGATCTTTAGCAATGGAGCGGTAAGAATCAAGACCATTGATGAGTTTCAAACTCCTCTTATTGTGAATGGCCATAGATTGAAAGTTTATCATAAGCCACTCTCAAAGGAGGATTTTGTCAAAATGTTTCAAGAAAGTTCTGCAATCAGGCTGGTACAGAAGAATTCTTCTTCTCCACCAGCCTAGCTTTTGTTCTTTTCAGTTTAAAAAAATAAAAATAAAAATAAAATGGTATAAGCCTGAAAACCAATCATTGATTGGCAGTCTTATATAGAAAATATAGGGTGAAAATCAAGAACACCTGACACTCTATATTTTCCAAAAAAAAAATCTCTCTTTCATTTCACAAATTTTGTGACCATTCATTCCATTCCATTCCACTTCATTCCATTTCATTTCACTTCATTTCACTCCATTCCATTTCATTTTATCTATTTCATTCCATTTCATCAATAAAAATCTTTTTCATGACCATTTCCATCTGGTCATTTGTCATCTGTTCATCTCCATTCATTCAAGTAATAGCTGTGTCAGTTTCCGCAGCTGACATCTGTTTTCGCAGCTGACTCCAGTTTCCGCAACCAGAAGCAGATTCCGCAGCTACTACTCTGTTTTCGAAAGAATGTACAGTCAGATGTTATTTCCATAATCATGAAATAAAATGCAGATGAGAGGATAAAAAATGAAGACCTGGAGCATTCAAGACACCAATAAAGAGCAATTAGTTGAAGACCAAGGGAAAAGGCAAAGATTCCAAAGGTATGAATAAAATTTATTTCAAATAGCATTGAAAAACACATTTTTATATAGTGCTGAACCATAAGCTCCATCCATTATGTGCAATGATTATATTGACAATTCTGTAACCTTTCACGATCTCCATATTACCCTCTCGCATTCATTCTCAAACGGTTCCATCATTAAACCCCCGATCTTCACTCATGTTCCAATATCCCACCGGTGATAATGAGACGTATTTGATTTGACCACGAACTCTTACAGCCGCATAAATCCATAACCGTTGTTGAAACGTGCTCATATTTATTGTGCAGCCACCAAAATTCAAAACGCTGCCGGATGTGTTATACTCTGTTAATCTCTCTGTCGTGTCTCTACCGTGCTCACGAAAACCCCTCTCTGTTATGTTCACTCCATTCCGCTCTCTATTACGTTATAATCTATATACCCACTCTCTGACATTTACCCACAGTCATTGTGCTCATCTCTGTGCATTCAACCGTTCTGTTTCCATTAAACCCTCACGCAGGCAAATTTGTGAAGAGCAGAAAAGAAGAATGGGAAAATTGCTAAGAGCAGAATCGGAAGGACCGAAGTTTATGGAGGGATATCCGCAAGTAAGGGATATATTGAAGAAAGCAAATTGGCTGCGGTTTATACATAAATTCAAAGGTTATCATAAAGAAGTGAAGAAGGCATTCGCAAGGTCGTTTAATGGCTTGGAAGCAGAGATTGGAGACCTTAAGTTTGCGGTCAATGAAGCATCTATAGCAACAGCCACGGAACTTCTTCAGGAGGGTGAGCGTTGGTTTAAGAATAAAAGCATCAGTAATGAAGCATGGAGAACAATCTTACGAAACCAAGGTATGGACATAACTGTTTTTAAAAGAGGAATTCCTGTGCATGCATTGAAAGAGGAATGGGCTACTTTGCTGCTAGTTGTTCAGAAATTCATTACATGTGAAGGCCGTTTTGGGTCCATGTATATGTACCATACCAGGTTATTGATGAATTTTCTAGATAATAAAACTCTCAATCTCCCATATTTTCTATTCAATAGTTTGAAGAAAATGTTCGTGACTGTTCAGAAACATTTAGGAGATGTAGAACCCCATCTATATCACCACGGCCTTGTAAAAATTTTGATTGAAAAGGAGTTAAAGGAAAAGAAAGACACATGGGAACAATTTCTGGTTAGAAATTTCTTTGAGGAACCTCAGGAAATTCCTGAAGGTAGTACAACAAGAAGGAGTAGAAGAAAAAGAATAAACGATGAAACCCAAATTACTCCTACTCAAGAAATTCCTGAAGGTAGCACAGCAAGAAGAAGTAGGAGAAAAAGAACAATTGATGAAATCCAAAATAATCCTACTACTACAATTGAAAGAACTGATAGGGAAGAGAGACTGTCAAAGAGGAAGAAGAAAGAAATCAAAGGTAAGAAGCCAATAACACCAAAAGAGAGAAAAACTATTGAGGCTATACATAAAACCCCTTCTTCCGAAGAAGAAGATCACCAAGTGTTATCTGAAAGATTAATTTATCTTCAAAAACAGTCCTCTATGGCCAAGAAGACAGAAAAAGGGAAACAAAAACAAAAAGATAGTGTACCACAGCGTGTGAGAAGAAGCAACAGACTTAAGGGGAAATTGAGGAAAACACAAATGAAGGGTCCTCATTTCATTGATTTGGGAGAGGAGACATCTGAACAGTCCCCATCTGACCATAGTCCATCTCAGTCAGTTAGTGAACCTGGTTCATTTCATTCTCAGTCAGACATTGAACATACTCCATCCCATTCTCGGCAAGATGTTGATGTGAGCCCTTCTCAGCCAGATTTTGAAGATAACTCTCCTTCACGGCATTTTGGGGACAGCCCAATAAAAATGACACCTGAAATAGACCCCAAGCAGCAGGAAGTATATGACTATATAGAATCTTTGGAAAAGGCAGCTACAGGTCCCAGTACTTCGTCCATTCAGCCTCATACAGTACAGGATGATTTAGTCCAATCACTAAAACAGGAAATCTTTGAGCTAGAGCTTTTAAATAGGCACATCAAAAATGAAAATGAGACATTGAAAGAACAAGGTAAATTGGACAAAATCATCCATGATAATACCATGTTACATCTGGGAATATGGCAGAAGAAGAACAAGAAATTGAAAAGGAAATGTCAGAAGTTGAGCAGAGCACTGGTTAATATCAAATTTAGGTGCTTAATGAAGAAACCCAGAATGTTGGCAGCACCAAGGATTGGATGTACTAGCTGAAGTGTCAAGGCACATGAACTAAGGAAGGAATATCAAAATTTTGGTTGCATGAGGACATGCAACACCTTCACAGTGGGGTTATGTTGAGTCTCAATTCTGCATCTTTTCCATACACTTTTCTATACCTTTTTCACTCACCTGAACCTCCCAAACTGTCAATATCATTGTATGTTAATTGCAAAAGAGCATCTAACATGGTTTTTAACTATATTTTTTTGTCTGCTGTTTGATTTAGATTTTGTTTATTTAGCTGCGGAATCTTGCCACTTTCCGCAGCTGCTGCAACTTTCCGCAGCTATTTTGTGAAACTCTATGTTACAGGTGTCTACAGGGAAAACGAGCCACATGGGCAGGTCAGAAATGATGTGGACATGGTTCGTGTCCTATTGGCTCGAGAAAACTCATCTAAAGAAGCCGCGGTCAAAGGCGTCCACATGGAAGTCAACCATGGAGTCTCACGGTGACAGGACTCTGTTTCGTGTCACGTGAAGGTTCATATGGCCGTTTATGAGCTTGCGGAGGACAAGTCGACATCTGTACATGGCTCCATAGCCGAATTCAAGCATCCACTCCTCATAGATTTACTTTCCAACACGGCCATGATCCTAGATCCGTGGACGTAATGGTCTACGTGTTTTGTATTAGCATAAACTTTAGGAAATCAGTTACATTACCTTTTGTTATATATAATGCGTTTGCATACGCATATAGAGTTAGTCGATGTTAGTCTCTGTTATCTTTTATTAGTCTGCTCTGTAATGTAATTACGCTGCCTTAGTGTCGTAATACCACCTTACTGTTATGACTACATTTTAATATAAGAAGACTCTGTTTTCAGACTTAATTCGTACTTGAAGATTGTTTCCAAGGCTGGTGTAGAGGGCCCCTGCTCAGCTGAGGTTTTGTGCATTAGTGTATAGTTCTTGTTTTATTTCTTTAAAGCTCATTGTGCCATAATCCATTCACATGTTTATACATTGCATCTTTCATGGTATATATGCTTCATTTCTGTTTATAAACTTCATGCTTTCCATTTCACTTCTGTCTTTCATGTTTTATGTTGTTAATCACTGATCAGTGTTCTTGTTTCAGGTTATAGATAGGCAGCCCAGGCATTTTCATAGCTTTTTGACTAATGACATGGGATTAACATTGTTCTGCTACTAATTTGTTTTTCTTAGTTTCTGTTTAATTTCAGTACTGCTTTGTTTAATTCAGTTTTGCTCATTTGCTTCAGTAGTTAAATTTAGATATATTAAACTGCTCATAACATCTTCAGTTGCCTCCGAAAGCCACAGCTGGACTGATGGTGAGGGATTTTATTATGAAATGTGTAGTTTAGTATTAGTTTCCTTTCTGCAAATTTAGATATATTAAACTTCTCATAACATCTTCAGTTGCCTCCGAAAGCCACAGCTGGACTGATGGTGAGGGATTGTATTATGAAATGTGTAGTTTAGTATTAGTTTCCTTTCTGCAAATTTAGATATATTAAACTGCTCATAACATCTTCAGTTGCCTCTGAAAGCCATAGCTGGACTGATGGTGAGGGATTGTATTATGAAATGTGTAGTTTGGTATTAGTTTCCTTTTTGCAAATTTAGATATATTAAATTGTGCATGACATCTTCAGTTACCTCCGAAAGCCACAGCTGGACTGATGGTGAGGGATTGAATTATGAATGTATGGTTTGATATTAGTTTACTTTCTGCAAGTTAGATATCAGTTACTCAAGTTGTTTATGGTTACTTCCGAAAATCATAGTTGGACTAATGATGAGGGATCAGAATACAAGTTGATGCACATTGATTTAGATTTACTTTATTGCAGCTTTTGGATTTCTTTCAACATTATTTATTTTGTGTTTAGACAGCAACACGAATAGTTTGGTTTCATGCTCACTAGTTCACTGTTTTGATTCATTAGATTAGCAGCATCTTTTCATTTCAGCAGCGCATTTTCATTTCCTTTCAATTTTTGTCATTGTAATTTTCAAATTCCTTTTTAAGTTTCAAGTTGGTAAATCATTATAGAGGATATCATTTCCTTGAACAAACATAACCATACTTGTTTTCATTTTATAATTTCCATTTCATCTTAGAAAACCAAAAACGACAAAAAGTTAAGAAATAGGTTATCTTGCACATATAGTGCACCGCACTTCATCAGCTTACGAATCCCGGATTGACAAATTAAATGCAGCAATTTAGGACACACTAAATTGACCAAACAGCAGTCATTTTTATTCATGAATTGGATTATTGATTTCATTGTCTATGCAGACATTGTGCATTTTTTTGCTATTTAGCAAAGTTGTCGGGGAATTCTTGTTTAGGATTTCTTCGCCTTATTGAGAGGCCTCTTGAGGGATTGTTCTTCATTCTCCACATCTCTTGGCTCAAGGCCAAAGCCACCTCCTTCAGTCACAGCATTATTCCTGTAGCAGGATAACTTTGTGTTGCAGGGTGTTGCAGTGGGGACTCCACAACACCATTTCCTTGGCTCATCTTTCAAAGGAGGGAGCTTCTATTCTTATGGGAGGTTAGTGAGAGAATATTGCAGATCATTGGCATTAGGCCAAACACTTCCCTTCACCAACAGAACAGTCCCTTCTCTAGACTCCATTATTTCTGAGTGCAATTGCAGTGGGGACTTTCTCCACTATTTTGGAGGGTGAGATCTTCAGGGATTGGATCAACCTTTCACCTGAGATATCCTTTGGATGATATTCAGCCATCGTTTGCAGCATCATTAGCTAACTACATCCATTTCCAGTTTCTGAGTTGCAGCTACTACCCAGCAACTCTGGCATTTCTGCAGAATTGCCATTTTGTACTTATTTCAGCCAATGCTTTTAAGGATTGTGTATTGTTGTTTCCAGGGGTTGATATCTTGCTCCCCATCTTTTATTTGAGATGTATATTGTCACATTTTTGTATTGAGACTATTTTGCAGCAGTCCTCCTTTATAGATTGCGCAGTCATATCCAGGGCTTCTTTTGTGTAGCAGTATTTCTCCATTTGCCATGTATATGTTCCATTGAGGCTGCATTGCCTAGCTTGAGAGATTATTTCCTCAAGATATTGTATACATTGTTGCTACTATAATCCAATGTAATGGTTATGTGGATCTTCCAGCATTCTTGTATCAATGCATTCACTGCTATTTTCCAGCTCATGTTTATGTATTGTTGATCTCCACATTGGTAATATCTTTACATATTCCCAGTAGTGTAGCTGTTCCAGATTTTGAATATTACATAAAATCTCAGCTAATTAGCACTGGAGCTGTTGTTAATGCATGTTTGAATAAATCAAAAGATTGTTTAGCTTCAATATTCCACTTTATTTTTTAATCTTTCTTAAGCGTGTTAGTTATGTTTCTAAGGAGTTTTTCAAGGTTAGGAATGAATCTCCTTAGTAAATTTATTTTACCAATAAAATACTGAATTTATTTGAGGTTTCTTGGGTGATTGATTTTAAGTATACCTTCAATCCTATTGGGATCAATCCTAATACCATACTTAGAAGTAATATGACCAAGAATTTTTCCTTCTTCCAGACCAAAAAATGTTTTCTTAGGATTTAAAGAGATGCCAAACCTTCTACATTTTTCAAATACTCTTCTTAGATGGCCCAAGTTTTCTTCATCAGTTTTTTAATAGACAGTAATGTCATCCAGATAAATAACAATAAAATGTCCAATTTCATCAGCAAAATCAATATCCATTTCTCTCTAGAAAGTAGCTCCAACATTCATCAACCCAAAGGGAATTTTCACATACATGAAACTTTCCCCATGGTGTAGTGAAGGTGGTTTTATCCTAATCATTAGGATGCACTAAGACTTGGTTGTAACCTGAGAAACAATCTAACAAATAAATCCTACTAGATCCTACTACCCTTTGTAATATGTGGTCCATTTTTCCTAATGGGTAGTTATCTTTTAAGGAGACCTTGTTTAGATTCTTGAAATCAATGCATAATTTGATCTCTCCAGTTTTATTTCTTGTAGGCATGATGTTTGATACCCATTTAGAATATCTAATAGGAACTATGATTTTAGCATCATACATTTTCTTTACTTCTTTTTCAACCAAAGGCATTAGGACAGGATTTATCCTATGTTGTTTTTGTTTAAATGGTTTTTGATCTTATTTGATTAGTATTTTATGTTGTATGATACTAGTGTCATAGGCCTTCAGATCTTCATAACTCCATGCAAAAACATCTATGAACTCCTTGAACAAGGCAATATACCTTTTTTTGTAACAATAGGCAGTGATTTTGACATTTTTATCATTTTTGGATTTTGTTCACTACCTATGTTACACTCCTCTATGTTTTCTCCCGTGGGTTCTATTTTTTGTTTTTTCGCTACATCATTGAAATCAAAAAGTTAGTCTAAAGTGACAAGTCCTCTAGGTAAGACATTATCCTTAAGCTGAAGTACCTCAAATTCTTCTTTCTATGGGTCTTTTTCATGCAATTTTGATTTAAGTACACTTTTATTTGCTAACTAATTTACATCATAAACCTCAAACTGTTTATCTATATTATCCTGTACATCAGTTTAATTTTCCAATTCACAATCTAAATATATGTAAATGTTTTCAAACTCATCCTTTGATTGTAAGAAACTCTCAATTTGTTTATCACTTCCAAATACTTTCCAATATCTCATGTTATCAGGAATAGCAGGACAATGTTTAACATCCACTGTGTATTTTTTATTGGGACGGGGTAACTTACAAGTGCTTGCTGAAAAATCCAAACCATTAGCTAGGATATTCTGATTTTGTGGAATGATAGCAAGATCATATTCATCAAAAGTTCGTAGAAATTCAAGCACGACATTTATGTATGCTCTCAATCTAGGATGTTTTGAAGCATATTCTCCTTTGATCTATTTTATGATTAATTCAGAATCTCCATGAACAAAAATTATTTTGGATCCCAACTTTTTCAGCAAATGTAACCCTAAGAGAAGTGCCTCATATTATGCTATATTATTAGTTCACTAAAAATCAAGTTTGTATGAATTACCTTCTACATTATTATTCTTTGTATTTCTCACCCAAACACCAGCCCCTAAGCCAGATTTGCCACATGAGACATCAAAATTCATGTTCCAAAAAGGATTAGTTTCAGTGTTTAGTGGTACAATTTACAGTGTGTTTTCCTATTTTTCAACATATTTGTTTTCTACCTTGGTAACTTGTGCATCAATGTCTCCTTCATTATAAAGAATGAAATAATCAAGGTCAAAATGAACAAAGTAAAGGGGGTAGTTATGTGGTTTCTCTTGGCTTCTCACCATGTATTTCATCAAGGTTTCCCTATACAATATTCTCTTTTGACCAAATAACAGTATTGTGGCATAAGACATGTCCATTTGAAGAGTTCCTTGTAACTTTTCTTCCCATGAGCGTGACAACAACATGCCATACTTAGGAGGGGTGTCTGCTACTACTATGTCCATTACTAGACTCTTAGTTGGGATTTGAGCTAAAGTGACATAGATATCTTTAATAAGACCTAAACATCTAAATTTTCTAGAATCAAATGAATATAAGTATTTGTAAGGTCTAGTAATTTCAAGGCCAAGTTTCTCCATAACATCTTTTGGCATTAAATTACGAGATGCACTTGAATCCAACATTGCACTGTGAATAATATTGTCATGAACATTAAGACTAGAATAAAATGGAGGAACACCTCCTTCCTTTGGTTTACCATTAACTTCTAGTCCAAAAAAAGTTCAGGTTGATCATCATTCAAATTGACTGTATATATATTTTCCCATATGTTTAATGCTTTCATGACCTGAGTACTGTACACATTTTTGTTTATTAATTCAGTTAAGGGGAAATAAATTTTAAGTTTGAAAAGTTAATTTTCAATACTGAATGGTATTTGGCACTTAATCAGATTTGAAAAACTATATTTTTCAGCAACTATCTTTGTGGCATGTTCTGTTTGTTGACTAGTAGTGGGGACATCGGTTTTTGCATATTTAGAAGAATTATCAACTGTTCTTTTAGCAGGGCTTTCTGTGGTCTTGTTTCCTGAATTATCTAAAATTTTCTTAGGATCTTTTGTATTTTTCTTAGGATCATATTCAGAAAACTTTTTGGAAGCGTTTTCAGTGTTCATTTTACTGGAGTTGTCTAGATGTCTCTTTCTCCTAAGATTGTATTTCCTATGGACTTCCATGATGTCATTTTCAAATCCTTTTTTGTATTCATCAGCCACTTTAGCTTAAAGCTCAGTTTGGGTTAACATAACTGATTCTTGTTCTTCCTAAGTGAGAAAAACAATGTCATACTCATTTACACCCATTAAATTATTTATTTGATTTTCTTCTACATCTTCAACTATTTCCCCATATTCATCAGCATAATTCTCCTGAAATGGAGGCCTAATCTGCTGAGCACGGCCTCTCTGTTCTCTTTGTATTATCTGAGGAGGATTTCTTTTGGGATTCTGATTACGATTTTGAGGTGCAGGCTAGTTTTCTCTTGGGGCAGTCCTCTCATTCAGGCTAATCCTTTTCATCATTCTTTCTAATGTTCTTGTCAAGGCATCAATTTTTCCATCAGCTGAGGAAGTTGAA
This sequence comes from Pinus albicaulis, assembly GCA_034641835.2. Taxonomy (NCBI): domain Eukaryota; kingdom Viridiplantae; phylum Streptophyta; class Pinopsida; order Pinales; family Pinaceae; genus Pinus; species Pinus albicaulis. Next base: position 598,235,708 of record CM076584.1, read on the forward strand.
GGTTCATCTCTTATGGTAACTCTCCTCTCATTTCTCATTCTTGCTCTCTTTGCTAATAGATTGGCTTATACACTTACTACATCCCTCTGCATTTCTTCCAATGTTGTTGAATTTCTCTCTCTGAGTCGATAAGCCATTTTTGGTTCAAAACCATCTGGGAATTTCACTAAAGCTAAACCTTGGGGTGGTTTTATGTAAGCATGAATTGCATTGTATAAGCTATTGAATCTAGTGCAATTACCCTGAACACTTTCTGTTGGAGCCCTCCTAATGCTTTCATATTGAGATAAGATTTGAAGAGGGTTATTTTTTACTTCCCACCTATTAAGAAATGTTTGATGAAATGCAGTAATATCATTAATGTTGTTAGTAGCCAAACCTTTAAACCATTTTCTTACTTCTCTACTTAAAATTTGAGAAAACATTCTTAACTTAACACTCTCATCATCAAATTCTTGAAGTTCAAAATAGTAATTCATATTATACATATGTTGTTGGGCCATTAAAGGACTAGTCCCATTGAATTTTGGAATTTTTTTTTGATAATCCTGTGGCATGTTTGCAAGATGTGCACGTAGCACCAATGGAGCATACCTTGCTTCCATGATTGGTGGAGGAGGAGGTAGAGGGGGATTAACAATAAGTGGGGGAAGCTGAGCAGTAGGTGAAGTAGGGTGGGCATTGGAAAAAGGTAAATGTGATGGGATTGGTGTAATGTTATGAGGAAAGAAAGGAGAATTGGTGGGACTTACCAAAGCAGTAGGACTAGATGACTTAGGGTGTGAATACTGAGAAGTTATAGAAGAAGCATCTAAGTTTAAAGCAGACAATTCAAATGATTTTTGAAGATAAGTGTCTTCGACTGTTGAAGTAAAGCTTGTTACCAAATCTTGAAGGTCGTCAAAATCCTGTAGGGGTTGAAGGTTAGATGCAGTTTGTGAAGAAACTTCTCTTGCTTGAATTTGTTGCAAAATTGATGGATCAACCATTTTCTTATCTAAACAACTCTCAAATTTAGTCCTGAATAAACCTTGTTCAAATTTTAAGTTGATTTCAAAGTCTTTTATGGTGTCAAACTTTTCAAGAAGAGAATTTGTTCTAGAAAGAGGGTTATTTTTCATTGGATTATCTGATTTTCTAGTTTTTCTTAAGATTCTTTCAGGATTATCCAGTATAGTTGCAGGATTTGGGTAAGGATGAGATCTAGTGTAGGCTCTTTTGGGAGCCAGGACTAAAGCCTAAATCACACACACTAATTATTTACAAATATTAAAGAAAACCAACCTTTATGAAATATTTCTATCATACACAGTTACACAAACCAGGGTCCAGAATTCGAAAGAAATGAAAATTTTACAATTTGTGCTTCCCTGGTATGGTCGCCACTATGTTATCATTCTATAATGTTAATATTGGAAAGAATAATTATATAGGACAACATAAAACCACTTTAAAATTTGGGATCTAGCCCTACCAGCTTCGAGAGGGCTCTCTCTGTATAATTTAGCTTTGTTTCCTTAATAGATATTAGGCTAGTTATGATGATGGCTGAATTATTTATTTTTTGTTTGATTTATTGTTGGGTTGGTTGGATAAGTGATATTTTTAATTTAATTATTTTCCATTGGGCTATGGAGTCAAACAAAAGATAAGTACAGCATCAAATTTTTCAAAGAGTAATCACAGGGTAAGCTAGATATAGTTACTGCATTTTTAATTCTAAAAGAACCATGAAATGACGCATGAGTGATTCCAGTAGTGATTGAAAATCTTTCCCACAATAATTTCTCAATAAGAATTCAAAATAAAACATAAATATTGCAAACACAACCAGAAATAAGTTGTTCCAATGACAAATCTTACTTCTTCACTTTTTGTTTTAAAATTAGAATAAAAAACAGTAAGGAAACACAGTGGAAAAAAATATTACAAAAGGAAAGAAATCGCCTGTAACATATAACACAAGTATCATGTGAATGGTCTTCTTTATTGATGTATCAGAAACTCAAAAGGGTACACAGCTCAAAAGAGAAAATTACAATAATCAGAGTCCAACCCCTGATACTTTGAATGAAAAATTATTTAAACTAAATCTATGAAGGATGTTGTATCAAAACAGGAAATCTCTTTATTAATTAAAAAATAACTATGTTAAAAGAACGTGCTCCAAAAAGGTGGAGTAATTGGCGATATAGAGGACATCTGGCACTTCTGTCTGGGAAATCGTTGCTACGTGTTCTAACCATTTTTGGGCATTATCTAACTATTGTTGCATTGGCCTGTTGTGCTGCCTGTAGTAGCTGATTGTAGTGGCTCTTCACTCATCCTGGTTTTCGCACAGCTTTTCCCATATATCCTCATCAGGAAGCATAATTGTGTTTGCTTTCCTATATATTTCATCCACCTCCGTGTATTGATCAAATGTGGGTTTGACCATGAAAATGTGTTTTATCACATGTTGTATGTAAACATCGTTGCTCATAGCTTCCATGAAATCTCTCCCAGTCATCCCACCTTTAATATTTGAAAATTTTGTTGTATCCTTAGCAATTTCCTTGAGCTTCTTCATGTAGTGATCTTTGGCCATTAATTTTTCATTTATGAAAAACAGAGAAGGCATGCCCCTTTTGGTTAATGACTCAATCCTGTTGAAGAATCTGTTGACTGAAATTTCCAGTCCATTACACTTTTCCTCTAGTTGTTGTACCAAATTCCTTAGTGTAAGAAATTTCTTCACCTCCAGAATTGTTTAAGTTTTGTCATCCACTCCTAGATCATCAACCTCATATATGTTTTTAGCATTCAAGAACTTAATGATCTTGTTAGTTGTCTCAGGCATGTCTCCCAGATCCTTATTTATCTCTGAAATCGCTTTATTGGCCTTCTCAATCAGGTCCTTCTGCTCAAAAAGTATCTGGATGTATGGCCAGATTTCATTCATGGACTCAATGATGCTGGTCCATATGATTTCCTTGATTTTCCCCAATGTGTTGCTAGTAGATGACTCCTTTAGCAAATTTTGTAGACTTTCTATCTACTTCTGATATCTCTTTGACTCCGTAGAATGAGAAATCTCAGTTTTCACCATCTAATCCTGTAAAATTTTGTGTTGGGCCTGCAATCTTTTGATTTCTTCTGTCTACAATGACATATTTTCCACTGATTTAGAAATCTGATCTGCAGCATCTCCTGTACTATTTGTTGAAGCTATTGATGGTGGAATGGATGTAAGGGGCACAACCTCTAAAGGAAAAAGTGAAGTCTTAGTAGCATGTTCTTTCTCTTTGACCATATTTTCCATTTCGACCTCCATCTTTTTCAACTGCTCAGTCTACTCCATGATGAGTTTCATCATGTCAGACTTTTGTGTCTCTATCTCTTCTATCTCTTTTGTAAGAGGGTCCTCTGTGGCTGACATCTTCATTTTTCTCTTCAAGGTTGCAATATTTGCATTTTTCTTCTTAATAATATCCACCAGATCCTGCAAATTTGATGGATCACACCCTATCTTCATAACCATATTTTCCAAGGTTTTAATCCTTATATCCTTGGACATTGAAGAGATGTTTTCTGTCTTGAGGTAAGATTGCATATTTTCCAAGAAGACATGTAGCTTAAACAAATTCATGGTTGTGTTAGTTAAGGTGAAATAGATCACCTCTCCTGTCTGTTTGTGCATTTCCATCTGGTCAATGGGTTGGATGTCCTTGATGTCAAATTCAAAGGAACTCTGCTTCCAGTCTGCTGCCACCTTGGGTTTTATGATTTTAGCTTCTAAAAATTCCATATGCATCTTCCCCTTCTTTGAATCAAAGGCAGATAACAGTCTGATTTGTGAGCTAGAGCTCTGCTTCCAAAATTGGGTGTAAGTGCTATTTTTCAGGATCTCATTCCTGAGTTTGATCTCTCTGAAAGTATCAAATACTGCTTTCTCCATTTATCCTATAGCAGCACTAGATGAAGTTGTTTAGAGGGCCTTCTGCTAATTTATGATAGAAGTAGAAGTATTAGGAGAATTGATAGGCTTTAATCCCACTGGAGATGATCCCGGATAATCTAGGATATTAATTATGGTCTCATGCTCTTTACCTTCATCAATGTCCATATGTATTCTGGCCCTTTTTCTATACTTCATCTTGAACTCTTTGTTGGAAGTATCAGTCACTGAAGGTGACTACTCTTCCCTCTATATTTTTCCTGTTACTTCTTGTTTGTCTTATTTACTTTTCTTTTGTTGAGGTACAAGTGTTTGTAAACCTGAAGTGGATATGGCCTACTCCTCTGCCTCCTGCAAGGTATTTCTACCCACTCTATTTGATTCCTGAATTGCTATATGTCTGGTCTTTTTGTATGAATATAGTGTGTGGACTTATTCTCCACCCTCAGTTTAGAAATGACCCCAAAGGGATCATAAGAACAAGTGAAACAGGGAGCAAACGTCATCTCTTTCAGTTTATTTTAAGCCTCCTCTCCTACTGCCCTGTTGTTGCATATGAATGACCCTATCTCAGACTTTATCCTGAACTGTGATTTCATTTTCGCTCATAAAAAATGCACCTCATCTACATTCAACATTTTTCTATTATATTGGAGGGAAAAAATCCTCATGTGGAGGAATTTTGGTAGCTTATAGGGTGGCAATTCACACCCATATACCCTCAATTTTGTGTAATTTTGTTATAAATACCAATCTATTGTTTTGGCCTGGTCTGAAAGATGCATTATTCTCTTAATTTCTTCACTTATTCTAGGCGCATCTGTGCCATTCAGAATACTCATTTCAGGATGTAGAAATAGCTCAACAAATTGTTTATAGCTGAATTGTTCTTGCTCCTTCATTAGTATGGTTGTCCAAAAAATGACAGACTGTGGATTTCCATCTTCATCCATTTTCTTCATTTCAAATTGAAATTTATCTGCCTGAAAATATAAGAACATATAGATAATGACAGAATTATACTTAAATACTCCTTCAGTATGAAATTTTGTAAATTGTTCATGGATGTTATCATCCAAGAATTGGCTAAAATAAAACATGGCATAGGGCTTGGAAACTGTAGACAATATGGTCAAGAAGCCTATGATTGCCTCATCTATCCACTGATCTGAGTAGTACCCAAGGAGGTAGGCAAGGACTGTGGTTATTTGCTTTGTTCTCTCAGGGAACAAAGATGAGGTATATGAGGGATTTTTATTAGGCAAAGGACTCTTTTCAGTGAGGAATAACTCAAGGGTTAACACTCTCTTATCAAAATCAATATTCTAGTACAGATTTATGAGGGCCTCTCGAGAGAATGGGATAGTATGTTTGGTTGAATGTCCCTGCATCATTCGGATGATGGATTGGGTTGTAATTGTAAATAAAACTTCGCCTATTGGATCAACTACAACTCTCTTGTTAGGAATGTAGCATGTGTAACACCTTCTAATGAATTCAGGGGCACTGTGGGTTTTAGGAAAGATATAGTACGATAGGTTTATGTCCCACAGGAAGAGATCCTCCACACCATCTATGAGCTTGTCCGCTAACCAACAATAAATGTCAAAGAGGTCAAACTCACAAAGAATTTCATGAATCTTGAAATCTTTGTCAGCTAAGATAACATGATCAAGGTCAATTGGTGGGTGAATCATTGGATTAAACGGGGGTTCCTGACCTTTCTTCTTGGGTGGCATGGTGGATTCTGGTTGCAGAACGACTGAATTGGATGGTGATGTAGGTTAGAAGAGTGCAGAGATGTAATGGAAGTGTAGTAAATTGGATGAAACACTGTAATTGGTTGTGCGAGACATATAAAAATCAAATAATGGGCAACAGTGATGATAACAACAAAATTTGAGGTTGGTGGGAAGGTTAGATTTTTTAGGTTTCTTGGTTTTCCTATTGTTGATGGCGCGGGTCCGTTGACTAATTGTTAAACCCATTTATTAGCTTAACGAACTCATTCAGATGGGAGCGGAGGTGATTATATTTTAAATGGACATATGAGGTGCCGCGTTGTGAGTGGAGGAATGATAATGGTAAGGAAGGCAGTTTACGGTATCATGGAAACAACTTTTCGGAGGGGTTAGCACATAATGAGTGGGTTCGGTGAGGGGGGGTGTGAAAGCTTCTGCGTCTGCCATGTAAGAGGTAGGACTGGGTCAAAAACCATTGACTTCGGAACCCTACTCCCCCCCCCCTGACAATAATGTTCGGATGGTGCGGGGGGGGCGAAGAGTCATATCATCCGTCTGATCAAGAAGTATGAGGTGAGATGAAAAGAAAGGTGTCGGGGAAATAATATTAATGTGACATATGGAGGGTGGGTTCAAGAAAATGATATAAAATGCGGACAGAGTACTATAAAAGTATAAACTTAGGAAAATTAGCATAATGCCCGATAATCCTTCAAATCAAATTAAATCTTCAACCTTAGGATAAACTCTCAACCCCTAAAATTTATCCAATTTATAAAAAATATCTTCCATCTGAAACTTAGGATAAAGTTCTAATACCTTTCCCATAAAATCACTTCCTCTTCCTCTACCTACCCTTTCTTCTAACCTAACATTTTTTCACCTTTTTCCTTGCAGGGTGCATTTCAACTAGCAGAACTAGATTGTCTTTCTTCTTTTTTTAATGAAAATCTATCCTATCCTAGTCCTTATTTCTCCAATTGATTCAGATTACACTGTTGAATCAATTTCATTTCTACCTATCTACTAACTTACCAAGATTAAACTGTTTGGTAAATCTTTATTCTCTAACCTATTTTACAGAAATTCAAACTTGTTCAATCATGCTTAAACTGTATGAATTGAAAAAACTAACCTATAAGTAGTGCCATTTTGACTTGCAGCACTTTCAGTGTTATTCTCTTGTGGGGTTTTCTTTTTCTTTTCTTTCTTTTTAGACATACCCTCTTTTTCTTTTTTCATTTTTTTTTTGGAAATCGTTTGAATATTGAAAATGATGTACAATATGAAATTGCAACTATAAAATACTCTATCACCTTGAGATCCTATAATTTATAGGACCCTAACACATCTAATGGACATTGGGCCAATAGAGTCCACCTCAGGCACCATTTTCACTAAATGCCATTTTTCTCTAGAGGATGTATAATTTAGTCAATTCATCCCCTCTAAATTTGATAGAATGGTTATCCTTGGATCCTTCATTTTTTATAAATCCAAAGGGAGAATTGTGAGAAAAATAATAAGGGGATGGAAACATAGGAGCTAAAGCATTTTCCATAACTACTAAGACACCACTTGTCCCAAATGCAAGGAAAGATACTATAGATTTAGCATTAGTAGGAGATTTCTTTTGACAAGCAACTCAACATAATATTAGAAGAATGGTTGAAGCAATAAAAGAATATAGAGCAAGGATTAGAAAGCTAAAAAAATTAGTGAGACAATACAAGGTAGATAGAACCATCATATCAAAAGTCAAAGCATGTGATCATGAGCTAAGGGAGGATCTAGGGACTACACTAGACAATTGTACACCAACTTGAAATAATTTCAAGAATTTTCTATGCAATTTTTTATCTCGTTAGGAATAGTCAAAACTAATTATGCAGGACTCTAGGCAATTTTCTTTTCCATGAGTGATCTAAAGAAATGGAAATAAGAAAATATAAAAACACCTCCAAATCCCCTAGGATGGAAAATAAGAAAAACAAGTTAAATCATGTAGCGTTAACTAATTTCCAAAAAGCAGGAGCATCACAAGAAAATGATATATCTAACTCAATACGTATCCACACATAGCTATACACTATTACATAAATTTTGATTGATAAATGCAAATTTCCTAAACTTGGAGAGATGAGTGCACCCACACCAAAGACGCATATTATGGCCTTACAAATATATCGATTTCATCATTTCTTTTTTTTGCACACTGAAAATGGAAATGGGCTCTGTTGGTGCTGGAATCAGCACTTGAACTACAGCAAGTGCCTGATGAGACACATATTAAACTATAAAGAAATTTAATGATTTGTTTTGTGAGATTGGTAGGTGGTGCAAACTTTGATTCACTGAAAATAGGTTTCAGTCAAATCCACAGTTATAATAATGAGGGTATTGTAACTTGATGTGGTAGCAAGGTGCAAGTTTTTAGTCTATGAGGAGAGGAAATTGTAAGATGAGAGAAGAATTAGTATGTCTGTAAAACAGAAATCTACTGATTTAGTAGAAATTCACAAAAGTAGCAGTTTGACAATATTCCATTGAGAGAAAGCTATTTCTAGTTTGACAAGATTCTCACTGAAATATAATGAAGATTAACTATCATGAGTGATGCTTTTCCATTGTTATATATAGATTTTATCAGGAATGCTCACTGTGTGAGACTAACAAAAACCAATAAAACACATAACAAGCTTAAGAGACTAATAAAAACACATAACAGTATGATGATTTGAAAACTGGAACTGGAAGAAAGGAGATATGGAAACACAAGTAAAGTACACAATACACACAACAAATTGGTAATAAGTCCTTAGTAGTATTATTCCATTTCATTCAAAAAAAATATTACAGTTCATATAAGTCAAAATTCTATAACCACCAAATAACCCTAACTTCATATCAGTTTGGCATATATATACAAAATATGATACTGTCATCTTCCACAGAAAAAGGTAAATCTGTTTCAAAAGTCATTACAACCTTGTGCAAGAGGTGAGGCTTATCTAAAACTTTAATACAGAGTGTTATGACATAATGAAAATAACAACATTAAGGCTAAAAGTTTGAAGTGATTTGTATGATGTGGCAGTTTTATGGGAAGACTCCTCTTTCATTCTAGTGCAACCAAATCCATAGAAAGTGCAAAAAATAGTGAAAATGGTGAGTGGTTGTTCCTTGAATGCTACCCAGTGTCTGGTAAAAACGTTTTGGTACTGAGAGTAGTGGTAGAAAACTATTTAAAAGAAACTCTTTTGATGGTCCTCTATTCCTTTCCCTTTTTTAGTTGAAGACCCTTTGTAATGGCAGAAAACTCGAAAATTTTGGATAGAATGACGGAGTTTCATTTTTTGATAAATTACAAAGAAAATCCTTTGAAACAGGTTTAATTGATAGAGGAGACATGGAGTGGAATAAATGATAAGTGAGGCAGGGGGAGTGATGTGGCGAAGAAGTGGGACCGATCGTAGATCGCGCATCAAAATTTTTATTGTGAAAAGAGGGAAGTTAAATGTTGAAAATGGTGAAGTGCAATGTGTGATGACAGTGGAGGTGACGTGGCAGAGAAATGGGACCGATCACAAATCCTGCATCAGAAGTTTTATAAAGATACATACTCGTGAAATCAACAATGTTTATTGGAACTTTAAACAAAACCGCAATAAACAATATGCATTCACGCGGAATTGTGGTTCTTGGGCCCCACAACCAGTTGACCAATAGGAAGCAATTGCAAATCGCCCACCCGCAAATTTAACTTTACACTGATAACGGCTAAACCATAAACTCTTTGATTTGTAAAATTGTTCTGGTGCACTACGACAACACGTGTCCCTCTCCCTATCGCATCGCAAATCTCTTAACATACCATGTGAAGCCTTAACGATAAACTTTAAAAACTATGATTTGCGAAATCGCTCCATCTGCGCTTTAATCTCCACCATTGATCTGCGCTCAGATCTGGCGGTATTCCTTGCTTTCCCCTTAGCCTCATCACATCGTAAATCACTTAACATACCATGTGATTTGACTTAATGATAAAACTTAAAAACTACGCTTTGCGAAGTTTCCCCATGTGCACTTTAATCTCAGCCATCGATATACTCCCCTTTGGATCTACGATTAGATCATGGCCGTCCATTATTTTTTCACATGGTTCTTCCCCGTTGCTTCATTCCTTAGTCTATTTCCCAGCCAGCTTCCTTTAAATATTTTCTTCTCCTCTTCTCTGGATCTCCCACTCTGTTGGTTAAGCTATTTTCTTCCGGTTGCGCTTTGATTTTAAAGAACTCTGATTTCCACGAAGCCTTAATTTTCCTACTTCGAAAACTGATTACCTGTTTACCCGTAGCCTCTTTTCTGAGCCAAAATCTCAGTGAAATAGCTGTGCTTTTCACTTTGTGGAATATATGACTTACATTTCTGAGAAATAGTTTCCTTTTACTATATTATTGTTTTGACAATGAATTTGCAACAAAGGTAGCTATTATTCCAGACTAGATGACTGCAATTTTATTACCCAGAATCAACTGATCTTCAACACTAACATAATCCAAAACAAATATTTTAACTTATTTTGGGACTCTAAAACACTATGACACCTATTCACTTAAAACCACCTTAATGTTGGGAATTTTTAAATTTTATTGGAAATGACTGAAACTTTGGACATGGACTAGGACACAATAAAAATTTGAAAACAGTAATACAATGGCGATTACACCATTAAAATTTTCAATGCTAACGGTGGCTCCTATTGGGGATGAAGTCCTCCCTGTGAGTCTTTGAGGACTATATACTCAGTGCCTCAAAAACTCTTGAAACTTAGAATACTTTTTGAAAATAATGACTAGGATTGACCATTGACATACTAGACTCAAGACTGACAATATATACAGACATAAGAACCATTGGGCATGGATTTTATTGACACATCGCACTAGATATTTACAATGGAGTGACTCAATTGACTTTACTAAATAAACAACCTTTTAAGAAAGTGACCACTGACTGGGCCTCCAGTCAGCTGATCATCATCCATATGTTTGAGCAGAAAAGTATTATTCTCCAAAACTTCAGCAATTTCAAATGGCACAAACCACAAATTGTCGAAATTACCATGCTTTCCATGGTATTCTCTCCTAGCATCCCAATGCCGCACCAAATAATTCTCCTGAAACAACTGTTGATTTTCTCTTTTATCAAAAATAGGTTTGACTTTAGCTTGATACTTCTGAAAATTTTCCAACAATGATTCTCTGTTTTGGTGTGCCTCTATCAACTGTAGCATTCTCCTTTGGACTGGTTTTTCATGATCAAATTCATTTTGTAGGAACTTCATCACAGGAAGAGCTAATTGCAAAGGCATTACAACTTTTGTACCATATACAAGATGAAATGGAGACATTCCAATTGATTTTTTACCACTTACTCTATCTGCCCACAGAGCATGTATCAGTTGAGTGTCCCAATTCCTCTTATTTTCTGGAATCATTTTCTTAATAATCCTTACCAAAATTTTATTGTATGACTCAGCCAATCCATTACCTTGAGGATAATAAGGCATGGAATGAGTCAATTCAATCCCATATTGCTGACAAAATTTGTACATCTTAGCAGAATTAAAGGCCATTGCATTATCAGTTACTAATTTCTGTGGACAGCCAAATCTTGACATAATATTTTCCAATAGAAATTTATTAATTACCATATCAGTAGCATTTCTGGTTGGTACAGCTTCAATCCATTTAGTGAAATAGTCTATAGGTAAAATAATCCATATATTTTGTCCTGATGAAGGTGGATGAATTTCACCAGTGACATCTAGCCCCCACTGTTGGAAAGGAACATATGTTGAAATAGGAATGAGAGGTAATCATAGCAATTTCTATTTACCAGCAAATTTCTGACATTCGACACAACTCCTGACTTTGGCAAAGACATCAAAGAAATTTTTTTTCCAATAATAGCCAGCTCTTAAGATTTTTTTTGTAGTTTCTCTCCAATACAAATTACCTCCACACACTCCTGCATGTATCTCTGTCATAATCTCCTAGGATTCAACTTCATCTACACATATTAACAAGACTCCACCAAGATCTTTCCAGTAAGTATGATGTTCCAAAATGCAATACTTCACATCTCTCAGTTTAAAAACTCTTCTTTTATATTTCTCCATTTTAGGTAGACAGTTCAAATTTAATAAGAATTAAACTATATTCTTGTACCAATCTGAATTAAATATTTTAGGATAATTAGCAATACCTTCTCCATATTTTCCTTCAGCTGCCTCTACATTCAGATTTAAAGCTTTGCAGTTAGATTCAGCCATCAAGCGAGCCAAGCCCTGACCCTTTATTAATTTAGTTGGTTTGATTTCAACATCAAATACCATAATCTTTGTTAGCCATAGTCCTCCCCTTCCATCTGTATCTAGCTACAGCAACAGATCTTTAACAATGATAATGGGCACAAAATAAATTATTTTTGAATGCAACACATAAACTCGAAAAGACTTCAAAGCCTTAACTAGTGCATCTGCTTGTTTTTCAGTCAAGTTTCACTTTAATTCAGCATCCCTTAAAGCATGACTGAAAAATGAAATTGGCTACTCCAAACCCTCCTTATTCTTCTGTAGTAAGACTACTGCAATTGTTTCTTTTGAAGCATATGAAAAAATCGGAAACTCCTTTCCAAAATCAGGACTAATCAAAATTGGTGCTTCAATCAAGGCAGACTTAATTGTTGAAAAGGAATCTTTAGCTTCATCTCACCACTTAAATTATGCATCTTTTTTCAGCAAAACATTTATATGTTTGATTAGCTCTACAAAGATAGGAAAAAAACGCCTCAGAAAATTTATTTTCCCTAAAAATGACTACAATTCCTTCTTATTTCTTGGAAAACCAATCTTCTGAATAGCTTCTACTCTTCCCGAATCAATACAGGTGCCACTTTTTGTTACAATATGTCCCAATAACTTACCTTCTTGGACAGAAAAAGACGAATTTTTGGGGTTTAAGGAAAAACCAAACTTTCTGCATTTTTCAAAAACTTGCTTCAGATGTTTCAAGTGGTCTTCATCATATTTTGAATATACTGTGATGTCATCCAAATATATGACCACAAATCTGTCCTTTTTTCCCGCAAAGGCAATGTCCATTTCCCTTTGAAAGGTTGCACCTACTTTCATCAAACCAAATGGAATTTTGTTGTACATGAATGTGCCCCGGGGTGTGGTAAATGTTGTCTTTTCTCTATCTTGTCTGTCAACTGAAATATGATTATGTAATATTCCTAATTAGTCATGAGCTAATTGGAATATTCATTTTTGTTTTACTAATTTGTTTAAAGAATAAAAGAGCAAAGAAGGTCCATAATACTCCTTAATAATGAATAAATCAATGCCAAATATGAAAAGGCTAAATCTTGGTTGTTAAATCAAGCACCCTTAGGTGTGAAAGGGGCTATGACATTTTGACTGGGTCAAGCTTGACCAAATCTACATCGATGTCATGGAGGAGTGGCCATCAATGAGGGACAGCGTAGTTTTAGATGAAGGTGCCTTGTGTAAAAGAAGTAATCTCATTGGAAGTGATTTAGGGTTTGCAAGCTCTTGTCTTATAAAGGAAGGGGGTGGCAGCATTAGAAGGTTGTTGATGTATATGATATTTTCTGAATATATTTTCTATTTATACATATATCTTTCTCTTGTTGTTAAGCTGACATTGAATGTTGTTTACTAATTGGGTGTTCCTGATCGAGAATCCCACCTCTTCCCATTGAGTAGCTCTTGGGAGAGTTTGTATTGCATTGTCCACTATCTAGTTTAGGGCCAGCTTTTTCTTTCAACTACAGCACAAATCTTGTTGAGGGTTTGGTTTTTTTTGCAAGCTGCAGCAAGTGGAGACTAGATCTTTCAGATCTAGGCCATTTCAGTGCTCCTTTTCAGTGGAGGAGGTTTATACTTCATTGGGAGGAAAATATTGAAGGCATTGAGCCTTATTTTCAGATCTTGGCATCAGGCCAACCATGTTTTGATCCCTACAGCGCATTTTCCTTCCAGATCTGCGTTATTTCTATAGGCGCAGTTGCAGGGTCGTTCAACACACCATTTGGAGAGTTGATTTTCTAGTGTTGGGGATCTGCCCTTCACTTTGAAGATCTATTGGAGGAGGCTATCCTATTGATCATATCAGATAAGCCACACTTTCCAGATCTGTAATTTGCAGTATATATCCAGTCTTAGATCTCAGATCTACATCTTGTAGTTGGTGTTTTGCTGAAAACCCCAAGGGGGTTCTATAGAGGAGCTTGTATAGTGCATGGATCTGATATAGATCTAACTTTTGAGGCACATATTTGCTCTAGATATTATGTGTAATATACAGTTGTTGTAGAGCCAATAAAATAATGTTGTATGGGTTTTCCAGTCTTTATATATGGTTGCAACACCCCATATTGAGGGATTTCTCTCATTGGAGACTTGCTTTTCTTTTTATGCATCTTATGGGCCATTTCTTACACATGTTTTGCTGCTATAACAACAAATGAAAGCTCTCCTTATTGGCCTCTTACTATTTAAAATATGATCTACGTTATTTTTCCATCATTCTGCATTATATTGCTGCCTTCCCCATTTGGGGATATTACAGTGGTATCGGAGCATCATCTTGGCACAGCCTGTGCATTCTAAAAGCCATTATGTCTTCTGAAGAAGGAGAGCCTCTTACTGACAAAGAAAAGAGGTATCAAAAGAGAAGGCACAGAAATTTTGATTACACAAATGATAATGAAGACAAGGGTAAAGCCCCTTTATCTGGATGAGAATATGAAGAGGAGTTCCCTAAGATCCTTCTTAGAGCCATGCAAGACATTTCTAGAGAGATCAAGGAGATAACAATGGACAAAATCAAGGAATCCCCTGAAGGATTTCATCATGGAGAATTCTCTAGCATGTCTCACCACTGGAATGATCAACCAGTGCATCAGTCACAAGTTTCCCAACGCTCTACCATGCCTACATTTTTAGCTGTGGGAAATGAAGGGTTTCAGGAGCAAGAATCCCTTGAAGACTATTTTGAAGAATATGAGTCTCAAAATCAGAGATGCAAATATCACTTGATTTTTCATAAGTTTTGTCAAATAAAGGACAATAAAGGACCAAGGCATCATCATAGAGGTGGTGGATTCATTCAGAATCATGATCGACGCCACACTATGAGCAGATTATTTTTACCCAAATTTGATGGGTCATCCAAGTGTTCTGCCAAATCTTGGGTAGAAAAAATTGACATCTAATTTCTGCTGAACAAGGTTCCAGAAATGGAGGCCATTAAGATTGCAGCACTGCACCTTGAAGGTGAAGCACATGACTGGTGGTTCCATGGCTTGTCTACATTGGGTCATGCCAATGTGACTGCTTATTCGGAGTTCACTAGAAGGCTGGTGGAGAGATTTGATAGAAGAGATCCAGAAGCACCATTCATGAAGCTGGAAAATTTGAAACAATCAGGTAATGCAGAAGCTTACATATCTGAATTATTAAGACTTTTTGTAGTGGTTCCTAATTTATCTGCAACAAGAAGGGTGTACATGTTCATTGATGGGTTAGATGAACCTCTTCATGGGTTGGTTAAGTCTACCAAACCCACTACCCTACAAGATACTATTGAAAAGGCTAGAGACCTTCAAGATGCCTTGCCAAAATCAAAGGCAAAATTTCAGCATAAGCCCTCTTTTCCATTAAAGGGAAAGGAAGAAAAGGTTGCTCCTTCAAAGGATATCTCATACAAGAAACCTCTTGATGATGATGTCTAGAGAGATCTAAGAATAAGGAAGCTTTGCTTCACTTGCCAAGAATCATGGGCACCGGGACATATATGTGCAGCTAGAAAAGCACATTACATAGAGGTCTTCTCAGATGATGAGGACGAAGAAGAAGATGAACCAAGAAGAGGTCAAAGCACTGACACTACAGGAGATGAGCCAACACCATAAGGAGATGGGAGTGGCGAATTTGCTCCTATTGGAGGGGCTCTTTCATCTTTAAGAGGAGTACCTAAGTACTTGAACTTAAGATTTCAAGGTTCCATCTTGAATCATAGGGTTTCTATTTTTTTTATAGTGGGGCTACCCATAATTTTATTGATGCCCAACTAGTGCAAAGGAGAGCAATACCCACTGATACTTTTGAGGGATTCTCTATTTTGGTCCCAGGAGATAGAACAATGCAATGCATGCACTATGTTCCATCCTTATCAGTCACCATGGGGACATATAAATTGGTTGATCACTTCTTTGTGGTTGACATACAGTGACACCAATGTGATATTGGGTGTTCAATGGTTGATTACTTTGGGAAAAGTCACCATTGATTGGGAGTCTTTGCAGATGGAATGGGTGGATAAGAAGAGTGGTAAGAATCAAATTATCAAAGGCATGCATACATATCCCTCACATACAATTCCCACATAGAAATTAGAGATGGATTTTCACAGTGGAAGTAAGGACCTTAGAACCCCATCTATTATGTTCATGAGATTGCCGCATGGGACACTATTATCTTATGGAAAACCACCTAGGAGGCCACCTGATTCAGATTTGGTGAGAGATGTCTCACAACATGATGCTCCAAGCATAGATCCACGAGGAGTGGGAGCATTAGAAGGAAATGATACAGTGTTGGGACTCTTGGGCAGGCTCAAGGAGGAGGGAGATATTCTCCCAACATCATCATTACCCACTCTCATTTTAGATTCTGCGTTGTGGGAGGAGATGCATGGAAGGAATGTCCTTCCAACATGTACCTTTGGCATGGGAGATATCAAGGAGGAGAGCAGCCATATGACATATATTTCTGTTTATAGATCATCAGCGTTGTCACTATGGAAGATTGATCCATACTGGAAATCCCAACTGTTGGTGGATTACTCCAAGGATATTTATACATGCATGATACTTGATGACCAGCTACATGAAGAGGGCTATTCAGTCTAAGAAGGAGTCATCTACTATCATGGTAGGATATTCTTATCTAGAGCCTCCAAACTGAAGGAGAAGTTACTACAAAGGGCCTATGAAGAGTTCTTTTTCCATGAGATTCTACAACATGATCATGAGAAGCTACACTTGGAAGGGCTTTGAATAAGAACTATATCAGCATTTTCAAAGATGCATGAGCCATGTGGAGTTGGGACAACAACATGACTCTATGAAAGAGTTCATTCAGCCATCTCTTTCTTCTTGTGAAAAAGGAGATAGATCTATGCACCACTCCATTTGTTTGAGGAGTACTATACCATATAAACTTCATGGCCAACTTTGGGCCACAAAAATTTCTGAATAAGGCCACTTCATTGGAGATCAAAGGGAGATTTTGTTTCATAATGGGTGCATTCCTAAGGCACCAAATATATCTCACACTTTCAGTCATAGTGAGATGACTTGGAAAGTAAGTAAGTGGTGGGGAAACCACTTACCACATCATGATTTGATGCAGTCAGGAGATGCACTACACTGGTTCCACATTTGGGACTATGACCCACCTCCATATGCACAAATTTCTGTTTGTATGTACTTTATTTTGATCCCATTCTTTGATGATGTACTTGTAATTTTTATGGGAATGTATGGAGGAAGGATGGGAGGTATGTATGTACCCTATGGGATGGAGATTCTCCATGTACCTTATGTTACATGTTTCAGGGAGAGCATTGGGCAAACCATGTTTTTTTCATTTGAACTATTGTCTCCTTATGGGATGGACTATTTGCATCTCATGAGAACTTTGGAGGAGAAATTCATGGAGGGATGGATTGTTGAACACTTAACTTATGGAGGAAGCTTATCACATGTTGGTGTAACCAATGGAGGAGGAGAAGAGTTGTAGTACTAACCTTATCATTTGCTTGAGGACAAGCAACATTTGGGAAGGGAGGACTGGAATATTCCCAATTAGTCATGAGCTAATTGGAATATTCATTTTTGTTTTATTACTTTGTTTAAAGAATAAAAGAGCAAAGGATGTCCATAATACTCCTTAATAATGAATAAATCAATGCAAAATATGAAAAGGCTAAATCTTGGTTGTTAAATCAAGCACCCTTAGGTGTGAAAGGGGCTGGGACATTTTGACTGGGTCAACCTTGACCAAATCTACAGCGCTGTCATGGAGGAGTGGCCATCAATGAGGGACAGCGTAGTTTTAGATGGAGGTGCCTTGTGTGAAAGAAGTAATCTCATTGGAAGTGGTTTAGGGTTTGCAAGCTCTTGTCTTATAAAAGGAAGGGGATGGCAGCATTAGAAGGTTGTTGATGTATATGATATTTTCTGAATATATTTTCTGTTTAGACATATATCTTTCTCTTGCTATTAAGCTGAGATTGAATTTTTTTTGGCATCGGGTGTTCCTGATTGGGAGTCCCACCTCTTCCCATTGAGTAGCTCTTGGGAGATTTTTTATTGCATTGTCCACTATCTAGCTTAGGGCCAAGCTTCTTCTTTCAACTACAGCACAAATCCTATTGAGGGTTTGGTTTTTTTTGCAAGCTGCAGCAAGTGGAGACTAGATCTTTCAAATCTAGGCCATTTCAGTGCTCCTTTTCAGTGGAGGAGGTTTATACTTCATTGGGAGGACAATATTGAAGGCATTGGGCCTTATTTTCAGATATTGGCATCGGGCCAACCATGTTTTGATCCCTACAGTGCATTTTCCTTCTAGATATGCATTATTTCTGTAGGTGCAGTTGCAGGGTGGTTCAACACACCATTTGGAGAGTT
This sequence comes from Pinus albicaulis, assembly GCA_034641835.2. Taxonomy (NCBI): domain Eukaryota; kingdom Viridiplantae; phylum Streptophyta; class Pinopsida; order Pinales; family Pinaceae; genus Pinus; species Pinus albicaulis. The sequence continues at coordinate 598,254,173 of CM076584.1, forward strand.
GATTTTCTAGTGTTGGGGATCTGCCCTTCACTTTGAAGATATATTGGAGGAGGCTATCCTATTGATCATATCAAATTAGCCACACTTTCCAGCTTTGTAATTTTTAGTAGATCTACATCTTGCACTTGGTGTTTTTCTGAAAACCACAAGGGGATTCTATAGAGGAGCTTGTATAGTGGATGGATCCGATATAGATCTTACTTTTGAGGCACATATTTTCTCTAGATCTGATGTGTAATCTACAGATGTTGCAGATCCAATAAAATAGCGTTATATGGGTTTTCCATTCTTTATATATGGTTGCATCACCCCATATTGAGGGATTTCTTTCATTACAGACTTGCTTTTCTTGTTATGCATCTTATGGGCCATTTATTACACATGTTTTGCTACTGTAATAACAAATGAAAGGTCTCCTTATTGGCCTCTTACTATTTAAAAGATGACCTGCGTTATTTTTTCATCATTCTGCATTATATTGCTGCATTCCCCATTTGGGAATATTACAGATTATAGCCTGAAAATCCATCAATCATTGACAGTCTTTTGGATCCTACGACCTTCTGCAAGATATAATCCATCTTGAGCAGTGGATAGTTATCTTTCAAGGAGCACCGGTTCAGGTTGCAAGAATCAACACAAATCCCTATTTCTCCATTATTTTTTTGGACCGGGACTATATTATCTACCTAGTTAAAAAATCTCAAAGGCGGAATAATATTTGCTTCCCATAATTTTTTAATTTCTTTCTCAATGATTGGAAGCAACATGGGATTGATGTGTCTGATTTTTTATGCTACATGATTTGCATATGTTTTTAAAGGGTTATTGTGCTCCATTATGCTCTTATCATAAGTTTTCAACTCACTATAAGACCATGAAAAAATATCAGCAAATTCTTTCATAAGTTTGATATATTTTGTTCTAGTTTCCAGAGGAAGGAATTTGGACACTTTGACTAATCTTGGCTGATCTTTTGTACCAATGTTACATTCTATTGTACTCTCTCCATCAACCTTGCTTTCAGGCTTGAGAAAAACATCATTATTATCAAACAATATTTCTAAAGGAACCAAACCCTTAGGAACAAAGTTATTTTACATATCTATAATGTTTTTCCCATCCATATTTTTCTTAAAAGGGATGTTATTTTGGTTTTCAACAATTTCCTACTCATCATCAATTTGTATGTCTGCAAACTCTTCTACAGACTCCAAAAATTTCTGAATCTCCCTGTCATCTTCATATACTTGCCAGTGCTTGATGTAATCAGGAATTTAAAGTCTATTTTTTATTTGAACATCATAGACTTCCTTGACATCTAGAGGAACTTTGAAATTACTAGCAGCAATAGCTAGTGAATCAGCAATTTGATTTTCTTATCTAGTGACAAAATTTATATTAAATGCTAAAAAGTAATGTTCAATCAAATCCCAGAATTCATTCCTATAATTCTTCAATTTGGAATTTTTAACTTGGTGATTATTTCTCACCTGCTTAATCACCAACTCTGAATCACCAAAGGCAATTAGTTGTTCTTCTCCCAAATCTTTTGTTCCCTTCATACCTTGCACAAGTGCTTCATACTCAGCAGTGTTGTTAGTGGTATCAAATTGCAGTTTGTATGATATGGTTACCTTCTGCTGAGTAGGATAAATGAGGAATACACCAGCTCTCGATCCTTCTCTTGAAGAAGCTCCATCAAAGTACAATTTCCAGATCTGTCCTCCTTCTAAATGTTGCACATTTGCACCTTGAAAATGTTGTTTTTCACTTAATTTAGGCTGTAAATCATTGTATCATCAACAACAAGGTGCAAAATTGATGACCCCAATTCTTTTTCTTCAGCATATACGGGATGGTTTGATGGATTGTGTTGATCACTAATGATGTAGGCCATTTGATTTTCCCTATACAACCTTCTGAATTTCACTCAAAATACTGGGATGGTAGCATATGACATGTCCATCTGGAGGGTACCTCCCAATTTCTTAGACAAAGATCTAGAAAGTAACATCCCAAATCTAGAAGGAATGTCAACAACCATAATGTCCATCACTAAGTTCTCCATAGGTGGTTGGGTAAGGGAAACAACCAAATCCTTAATCACTCCTAGACTCTTTCCTTTTTTGGATTCAAAGGTGTAAAGGTCATGGTATTGCTTGGCGATCTCTAATCCCAACTCATCCATTACTTTCGTTGGCATGAGATTATGGGAAGTTCCAGAATCTAATAGACAATTATGCAACAATTTTTCATGTATATTGAGTGACAGGTAGAAATGAGGTGAGTTATCATAATTTTAGTATTGGACATGATAGCCTAGATAAATGGTGCGATGCTCATCCTCAAGGTTGACTGAATAAGGGGTGAGAGGAGGCTGCAACTGACTCTTAAAAGACTCTTTATATGCTAGATTTTTCAATAATTCTAGGAGTGGAACTGGAATTTTTATTTTATTCAATTCAGATTTGAAACTAAAATAAATTGGAACTAATTCCTTATTTTTTGCAATAATTTTAACAATTTGGGGAGAATTTTGAGGTGGGGGAACCTCATTTACCTTGGCCTTCTGTTTAGTAGCTTGTTTATCTGAATCTGATTTTTGTTGAGGTTGCTGAACATGACCTTTTGACCTCAAAGGGTAATTTCTGTTTTGAACTTCTTGTTTTTTATCATTTTGTGCATAAATTTGAGCATTCATATCATCATAAAACAAACAAATTCTTGATATATCTTCATATTCTTGCAATGTCAAACATGTTAACTGTGAAGTTTCTCCCACATGGTTTATTTCTTCATTTTATTCCTCATTTCCTTGATGTTCTTCTTCAGAAAAATTATTCAAAGGAGGTTGAGCATTTTAATCATCAGTATTCCTCCTTGGGCGTTGTAAGATTTTTTGAGGCTAAAAAGGCCTTCTAAAGGGAGCCTGATTTCTATTAGCTTCATTTTGATTGGCTCTAGCAGCTGGTTTATTTTCTAACTCTAATTTTGACATCTTAGAGGCAAGTTCCTTGACCAAATTGGACATTTGATCGATCCTTTCTTCTACTAAAATATACTTAAAAGAAGTGGGCTTTTCTTCTTTCATCTTCCTTTTGTCTTTTGACTTTTCTTCTTCCATTTTTTATTTATTAGAAGCCATGAGATTAGGTTGTACTCCAATTGCAACCTCTTGCATACTTGCCAGTGTTTTTGCTTTTTCAACCCTCAACCATAAAGAAAACTCATAATCTAAAGCATTTGCAAAATTTATCATAGCTGTGGTTTCAGTAGGTTTAATTTCTTCAGGAATTTTCTGATAAATATTATTAAACCTCTTAGTAAAATCAACTAATGACTCATATGTCTTCTTCTTCAGAGTTCCAAATTCTGTAAGATAATAGACATAGTTTTTCCTATCACCCCAATGCTTCACAAATATCTCTTCTAATTCATCAATTCATGTTATTGAATTTGGAGCCAAACTTCTAAACCATTTTCGAGCTTCACAATCCAAACTTTGAACAAAGAGTCTTGACCAGACATCTTCATGTTCAATATTCTGATTGTTAGCATAACTCTAGAAAGCCACTAAATGTTCCTCAGCAGAAACTCCTTCTCCCTCCCCAGTGTATTTTGGAAGATATTTCAAGTAATCTCCTTGAGGAAGTGGAAGTGTTGAGGGAGAACAAGTGGTGCATATCTTGCAGCCACTATTTGTTGAATCCTTGTAAGGGCGGGTTGAGCCATATTTTGTTGATGTACAGTTGATGTAGTTGTTTTGGAAATAGGAATTACAAGTGGTGAATTATAATTCTGATTTAAGACAGAAGAAAATTGAGGGCCTTGAGAAGATTTTTCAGGCTTTGGAACTGAGAAGAGTGGGTTTTAAAAATATGAAGAGAGGATTTCTTGACTTCTCCTTCAGCAGAAGAGTCAGAATCTAAAGTTGTCTCTTGAGGGGATAGAGTTAATTCAAATTTATTTTGTTGAGAAAGGAAATCAGATAAACTAACAGTAAGACCTTCAAGTACAGTCTCTTTAAGTGGATGAGAGGAAGATGACCTAACAGCTGGATTTCGAGAGAAAGGAAAATATTCTTGCTGAGGGGTGACAAGAGATTGGTATTCAGGATGGGTCTGAAGGAAATTTAAAATAGTCTTGAAGTCCTCTTTAGTCAAAATATCCCTGTCAAGAAAAGGTGCAATAGCCAATACTTGTTATAATTCCCCTTCAATCAGCACAAACTATTCTAATTTCTTATCAACTCTTAGAAATTCAGTTTCTCCTTCTTTGACTAGAACAATACTTATTTTAGATTTACTAGGTGATGAGTAAGAAAAAATTTCAACTGAGGCTAGGTTAACAACATCCACTTTATTTTCTATGGGAGTAGCTTCAACTTGAGATTTTTCAGCGGAATCTTTTTAAACTAAAACCTCTTTAGATTCTAAAGGAGATAGAGGTACCTTTTGCTTTGGAACATACTTTTTGTGTACCTTCTTCACTTACTGAGATGTGGCTTCAACTAATCTCTGTTTTCCTTTAGCATATTTGATAATTTTCTCTGGGTCAGCAACTAGAGTCACAGTTGGAGATCTCTGATTCCTCCTTGTAGAAGGAGGTATTGAAACTCCTCTTCCTCTTCGTGGAGTTTCCAGGTGAACAAATTTGCAGTCTTCTTCAGGTCACCAATTATTGTTCACCATCAAGAACTGATTATCAGCAATTCATAACAATATACTTGGTAGAATACTTCGTTACAAGGCCTTTGTCTCCCGGTAGATGCACAAAAAGATGCTAGTGTTGGAATCGGCACTTGGACTGTAGCAAGCACCTGACCAGACACATCTTAAGCTATAAAGAAATTTAAAGATTTGTTTTGTGAGATTGGTAGGTGGTACAAACTTTGATTCACCGAAAAGATATTTCAGTCAAATCCACAGTTCTACTAATGAGGGTATTTTAACTTACTGCGGTAGCAAGGTGCAAGTTTCTAGTATATGAGGAGAGTAAATTGTAAAATGAGAGAAGAATCAGTAGGTCTGTAAAACAGAAATCTACTGATTTAGTATAAATTCACAAAAGTAGCAGTTTGAAAATATTCCATTGAGAGAAGGCTATTTTTAGTCTGACAAGATTCTCACTGAAATATCATGAAGATTAACTATCATGAGTGATGCTCTTCCACTGTTATAATATAGATTTTATCAGGAATGCTCACTGTGTGAGACTAACAAAACACATAACAAGCTTAAGAGACTAATAAAAACATGTAACAGTATGGTGATTTGCAAACTGGAACTGGAATAAAGGAGATATGGAAACACAATTAAAGTAGACAATACACACAACAAATTGGTAATAAGTCCTCAGTAGTATTATTCCATTTCATTCACAAAAAATATTACAGTTCATATAAGTCAAAATTATATAACCACCAACCAACGTCGACTTCATATCAATTTGGCATATATATACAAAATATGATACTTTCATCTTCCACAGAAAAAGGTAAATCTGTTTCAAAATTCATTATAACCTCATGCAAGAGTTGAGGCTTATCTAAAACATTAATACGGAGTGTTATGACATAATGAAAATAACAACATTAAGGCTAATAATTTGAAGTGGTTTGTATGATGTGGCAGTTTTATGGGAAGAATCCTCTTCCATTCTGGTGCAACCAACTCCATAAAAAGTTCAAACAACAGTGAAAATGGTGTGTGGCGATTCCTTGAATGTCGTCTAGTGTCGGGGAAAAACATGCTAGTACTAAGAGTAGTGGTAGAAAATTGTTTGAGAGAAAATTTGTCGTTGTTATACTGTTCCTTTCCCTTTTTTGGTTGAAGACCCTTTGTAATGGAGGAAAACTCGAAACTTTTGGATAGAATGACGAAGTTTCATTTTATGAGAAACTACAAAGAAAATCCTTTGAAACAAGTTTAATTGACAGAGGAGACATGGGGCGGAATAAATGATAAGTGAGGGGGGGGTGATGTGGCGAAGAAGTGGGATCGATCGCAGATCATGCATCGGAAGTTTTATTGTGAAATGGGGGAAGTTAAATGTTGAAAATGGCGAAGTGCGATGTGCGATGAGGGTGGAGGTGACGTGGCAGAGAAATGGGACCAATCGCAGGTCCTGCATCGGAAGTTTTATAAACATACATACTCGTGTAATCAACAACATTTATCGAAACTTTAAACAAAACCATAATTTCTCCCAAACAATATGTATTCACGCGGAATTGTGGTTCTTGGGCCCCACAACCATTTGACCAATAGGAAGCAATCGCAAATCAGTCGCCCGCAAATTTAACTTTACTCTGATAACAGCTAAACCATAAACTCTTCTATTTGTGAAATCGCGTTGGTGTGCTATGCCGACACGTGTCCCTCGCCTTATCGCATCGCAAATCACTTAACATACCATGTGAAGCCTTAATGATAAAATTTTAAAAATATGATTTGTGAATTAATTCCATCTGCACTTTAATATCCATTGTTGATCTGCGCCCAGATCTGGTAGTATTCCCTGCTTGCCCCTTACCCTTATCGCATCGCAAATCACTTAACATACCATGCAATTTGACTTAACGATAAAACTTAAAAACTACACTTTGCGAAGTTACCCCATGTGCGCTTTAATCTCAGCCATTGGTCTGCTCCCCTTTAGATCTGTGATTATATCATGGTCGTTTATTCTTTTTGCACGCGGTTCTTCCCCGTTGCTTCATTCCTTAGTCTATTTCCTGGCTAGCTTCCATTAAATATTTTCTGCTGCTCTTCTCGGGATCTCCCACTCTGTTGGTTAAGCTGATTTCTTCCAGCTACGCTTTGATTTTAAATAACTCTGGTTGTCATGAAGCCTTAATTTTCCTGCTTCGAAAACTGATTACCTGTTTACCCGTAGCCTATTTTCTGAGATAAACAAAATCTCAAAGAAATTTTTTCGCCTTTCACTATGTGGAATATATGACTTCCATTTCTGAGAAATAACTGTCTTTTACTATATTATTGTTTTGACAATGAATTTGAAACAAAGGTAGTTATTATTCCAGACTAGATGACTGCAATTTTATTACCCATACATCAACTGACCTTCAACACTAACATAAGCCAAAACAGATTTTTTAACTTATTTTGGGAATCTAAAACGCTATGAAACCTATTCACTTAAAACCACCTTGATGTTGGGACTTTTTAACTTTTATTGGAAATTACTGAAACTTTGGACATGGACTAGGACACAATAAAAATTTGAAAACAGTAATACAATGGCGATTACACCGTTAACATTTTTAGCGCTAACAGGCTCCACGTCCAAGGAAACAACTACATATGAATTTATTTTAGATAATATGAAATTTAGAAGAGTATTAGAAATTTATTCTTATCATGAAGTCTCGACTACATATTTTCAAGGAAAATCTCAAGGGAAAATATATATTTTTAAGAATACTATATGATTGTATAAAGTTAGGAAAAGAAAAAAATCAGGGATGTCCAATGGCTGTAACTTCCAATGGGAAACCAGGAAATCCCAAGAAATAATTTTAGCCTCTGATCTATATATGTCTAAAAGAACCTTGTAAGTACTCTTGATTTTCATAATTTTAGGGAGTATTCCTAATAATTCTAATGAGAAGAATCCGTCAGGGCCATTTTAAGGAGTAATTGATGTTGTGAGATAAGTTTGATATGAATTATTTCTAGTATATTCATTGCCATATTCAAAATTATAAGGATATATATTCATGTGCTAACTACTCTTCTATGAACTTTATGAATTTACATTTATTTTTTTTGAAATTATTGTGTTATTAAATAGATTATTATGAATTAATTTCTATTTCAAACTACTTTATATTTATGAGTTTCTTATTTATTTAAAAATTAAGTGAATTGGAAGTGAAAATAGCAATTTGTGATGTATGCTATAGGGTAATATGCTTGAGTGGTGGTTATTAGATATCCCTCTCAGGGGTTTCTGGTGCTCGAGGCAGACTATCAGATTAGCTGTAAAGTTCCAGAGATGTTGCATGCATGTTCATACTAATGTATATAATTGAAAAAAAAATATGGAAAGATTACCTCTTTGTGGACAGCAGACCCTATGGAGAATGCCAAGCAGCGAAGTAGAAATCCTTCTTCACTAGCTCCAAATCCAAATCCTGCAATCAATCAAAGCACCCGCGTAATCTCTACAATAGTATAGCTTCTTATCAATTAAGCTAGCATATAAGGAACATGAAACAATACATATCTAAGCCACTCATATCATGCTACATAGATGATTGAACAAAAATTGTGACACTGATGCATCGAATGGAAAAAACAGATACAGTTCTATTAATTTATGAAAAGGAGGATTACAACCGTTAGTTGCACCAAGCCCTCCTCAATATTCCAATTCCTCTCTCTCTTTCTCTATCTCCGAGTGTGATGATGCTCAAGGTAGAAAGCTCTCAATGAACTTCGCCAATCTTTCAGCCTCACACTACAACAATGAAATTCTACTCCACATATAATCAAACCTTCGAACTTAGACCAAGAGCCCACAGCTCCAATTTGTAGGAGATGGAGAGGACAAACCTTGCCAACTTTTTCAACCTTTTCAAATCAGGAAAGATCTAGATGTGTCCTCGCTTTTCCGTGCTTTTTCCTTCCATATGAGTTTAGTTATGTTTGGCAATGCCTAATAAAAGGTTTGTGCCATTTAGTTTCTATTTTGAACTGATTCATTTTGAGACAAAGCTGGAAATGCCAGTCAGTTTTTCACAAGATATTTCCCTTTCCACACTCAAACACAGTTAACGTTGCCCCTTGGGCAAGACAAAGTGTTACTCTAGGCATCAACGCTCCCTTTGCATGGCTCAGGTACGTTATAACTATGCCTAGTTGTTTCTGGGGTGCGTTACCTTGGAAAAAATGGGTCTTGTCTAGGCCATTTTCTTCCTTCCATGTTACCTTCTCCTCTGAGCTGATGAGGAGGTAATTTGTCCTGTAACAGATGCCCCCTAAAGTGTGAGGTTAGAGACAAAGACGATGGCCGAAATAATTTATAACAAGTGTAGTATAATGAGAGGAATTGGAGGACTGAGGAAAACTTGAAACAACAACATATGTCAGAAAATATAGCATCTGTCTTGAGTCGAGAATTCCCATGCTCAGTAGCTAATCAGCATGATTTCTCTAAACCAGAGATATGAACAGTGTGTCCACCAATAATCATAATGTGAAAGTGTCTATCATAACAGGATCAAACTAATAATTTGTCTCCAAAAAACAATATCGCAACTTGGGAGAGGAAACACGGCTGTAATGGTGTAAACCTCAACCCAAGGTCTTGGTCGTCGCTTCACTAAACCGCATATTTCAGTACATGTGAATGAAGGAGTTGTAGTCAAACATGTGGGAAATCTTCTGATTACCATTAAATAACAAAAATTGTTAACAGACGTGAGGGTGGACACTGATAATGATGATGGTCCCCAAGATGCATAGTACAATGTAGCGAGTGTGAATAAAAGGATTTGATCTCAAACACTCGTAGAATCATTCAATATAGAGCCAATAATGAGAACCCCCAACCAAACACAATATGACCTGCCACTGATGTCTGCAAGTATCTGAGTATTGACGTGTTTCTAGATCAAATTCCTAGATAAGATGTTGAAGTCGATAGGAAGAGATATGTCAAAAGGTAGGCACTGAGGCATCCTACATCAGTTGACATGAAACGGGAAAATACAAATTTGTTTGATGGAAATAATCAAGAGAAAATGGGAATAATTGATGACAAATAAGTTCTAGTATTTGATGGTTTTGGTTGATATAAGGAGCAGTAGATAGTGGGATCCTCTTGAACAATAGAAGGCACTCTAATAGGGTACTAGGAAGCTTAGGCTTAATGAACACCAAAGAGTATTAGGATTCACTAATGCAGGAAAATTGGTATACGAAGGCTAAACTCATAGATGGTAGGGTTTGGCTAAATGCGAAAGAGTTTTCTGGGAAGTGCCATGTTCAATATTTTGTGCTGCCAAGTCAACCTTTAAAATATAACAAAAGAAGTATCCATGTTGTCCAAATTTGTTTCCCCGTATGATTAAATTTAACGAGTCCAGACGAGTAAAATCGATGTTTTTTTCATATTTAGAGAGTCTGAAAATCATCGTAAAAGACAACTCCAGGGGGTACCTTTGTCATGTTTGATAACCAGACATGACGAAGGGAGAACAGTAAGCCCGAAACAGTTCATTTTCCGTGAGTTAGTCCATTGAATCCGAAAAAGTTATAAATCTATGTTTGATGGACATATGCCTCATTTTGTTATGAGTACGAGGAGACGAAGTAAACTCAAAGTTCTTTGGGAAATTTTAACGAGTCTGAAAAAGAAAAACTCGATGCTCTTCGTGAATTTTTAACGAGCCCCAAGGAGAAAAACTTGGTTACTTTTTCTATTTAATGAGCTTTGAAAAAGATGAAAAGAATGCCTCATATTTCTTTGTCGTAGTAGTTTAACGAGCTCGGTGAAGGCAACTCGAGTTTTTTCAGTTTTACGAGCAAGAAAAATGTCCCTAAAAAGAATGCTCATCGCTTCTTCGCATAAGTTTAATGAGCCTGAAGAAGAGAACTAGAGGTTTTTCGGATTAACAGGCGAGAAAAATACCATAAAAAGAATGCTCGGAGCTTCTTCGTATAATTTTAACGAGCCCGAAGAAAGAAATCGAGGTTTTTCGGATTAACGAGCGAGAAAAATACCATAAAAAGAATGCTTGTTGCTTCTTCGTGTAAGTTCAACGATCTCAAAGAAGAGGACTCGAGGTTTTTCAGATTAACGAGCAAGAAAAATACCATAAAAAGAACGCTTGAAATTTCTTGATCTCTTTCTCATTAATAGAAGGATCTATGTCAATAATTTTCTTTTAAGACCAAGAAAACATATCACGGAATTCTTTAAAAAGGGATGTGAAGTGTGCAATTTCCTCAGGATTGCAATCGGCTCCAATCTGAATGTTTTCCATGATACTCGTTTTGACCGAGATATTGATGAGCATAGTCTTGGAAATTTTGCCCATTTTCCCTTCCGAGTCGATAGTTTGAACAGTCATGTAAACGGAGGGAACGATCTTAGATGGGTCAAAATATGGGATTTGGGTAGTTATCACGTTCGAATCGAACATCGAAGCGCGATGATGGAACTTGCCTCAAGGTCGTTCTTCTAGAGACATGACCTTTTGAATAGCTTCGTCCGTAGGCAGTACTTCATCGAGGAGGTATTTAGAAAGAACCATGATGGGCGGGACGTTGGTACCATTGGTCGAAACCAAAGTTGTGGAGGGTTCAGATGTGATTTGGATGGCTTGATAAGGCAACTCTGCTGGTGATAGTGGCATCTGATCTCCATAGGAATCAATGTCTGAAGGTGCTAGTAGGATACATGGATCGATAGAGCCATCCAAAGTGGTGGATATCATTACAATCATATGTGAAACCTCAAGCGGCGAGAGAGGAAATTAACCCATCAGGGAAGATGCCTTTAGAAGACTGGTACCAATACTGACGAATGAGTCAGGAACGCCTCCTACTATGGGTATAGTGCTACTTGGTAACGTGGAATAATCGGGGGTGCAAAAGGATAACTGATCCACTGTGACTATTTTCCCATCCAACGGAAAGAGGATGAGTCGAAATACCGAAGAAACAATGGCAGTCATTGCGTAAGACCAACTGCGACCCAGCAATAGATTATAGTCGAGATGACGATTTATGACTTCTATGTCCAGTGTTATCGTTTTCCCACTAAGCGAAATGGGAAAGCTAGTAAGGTAGCCTTTTGGGAGGAAAGTGTGGCCATTGAAAGATTTAAGGGAATTTGACGGCAGAGACGAAGTAGGAGAACCCAAAGCAAGCCAGAAAGTAGCTGACATAACGCAAGTCGAAGCACCTTCATCTATGACAATGCGATGGATTGGTCTCCCTTTCGACACGACTTGCATCTGGAATGCAATTTGGTGTGAGAGGTAAGGTTTAGATTTCTCTATGTCAAAGATAGCTAGCATAGAATCTTGGGGGTCGATTCCACCAATGGCTGAAATCAGAGCTTTCCTTTGCGCTGGATAATTTTTCAATACTTCGAGAGCAGACATAGCTGATGGTGCTTGCGCCAAATCCTCTACAATGTTGTAGTTTTGGGCAGCATGTGCAGAGTTGTTATGATTCGTGCATTGAAGTGTCCCTTTGGGGGGATGAATTGCAAGGTCAGCAGCAGGCCTTTCGATATGAAAATCGTTGGGCGGAAGTGGATTCGAACTCGTACCAGGTTCCTGAGTATCAATGACATGATTTCCATATAGTTTGGCTCGTGTTTGGAGTTCAACACTTTCAATGCCATAAATGGCAGACGATGCTTCACCGGAAGGATGTGTACCACTGTTTCCCCTTTGCGGGGGTTGTGGTGGGTTTGCAACCATGTGTTTTTGTTGTTTTTTTGGATTAGGGAAGGGATTATGAAGAATGACAGGTGTCCTCCCAGAGTCCTTGTTTGTGATAAAATCAGTGCATTCCTGCAGCCGAGGACATTTGTATGTCAAGTGGTCCTCTGCACAGATTCTGCAAGGAAAATTCGTGGGTTTTTCCTTTCCTTTTTCGGTCTTAGCAGTGTTTTTTCTGATTGGGATTATTCTGATGATATGACTGCTCTTCCGAAGAAGAGGTATTTTTCTTGTTCTTCTTGTTCTTGCCACCAGGTTTTTGTGAAAACTGCAAAGAATTTACCTCAGTAGTAGGAAGATTAGTCGATTAGTTAGGGCCAGTGGTAGCCAAAGATGGCTGGGAGGTTTTCCCACTAGGTTGTTTTATGGCTACGCCAGAGATTGCACCAACGAGACCGTCGGTGCAGGCTCCAGGTTTTTGAGTAGCATGAGGATTCGGATTACTAGGGGCATGGGGGAGTAAATCAAATCTAAATTTTGTGCATGACGAATGGATTGATCTTCTGTGACCGAACTGGACAAACAAATGTCCTTAGCTAGGGTTGTTAAGAGTGACTTACAAAACTAGTTAGATAAGAGATGATCTGGGATTGGCACTTTGACCAGCCTCCTTCTATGTCTCCATTCATGAATGTGATCGGAGATGTGGGTAGTGGTGTATTGGTGCATCGAGGTTAAGATTTTTGTGCCGGTTTCGTATCTAATAGGTAATTGGAAATTCTTAATAAATTCTATAGCTAAAGCACCAAAAGTGTTGATGGCTCCGCATGGTAACTCAATGTACCATTTGGCAGTGTTGCCTGTGAGAGTGCGAGGGAAAAGTCGAAGCTGGATACTATCATCCACCATGGAGTTAGAAACATACCATAAATGAAAGGTGGTGACATGTGTAGCCTGATCATCCCCTTGTTTCTCGTTAAATTTAGGGATGTCAGACAGAATCTTGTGCAGTACTGGAGGCCAGAGTGGGTTGTGGTTGATGGGATCATTGGTCGGTTTGTAGATGTCGGAGATGTCTAGAGCTGCCAAAAAGGCAATTGCATGTTTGCCTCCAGATCTAGCCAAGGAAGTATTGGCTGACCGTTCAGACCGTAGGGTCTGCCCATCAATGTGTTACCAATAGGATAAGTGGGACTTTGTTGATAAAAGTTCCCTATGGGTGGGGGTGTAGGTTTGTATGGTTTCTTTTCGTAGGGTATATTGTACTGGGGATGAACTATTGGTTTCCCCTAGTGTAAAATTTACCCCCTTGTCAAAATTTATTTTGGGGTTGGTTTGCCCATATGGAAGCGATAGAGCTAGCTGAAGGCATACTGCTATTCACATAGTTAACCAACGGCATAGACCCTACACCGGAATTTTGACCACTCAAAGGAACAACGTTAACAATAGGCTATCCTATTTTTCCTAATAACCGCGTGGGTACCGAAGTGCCCCCTGTCTTATGTGTGTTGGTGACACTGCCCCCTGGAATGGTGGCCAAGGGGTTTGAACTTAGCAAAGGGTTCCAACCGAAAGGGTTAATAAAAGGAACCGAAGTAGCCCTTCTCGTGGGACTGGGAACTGTGGGTCCCGGTGCAGTCACTGTAGGAGCAGATACCAAAGGATTCAGAGATCCATTAACAGTTTTGGTGACCGCAGTGCTGGGACCAGGCGTAGGCTGGCTACTAGGGTTGTTGATCATTGGCGTAGAACTGACTATCGGCGGGGAAGATGGTGGCGAACCTGAACTGGTTTCCATTGGCACCAACCCCATGGGTGTCAGTTGTGAAATGGATGTTGGTGCAGCCGAAGACATATCTTGGCTTGGTGTAACCTAAACTAACACTAACACTGATGGGTCAGTGAGTGGAGGATTGTAAGGAGGTACGACTCCTTCCGTAAAAGGATCCTCTAGAAACTCCGTGTGATATGGGGCTGTCTAAAAATCAGGGGTTGTCACTGGAGACTACTCTTCTGAAGAAGGCACGGGTTCACCAAGACTCGACTCCTCCTCCAGTGTTAATGGAGGGAGACCTCGCTGTCATCGAGACAAACGGCGAGGGTCGAAGGACGCCACGGTGACCTGTTTATTTTTATAAAATTTTAATTATTTTTGATGTATTATAAAGTCTTAATGATAGTAACCACACACCTAAAAAAGAAAAAATAAAAAAGGACTTTCTAAAATCAATCAACAAGCAGCCAGAACAGGGTGGCCCCGTCTGAGTACTGCCATTTGCTGGAGATTAAATCTAGTATCACAATAGCATAAAGAGAGGGTCAGTCATAAACACAGTTACGGTTACTCTAGACCTTTATTGAACCTCAGAAAATAGGTGCAAGCACTTTCGTGAAGACGAGTACCCTCCCAAAGACCAAAGACAGAGTAGGTTCATCTATTTTTGGTACCAGGACAACTCGTCCCAATCACCTCATGTAAGTCCCTAAAAAGTTTGGCAACTAAAGATACCTCAAATCATAGACATCATCAGGGGGGTCACAGTCATAGACAGCATGTTATATGGGTAGAACACCTAGATCCCCGATCTAGTTTCGACATCCCTGAAGGGAACCCCAATATATAGCATTCCCACTTAATGCACTCGAAGGTGGGCTAACTTCTCATGCACCCTGGTATTTCCTCACGCTTAACTTTGGTGGTAGTGGAGTGGTCCTGATAATATGAGTGCAGTAGGATTTAACTTATTAATGACTCTAGTTTCAAGTTTTGAGATCTTGGGTGATTTTCTCATTTCTCCTACCCCAAGATCCTAGCCTGAACTACTGTTGGTGTGAGCTTAGAAAAAATTATCTGATTAATTTTATTATCTCTTGATTCTTAGTGTACTTGATTATTAGTCTTGTGGAGGGGGAGTGGAAGTATGAAATTTGATGAGACTCTGACTCAAAAACCATGCAAAAACATGCTCTAAATATTCAATTCAATGAAGATTTTATTCTGCAAGGAGAGATTCTTTCAACATTCGTGCACCAAAAATTCAAATAACAAAGTTCAAATTTAGAGATTCATACATCTATCTATCTTCTCTTAACATCTTTTTAACCAAAAATTTTCAGAATGAATTCAACTAAGTTCAGAAAACTAAAAAAAAAAAAATTCTTCTTCAAAAGTAGATGCGACTAACATTAACTTTTTAAACAAGAACTAAATTCAAGCATGCTAACTGGTAAACAAGCATAGGGATCCAGCAAGAGAAGCTAATATGATGACCAATAACTCCACAACCAAAGGGAAACACAACAGAGGTGTAAAAAAAAAAATTTGGTTGGGTAACGCTGGCAAGCAGAGGATACAAAGTGTTAATATTGAGACTAACGCACTGTATTTGAGCAGAAGCAGCTTTATAACACCCTAAAACAATTACAGGGGAAGCGTTACTCAGGGTAAAGTTGCACAGATGGCTAAACAGGGTCTAATCTAGACTCTGTGAGCTTTTGAGATGATTACTGAGCATATAAATTGGTTGGAAGGATATGTGAATAGAAGGAAAAAGGTAGAGTGATAGGAACAACTCAGAAACTTGGGGTTTATTCCCCAGTGGAGTTTCCAATTCTGCTATAGGGTAATATGCTTGGGTGGTGGTTATTAGATATCCCTCAGGGCTTTCCGGTGACCGAGGCAGACTGTCAGATTAGCTGTAAAGTTCCAGAGATGTTGCATGCATGTTCATACTAATGTATATAATCGACAAAGAAAGATGGAAATATTACCTCTTTGTGGACAACAGACCCTATGGAGAACGCCAAGGAGCGAAGTATAAATCCTTCTTCACCTGCTCCAAATCTAGATCCTGCAATCAATCAAAGCACTCGCGTAATCTCTACAACATTATAGCTTCTTATCAACTAAGCTATCATATAAGGAACATGAAATAATACAGATCTAAGCTATTCATATCATGCTACATAGATGATTGAACACAAATTTTGATATTGATTCATCGAATGGAAAAAATAGATACAGTTCTATTAATTTATGAAAAGGAGGATTACAATTGTCAGTTGCACTAAGCCCTCCTCAATCTTACAATTCCTCTCTCTCTTTCTCTATCTTAGAGTGTGATGATGCTCAAGGTAGAAATATCTCAATGAACTTCGCTGATATTCAAGCATCACACTGCAAAAATGAAATTCTGCTCCACATATAATCAAACATTCGACCTTAGACCAAGAGCCCACAGCTCCAATTTGTAGGAGATGGAGAGGACAAACCTTGTCAACTCTTTCAACTTGTTCAAATTGGGAAAGATCTATATGTGTCCTCACCTTTACGTGCTTTTTCTTTCCATAGGATTTCAGTTATGTTTGGAAATGCCTAATAAAAGGTTTGTGCCATTTAGTTTCTATTTTGAACTGATTCCTTTTAAGACAAAGTTGGAAATGCCAGTCATTTTTCCGCAAGATATTTCCATTTTCACACTCCAACATGGTTAACGTGCCCCTTGGGAAAGACAGAGTGTTACCCTAGGCATTAACGCTCCCTTTGCATGGCTCAAGTGCATTATAACTCTGCCTAGCTGTTTCTGGGGTGTGTTACCTTGGAAAAAATGGGTCTTGTCTAGGTCATTTTCTTCCTTCCATGTTACCTTCTCCTCTGAGCTGATGAGGAGGTCATTTATCCTGTAACAATGTATCTTATATTTTCTTGATTATATTTATTCTAGCTAGGATATGTTAGAATAGTTTCTTTCAACATTTATATTAATTTCACACTACAAATTGTAACCTACATATCATTACCACAACCCACTCATTTTAACAATGGCTATGAGGCCCAAATTTGGATAGGTTTCTTATCCATAGTGTTGTAAGGTATAATTAGGACTTTATGCCACGAGGAACCCTTATTTATTGAAATATTTGTTTTCCACCTCAATGTAAGGAATTCACACACTGACATGATATATCAGCCCAAATTTTCTCTTTAGATTTTAGAAGGGCCACTCATGAAAGTGAAGTCATAATGTGAGAAAATATATCTTCTAGCATGAAATAACCTAAATTTAGGTCAAGTTTCATATGTGAATATATTGTATATCTCTTTATATATTGGTATCAAGTTTCTTGAATTTGTGTATCACCAACACCCTTAAAGGTATTGTTTCATTAGTAAAATGCTTGGGAAAGCTTTGTATTCTTAGATAGTTTTCACCCTTGATGAATCATCCACTATCTATAATCTCAAAATATGAGGAATTTGAGGAATATAGGAATATTTGGATGTTCTTACAACACAATTTTTTCTAGATGATACTTTGAGGAAGTGATGAATCCATTTGTGCTCTACAAGACCTATGGGGTTTGTAATCTTGGTAGGAGGAGAAATTCTAGTAATCAAAGGGTTTTCATCATGTTGGTAATGTTTCATTAATATGTTGAATGTGTTGGCATATTTCAAGTTCAAGGGGAGTTCCCAGTGGATACATAATTGTCAAAGTTAGGGAGATTCCTCAACTGTGGTCTTAAAATTGTGCTTCTTCCTTGGAACAAAAGTTGGTGATTCCTTAGAATGGTTTGAATGAATTTTGGTGTTTCCATAACACAACCATAAGAATTTTGGCAGGTTCTCTATAAGCCACAAGCACAGTTTTTTATGGGATGAAAGGTGTCCTGGTATGTTGAGTTAGAGAAAACCTAGTATAAGAGCAAAGCAGTATCACTTGGAACTAGTGGGACCCCATATCAGGAAACGAGGGTACTAAAGCATCGAGCACCAGAATAAATAGGGTATAAAATATGTCAATATGACTTGGAACCAGTATGATATGGCAGTAGTATGACTTGAAGAGGAAGTGACAACACACTCACATGGATGAAGTGACGACAAGTAGTAGGTGGATTTGGTATTTTTGGCCAATCAATTAGATGATTAGTAGGTGACATGTAGCAGGTATAGGTTAGCACCTAGACATGTATAAATCCTTGATTGATCAAAGTAGGATGACATGACATGTGATTTGGTAGGTGACGTAGCTCATGTGGGGCCCCATAACAAGCTATCAATGTATCGAAGTGAACTCCTATTGAAGTGGTCCAATGTACAATTGTCTAGTATGACAAAAATATTTCCATCACTTGCAGTTAAGAAGGACGGTTTGTTTTAATACATTTATGTCTATCGAGCTAGTTAAGAAAGTTCACAGTTCCACCCATCATGGTTATACCAAAGGCTTGGTCGTACAAAGCATGGTTGGATAGTGTTAAAGGGTATTCATGCATTTGGTAATTCAAATGTTAAAAAAGAGTTCCCATCAAAAAATACTTAGACACCAAATTAATTAGAGGTGATCAATTCATATCATGGTCACAGTGTGGAGTTATAAAGGGTTAATGTTTAGCACTAAGAGCTAAAGGAACTGAAAATTTATCTAGGCATATAGTAATTCAAATGATTGATAAAGCATAATTGTTAATAAATACTTAGACTCTGAATTATTAACTAGACTTGATCACTTAAGACAACGATCATAGCTCAAGTTCATTTGATCGAGATTGGATCATTATATCATGTTTCATCCATCTCGATGCTTTCATAGTGGAAAAAGTGGAGGAATCAACTCACAGGACCATTTTTACCAAAGGGACCAAATATAGAAAATTAGGGTCTGAAACCCTCTATAAGAATTTTGAGGCATCAAATGACATTTTTTTAGTGTAAAAATTTGTCGCTTTAGTGCCACACTTTTTTTTCTATTCTACACATAGATACCTTTGCAACTGAAGAATCGCCTCAATAGAATTCAATATGCAAGTTATGCCACTTGGAAGTTGACCTTCCTATTTTAGCCACCATAATTCTAGAGGATGCCACGTTAACCCCCATTATTCATGGAAAAGGGCCTAGACACGTGATCATGATGAATATTCTATAATAATTTGTATTGTAACTATAGTTAAGAGTTTAAAGAGTCAACTTAACCACTAGTAGGCTATCAGGATGTGTTATAACCGGTCCACTAGGAGGAAAAGGGGTTCCATTCTTTTCAAGGGCATTTTGTTCCATAAATGAACATAGTAGCTGAGATGATAGGAAGAGAGAAAACAAAGAGGATTTGTGCAATATAATAGCCCATGGTCCACAAGCCTTCTTTGTACTTGTAACCAAATTATTTTCAAATAAAGAGAGTAGAGAAGCCTCCCCTTCCAGCTAGGTTTTCTCCTAAAAGATTTTCCTACATTATATCATGTGACAGTTGTGATTTCTGAGTTTTTATTACGTTTTTCTGTATTTTCCGCATAATAATAATATTCATACAGACACAATATAAAAAAAAAATATATAGATCCATAAATATAAAGAAAAATAAACCCTCATAGTGTAGATTTTGGGTTCTTAAGTATAATTTACCAAATCTATTGTGACGAACCATATATTGGAATATCCATAGTTGTTTACAAATCATTCATGAGGGATTAATGACTTAGCACTTGTATATAATGAAGTTAGGATGACAACCTATACATTTGTGTATCCAATGAGCCCAAAGAGTGAGTTCAAGTGATTGACCTGAACACTAGATTCACTGCAATAGTAGGTTAAGCCAAGGTCACAACATAGACATGTATAAGGGAGCTAATGGGAAAAGGTGCTAAGAAAGGTTTAAAATATTTCTCCATATATAAATATGAATGATCTGTAAAATAATGATGGGTGAATAAGAGAGTGACATAGCATATGTGTCAATCTGAATGCACAATGGATGATATTCCCACACATTAAGAGAGGAAATGTGTGAAGTGTGCTAAGAGTGTGAATTATGCGTAAGTTGGGTGTGAGCAGTGTGTGCTCTGGTCCAGTAATAAAATCATAGAGAGAGTGTGTTGGAAGATCTGACAAAGCACATATGTAATCATAGTGTGCGACAGAGCATATTTGAGATCTGAAGTCATAATGATGTATGTGCCTACATGAGGAGATCACATGTGTGAAGTGAAAAAAGTGTGTATATTGTGCATAAGCATGGGATGAACTATTTGAGATCTGGGCCAGTTGTGGATGGGACAAAAAGCACAGAGAGATTGCATTGGTATATTTGAGAAAGCGTGTATATAAATAAATTGTGTGGAAACGAGAAGTGTAAGATCTAGGCGAATAAGGACCGTTCAAAATAGAGTGTTGCATTGTGCAGTATGTTAAATGACTTCTAGTTAACCAAGAAATATCATATCATTGTTGAAGAAAAGAAAAATGAAGGAGATATGAATTCAAGAAGTTTGAAGATGTAAGAATTAAAGAAAGTTCCTCTTGATCTAGTTTGAAAATGTGATGAAATAGACATATGATAGGAAAAATAAATTGGATCAGAAGATCCAAAGGGGATTGGTGTCTCCTGCAAGTTTGTGGTTGCAAGTTTAAGGGGATTGGTGTGTCCTGCAAGCCTAGTGCTTGCAAATTTGAGGGGATTGGTGTCTCATGTAGGTTGATGCTTACATATATTGTAAGAATAGGTTGGTGTCTACTTCAATCAAATAATTAAAACAATTTTTTTGGTTTTCCACCATAGGGGTTTCCACATATATCCTATGTTCAATGCTCTCATGTGACTAGCATATTATATTGTGATCGAATGTTTTAAATAGTGTGAATTTTACTATACTAATTCACCCAACCCCCCACTCTAAATATATTTTTTAATCCAACATAATAAACATTTTATATGGTTCTTAAGTCCTTTGCAAATGGAACAACCACACACCATTGATGCATCATAGTAAAGCTACAAAGGATCATCTCCTTTTACTTAAAAATTAATTTCTTTACTAGAATATGTCATATCATAATTTTCTATAAGTTGTTCTTGTAGTCATTTAGGTCTTTATCTAGGTCTATTGCACATACTTATTCTATTTAATATACACTGATATTTGATTATAATCCTAAGATGAATTATACCATGATCATAAGTTGGGGAACTATCACTAGTTTCCTACAAACCATATACATAGAAACAAAAATATTAATCAAATTATAGGTCATCTTGAAAAGCATTATTATAAACTCATAAACAACTTTCCATAGTTTATCAATTTACATGTATTCCTTCTAACATGTGGCATTAAAGTACCAAGATAGATGGTTGGTGTCGAATATCAAATCTATAGATAATAAGCATAATATGCATAAAAATTTAAATATGCATGTCAATTTTTAAAAAAATATTATAACCTAATTAATATAATTATGAACTTCTATTTTAAGTAGACTACTTCAATCTTGTGCTAAAGGAGGAACTACTTGAAGTTGAAGTTGAACTTGTATGTCTCCTACTCATTAGAATCAATAAAAACACAATTCTTATGAGTGGACATTAAAAGTATGTGTGTTTTTTTCACATTAAGACATTTATGAAATTAAATTTATTGCTATATGAGTTTACCAAGCCAAAATATGAATCAGATGAAGGAAAATAACTCAATGAACCAATTACTTATATAATCTAGCAACAATATCATAAAATAATTAATTAAAATAAGAATATTGGTTTATTATATGGTTGAGCATTTACAATGTCAATGGATTAAGGTTAACGTTTGAGGGACATTCCCAAGCTAAAGATGTTACATGTAAAGTGTTAAAAAATTTAGCATTGTCAAGGTTTAGAAGTTATGATGATTAAGGGTTAATGGTTATGGGAGTTGGGCATTATATGGGTTAAGTCTTATGGTCTAAGGAGGTTGAGGTTAATGGTTGGGGATTAGGGGCTACATGTAATAGGGGATATATTTTAGGGAAAACAAAGTTATATGTTTTGCGTGATAGTAGCTAGGAGCTATTATGTTTGTAGTACTAAAGGTTTAGGGTCATGAGTTATGGAGGTTATATTTTATTGGTGTAATAGTTTATGATTTAGGTGTTAGGGGTGATAGTCATTGAATTTTAAAATGATTATGGGTTATATGATTTAATAGTTAATTTTTATATTTAATATGTCTTTGTAAATCAATTATTGAAGTTTCATTTGAAGATTTTCAAGTTTAATGATATTAGAGACTTGTTGACGGTGTTGGACCCGCCAACATTCAGGGGATATCCCCAATATGAAGTCCCAACTAGACCTCACACCATTTGGAGTGGGAGTCCCATCAATGGGGTGTTTAATGATAAGTTTGGATTGCAAAATGAATAGAGGGGTGCACAATGTTGTTGGTTAAAGAGAGTGTGTTACCCTGCGAAAAGTAAATATGATGCATGAGAAGTTTTAACAGGGAAGAGAAAAGGAAGTGTGCTCCTTGGAATCCTGTAATAGTATGCAGACTGAAAGGAACACGTAATATGAAAAGAAATCACACAAACAAACAAGCAGAATAGTCCACAAGTTAAAGGTGATGGACTAAAACATGACCACGAATTCAACCAGATTCGTACAAATGCAAACGAAATAGTTTGTAATCATATGTGTAAGTTAAACAACATACATTGAAAACATAACAAGAATAGTCCTACTACATTTACAATATATGCATGAAGACTTGTCGACTCTGATTTTATTATAAGTGAAAGTTCCATTCATTCATACAACATGACGAATCACTTGCCCCAGTAGTGGAATGTGAAGTCAATATCACCTGGTCCTCCCAAATAAGTATACTCCCTCTATTCTACGGAGAAGCCAAGGATGACACAAAACTCCAAAGCATTTTCTAAGCCAAAGCATAGCCAAAATATTGGCTCCCAAAAATCCCTTTTACAAGAGTTATGAGGATGTATTTATAACCAAAGAGGGGTGACCCTTGGCATGCACCCTTGGTGACTCTTGGACTCCCATCATGGCTCCTCAAATTACACATGACTCTGCACATTCCATCATGGACACATGAAATTTCACTTATACAATAATTACAAATAATATACATTTTAAACTCATACCCATATAAGAAAAAATAGGGTAAAGACAACTTGATAACCTAATAAGGCAAAACACTATGATGTTGGATTTTGGGTGAACTCAAGTCAAGAAACTTCAAATTGATTTATCTCGGTCACATACTCATGTCAATCTTGGTATTGTACGATGACCTCCCCAAACTGCGATATGGTGTCAGGTTGGAAGCACACTCTTGCCTCCATAAAATTCAGGTACAATGTCTTGGAGCCAGACTAAACCTTTTTCTCAGTCAGGAACAACATCGTTTGAATCTAAACAAGGCCACCAATGTAGGTATGCATGTTTTTTCTGTTCAGATCCAAGTCCTCCATGGTGGCAATATTCTTTAGCTACTCCAAGTACTCGTCAATCTCCTGTCACACTTGGCGCTTGCACGTAGCTTGGGTGAGTGAACCGACTAATGGGATCTTGTGGGTTCTCACCATGAATTCCAAAATTTTGTACAACCGTGCATATCTGGTTTGAATGTTTGTGATGAATGTGGAAATTTTCTTGTTGTTCTGGATCAGTATCTGAACCTTTTCTCTAGCTCTACTTACAACTTCATCATTTTTACCAACGTGAGTGGGGTTACCTTGTACCAAACTATCAAATCATGCACATAAGTGATGGCATCTTGCACATTCTTAAGGATAGTGACAAACTCTCTACATTGAAGCTACAAGTTATGCAATTGTACAAATACCTTATGCACGATCATGATATCCTCATATAAGTCTCGCATAGTGTCTCCAAGTGTGGATGCTTCAGCAAGTATCATTGCTCTAATTTTTTCCAGGTAGAAATGTGTGGAAGATGCACTCTGCATTGTTATGCAGAGCTGTTCAATCCCTTGTTGGTAGCCTGTAATTTATGTACCAACTGTTTGTTCTCGGTCATCAAGTACTGAGTGTTAGATTTCGCAACACTAGTGAAGGCCAAGTTGGCTTTGGAAATAGTGTTTGGATTCATGTTGGTGTTCGCCACAATCATCCTTTCTCTAATAAATGCAAGAGACGCATGATAATCTGAGAAATTCTTTATCCAGGATTTTACATTTTTCTTCTGTAGTTCATCTAATGACATATTATATACATACATCGTCAGATCATCATCAAGAGCAACTACCTCCCCTTCCTCGCTCGGGGCTTTCTCTATGGCTGAAGGTCGTGGAGTCTGAAAGGTGGCCTCAGGTGTGTTGGGCATCAGGTCAACATATTCATCTTACGACTTTGGTCCCACTTCCATGTCTGTGACTTCAATCGATTGTTCAAGGTCCTTAGAAAACTATCGTTTCTGCAAATGTTCGCTTACTCCTTCGAGTGTTCAAATTGATTACGTCAAAAAGGATCTCTCAGCCAGATATATAGTACTCCCAAGTCGATTTACAGTGTTAATTACGGACAAGCCTAGGGTGAAATGTGCTCAAAATGAAAAGGAACCAAATAGGACCTACATCCTTATTTTTATAGGCAATCCAAGGTAAAAATTATCGGATCGTTATTAATTGCAACTTATCTCCGTAAAAATGGTCAAAAATCCTATAAGATCGCCTTATTAAATGCATAAAGTCTACTCCATCTAATGGTAAAATCACTTTTTTACCCATTTTCACTGTTCTAATGGCTAGTTTCTCCCCCTTCGCTCATGTCGCACCTATTTTCACCCTTCCTCCGTGCCGCGCGAAACCCCTTTGATTCCTATGCTTCGGCCATATAGTCATTTGGTCGGCATCGAATTGTCCCTATAAGGCTTTAAACGACTTCCATTGAAATATTCGGGAAGATTCTCACCGCGCAACGTGGCCAAGTGCACCACACCTCCATCGGTGATTTCCTTCACAATGTATGGCCCTAACCAATGCTTCCTAAACTTCCCTGGGTGGCGTGCAAGCTGATTGTCATAAAACAAGACCAAGTCTTCCTCCTTGAACACTTTTTTCCTAATATGCCTATCATGCCAGGCCTTTTTGTGTGCCTTCTGTATTGTACTAATTCTTCAACCTGTATGGGTATCATCTCTTCTTCCATGGCACTTTTCCTTTCTTCCTCTTCCTGATTATGTCTCTCCTCTTGTTCTCTTTTTCTTCCCTTAGTTCTTGTTCTACTTTATGCATTATCGGTTCTGCTTCCTAAAAGCTTTTCTTATCTCTCATCCTCTGCTCTACTCTGTGTATCCTATGCTACCAAAGTTGCTTTGATAAGGATTAGATCTGCTTTCATCTTCCAACTTTTTTCCTCCTCCATGTTGTCAGCAACCTTCCTCTTCCCCTTGTCCTATACCGGATTGTTTCCTTCTACTAATGTTGTTGGAATTGCTGCCATGTTAGTGTTAACACATTTTCCATAAACAATTGAGCATCTGCATATACTGGCAAGTTCACTGGCACTTAATCAATTTCTTCCCTAGTAATTCTTCAAGTGGTTTCTTTTGAGGAAGCTCTCTTTGTTTTCATTGTTACAGTGACTGTTGGATAGATTCTCAACAACTATTGTACTTGTGGGACAGACAAGGCATTCATGGCAAGAAAACCCACTTTTAAGGCATGTTCATATAGAAAATCGACCATCTGATGGAGGGGATTGCACAATTTTCACTGGCAAGAGGTGTTTCCCTCCTATTGGAACTGTGCACTTCGCAGTCCCAGAAGTCAGGGTCGAAGCTTGAGGTCTAAGACTGTGCAATGCACAGTTCAGCCTGGGTAGTGAGCTAGGAGAGACTGCACATTGTGCAGTCTTAGTGTCTATGGATGCATATTGAGTCTTGGAATTTTGCAATGCGCAGTTGGGCCAGCCTGTACTATGTAGTTTCAGAGGTCAAGCTTTTAGCTTGAGCCTCTAGATTGCACAGTGCCTAGTTTGGAAAAGTGAAATCAAGCCAAGGAAATGTTATATCTTCCTAAGGGAAGTGCGGAAAATGAGAAGATCTGAGAGATATTAATGGCTTGAGTATATATTTGACTAAATTTTGATGAAACAAGGCAAAGAAAGTGCATAAACCAAGTAAATGGGAAGAAAAACAAATCGGTGAGGAGAGTCGCCACAATGGCGACCATTGGTGCAAAAATGAGGAAATTGATGCGACACTTGTGAAAGGAGAATGATAACTTGAAACAACACTTATACAATCCAAAGAAAGTTAAAATTCCAGCATGTATGCAAATAAAAAATCAAAACAACACTCACACAACCCAAATGGGAAAAAGCGACAGAAAAAATGACTAAAAATGATAAGTGAAAAACTCACCCAGAAAAGCGACGACGATTGCACCAAAGGTTCCTTGATCTCCTTGTGAATACCATAGATCCAAGATTGAGTGTGATAATGAGATCTAGGGCCACCGATTACATATACTTGAGGAATTAAGGTTTATGATGTGCATGCCACAAATGAAAGGAAAAGAAACACATGGCAACATATTCCAAAATAGCAAGTGTTCCTCCTTTGGGTTACTAAAGATAGATCGCTATATTCTAGGGATACTTTTTATTTTCTTCTTTTCTAGGAAAACTTTCCATGCATATCGTCAGGAAGGATTATGCAGTTTCTGGGCTCAGCATTGCAATGCCTGTCATGACTCCGCAGTTTCCAAGCTCAAGTTTAACTTTCAGTGATGACTCCACAATTATAAACGTCAAGGTCAAATATGGCTCCATGAATTGTGCAATTTTTGGAGGTAAGCCTAGAACTGTTGTGCAAGACGTAGACAAGAGGTTAGCTTGAGACTTAGAAAAAATTTCTAATTGAAGAGCAAGTAAACACAATCATAACTAAAAGATAAACATCATTCAAAGCATAGATACCTGATAGCAATACAAGGTAAGGTCCTGTGAAAAGAAGTTAGGCTCCAAAATCTAAGCAATGGAAAAATTTTGGAGGGTGGTTGTAGCCGCTACAACAGGGCTTAAGGTTGATAAGGGAAAAGAATTGCAAGTTAAGGTTTTTAGAGTTATAGGGTTGTGTATTATATTAGAAGCTAATATTTAGTGGTTATAATTGTTATGATTTACAAAGGATAGACATCGTAATGTTAAGGTGGTGAGTGTGAGCTTTTGTAGGGCTTAGGGGTCAAAGTGTATACATAAGGGTTATGAGGGTTAGTGTTTTATGGGTTACAGGTTATAATTATTTGGAGATAATATTTAATATGTTTCAAAATTTATAAGGTTTATATGGGCCCATAATTAGGGGATAAGAGATGAGGCTTCATTGGGAGATTGGGAAGGGATATCATAGGTAACATGGTTATCTGTAATAGGTTACTAGCCAAGGGTTATAATAATTACAGGTCATAAAGACTATGGGTTACAATGTTATGGACCTTATATGATATAAATTATATAAAATATGAGTATGGGTCTAGAGATTAAATGGATTAATAATTGAAAGGTTAATTATTTGCATTCACTAGGTAGGGTTTAAGGGGGATAGATTTAAGGGTAATGATAGTTAGGAATGATATGCATTACGAACTAAGCGATATAAAGGTTAAAAATTATAAGGGTTTATGTATGGCGCCAGATCTTTGGGTAATGGAGATTAAAGGTTATTATAGTTAGTGGATATGTGTTAGAGTTATGAAGAAATACGTTTAAGGTCATAAGGATTAAGAATTTGTAAAGTTACTTATTAGGGAATATATTGGCATTTTGGGTTAGTATTTATAAGGATTAAGTTATAGGGGTTATTTTTTAGTATCTACAATAAATTGGCTGGGGGGGGAGGGAATTATGGGTTGAGTGGTTTAGGATTTCTATTTGATAGTGGTCATAAGGCCCTAATGTTTATAAGGTGTGGAAGCGATATGAACTATAAATTAAGTCTGATAAAGGTTAGGATTATATGGATTAATGACTATTGTTAATATTAAGGGATTAGAAGGGTTAAGTGTTAGTTGGTTAAGCGTTTATAGGGAGAAAAGGTTAAGGTGAAAAGTATTAACAATGATAGGATTTATATTTTATAAAGTTTGATGGTTTAGGATTAGCGTAACTTGCATTATTTTTGGTAGTTTTTGTAGGTTGTAGTGGTTATAAATGTTATGGATTATTTGGGCTATTAGTTAAGGGATGTATTGGTTGGAAGTGGATAATAATTTTAAGGGTTAGAAGTGATAGTTGTTAATTTTCTAGGGCATAGGTTATAAATAATTTTCTTCTTTAGGATAACTACTTTCAATGATTCAGATAGCATAAATTCCACATATCATTCATTCAAAGATCATTAAGAAATGATACAAAAGAGAATATCAACTAGTAAACCATGAAAGAGCAATATAAAATAACCACGAGAAAAAAGACATAGAAATTAGGCCTGAAATTAGACAAGAGACAAGGGGAAAACCCAAAAATTATTCCTTATGAGAGAGAGAGAGAGAGAGAGAGATTAATTAGTGCATCAGAAACATCACCTAGATAACAACAAAACCAATAACCAAGAGCAATAAAAATCCTCCAAGTCCTCTTTAAATTTGGCCCTCCTATTCTTCTTTCTCCTTCACTAGAACATAGATCTCAAGATACAAATTGATGCCTCAAATGAGGAGGAACCATATCCTTTATATATAATTCAAAAGGTGTTTGAATGGGTTCCTTATTGGGGCCCAACTAACTTGAATATTTTGGAGGGAAATTTCAAATTTTAAATTTCACAATTTATTCCTTTATTTTTCTCCATCATTTTGCTAGGGAAATTCCAACCGAAGTTTCCAATCTTCAACACTCACTCTTATCTAGGAAGTAATTTCTGGTTGCACCATAGATCTCATCTCGGTTTAAAAATGATGTCTCGATTGAAAACTAATGATAGGGGAGATTGATTTACCACAACTAAGTCCATAGAAATCATATATGACCTTGGTAAAGATCACACACTATGGTCTCGAGGTCAAGCTCCATGAACTAAAGGATCATATCATAGATCTCATCTCATCTTGGAAGAATGCTCAATAACATCAATAAGGGAGATCAATTAACCACAACCAACTAGATTATGGAATTCATAAATGATCTCGGTGAATATCACACACACTATGGTCTCCAGGTCAAGCTCCATGACCTAAAGGATCATATCATAGATCTCATCTCATCTTGGAAGAATGCTCAATAACATCAATAAGGGATATCAATTAACCACAACCAACTAGATTATGGAATTCATAAATGATCTCGGTGAATATCACACACACCATATGTCCACTGACTAACCCTCACCCAACTTGATCCTCAGTGATCAAGTGGTAGAACATTTTCATCCAACACTTAGGGAGATCAATTTACCTTAACCAATTCCATGTAAACCACATCCATATTTGGTAAATATCACACACACCTAAGTCTCCTCACCCACTATCCAGATGGATGGAAATCTCGATAAGCTTAACCATTTCACTATGGCCCTTGGTCAATAATGACACGAAGGTGATTTATAGGTAGGATGCATATTGGGGCATGTACTTGACCAATTCCATGGCTTCAAGGAGTACTCTCACACCCATGAGCCTCGTTTCTCATTTCCCCACCATGTCCATGTCTAGTCGAAAGACTAGGGGAAGAGAATATTCTCAATTTTCTCAATCAATAGTGTTCCCTCCAAAGGAGGGGTACATTCTCTTGCACTCCAAGTTGCTCTTTAAAGAATAAGAAATTTTATTTTTATAAAGGCTTAGTGAAAATGTATTCCAATTGCTCATCTCTCGAGATGTGTTGCAGCCTCGTTGCTCCTTTCTATACCATATCTTAGATATAGTGGTACTTGATCTTAATGTACTTCACTTGTCATGGAATATTGGATTCTCTGAAAGACTAATCCTACTTATATTTTCATAGTTTATCGCGACCATATCTAGCACATGATCAAATAACTTTGTAAGGAGGCTTTCATAGCCACACTTCCTCACAACTAATCATGATATCTACGATACACTCTGCCTCGATTGTACAGATCTCTGCTTCCTACTCATCCAGAAAATCATTGCTAATTAAAGCAACATCCTGATGTGAAATTTGGGTGTAACATTCTCAGCCCATCAATAACTATCTCAATAGAGTAAAATTATTCATGACAGACTTCAATAATATATCTGCAGGCAACAACATCTAGTTATTTAGTTTCAGTTTTGGCTTCTCGCAGAGGAAAAAAATCCAACATATAACAAGTGGCTTCTCACAGAATCAAATATCAACATATTTCTTATCAGCAAAAAATTTTCCATAGTTGAATCCATCAGATAATAAGAGGCTTCTCACAGAAGAAAACATCAAAAACCAACAAACAATAAGTGGATTCTTATAGAAGCAATCATTAACAACCTTCTTCACATCTCGACTACATTTCTAGCTTAAATTGTGCTACATGCAGTAGGATCATCCATGTCAAGCCCATAGGATACATCTAGTTCAGATAGAGTCAACAATCTCAAGGATCATGTGGTTTAATGAGCAAATCAGAGGGATTCTTCAAATCAACAAAGTCTTGCAACTTCTTTAATTTTTTCCTCAAACAAATTTTAATGAACTCACATTCCATTATGCCACAACCTCATTAGGGTTTTTAATGGGCTCGAGCCATACTTTTAATCTTACAATTATTCAATTATATTCCTCTTATACCAGACGAAGATGACCGAAATCCTTATCAGAAAAATAGTAGAAAAACCATGGGCTCATTTTCAAAACATTCAAATCAGCATCGTTCTTCAATACTTCTAGCTACCTTCATCATGGAGGTCACATGGGATAAAACATGCTACAATTTTTTTCTCCCTTCGATAACAAGGCTCATCCAATCATGGGTCTTCTTGTCACTTATTCTTCTATCTTTATTCATCTACTTCCAAAACCCTATAAATCGTCATTATGCACTTGCAAACCTCACTAGGAGGTCATGGAAGAACAAACATAGCCAAGTGGGATATAGAGGGACAAGAGAATCTTAATGAAACAATAATAGAAATAACCAAGTGAGTGCTTATATCTTGAGAGTGTGCCAGTTCCGTCTTGACCTTAGTCTTCTTGGGTCCAGTAAATCTTGTTCAACTCATCAAGGAGTCTACATCATCAAGGATTCCATATCATCAAGGAGTCTACATCATCAAGAATTCCATATCATCAAGGAATTCACATTATAACAAGTTCATATCATCGAGGATTTAATTATCAACATTAAAGAGTCCACATTGTTGATTTTCCATGACCTTCGGTCTCGAATAGAATCTTAATTTCTCTTACGCTACAAAACCAATAATATCAAAAAAAATTATTTGCACAACAGAATATAAACAAAAATAAATCACATATGCAAAAAATATAGACAACCTTTTGAAATTTTCAACCCAAATTCGTTATATTAATCCAATTGATATAATACAACACTTTAGGGATCTCGTACTAGGGATAATGACCCTCAATCATATACTAGTACAAGATACTCTAACCATATGGTTGTAATGCACTCTCTCAGCTCATCTAGGTTGTACCTTGTACCTTCTCTATCCTTCAGATCCCGATCTGTAGCTCCTCCCTCTATCAATGCTCCAAGTTCATTTGGCCATGGAACCTCGACTGTCAATCCGCTCACTAGTTAATCGTTCGTCCACCAAAAAATCAACACATTGAGACTCTTGTCGAGTTGTTCACAGCTCCACTTGTGAAAAAATCTCACTCTGCCCATTGCTACTCCTCATCTACTCAGGGACTTCAGCGCACTATGGTCTTCCTGCACTGCACCGATGAAGACCAACATAGGGCACAAAGGGTTTTCACATATCGTTGCAAGATGTCCATCTCCCATAATGAAAATGGGCAAGGAGGACTACCCATCATCTATTTTATAATTCCTTCTCCACACACAAGTCTCGGGCTCCACAACTGCTCCTCTAGTTCGTCAACCCTTGAGATCAACAACTACCACTTTAGCAACTACCTTTGTCCATTATGGTGTTTCACAGCGGTTTCCAACTTGGACACTATCGTGCTCTTCTCTAGCATACCATAAGTGACTAATCCACATTCACACTTGGCCCACTCTCACACTTCCCTTCAACAATCCACAAGTGATCAAGTCCACGTTGTAGCATCTGCAACTAGTTAGGGCATCCTCACACCTAGGAGACCCTTACACATAGCTTCCAACATACTTCTCATAAACTACCCATTTCTTCTACAATAGAGGCGCTACTGCACAAATCTAGGCTCCAATAATATGTCCTCACCTGGGACATCTATCCACCATGAGAGCTGCTCCTAGTTTTGATTTTTTAACACCCAAGACAACCCCAAAAAATGTCTCCCACAGGTTGCAAGATAAACTAATCCAAATTTGGTCAAAAAATTGTGACCCAACACACACAAGTTGCACCAATATGAATGCTTCAACTCTCTCTTTTAGAATTTGCTTTAATGGTGTAATTTTGGGTCTAGTTAGGGCACTAACTGAAGTCCCTAACAATCCTTAAAGCCACCCAGAACTACCCTCATTTTTTGCGGCTTCCCTTTTCCATCAAGCTCCAAATCCATGATGCATGTTCCTTGCACCAGCACCCTCAATTAGGCCTTGCATCCCTCTTTTCTTTCCTAAAAAATTCTTGCTTTGGCTTCTAGGGATTGCGACTTGCTACAACAGGCCTTCTCCTAGTTGCGACAGCCCTTCTTAAGGGTTTGCACCCTTCCTTTTTCCCCTAAGACAGACTACTCTCCCTCGACCTCCAAGAAAAAGCATGTGACACTCAAGGCATCACCTTGACCTCCTCAACGATGCCCCAAAACAATATTCTAGCCCTCGTTGTCCTATTCTTTCCTTGTTGCAGCTAGGATAGAGAAATCCGAGCTCTTCTCTTGTGTATTTATTGCACAAAATAATGAGTAAAATGACTCATCTCACCTCTGTATTTATACACATAGTAAGGGCTCTTTCCAACGTCCTCCATGATTTTTCCAACTATCAAGGAGGCTTACTAAACTTAATTCAACCTTAACTCAGATGGTGCCAACCCAACACTAGACTTCAAAAATTCACGACTCTTCAACGACAACTCAAAATCAGATGATTTTTGATGCATTGGATTCATCTTGATGAACATTATCATCCTCATCCATCACATGTTGAACACTTATCATGTTTTTGACCCAAACATCGATGGGTGCAAAACCCCAAGCTTGGGTTTCAATCCCACAAGCCTACTTGTCGCGCTTTTCCCTTCAATCCATGAACCCTAGGACTTGGATTACCTCCCAATATACACAAAAATCAACACTCCCTCTTAGCGAGGGAGGTACTTCCAATACTAGGAAGTAACCATCATCATCTGGCAATGACACAAACCCATATGGAATCCATCACTACAGCATACCCTATAGAATTAGCCCAAAAATCTCAGTAGTGACTCGACCTCATCACATCCAAACCTGAAGATCCCAAACCTCCATAGGGTTTCTCCCTCTTAGGCTAGACTCCCTCTGAGTCTACACGATCTCCACTACCTCAGTCCTGAAAGCACTCATCCTCCTGGATCAAATACAACTCTTGAAAATCCCTCCAATATTGGATATGCAACATCACAATCCGATGAATATTGTAGCCTATTGACTTGAAGTCCATTACATGAAGCCATCTCGATAAAAATTATCTTTTCCAAGCCAAATAAACCCTCAAGATGTCCCAACCATCCATGAAAAATCAATGGAAGTCCATGATCAACAATATTCCCTACAACAAACTATTGTTCACCAAGCTCACCACCAATCCACCAGAACTCCCAGCCAATATCATTGCCAAGCCAGTCAAGAATACATCCCTGTCTTCAGTTTAACCCTCTACTCCATGATATATACACCCACAACTCCCTCTGAGTTGCTTTGTTGTGCATACTCTGATTCACTGTCCCTAAAAGTAGATCGGACACGCTTTGATACCATGTTTATTTTCCACAACCTTGGGTCTCAGATAGAATCTTAAAATCTCTTACGCTACCAAACCAAGAATCTCAGCAGAACTACTTTTCATAATAGAATATAAACATCAGTAAATCACATATGCACAGAATATAGACACATTTTTAATTTTTTCAACCCAACTTCGTTATATTAATCCAACTGATATATTACAATAGTCTAGGGATCCCATATCAAGGATAATGGCCCTCAATTATCCACTAGTACAAGATATAAAACAAAATACTTTGACCATATGGTTGTAGTGCGCTCTCTCAAATCCTCTCGATCGTACCCTGTACTTGCTCGATCCTTCAGCTCTCGAACTGCATCTCCTACTTCTATCAATGCTCCAAGTCCATCTGGACACAAAACCTCGGTTTTCAATCTGCTCACTAGTTGACCATTTTTCCACCAATGTATCAACACATGGAGACTCATATTGATTTTTTCACAACTCCACTTATGAACAACTCTCAATCTTCCCATTGTTGCTCCTCATCTAGTTAGGCACTTCAGCCCATTATGGTATTCCTATGTTGCACCGATGAATACCAACATAGGGCACGAAAATTTGTCACCTATCATTGCAAGATGTCCATCTCCCACAATGAAAACGAGCTAGGAGGATTCCCCATCATTTGTTGTATAATTCCTTCTCCACAAATGATCCTCTGGTTCATCAACCCTTGATCTCAACAACTAACACTTTAGAAAATGCCTTTATCCATCAAGGTGTTGCACACCAGACTCCAACTTGGACACTATCACATTGTCCTCCATCATACCATAAGTGCCCAATCCACGTTCACACTTGGTCCACTCTCACGCTTCCCTCCAACAATCCACGAGTGATCAAGTCCACGTTGTAGCATCTTCACCTACTTAGGGAATCCTCACACCTTAGAGATCCTTACACATGGTTGCCAACAGACTTCTAATCAACTACCCTTTTCTTCTACAATAGAGGATCTATTGCACAAATCTAAGCTCCAATAATATGTCCTCACCTAGGACATCCATCCACCGTGAGATCTTCTCCTAGTTGGGGTTTCTTAACACCCAAGACAACCCCAATAAATGGCTCCCACAGGCTGCAAGGTAAACTTCTCCAAATCTAGTCAACACATTGTGACCCAACACACACAAGATGCACCAATTTTCATGCTTCAAATCTTTGTTTAAGGGTTTGCTTCAATGGTGTAATTTTGGGTCTGGTTAGGGCACTAGTTGCAGTACCTAACAATCCTTAAAACCACCTAGAATTACCCTCCTTTGTTTCAGCTTCCCTTTTCCAGCAAGCTTCAACTCCATGCTTCCTGTTCACTACACCAACACCCTCAATTAGGCCTTGCGGCCCTCTTTTCTTTCCTAGAACAAGAATGTGTTTGCTTCTAGGGCTTGTGGCT
This sequence comes from Pinus albicaulis, assembly GCA_034641835.2. Lineage (NCBI taxonomy): Eukaryota > Viridiplantae > Streptophyta > Pinopsida > Pinales > Pinaceae > Pinus > Pinus albicaulis. Next base: position 598,289,865 of record CM076584.1, read on the forward strand.
TGCTCCAACAATCCTTCTCCTTGTTGCGGCAACCCTTCTTAAGGGTCTCCACCCTTCCCTTTTCCCCCAAGACAGACTACTCTCCATCAGCCTCCAAGAACAAGCATGCGGCCCTCAAGGAAACACCTTTACCTCCTCAATGATGCCCCAAAATAGTCTTCTAGCCCTCGTTGTCCTATTTTTTCGTTGTTTCAGCTAGGGAAGATAAATCCAAGCTCTTATCTTGTGTATTTTTTTCACAAAAGGATTATTAAAATGACTCATCTCGCCTCTCTAGTTATGCACATAGAAATGGCTCCTTCCAATGTCCTCCATGAGTTGTCCAACTGTCAAGGAGGCTTACTAAACTTAAGTCGACCTTAACTCATATGGTGCGAACCCAACATTAGACTTCAAAAATTCATAACTCTACAATGAAAACTCAGAATCATATTATTTTTTATGCATCGGATTCATCTCGACGAGCATTATCATCTTCATCCACCACATATCGAAAAATTATCACGGTTTTGGACCAAACATCGATGGATGCAAAACCCCAAGCTTGGGTTTCAAGGCCACAAGCCTTATTGTGTCTCTTTTACCTCCAATCCTCAAACCCTAGGGCTTGGAGTACCTCCCAAGCTACAAATATTACATATCAAGGACATCAAAAGGTTCATATAACCATTAATAAATTCACATCATCAAATCATTATTGAAAAGATGACCTTGTCTACATCATGATCAAATATTACACATCATTAATGATGATAAATTAAATAAAATAAATACAATATAATTATCTTTTTATAACATGACAACTCCCTCTTAATATTTAGCCTCCTTAAATTCAACCTCCAAATCATACTCATCATCAACCTGTCATATCTTCTAGAAGCTAGGGTTTCTTCTTTCAAGGAGAAGCAATTAATTCATAATCCCAACCCCGGATATGGTTCTCAATTGCTTGGATTGCATTATTTTAAACTTCATAAGTTTCAAAATAAAAAATCCTAGGGTTTCACAAACCCTTGGGTTTACTTCTTCAAACCCTTTACTAGGGCTTTTCTACCCCAAAAATACTCAGACTTCCAAACCCTAGATTTTGCAGTTTCATCAAATCTCAAAATTTCAGCAATAATCTGATCAAGATTTATCCTCTTAATATTTTTTCCTTGCTAGAATTTGGTTTCAATATCCAAGGCTTCATGCGTATCATTCTGTCAATACCAAACTCTAAATTTTCATTAGATATTCATATGCCATAGGATCTTTGAAAAATATTTCAATATTCGTTTAAGGTCTTATAAACCCTAGATGTAATACTCATTTTGAAATTATTACAAATGCATTACCTTCAATTCTAGAATATATATATGTGTGTGTGTGTGTGTGTATAGAAATATATATATATATATATATATATATATATAGAGAGAGAGAGAGAGAGAGAGAGAGAGAGAGAGAGAGAGAGATCCTCAGGATGGCATACATTGAACACTGTCACAATGTTTACTGATCCTATAGGGTTCGCACATATGCCATAAGGTTGCTTGCTCAAGACAGAGAACACGAGCCACAGAAAATCCGCTTAGCTTCCACTAAGATCACATAGAATATAGGAGATTGCACAAAGATTTAATACATCACTCCTAAATGACCAAGCTTTATAGATGTTTTAAAGGCCTCGACCTTTTCTACACATATTTGTACTTGGATAGACTACTTCCACAGAGTTGTGAGACCACAAATATTCATTGAGATTAAGATTATTTGATTTGTCTTCTCCAGGTGTCTTGAACTTGCTTACTGAAACAAGTGCCTTAGATTTAATGGATGAAGGGAACTTGAATTTTTAGTTTTCAATGGCATACCACAGAGGGTCACTACTATCAATTGACTTAAAAATCTTGAAAGTGGTTTTGACCTCATTGAAATAGTTGATAGTGAAATCAATTCGGATCCCACAAATTTTGGATCAGATCACATACCCAAACTTTATCAGACTTTTAATGTAATGTGTTTCATATGGTCTTAGGTCAGCATGTATTCATAGAGAGTAAATTTCTCAAGTGGCTCTCATAATATAGAGAATAAGGAGCTCGATAAATCTGTCAGCTTCATATCACAATGGGCATCCCACCTTTGCACATGTCACTATTGAAAATATTGAGAGGGGGTGAATCAGTATTTCTTTTCAATTGTTATTATAACCAGTTAGATTCTACAAAAAAATAGAGAAATGAATAATTTATTATAGAAACAATTATAATTATCCTTTTACAAATGAATGAGTACAATGATTTCCAAGCACCAACTTCGACTTAAGGAGGTTCCGACCTCTAGGGCTTCGACCCTATTTTCTCAAAGGCACCAACCTTCTGTTTAGGATCTCCTGCCCCAATGACACCAATCCTTATCTTCTTCTTTATTGGATGACTGGTTCAAATATTCTCCATTGCACCATACCGCACCAACTCTTCTTCCTCACACTTCTTTAACAATTATGTCCCAGATTTTTCACCAAGACTTCTGCACTACACTAAGATTTCAATACCAGATTGTTGCAAGACAACTATATCACAGCTGCACCAAAGTTCCACACCATACAACACATATACTTCTTCACCACAACTTATAGCACGTATACTTCTTCACCACATCTTACCAACTCAATAAGATCTGAGCCACTTCAATTCCATAGATTACAAGTTTGAAAACAAGGTGGAGATATAAGTCTGAACCAGATTGACCATAGTCCAAAACACCTTAAAAAAACAGGTCTGAAAGAAATAAGGTGAAGATATGGATCTGAAACAAATTGAAGTACCCTCACTACAACCACACAGGTCTGAAGGCACAATTCAAAGAAAAAACACTGAGACAAGGTATGTTTGAGGCTCTAAAACAGGTATGAGGGTTTTGTTGTAGGTCTGAGTCAGTATGCACCATTTTGAAATGTTATTGCCACAGATCAACTCACTACAAGGAAAAGACCCTCTAGCAGATTTTTTTGAGGATCCCCTTATAAAAATACCCCAGACATCCATTTGTATCAAAGGTTACTAGAGGAGGTTGACGAGTGGAGGTTTTTGCAGATGTTTTTCTTTTGATGCACCTATCATCCTAAACTGCACCAGTGTCTTCAACAAGAGAAAGCACTGGTGTGCACAAAACATTGGCACACCAGGACATCATGCGACAAACCTGCCTGATGTGTCTTATTACTGTAGCACATCGGTGCTTTACAAATATCCCGCACCGGTGTGTCCAAAAACCCCGCACCAATAATGAAACATCCTAGTGTGGTCTTAAGATACCGTGCCGGTTCGCCTATAAAACCCACGCACCAGAACAGGGTTAAATAAAAAAAAATTACGGCCAAAAATCCGCATTTTTCACTTTTCAGTGCTCCAGAGCTCTCAAGCACCGGTGCAACTTTACCTTGTTTGAACCACCCTACGATCAGTGCTCCCATTGCACACACTGTTGCTGTCCATTTCCGACCATCTCCATTTTGAATTTTACAAAACGGTGGGAAAAATTAGTTTTGCAAATTATGCAACCAATATGCCTCCTCGACGGCCAAATGTATAGGTATTTTCCTTTTTTTTCCATAATTAAACCTTTTAGTGGATTAGTTTTGTAAATTAGCTTAAAATTCACCTTCTTTCAAAAAATAAAAAAATCTTGTGCGGTACGCTCGAGCCATTCGGCTCGCACCGGTTCACAGTGCTTCATGTAAATTTACTGGTCGCACCACCACCGATGCTAACAGTATCTGAATCGGTTCCGGGGCGGTACCGAAAGGTGCACCATGATTTTTTAAAATTTAAAAAAAGTGTGGTGTGGTCAGTAACCCGGCCACACTGTTGACCCTATAAAATAGTGGGAATGCGGTGCGTTGACGGAAATATCTGCCCCAGGGAGGGTAATTTTGGAAACCCACCACATTTCAACAATTCGACATGGTCAACGATGCGTCCTAGTAAAATACCGCACCATTGACTATGTAGTGATATCAGGACGGTAGTGCGCCGAGCAGACTATACGCCCCGGAGCATATAGTTTGGTTAGCGCACCGCCCTCCTGACACTAGTCCATGGTCAAATATGCAGTCGGTTATACCACCGCACCGTTGACTTTGGAACAATGCCAGGAGGGCGGTGTGTTGGAAATTTTCAGGTGCACCATTTCCGGTGCTCTGCAAACTTTTTGGTGCACCGCCTCCGGTGCACGACTAAAAAAATACGCACCGTTACGGATGCATGCCTGTTTTTTGTAGCACGCCAACTATTTTTTTTTCAAAAAAATTATATATGTATATTCCTAAATACATTTCCCATTTAACAAAATAATTGTATTTAATATGCCAATTATTCAGCGACGTGAAAGGAGAGAAGAGTGGGAACAACAACAACAACATGCAGACCAGTATAACATGGTTTGCCTGTCGGAGGCACAAGAGAGGAAGAGATATGTGTACCCTCGCGCTATTACAGCAACTACCCAGGGGCTCCTAAGGCAGGTAGGCCTCCTTAAGTTCTATGAGGAGGCTACATCCCTAAAGGGCCATGGTGTTTTTTTGCGACATCTTATCCGCGGGTGGAATGCCCACCTACAAGCTTTCCGGGTTGGTCCTAACCAGTGGTATGCACCCACTAAGGAGGACATCTATTTCATTACTGGCCTATCGAGGAGAGGGGTGGATTTTCCCTCGTTCTCAGAGGTTCCAGTTGACTATGCAGCAGGGAGTCAGTTGGTGTACTCCCAGAGATACATTAGCAGGGATATATTGTCTCCTTCAAATTTTCAGGTCTCCAGAGGTCAGTTATGTATTGATTCATTTGGTAGTGATGAGGTGAGGTGCCTCTCACTTCTAATTTTGACCATTTCACACAAAACCAGTGACGGGAAATGCATTAGTTTCCTGCTTTTATATTACGTTGATTCTTTAGTACAAGAGACATGACTTGTCAGGTGGTCTGCCAATTTTTGTGGCAGTTCTGTACAGCTTTAGATAGATGTTGTTCTCATGCACAAGGGAGGGTCAACTTCCCTTTTTATTCAGAGCTATTTTTTTTATTTTTTGAGAGGTTTCCAGAGACGAGGCCTGCTTTTTTCTGGCATCCTCATAGGTCGATGTTGCATGTATGGATGAACATGTGGGGACAGATGATGCCCAAGAGGGGCGAGACTAAGTTTTCCGTGAGGATATTGCATGATGCACTGGAGTTACTAGTAAGTATTGATGACCATCCCTTCGTTATGGACCCTTGTCCTTGTGTTGGTTTGGATTGGCAAGGGTGTGCCAACATCCTCTTCACAGATGATGAGCTGTAGGATGATAGAGGTAATATTACTGTTTTATTTAAATTTATTCTAACATGTTCTTTAACTTGTTTTTATTAAACTCTTTAATGAAATTTTCTTATTATTGTTGTGTACTTATATATATTTTGTAGACATTAGGTCTCTTGATGGCGATGAGAAGCCAGCACCACCAAATGATTAGATGTGTATCCTGATGACAATCAGGATATGGCAGATGCCGAGGATCATGAGGCCAGTGCAGAAAGACTTGATCCTACTAGTGCGTTGGTACCACCTTTTGCTAGGCATAGGCTTGACAGTATATTGAGGATGGAGTTTGGCGACCAACTCTGTGCATTGTTTTTTGAGGCGGGAGTCAGGCCTGCCACTATGAGAGATATACAGGCCGATGGTAGGCTGGTACATATGTGGAGAGGCATGCCACATGACATGTACAACCTGATGCAGAATGTCGTAGGAGCTACAACCTTAGTTATGCGGTTGAGGAGGGCCCTTCGACATTATAGGCATGGTCCAAATGCAACAATTCGATAGTCTGAGAGCAACGACGCATCATCCGATGATCATGATCAGGGGAGTGATCATCATTCACCTTGCGTCGCGCCAAATGAGCAGCCTGCAGCATCGACCAACAGTCATGATGGAGAGCAGGCTGGACCATCGGCCACATCGAGTCAGTAGCCCGCATCATCCAACAATACTCATGATCATGAGTAAGCTAGACCATCGACCATGTCGAGTCATCACGATGAGCAGCAGACAGTTGATCCTGAACAGCATGAGGCACCAGTACCAGATTAGTAGGCACGTGATGATCAGCATGTATATGAGCTTGTCAAGGCTGTACCATTGACTGAATAGGCCTCGACTGGTACTGCTATTGATGATATTGTATCACCAGCTAATATTTGGCATTTATATTATAATTGTATATTTTTGACATTATATATATATATATTGGTCCATGTATTTTATGTTCATGTTGCAGTTGTACTTAATTTACATGTTGGTGATCATCATGATGTGTATATTGTTAGGTCATTCTATATATGTTCATTTAATGTGTAGCTTACAGATAGATGTGTATGTGATAGCAGTTATTTGACATGAGATGTATATTTGATGTTTGTGTTGTGATAATGTTATACAATGCTAATTGTGTTTTGCTAGATGATCATGATCATGATGATGTTAGCGAATTTGAATGTGTTTTTTAGTCAAATATGATGTTTGTACAATGGTTATCATGATCGTGATGTTTATTAGTTAATTTAATATTAAATGATCATGATATTTATTAAATATTATGTCATGATTGTAATTGAAATTTAATTTTAATTGTATGTAAAATTGTAAAATTGTGTTTGTATTTGTAATTTTAATTTTAATTGTAATTGTATGTAAAAAATTTGCAAAATTTTAATTGTAATTGTAATATTTAATCTATTGTGAAATGATTGTAATTGTATATATGACAAATTGTAAAATTGAAATTTTAATTTTAGTTGTATGTAAAATTATAAAATTGTAATTGTATGTAAAGTATTTGTTAAATTTTAATTGCAATTGTAATATTTAATTTATTGTGAAATGATTGTAATTTTAATTTTAATTTTAATTCTATATATGACAAATTGTAAAATTGTAATTGTAATTATAATTGTATGTAAAATTCTAAAATTGTATTTGTAATTGTAATTGTAATTGCATGTAAAATATTTGTAAAATTTTAATTGTAATTGTAATATTTAATTTATTGTGAAATGATTGTAATTGTAATTTTAATTGTAATTGTATATATGTAAAATTGTAAAATTCTAATTCTAATTCTAATTCTATGTAAAATTCTAAAATTGTAATTGTATGTAAAAATTTTAAATTGTAATTGTAATGGTATATATGTAAATTTGTAAAATTGTAATTGTAATTGTAAATTCTATGTAAAATTCTATATTTGTAATTGTAATTGTATGTAAAATTCTAAAATTGTAATTGAATTGTAATTTTAATTGTAATTGTAATTGTAATTGTACTTGAAATTGTAAAATTGTAATTCTAATTCTATGTAAAATATTTTTAAAATTTTAATTGTATTACTGTGAGATGACTGTAATTGTAAAATAATAATTGTAATTGTAATTGTATGTAAAATTCTAAAATTGCAATTGTAATTTTAATTGTAATTGTATATGAAATTGTAAAATTGTAATTGTAATTCTAATTCTAATTTTAATTGTAATTGTATGTAAAATATTTGTAAAATTTTACTTGTATTAATGTGAAATTATTTTATTAAAAATTTTAAATTTGTAAAATTTTAAATAATTGTAAAATAATAAATCTAGAATAATATGAATTTTTGTAACATAATAAAGTTTAGAAAATAATGCAAATAAATTCATGTACTTTAGAATTATCATTATTTTATTATGATCTTACATACAAAAAAAAAGAACTTTATACAGTACGCCATTGTTTTTGAAATAATATTCTTTATAAAAAACCCATCTTAAAAAGTATAAATATTGATGAAATAACACATGTACCATATCACTCTCAGTCCTCATGATCACCCTCATTGTCTTCTAGCTCGCATGTCATGATAACACTATTGTTCTCAAAAATATGTTTTGATCTAGGGTCATGTCTCAATATGAACCACCAATCCCTATCCAACACATCTGGGTAAAAAAACACGTAGTTGCAGTGTTTGGGGAAAACATAGCGCTCCTTAGCTTCATCCCACATCTTTATAGATTTGATACATATTAGCATACTATCACGATCTTCCTTTACATTATTCCGATCAAAGGTGTCCCGCCACTTGCACCTAAAAATAACACATTGGAAAGAAGAGAAATCCACTTCAATGATCTCTTGTATCTTTCCGATGTAACCTAACGTCCCTCATACTAGGTTTTGATCACAGTGTCTAGATCGACTAGATTGATCGAACTCGAATTCCACTCCACAGTCTTGTGTGATGTGTCCATCATCGGCATTTTCTATGTGAAAATGGTGTCCATATGCCCACATAGATGAGAACAAATGCACCTATAAAAAAGTTAAAAAATCATAGTGTCATGTGTCTTATAATAACCTAACAGTTAAAATATGAAATACAGATGTAATTACATTTGAAAGGTGAATTATTAAGTTTCAAATGTACATATAAATTAAATATATTATTACTGAGTTGCTGCACCCAATCCCTACGTTTAGCGCATCCTCTTCAGCACGCGGGTAACAACCGGTTACAATGTATTTCTCTCTGACTTGGTCAACAACCCAACTGTTGGGGCATATTTTTGGCATATTTTATTTTAAATGATCGGGATAAGGCACACTTCTACCATTCAACCATCTTAATTATTTCCTGTCACTATTCCATTTCATCCTATTTTGTTCATACAATGCGACCCACGGTTGTGTCGCTTCGAAATTGTAAAGAACGAATTTATTGATTGCTTCAATTTCTGCATTCGATGATAAAATCAAACTGAAATTATATAGTACATAGAGATCAAAATATACATTATATCGAAGTTCAACATGAATATTTACTTTGTGTAAATTTGAAAAATTATAATTCGCTTACTCTTTATCAAGCATTTTTTTCCATTTGTTTGGAGCAACTCCCCTTCTCTTTTGTCTTCATCCCTTTCATCATCCCAAATCACTGCACCTGGTCTGTTGTCGATCTTCTTGACGTAATCATTGGCATAATATAAATATGCATATGATATGTACCCCTCTGCCATAGACCCCTTCGGGTTTTGCCCTTTATCAAACAAAACCTTTCAATTTCTTCATGTACCTCTCTAAGAAGAACATCCAACGACAAGAAACCACCCCAACTAATTCAACCTCATCTACTAGGTGGATTAGAAGATGAACTTGAAAGTCCATGAAACTCATCGGCAATTCCTTCTCAAACATACAAACAATATCAACTATCTCTTGACGCCACCGTGGAATGCTAGCCACATGAATCTCCTTTGACGTGATCCAACGTACAAATGAAGAAAATTTAGATATGGCACGTCCTAAGTCTTGAGTGAATTCATGTTTCACACACCCACACACGAATAAAGGATAATGACACTGCAAAGTTATAAACACATGCAATAATATAAGAAATTAGTTATGTTTTATGATCCCTGCATGGGATAAAATTCATGCTTTTGACATTATACGTACTCTTAGAAGATTCAAATGGTCATGCGATTTCAACCACGACAAATGGTCATCCACGGTGAATCAGCACCGTAGTGAAGACACGTATGAAGATTGCACTCTCACACCCATTATAATTTCCTTTTCCAAAGAAAGATCATCCTTTTTTTAAATCCATGGGACATCACCTTCTTTTAAATACCATGAATTAGAGGTACCAGTGCTTGCCTCTGATCCTGTACTTTCTAATCGTCTTGGCCAATGTTTCTTTTTAGTTTTTGAAGTAATAAGATCTTTCCTAACATCCAATGTGTCACTTTGTTTCAATGATACATGCCTCCATAAAGAAGATGAAACATTTTTAAATATATGCATGGGATCTAATAAGTGGGTTTTCTTAAGATGCTCCCAATTGGGTATAAAAAATGGATTTCCTTTTCATCCCATTGGGTAATTTCTCAACATCGGTGTCGAAGAATTATGAATCATCGAACATAGGCTCCCCATTTAATCGAACATTTCTATGAACTCCTTCTCCTTCTCTCTCTCATATTATCTAAGTCATTCAGCTGGTGTCGTTATTGGAGGCCTTTGGGTTCTCTCTCGTTTACCATTGAAAGCGAATGCTTCTCTTCTATAAGGGTGTTCTTCTGGGAGGAATACCCTAGAGAAATCATACACTAGCTTTCGTAGGTCCTTGGACCATCTAGCTTTCAGAGAAGGTCCACAACATTTACATCCAATATACCCTTTTGTTACAAGACCTGTGAGATTATTATATACAATTTATATGCATGGCACGTTAAGATATCATGAAGATCAGAACAATTACAACGAATTAAATAACTAATATGCGAAAGAATATTGTTACATATATAAACAAATCAATAAACATGTAATTTACCAGAGAAAACTCCTAAGCTTGGATAATCATGTGTCATGTAAGCACATTTGCCATACAACATGAAACTCCTCTCTGTTGCGATGGGTCTTGATACATCGTATGCATTTATCCCATCCCATAATTCCTTCAATTCATCTACCAGTGGTTGTAAGTAGACATCCATATTCTTCACTTGTCTTCTACTAGGGACTATGAGAGCCAACATAAGATGTTCATTATTCACAGACAACCATGGGGGGATATTGTTATTGATCACTACTATAGGCCAAACATAATAGTTGGTGTTTTGGAGGGAATATGGGTTGACGCCATCCATGGCTATGCTGAGTTGTAGAATTTGTACTTCATCCTTGAATTTTTCAAGCCATGTATCCTCTATATGCTTCATGTCTATTGAATCAGTTGGGATTCGCATAACTCCCAACTCACTTCTGTGCGAGGCACGTCGTCCTTGCAACATAGATAATTCTTTGCAACGAAAGAGCCTTTGAATCCTTGGGATTATAGGCATGTGCCTCAATATCTTAAAAGGAGGACCACGTGATTTACCCTTCTTTTTTTATTTATCATACATGTCATGCCCACATTTCGGACATATCGCTTTGTCTGCATACTCTTCTCTATATAGAATACAATCTTTTGGACATGCATAATATGATATGTACTCAACACCCAACATTTTCAACAATTTCTTTGCCTCTTCGCAGCTACCGAGCAAGACATCATCACTCGGAAGAACCTTATCTTTGAATAACCTGTAGTTGGTGATCATCACAGAAAATATTAAATGTACATTAATGTTGATATAATTATTAACATTCATAAAATTGACCATTTTTAATGTTCATTGTGTGATTATATTTCTCAAATTTATATAAGGGATGACTTTATGGTAACTTACCTCAAAATTTCTGAGAAACATGCATTTGACAAGCCAAACTTTGTTTTCAAGTTGTACAGTAACATCATTGTCCCCAACTAGGTATACTTTGACTAACCGCCAAGTCCAAAGAGAGGGGTGGTGGAAGAAAATTTAAGGCTTTCGAAAAAGGTGTCAGCGATATGAGCATCATCCCCTAGTGATCATCGTTTTGGAATGCATCTAACAACATTGTCTCCATGGCAATCATATCCCTTAAGTAATCATCCATACCAACCTCTATTTGATTGCCTCCATTGCCAGCTTGTGAAGAACTACTATTGTTGTAGTCATTCCTAATTGGTGAATCTGGACGTAGTGGGAATTGAATCGGTGGTTGATTCAACCATTGTTGGCATCGTTCCTCTCCGATTTTTTCTCTTAATTCAGCCTTCTCTCAGTTTGACATTGTCGTGGGGTACAACGGAAGACGGTAGGTAGGTCGTTCATCATCACTAGAATCCTAATAATTTCAAAAAATATATTTGAACATGATTAGTACAAAATCTATGATATCAATTAGTAAGAACATTGACAATGAATGATTAATTTTTTTGACGTTGAAATTAATAATTACATTAATATACCAAAAAATTATTATTTTCATCATAGTCCTAGGATTGTGGCTAGAAGATGCAATATTGTTACAATTGGTAGGGTGAAGCGGATGTCCATTTTCATCTACCAAATGTGCCTTGAGCTATGCTGCTCCTGATAAGAGCTTCCAAGTTTTTGGAGCTGTTTGATTATTTTGTGCATCTAAATTCGATTTTGATACTATATGAACCTGCAAATTTGTATGCATTATAAATTTTATTAAGCTTATTAACATGGATAAAAAACACAAATTCAATTAGATAATGAAAATATGAATAAAATTTAAAGTAAATATTATGTCTCGAGATGGATAGCAAGAACTCCACGATGGACTTTGAGAAATATTATGGAACGAGATAGATTTTGAAGAATTGTCCATTCGATATAATTATGGTATTTTCTCCCTGCATTTGAGAAAAATCAACAATAAATTTTAGCGCACACACCTAAAAGTAATTTCGGTGGCTTAAAAATGGACTTATTGTTATCAATGCTTATGTACAGATAACCGCATCGGTGTTGTTTTAGTTAGTACTATGCACCGGTGTCGTGTTATTAACGGACGCACTGGTGCAGTGTTATTAATTGACACACTGGTGACAAAAAGCCACAAATAAAAAAAAACGCAACTTTATTTTTTTTAAGTGAAAAAAAAACGGTAAATTGAAAAATGGACAGAAAAAATATTTTCAAAAATATAATTTCATAAAACAATTCTTTAAATACTAAACACTTTTCATTATTTCACTATTTTTGCAAAAAAAATCAGCCAGAGATTTGCAGGAGACATACCTGGAGCAAGAGAGCACGAGAGCACTGTGGAGCAAGGAAATACTTTTGAACAGAAGTATTCAGACAATTAGAATTCCAAACCTCTGGTGATTCAAACCTCGTAGCATAGAATTTCAAACGATATCGTGATAAAATTTATTGTTTTTTTTTACATTTTCTATAGTATTTTTTACGTAGTAAGTAAAAAAATTCAATTTGTTGTTTATTTTCAAAAACAATAAAATAAAATTTAAAAAAATCTTTTTTTACCCTAAACCCCTCATTCTTCTTTATTTTGCCCTTGCTTCTTCCTGTTTCTGTGATTTCAGAATTAGGGCTTTTCATTTTAGATTTATAGGGTTTGTATTGCTATATATATAACCCTATGACATCCAACCCACAGGACGACTTGCATAGTCGGATCCCAGTCCATGTCGGCCTTTGTGTGAATTTTTAAAAAACATAATTTTTTTAATCGATGTGCCCTACGTAACTTAACGCACTGATGCGTTGGCTTATTCCAATGCACCGCTCATGTACTGTTTGATAAAAAATAATAATAATAATAATAATCTATGCGCCATATGTAAAATGGGGCACCGGTGCGCTATTTCATTATAGCACACCGCTCACGTACTGTCAATGCAAAAACAAATTTTTATTTTGTGTTAATCGGTGCACCATGTAACATATAACGCACTGGGTCTCCTAGTTGACAGAAAGCACCATACGGTAGTCCCTTGTTTGTGTGGGGAATTTATAAGAATAGGCTGTACCGCCCCCTCCACGACACCATATGCTACAAAAACTAACACTAGACGATTTTTATTATTTTTTCTGTGTTAATCGGTGCAGTGGTTAATATGTAACGTACAGGTGATCCTTGTTGACATAGAGCACCATACCGTGTTTATTATATTTGGGCAGTGCGTTTATAAGACCACCACGCACCAACGTCGGTGGGTACACCATGAAAAGCGCACCGGTTTCTTGATATTTTTTTTTTTACCTGAAAAGTTGAAAATTTATTTATAAAATATATTAATGAATGATATGGTACGGGTTTCCTATTGATAAAGAAATGGCTGACAAGAGATCAAGTAACAAAAATACTGATAACATATCAAGAAAAGAAAAAAAAGAAAGTTCTTTGTAAATTCTTTACAAAAAGATTATTTTTGAACTATATATAAGTTTAACTAATATGTATTGTTTATTGTGTATCATGTAGAGCCACAAAATGATGAAGCTCGATAAGATTATTTATGATCTAGGACCAGAAGAGCGTAAAATCTTGATGGAAAATTTGCAAAACGATGAATCAGGTGAATGAAAAAAACACTATTGATCCAATATGAGTTTCTTTTTTTAATTTCCATTAATAATATACTTAAAATTGTTAGATAACATGTTTCAAAAAATCTATTAATAGACATCTATTTAATGTTCTATAGGGACCAACAACTCAGAAAAGGAATGTTGTTCTAAGAAAAGAAAAAAAATAGAACATGCAAATGAAAATGAATTGCTCCTTAGCTCATCTGGAGTGGTGTTGGAGGTTAACGAAAGGGGGAAAAAATTTCACAAAAGTTTGAGGGATCTAGTGGAACGAATGTATAGACATTATTTCCACTTACAATACAGAAATCAATCCAATGATTCCAAGAACCAAATTTTATCTAAACTACAGGAAGAGTTTCTAGAGAATTGGTCAATGAGACATGTCAAACTTTTAATGGAAAAAACTTACAGCAACAAAAAGGAAGGAATGAAAAATTAATATTCCTTTAAATGTTTTTTCTAGAATTATTTATAAATATAATTTATAAATATCACTTTTGTTATCTTTACTTTTCATATATCAATATAAAAATTAAATAGTTTATTGTCATGTTACATTTTTAGGAAGATGATGAAAATCTCAAAAGATGAACGAGCTGATATCAGAAATATGCTAGTAGGAATGTTCAAAAGGGTGTACAAGGAGATTGTCAAAGAAATGGACAAAATTGCATTGCAGGAGGAGCCATCTCAACAACAATGTGCTTCAAATGTAATATGTAATCATTGAATTTTTCGATCATTAGATACAATAAATAAACAATTTAGTATTAAATATTAATTTTCAAGTATTTTCTTGCAGAAAAGAAAATAAAATGTAACCCATTCAACACATAAAACAGGACGACAAGGAAGAAAAGGGTTGATATCTAAGTTTGTGAGTAATTGTTACTTCCTTATAACAACTTAACTAGATTTCATTTTTGTATATTTTAAGTTTTTTTACAGAAATCATCATTGAATGTCTTCAAACAGGTGCTAACATACAAAGAAAAACCATCAGACGAATTGATTGACATTGGGTTAAATATGGGTTGCGAGTATATGTTGGCATATCAAAAATTAATTGTGGAATTTGTAAGCATATATCGATCTTGTTTTTCTTAGCTCTGTCTATAATTAATAGAAAAAAAAATGTTTTATATTAAATATATGATTTGTTATGGGGTATAAAACTTGCAGGAAACAAAGTATGAAACTGTGCCAATAGATGAAATCTTGAAAGATTGCATACTACATGGTTTTGAAAGAATGTGTATAGTTCATGAGTCAATTGTTGCTATGGTACGTCATTTCTTTTCGATTTAAATTCATGTATATTATTCAATATTTCAATTTTTATCATTCTCACAAATGTATATACACTCATTACAATTTATTTTTATGTTTGTAGATAGAAGGTGAAGAAGAAGAAAAAAATCAACACCATGAACAAAACAATCTTAAAAAAAACCTAATTCATGGAAGTAGCTCGAGCAGTGATAGCAGTTCAAGTGAAGAATGATGATCATTATGTTTGGATATCAAAGAAAGGTGTTGTATTTTTTTTGAAAAAAAATTCTTTGAAATCAGACATTTTGTTTAATGTAATGGACATAGTGTTCCAATTGAAAGACAAAGGGATACCAATAACTGTCCCATTTTGTATGACAAAGATTGTCTTATATATATATATATATATATATATATATATATATATGTTTTAATTTATTCTTTTGCGTTCTCCATTGTTGCTGTGAAATGTAACACCACATCTGATTAAATTTATGGATGATTAAATATTATAATGAAGAGATGTGAAATTTGATGATATGATATAAAAAATTAATCCAAACATCACATTCAAATGCACTAATAAAAATTTAATTGATATGAATATTGTTATAAGATATGTGTCATCTTTTGATGAATAATGAATTTTAAAAAATCACAATAATTATGATATGATATAACAAATTAATCCAAACATCGCATTCAAATGCATTAATAAAAATTTAATTAATATGAATAATGTTATAAGATGTGTCGAATTTTGATGAATAATGAAATTTTAAAAAATCACAATAATTGCACTGTCACAGGTCGATGTTTCTAAAAAATAAAAAATGAACATTGGTGTGTGTCAGTTATTGTACACCGGTGCATTTGTATGATACAGCACACCGATGCGTTTCTACGACCTATGGGCACTGCACAAATACCAATACCAATTATAAATCTTAGTGTGTTTGTGCGATACTGCACACCGGTGCATTTATGTGAGACTATGCACCGGTGCATTTGTACGACCTATGGGCACCGCACAAATACCAATACGAATTAGAACGATCAGTGCGTTTTTCTGATACTGTGCACCAATGTGCTTCAATAAGACTACGTACCAGTGCGTTGATACGACATATGGGCACCGCACAAATCTCAATATGAATTAGAATGGCCCCATGCGTTGTATCACCTACAGTGCACTCGGTGCGGTTGTATACCTTTACGGCCCGGTGCATGCACCTTCGACTGCCTCAGGCCAACCATCTATATGACACGCACCGGTGCATTCACACCTTAATAGCACACCAATGTAAAAAACATCCGTAATAACCTCTGGTCGCCCAGTTTTTTTAGTTGTGTTGAAATTTCGTTAAAAGCTCTGCCAAAACCTCTGTTACCAAAAACGTATGTTGTAGCAAATGTTATTTTGACAATTTTGGCCAATTTTATAACACTAAAAACCTCCTTTATAACCTCCGCTAGAGGGTCTTTTCCTTGTACTGACTGAAGTTTCGACACTTTT
The DNA here is from genome assembly GCA_034641835.2 of Pinus albicaulis. NCBI lineage: Eukaryota > Viridiplantae > Streptophyta > Pinopsida > Pinales > Pinaceae > Pinus > Pinus albicaulis. The sequence continues at coordinate 598,306,677 of CM076584.1, forward strand.
AACACCCTTCCTCGCTTTAATAATTTTGTAGAGAAATCCAAGAGAAGGTGTAATAATCTGAGCTAGATAATATGTGTATTAATATATTTTGTTTAACTTCACCTTCCTGAAAGTTCACGAGTTGTGACCCTATAGCTCGTTGTTCTCCAAGTGTGATCCAGCTGATGATAAAAAGTAAAGGTTTAGTACTATATTTATATGGTTCATTATGTGCTTAAGATGAAAAGACATGTCTTCTTAGGGAAAACCAACTTGAGAAGACGTTTAGGTCGACTTAATGACCAGACAAATTTCCTTAACTTAAAAAATTCATATTTCTCATAATACTTGGAGTTTTGGGCCAAGTGATAGCTCATTAGAAAGCTAAAAATATGCTCTAGAGGACGGTGAATGTCTCATAGATAAATTATTCCTCTAAGGTGGTGAAAATTATTTTTTAATGTTACCAGTCATTTATTAACGTCGAAATGGAAGAGGAAAAATGATTTTGAGCGTTGGGCTTCTTTATGGTTTGATTTATTCATTGTTTTCCTTCTTCATCATAGGGTTATAATGAAATCGTCAATGTCATCAATCCACCATGCCATAATCATAAGAAGCATCAAGTCCTCATGTAGTCTTCCATCATCCAGATCACCAAAGGATATTATCTAGTCCTTCAACAAGTATGGTCATTCATCAAGATACATTTATGACACTTCATCATCATCTAGCATCCTATATTGACATCAATGACAACCTAGATTAACAATACCCCCCTTTTTCATTGATGGAAATATTCCACCTTTTTCTCCCCCTTTGACATCAATGGAAAATGGGGTGCCAATGTACTCCCCCTGTCATGTTTCTCCCCCTATTACGTTTTTCCTTTGTTTGATTTATTTTTAATGTGATGCAAGAGCAATAACCCCCATATTTTGGCAAAGATATTCAAATAGTTCTCGCAGTAGAGGTTTTGTGAAGATATCTGAAATTTTATCCTTTGTATTAGCATATTCCAACTTGATATTCTGTTCAACAACTTGTTCATGGAGAAAGTGGTATTTGATTGGAATATGTTTGGTCTTTGAGTGCATCATTGGATTCTTTGAAATACTGATGGCACTAGTGTTGTCACAAAAAATAGTAATTGGTTGTTTAGTTTCTATGTTTACATCCTTCAAATCTTCCTTCATCCATAGTATTTGTCTACAACAATCAACAACAGCTATATATTTGGCTTCAGCTGTAGAAAGAGATATAGATGATTTCTTTTTCTTAGCCAAGATACTTTTTCGATCATCCACACTTCTAGCCCAATCAGCATCGGAGTAAGTTGTCGCAATAAGAGCTGAGCTCTTAGGATACCAAATACTGAAATCAGCAGTTCCTTTCGGATATCTAAGTATTCTCTTCACAACTGCTAGATGGGATTGTTTAGGACTTGACTGAAATATTACTACCATTCCCACTGCTTGCATAATATCTAGTATTGTAGCAGTTAAGTATAGGAGAGATCCAATGTATAGGAGAGATCCAATACAAAGATTCGCATCTATGAGAGGGGAATCATCATCTTTACTTAATTTATAATCTGTCGCCATCGATGTGCTCATAGGTGCACAATATTCCATCCCATATATTTTGAGCATGTCTTTAAGACATTTTGCTTGAGATATAAACATGCCAGTTAAGTATAGGAGAGATCCAATGTAAATATTCACATCTATGAGAGGGGAATCATCATCTTTACTTAATTTATAATCTGTCGCCATCGATGTGCTCATAGGTGCACAATATTCCATCCCATATATTTTGAGCATGTCTTTAAGACATTTTGCTTGAGATATAAACATGCCTGCAGTGGTTTGAGATATTTGTAGCCCAAGAAAGTAATACAGCTCACAAAACATTGACATTTCGAACCTTCTGGACATATTTAGAGCAAATTCATGGCTCATCTCATCATCATTGCTGGCAAATATTAGATCATCAACGTATACAAGGGTGATCAGAATTTTTTCCTTGTCCATATTCATGTAGAGATTGCTACCTGGTACTCCCTTTTTGAAACCTTCTTGTTGCAGATAGTGATCCAACTTTGCATATCATGCTCTAGGGGCTTGTTTTAACCCATACTAGGCCTTCTTCAGCTTGCATACAAAGTATTTCCCTTCGGTAAGATCAAATCCTTCTGGTTGCTCCATGTAAAATTCTTCCTTGAGTTCTCCATTCAAAAATGTTGATTTTACATCCATTTGATAAACCTTGAATCCTTTTGAGCAAGTAAATTCCAAAAACATTCTTATATATTCCAATCATGCCACTAGTGCAAAGGTTTCTTTGAAGTCAATTCCTTCAATTTGGGAGTATCCTTTGCAAACAAGCCTCGCTTTATTTCTGATAATTTGTCCATCCTCATTCATATTGTTTTTGAATACCCATTTTGTTCCAATTATATTTTTATCTTTTGGGTGAGGAACTAGCTCCTAAGTCACATTCTTTTAGATTTGAGACATTTCTTCTTCCATGGCCTTTATCCAATGAGGATCTTTACTTGCTTGAGAAAAAATTCTAGGTTCTATTAAAGATAAGAGAGCAACATCATATTTTCTTGGAGTGTTTGTCATTCTTCTTCGAGTTTGGATTCCTTCATCTATATTCCTGATAATATGTTCTTCTGGATGATTTTTTTGAAGGAATTTGATCTTACAACGAGTTTGAGAAGGTTCACTTTGAGGTTCTTCATCCTTTTATTATTTTTCAGGTTCTTCTTCTCTTTCTTCAAGGAAGGGCTCAACTTCATAATCTTCAATTTTCTTTTCTGGAAGGGCTTCATCAATATTTACATCAATGTTTTCCACTATTTTTCGTAGATGGTCCTTGTAACATTTGTAACATTTTATCCTTGTGGAATATCCAAGAAATATTCCTTCATCAACTCGAGAATCAAAGTTTCCTGGTGAGTCATCATTGATTTTTATGAAGCATTTGCTTCCAAAAATCCTAAAATATTTTACTAAAACATGCCTTACTTTCCATAATTCATAAGGATTATTTTCATTATTTGGTCTAAGTTGGGTTCGATTTAAGGTATAAATTGTCATCCCAACTGCTTCTCTCCAAAATTATGGTTGCAAATCAGCTGCTAGTAGCATTGTCCTTGCCATTTCTTGAATGGTTCGGTTCCTTCTTTCAACTACTCCATTTTTCTTAGGTGTCCTAGTAGCGAAGAGTTATCTTTCGATTCCATGCTCTTTACAAAATTCATCAAATTAATTTGAGGTGAGTTCTCCTCCTCTGTCCATTCTAAGAAATTTAATCGTAGAATATTTATCATTTTCAACGAGAGCTTTAAGATTCTTAAAACATTCAAATGCTTCGGATTTATATTTTATGAAATATACCCACATCATTCCAGTATAGTCACCAAAAAATAAAGCAAAGTACCTTTCACCTTGAAGAACTGGACTTCTAGTTGGCACACATAAATTTGTATGAATGATCTCCAGAGGTTTTGATGTTGAGAAATCCTTAGTTTTGTGGTTGGTTCTAGTTTTCTTTCCATGTTGGCATGGGCCACATACAACTTGATTTGGATTGAACATCTTTGGAATATCCCTTAATGATTTAATCTTGTTGAAATTTATCAATTTATCAAAACTTGTATGACCCAATCGCTTGTTCCATAACCAACTTTCATCTATTTGACCCAAGTAAAATTTATCTCCTTGGATTTTTCTTAGAATTTAAACGTTATCTGGTGTTCTTACTCCTTTTTTCATAAGTTCTCCTGAGGATGAGTCTCTTATTTCACGATTTTTTGTACTAAAGACAACATTATGTCCCTGGTCACAAATTCGGCTAACACTTAATAGATTGTGCTTGAGACCTTATACCAGCAAAGTATTTTGAGCCTTTCCTTGTCCATTAATGAGAGTAGCAATTACTTTTCCAGTGAACTTAGCATATCCACTTCCAAAGGATACATTTCCGTTCTTTTTGTTCAATAAGATATACTTATTTTGATCACTTGTCATATGCCTTGAGAATCCACTATCCATGAACAAATGATTCTCATCATTATGAGCACATAGAGCTAGACCACATTTATCTGTATTGAGATTCACCTTTTTAGCTTCCTCCTTTTTGAGTGGGAAATTTTTCTCATTATGACCATAATTATTACATAAAGAGAAAATTGGATCAAACTTAGCCAAAGGATCAAAATAATTGTAAGTCTTGATTTTTCCTTGCTCTTTGGGACCACGTAGTTTGTTTTCTTGATATTTCAATCATGGTGCTTCATTCTTATGAGCCTTGCAATGCTTAGCTTGATGACCAAAGTTATTGCAATAGTGATAATACCCAAGCAAGATAGTTTGGTACCTATTGTAATAGTCATGACCTGAATAAACATTCTTCCTTGGAGTTGATCTTCCTTCATATCTTGGATTTGAGATGAGCCTTTGCTCTTGGCAAGATGAATTTTTTTTCTTTTGGATGGCAAGCAAGTGTGTCGGCATAAATTCTTGCATTATCCTTAGTACTTGATGATTCTCCTTTGAAACCAATACCAGATTTGTCATATTTAGGTTTTTGAATGTTAAGGATGTTATCAAGTGCTTTAGAGCTTTATCAACTCCTTTTAACTTGCTCCAACTCCTTTCTTAGAGATACTATTTCAGCTTCACATTTTTCACAAATGTCTTCTTCTTCTTTTAGCTTATTGTTCAAGAAGTCTTCCCTTCTTTTTGCTTCCTCTTTTTCTACTTTGAGAGAAATGATTTTCTTTCATAAATTATCATTCTCTTCAATGGCACTTATCAATAATTCATCCACATTTCCTTCACCTTCTAGTTATGAATCATCATCATTTGTGAATGCCATGAATAACACTTCTTTGCTTCCAACAAAGTCATCATCTTCATCTGATTCATCATCTCCTCTATTGTGGTGAGGGAAATTTCTAGTTAATTTCTTCTTGATGACTACAAATGCATCTTCATCAGACTCATCTTGTTTGGAGAAGAATTTTTTCTTATTAAACCCTTTATTTTTGTATGTCGTTATTTTAGAATCCTCCTCGTCATCACTATCATGTTTATGAGGACATTTTGCAGCATAATGACCTATTCTTCCACATTTGAATCAAATAAGAGGGTACTTACATTTTAGCTTAGATCCCTTATTTACTCTTCATACAAATTGAGCTAATTCAGTTTCATCATCAAAGTCATCATTGTTGTTGTTCCATCATTTCCCCTTTTCGTTGATTTTAAGGCTTTGAATGGTGCTTCTTTGGAATTTGGAGGTCCTTTCCTCATCTCATAAGAAATGAGAATTCCATGAAGTTCATCCATCTTGAGAGTATCTAGGTCCTTCATTTCTTCTATGGCACTTACTTTGGAGTCAAATATGTTAGGAAGATATTTCAGGATTTTTTGAACAATAGTGCTTTCTTCAACATTTTCTCATAACCCTTTAAGAGAGTTAACCACTTCAACTACTTGGAGAAATTATGATGCAATATCTTCTTCGTCATCCATTTTCATACCTTCGAATTGACTTCTATAAGTTTGAATCTTTCCTTCTTAACTTTGGAGTCCCCGTCATATAGCATAATCAGATTATCCCATATTTCTTTGGCCGAGTGACAATTCATGACTTTTGTGACTTCAGAATCAGAGATTCCTCTAGAGATGGAATTTAGAGCTTTGGCATTATAAATGTAGGATTTTCTTTCCTATGGATCATTTGGAAGACTGGAGGGATATTTGTATCCATTCAGGACATAATGCCATACTTCAGGGCCAAGGGACATTAAATAGTAGGACATCCTCTTCTTCCAAAAACCAGAGTTTGTTCCATCTAACATGGGCATTTTCCCTGTCGCTTCTATGTTCTTCATTGTGTCTAAGAATCCTTCTTCCAGTTGTTAGGTTGATAATGAAAATGTTGGATCTGAAACCAATTGTTGGAAATACTGAGAGGGGGCTGAATCAATATTTATTTTCAATTGTTATTATAACCACTTAGATTCTACACAAAAATAGAGAAATGAATAATTTATTATAGAAACAAGGATAATTCTCCTTTTACAAATGAATGAGTACAATGATTTCCAAGCACCAACTTGGACTTAATGAGGCTCTGACCTCTAGGGATTCGACCCTATCTCCTCCAAGGCACCAACCTTGTGTTTAGGAGCTCCTACCCTAAGGACACCAATCCTTCTCTTCTTCTTTATTGGATGATTGATTCAATGATGCTCCATTTCACCAATCTTCACCATACTGCACCAGCTATTCTGCATCACACTTCTTTATCATTTTTGTCCCAAAGTTTTTACCAAGACTTCTGCAATGCACTAAGATTTCAATACCAGAATGTTCCAAGAAAATTATATCAAAACTGCACCAATTTTCTGCACCACATAGCACCTATACTTCTTCACTGCATCTTACATCACCTATACTTCTTCACCACAGCTTACCAACTCAATAAGATCCGAGCCATTTCAATTCCACGGATTACAGGTCCGAAAACAAGGTGCAGATATAAGTCTAAAACCAAATTGACCATAGTCAAAACTTAAAAACACAAGTTCGAAAGAAATAAGGTGAATATATGGATTCGAAATAGATTGAATTACCCTCACTACAACCACACAGTTCTGAAGACACAATTCGAAGAAACAACACCAAGACAAGGTATTTCCGAGGCTCTAAAACCGGTCCGAGGGTTTTTTTTGTAGGCCTGAGTCACTATGCACCAGTTAGAAATGTTATTGCCACATATCAACTGAAGTTTCAACACTTTTAACACCCTTCCTCGCTGTAATAATTTTGTAGAGAAATCTGAGAGAAGGTGTAATAATCCGATCTATATAAGATGTGTATTAATATATGTTCTTAAATTTCACCTTCCTGAAAGTTGACGAGTTGTGAACATGTAGCTCGTTGTTCTCCAAGTGTGATCCATCTGATGATAAAAACTAAAGGTTCAGCACAATATTTATACAGTTCATTATGTTCTTAAGAAGAAAATACATGTATTCTTAGGGCAAACCAACTTGAGAAGAGGTTTAGGTTGGCTTAATAACCAGATTGATTTCCTTAACTTAAAAAAATCATAATTCTCAGAATACTTCAAGTTTCGGGCCAAGTGATAGCTCATTAGAAAGCTAAAAATATTCTCTAGAGGATGGTGAAGGTCTCATAGATCAATTATGCCTCTAAGGTGGTGAAAAATGTTTTTTAATGTGACTAGTCATTTATTAATGCAGAAATGGAGGAGGCAGAATTCTTTTGAGCGTTGGGCTTCTTTATGGTTTGATTTCTTTATTGTTTTCCTTCTTCATCATAGGGTTATAATTTCATCGTCAATGCCATCAATCCACCATTCCATAATCATAAGAAGCATCAAGTCCTCATATATTCTTCCATCATCCAGATCACCAAAGGATATTATCTAGTCCTTCAACAAGTATGGCCATTCATCAAGATACATGTCTGACACTTCTTCATCATCATCTAGAATCCTATATTGATATCAATGAAAACCTAGATTAACAGTCATAGAGATAGTGAGACATAACAAACCTCTATGTTTCACACATGTCACAGAACATGCACAAACCTCTGATCTAGGATAAGGAACATATAAGAATCGAATTATTGCTTATGCTTGCCTGTTTTGTTATGTATGATATTCTTCTTCTATAAATAGAGAAGTATTAAAAAAAATACTCATACAAACTCGAACCATAGAAGAATTTTAGACTAGGCTCTAACCATAATCTTCTATATATATATATATATATATATAGTTTGAGAGCCTCCAGATTGCATACATTGAACACAGTCGCAAATTTTACTGATCCTAGAGGGATCGCACATATGTCACAAGGTTGTTCGCTCAAGCGAGGGAACACAAGCCATAGGAAATCAGCATAGCTTCCACTGAGATCACATATAATATAGGATATTTCACAAACATTTAATACATCACTTCAAATGACTGCTTTATATTTATTTGTGTGTTCACATTTTCTACATATTCTTACTTAATAGACCTACTTCTCTCAAAGATTTTTTATAATTGCTGCAGATTCATTATGACGACATCTTTTCATTTGTCTTCCTATAAATTTAAACTTTTTTATGTAAATGTATGCCTTGTATTTAATGAATGTAATTTGAAATTTTATTTTTTGTCACATGCCACATAGGTCACTACTACCAATTAATTTTAGAATGTTTTGAAACTCGTTCGCCCTCATTTAAAGAGTCAATAGGTGACACTTAATTAGATCCCACAAATTGGGATCATATCATCAAATTGCCTTTAATGTCAATATTTTAATGTAAAAAGTCATATGGGTCTTAAAAGCTATAATAGAATACAGAGTAAATTTCTCAAGTATCTCTCAGAGTATATAGAATAAGGAGCTCAATAAATCTATCAGTGCATCATATCACAATGGGTGTCCCACCTTCACACATGTCACAGAGATAGTGATACATAACAAACCTTTGTCCTTCACACATATCACATAACACACACATTTGGATTAGGAGTCACATAATGCAGAGATATATAGCGCCACAGGATTTTGAATTTTCCACATGAGATATTTCAACAAATTCCATATGCATGAATCACCACAGAGAAGCACACATAAACAATATATTGACCTTTAACCACATAATCAGATCTCTAGAAAAAATACAAAGGATGTCTTAAAGTGCGTTAATAACTCGCATTCCACGAGGAAGAGGAGCCTTAGGAAATTTAGTTGACATGGAAATAATGTTCCTCTAGGAAGATCACATACAATACCATAGAGAGGATTGTGGAACTTCATAATAAAATACAGAATTCGCCTTCCAGATTAGCTTGAGTGAAGGCATAATTAGATATATGCTCGGATAGGTTTATTGAAGGTTCGCATTACAAACCTTTGGACTTTACCAAAAAAGAAAAATTTGGATCATCTTGCAGAGCAAGGATGACTTGATTTATAGAATTAAGGCTAAAAAAACTTCAAAACAATTGAACATACTTCAGATGCTTTATCTCATAGATAATTCAAAGAATGATGAATTAGGTCTTGCATAGAATTTTCACCAAGTTCGTAAATGTAGAGCCTTAGAAATCACGTGAAATGCCATAAACAGTTCACACAACTACATAGAATACATCCACGTAGGTAATAGATTCGCATGAATGGAAGGATAGTGACACAGATACCTTAGATAATACTAGACTAGACCTTTGGTTACTTCGGCCTTATTTCAAACTTCTGCACCTATCTCAGTTTATACCTCCATAGGGAGTACAAAATTAGAGGGAAATGATTTAAATTTTCACATAAAATAGGTTCCTTCGTGACCTCTCTTCAATGCCCCCCAAGCTCTGATACCATGTTAATTTTCTATGGCATCGGAAATAATTTTGTTCTATATGATCACTACTTTTAATGATTTAATTAGCATAAATTCCGCATAACATTCATTCAAAGATCATTAAGCAATGATACAGAAGAAAATATCAACTATTAAACCATGAAAGAGCAGTTTAAAATAACCATGAAACCATGAGACAAGAGACATAGAAAATAGGCCTAAGGCCAGGGAAAAATATACAAGGGGGAAACCCAGAATTTCTTCCTTATGAGAGTGAGAGAGAGAGAGATTAATTAGTACATCAGAAACATCACCAAGATAATAGTCAAACTAATAACCAAGAGCAAGAAAAATCCTCCAATTCCTTATGAAATACGACCCTCCTATTCTTCTTTCTCCTTCGCTAGAACAAAGATATCAAGATACAAAATTATGTCTCAAATGAGGATGAACCTTCTCCTTTATAAAGAATTAAAAGAGGGGTCGAATGGGTGCCTTCTTGGGGCCCAGCTGACTTGAAATCACATCTAGCCGAATTGAATATTTTGGAGGGAAAATTCAAATTTTAAATTTCACAATTTTTTCCTTTATTTTTCTCCATCATTTTGCTAGGGAAAATTCTAGCTGAAGCTGCTAATATTCAACAATAATGAGATGGGTTATGTGTAACGCAATATGTTATTTATGGGTTACAATTAGGATTTATATTTGTTAGGAAACAATGATAGGGATTAGCTTGTAGAAATAATAGGTGTTAGGGTTCATATGTGTGTTTTTAAATAAGGGTTTAGTGAAGCATCATAGGGGTTTCTAGTTAGGGTTATAATTTTTTAGGATTGTAGAAGTTATGGGTTAGTAGATATAAGGCTTCCTAGTGGTTCTACTAGTTGATGGTTAGATATTATAAAAGTTAGATGTTTGAAATAATAAGATTGTACTCAAATATGAAAATAAAAGAAATATGCATATGTTGAAATATGTGTTTAAGTGGTACAATTTTTTAACAAGTGTGGTTGAATAAATCATAGTGTAAAGTTTTAACCTAAAGGATGTTGATGAAATGCAATGAAGACAATATGAGAATGTACAATAGAGATATTTATAATGAAACATTTTGGGATGTATTCCAAAAATACCAAAACTAGAGCCATCTCAAATTCTTATGTAATCCCACAAAGCCACTCAGTGATAAACCTAGGATTTGCGACTAAAATATCACTTCAAAAATCATCAAAAACAAGTTATTGGGTTCCAAAAATCAATGGGAAGCAATGAAGATTAAAATAGTTTGGTGGATTTATCAAATTATTGGTCCAAACTAAGAATTGACACCAAATGAGAGTGCATCCCTTGTACAGATAAAAACATCCATTAAAAGGGATTTTAAGCTCCCTCGGAAAAAAGTGTGTTTCAATGAGAAATGGTTGTGGGAAGTTATTTGGACGCCTATCTCCACAATTCTAACTTAAACTATAAATTCCTTTTTTACCTCAATGGAGGAATTAAGTCAATTAGATGACTAAGTTGGTTTGTTTTAGAGCGTTGAGCTTAACATCATGAATTAAACTATTTTAAGTCGAGGTGTGAGAAAGGAGGTATTTCACATTAATATTGCTTATGAGCACAAGGTAAAGAACATACTCATATATAAGCATCTTTAAATCACCCATTCGTGCACATAAATGATTAACAACATAATAGCAAATGCTCGACATATATGCTAAAAATGAAATTTTTAATGAATTAAGGAAAACATTAAGCAATAAGTAATTAAACAAATGACTTCCTTCTTTATCTATATTGGATATACTCTTGGTGTTATAAGGACAATTTTTTTATCATGAACCTTGCCTAGTTTACTCCAATGACTTTCCAATCCACCATGGTTTGATATATATGTATATAAACAAACATCTAGAAGATGATGTCAAATTCCAAAGTAAATGTTGGAAATGTAAGTGAAAATTCAATCAACTATCAAAGCAATAAGGATTACAAATAATGAATTGTGTCCCTTATCTATGAGTCAAATAAAATGAACTAAAATAATTGTATCAAGAGGCACTACACAGCCTAGTTTAAGGGAGATTTGTCACATAAAATTTATAATGCTTAACAAAAAAACAAACAAATTATATATATATATAGAGAGAGAGAGAGAGAGAGATCAAGTTGTTTTCATGTACATTTCCAAGTTGTATATTTTATCAGCCACAATAGCAACCATACTAACGCAATCGTATCAGTTAGTTTAGGTCTTTAATCTAATATATCTTGGTTAACTTCTATCAATTAACTAGTAATAAACTATATAGTTTTTTTTGAAATATTACATTGTTTCATGAAAGAAAGCCATTTATATTCTTTAACTGATGTTAAGATATTAGATGCATTCTCTTTAAACTCATTATATTATAAAATTGTTTATGTTTAAAAAAAAAGACGAAGGAAATACACTATTAAAATAATCTAGTTAATATTTATTTTTCATGAGGTTATTTTGTCTACTAGTCTAAAAACATAATCATAACCACCATCTTTCAAAGTAAATAAAAGGTTGTTATGACATTGAAGTTAGTGTAATTATACGATTCTATTGTATAAGCTTTGAAAGAATTATGTAATTATATTGTATGGTAGAATTTACCTAAAAACGATATGACCAAATGATAAATAAGATATTTATTGAACTTTAGAGTAGATAAATTACAAAATATATTTTATTATTTGCATATTGGTTTTAGTGTTTATTGCATTGATTTCAATGTATTACCTTCATTTTAATGATTGGGCATTGGTTATAGTGTGTCTTGCATTCATTTCAATATGTTACTTACAATTTATCATTTCTTAGATGTCATTTGATTTCTGTTAAGATATTCAATTGAATTCATTTAAAGTTTTTAAATATTTAGATGAATGAGATATACTAATAAAATAATTTAGTTAATATTTATTTTTATAGATTTATTTTGTACTCTAAAAATACTATGTCATTACCTTCTAGAACAATTATCATAACCACCATTTCCCAAATCCAATACTCATGGCGATGTAGTGTGATTATGGAATTATATTCCATAAACTTAGAAGGAATCGTGTAATTATATTGTGTAAAGGAATTTATTTGAACATATGATGAAATGATAAATAATATATTTGTTGAATATAAATAGATAAAAAAGAATGGATAAATTAGAAAATCTATTTTAGCATATGTGTATAGGCTTTTAGTATATTGCATTGATTTCGATATATTACTTTCCTGTTAGTGTTCATATATTGGTATCAATGTCTATTATGTCTTGGTTTGAGTGTTTATTGCATTCATTTCACTATAATTTATACATTTCAATGAATGATCCATACATGATGTTGCTTCTTTGATGTTATTTAATTGATATTAAAATATTAAATGGCATTCATTTAAGACTTGTTAACTTATGGAAATGCATTTGTTTTTAAAGCAAAGACAAAGGAAATATACCATTAAAATAATTTAGTTAATATTTGTTTTTCAAAGTTATTGGTCTGAGCAGCCAACCATAACAACCTGTTCTATTTTTCTTCAGGAGTTTCAAACTCATAAAATTTACATTGATCAAGACTAGGACAAGCAACGATGGGGATACCAAACTAAAGGAATTTTTACACTTAAAGAGGCCTACTCATTTTCAGTTGATGACAACAAACATCCAAGGGAACCCCTATGGCAAAAAATTTGGAGGCACGACCATTAGCCAAAGTTGCTCAAATTTTGTGGTTGGTTGGGAAAAATAAAATCCTCTCATGGGATCAAATCCGGAAGAAGGGATTCCAAGGTCCCTTGATTTTCCCTCTATTCCAGAACTAGGAAGAAAACATATAGAATCTCTTAAATGTTTTCCCCTTCGTCGATCATCTATGGGCTCATATCGTATGTATTTTTCGACATACAAATCACAATTGCAATAGTCTGGTGGAAACTATGGAGCAATGCCAACTAAGCATATTCACTAATCCAGTCTTCAGGCATACACGGAATTTTTCTTTGGGCTTTGTTATGTGGTTGACTTGAAGAGAAAGAAACAAGAGAATACTCAAACAAAAGCGAAATGAGGACATGAAGGTATAGCAAATTATCAAACATGAATCAAGGATTTTTCCAAACTAGATCTCTCACCTTTAATGATCCCTAAAATCTCCTCTAAGACTCATATAACTCATATTCACTCTCCCACAACCCTTACCCCTCCCTCAATGGGTTTTGTGAAGCTAAACCTTGATGGTGCCTCTAAAGGAAATCCCAGAAAAGCAAGATATGGGGGGTTCTTCCGAAATTGGGAAGGATGAGTATTAAAGTTGTACCTTAGAAATTATGGCATCACTAGTAATAATGCGGTTGGGTTTCTCGCTTTGGAGATGGGTCTAAGCCTATTTAAAAGTGAAGGTTACTTAAAATTGTAGGTTGATGGTGACTCTTAATTAGCTATAACAACAGGAAAATAATGAGTGAGATTGCAACAAAAAATTTCTTTAAGAGTTGGTGACTAGAGAACCTTATCTCTCGCATCCAGGGACTTATCCAATATATCCCTTTTGTCATTACCTCACACTCACGATGATCTGGTAACAAGGTTGACTTTCTGGCTAATGTGGGGTGTCAAGATCAAAACATTAACCTAGCAGCGGGATGGCATAATGAGGCGTAGTCCAATTGGAATGAACCACTATAAATCATCTTAGATCAAAACAAATTTCCCCTAATCAAGGTATTGCAATTTTGGACAATGGAGGAGGGGGAAGCCATAGAACGTCATCTCCAGTATGGTATGAAAGCTCCAACACCAATAGGAACCAGCGCTTAGGTTTTGAACTTGATTACTTCATTTGATTCTTGATGTTATGTTTAGCCTCTTGGTGTTTGTATTTTAATTCTTGTAGTTTAGTTTATGCTATTTGTTGTTGGAAAAACAAAAAGGAAAAAATATTTTCTTATAATGATAATTACTTGTGATATTGTTATGTTCTTATTGACTTTCTTATGTTCTTTTACTTTAATTCATCAAGAAAATACCAAAACCATAACATGAAGATCAAGGACACCATATGTAGGCGGATAGCCAGGGAAAAGCCCCTATCTAGGGGAAAACCTAGTCAACTCTTCCTTCAATAGTTTCACGAGATGCAACAACAACTTCAAACTAGAAGCAACTTCGACCTTGATGCAGTAGTAACTTTGATTTAGTAGCATAAATTTCGATCTTCCATCAATAGCCCAGTAAATTCACACGTGTGAGAGAGATGACACATAAAAATTTAATATTGTGATCTTCCTTCTCCTCCTGCAACTTCACACTTTTTTGTTGCCTCTTCTTGGATATCAAAATTTTGAGTGAGTGTCCAAATGAATCGAACTGCACTGTATATATAGCCTCTTCCAGATTTTGAATTCCTTCATGTAGGCTGACTTGAACATGTAAGGGTCGACTTGGTGTGGAGGTGACAAATTACATATTTGACTCATAAATAATTGTTTTTACATGATTCAAAATCCCAAGAAGGGTCTCATAAAATGGAAAATGACTCTAATGACTCAATATAAATCCTAAAATTCCTCAATCGGGACTTTGACCTTGTTGGTCAATAAGTTTCATTGATGAAATATAAACTCTCTTGATGAGATCTCTTGATGGAAATTAATGGATGTTGCTTTATGACATATGATATTGTTGAAGACATGGAAAATTATTAGGGACATAACATGAAGTGACATGGATATCACTTAATTGGCATTGTTCGGGATGGAAAATGTTCTTGAGATGCCAATCATGTCCTTGATGATCTAGAAGCTCTTGATGACTTATGTGGACTACACTTGATGAATAACTACTCCTGATGAAAGACTACATATCACTGCACTATCTTACTGACATGGTGAATTGATGACATTGATGATGACAGTATGAGTCTATGAGCCTATGAGCCTATGATGAAGAAGCCTAACAAAAGGAATTCTACATTGCCTACCTCCAATTTTGCACCAATAAATGACCAGTCACATAAAATAGTAGTTTTTACTACCTTAGAGGCAGAATTCCACTATGAAACCTACACCACCTTTTAGAGTATGATTTTTCCTTTCTAATGAGCCCTTACATGCCCCAAAACTCCAAACGATGAGGGAGAATAAGAATTTACAAGTTTAAAATCATTTATGGACAGTGAGCCGACTTGAACTTCTTCTCATGCCGGCTTGACCTAAGGAGACATGTATTTTTGTTTAAGCATGGAAAGAACAGTATAAATATAGTGCTCAATATTTATTTTTAATCATAAGTTCGATCAACACTTGGAAGACAACGAGCTACTGGTTCACATCTCGTGAACCTTCAGGAATAAAAACATAATAACAAGTAATATATCTCAGTGTCTAGCTCGGATTGGTGCACTGTCTCTCGAACTTCATTACATGATTATTACAACAAACAAAACAGGGCCCTCATTACAGGATTATTACAGAAAACAAGAAAGGGTTTGAGTCTACAACTTCAGGTTGAGGGTGTCATTCATGTTCTCATTGGATTGTGGGAGCCTACCCTCGTTGGACTGTGAAGAATTTTATATTGTGCATCATCGTTAACTTCGGATTGTTCCTTATATATTGTGTTTACTACTTCTATTGGTCATCTCTCTACTCGAACTGTGTATCATTATTTTCACTGGACTATAGGGTGCTACTTTCATCGGACTGCGGAGCTTAAGCCTTTGGTGAGCACTTATATTTCGGACTGTGGAAACTATTGGACTGTGCGTACTATTATACTTCGGACTGTGACTCTATTATTTCAAACTGTGTCTACAACTTGGATTGGGCAGCTCTCTAGAACTAGTGGTTATACCTTAATCAAAAATACTTGTATCTTTGTAGTATCATCTATATAGTGACATAGTGATCCTGTAGATCCCTCCCTTAGACGGTGAAGAACTCTCTGGGATTGATAGGTAAAGCCCAGCAATAATGTCAACACAGTGAAGCAAGGTGATAAGTGGCAGTGAAGTAAACATACGCAATTTTGGATTTGATTGTACAATGAAGAATATGTCAAGGATATTCAAGTAAGTACTATTATCAGTATCTATAAAAAGAAGATAAAATGATTGGTGTCCTAGGATTGGTTCCCCTAAATGCAAGATTGGAGCCATGGAAAGGATAGGGTTGACTCCCTAGAGGTCGGAGCCTTACCAAAGTCCAAGTTGGTGCTTGATAACAGGTTGGTGCCTGAAGCATTGAAGGGTTGGTACCCTCACATTATTATTGTACTCAATTATTTGAAAAGGGATTGGATTTCTTCTTGATTCTTAATACAATTATTAGTATACATTTCTCTAATTTTAATTGTGAAGAATGTAACTCTTAAAAATAACAATTGAAAATAAATATAGATTCACTTCATTTAAGTAGGCTTTCCAACAATTGGTATCAGAGCCAGCTTCTTCATTATCATCCTAACAGCTAGAAGAAGGATTCTTAGACACAATGAAGAATTAAGAAGTGACAGGAAAGCTTCCTATGCTCGATGGAACAAACTTTGGTTTTTGGAAGAAGGGGATGTCCTACTATTTAATTTCCCTTGGACCTGAAGTGTGGCATTCTATTTTGAATGCGTACAAAGTTCCTTCCACTCTTCCAACTGATCTAAAGGAAAGGAAATCTTAAATTTCTAATGCCAAAGCTCTAAATTCCATTACTAGTGGAATCTTTGATTCTGAATTCACATAAGTCATGAATTGTGACTCGGCCAAAGAAGTATGGGATAATTTAGTTTCTTTATATGATGGGGACACCAAAATTAAGAAGGCAAAGCTTCAAACTCATAGAAGACAATTCGAAAGTCTGAAAACGGGTGACGAAGAAGATATTGCATCATACTGTCTCCGAGTAGCTAAAGTTGTCAAATCTCTTAAAGGGTTAGGAGAAAATGTTGAAGAAATCATTGTTGTTCAAAAAATCCTGAGATCTCTTCCTGACATATTTGACTCCCTAGATACTCTCAAGATAGATGAACTTCATGGAATTCTCATTGCCTATGAGATGAGGAAAGGAATCCCAAATTCCAAAAAAGCATCATTCAAAGCCTCAAAATCAACAAAAAGGGGGAAAGGATGGAATAATAGCAATGATGACTTCGATGTTGAAGCCAAATTAGCACAATTTGTACGAAGGCTAAAGAAGGGATCCAAGCTAAAAGGTAAGTACCCTCTTATTTGTTTTAAATGTGGAAGAATAAGGCATTACGCTGAAAAATGTCCTCATAAACATGATAGTGATGATGAGGAGGATTCTAAAAGGATGGTGTAAAAAAAGAAAGGGTTTAATAAGAAGAACTTCTCTAAACAAGATGATTCTGACGAAGATGAATTTGCAGTCATCAAGAAGAAATCAACTAGAAATATCCCTCATCACAAAGGAAGTGATCATGGATGAATTAGATGAAGAAGAAAACTACAATGGAAGCAAAGAAGTATTATTCATGGCATTCACAAATGATGATGATTCAAGAATAGAAGGCGAAGGAAATGTGGATGAATTACTAATAAGTGCCATTGACGAAAATGAGAAATTACGAAAGAAGATCATTTATCTTAAAGTAGAAAAGGAGGAAGCAAAAAGAACGGAAGACTTCTTGAACAATAAGCTAAAATGAAAAGAAGAAATCTGTGAAAAATGTGAAGCTGAATAGTATCTCTACGGAAGGAGTTGGAGCATGTCAAAAGGAGTTGGAAAAGCTCTCAAGCACTTGATAACATCCTTAATACTCAAAAACCTCAATATGACAAATATGGGATTGGTTTCAAACGAGAATCATCAATTACAAAGGATAATGTAAGGAGTTATGTTGACATACTCTCTAGCCATCCAAAAGAAGAGAATTCATATCGCCAAGAATAAAGGCCCATCTGAAATCCAAGGAATAAAGGAAGAGAAACTCCAAGGAAGAATGTTGATTCAAGTTATGGCTATTGAAACAAGTACCACACTATCTTTCTTGTGTATTGTTACTATTGTAAAAACTTTGGTCATCAACCTAAGCATTGCAAGGCTCATAAGAATGAAGCACCAAGATTGAAAGATCAAACAAACAAACTGCATGGTTCTATAGAGCAAGGACAAATCAAGACATACAATTCTTTTGATCCTTTGGCTAAGTTTGATCCAACTTGCTCATTATGTAATAATTATGGTCATAATGAACAAAATTGGCCAATCAAAAAGGAGGAAGCTAAAAGGGTAAATCTCAATACAGATAAATGTGGTCTAGCTCTATGTGCTGATAGTGATAAAAATCATTGGTTCGTGGATAGTGGATGCTTAAGAAATATGACACGTGACCAAAATAATTTTGTCTCATTAAACAAAAATAATGGAAATGTATCCTTTGGAAGTGGATATGCTAAAATCACTAGAAAATGAACTTCTACCCTCGTTAATGGGCAGGGAAAGGCTCAAAATACTTTGCTGGTAGAAGGTCTCAGACACAATCTCTTAAGTGTTAGCCAAATTTGTGACCAAGGACATAATGTTGTCTTTAGCACTAAAAATTGAGAAATAAGAGACTCATCCCAAGGAGAACTTGTAGAAGGAGGAGTAAGAACACTAGATAATGTTTACATTCTAAGAAAAATCCAAGAAGATAAATGTTACTTAAGTCAAACAGATGAAAGTTGTTTATGGCACATTGGCGATTGGGGCATACAAGTTTTGATAAATTGATTAATATCTGCAAAATTAATGCAGTAAGGGACATTCCAAAGATGTTCAAGCCAAATCCAATTGTATGTGGCCCATGCCAAAATGGAAAGAAAACTAGAACCATTTTCAATACCAAAGAGTTCTCAACATCAAAACCTCTGGAGATTATTCATGCAGATTTATGTGGTCCAACTAGAACTCCAGCAGTTCAAGGTGAAAGGTAATTTTCTTTATTTGTTGATGACTATATGAGAATGATGTGGGTATATTTCATAAAATACAAATTTGAAGCATTTGAATGTTTTAAGAATCTTAAAGCTTTTGTTAAAAATGAGAAAGATTCTAAGATTAAATGTCTTAGAACAGATAGAGGAGGGGAATTCACTTCAAAATAATTTGATGAATTTTGTAAAGTGCATGGAATCGAAAGAGAACTCTCTGTTTCTAGAACACCCAAGAAAAATGGAGTAGTTGAAGGAAGGAACCGAACCATTCAAGAAATGGCAAAAACAATGCTACTAGCAGCTGACTTGCAACCAAAATTTTGGAAAGAAGCAACCGAGACAACAATTTATACCTTGAATCGAACTCAACTAAGACCAAATAATGACAATAATCCTTATGATTTAAGGAAGGAAGACCTGCTTCAGTAAATTACTTCAGGATGTTTCATAAAAATCAATGATGACTCACCAGGAAAAATTGATTCTCGAGTTGATGAAGGAATATTTCTTGGATATTCTACTAGGAGCAAAGCTTACAAATGGTACAATAATTGATTACGAAAAATAGTAGGAAGAATTGATGTAAAGATCGGCGAAGCTCTTCTAGAAAATAAAATTGAAGATCATGAAGTAGAACCCTTTCTTGAAGATATTGAAGAAGAACCTAAAAAGGAAGAAAAATATCAAGAACCTCATAATGAACCTTCACAAACTCCTTCTAAGATCAAATTCCTTCAAAAACATCATCCGGAAGGATAGATTATTGGGAATATAGATGAAGGAATTCAAACTCGAAGAAGAATGACAAGCACACCAAGAAAAGATAATGTTTCACTCTTATATATGATAGAACCCGAAATTTTTTCGCAAGCAAGTAAAGATCCTCATTGGATAAAGGCCATGGAAGAAGAAATGTCCCAAATTGAAAAAAAATGAAACATGGGAACTAGTACCTTGTCCAAAAGATAAAAATATAATTGGAACAAAATGGGTATTCAAAAAAAAGATGAATAAGGATGGACAAATAATTAGAAATAAAGCAAGTCTTGCTTGCAAAGGATACTCACAAATTGAAGGAATTGACTTTGAAGAAATCTTTGCACCAGTAGTACGATTGGAAGCTATAAGAATGTTTTTGGCATTTACTTGCTCGAAAGGATTCAAGGTTTATCAAATGGATGTGAAATTGGCATTTCTGAATGGAGAACTCAAGGAAGAAGTCTACATGGAACAACTAGAAGGGTTTGATCTAGTTGAAGGGAAAGACTTTGTATGCAAGTTGAAAAAGGCCTTGATCTAGCTGACGGGAAAGACTTTGTATGCAAGTTGAAAAAGGCCTTGTATGGACTAAAAGAAGCTCCTAGAGCTTGGTATGCAAAGTTAGATCACTAGCTGCAACAAGAAGGTTTCAAAAAGGGGGTGGCAGGAAGAAATATCTACATGAAGATAGACAAGGATAAATTATTGATCACTCATGTATACGTTAATGATCTAATTTTGCTAGCAATGATGATGGGATGAGCCATGAATTTGATCTAAATATGTCAAAAAGGTTCGAAATATCAATTATTGTTGAGTTATTTTACTTTCTTGGGCTAAAAATATCTCAAACCACTGTAGGCATGTTTATATCTCAAGAAAAATATTTTAAAGACATGCTCAAAAGATATGGGATGGAATATTGTGCACCTATGAGCACACCGATGACCACGGATTGTAAATTAAGTAAATATGATGATTCCCCTCTCATAGATGCAACTCTTTACAGGTCAATAATTGGAGCTCTCCTATGCTTAACTGCTACAAGACCATATATTATGCAAGCAGTAGGAATGGTAGCAATATTTCAGTCAAGTCCTAAACAATCCCATCTAGCAGTTGTGAAGAGAATACTTATATACTTGAAAGGAACTGCTGATTTTGGTCTTTGGTATCCTAAGAGCTCAACTCTTATTGTGACACTTGACTCCGATTTTGATTGGGCTAGCAGTGTGGATAATAGAAAAAGTACCAGTGGAAATTAATTCTTTATGGGAGATTGTCTTGTATCGTGGCTCAGCAAAAAGCAATCATCTATATCTCTTTCTACAACTGAATCCGAATATATAGCTACTGCTGATTTTTGTACATAAATACTATGGATGAAGGAAGCTTTGAAGGATGTCAACATAGAAACTAAGCAACCAATCACCATATTTTGTGACAACACTAGCGCCATAAGTATTTCAAATAATTTGGTGATGCACTCAAAGACCAAACATATTCCAATCAAATACCACTTTCTTTGTGAACAAGTTGTTGAACAAACTATCAAGTTGGAACACATCAATACAAAGAAGCAAATTGTTAATATATTCACAAAACCCCTTCCATGAGAAGCATTTGAACATCTTGCATCACATTAAAACAACATATCAACAAGAGAAGAAGCAACATGACAGGAGGAGCAACATGATAGGGGGAGCGGTTTGATAGGGCGAGTACCTGGGCACCTCATTTGCCATTTATGTCAAAGGGGGAGAGAGTGTTGAAATATTTCCATCAATGAAAAAGGGGGAGATTGTTGGTCAATAATTGTCATTGATGAAATATAAGCTCTCTTAATGAGATATCTTGATGAAAATTAATGGATGTTAATCTATCACATATAATATTGTTGAAGACATGGACAATGATTAGGGACATAACATGAAGTAACTTGGAGATCACTTAATTGGCATTGGTCCGGATGGAAAATGTTCTTGAGATGCTAATCATGTCCTTGATGATCTAGAAGCTCTTGATGACTTATGTGGACTGTTGTGTCTTAAGAGACAATTCCTTGGATGTGGAAAGGAATCAATGTTTAAGACATTTTTAGAAATGTGTCATAAAGTAATTATATCAAGTGGTTTTCATTCAATCCCTTAGGAAACTAATTCTTTAAAACCCTTAACAATCTAATATAATGAAAGACTCTAGAATTCCATTAACTGCTGATATTTGAATGGAAAAGAAGAATTGCAGAAGAAACTCAAAATGATACGTTGTAACACATAATCTACCACTCTAAATTTCAGACTGAATTTATGGAGAGAGAGGAAACTCAAAATAATATGTTGTAATCACAGAATCTATTACTTTTAAGTTTCATAGAGAGTTTGTGAAGGGAGAGGATCCGGAGTGAAGGAGCGCAAATTAAGGTTATTTAACTCTTACTCACAGTTGCATTACTTCACTTCATTCAAGGAAGAAGGGACACAAAATGACAAATGAAAAACGAATCACCATCAACAGTTGCAAGAAACTTGTTGCTTCTTTCATTAATTCCACAGAAAAGTAAATACCAAATTTTTAGTCTTCTAGAGGTCCAAAACTCGAAACCCTTCTTCTTTCTTTCTATCTTGCTTAAATACATCAAAAACAGTTCGTAACTGTTAGAACTTCTTGAAACTCCTTTGACTACCTAAACTGTTAAAAATACGTATTACATTGCAATTGAGGACATCACTGTAGCTTCAATCTAAATAGATAAAGAAAAAAAATTAAAATTTGAAAAGGTTATTCTTTTTGCTAAATCTGATTTGTTGTTGATGTGTCTCCCTGAAGTACTGATGGGTCTCCCTGACAGACCGGACATCCTTGCCCTGCCTTTTTTCCAGAGTTCAACATTTGTATTTTATGCTTGCTATCATGTCTTTTTTTCTTTTGGTGCCGTATTCGAATAGTTCTGCAATAACATATTCTTACCCAACTTGACCCAGCTGTTGCGTTTCCAATAGTGCCACTATGTGCTCTCTTCGCCCGACTCTTCCTATGCCTCTACATTTCAATTGAGGTTATCAGGTCCCCTTCTGCCCGAGTCTGCCTCTTTTTCTCGTGTTTGTTGTGTTCTTTCTTTTCTTTCCCTTTTCTCTGTGTCAGGTCACATACCCAAGTCCACTTCCCGCGTTCACATTTCTTCGTAAAACCAACGCAATTGCACATAATATTGGACTTTAAATAAGTTCAACTTAACCTTTGAATGGTATCGCGTCCGCCTTTCCATCACATTTTGGCCTTCGACGTTCACAACATATTTCTTAGCACCTTTCCTCCTGAACTTGCGACATGCGATATGCGATCACATCGCCTCGTAATATCACAACTTTAGGCCTCATCGCAGACTGGATTTTATAACCTTTACCTCATCAGCACTTTGCAACTTTGCCAATTTTCAATTCCTCTGATCGCTGCAATATCTTATCGCATGCGATGTGCGATACTTATCGCATCGCCAGATCTTAAACTTGTCACTCTTCGCATCGCATCTCTGCAAGTTTAACCATATCTCAAACTTGTATCCTTTACCAAATGCGATGTGTGACGGAACCTATGGCCAACACGTGGCTTCTCTTCACAACCTCCAATACATCTGACTTGCATTTCTCTGATATGATCTCCATCGTCCATCTCTCTTCTTCAATTCTGCACTTTGATCCTGACCGTTGATTTTCCCCCTTTACGCTTCTTCCAAAACTCTTAAGTTTTTAAGGAAAATACGCCAGTTCTCTGCCTTCGGGAAATCTATACAATTTCTTCAATAATGAACACAGTTTCATTCAATAGGATCGCATATGTTCCCTTAACGAATAAACGATCTTGATTACTAATTTTTTTTTCTCCACGGTGTAACCCTCCTGAGTTTATTCATTATTATGTACCACTAGTCTCTCCTGAGCTTGCGAATAAGCCCGACTCGACCCTAACCTATGCGCAATGTTCTGAACGCATCAATCGGCTCGACTCTTGAACTGTTTTGCACGCGAATAAGACCGACTCATCCCACCTTCACATCTCCGCACATAAGGTTAATACACCAACATATAAATCAAAATTCTTTTTCGACATACAAAAATTTTACCTTTTCTAACATATATGCTTTTTTGGTGTTTTGAGAAATATTTCAAAAGTAAATGAAAATGAGCCACAACATATGGCTCCACCTGGGAATAGTGCTTTTTCCCATGAAAGCTCTAAGAACCGCAAATTAGTGCCTTATCCATTGGGCATGGAGTCAAATATTGCTTGGTCACATATGAAAAATGAGAAATTTGGTATTTACAATGGTGAAATGTTGAATTTTAGTGTTGGAAATAATGCTTCAGATACTGCCCATTCACAGGCAGTTGCAGAGTATTGTTTGATCTAGCTTCAAATATTTTGTACGGGCCACACCAGAGAGGGTCAAAATTTCCATGCTTTCCTTTATCTACCCTTCTGGTGTCCCATCTTAATACCAAATCTCCTGCTTGGAAGAGGATTTCTTTTGCTTTCCTTTCAAATATGGACTTCATCTTTTCCTGATAAGAAATCAAGTTATCTCTAACTATGTTCCTGTCTTCACTTGATTCAATCACCTTGTTCAATCTTCTCACTAGAGCATTAGCTTCTTCCTGAGCTTCTTGAAGGAAAGAGATCACTGGTTTGGCCAACTGAGTAGGAAATAGTGCCTGAGTTCCATAAACCAATTCATAGGGTGACTTGCCAGTAGACCTCCTGGTGGTTACTCATACTGCCCAAAGAGAAAACTTCAACTTTGAATCCCAGTCTTTCTAATTTTCAGTGATTGTTTTCTTCAGAATCCTGACAAATGTCTTGTTTGAAGGCTCTGCTAATCCATTCCCTTATGGATGGTAGGTTGTGGAATGTGACAAAATTAAATTATATGTTTCACAGAAATTAATGAATTGAGCATAATTAAATACCTGAGTATTATTAGTTACAATCTTGACTGGACAGCCAAACCTACTAAAGATGTTCTCCTCCAGAAACTTCATCACCACTTGGTCATTTGCTTTCTTGGTGGGGATTGCTTCAACCCACTTCGTGAAGTAACCAGTAGCAGTTAGAATCCATTTGAACTGCCCACTTTATGGTGGATTGATCTCTCTAATAAAGTCCAGTAACCACTGCCTGAAAGGCTCTTCTATGAATACTGGAATGAGAGGCAATGGAGCAAGTCTCTTCTTTTCTGCAAACAATTGACGCTTCTGACAACTTCTGACTAGTCTGTATACATCAGCAAACATTGTAGGCTAATAAAAACCTAACTTGAGGATTTTATGTGTTGTGACCTTCCAACTATAATGTCCTCCACATAGACTTTCATGATATTCCTTGATAACCTCAATGGATTCACCTTCAGTTAAACACAACAGCAAAATACCAACATGATCTTTCTAGTACAACTTTGCTTCTACTATGACTTATGGCTGAGATTTAAGCTTGAGAGCTCTGTATTTGGTTCTATTCAGTGAAGATGCACAAGAAAAGAAACACAGGTAATGAACAACATCTTTATACCAATCTGAACACAAAAATTTGTATTGGATACCTTTTTTGGGCTTATTCTAACCTTCTTTATTGTCAGCTCCATCCACTGGAGCCAGGAGATTAATTCCCAATTCTTGAAAATTTGTTTCTGTTAGCAACTTTTCTAAACCCTGTCCTTTGATTAACTTGGTGGGTTTAATGTCCAAATCATACTCCTGGATTTTAGCTATCCATTTTCCTCTTTTCCCTTCAACATCACTTTGAACCAGAATGTCCTTGACATCAGAATTAGGTACATAAGTAGTTATTTGGGATTGAAACACATAATTCTTGAAGGCTTTGAGTGCTTTAACCAATGCATACACTTGTTTCTCCAAAATTTTATACTTGAGCTCAGCATCTCTGAGAACTTTGTTGAAGAATGCCACTGGGTGTTCCTTACTATTGTCGTTTTTCTGCAATAACACAACAACAATAGTGGTGGGGGAAGCAAATGAAAATATTTGAAATACCTTTTGATAATCAGGGCTTATTAAAACTAGAGCTTCCTGGAGTGCTTCTTTTATTCTGGAAAATAGTTCTCTTGCTTCTTTATCCCACCTCACTTCTACATTCTTCTTCAACATGTCTGTTATATTTCTCACAATCTTGGCATAATTTGGTACAAATCTTCTCAGAAAGTTTATTTTTCCCAAAAATCTTTGAACATCTTTCTTGCTTCTGGGCAAAGGAATGGTCCGAATTGCCTCCGTCCTTGCTAGATCAATCTTCACTCCTTGTTTCAAAACTATGTGACCCAATAATTTACCTTCCTCCAAGGCGAACAAAGATTTTTTTTGGATTTAGTGACAAACCATACTTCCTACACTTTTTGAAAGTCCTTTGCAGATGTTCCAAGTGTTCATCACCTAATCCTGAAAAAAACGGTTACATCATCCAAATATATAACCACATACTTGTCTCCCACAAGCGCTATATCCATGGCCCTCTGAAAAGTTGTACCTGCATTCATAAGACCAAATGGCATTCGTGCATACATGAAGCTGCCCTAGGGGGTTCTAAAAGGTGTCTTCTTCTAATCTTCCTGATCCACTACCACTTGGTTATATCCAGAGAATCCATCAACCATAGACATCATGTAAGCTCTTGTCACCTTCTGTAAGACATAATCCATTTTAGGTAAAGGATAATTATCCTTTAGAGATGCTCTGTTCAAATTCCTGAATTCCACACACAATCTTATCTCTCCATTTCCCTTCCTCACAGGAACCAGATTAGAAACCCAATCCGAATATCTGAGAGGGGCTATGATTTTTGCTTGCAACAATTTCTTCACTTCCTTTTCAGTAGGAGCTAACAACAATGGATTGATCTGTTTGAGCTTTTGTCTATGTGGTTTGATTCCTTCTTTCAATGGGATCTTATGTTGTATTATGCTTTTATCATACGTTTTCAAGTCTTCATATGACCAAGCAAACACATCCATATACTTCTTAAAAAGTTCAATGTATCTTTCTTTGTAATTTTTGGGAACACCCTTGAATAATTTCACCATTTTTTGCTCCTGTTGAGTTCCCAAATTGCAAATTTCCATCTCTTCCTCTTGATGTATTTCCTTCAAATTAACTACAACATCGTTAGATTCAAATAGTCTTTCAAGGGGAACTAGTCCTTTAGGAGGATATTGTATTTCAATTGGATAATATTCTGCTCACCTATTGACTGCTTGAGGTTTCTTACCTCTCATTTCTGCTATGTTTGTTCTTCTTCTTAATCTATCTCAGCATCTTCAAAGTTTCCAATCATTGTCAAAAAATGATTGATTTGCTCATCATCTTCAAACACTTTCCAATTTTTCACATTGTCAGGAATAGAGGGTCTGTGTCTAATTTCTACCTCATACCTTAACCTTCGATTCATTGAAGGCTTAAAGGTACTAGCTGCAACTGCTAACGAATCTGCCAACCTATTCTCCTCCCTCGGGATGAACTGAAGATTGAAGGCTTCAAAATCGTTCTCTATCAAATCCAAAACTTCATTTCTGCATGATCTTAATCTCAGATGCTTGGTCTGACAATGATTTTTGATTTGTCTTATTATCAGTTCAAAGTCATCGAAAATTGAAATACATTGAACTCCCATCTGTTTAGCGACTTGAAGGCTTAATATTAAGGCCTCATACTCAGCCACGTTGTTTTTTGAATCAAACTCTAACTTAAAATAAAAAGGCATGAGGTTACCTTTTGGCGATTTCAGCAAGAATCCAGCTCATGTGCCTTCCTTTGAATAGGCACCATCAAAGTAGCATTTCCAAATCCTTTTTGAGTGCAACTCATTATTTGCAACTGCTGAAGAGAGCTGCTTCCCTATGTCTTCAGCAAATTCTACATCTTCATGCAGCATGAAACATGAAAGATAGAGGAATTACCTGCATCTTTCTTGGTAGTAATCTTCACGAACCTTTTTTCCCTGTACAATCTCCTTTCTTTCCCATTGAAAACATGAATGATAGCATAAGTGAAATCCAATTTAAGAACACCTCCCAGCTTTTCTCCCCAAGATCTTGACAGAAGCATTCCAAACCTGGCTAGAATGTCAGCAACCACTACATCCATTACTATACTCTTTGCTGGAATTTGTGCCAAAGAAACTGCTACATCTTTAATTGACCCAATGCATTTCACCCTTTTGGAATCAAATGAATACAAATCCCTGTAAGTTTTGGTAAACTGCAAGTTTAATTCCTTCATAACAGATAATGGCATGAGATTATGGGATGCTCCTGAGTCCAGCATACAATTATGGAGAGTAAAATCATGAAGCAACAGAGAAATATAGAATGGTGGAACGGAGGGGTCTACTTCTTCTACATGAGGACCAAAGGTGACCACTAACTTCTCTTCTTGTAAGTTCACAGTGTCACTTATATCTTCAATCTCTATGAGATTAATAAATTCTGAAATTTCTTTCTTGTAGGATGGTATTTTAGTTAATTGTAGAAGAGGTACCTGAATTTTTACCTTCTCCAACTCTTTTTTCAAACTGAAAGGATGAGTTTTTTTAACATTATTTTCAGGTTCTTCTTCACTCTTTCTAGAATTTGTTGCTTGTTCAGGTACAGGAACAGCTCTCTCCAAAATATTAGTATCAATTGATTTGCTCTGGGAAGGTTCACCCTGTTGCACATCTGTTCTATAAACTGAATTTACAAATTGCTTCCGATTACTGACTTGTTTTATAGGGTCCTTTTGTTGTGGAGTCACCATTGGAGGAGGGATAGAATCCTGTTGTTCACCTTCATTATCCTGCACTCTAGATCTCTTTCTAGACCTCAAATCATACTTTTTATGCAACTCAACTTACATGAAATCTATGAATTGCCTACAGTATTCATCCATTTCATCTTGCTCAAAAGATACTTCAGCTTCAGCATATTCTCCCTCACAGTGTTCCTCTTCATCATCTTCTATTGTGTACATAGCAAACATTTGATCTTCAGCTTCCCTTTGGTCATCTTCTACTGACTCTCCGAGTGCTGCTTCTATATACAATGGTGCTTGAACCTAGTCTTGGTATTTTCTTTCCCTCTGCAAAATTTGCAAGGTTGCCTTCTGAATTGAGGGTTAAATCCCCCTCGGTTTTTTTGTACTTGTCTTTGGGAGTTTTTACTTTCCAATTCCATCTTAACTATCTTATTTGACAATTTTTTTATCACCTTTGTCATATATTCAATTCTTTGATCTTGTGATGATTCTTCTTTGGCTTTCCCCTTCTCTTAGACTGGTTGTTTCCCTTTCACATTTTCGGCTGCAGTCATATCAGCTTCAATCTCTAAAGCATATGTCTGTATTTTCTCTAGAGTAGGGGATCTCCTTTCTCTAAGCGTGAAACTAAAATCGGCTTCAAAAGCCCCAGCAAAAACCACCTTTGCTCCAAAAGGAGGGGGCTTCATTTCTACAGGAAAACTATTATACATCTTATTGAATCTTTTGATAAGAGTCTGATATTTTCTCATCTGGTTTTCTTTTGATTGCATTGAATTCTGTCAATGAATATCCATGATCCATTTTTTCACCCCATCTCTAAGTGAATCGATTTTCCAGTTCTTCCCATGTATTAATAGAATTATTTGGCAATCCCTTAAACCAATATATAGCCTCTCCATCCAGAGACTGAACAAAAAGCCTCATTACAACATCAAGATGTTCTACATTCAGATTTTCAAAAAAATTACAAAACATAGGCAAGTGTTGTTATGCAGTTATTTCATCTTCTTCAGTAAAACGTGGGAGTAAATTAAGATATTCTTGAGGCATTGCATTCATTGGTTGTGGAAAGTTAAGTGGAGAATATATGTTCAACAAAAAGGTGGTGATGCCATGTTTGCACCTTGATTTATTGTTCCTTGGTTAGATGCAGTCGATGAACCTACTGTAAAAATGAACGAAGGAGGAGGGACAATAGCAAAGGGACCAGCAACTAGAGTTTATTAATCTTGAGTAAAAATAAAAGAAACAGACTCAAACGAGTGTTCTTCCAACTTAGGTTCTTCAAAATAAAGTAGTGTGAAAGGTGAACCGTGTTCCAAGAAAGGAAGTACTTTAGGGATATCTTCAAATAAAGGATTACTAGAACTATTGCCAGGAGCTGATAGTGTAGGAGTAGGTGTTGAGGGGGTTTTGGGTTTCCAAACCATTTTAGAAACCAATCTTTTAGGGTATGACAAAGCAGGGACCTTCTGCTGCGAGGTATCCGAACTCATGTGAGGCCTTTTGTGAGCCAGAATTCTGAGAATAACAAACACAACCAAATATTTCCTCCTCACTGAACAACCAGAGGAAATAATGTGAAAAACCCAAGGAAAATAGCTTTGTCTCTTTGTCCTCGGCAACGGTGCCAGAAAATGTTGTATCTTAAGAGACAATTCCTTGGTTGTGGAAAGGAATCAGTGCTTAAGACATTTTTAGAAATGTGTCACAAAATAATTATATCAAGTGGTCTTCGTTCAATCCCTTTGGAAACCAATTCTTTAAAACCCTTAACAATCTGGTATAATGAAAGACACTAAAATGCCATTAACCGTTGATATCTGAATGGAAAAGAAGAACTGCAGAAGAAACTCAAAATGATATGTTGTAACACAAAATCTACCACTCTAAATTTCAAAATGAATTTATGGAGAGAGAGAGGGAACTCAAAATAATATGATGTAATCGCAGAATCTATTACTTTTAAGTTCCATAGAGATTTTGTGAAGGGAGAGGAGCTAGAGTGAAGGAGCGCAAATTAAGGTTATTTAACTCTTACTCACATATGTAATTAAGAGACCAACAGTTGCATTACTTCACTTCATTCAAAGAAGAAGGTACACAAAATGACACAGGAAAAATGAATCACCATCAACAGTTGCAAGAAACTTGTTGCTTCTTTCATTAATTCCACGGAAAAGTAAATACCAAATTTTTAGTCTTCCATAGGTCTGAAACTCAGAACCCTTCTTCTTTCTTTATATCTTTCTTAAATACATCAAAAACAATTTGTAACTGTCAGAACTTCTTGAAACTCCTTCGACTACCTAAATTGTTAAAACTACATGTTACATTGCAATTAAGGACATCACTATAGCTTCGATCTTAACAGAAAAAGAAAACAAATTAAAATTTGAAATGTTATTCTTTTCGTTGAATATGATTTGTTGTTGATGTGTCTCCCTGAAGTACTGATGTGTCTCCCTGACAGATCGGACATCCTTGCCCTACCTTTCTTCCATAGTTCAACAGTTGTGTTTTTTGCTTGCTGTCATGTCTTTTTTGCTTCTGGTGTGGTATTCAAACAGTTCTGCAATAACGTATCCTTGCCCGACTTGACCCAGTTGTTGCGTTTCCAACAGCACCACTATGTTCTCTCTTTGCCTGAATCTGCCTATGCCTCTACCTTTCAACCGAGCAATGTCCCCTTCAGCTCACTCTGTACTTCTTCATGAAGTTCACATGCCCATCTTTTTTCCTGTCACAAATGTCACATACCCGAGTCTGTGGAAACTTTAGCTAATATCTGTGAGGCTAATTTTCCATGTTTTTCCGAAACAAATATTCGCCAATTTCCATTTTTTTTCTAAAATGATTTGCCCAAATTTTGTTGCACATCGTTATTTTACCTTAAAAATTTCCAAAATATAATATCAATTAATATAAAATCATTGGAAATATAAATATTTCTCCAAAAAAATCACCAAAAATTTTACACTTTGCATATTATGGACTAGTAAGATTCGCCAAGGTTTATAAACTTTAAGATAAACCTTCATCCTTAAAATTTTCCCTACCTGAGTCCACTGTGCGCGTTCACATTTCTTTGTAAAACCAACGCAACTGCACATACTCTTGGACTTTAAATAAGTTCAACTTAACGTTTGAATGGTATCATTTCCACATTTCCATGACATTTCAGCCTTCGGCGTTCACAACATATTTCTTAGCACCTTTCACTATGAACTGCTATACATATGAAATCGCATTACTGTAGACGCACCTTTAGGCCTCTACCTGGACTCACTTTTATAACTTTTACCCTTCATCAAAGACTAGCAAATTTTCAATTTTCATTCTTCTTAATCATCGCAAACCTTATCGCATGTGATATACTTTATATGACATTATTGCATCAAAGATCTGAACTGTCATTTTCGTATCTATTTGCAAGTTTAACCATATCTCAAACTTGTATCCTTTACCGAATGCGATGTGCGACGGAACCTATGGCTGACATGTGGCTTCTCTTCACAACCTCCGATCCATCTGATTTTCATTTCTGTGATATGATCTCCATCTTCCATATCTCCGATTCAATTCTGCTCTTTGATCCCGATCATTGATTCCCCCCCTTTACGCTTCTTCCAAAACTCTTAAGTTTTTAAGGAAAATATGCCAGTTCTCTGCCTTCGGGAAATCTATACAATTTCTTCGATAATGAACACAGTTTCATTCAACAGGCTCGCATATTTTCATTTAACGAATAAACGATCTTGATTACTAATTTTTTTTTCTCCATGGTGTAACCCCCCTGAGCTTATTCGGCATTCTGTAGCACTAGTCTCTCCTGAGCTTGTGAATAAGCCCGACTCGACCCTGACCTGTGTGCAGTGTTCTAAACGCATCAATCGGCTTGACTCTTGCACTGTTATGCACGCGAATAAGCCCGACTCGACCCGACTCTTGAATTTTTCTGCACGCAAATAAGCCCGACTCGACCTGCCTTCACATCTTCGCACATAATATTAATATACCAACATACAAATCAAAATTCTCTTTCGACATACAAAAATTTTACCTTTACTAACATATATGCTTTTTTGATGTTTTGAGAAATATTTCAAAAGTAAATGTGTAGGAATTTACAGGGTAAGTTCCTTAGATCAAGAACCAAAGGTCACCGCTCACAAATAGTTCACAAATCAGTACACCAGTATAATCATGTGGTTAAAACCCTCGAAGAGGGAAACAGTCCACGGCCTGACCCAACGTGGCCACTTCAGGAAATTTATTAATATAAAAAGAAAAGTTACATATGTTTCTCTCCTAAACGGTTACCGGACAAATGACCCTCCATGCTCTTTAAATAGAGATCATGGACCAATCAAGTGTTAAGCCACGGATCAAGTGTCGTTAATACCGAGGAGAGAGAAAACCGTCGGATCACTACAAATGTACATGGTAAAGAAACACACTTTACCTAACTCTGCACTAGACTAAGTTGTTCTTGACTATTTCCTATGTGTCAGAATACCCTAACAAAATGCAAATGAGCCACAACATGGACTACACTTGATAAATAACCACTCCTGATGAAAGACTACATATCACTTGGACTACACTTGATGAATAACCACTCCTGATGAAAGACTACATATCACTGCACTATCTTAATGGCATGGTGAATTGATGACATTATGAGCCTATGATGAAGAAGCCTAACAAAAGGAAGCCCATCCATGAAGAATTCTACATTGCCTACCTCCAATTTTGCACCAATAAATGACCAGTCACATTAAAAATTATTTTTTACTACCATAGAGCCATAATTTCACTATGACACCTACACCACCTTTTAGAGTATAATTTTTCCTTTCTAATGAGCCATTACACGCCCCAAAACTCCAAACGGTGAGGGAGAACAAGAATTTCCAATTTAAAAATCATTTATGGACAGTGAGCCGACCTGAACTTCTTCTCATGTTGACCTGCCCTAAGGAGACATGTTTTTTTTGTTTAAGCATGGAAAGAACAGTATAAATATAGTGCTCAATTTTTATTTTTTATCATCAGTTTGATCAACACATGGAAGACAACGAGCTACAGGTTCACATCATTAGGGGAATTTTGAAGTCTAAAATGGGCCTCCTAAGAAAATAATAAAATAATAGCTAAACAAATAAAATAATATTTATGAATTTTCAATTCACTTTTTGCACCACAATCCATGTAACCATAGTTAAATTCAATTCAAAAGTTGTACCAAAATAAAATTAATAAAAATATTGTATTGATGTGACTATAAATAAGAATGAGTTTTTCAAGAAAAAATCATTATCATTGAACAACTAATGCATTTGTCCTTTGTACTTAAATAACTTAAAATAAAATATAAATATAAATTTATAAATTTTTAATTATATTAGATGTTATTAATTAAAATTTATATTATTTAAATTGTATAATAACATGTAATTAATATACTATATAAAAATAATATAATATAATAAATGTATAAGGATATTCATTGTTTCTTTCAAGAAATATGAAATGACAATAATACATTTTTATTCAAAAAATGTGAAATGACATTTATTATGAGTACTTTACTTTGACTTTACAAATACTTAGAGCACTATCATGGTTAACCATGAGTTTTTATCCACCATTGAGAATGTGACAAGTAAGTACATTTAACTCAAGCAATGCCACCTCAACCATTAGGGATGATGTCATTCCCTAAAATGTGATTGGTTCTCATAAAGTGAATTTTGATTGTACATTTTCCTTAGGAGGTCCATTTTAGACCTCAAAATTCCCTTAATGCTCATGAACCTTCAGGGAAAAAAACATAAGAACAAGTAATATATCTCAGTGTCTAGCTCGGATTGGTGGACTGTCTCTCGGCCTTCATTACCGGATTATTACAACAAACAAAACAGGGCCTTCATTACAGGATTATTACAACAAACAAAATAAGGTTTGTGTCTACAACTTCGGGTTGAGGGTGTTATTCATGTTCTCGTTGGACTGTGGGAACCTACCTTTGTTGGACTGTGGAGAATTCCATATTGCGCATCATCCCTAACTTCGGATTGTGCCTTGTATACTGTGTTTACTACTTCGATTGGTCAGCTCTCTACAACAACTGTGTATCATTATTTTCACTGGACTATAGGGTGCTACTTTCGTTGGACTGTGGAGCTTCAAACTGTGGTGGGAACTTTTATTTCGGATTGTGGAAACTGTTGGAATGTGGGTACTATTTTACTTCAAACTGTGAGTCTATTATTTCAAATTGTATCTACAACTTCGATTGGGAATTTCTCTCGAACTAGTGGTTATACCATAATCAACAAGACTTGGATCTTTGTAGTATCAACTGTACAATGACACAGTGATCTTGTAGAGCCCTCCCTTAAGCAGTGAAGAACTCTCTTGGATTGATAAATTAAAGCCCAACAATATTTTCAACACAGTGAAGCAAGGTGATAGTGCAGTGAAGTCAACATAAAAAAATTTGGAGGTGATTGTACAGTGAAGAATATGTCAAGGACATTCAAGTAAGTACTATTATCATTCTTTATTAAAAGAAGATAAATGGATTGGTGTCCTAGGGGTTGGTGCCCCTAAACGCAAGGTTGGAGCCTTGGAAAGGATAGGGTTGAAGCCCTAGAGGTCGGAGCCTCACCAAAGTTCAAGTTGGTGCTTGGGAACATGGTGGTGTCTGAAGCATTGAAGAGTTGGTGCCCTCACATTATTATTGTACTCAATTATTTGAAAAAGGATTGAAGTTCTTCTTGATTCTTAATAAAATTATTATTCTACATTTCTCTTATTTTAATTGTGAAGAATCTAACTGGAAAAAATAACAATTGAAAAGAAATATTGATTCACCCCCCCCCCCCTCTCAATATTTCAAACAGACCTAAAACACAATGACCTAAACATGAAACCCATGCTTTAATAAGTCACAATAATAATACATTTCATGAAGACTTAACCTAGGGAGGTATTCATAATGACATATACAAGTACACGGAAGATCTCAAAACACATGAACCATGAATAGTTTAGGCATCACGATGCCATGGACTAGATTCCTAACCAAGGGAATCTATATAGGTCCATGAAGAGTTTAGGCACCCACGATGCCATGAACTAGATTCCTAACTAGGACAATCTATTCGGGTGGGGCTCAGATGGACTAAAGCTTTCAGCCTCTTTAAGTACCATCAGACTTACTTGCTAACCATCAACCCACGAATCTAGGTGTGTAATGCAAGGTCAGAGCTCTATGACCAACGCCACCCTCCCTACTTCAAGAACTAGACATCAACATACAGGCCGACCAGATTTCCTCCCAGGTAATGTGTATTTCACGCAAAGCCTCGATACTCCCAATTATTCAAATCAATAACAACAAATTTCACCCAATCAAACAAATCGGTAACAATAAATCTCTCCTGGTCAAACAGATTAGTAACAACAAGCATGTAAAACATGTTACCAAAACTCCGAGAGATTTACTTGTACAAATACAACCCCAATTAAAAACAATATTTCAAATACACATAAGTAAACACAAACCTTCAGAGTCTTCAAACATCTTGATGTTGCTTCTCATTTTTTCACAGTAGGACTTAGATGCTTCCCAAATGAATCTTGACAGCAAATTCCTCAACCATATAGCTTCCTTTCCTACTTCTCATGCAGCAACATATTCTACAATCGAATCTTGCTTTCCTTCATTCAGCATCACCTCAATATACATTCTCCAATTTCTTTTTCAAGGTATTCATAATGACTATAATATGTCCTCCCTCTTAACTGGGGAGATTTCTTTTATCAAGGCTTCCTCTTAACTTAGGGAGATCAGCTTACTTTTATGACATCGGAGAATATTTCATGGCTTCCATCCTTCTTATCAAAGCTATTTTGATAATCTTCCTTCATCAAGCTTATCAATCAAATTTACTTTAGTTACGAAAATCTTCACCATCTTGAAGATTATGTACCTACACAACTTAGATATCAAGTACAACCAAATACATAGAAGCATGAAGTTAACCATGTCCAAATCATACAATAATGGAAGTATTAGACCTTATCAAATCAACAAGAGACACATACTTGTATACTTCAACTTCTTGCTAGGGTTTTTGTCATAAACCTTAGATCACATCATTAAAATTTAAAGTAACTCAATTAAGATATTAGTCTCAATATATCTAGGGTTTCAATATTTTCTTCAGAGATATGACAAACTCTTCTATGACATATTGCAAA
Organism: Pinus albicaulis; assembly: GCA_034641835.2. Classification (NCBI taxonomy): domain Eukaryota; kingdom Viridiplantae; phylum Streptophyta; class Pinopsida; order Pinales; family Pinaceae; genus Pinus; species Pinus albicaulis. Next base: position 598,343,857 of record CM076584.1, read on the forward strand.
CCCTAGAAGCAATTCAAACAAGTGCAATGCAACTAACAACTTTAGAATTTGTATGTTAGACTTCTACTAGGATTTAAGGCAAACTCTAGATTCCATTTATGAGATACTAAGCCTTAGATATCATCAAAACCAATCACAACACAATCTAAGATTTCAACAATATGACCAACTTTTTGTAAGCACTTGACTTTATCATAACAATAACATCATATCCTAGAATATCAAACATCGACTAGGGCTTCGTTACAAACCCTAGAACTAATCAACAATTAGGTTAGCGCATATACATATCTAGGATTTCATAGTCATGCATAAGCATATCACAACATATATCAGTCAAACCCAAGACACAAATATCAATACATTAGAAATACAATAATTTTAATCAGGCTAGGGTTTCGATCAAACGGACAAACATACACCTAGGGTTTCATTCCTGGGAACATACTATAAGGGTCTTGTTCATAAACCCTAATTTACCAAAACCTCTAAAGATCTAATAAATAGACATTACTATCAAACCCTAAAGGATTAGGGTTTCCATAGCAATACTGAAACTCCAAACATGACCTGACCATCAAAAACCCAAACATCAAAAGAATAGGATTTTCTAGATTTCATCAATAACCCTAAGAAGATTAGGGTTTTCACGTAAGCATACCCTTAGGTTAGGGTTTTACAAAGAATCCTTTTAGGGTTCCAACAAAAGATGAATGAGTTTAATGTGGATAGATTCAATCTACTAATTAATCACCCAAATAAGAATCTTTATGATTCAAAGGTGTTAGACACAATGATGTTAGTGATGTAGAACAAATTATTAAAAGAAATGAATTAATACCTTTATCACGAAGAGAACAAAGCTTATGGTTTTACGACATACCTTTGAGTTGTTTCTTAACAAGCCTTGTAGAACATCAATTTCAATAGAACTTATATCATGCTTTGTCTAGTGAGTTCTCCTTCATAACCTTTGAGTATTCAACAAGCCTTTCCTACACAAGGAAAATATCAAAACAAATGTTATTATCATCTAATACAAACACATCTAGATAAGAGAGGGAAACCAAATATAAAGAGATAATGCAATGAGTAACCTACTTATTTCTGGTAAAATGGTGAGGGCTCTCTCTTAATCCAATATTGAGGGATACATATAACCTTATCGAAACAATTCAAAAATGTTCTACCAAAGCAAGTTAGACCTATGAGTACTAGAAATCAAAGCATAAAGAAAACAATTCAAAACTTCGAGTAAAAGGATATGTAAGGGATAGATTCCCTAAGAGTCCCTAGAAAATAGGACTTTAACTTCGGATCCTTCCATCTTGTTCTTCTTTGTTGAACCTTTGTTAGCAATGTTTGCTTGATCCCTATCTCTTCTTTTATTCCTTGGATTCTTAAGACAACTACTTCTATAGTGACCCATCTTGTGACAACCGTAGCATTCAATCTTGGATAGGTCTCTCTTCTTCCGTGGCCCTTTAGACATCTGGAAGGTTCCTTTATTCTTCCAAATTTTGATCCAAAGAAGGATGCCAATTTAGATAAAGCCTCATACATCTCTAGAGGGGAATCTATGTTGGAAATATGAGGTTATCCTTTATTGCATCTACAATTAGACTCATGGCCAATATATATGTTTCTCTAAAATTTGTTTTTCTTTGCTTCACTTGATTTATGTGTACGCTTCGTGACTTTTCCTTTGATTAGATCCAATACTTTATTATTTTCGAGGATGAGATATATCCTCTTCTTCTATGCCTTGTGCTTGGATGCTCCTTCTAATTTGTTCTCTCCCTTTATTGTATTAGACATTTTTATTGAAGATAGTAAGATTCTTTCCTTATATGATCCCCTTTGATGACCCCTTATTCAACTTCTTGAAATTCCTTATTCTCCTATCTTTAGACTGCCTTTTTCCTTCTTCTTCACCGTAGCTCCGAAACCACGATGGAAAATAAAAAAGGCAGAAAGATTTTCTTATAATGATAATTACTTGTGATATTGTTATATGTTCTTCTTTTACTTTAGTTCATCAAGCAATTACCAAAACCATAACACGAAGATCAAGGACACCAGATGTAGGAAAACAGCCAGGGGAAAACCCCTATCTAAGGGAAACCCAGTCAATTCTTCCTTCAATAATTTCACAAGATAATCCAAGACTCTAGACACAAACTTCCTCCAATCACCAAGTTAGCCCTTCCGTTCTTCTACATATGATAACATTTCAACACTGTCTTTGACCTAGAGCAGCAACAGTAGTACCAGCAACACTCCCATCTAGTAGCAGCAAAAGCTTCTATCTAGTACCAGCAACAACTTTGATCTAAACAGCAACAACTTCGACCTAGCAGCAACTTCAACCTTAGCAGCAGCAACTTCGACCTTAGCAACAATAACTTCGACCTTGATGCAACAACAACTTCGACCTAGTAGCAACTTCGACCTGGATGCAGCAACAACTTCGACCTAGTAGCAACTTCGACCTTGATGCAACAGCGGCTTCGATTTAGCAGCATAAATTTTGATCTTCCATCAATGGTGTGTAAATTCACACATGTGAGAGAGATGACCCAGAAAACTTCAATCTTGTGATCTTCCTTCTCCTCTTGCAAGTTCGCACTTTTATGTTGTCTATTCTTGGATATCAAACTTTCGAGTGAGTGTCCAAATGAATCGAACTGCATTGTATATATAGCCTCTTCTGGAGTTTGAATTCCTTCATGTAGGCTGACTTAAACAGGTAAGGGTAGACTTGGTGTGGAGGTGGCAAATTACATATTTGGCTAAAAAATAATTATTTTTACATGATTCAAAAGCCCAAGAAGGGTCTCATAAAATGGACAATGACTCTAATGACTCAATATAAATCCTAAAAGTCCTCAATCGGGACTTCGACCTAAAATATGACGACCCACGCATGAAAACCATGCTTTAATAAGTCACAATAATAATAATAATAATAAATTTGATAAATACATTTCATGAAGATTGAACCTAGTTACATTCTTCAACAGTTGTCACGAACTTCATAGTGAAGTTGTTAACATTTTGAATCATCTAAACTACTATCCATGACCATCAGTTTTAGTTTCCCTTAAGGCAAACTATGACCAAAGATAGCATAGACAGTAATATCTATTGCTGTATGAAGGCATTTTGAGGCAATACAATTACAAATTCAAAAAAAATATATATTTTTCAAATTTATTTTCCCTTCTAAAAATAATATGGCATTTTCCTCTTCAAATATCATCATTACCAAAACAAATGGAAGATTATATGTCATTGTAGTTGGTGTAATCCTATAACTATATTTCTTGAGCATAGAAAGAATTCTATAATTATACTCTGAAAAAATTGAATTGAAAAGCATGTGATGAATAGTTAAATAGGATATCTAATAAAATCATAATAGATAAAAGAAAATAGATCAATTAGAAAATCCATTTTAGTGTTTGTGCAATGATCTTAGTATCTGTTGCATTGATTTCAACATATATTACCTTTTAGTGTGTGTACAGAGGTTTCAATGTTTTTTGCATTGATTTCAATGTATTACCTTCATTTCAACGTCCATGCCTTGGTTTCAATGCTTATTGCATTCATTTCAATATGTCACTGAGGTTTCAATGTTTCATGCATAATTTCATTTCTTAATAATAATAAGTAAATGAACCATATAAAATTAATCAATTTATTTTGGTGTTCATGCATTGGTTTCAATGTTTTTTGCATTGATTTGAATGTTTTCTTTCTTGATTTCAATGACATCTCATGGTTTCTGTGATACAAGATTTTAGTTACATTTCACAATTCTAGGTAGCATAAAATAAATTAATAAATTACAAATGGTTTGCAACGTTTGGAAATAGGGATCATGATGTTATGCATAATTGGAAAATGTGGCTAAAACAATTCCAATCATGTAATTCACTTCGTATCTCAAAAGTAAAACTCCATTTTTCCTAATGAGCATGCAAAGTCCTAATCATTTTCCAATCTAGGGTTAAGAAAAAAAGAGAATATGATTTTATCTTTGAACATTATAGAAAATATGGTGATCCACTATGTAATAATTTAAGGAACTATACTTACAAGAAAGTTGTATACGATTGGAACTATTAAAAATGACTTTCAAATTGAGTACCTTCTTAAAAAGAATCCCTTAGTTATTTTAGCCCCTACAAAGGTAACAATTTTGAACATATTTACACAATAGTCCATTTTCCACTTCATATACTAGCGAAAGAGAGAATTCGTTTACAAGGTTTGTGTTTAATTACCTCATAAGAGATGAAGAATGTAAAATATAATTTGATAGATGAAGGGATTTTTATCAAAATAAATTTGCTAATAAAAATAGACTTGAAAACTTTGTTGAGCTTTCCTTGAAAATTCTACTATTCCTATTGTAGGTAGGTTATTTATATTGGTTGGTGATTTGGAGCAGTGGCTGCCTATTGTGGATAAACCTATATATGCATATAATAAGTTCTTGGAAGTCAATCACAATAGTTATGACCATTGATATTGTGTTCCAACAAGATGGACAAAGCCATAGGCAAAAATGTTTCCATCATTTGTTGATAAATGTTAGAGATGGAACATTAACTACAGAAGACTGGAAATTACTTACAACTTGTATAAATAGTTCATCAGATGCTTCCACAAAAGGGTCATTTGATAAAGTCAGATATTGTTTTTGCAATAAAAGATTATGTACATAATCATAATAAGTGTTCTTTAAGATACCTAGATTGTCACATTGTAACTAGGCTTGCTACAAGAGTAAGAAGTAATTATTAAATGGAGATAAATTAGGGCCTTGGATCTTAATTTACCTTTTTTTCAACTAAAGAAATCGCACATGGAGTAGCTCTCAAGTGTATATAGTCCCAAGGATTGGGCCACAAGACCTATGGGGACCAAACCTCCCCACATAACCGTTGGACCACAACCATGAGACTATTAATTTACTTATTGCAATTGGAGCTAAGATGATGCCTATATCAAACATATGGAATCATGTAGAACTCATCAATGTTGGCCATGGAGTTGTAGATCAAATTGTATATAACCCTATAAATTTTAACCCTAAAACCACCTAAATATGTTTTATTAAGGTTATGATAAATCCCTCAAATTCTTCATATTGCGCCTATGAATGAGGTAACAAAAAACAACTTCCATTGAAATTCACTTGGGGATTGACAATCCATAAGTCACAAAGATTAACATTGAAGAAAGTTACTACTAATATTGGAAAACAAGATAGGCAATGTATAGCATTTACTACAATGTCTTAATTTAAAAGTTAAAATGGTCTTGATTCCAACCTCCTTTTTCATATGAATGATATGAAAACATGGAAAAACTTGTAGGTGTGGTTATAAGAAAAGTTGAAGAAAGATCGAGACTAATCACAATGTAATATATTTCTTTATTGAGTATATGCATCCTATTACTTTATTACTCTTCACATTTTTCATCATTCAACATTGTCACTTTATTACTATTTAGCATATTCCTCATGTAACTTTTGAAGTGGCCTTCTTGATACTATTATTGAGCCAAGAGGCTCATTCTACAACCCAGTATGAGGGGATCTGTATGTCCGTTCGTCCTTCAGTGGAGTAGTGGAGTCGACACGTGACCCTTTGAATTAAAAATAAATTATGCTCTAAATAGAAAAATAATGTTCGCTATAATAATAAAAAATGCTTAAGTTGGAAAGTAGTTAGAAGAAAAAAACATGTGAGTAAGATGTTTAAACTTTATATTTTTCAAAAGTATTTTAACGGGAGATTTATAATAAAAAAATGCATATGTTGGAAAGTAATTAGAAGTAAAAAAAATGTATGAGTAAGATGTTTAAACTTTATATTTTTCAAAAGTATTTTAACAGGAGATTTAAATAAACTATTTGAAGATCTATGTTAACTAATTTATGTCTATATCAATTTCATATATATTTATCTATAGCAAAAACAAAAACAAAAAAAGAGCGAGGTTAAAATAAAATATTTTAAATTTGTTTATAATAAAATATTCAATGTGGGTTATCAATAAAATATTTTAATACGAGTTAATATTGACATATACTTTAAAATATATTAATAATAAAAAAACTATTTTAATTTTCCAAAATAAAATGTCTCCATGTACATGTTAGGTAAAATGTTTTAATGTCAACTATGTACCTATATTATATATCATTAAAAAAAAAAATTGTATTTATCATGAAAAAAAAATTATATATGGTTAAAACGCTAATTTGGTCCTACATATATCTCATTCAAAAATACAATTTAAACAATGAAAAATTACACATTGTATTTGGCACACTAAAAAAGTTTGCATGTGAAGAAATTTGATCCCTCTCGGCTCATCTTAGATTTGTATTTGAGATGGAATTATGATGGTCTATATTATAAATGATGCTTAGTAAACTTAAAATGATCAAATTTATCTCGTGCATGCGCGTGCGCACACACACATGCCCCTAACTAGAACCGGCCTAAATCCATCTTAACTTTGGATCTACCAAGCACCAACAAGAATCAAACCCCTTGAGACTAGGTTTAAGGACCATACCTCAGACACATATGTATGTCAATTCGTTTGACCTCATTTGATATCAAAGACATTTATCATTTTTTCATTGATCATGTCTTAAAGCTCAATTGTACCCACACAAATCTAATGTGTTCTTGATTTTTATTCATTATGCAGTTTTATGTTTTGAGTTTAATCACTTCTATAGCTTTCATGTCTCCTCCCCTATCGAGCCTTAATCTGCCATCCAATCGGTGACATTATTAGCCATTTCTCTGATTTGAAAAGTAATATACAGTCGAGTCAAATGCTTGTTTGACCCAAGTCATAATCCCTTTAATAAACCAATCACTAATCAGTGCTTTCCATTGAGGACATCAAGGACCTCTACATCAACCTAACATCTTCCAATGAATTTGTGAAAGATATAATATCTTACATTCTTTTATCCTTATGACCTCATCTAACCATACCTCTCCAAGGTTTTCCATTGTCTGCTCTGCCGAAATCTATATTTATTTTTAACAGGTCATCCTTGTGTGGTCTCCAAGAAACATGGGGATTGTAAGAATCCTTTATTCGTTGTCCATCAACTGAATTACAAAACTAGGCTTGATATTAGACTATTATCGCATAATCATCTACACTACGAATTCACTAAAAAGCTTTCCACACCCATTAAGGAACCACATTTGAAAAATATCTTCACCAACTAATTGTACTAATTTACAGATCCAACCTATCACAACAAAACCCCTACAGAAAAGTAGGTGCTGCAAGTTATAATTACTTAAATGTTTTTTAATATATTTCTAAAAATTGGAATCTAAGTTGCACATATATAGATATAGTGATTTTTAGAATATTAGGATTGATGTGGCTAGAATATAAGACAGACATACACACACAAAATATAACTAGGAGAAAAAAATTCAGAAAACCATTCATGATTTCAAATATGGAAACAAAATCGAAAGAAGATTTATCATTAAGGGAAGCCCAGCCTCTATCTATGACTTGATTTGCATGGAATTGGGTTGGCATTCCTTTTTATGTTTCTTTTTCCTTTTTGACCAATATACTGACTGAAATTACTGATATGCCAGCAAAACAGCCAAAACACCGGCTTAAACAGCCGATGGGGCATTTCAAAATTTTGAAACACTACTGCAATATTTCAGCCATAGTTTAGAGGTGTTTGGTACGAGGGTCAGTTTTCAAAATGCAGAAACAGATTTCCAGGATTTGCAAGTGTTGTTTTTGGTAACATATATCATCAAGAGATCCATCTATTCTTTTTATTTCAAAAATCTTTTATTGGACAAATACCTCTATACGAATATGAAGTTTCCATCATTGAAGGAAAAATTCTCTAAAGACTGAGCAGTACCATTACCTCTTGTGCTTCCCAGTGTACAAAATAATCAATTCCATCAGGATCCAAAAAATATGAAAAGAACATGCAAAAACAAATCAATATTCAATAAATGACCTAATCTGATCAATGGAGACATTTTTCTCTTGAGAACACATGTTTTCCAAGAGCAACAAAATACTCTAAGAAATACATAATGTACAATAGGCAAAAAAAATTATAGCCAACTTCCAATACTTGTGGGTCCTCAAAAAACCTGGGATACAGCACAGTACTGCAATATAGAACTCCAATCGAAAAGAAAATGGGCTTCTTATAATCAGTTAGCTTTAAACAGACAGCTGAGACAACAGGTCTGCCAAACCAGGTGGAGTTGAACTTTCGGGTGGTTTGAGACTTACAGGTGGGTCTGCACTTGCAACTGGATCTATACTTATAAGTGGATTTGCACTCCCCATTGGATCTATACTTACAAGTGGATCTGCACTCCCGGTTGGGTCTATACTTACAAGTGGATTTGCACTCGCAGTTGGGTATATACTTACAAGTGGATTTGCACTGGCAGGTGGAGCCATACCTACAGGTAGATTTGCACTTGCAGTTGGAGCCATACTTACAGGTGCATTTGCGCTTGCAGTTGGAGCCATACTTACAGGTGGATTTGCATTTGTAGTTGCAGCCATACTTACAGGTGGAGTCACACTCAGAGGTGTAGACATACTTACAGCAGGAGTGGTTGGAGGTGCTTCCAACAGTAGAGGTTTGCTTGGTTGTTGACCATTTTGAACCACGGCATTGGGCTTTGGATTAGATGGTATATTTACTGATGATGCCATCATGCCTGGAGGGACAATTTGAATCAATGGATGCCTCTTGACCTCATTCAAGCTCTGTAATGTTGGTTCCCTTTCCAAACCAGCCAGATCTGCAGTTGCAGAGTTTGTTGATCTAGATTTAGTTGATGTATGCTCAATTTCTTTTTGTAGTGACTTGTTCCACAATTCCAGCAAATTCTTCAAGGATGGCCGGCCATGGGCCTGGCAGTGGCACGCAAATCACGTTAGAAAGTTATTTTAGCATCTACACAACCACAAAATACTGCAAAAAAACACCATTAAATTACATCCTTGCATCCATGAGGATTTTCTCAATATGCTGAAAATCGTAATCATGATGTCCATAAAACATTTGATTGAATATAAGTAGAAATAAAATATGTGATGAATATGATTCACTAGAAAAATGAATTAACAAATGGAACATACATGGGCATGCAGCACTGCCTCTGCATACATCCCAGTCTCCTGCCAAGCCTTTTCCATCAGAGTATTATCCCCCAACACAGCAGCTGCAAATGCTGCCTCACGGCCCTCACCTGCCGTAATCATATTATTTACCAGGACCTGCAACACATATTTTATTCAGAAACCAGAATAGGAACACCTTTGACGTTAACATTTTAACAACAGTTGAAAACTTGGTAATTTACACAAACAAATGACTCTAATAAACTTTGTTAATTGTTCCTAGTTTCTGTGGAAGTATGTGCAACCTCTATTTTGTAGGGCTCATGACAAATACAGAGATAAATTACTCTACAGTCAGGGTGCCCTAGGAAAACGCTAATGAAAAGCAAAGACAATCACTAAATATTAAAATGTCATCCATTGCTTATAACTCCTAGCCTGTCGTGCTCAAACAATAAGCAGCAGAAACATAGAGTAGGTTGATTTCACGTGTTTCCAAGCTACTCCAGAATGACAATAACACATCTGTTTTAGTAGAAATAACAAAGCATTCACAGGTGCACACTCAGATCAAAGGGCTACAGTAACAGGAAGATTAAAAAAATGCAACCACAGCATTGCAGCAAGTGGTAAAGACTAGTTAGTTACATTGAACATGATGGCAAGCAATCAAGTTTTGGCAGTGACAAACAAATCTGATCAGAGATGGAGAAATACATGCTTTTGAGAACTGAACACAAATCCTTTAGTGGTCCCAGAAGCACCAGGAACTTGCTGGGAGAACAGAAGATAATATTCTCTACTCTGAATGAACGTACAAGGTAGATGTCTTTTAAATGTAGAGAAGTCATCTTCAAGAGTGCCATGTGGCATCCTACTTATGCTATATGCACACATGTCACACCAATGTTACATGAGAGTTGATTAGCATCTCTCTAGTGGCTAGCCTGTTAATTGTAGAGATAAGGTGGAACTTCTAAATGTCTACTCATACAGCTAGAACATTCGAAAAAGCATATTATATACATATATAATATTGTACACTAGTATGAGTTCTTGACATCTAAAGCAACTATATCAACGTACTTTTGCAAGCAAACCCTTTAGTTATTTAAAGCTTAGGCATCTTTAGAAATGGAAGTGATGCAACCAGGAGAGATTATCTTGCTATATGGGAATCCCCTTTCCTCTGAAGATTTCGCTTGCTGATTGGTGGAAAAGTTAAACATAGCCAAGCTTGAAAGGAAGCTTCAAGTTTGGAATCATCTTGATCATCCTCTTGCAGCATAGGTTACAATTGTTGAAAGGATTTTAGCAGCAGCACACAGTTATTCAACCTGTCCTTTTCCTTCTCAAGCAGCATACCAATGGTTGAAGCAAATTTCTGAAGTTTTCTTTGGAGAAAGCAAGGGGAACAAAAGGAATCCCTTTAGTGACTTGAGGTGTATACACATTACCATGTGATCAAGGGATTTGGACACCCCAACATAAGACCACAGGTGGTGGTTATTGCTGGCAAATGGTTAGTTTGTATATTGGAGAGAGATGATCCTTGGTAAGTTTTATTTGGTATTGGATTTAGTAGGCTTGGCATAATGAAATATTAAAGGTGCATTTCAGCTGTCACACAATTCGGAAGGTCAGGCTATTAAGATTTTAGATTCTAACCCAGTCAAGAGAATGTGGATTGCCTGGCAAATTGTTTTTGGTTTTCTTACTTGGAAATTTAAGTGCACAAAAGATACCTAGGATTTGGCATCACTACCAATTTATTGTCCCTACCACCCAATTGACAATTTGGCCTTTCACCTATATTTTCTAGAAAAGGATTGGCAAGGAAAGGTCTCTTCTTTTGGAAGGACTTGTGGAATCATAATCACAACCAATGGCACACCTACCATGCTCTCAATGGGGCCCAAAAGCTCACTAGTTTGAACAATTTTGTTTTAGAGGCCCTTTGTCACATGATTCTGAAGAACTGTCCTTTCAAAATGCAATTGCATGGTTTAGAACCAATCTATAGGGGTTACAGATCAACGAATAGGAAGCCCCATAACATCTATGTTACCAAGAATCTATTTGTTATGAGAATGCACACATCTAACATTGTCCCTCACTTGAACAAAAGGTGGGCTGAGATGGATCTTATGGCCCGTTGGCTGAGGTGGTACTAGTGCATCTAGAAATAACAATCTTCTTTTGAACACAAAGTTTGAATGTGGCTTCCACTCCATGAAGGGGTACGTTTTCAAGCATAGGCTTCAAAGCTATGTTACTAGACCCACCCTTCCCTTGGATCTATATAAACCCATAATTGGTATAGACAGATCCCAAAGTGCAAGCACTACAAAATGATAGAAGTAATGTAAAATTAACCACTATTACATCCTCTCTGAAAGCATTATCACGTCCAAGACCATCGAATGCATTCTCCAACACAACTAATACTATAATCGGCTTGTCCAAGTTCAATGGATCTAATAAAATATATACCATAAACTAGATCAACAAGATGGAATGTTAAAGGAAAATTGCAAGCAAATGGGATTGTAAAATAACATTTAATTTATCTGAATGAATGCTGCATATGAAGTGCCCTCAAACTCACCCAACACCTTAATTTCCAGGGTCTATGCCCATCAAGGTTTGAACTTCAATCATGAATACAGTGATGCATTGTCTGAGCCATTAAATCACATCCTAACGAGTTGGATAATGTTCAATTCCAAATCATTTTTTAGTGCTTCTTATATTAACATCAACAAAATAGAGTACAAAAACAAATCAAAACTATGAGGGACAACAAAATGTCTTTAAAATGGATTGAGACCAAGGAACATAATCCTCGCTATCAAGACCCTATGTAAAGATTCTAAATAAAGTTGAATTGCTGAAAGTTGCATTGCCTCTCATCCACTAGATGGAATACAAATAGATTGACCTAATGAAATGCCAATCTCTTCAAAAATAAATTGGGGCAACAACATCAAAAACCCAAATAGCGAATCTTTTCAAAACAAATGCATTCATACAATATGAATCCAAGAGAGGCCTAAATCAAATCATAATAGGCTTTGGTACACATGCAATGCCATAAAAAGTTTTGGGCAATGAACAACCATAAAACCAGACATGGCAAGTCTTGAATTCAAAGGTAGTCACTAGTCCCCAGTAAACCAACTACTAAGAAAAGGCGTTCAAACAATAAGAGGCCATCTAAGTCACCTGACATGAGGACAAAAGACATGAAGGACACAGAAATAAAAGTGTCCAACATAAAAAATAGGACATGGAGGACATATATATATATATATATATATATATATTGATTGACAGACAAGAATTATCACACTTGGATAGTATTTAATAATGTTACTTGATAAAGGTAAGGTGTTAGGAAGCATAATTTGCATGTTTTCTGGCAAGTGTTTTCATCTAATAGACCCCTTCATAAATTAGTATATCAACAATTTCTATGAAAGAGTGGCCTAACAAATTTGGAAGGGAGCATCCATCAATCCACTGCCCACATATTCACCTTGATTAAACAATGGATCTGCTTTGTCCTTGAACAATGTATCCTTTCTCTAGTACATGCCAACCTTTATTCTTGGCATGTCCTATGCCATTATTTATATGTTGTAGTATACTACAATGAGAAAGATTTGAGAACAAATGCAAAGTATTCTTTCTCAAGGTCTAATTGTTTTAAGCTTGAGAAGTCTTGTCCCAAGCAACTTGTATTTGGATTACTTTATGTTGAGTGAAGATGTCATTGATGTCAAAGCCCTAGCCCTAGGATTCATAACCTAGCCCTAGGAATAAAGCCCTAGCTCTAGGAATCATGGCAAAAGCTTGGAATGATGTCAAAGCCCTAGAAGGAATGTCAAAGCATATGATAACAGTTCAGCAGAAGCACTAAGAGCCCTAAGAATCTAGAAAGAGGTGTTGAAAAAGGGTTTAAGCCCTCAAAGGCAAAGATGACAGCCAAGAAGCCCTTCAATAAAATCAAGAAATAAGTGGTCAACGTCAAGGAAAATGCAAGGAAAGCCACATCATCACATAGCTCTCAACAAGACCTTTCCAACAGTAGCATGGCATACCTCCTAACTATTCACGGTGGAGAAGAAAGGAATTTTTGAAGTTAGCATTAAAATCACATCCAATGGACATGACGATTCAGCCAAAAGACAAGGTGGCCCACAAGCAAAAGGACAACGTTTAAACTCATGTAAATTTCCATACATGTAGCTAGTTTAACCACCAATCAGCTTAGTGGTTTTGGAAAATGTGCTTTAAAATTGAGGTAAAGAGAGCCTGCGGTGAAACAAAGTGTTCTCTACGAGGTAAGGGAGACTGCCTTGCGGTCTAAGGTGGAATGAGTTTGCGATCTTAGAGAAGACTATGGAGTACTGTTGCAAATCCCATCTATTGTAGGGGATATTTTTGGTACTTCTCTTTGATAATATTTTGTGATAGAGCATATTTTTTTATTTTGTACAAGGGTTGCAAACTAAGTCACCTGACATGGGGACACGGGACACGCAAGACACACAAATTGGAGTGTTTGACACGAGCATGTAGACCCCATGGAACAAGACACGTAGGACACTTTATATATTATTTTATTTATAAAATATATATATATATATATATATATATATATATTAAAAATTAATATTAAATAGGTATTTCTTACACAAATTCTCATTCATGATACAAATTTAGACATAGATCTAGATTCTACATAGTAATTTAAAATTTGTAAGTTGTACAATGTAAAATTATGCATACACATACAATTGTGAAATATCCATCAATGCTCCCATAGGAAAAAGACAAGAAACTGCAGTTTTCTCATAAAATCATCAAAATCAAAACGTTTTACATAGGTAGTAGCAATTCCAATCGAAAATAGAAATAGAAAATACAAAACAACTACAAGGTAGTAGGCAGATCATCAATCATCATCATCAAAATCAGCATCACTATCATGGTCACCTCTGCTCTCCTCTGTTGCATCGTCCTCCTTAGTATCCAATGTAATCTTTGCATCTACTGGTATCGAGGATGACCCCTCGAGAGTATCACCATCATCAAAAGTCACAGGCTCTAGCACTGGGTCATTAAGATCGAAGTTGGTCAATGCCAACTCAACACTGTTGTCCAAACCCATATCATCAGGAAAGACATCCCACATATTTGTCTTTCCCTTCAACCACTCATCCCTTTGCCTGTAAATAAGACGAAGGTCGTTGTGCACATACACCATTGTCTCTTCCCTGGACTGCTCAAGCTTGCTCTTCTTGAAACTATACAAATTCCCATATGTGTTCCAATTCCTCTCGCAACAAGAGGAAGAAGTCACCTGAGAGAGGAGTCTCATGCCTAACTGTTGTAGAGGAGGGCTTGTTGCCCCATGAGTTGGCCACCAAGAATAGGGCTTCTTAGCCCCCCTATCTCTAATCACTTCATCGCCTGCAAATCTCCCAGTGTCAGTGGAAAACTCTACAAGGGCATCCTCTACCTCATCAAGCGATGCTCTATCCTAAAATATCTGCCTCAGTGCATCCTTCCTCCCCTATGAAATTTCACCATCCATGTGAGGGAATCTGCGAGAAGGTCAACCATTCAGCCACTCATGGTTGTAGTATTTTGGGTTCAATGAGTGAGCCAAACAGTGCAAAGGTGTGCAATTTTTGTCCCATCTGGTGACAAGAATATCATGTATGCTGGTGAAGAAGGCCTTTGATGATGTCTCATACTCAGGGTACTCACTCTATAAAATAAAGGTCCTCTCAAACTCAATCATGGAATCTCATCCCTCATAAACCTCTCCTAGGATGGGTTGGTATGTATCTGCAAATCGTAGCAAAGCAATGATAGGGTCCATGATCTTGTTAGTGAAATCTACCCTCTCCCACCAAGCATCATCTAACATTGTGTCCTTGACTCTTTTTGAGGCTACTTGATTTGTCTTTCTCCAAAAAGACCAAAACTCTGAAATAACCATGGCCCCAAGAGCGATCTTGACCTCCCTCAACCTCTTCAACATGATGAATGAAGAGTCAAACGGTGTATATGCATCCTCTTCAACTCTGAAATAACCATGTACTCCTTGTAGATTGTGAGGGAACCTATATGATTTTGTACAAAGTTGTGGATATGTCGTGCATCCTCAATAATACTTCCAATCCAAGGCACATCAGAAGCAATAGTTTTAAGTGCTTCATTCAAGGAATGGACAATGCAAGGTGTCCAAAATACTTGTGGATATTTACCTTCCACAATCATGTCACCAACCTTGCAAACAGGTGCATTGTCTGTAATGATTTGCACACAAGAATCAACACCTACATCTTCAATAACTTTAATGAATAGCTCACCAATATATCGTGCATCCTTGTATTGTCCAAGTGCATCCACTGGTTTCAAGAAAATTGGTCCATTCAGGGAAGACACCATGAAGTTGATGAGTGGGTGGTTTGCTGGATCTGTCCATCCACCAAAAACAATACTAACCCCAGATGTTGGCCATGCTGATTTAATAGGCTCAAGCATTTTGTCCACCTCATGCTTTGCCTTTGTCAACAATGTGATTCTAAGCTTCTCTGACCCAGGAGGCACATACCCTGATGGAGCCCCTTGACTTAGAGCTCGGCACATCTCAATAAATAGAGGTGACCGTGCAACATTAAAGGATATGAAGTTGCGATAGAAAAAAATGCAATGGTGAGATCAAGCTCTTCTTGCTTCTCTTTCTGGAAAATCTTGTCCATTGGAGTTGCCTTTATTTTTGCTGCTTGTCCCCCACTAAAACTCTCAAATGGGAACTTGTTGTTTCTTTTCCTCAAGAATGGAAGGGGGTCATCATTCTTGTTTTTTTTTGTTTTTGCAGCCACATTTTCCACACCAACAAATTCCTCTGTTTCCATTTCTTTCCTCTTTGCTAAAGACACATGTGTACAAGCTGAATTCCACAACTTGGTAAAGCCAACAAATGAGATTTCACATGGTAATATGTGCTCATGAAATGGTTGTGGCAATAACTACATTTCCAAACAACATTTCCTCCTCCCTTCATCTTGCTGCTTGGCCCTGCCTCTCTTGTGGCATATTTCCAAAATGGATATTTGTGGTCTTGAGGTTGTTGTCTTCCCTCAACATTTGAAGTTCTTGTTGCAGCCCCACTTCCAATAGATGGAACACTTGCAAACCCTGATGAAATAGGAACGGGAGGGGCATCTCCAATGGGGACATTCTTCCCCTTTCTTTGCCCCTTCCTTGCTTCCCTTGATTGTGCCATGAATGTTGTAAAAAATAAACAAAAAATGTCAAAATTTGTAAAACATATGCACATGCAAACCGAATGCAAAAAAATGGAGACAATGCACTTACCGATTGCTTGAATCTCCTTGAAAACGCTCCCTTGCTCCTTGCTACTCCTTGCTCCTCTCTCAACTCACAACAAACACAAAGTGAAAAAAAAGAGCAAAATCGCATTTTTATAAGCTTGGGACGCTTTTCCGCGTGGGTCATGTCTAGCAGATCGAGACACGATCGGTTTCGCTCTGCTGGACACGAATCCATATGAATCGTGTCTGATTCGACGGATTCGGGACACGTCGCCTCTGAGGTACAAATCCAGTTTCATAGGTTATAGTTGTGATAGCAAATACACTAAAGGTCATAAGTGCGCCAAGAAGAAATTATTTTACATAGACTGTGAAGAGGAGGAAGAATACGATGAAGAAACATCAAAAGAGGAGGATATACACCAGGAACCAACCCAAGAGAAGAAATGAATCCAATTATATCTTGTAATGCATTGGCAGGAATCACCACTCCTCAAATTCTCAAGATTGAAGGATATATCATGAAAAAAAAAGGTAATAGTACTAATTGATTTGGGTAGTACACATAATTTTATTCATTTTAAGATAGCCAAGGAAATGAATTTCTTCCTATATCCAGCACCAGAATGTCAAGTGATGGTTGCAAATGGAGGAACTATAAATTGCTCTGGAAAGTGCCATAATATCAAGCTAACCATGGGGGGATATTTATTGAATAGTCCAATGCTTTCTATTCCAATGGGTGGTGTTGATGTTGTACTAGGAGTCCAATGGTTACAATCTTTGGGGACTATATTTTTTAATTTTCAAGAACTTTTCTTGAAATTTTTTTGGGAAGAAAAGGAAGTTGAATTATGGGGTATCGCCAGGAAACCTGGAAAGATAATCAGCTCTAATGTCATGACAAAGCTTCTGAAGAAAGAACAACGAGGCATAATTGCACAATTATGCTCACTACAGGTTCAAACATCGAAATCCTCTATTTTTCCAGATCTCCAAAAATTCTTGGATAATCATTCCAAGGTGTTTGAGACTCCCAAAGGCCTCCCACCTTTTCGTGATCATGATCATGCTATTCATTTGATTCCTCCCAACGTTGACTTGGAATGGATAAAGGTTGTAGCAGACCCAAGGTCTTAATTGTCTCAACTTTATTTTTTTGGCGGACCAAACATTCCGCCACAAACTTTTGAATATCAGATTTAAGGCCATCCCAAAAAAATTCTTTCTTGACCCTCTGGTAAGTCTTTAAAAATCATAGGACCACAAACCAGGTTGAGCTACAGGACCACAAAATTTCTACATGGTATTAGAGCACCAAGTAAACCTACATTTGATCAAGTGCAACCAACAAGCATAAACCAACCTATATACCCTGAGATGTGTGGTTGAGAGGGAGAGTGTTTGCTCATTTTCAATATTCAGAAGTTGTGTTGGTTGAGAGCATCAGAGGGATATTGGTTTGAGAGAGGAGGATAGGTTGAGCAGGGATGAAAATTTTGGTCCATTGAAGGAGAGGATAGTATTGTTACTTGAGGAGTTTTAGTTGGCAGAATTGAACAACCACAACGTGAAGGCTAAGAGGATCCTTCTTGATGCAATTAAAGACCACCTTATACCTCATGTATCAAGGAAGAAGTTTTCCTTTGAGATATTGGATTCCTTGATAAAAACTTTATGAAAGCACCAATGAGAATAAGAAGACGATGTTACGTGAGAAACTAAGGAACACCAAGATGACCAGGAAAAACATAGTGACCTCATACCTTACCAAGATTACACAAGTGAGAGATGAGTTGGCTATAGTGGGAGAGGCTATCCCTGATAACTAGTTAGGTAGGATGGCATTGAGTGGTTTTCGTAAGAAGTGGGATGGATTCATTGATGACACTGTTGTTAGAGAGCATCTTCCCGATTGGAGGATGACGTGGGATTATTTCATCCAGGAGGAGTGCCAAGAGTGGCAACCAACATGGTGGGGTTGATGAGCAAGAGAATGTTTCCCTCGCAACTAAGGGCAAGAAGAAACCCAAGAAGGGGTCCGCTAGCAGGACCTATTACCCACCAAAAGTGGATGACCCCATAGGAAAATTTTTCTCCTAGATGTGTCTTCAGCCGGCAACACCTCACAGCCACCAGTGTAGCCGATGTGTTGTGCCGCTTGATCTTCGCTCCCTGAGCCAGACATATGTCCCCTTGCCCATCTGTTGAGAGCATATTTTTCAAGGTGGGCAATCGAATCCTTAAAGGTATGTTTTTCATTATGCAATCAGGTGCTTATACTTGTTTTTCCTTCAGCACTTTGGGCATGAATTATTGGGTAACTTGGAAGAAGGAAGGGTTTTGACTGTAGTTTTGTTACCTCACCTTAAATAGGGGGTTAATGCTCAATCCTAGTACCATGGGATCTCCCCTATTGGCCTATAGCTTCAGGAAGGGCAGTACTTGGGAAACCTTGATTTTGGTAGCATGGTCTAGTTTTCCCATTTTGCACTTTTCACTCCCCTACCCACATAACAATCCCCATTTCATCATTTTCCCTCTCTAGGTCCACATGAACACTAGGTGTCCACAAGGCACTGGTACACCCCCTCCCCTTGTCCAAGTGTTTGGGTCAGGCTTGAAAGTGTTGCCCCAAAGGTTGATGCAACTAAAAGAATGTTAAAAGCATATCATGGCCACAAGCAAGAAAGAAAAGAAAAGAATATTATTAAATGCAAAAGATGGTCCAGACATTAAAATAGCACATGGGAAAAAGCCAAACATGAGCTCTACCCCTTATCATTATGGCCATCACCTTGGTTCCTAGGGCCCCATGAGTGCCCTACATCATTAAGGAACCCAGGCACATGCCAACCCCTAGTGGGCAATGAATTGCCCCACCTTAAGGGGGTAATAACTTCGTATATCATACACAACATGCTCTCATCTCCTAGAGCCCCAAGTAGTAATACAAAGAAAAACTCAAGAAAAGGCAAAAGGAAAATGAAGAAGGGTGGAAAAACAAAGATTGAGGCAATTAATGTATCGACAATTTCTCCCTCCTACATCTATACACCTAAATATGTGGACACCCCTAATCATTACTATCTTTGAACCAAATTCTGGAAATTTTTCCAGAATGCTGGAAAATGCAGAATTAAAAATCAGCAAGCATAAAAACAGTCATTCACATATTTGACACAGATATTTTTGGTCAACATGACCCTGGAAAAACCCCCTACAACTCTTGGGGAAAACCAGTTCGAAAGCTCCTTATTTCTGGAAAATGCTTTTACAGAGGGGTGAAATATACAAGAAAAATTCCAGCAAATTAATAACAGACTTATCTGGTTTTCCGTGCTTGCCTCCGCCTTGGAAAACGTGCC
Organism: Pinus albicaulis; assembly: GCA_034641835.2. Taxonomy (NCBI): domain Eukaryota; kingdom Viridiplantae; phylum Streptophyta; class Pinopsida; order Pinales; family Pinaceae; genus Pinus; species Pinus albicaulis. The sequence continues at coordinate 598,363,766 of CM076584.1, forward strand.
AGAACAGCAAAATACTCAAAACAGAAATTTAATACAGCAAATGACAGTTCATAATTTCGTGCCCAAAACTTAGCTGAACAGCCGTACGGACTGTACGGAATTTTCCAGCAAGTTGTCTTTCTCGAAAACAGTGTTGGCTGCCTCGATAAACGTGCCCAGCCACCTAGAAAATCGAGCCCTCTTGCTGCTGTACTATTCCTCGAAAAACGTGTTGCCTTTCTCCTTGAAAACCGTGCCTCAATACCGCTGTACGGACTGCTGTACGGATTTCTGTGCTGCTGTACGGCCAAGCTGCCTTTGTATCCGTGCACTCTCTTGCTGCCTCGAAAACCGTGCCCTCCTTGCTGCTGTACGGACTTGCTGAGTTTTTCTTCTCCTTCACCCTCTCAAAGTCTCCAGCTCTCCTTCTCCTCCTCTCTCAATCTGCTCATAAAAGAATGAATGATCTTTTCCTCCTTTTCCTCCTTTAACCTAACCCTAAGTGACTTTTGGGGAATCTCTAAATCCAATGGCTGAGATAGATTGAGATCTAGGGCTGAGATTAAATGCTCATTTAAATCTCACTTTCTATTTTTTAATTCACCCCACTTTAATAAAGACCCACTTAGTCATTTATTTCCAAAGTCACTTTTTCCCTTTCTAATTTTACATTGACTTTATTGAAGTCACTTTAAAATTAGACTTTAGTAACTTTATCACTTAAAGTCACTTTTAAATTAGATTTGACTTTATAACTTTATAAAGTCACTTTAGTAACTTTATCACTTAAAATCACTTTTAAATTAGATTTGACTTTATAACTTTATAAAGTCACTTTAGTAACTTTATCACTTATAGTCACTTTTAAATTAGATTTGACTTTATAACTTTATAAAGTCACTTTAGGAGAAAAATTAAATTCTTTTGGACACTTTTCCCTAGGCCAAAGATCAAAGCTTTAGGGAACCACTTGTCCTCCGGTACCAAATTTCAACACTCCCTCTTACCGAGGAAGGTGTTCCTCACCACACCCATCTTGTCTCTGAAGTAGACATGCTTGCTCCGTGGTAAGGCTTTGGTAAGAATATCTGCAACCTGCTCATCAGTGGGAATATACTCAAGCTTCACAGCTCCTTTCTGAACATAGTCTCTGATGAAGTGATATTTGATCCCGATATGCTTTTGACCTGTCATGAAATACCGGATTCTCCGTGAGTTTAATGCAACTCTGATTATCACAGTAAATCACTGAAGGTCTCAACGGCTGACCAAATAAGCCAAACAACATCTTGCGAAGCGAGATGGCCTCACAACTAGCTAGACTGGCTGCCATATACTCTGCTTCCGCTGAACTCAATGCTACTGACTGCTGCTTTCGGCTGAACCATGACACAACTGCCGAACCCAACCCAAAACAACACCCTGAAGTGCTCTTCCTATCAGAAGCACAACTTGCCCAATCAGAATCAGTGTAACCTGCCAATCTCACTCCATCCCCCTGCCTGTAGTCCAGACCATAATCCACTGTCACCCGCAAGTACCGCAAAATGTGTTTTGCAGCCACCCAGTGAACCTTCCTAGGCTCACACATAAACTGACTCATCGTGTTGACTGCAAAACAAATATCTGGTCTAGTGTTGACCAGATACATCAAGGAACCAATCAGTTGTCTGTACAATGTGGGATCCACCAACTCGGAATCCGAAGCATGAAGCTTCTTCCAGTTGGTGTTCATCGGTGTCGACATGGGTCTACAATCCTCCATGTGGAATCTGCCAAGGATGTCCACAATATACTTCCCCTGTCCCAGGAAGAAATGCCCCTCCTCCTGCCACACCTCCAAACCCAAAAAGTAATGCATCAAGCCGATGTCCTTCATCTCAAACTCCGCCGCAAGATCTCTCTTGCAGTGCTCTATGAGTCTCTCTGCACCTGTAATGACTAAGTCATCCACATACAGCACCAGAATAAGAGGCTCCTCACCTATCACAATATAGTAAAGGTTCGGATCTGCCTCACTCTTTGTGAAACCCATCTTCTGCAAGTAAGTATCTATCCTGGAGTACCAAGCTCTGGGAGCTTGCTTCAGGCCATAAAGGGCCTTCTTCAGTCTGCACACATGGGGCTCCTTCCCATGCACCTCAAAGCCCTGTGGCTGCTCAATGTACACCTCCTCCCGTATGAAGCCATTGAGAAATGCGGTCTTCACATCCATCTGGTGGATCTTCCAACCCATCTCTGCTGCTATCGATATAATGGAGCGGATCGAAGTATATCGAGCCACGGAAGCGAAGGTCTCCTCATAATCAACTCCCTCTACCTGGGAGAACCCTCTAGCCACAAACCTCGCTTTGAATTTCTCAATGCTGCCATCTGCAGCATGCTTTACCTTGTAAAGCCATCTCGAAGTAACCACGGATTTGCCCTCAGGCCTCGGCACCACCTCCCAAACATCATTCTTCATGATAGAAGAATACTCCTCCTGCATGGCCTCTCTCCAGACCTGCTGGCTAGCTGCCTCCTCATAGCTAGAAGGCTCAGAGTCAAGGATGCTGGTAGCCATTGCCATATAGCTACAAACCCTCTCAGGTGGTCTGCTCTCTCTGACCGGCCTCTTAGGCTCAGCAACAGATGTGGCATCTCTCAAGGTGTCCTGAAGCCACTTGGGCTTCCTCTTCCCCGAGCACACTTCTCCTGCTGGAGAATAAAACTCCTCCTCCTCAACATCAGGAGCCTGAACTCCTGACTGTCTGTTTGCTGTCCTCCTGCCTGCACCTGAACCTGTAGATGCTGAGGTACCGTGTGAACTCGTAAATTAGTGGACTCTGCTGAACCGCTTCCGTGGATCGCCCGCGCGGCTCTTCCCCATAGCACCACCCCTCCGACTCTGCGAGCCACTCCCCACTGACGGACCTGACATCGTCATAGATGTACCTCCGGATCCTCCTGATCCCTGCCCACTGGATCCCTGCGACTGACTCAACTGCTGCCGAGGGTCTGGCTGATCCAGATACTCTAACTCCCGTGACCTCCTAAAGGCCCTGTCCTCCTCGAACTTCACATCCCGCCTGACAACAACTTTCCTCTGCGCAGGAATGTAAATCCGAAAGGCCTTGGAGGTCTCACTGTAGCCCACAAAGATACCCTTCTCTGCGGTGGGCTCTAGTTTGGTCCTTTTCTCCTTGGGTATGTAGGAGTATGTAATGCACCCAAAGATACGAAGATGACCAATATCAGGCTTCTTCCCAGAAAAAGCCTCCTCTGGAGTCATGTGCCCCAAGGCACGATGCGGACTCCTGTTCTGCAAGTAAACAGCTGTGTTGCAGGCCTCTGCCCACAAAAACAATGGCAACCCCCGATCATGTAACATGGCTTTGGCAGCCCCTCCGATGGATCTGTTCTTCCTCTCCGCAACCCCGTTCTGCTGGGGGTTGTAAGGAACAGTGAGCTCCCTCCTAATGCCTGCCTCCGCACAATAGTCAACAAACTCTCCAAGGGTGTACTCTCCTCCATTGTCCGACCTCGGGGACTTGATCTTCCGACCTGTCTGTGTCTCCACAAGAGCTCTGAACTCCTGAAACCGCTTGAAGACCTCACTCTTGGTCTTCAAGAAATAGATCCAGGTCCTCCTGGAGTGATCATCAATGAATAAGACATAGTACTCATACCCACTCAAGGAAACATGAGACATCCGACCGCTCACATCAGAATGAATCAAATCAAGTATCCCAGTCGCTCTGCTGTCACTGCTGGGAAAAGGGGATTTGGCAAACTTGCCCATCGCACATCCTCTGCAAGTATCAAAGTGATCAGTACTGAAATCTGGCACACCTGTAGTGATCTCCCGCAAAGTCCTCAAGGCTCCATGATACATGTGCCCCATCCTGCGGTGCCAAATCTCACACAGCTCAGAACTGCTAGCTCTGCTGTCAGTGCTACCGCTCAATGCCAAAAGGGACTGGAATGCAAACTTGTACACCTTTGCATGGCGTACACCTATCACTCTAGCTGAATCAGCTGGAGTGCCCCTGGGATACATCAACACCTGTCCTCCCCTGAATAGTATCTCATATCCTCTGTCCTCCAAAGCTGAGACGGATATGAGGTTCTTCCTCATCCCCGGCACATAAAGAACATCTGACACCTTCAAGGGAGGTTTGGACTCCCTCTGAAATGTCAATGTTCCCACACCGACTGCTCTAACAACTCTGTCATCACCGAGTACTACCTCTACATCAGTGCCACTCTCTGAAAGCTCTGAGAAGTACTCACGGACTCCTGTCATGTGACGTGAAGCCCCAATGTCCACATACCAGATACCCGAAGATGCTCCGCTAATCGAGGGAAATGCATGCTCCCTTTGAACCTCTATGGCAGATAATCCCGCACTAGAGGACTCACACGCAGTGAACCCAAACTCCCGGTCAAAACGATCTGCAAAGTCCTCAACCTCTGCTGAAGCTGCCATGCTCTGGTTCTTCCCCTTCTTCTTCTTCTTCTCCGGACACACCACTGCATAGTGTCCCATCTTTTGACAATTCCAACACTTCACCTTGGAATAGTCCTTCTGTGTGTTATCCTGTTTATCTTTACCTTTGCCTTTGCCCCCACTATCGGCCAGGGAAGCCCGCTTTCTTCCCTTTGCCTTTCTGCGTCCTCGCCAACAAGGTTAAGCATCCTCATCCTCGCTTCAACTGCCTGGCCTGCCGACCTTTCCCGATCTCGTTAAATGCAATCATCCCAAAACCTCCCCATGTGGGAAGGGTCTCACGTGCACAAACCCCACGCGCAAAGTTCATCCATGAACTGAGACCATTCACCGCAATCCGCACTAACTCAAGGCAGTGGAATGGCCTCTCCAATCGCTCGCCAACTCATCTCACATTAGTAATCTGTGGAGATATCCAAATTCGCACTATCATTGCCAATCTTAATGGTCTTCTGGTCTTAAATTTTCCTTCAGACTATTTTTCTGTTTCATCGGGTACTGGTAGAGATTGGACAATGTTGTCCACATCTCATGAGCATTCTCTTCCCTCTCACATGAGGAATGCAATGGTCTTTCATTCCGTCTAGAATCAATCTCTTACCCTTGTTGTTCTTTTTATTATATGCTGCCAACTGAGTAGCATCAGTAGGCACATTTACAGGGTTTTGTGTGGTATGCACCATAATGTCCCAGACTTCTGCCTCCCCAAAGATACTCTGCATTCTCTCCTTCCAAATGTTGTAATTGGAATGCCCATCCAACCTATCTTCCACCATAGGCCCCAAAGACATCCCTGTACTAAACCGAAAAAATAGCACCGCCGAACTGAAGTTAAACCGTTGGTTGTGAAAAAACAGTTTTGCCGGAATTTTCTAAGTGAAAATCGCTGCGTCGTAATTTTCCGTCGTCCCAAACCGTTCTTCTCGCCACTCAAGCCCGATGGTCCATGTATTTCCGTGCTTGCCTCCGCCTTGGAAAACGTGCCAGAACAACAAAATACTCAACAGAAATTTATTACAGCAAATGACAGTTCAGAAATTCGTGCCCAGAACTTAGCTGAACATCCGTACGGATTGTACGGATTGTATGGAATTTTCCAGCAAGCTGTCTCTCGAAAATAGTGCTGGTTGCCTCGATAAACGTGCCCAGCCACCTAGAAAATCGAGCCCTCTTGCTGCTGTACTATTCCTCGAAAAACGTGCTGCCTTTCTCCTTGAAAATCGTGCCTCAATACCACTGTACGGATTGCTGTACGAACTTTTGTGCTGCTGTACGGCCAAGCTGCCTCGGTATCCGTGCACTCTCTTACTGCCTCGAAAACTGTGCCCTCCTTGCTGCTGTACGGACTTGCCGAGTTTTTCTTCTCCTTCACACTCTCAAGCTCTCTTCAGAAAAAAAGTCTCCAGCTCTCCTTCTCCTCCTCTCTCAATCTGCTCATGAAAAGAATGAATGATCTTTTCCTCCTTTTCCTCTTTTAACCTAACCCTAAGTGACTTTTGGGGAATCCCTAAATCCAATGGCTGAGATAGATTGAGATCTAGGGCTGAGATTAAATGCTCATTTAAATTTCACTTTCTATTTTTTAATTCACTCCACTCTTTAATAAAGACCCACTTAGTCTTTTATTTTCCAAAGTCACTTTTTCCTTTCTAATTACATTGACTATTAAAGTCACTTTAGTAACTTTATCACTTAAAGTCACTTTAAATTTAGATTTTAATTTTGCAACTTTATAAAGTCACTTTAGTAACTTTATCACTTAAAGTCACTTTTAAATTAGATTTGACTTTATAACTTTATAAAGTCACTTTAGTAACTTTATCATTTAAAGTCACTTTTAAATTAGATTTGACTTTATAACTTTATAAAGTCACTTTAGGAGAAAAATTAAATTCTTTTGGACACTTTTCCCTAGGCCAAAGATCAAAGCCTTAGGGAACCATCTGTCCTCCGGTACCAAATTTCAACAAACCCATGGCATTTGGCTTGGAGACCCCTATGTCCCTATCCATTTCATCATTGTTCATATGAATCCTATCACTTGAAGTATATACCTTGGACTCGTCTTTCCCCTTAGGGGATGGAAACACCTAATAGGGTTGTTTAATACAATGTTCCACCAAGTCCCCTGGAGGTGGGAGCGAGGGGGCGAGGGAGCGCGGAAGCTGCCTATGCAAAAGCTCCCTACCAATTTTCAGGAAACATGGGGGGACGTCGGGGTCATAAAAATTATAAAATTTAATATTTATAATGTAACTATATTTTTGCAAGGAATGTATATACAGTGATCATACACTTGCATCATGAAAGATAAATCATAAATGATAAAATTACAAATCGATGAATGATGAATCATATAATTGAAACAAATTTAAAAGTTAAAAGTTAAAACATACATCATACAATCATGCATGTAAGTTTGTAAGTTTGTAACTATACAATCATTAATGTAACTACTAACAATGTACAATGAAAATAAAGTTTAAGATATCATATGACATATTATATCAAGATTCAAAATAGAGTTTAAACTAAAGTTTACAACTCAAGTCTGAAACATAAAACTTAAAAGCAAATAAGTTATGTTTGAAACATAAAACATAAAACATAACATATGAATATCAAATGATATCATCATAATGATAAATGAACATAAATGCTCAAGTTAATGCCCCACTAGTCTCTGCATCCAACTTCTGCACGAATATATCAGGATCAACCATGTCACCATCTGAATCAGAATCACTTGGATTCTCAAACATGCTAAGTGGCACACCAACTTTTAACACGAAACCATAAACTAAAAGGGGTGTGAGGAGACGTGAGGGGGCGTGAAGGGGGGCGTGAAGAGGCGTGAAGGGGGGTGTGCGAGGGCGTGAGGGGGCGTGAGGGAAACGTCCCCTAGAAGTCCCCAAGACCCCGGAGCGCGAGGGGGCGAGGAATCTAGACCCCTAGGTGGGGGGGCGAGACCCCGTGTAACACTGGTTTAATACCCACTCCTACCTAGGGAGGTAACACTATTACAAGCTTAAAGCCCCAAATGGAAAGGAAACTCATTATGAAGTCTAAATGTGCCCTCGATTAACAAGCTTGGTTCACTTAGATGCACTAATGAATTATTGTACCTGATGGTGAGAAAGCACACTGGATCTTATGTGTAATTGGTAGGTGGTTTCATTATGGGTTGGGGAACTTAACTAGGGCCCAAGCCCACCAGAGGATCATATTGACAACCCTAGGGGGTGCGTTGAGACTCAGAACCCTAGAATCTCATCAATGTACATAAGGCACAACTCAAAACAAAACAATATGCTACTACTACTATACAAGTGGATTTATTCATCTCCTACCCTACTCTTACTTGAAGTGGTACTTCTAAGTGAAATCAAGAATCTAGTGTAACCACCACAAGAATGCTTTAGCGCATTGTCGTCTTCCTTAGTGATTGCTCGCCATATAAAATAGAGACACACTTAAAATCAGCTATGTGTGTGAAGAAATCTATGTGACCACACGGCTAAAAAGGCTTCTAGGTACCTACATAACAAAAATGTCTTCCAGTGAACCGGCAAACCAAGACGAGCTATTTCATTATTTGCCAATATATTATTGTAGTGGGTTGATATAGTTGTTTTCTAGCTCTGAAAATTCCATCAAATCAACATAACCATCAATCTACTCTCCTTTGTTTGTCTTTTGGAAAATTGTCCCTTCACCTTCCAGATGGTCGAAAATGTTGAATTCTTCTTCACACAGGGAGCTACAAACTATAATCAAATCCGAAATTGTCATTTTCAATCAATTGCCTCACAAGATCTGCAATGGTTGGGCTTGCTAGAAAGCTGAAAATATCAATATTGCTTCCCAGATGTGAAAATTTCAACAAATCCGCAATTATTTTTTGTTGTCATTTATTTTCAAATTGGTAATCTTGTCCACTATTTGGACCAGTGCCAATATTCAAGGGCAATGGAGTCAAGGGAGTGTTGGCATAAGAGGATATCAAGAAGCATGACCCTCCTTAGGTTGGCTTCCCAGAATAATGGATCGGAAAGGAGAAACTAGCATCAAAGAGATAGGTAGCTTCTCAGTCAATTAGGGTAAACTGCAAGTTGAGGAACCCACTAGAGGGCATTACTCAATGGGATTGCCCTCGGCCCAAGCATCGACTACAGCATAAAATAAGCCAAGAATTTACTAAGGGACCCCTTCAAGGGTTTGCCTAGAAAAGAGGCTCGGTGACTACTGCACAACGACAAAGGGGATGAAAAAACCTGTGTCTGTAACAAATCCTTCCAAGCAATTGTTTTCCCTTGATGGATCAATCTCACTATCCCTTATAGTCGTCCTGAATACATAATGATTTAAACCTTTAAAAAAATGTTGCAGATGTGAGTAGGAAAGAATGCCCTACTAGATTGAAACATGCATCACATTTCAAACTCGAAACCCCAATGGTACCAACACTCCTACTATCACCATGCTTACAGAGGTAAGGAATTTTTACACCAAAAAAAATCTTATTTTAAGGAGATCCTTAGATCTAATATTGAAAAAACTAGACCTAGTCTTGCTTCCAGAAACTAACTAATTACTACATAAATATAAATAATAAAAGAGAAATTGGAAAAGTGGCCCTGCCACATGTAAAATAATAATTATAATCCCCACAAAGTGGGTCAACCTCCCAAGTGGAATTTCTTCCATTATCATTTAGTTGATCCACTCCTTTGACCAAGTCCCACTCAATGAAATGGTTGGAGAATACTGTAACGGAAATGTTCAATCTCCTAACAATTCGACCTCTTTTAATTATTGACATAGTTGGGACACCCATCATATCATCTGACAAATAAAGAGACCTGGTTGAAATCATACCCAAATTCGAACCCGCTGCTTTTCAGTGTGACTTCCCAGTCATAAATCTCGCAGGGGGAAGGTGATATGCCTGGTGTTGTGTTCATGGAACCTAGATCTATGCACATTGTAAATTCCTGCAGAAAATCTGCAATATGGTCACAATGGGATCTCATCATTTGCACTGACTTCAACATTGACCTTGACAACTTCAATAGTTGGCTTCACTCCACCAGCCACATCCATTTCCTGTGGTTTTCCACAGAACCCTGCCTCAAGCTCTTCTCAACATTTGTTCAAAAAGTTCCAAATCGCATGAAGATGTTGGTGGAATGGGGTTTAGAGGCAACGAGAGTTTCTGGCAATCGGAAATCCACTCTTGCTACTTCATCTCGTCTCCTGTCTTCCTTGTTCCAATATCTTGAGTCCTGACCTGAAACAACAGAGCCATGACCAAAGTGGAGAAACTTTGAAATTTGGTTTCTTCCAATACAGAAATTTTCCAGTATAGTAGTTGTTTACTAAATCAATGCAGGGCTGAGTGCAAGATTTAAATTTCTTTGGACAACTGCAGGTGTATTTTGGGAATGTTGGAACCTGACCAGTCTGAAACTTTGATCTACCACATACGCCCGAAGTAATCCCAGAAAAACCAATACCAATGGCATCATTTTCCACAATGCTCACATTCTGCTGAATTCTTACAGAGTTTGCTTTGTATGACCGCAAAAATTATCTGCTTATGTGATGAAGATTGATTCTATACAAGAAAAATCAACACCTCCCCATGCTATACTGTTACCAATATTTTCATCAGAAACTGCAGATTTTTCAAAAAACATGTCTGCTTCATCTATGGATAGTGGAGCCCCTGAATCATATCTATGGATGATATTTCCAGTCTTGGCATCAATAAGAAATGTTGCCATTGTTTTACATCCAAGAATAAGTGATCCATATGGTGATAAATGAGGTGTACTGTTAACAAGTTCTGTTGGTATCTTTGGAAGTAATTGTGCCCCATAATGCTTATCAGAGGCATCCAAGTTCCAGTCTTATCCACAGAATAAAGAGCAGTCCCCTTTCACATCTGTGTAACCTATTTCAAACTCTCCACTCATAGTAGCTGTGGAATTGCCATCATTTTCTCCATCAGAGAATGCCTAGTGAGATGCAAGTGAAGAGCCAAATGAAAAAGACCAAACAATATTGCCAGATTTTGCATCCATGGCATCTATAGTACCATCCCATGAAGCAATGAGTATGGTTTCCCTAGAGCTGAAGTTCCTTTAAGGGGTAATCATTGTAGCCAAGCTTGCTGATAATGATGTGGAACAGGAATTATTTTATTTGCATCTTTCTTATAAGATTGTGTTTACATCTGATCTGCTTTACCAATTGTTGCTGCACATTGGGAGATAAGTAGTAATGTATTAACCAGAGAAACAGCCCAGCCTCCATGAATAGAGAGAATCTCACTGTTCATCTGCACCCCTTGAACCATGGCAGCTGCATTTGTGCTATCACCTGTAGTTGCATTTAACGTAAAAGTTCCACCTACTCCTTGTACAGAGTTAATCACATCTTCAAGTTTTTGTAAGAAATGTTTCATCTTATTGATCTTGCATGATGGCCATCAAGAAATTTCGTGCTGTTGACATATCCTTTTTGATGTAGTTGTCTACATATATGGTTTGCATAGAGAGCCATGGGCCTCCACAAGAGTAGACAACACTCCACGGATCCCCATCGATGTTTAGAGACTACTAGTGATCCACTTTTGGTATGATGATGATGTTCTTGGTACACTATGCCCAGCAAGCCCCACAGGAGCCCCACACTCTTGGCAAGTGTCCCAAGACTTGTGTGATGTCATGGCAGCGTTCATTCCATTCCTCAAGCCCTTGCAAAGGATCTACAGGCATCTTCGACTCATATGGAGACCCATGGGGTCAATTATGTGCCCCTACACCCACTGGGAGCACCACAAGTCTACTGCTTGGAGAACAAGGGGATGTCCAACATATTTTGAGGAGTTTATTCATCATTATAGCACTTCTAGATATTATTAGGCCATTGGACGATCCCACGACATGTACATATTATTATTTGACCACCTAAGAGGCTTATTTTTCCATTTATGAGCTAGTTTGGTGGGCTTGTCATCGATAGGGGTTGTATTTGCACATTATTTTATTAGTAGGGCTACTATAGGCTCATAGGCTAATTCGAACTCCTAATAGGGTATAAATTGATGTTAGCTACATTCATTTGTATCATCACTTCACTTGGGATCTCTCTATCTTTAGAGAACTTCACATTTCTTCTTGGAGGATTATTTTGGATGATGGATGAATTTTGATATATGGATTTGGGCCATTTTTTATCTTGGAGCTTCGTTTTTGCAAATGTGGTACTGGTTGGATATACTCTCTAACATTGTAAGTAAATTTTAAATGATATATTCTTATTGCTGCATACTGTTGAACTTCGCTATAATTAAGGCTAGTTTTGCATGATTGGAATGTGGAATTAAGTGTCTATTTAGCTCGTTTAATGTATGGTCCATTGTTAGATGAATGAAATATCCTAGAGATTGTTTTGTCTCAATAAGCTTGCACCACATGTATGAAGTATAAATGCTTGAAGATCACTTTTCTTCTTTTTCCCTTATCATTGAACAAAGTTGACTTTCCAAGCCTCCTTGATCAAGAAACTGAATTCTCAATCATTATCATCCTTGACTCCATATCCCCAAGGGAATCAAGCATTGGTCCCTCAAAAGGGTGGTCATTTTCCCCTTCTTTCTTACCTTTTTCCCCTTTTCTCTAGGTCTAGCCCTAATAGATCACCTAGGGCATCAATTTCCCGGGAATTCATCCACAGGAAAACTTCGATCTCCTAGAGGCTACTGTGTTGGTGGGTCCCCTCACTCTCCTCCATATTTGAGGCAATTCCAAAAGTGCAATCTCCGGGAACCTCAAGCCCTAGCTATAGGACCAAGTTTTGCCTAGGTATCCCCAAGGCTAGAACCTCGTAGGATCAATTTGACCTTTGAAGCAAAATTTCTTGTTTGATCCTTTCCCCTCACCTAGTCCAGGATAGAAGCATCGTTGGTTGCTATATTTTATCCCCGAACTTGGGTTAAGTCCACTTGGTCCCATGTGGTCTCATTTCCTATCAAAGATTAATCATCAAGGACTATTTGGGAATCCAAGTTCTTATAGGATTTTAGGAATCAGGAAGCACCTCTACAAGTTGTACCCTTCATCCTTACCCTCCAATCCTCACCCCTTTTCCCGTAAAAGATCAAGCCCCTTGCTTGAAAAGAAAGCAAGTTCCACTCTTCACATCTTCCTTAGGAAAGGGTATAAGGAGTCACTTCTCATCTATCCTTTAATATATCCTTTATAAGTGGCTTCCCAAAAACATCGGGACTCCTCCCATCAGTGAAAGTCCGTAAAGAGTAGGGAGCCTTACTTGTCGTGATAGTGAGCTAAGTCTCCACCGTTGCCCTTAACCTAGCAGTTGCCCTATTAACAACCCCTCTTAGGTCCCTTGCTGGTTTGAGTGGTAACAATACCCCTGTTGAAAGGAGTAACAGGGAAGACAAAAGGACGTGTGGGAAATTTCCAAAAGGTTTGTAAGGTACCCCAAAATTTCTGGGGATATGGCAATCTTAATAGTGAAAATTGTTTTAAAACATAAGAAATTTAAAGATAAATTCTAAAGATGAGACTATAAGTCAACTAAATAAAAGAAGCAATTCTTATATATATATATATATATATATATATCAATTGGGTTCCCGGGTGGTTGGGAGGAATTATTGATATCCTCCCTGCCCAGGTTTAATTCCCACAAGTGATATGATGAGCTTTGTTGTAATAGTTTCGAGCCTTCTTGTCAAATCTGAGCAGCAGTCTCTCGAGGACTGAAACATGTATATTCCTCATACAAAATATAAGGATATTTCTCATAGAAACACACACACACAAATCTGCCAAACATGGGAATCAAAACTATTGTGGCCATTATCTACCATCACTGAAAAAAAAAACACTTTCCCCAAATCCATCAAGGAACGTATCCCAAACATCCCCCTTTTCAACATAAAACATCCAAGGGGCCCAGGGGATGTCCCTTACTAAATAAGAATGTCCCCGTACAATCGCTAGGGACATGGAAATGAAACAGGTGCATCCCTCAAGGCTGGGGGCAGATCCTCATGCATTTGCAAATCCAATGCTAACACTTAGCTAGTCAAGTGAAGACCAAACGCAAGGTAGAATAGAATGGACCTATACTATACATAACTCATTAAACATATGTAGATGGCTTGGGTTATGTTCTAACCATAGATCTAAAAAATGTGGAAGTGAGAAAGTACCTCAGCCTTGGAAATTTGCAAGATACGAATGTTACTCAAACAAATAGGAGATATTTCGCAGAGTTTGGGAAGATGAAATTTGAAGAATGGAAAAAGGATATTTATTTCAGTAAGATCACTTCATCTGTAATATTCCCTTTTTTGGTGTCACCTACGACAGGGTTAGGTTGGATTTCCAAAGATAGGAGTAGACAGGTCACAGGTACAGGTTGGTGTCATCAGCGGGCTCAGGGGATTTTTGGAGGAGTTTTGAGGAGTTTCTATGAGGTTCGATGGCATTCGCTTGATATATTCCATCATCCGAGCAGCTTGCCTTTCGTTTTGATGCATTCCAACAACTTTCGGAAAATTGAGTCATTTTTGGGCTTAACTCAGTTAATTACGCTCAAGGTGGCATTCCAAGAGGAATACATGATAAAACACCTTAGTGTAATAGCGCATTGGAACCAGGACGAGGATACCTACATGATGGGATGGTTAGACATGAGTTTCAGTGGCCGGAGGAGACGTGGTAGCCGATTTACTTTTTTCTGCATTAAAAAGGAATATTTTAATAAGAGGGAAAAGTGCTCCATGAATAAAATAATAATAAAATAAGGCTCTAGAAGGATCCAAAAGATCTATAAAAGAAAGGGTGGAGGCCATTGAGGTACATCTTTGGATTAGATCATTTCTTGTGTCTGAGAGGCTTGAGAACGTCGTTCTCTACTTCAGCAATAGCCCCAGGACGGAAACCCTCGTGTGATTTGTGTGTTGGACGGAAGCCCAACTCTCTTTGAGGAAACTTCATTCAGAAGTTTCGCAAAGCTTCAGAGATAGTGGAGTGAGGATCATTAAGATCTTCAACGGGTGCTTCAGTGGATTCAGTGGTAGGTATGCTGGAGGGAGAGTGCAGCAGTTCAGTTTTTGAGACCAGCGCAGTGCAGCAGTGCAGCAGATTTTCTTGAGGCTAGTTGTATTTCAGTCATCTCAGCTACCTTTCATTTCAGCTTGTAACCCCAGCGATATTTAAATAAAGCTAAGTTATTTCTTGCATTATGGTGTTATGGATTTGCATATACTTGTATGTTTTATTTTACATGGTAATCTTTTGTTAAATGCATGTTGATTTTGCGGCAAATTTGGGGTTTAAGTGAATTTATGCAAATTCAGGAAAATATCCCATTTGGGGATATTACAGTGGTATCAGAGCTGGTGATCTTGCTAGCCTGAGGGTTTACCTGGCAAATTACCCAAAAAGCCAAGTTCGAGGGCTTTACTGCAGCTCAAATTCAGAAAAGATTGAGGGTTTAAATTACAGATCGTCAAAGGAAGGTGTCAACGCTGCCAAAAGATTTGTTCCAGGTATTAAATATTCTACAAAACACCGAGCTCAAAATTTTATTGTCCAAAACTACTTTGATTAGAACGAACCGTAAGAAACATTGAGGCCAAGAAGCTGTGTTATGCGGACCAATGTTATTAGCAGAGGCCATAAAATATTATTTGAAGTCAAAGCCCTCAAAAGGGGGTCGAGATAGTTTTGAAGTGGCCAAATTCATGCTTCATTACCGAATGAGGTTCCAAGCACGACGCTACTAGGACCGATTTTAGCAACGCAGTTGAAGTTTTAAGAGAGGCCGCATCAAAATTTTGAAGTACCATGGCAAGTTAAAGGGCCGCGAATCATTATTAATTTGGGCCGAATTTCACCTATGAAGAGAACCACCAGCCGTATTTGGGATAAGTCGTGACCGTCTATCTGAAGCTGACGGCACAATCATAGTTGTGATCCGAATTAATTCGTCGAGCCGGTGGGATGAGCTAATTGCAGGGGGCGTCGTCGGTGCCAAGTTCCAGCGAAGCCATGAGCAGATAATCATATAAGCGTTGCACACATCAACCCGACCTGCAGTTGAGCTATATGTTGGTGTACCAAGTAGTTAATGTTTCGGAGCATGATTGATCTATAGCAAATGCTTTCGATGGTCCGTTGGCAGGATCAGTCGTTGTTGTCATGCATCGTCGAAATTTTCTCAACGTCACAACGGTGTTAACGCAAGCCAAAAGACAAGATCATGCTGAGACAGGGATCAAGACAGGAATCAGAAGGAGCCTGGTGGAGGTAGCACGACGGGGCATGTTCATAATGAGATTATGGTGCAAGAGGCCGACAGCATTTTCTCTGACAAATTGATGTGTGTCGAAGGAGCTATCGGAGGCGGATCATAGCCCCAAATGCTGCTAGTCGAGGCCACTCGCAGCATGTGAAGAAAGGGATTAACGCCACCATTAGCAAAATTGTGTCTGCTATTTGTGAAGGTCGGGCACACTTCGAAGAGCAAAATTAATTACATGTAAATCGTGTTTTATAATCTCAGTGCAGCGACGGCCCAAGGTGATCAGCCATGATTGGCACAGACAATTGACGAATGTAGATTTATGGGTGGATGCACAGCTGTGTGTACATGTTGTTGGTTGACCTGAGTTACTGTGGAGGCAAGTCGGTGCATTCCACAAGAAGGCAGTATACATGTGAAAGCGGAGAAACCTGTGCGGATTACCTCACCGAATTTCAGATTTCTCCATACATAGACCGAGAGCTGTAAAATGGAGGTATTGAGCATCGTTGTAGTATCATTATTGACAAAATTTGTGGACACGTTCATATCTCTTCCAGAGCTAAAAAGTTGGGTGCTTGAATAGAGTAGCACAGAGTGCCAAACAAACAAATTCATGCTTAGGGTGCCACGCATCAAGCTAGACATAGGGTAAGACTCTGTCTAGAGCAGCTTGCAAGTGTTGTAGCTTTTAAAAACTGTGGAATCGCATACAACAGTACTGTCATGTGCCAGGTGCCAAGTTACAACTTCTGTTATGTATTTCTGTTGGGATGTTTTTTTTTTTTATTATGAGTGAATGCCCAGATATCAGTCATGAATCCCCATCAATAATCTTGTTGAAAATTTGAATTTAAATGAAATATCAGTTGATGGTTATGTCATGCAAACGCCATTGTGTGTTCTGCCTACAGCAGTGTGTTTATAACTTGTTTAACAAGAATCCTCACTGAGAGAAGATGACCAAAAGCTCAGAAATTTCATAACAAAATTTTACAGCAGCATAACCTGAAATTACATAGAAATTGCATTAAACTCAGAAAACAATAGCACTATCACAGATAAGCTTGTTATCCTTGGGTTGAACCATGGAGGAACTCTTAAACAAACTGAAAAGATCAAATAATGCAGAAGTTAGTCCCTTGAAACAGAACAGCAGACCCTTCTCCAAGAAGGTACATAATTTGCTCCAACAAAGACATCCGAGGAATTTACAGAAGGAGAGAGAAGTGGGAAATTGGCTTTATGCACTTGGGATGGACTTAAAGAGTGGAAGATCATAAAATGACTTCCCCGTGTTGGAGAAACTGGAATCATGTCTTCCAAAGGTAGAGAAATTTGATTGGAGTTTAAATTGGGTTTTGGAGCCATCTATGCTTGCATTGGTACAAGCCAGATTCTTGGAACATCCAAGTGAGAGAGTCAAGCTTATTCCTGCCCCTTGTTTCAGTTATTTTGAGGATAACAACACCCTTTCCTCCCTACAATGATGATATTATGAAAAGAATTTTCAGACTGATAGTAAGAACTTTTCAGGACTTGGACAACTGTGCAAGCTCTACATTTGGGAGGAAGCTTAAGGTTTTAGAAGTCATGGCCATAACCCAGACTTATGAGGTCATGTTTGATCTTGAGTGTGATGACTTGATTCTACAGATGTTCCAATGCTTCCTCAGCATTAGGAGACATCATTCTGACATAGTCATAGCACACATGCAGTCCATCATGTCGTCATGTATGGGAGTCCGTGAGGCCATTTGCCGAGAGTTGCAAACTAGGTTGTTGAGCATTTGGAGGAGAGAGCAGTTGGTCTCACCTGCTGCTTATGAGCTAGCCCAAGGGCTAGTTGAGCAAAACATTGAGCTTTTCAGGAGACAGTTGACCAAGGGGGAGCTGCTCCAGTTTGGTGGATCAAGAAGTAGAAATGAGTTGAGGAGGAAGGGACTTTGCTTCATTTGCAAAGAACCTTGGGGGCCTGATCACTCATGTTTGAGAGATGCAGATGAGGTGGCAGAGGTAGAGCAAGTAGACATTCCTTCTGTATGCCAAGATGAGGACTCTTCTTCAAATGAGTCCATGGGGTTAGCTGAGGATGCTTATGGGGAGCGAGAGCAGTCATGCAGAGATGATGACAGTAGGTCAGAGATGTATTCCAATGTGCAGGGTAAGCAGTCAGGGGACTCTACGAGAGATACTCAGGGTGATGAGTCACTTGTGACGATTCAGCCGGAGCAACATATGATGGAGCATGAGTGATACTACACACATCATGCATGATAGTCCTTTGGGGGAGAGCCAGATGGAGGCTCACATTGAGTCTATCATGGATATGTGGCTAACCTTGGGGTCAGCCATTCAGGAGGAGCAGTCAGATGCACAGACATCGAGTATGGTGACAGCAGTTGCAGATCCATATCCTCTGGAGATGTTGGAGGTTGATGGGATAGTTCTGCAAGGGGCTAGTAGACAGCAGGAGCATGACATTCCTGATCAAGAGAGGGAGGCGTTGTTGGAGATGGTGGAGCATCCATCTTTGAGCCAACACACTGATGAGGTGCAGATAGATGCATGATCCAGGTGGATATTGGTGGCCAACCGCCTATTCCACTTGGGGCCCCACCATTGTCTCTTTCAGTTTTTCAGTTTTGGCACAACTTACTATTTTTAGCAGTTTTTCGGGTCCTGAACATCCAGAGCCATTTTGAGGCCCTAAACGAAGTTTTTTGGGCATCGTTCCTTTGGCGAATATGATTCCGTTTCGGAATTGATATTCATGGCAACAATTGTAGTCCTTGGATAGATCTTTCTAACGATGTATCATGTGCATCAAATGAAGATAGTATGCCAAAGTTACGTCCCCGAGAAGTTGAAACACCAATTTACCCAAACGGGGCTCATAGTTTTGGTGCTTCATCTCCTAGGGTTAGGTTTTTGGACGTTTAGGGTTTTCCATTGTTTCTAAATAATAAATAGGCCCTCGAGCCTCATTGTAACTCAGTTCAGAGGCCTGTACCCGCCACATCTCTTCTCAGAGATAAGGTACCAACGCCCTAGCTAGTTTATTTCCATTCTGTCTGTAAGCAAATTTTAGTTCTTTGATATTAATGAAATGAAGTGTTATTTCCGCTACATCTTTGTATTTATGGTTATATATGTATTCTGTTGCGTTCCTGCATAAATCCGGATTAGTGGTATCAGAGCGGTCTGTTTTTTCTCGATCCTTCTTTGCATGTCCCCAACGAGGTTGGAGTATAAGGAGTTAGGGCTCGATCTAGTGGAACCTTTGCAAGATCAGCCTCGCAAACCCCGAAGGACCCCCATGGGGGACGAAAAGAAAGATGAGGGAGCAGGAGATCCTATCAAAATATTGCTCGAGGAGACTCTCGAAAAACAAAGGAATGCGATGATGGATAGCTTTACCCAGATCCTTCAACGACTGCCCACCAGCAGCGCATCTACATCCAGCAGCCACTCTAGAGGCGCAACTCCCTTTAAGGTACAAGTAAACTTTGACATCCCCATATTTGAGAGTCAAATAGATGCAAATGTCGTAGATAGATGGTTGAATCTATTAGAAGGATATTTCTCGGTTCATAACTTTTCCGACCGGGAGAAGATTATTTTTGCACTCCTCAAAGCTACCCCCCATGTCAAGGACTGGTGGGAAACCTACTGTGAGAAAAAGGACGAGACAAAACCCTCTTTGTTCTTGGCATTCCATGGGTGCTTTCCGAGATGCCATCGAACAATACTATCCCGTGGGGAGCTATGAGGACAAGTACATACAATGGACCACGCTGCGACAACAAAGGGATCAAGATGTGCATGAGCTGACGAATCTGTTCCATACCCTGCGCACAAAATTGGGTATCAAAGATTCAGGGAAACATTTGGTGCTAAAGTATTGCAGTTGTCTGCACAGATACATTCAGGAGGAAATGGAGTTCCTCAACATCTCCTCGCTTGGTACGGCATACTGGTATGCTGCCAAGATTGAGCAGAAATTCAAACAGAAGAAGCGAGACTTCGGGTCTGCGAATCAAAAGCAAGGGAAAGGTGCTTCCAAACCACAGAACAAAGGACAGAGCCAAGGCATGGCGGCTAAAGACAACCCGTCAAAGCCACAAGCAAAGAACAACGACGCGCAGCCAAAGAAGGACACGAGAAAGTGGTGTGAGTTCACAGGCACTCCACTCACAACTGGTAATTAATAAGACCGTCGAATTGGTGGCAAGATGAGGGCCACGAATCAAATGCATGCTCCGACTACGAATTGGGGCACAGCGAGGGGAAACACAAGGGGAACGGGTCGATGCGATTAAGCTGCCAACTATTTGCCATGCCGAAGATCCAAAAGGAGGAACCGGAAGATCCAGAGGAGGAGGAACGTCTCTTCCACTCCCGGATGTGGGTAAAGGGCTCCCCGGTACAGTTCATTGTCGACAATGGGAGCCAAAAGAACCTCATTTCAGCAGACGCCGTGAAGCGGTTGGGCTTGCCGACCACAGCTCACCCACATCCATACACCATCGGGTGGCTTCACCAAGGACGAGATCTCCGCGTCAGCCAGCAGTGTCGCCTTCCCTATAGCATCAAACCCTTCACGGATGAGGTATTATGTGATGTTGCTCCTATTGATGTTTCTGATGTATTATTAGGACAACCATACTTGTGGAAGCGTCATGCTGTGTATGAGTCTCGGCCTCGTGCTGTTATTGTTACTTTGGGAAATAAGTTGTACGAGGATACCGGAAGGTACCACCGTGCTCCCACTATCTCTTTAGTTCTTTGCAAAACAATGCGGTCAACTCACCACAAAACCGAGAAGTTGATTTCTGATGATCCATCGGGGGGCAAGAAGAATTCTACTCTCTGAACATACGGAACATGGCTCCTACAACCACAACAACAAATGGACAAGGTTGTGGAGGAGTAAGGGGACATCTTCACCTCACCCACGGGGGTGTGCCGCCTTTGTCAAACCAAAGCACCCCATTGATCGACCCCCATGTGCGTCGCTTCAATGGACGATCTATAGGCGCTGCGGTACGGAAAATGATGAAATCAAGAAGAGGCAAGGCCACGGTACTTCATTGCAGGGGGAAAAGGTCACATCCGACCAAGTTCATCACCTTGTGGGAGCTTGATCGTGTTGGTACAGAAGAAGGATGGGACTTGGAGACTCTGTATTGACTATCGGGCGCTGAACAAGATCACAGTCCGAAATAGGTACCCGATCCCATGGATTGATGACCTTCCGGACCAACTCAAAGGGACAAAATATTTCAGCAAGATCGACTTGAAGTCTGGGTATTACCAAGTACCAATCGAACCCTCTGATGTGTGGAAGACTGCCTTCAAAGCCAAGGAGGGCCTTTTCGAATGACTCGTCATGCCTTTCGGGTTGACGAATGCTCCCGCAACCTTTATGAGGTTGATGGATGACATCTTGCGTTCATTCACTACCTCATTTGTAGTGGTGTACTTGGATGACATTCTGATCTTCAGCCAGACTTGGGAAGAGCACCTCCACCACATCTGAGAAGTCCTCCAAACACTACGGCAACACAAGTTGTGTGCCAATTTGGAGAAGTGCACTTTTGGCATGACCCAGGTTCAATATCTGGAATACATTATTGATGAAAGGGGGGTGCATGTGGATCCAGCCAAGATCCAAGTCATTCGGGATTGGCCAGCCCCAACCACCCTAACAGAGCTTCGCAGCTTTCTGGGTCTTGCTAATTTCTACCGCAGGTTCGTGTTGGGACTCTCTCATATCACTTGGCCCTTAAGTCAAGTCACCAAGGGAGGAGCAAAAGCAAAATTCTTTTTGTCAGAATCTCAACAGAAGGCGTTCATAGAATTGAAACATCGCCTCCATTCTACCCCAGTGCTCACATTACCAGACTTGCAACAACCATTTGAGATCGAGACAGATGCCTCTAATTATGCTATTGGGGAAGTTCTTACTCAACGGGAGCATCCAATCGCATATCACAGTGAGACATTGTTCGACACAGTTCGAAAGTATCCCACTTATGAGAAAGAAATGTATTCCATTGTGCAGGCTTGTCGACAATGGAAGCATTACATTTTGGGGAAGGAAACAATCATCCACACAGACTACCGACCCCTACAATTCCTACAGACACAAGGGAAGTTGCAAAACGTTCGCCATCAAAAGTGGTCCACATATCTACAACAATTTCATTTGAACATCAAGTACAAGAAGGGTACCACCAATAATGTTGCAAACTGCCTCAGCCAACCACCGATCGTGGCCATAACCACCGTTCTCAACTCTTGTGGGCACGAGACTTCTGATTGGCCACTTCTCTACAAGAGCGATCCAAAATTCAGCCACACATACAAGGCACTCTTGTGGGGTACGCAAGTTCCAAATTTTCACCTCCAAGATGCACTGTTATGTCACCTGGGACACCTTTGTGTTCCTTCAAGCGAGCGTGCCAAGATGATATGAGAAGCGCACTACAGTCAAGTCGCTGGGCATTTTGGGGTCGAGAAAACAGTGGCAGTACTGCAGAAGTATTTCTATTGGCCTAACCTTCGACAGAATGTCAAGAAGTACATCAAATCCGGCACTGCTTGCACCATTGCCAAACTGACCATCAAGAAGCAAGGGCTCTATACTTCACTACCTACCCCTAGTCGACCTTGGGAATCCATCTCCATGGATTACATGTTAGGCCTTCCGTCTACTAAGCATGGAAAAGACTGTGTTTTCGTGGTCGTCAACATATTCTCGAAGATGGCCATTCTGGCAGCCTGCAAGAAGAATATCACAACAGAAGCCACTGCTAAACTCTTCTTTGAAAGAGTGTGGGTGCACTTTGGGATCCCACAGTCTATCATATCAGATCGCGACAACAGGTTCCTCAGCACATTTTGGTCCTGCATCTGGTCAATGTTGGACACCAAGCTCACCAAGTCCACAGCTTTCCATCCCCAAACTGATGGCCAGACAGAGGTCGTCAACAGGATGATTGTACACATTCTGCGCATGTACAATTCAAAGCATTCACGCACATGGGATGAGAACCTCCCCTATGTACAACACAGTTATAACCGAGCTCTCCACAGCTCAACCGGCCACAGCGCCTTTCAGGTGGAATTGGGATTCTAGCCACTATGTCCCATTGACGTAGCCATGCCATTTGCGGCTACTCAGGCCAATTTGGCTCATGTCCAGTCTGAAGTTGACAAAGCGAACAACTTCATCGAGCGCATTCAGTACATCCGCCAACAAATTCATAACATATTGGACAGAGCCAATGCTAAGTACAAAAAACGACATGATCAACATCGGGTGCCACACAACTTCTTGGTGGGCCAAAAAGTGTGGCTACATTTGCAGAAGGAGCGCCTCACTGGACCCCACCGCAAGCTTCGCCCACTCCGATATGGGTCGTACACCAGCACCAAGGCTGTAGGGAACAATGCCTTCGAGCTCAGTATTCCACCATTCCTTGGTTTTCACTCAGTATTCAAAGTAGACCGCTTTCGTCCCTACTTCCCACCTCTACTGGACACCTCTAACATTGCAGAAAAACTCACAACAAAAGAGTTAAACCCAAACTGCATGGAACAGGCCACCACAGATTGTATCATGGACATGCAAATCAAGAACACTCGCCAACAGAAGATCCAACTGTATAGGGTTGTCAAAGTTGGCCAACTCTTGCACCAAGGCAAGTGGTTCACCAAGGACCAAGGTCAGCAGAAGTTTCCTCATCTCATGGAGGAACTCAATGCAATGGGGACCATTGCTTCCTAGGGGGGCGGAATGATCCAGGTGGATATTGATGGCCAATCGCCTATTCCACTTGGGGCCCCACCATTGTCCCTTTCAGTTTTTCAGTTTCGGCACAACTTACTATTTTTAGCAGTTTTTTCGAGTCCTGAACTTCCGGAGCCGTTTTGAGGCCCTAAACAATGTTTTTTGGGCATCGTTCCTCCGGCGAATATGATTTCGTTTCGGAATTGATATTTGCGGCAACAGTTGTAGTCCTCGGATAGATCTTTCTAACGATGTATCATGTGCATCAAACGGAGATAGTATGCCAAAGTTACGTTCCCGGGAAGTTGAAACACAAATTTACCCAAACGGGGCTCATAGTTTTGGCGCTTCATCTCCTAGGGTTAGGTTTTTGGATGCTTAGGGTTTTCCATTGTTTCTAAATAATAAATAGGCCATCGAGCCTCATTGTAACTCAGTTCAGAGGCCTGTAGCTGCCACATCTCTTCTCAGAGATAAGCTACCAGCGCCCTAGCTAACTTATTTCCATTCTGTCTGTAAGCAAATTTCAGTTCTTTGATATTAATGAAATGAAGTGTTATTTCCACTGCATCTTTGTATTTATGGTTATATATGTATTCTGTTGCGTTCCTGCATAAATCTGGATCAATGCACATGCAATCAGCAGAGTTGCAGTACTTTCAGGGAGTAGCACTCTCTAGGAGTACATCGATGGGGCTTGCAGCATATCTTGCCCACTTTGGCCCATTATAGAGGGAGGGTCCTTCTTCTACAGATAGATCTCGTCGGCAGAAGGGACAGAGCAGCGTGAGTTGATTACGGACTGGCGACAGCACTCCACGCATGTTTTGTATATAGTTGTCACTACATTGGATTCTTCTTCCAGGATAGATTGGCGGGAGATTATGAGTGGTACCCTCTTGATGATACGATCTTCTTTGTAGAGAGCACAGCGAAGCAAGGGCCCTTAGGCATGGCAAATGTTACAGATTCCAGCTGGCAGTGGGGAACATGTCGTCATTTCTTCTGCACTCCATCCTGATTTCAGGAGAGCAAGATCAACATTGGATTGAGTCAAGACTTGGATTGGAGAGAGGTCATGAGTTGGTACGCAGTTGGTGGGGCAGCTTATACAATTAGAGGTACAGCACAACAGGAGCCAGAGAGCATTGATGATTGTTGGCGAACTTCACTTCATGGGGCATCAACTATAGCTAGAGGCAGTGCATAGTCTGAGCCTTGGGACTTGGGCGATGATTGGCCATGGTGGCATTGGGATCCGGGAGGATTATTTGACGACAGGTACAATGAGAGATCATTTTGGGATCCCGACATTGAGGGGTCTGTTCCGGGTGGCTTGACACAGGAACATAGTAGCACCAGGGGGTTTGTATGGGGTCCAAGCATTGGGTCTCAGTTGCGGCGAGCCAATAGAGTGGACCACATATTTGGATTGCTTGAGGGCAAGCGATTTTGGGGCAGAAGGTCTGTAATATTCCCCTTTTTGGTGTCACCTACAACAGGGTTAGGTTGGACTTCCAGGTTTAGGTTAGGAGCAGACAGGTCACAGGTACAGGTTGGTGTCATCAGCGGGCTCAGGGGCCTTTTGGAGGAGTTTTGAGGAGTTTCTATGAGGTTCTGTGACAATCGCTTGATGTATTCCATCATCCGAGCAGTTTGCCTTTCGTTCTGGTGCATTCCGACAACTTTCGGAAAATAGAGTTATTTTTGGGCTTAACTCAGTTAATTACGCTCAAGGTGGCATTCTGGGAGGAATACATGATAGAACACTTTCATGTAATAGATCATTGGAACCGGGACAAGGATACCTACATGATGAGCCAGTTGGACAAGAGTTTCAGTGACCAGAGGAGACGTGGTAGCCGATTTACTCTTTTCTGCATTAAAAAGGAATATTTTAATAAGGAAAAGTGCTCCATGAATAAAATAATAATAAAATAAGGTTCTAGAAGGATCCAAGAGATCTATAAAAGAAAGGGTGGAGGCCATTGAGGGAAATCTTTGGATTAGATCATTTCTTATGTCTGAGAGGTTTGAGAACGTGCTGCTCTACTTTAGCAGTGGCCCCAGGACGGAAACCCTCTGGGGATTTGTAAGTGTTGGACGGAAACCCAGCTCTCTTTGAGGAAACTTCATTCGGAAGTTTCGCAGAGCTTCAGAGATAGTGGAGTGAGGATCATTCAGATCTTCAATGGGTGCTTCAGTGGATTCAGTGGTACCTGTTGCCGGAGGGAGAGTGCAGCAGTTCAGTTTTTTAGGCTAGCGCAGTGCAGCAGTGCAGCAGATTTTCTTGCGGCCAGTTGTATTTCAGTCATCTCAGCTATCTTTCATTTCAGCTTGTAACCCCAGTGATATTATAATAAAGCTGAGTTATTTCTTGCATTATGGTGTTATGGATTTGCATATACTTGTATGTATTATTTTACATAGCAATCTTCTGTTAAATGCATGTTGATTTTGCGGCAAATTTGGGGTTTAAGTGAATTTATGCAAATTTAGGAAAATATCCCATTTGGGGATATTACATCATCAAAACCATTCTGGTCCTGAAGATCGGATAAATCATAAAAGGAAATAATCTTTGCCACACAGATTTAATTGAATTAAACATAAGCATATAAAAGCCCTGAAAATATGATCTCGAACTTTAACAAAAGAACCTGAATTGCAGATTTCTTAGTGAGGCAAATAAAATCATAGGTAGGATATTATCATATTACATACCGATAAGCGTGTTAACTCCCCATGATTTGCAAGTCTCAGTGCTAGCCCTCGCAACTCGTGTAGTTGTAAAGCTCCCTTTACAGAGCCTGCAGCTGCAAGTCTTTTAAGAGCTTCACTAGCAATATCAGCTTGAGCAGTTGCATCTGCAGCATCAATTAGGTCCAGAAATTCCTTTGCAAATTTGACAATTCCTTGAACAACATCGGCAACAAATTCTTGTTTTGCTGCTAAACTTAAAATTCCAGTAGAATCTCTGTTGACATTCAAATCTTGCCCAATGCTTCTGCTATTGCTCATTGTTAGAAGGCATTGAAGTGCTCTTTTCAGATCATTACTCTGCATAGCAAGGTCAAATTCTAACCTGCAGAAGCATCACAATGCATTAATTATATGCTCACCACAGTTAGGAGCACAAAGAAATAATAAAGTCAATGATATGTCCTGACAACTATTTTTAAGTAAATGAATAATTGTGAAAAACAAATCAACTATCATGAACACAAATATTAAAATGCTGCACGGCATCATTGAATTGTTATAAAGAAAAGAACTTTCACAAATACATTGAGTTCAAAATCAATTAGATACCTTTTAGATATTCCCGGCAAATGAAGAGCTTCAGTTGCATAACCCATCCCAAGCATGAATTGTGCTAAATCATCATGGTGCTCTCTACCAAGTCTAGTTGACCTGCACAACTTAGGCACAAGGTAAGGAAACAGAGGCATATAAGAGGCTTATAAATGCTATGACATGTCTCACAAGAAGGAATAATAAGTTAGTAAAATTTGCAATGGCTATAGTTGAAATAATAATAAGCCACTTAGTAAGACTTGCCATTTCACAGCACTAACAGCATCTCCATATGCCGCAAGACAGCGACAGCGTATGCCAGGATGGCTAAGGGCAATCGCATGGCCGATCATATATCTGCAATGTAAGCAGTGCAAATGTGAGAAAACAAACTATAAAAATCTGACTGAAACTATTTAATATGCCATTAACCTGCAAAGGAATAACTGTGTGTCCACTCAAGGAAACATATCAAAAGAAGCTAACTCAGAAATACAGTACTCCTTTCTAAAGAGTCAAGATTATTCTATGGTAATGGTATAAGCCTATACAGAAAACTGGCAAAACCTCAATTCATTACGCACAACTATGATGTTTATAAAAAGCAACGCATTCATCACATGATACATATCCAAAAAGTTAAAAATGACACTACGGTAACTCATGTTTTCAATCCAGAATCAGCTAAAGCATTGATACATATCACTCTCACATTCTACCCTTTCTAATAAATGGTTCATATTATCTCACACCAGAAAAATAAAAAGACCTGTATTTATTTTATTTTATATATTCACACTATATAAATTGCAGGCCATGTGGTTTAGTAGGTGCAGTCTTTCATCATGAAGATATGCTAATAGGTATAGGTTACTCCAGTTCAAATATAAGCTGACATAGTTTTAACCAACCTCTACAGCAGTAAAGGCTCTTCACTCCTGAAGGTAAATAACAAATATCTCCACCATGTTTGGGTCTTGATTCAGTATGGCAATTAACTATCGCATAAATTATGCACTTTAAATAAGAAGCTTAATGAGTAAATCAAAACAAATTCAGTATAGCCGGAATATATCAGCAAGTTGACACAACCAAGGGTGTAAGGGAACCCAAGATCTGCAAGAATTGCACATTCAAGCCTGTTACTTCTACAATGGCTTAGCAACTATGTCATGTGACCAGCCCATGAAGACATCAATTAACTTCCCATGATTATATTCAGGAAACCCTTTGATGTGGATAACTTGAGAGATCAGGACAGGTTGGACGGTGTGTCCAACTTCGTCATCTGGACAGCCAAGACACTAACAGTCCTGGATGAGTACGGCATCAAGAACCATGTGGAGAATGTCCTTGTTGAGCCTGCAGATCCAGATCCTCTGAAGAAATTCAAGGAAAATCAAGCGTGCGCTAAGAGTTTGATTATGGACGGAGTAAAAGATCATGTCGTACCACATATTGCCAGAAAGAAGACGGCAAATGAGATGTGGACCACTTTGGAGACGATGTATCAGGGAAGCTCCGTTCAAAGAAAGATGCTTCTAGAGAATCAAATGAGGTTGTTCCTGATGCAAAAGGGTGAGGAGATAGATCCCTTCCATTTCCGACTTCAGACTATCCAGGATCAACTAAGTGACATGGGTGCGACTCCGGATGAAGGACTCTTGGTAAGGACTGCCCTGAATGCAATCACCGAGGAGTGGGAAACGTTTGTCCACAGCATAATGGGCAAGGCAGCATTACCATCCTAGGCAGACATGTGGGCAATCCTCCGTCAAGAGGAGATCAGGATGATCACCAAGAGGCAAAACAATAGTAGCAAAACCGTCAGGGTGAAGAAGGAAGAGGAAGATGATGCAGCCCTTGGATCGAAGGAACGAAGGCAACAAGGGAAGAAGAAGAGGGACCTATCCAAGGTCTGGTGCTTTAATTGTGGTGAACTTGGACACTTCGTCAGCACTTGTCCTAAGAAAAAGGACAAAGGAACTTTTGATTCCAAGACAGCAACAGCAAAGGACGATGGGAGTGATGATGACATAGCCATGAGTGCTCATGAGCCACGTAAGTGGGGCGATATGGCTCTGTAGAGCAGCTACAGATCAAGGAGGAAAGATCCTTGAGTAAGCCCAACCCTTGGATTACATACAAGCTATGGAAGCCTTAAGACGGTAGTGGGACAAGTAGGAGATGGTTGCAGAAGATCACAATGAAGCAGAGGACAGTGTTGAGGTGTTGTAGAGGGAGCAGCGCAGTGCAGAGGCAGCAACAGCATAGAGGCAGTAGCGCAGAGGTTGATGGGACTTCAGCAGCGGAGAGAGGCAGTGCTCACGCAGTGTAGAGCTGTAGCAATGTAGTGGCTTCAAGAGGACAGTGTAAAGCAACAGCTAAGGGAGCTTTAGGGATGAGATGCAACCTAACTTGTCTGTCAACGATTAGGCAAGGGTCTTTCAGTTGCTTACTTCTCAACAACTAAGCTACAGTGCAGCAGTTAGCAGTGGCAGTGCTATGGGCAGCATGATGCAGCAATTTAAGAGGGAGCTGCAGTACAGTTGTGGCAGTGTCAGTGGCAGTGACATGGGCAGCAGTACAGAAAGCAGCGGTTCAGTGGATGGAAGGCAGCAAGCCAAGAATCACCAACGCAAAGATCAACACCGAGATCTTGTGATATAGGGTGTGGATGTATTACTAGAGCACACTCTGTGCTAAGAGGGTGTGTTGAGGCAGCATCGGGTGTGCTCTAGCCCTGAAATTTTATGGAGGGGCTAAGACACACATCACCTCCAAAACCCAGAAAGCGTTTGGAGAAATTTCATCTAATGTGTGAAATATTAAAATAATTAATTTTTTTAATAAGGACCCTAAGTCTAACTTAGGGAATTAGAAAAATTAAGTGAAATAATTAAACACGTGTGATGAAATGTTCCAAGTGACGCGGATCAAGCAATCTTTTAATCTCAGCCCCCGATAAGAGATTAAATCGCGGTCGTTGATGTCTCAACGAAAAAGCATAAGCGAAAGGCTTGAGGGTCAGTTGGAGATACACACGGAGACAGAGCTGAGAGACTAAGCTGGAATTCTAGGGTGGGTTTGCTAAGACTTTCCAGAAGAGTTTCTGTGCAGCGAGGGGTAGTATTGGCTAAGGGGATGATATGATCTCGGAGCCGAGAGCCAGCAAGAGGCAGAGGAGCAGCAACTAAGGGCAAAGCAGAGGAAGTTGAGGCTATGCAACAATTGCACAACACAAAGTGTTTCAGCCGCTACGCAGGTGCTATGCAGACCCAGAAGGGGCAGCACTACAGCTTCAGAAGGCCACCAGGGTTACGCAAAGGCCATCCAGGGCAGCGTAAGGATTGCGTCACCTAGTCTCGAGCTATGAAGACCCCTTCTGAGCAGCGCAGAGGCTAGCAGGGCAGACGCAGGCAGCTTCAGAGCAGTGTTGGGGTTTCTAGAGGCAGAACAGGGCTGAGTTCTGTAAATCCCGTTTGAGGGTGTGAATCAGTCCAGTCTTCAGTCTCCAGCACAGCAGGTATTGTTGCAGATCTATTTTTCTCTATCGGGTTAACCAGTTAGGTGCCCAGATTTGATGTACTCAGATTCTACTTAATAATAATAAACCCTCACATTTGTTGCACCGGTTTTCCCGCATTGGGGTTTTCCGGAGACATTTGTCCAAAAATAACTATGTACATGTGATTGATTCTTGTGCTTATGTCCCTACTGTTTATTTCTCTTCATATATATTTGTGAATGTTGCAGCAGTATGTATTTCAATATTTACCAGAAGATTTCTGAAAAATAATTTATTGAAATAATAAGTAGGAGGAATAAATCTATCACTGCAACTATATAGTTTTCAAATTGAAAATTTCACACCATGGAGTATTGTCTACTGTTGTGGGGGGCCATCGCTCTCTGCACAGACCCTATATGTGCCAATGTAGCCCTCTTGAAGGTTAAGGCCCCGTATAGGGAGATCAAACCCAAATGGACACCATCTGCAATCGTGTATAAGATCCAATGCATCCCCTAGCATTCCAGTACAACAAGTCATTAAAGTAATCGTGTAAAAGAGCTTACAAACCATGGGCAACAAGTGGACACTCTATAATGGCATGTCCTTCCATATTGGGCTTTGGCATGTGCTAATACCTCCAAGCTCCAAAGGGGATTAGCCAGGTACCTATATTAGGTGGTTTCTACCTTTAGAGGGGATAGTATGTCCAAGGGACAATTCTCTGACACCCTGATCAACCTCTGTTGGCTCCTATGCATGTCTGCATGTTTCTTTGTGCAGTCCCAGTGTTGGATTGCGCAAGTCTGCGTAGGGACTGTGGGGGTTCTCTGCGCTGCAACCTCAAGCTACCTCTAGTGGCCCACTGCTGCCCTTTGTCCTTGATCTCGATCACTTCTGACTCCCTCCTCCTTCTGCTTCTGTAAACCCTTCGCCCTACAACTCTCCCACTGAAATCAAATTCTCTTACTTCAGAATCG
Source organism: Pinus albicaulis (assembly GCA_034641835.2). Taxonomy (NCBI): domain Eukaryota; kingdom Viridiplantae; phylum Streptophyta; class Pinopsida; order Pinales; family Pinaceae; genus Pinus; species Pinus albicaulis. The sequence goes on from CM076584.1 coordinate 598,395,166, forward strand.
ATCTCCTTCGAGTCTTGAGTGTATGCCCGGCTTGTTTTCCAAATGACCCTTAAGCCTTCTTTTATAATCTTCGCGTTGGAGAACCAACAGCCTAGATTAGAAGTTTAATCAATGGCTAAGATTAAAACTGAACTTGATCCTTGTTTTCTAGAAGATTCACACTCTAACTTATTAATACCCTTTAATTATTTCATTTCCCTAAGTTTAGACTTAGGGTCTTCATTAAAATAATTAATTATTTTAATAAGTCATGAACCGAGTGGAATTTCCACAAACGGTTTCTGGGTTCTTTGGAATGTTGTTGTACAAGCCTCCCTGCAAAGTTTGAGACTTGGAACACTTTCAGATGCTACAAAAATCAACACTCCCTCTTAACAAGGAAGGTATTCCAACAATATGCTTGCTGCATGTTGCTTTGATTTTGAAGCACCCTCTACGGTGCTGATCTCTGGATGTTGCCCCTCATCTGTTGCGTTGTTGTCCTCTGTAATGCTGCCTTTGACACTGCCACTGTCACTATTGCATTTGTACAACAGCTCCCTCTGAATACTGATCCTATCCACTCCTGCTACTGGAAGGGATTCTTCATCATCCCCATCTTCTCTCTAAAGTAGACAAACTTAGTCTTCCCTAGAGCTTTTGTGAGGATGTCTGCCACCTGTTCTCCTGTTGGAGTGTAATGCAACTGAGCAGCTCCACGTTGTACACAGTCCCTAATGAAGTGACACCTGATGTCAATATGTTTTGACTGATCATGAAACACAGGATTTTCAGAGAGCTTGATGCAACTTTGATTATCGCATAATATACTGGTCGCTTCCATTTTCTCCTTGAGTAGATTCACTAACAATTTTTGAAGCCATATGGCCTCACACGAAGCTGTGCTCACTGCCATATACTATACTTCTGCTGAGCTCAGTGCTACGGACTTTTGTTTCCTGCTACACCAAGAAGCCATTCCTGATCCTAGACTGAAATAGTACCCACTGGTACTCTTTTGATCTACAGATCTTCCAACCCAATTTGTGTCTGTGAAACCACTCAACCTGACATCATTGCTACGGGTGTACTTCAATCCAAGCTCAACTGTTCCTTGAAGGTATCTGAGAACATGCTTGGTTGCTGCCCAATGAGCCCTCTAAGGTTCTACCATGAACTGACTGAGGATATTTACAGCGTAACAGATGTCTGGCCTTGTATTTACCAGATACATCAACAATCCGATGAGCTGCCTATATAATGTAGGATCAGCCTCATCACCCTTGTACGTATCGATTTTCATCCAGTTGGTGATCATTAGAGTTGTCATGGGTCGACAATCCTCCATCTGAAATCTCTTTAAAATCTCTGTTGTGTATCTCCCTTGACCAAGGAAGATCTCCCCATTTTGCTGCCAAACATCCAACCCCAGAAAATAGTGCATCCGTCCTAGATCCTTCATGTCAAATTCCTCAACCAAATTCTTCTTGCAGTCTGTGATGAGCCTTGATGATCCTGTCAAAAATAGATCATCTACATACAAAACCAGTATCAACAGCTCACTCCCTACTCTCAGATAGTAGAGATTGGGATCTGCGTCACTCTTGATGAATCCCATCTTCTGCAGGTAGTTGTCAATTCAACCATACCAGGTTCTAAGAGCTTGCTTTAGTCCATATAACGCTTTCTTCAATCTGCACGTCTTCTAATCATGTGTCTCGAAGCCCTCTAGTTGTTCTATATACACCTCTTCCTCTATCACCCCGTTCAAGAATGTCGTCTTGACGTCCATCTGGTGAATTTCCCATCCCATCTACGCAGCAAGGGATATCACGGATCTGATAGAGGTGTATCTGGCTACTGGGGCGAAGGTTTCTTCATAGTCAATCCCTTCCTTCTGAGCATACCCCTTAGCCACAAACTTGGCTTTAAATTTCTCGATGTTGTCGTCTGCAGCATACTTGATCTTGTAGATCCACTTAGATCCTACAATTGATTTCTCCTGAGGTCTTGGGACCACTTCCCAGACATCATTCGTCATGATGGAACTGTACTCTTCCACCATTGCATCAACCTACACCTAGTGTTGAGCTGCTTCCCGAAAACCGGAAGGTTCTCCGACTTGAGCAACCAAAGCTTGATACCTCTCAGGCTACTTACACTGTCTCTTCTCATTTCAGGGGATTCCAACAAAGTCCTCTACATCCTTCAGAATCTGTCGAAGTTCCCTGCTTGTTCTCCCACTAGTGGTGGGCGGATTTACCAGCTCTCCCTTTTGCAAATCCTCGGGAGACACATCCCTTGGATCCCTATGCCTTGGAGAGGCAACTGAATTTTCTGTTGCTGGTTGTTGGGGTTGTACCAAAGGCTCTTCCTCAGACTGCGTAGCAGAAGGAAACTCGCGGAATCTTCTGAAGACCTTCTCCTCCATGAACTTCACATCCCTCTGCACCACGACTTTCCTACTCTCAGGAATGTAGATGCGATATGCCTTTGCATTCTCGCTGTACCCTACCAGATACCCTCTTTCTGCAGTCATCTCCAACATCTTCCTCTTCTCACTGGGCACATGACAGTAAGTTGTACTGCCGAAGATCCTAAAGTGACTCACTTCAGGCTTACTGCCAATGAAGACACGTTCCGGTGTCATCTTTCCCAGTGCAACATGAGTCTTGTTCTGAATGTAGAAAGTTGTATAACACGCTTCAGCCCACAGGAATTTGGGCATGTCTTGGTCATACAGCATCACCCTTGTTGCTTCGACAATAGTCTTGTTTTTCCTTTCTGCCACACCATTCTGCTCCGGATTGTATGGAGTTCTCCACTCTATTTTGATGCCTTCCCTTGCACAGAATCCCATGAATTCTTTATCTATGTATTCACCACCATTATCTAATCGCAATACCTTGATCCGCTTCCCTGTCATATTTTCAACCAGAGCCTTAAACTCTTTAAACCGACTGAAGACTTCACCCTTGGTCTTCAAAAAGTAGATCCAAGTTTTCCTGGAATGGTCATCAATGAAGGTGACGAAGTACTCGGCACCACTAAGAGCTCTAGTGGACATTGGTCCACAGATGTCTGAGTGTATCAAGTCCAATACACTCTTGGCCCTATTGTTTCTTCTCTGATATTCTGCCTTGGCATATTTTCCCAATATGCACCCCTTGTAGACATCATCTCGTTTAGTGCTCAGCTCTGGAACACATGTGGCAGTCTTCTGGAGAATTCTCAACACCCCATGATGCAAATGCCCCATTCTTCTATGCCATAGCTCATTCAGGACCATTTCATCTGCGCTACCAACCAGTGCCATTGGAGACTCAAGCTGCAACTTGTAAAGTTTGTTGCTACTTACCCCGATCTGTACCTTCTTCTTCCAACTGGGGTGTTTGACGTAGACTCTATTGCCAATAAAGTAGACGTCATAACCTCAATTTTGAAGCTGAGACACTGAGAGCAAGTTCATCCTCAACCCCAACACATGCAGTACATTAGTGGCCCGGATCCTATTTCCAGCCTCGATCTGAAAAACTACAATACCTCTCCCAACAGGAGTGCATTTTGCTTTATTACCCATGGTTATTTTGAAATTCATCTACTCTTCTTGATAGTCGGAAAAACAGTCTCGTACTCCAATCATGTGAGCAGAGGCTCCACTGTCAATATACCAGATATCAGAAGAAGCAGTGCTTGATATGCAAGCAAATTCTTCCTCAAGCCTGGATGCCAAAACAAAGACATCGTGATCCATCTGTTTTGTCATGCTTCTTTCCCTTCCTGGAGAACTGCGTGAACCCTTCTGCGATGTTGCTACAACAGTAGACTTTCGTTCACTAGTCGATTCTCCCTTCCTGTTACTCATCTCTAGCTCCGATACCATGTGAAATTTTCAATCTGAAAACTATATAGTTGCAGTGATAGATTTATTCCTCCTACTTATTATTTCAATAAGTTATTTTTCAGAAATCTTCTGGCAAATATCAAAATAAATACTGTTGCAACATTCACAAATATATATGCAAAGAAATAAACAATAAAGGACATAAACACAAGAATCAATCACATGTACACAGTTATTTTTGTACAATTGTCCCCGAAAAAACGCAATGCGGGAAAACCGGTGCAGCAGATGAGGGTTTTATTAATTCTTCAGCAAATGATATCTTTACAAGGAAATATACTGGTAGATAAAATTTGAAAGACCTGAGACAGAATTTCCAGCTCCCTCGGACAATTCTTTGACACCCTGATCAGCCTCTGTTGGCTCCTGTGCCCCAGCGTTGGACTGCGTAGGGACTGTGTGGGTTCTCTACGATGCGGCCTCAAGATGCCTCCAGTGGCCCACTGCTACCCTCTATCTCTAATCTCGATCATTTCTGACACCCTCCTCCTTCTGCTTCTGCAAAACCTTCGCCCTGCAACTCTCCCACTAAAATCGAATTCTCTTACTTCAAAATCGATCTCCTTCAGGTACTGAGTGTATGCCCGGCTTGTTTTCCAAATGACCCTCAAGCCTGCTTTTATAATCTTCTTGTTGGTGAACCAACGGCCTAGATTAGAAGTTTAATCAACGGCTAAGATTAAAACTTGACTTCATCCTTGTTTTCTAGAAGATTCACACTCTGACTTATTAATACCCTTTAATTATTTCGTTTCCCTACGTTTAGACTTAGGGTCTTCATTAAAATAATTAATTATCTTAATAAGTCATGAACCGAGTGAAATTTCCACAAACGGTTTCTGGGTTCTTTGGAATGTTGTTGTCCAAGCCTCCCTGCAAAGTTTGAGACTTGGAACACTTTCGGATGCTACAAAAATCAACACATGGATCCCCAAAGATGTTTAGAGATGGCTAGAGATCCACCTTTTGGACAAGGAAGATGCATTTGGTACACTATGTCCAGCTGGCCCCACAGGTGCACCACACACTTGACAGGTGTCCCAGGACTTGTACGATGACATGGCAGCATTCATTCCATCATATGAGCCCTTGCAGATGGTCTACAGGCATCTTCGACTCATATGGAGAACCATGAGGTCATTGGTGTGCCCCCACACCCACTAGGAGCACCACAGGTTTATTGTTTGGAGAACAAGGGGCCACCCCGTTGTGCATCAGTTTTGAGGATTTTATTCATCATTATGGCACTTATGGACCTCATTAGGCCTCTTGGAGGGCCCCACGACATGCATAGATTATTATTTGACCTCCTGAGAGGCTTAATATTTCATTTGTGAGCTGGTTTGGTGGGCTTGTCACCAAAAATTAGTTAATTTGCACATTATTTTATTTTTAGGGCCTAATGTAGGCCCATTAGGTAATTCGAACTCCTAATTGGTCTATAAATAGGAGTTGAATGAATTCTTTTGTATCATCACTCAGATTTGGATCTCTCCCTCATTAGAGAACTTTGCATTTTTTCCTTGGTGGATACTTTTGGACGATGGATGAATTTTGATGTATGGATTGGGTTCTTTTCTATCTTGCAGCTTCTTATATTGCAAATGTGATGTTGGCTGGATATATTCTCTAACATATAAGTGCAATTTTAACGCTATTTTTCATTTTGCTGCATACATTGGAACTTCGTTATTATTAGGGCAAATAGTTGCATGTGTTTAATGTGGAATTATGTGTCTATTTAGCTTATCTATGTATGGGCCATGTTGGATGAATGAAATTTCCTAGAGATCGTGTTATATTGATAATCCTTCACCATTTGTAACAGATTATAAATGTTTCAAAGTCACTTTTCTTCTCTTGCCGGACGAAATTGACTTTTGGGGCCTCCTTGAGCAAGAAACAAAATTCGTCTTCACAATTCTCCTCGACTCCATATCCCCAAGAGGAATTAGGCACTAGTCCATCAGAGGTTGATTAGTTCAACCCCATTTTTCACCTTTTTCCTCCCTTTCCTAGGTCTAGCCTCATTAGGTCACCTAAGGCATCAATTTCCCGGGAAACCGACCATAGAAAAACTTTGATCTCCTAGGCTCTACTGTGTTGGTGGGTCCCCTAGGCCTCCTCCGAATTTGAAGAAAATCTAACAGTGGAATCTCGAGATATCCCAAGCCCTAGCTCTAGGATCAAATTTTGCCCTGTTGTTCCCAAGGCTAGTACCTAATAGGATCAATTTGACATCTTTGGGTGAAAATTATTGTTTGATCCTTTCCCCTCACCTTGGTCAGATTAAGAATATCATTGGTTGCTAAAATCCATCCTCTAACCTAGTTGGGTCCACTTGGCCTCGTATGGTCCCACTTTTCGCCAAAGACAATTCATAAAGGACAACTCGGGAATCCAAGTTCTAAAAAGATTTTAGGGATTAGGAAACCCTGTTTACAAGCCATATTCTTCTCCCTCAACCCTCCAATCCTCATCCCCTCTCGAAAATGAAGTCCCTTGCTTAAAAGGCAAGCAAGCTCCATTCATCATCCAACCCTAGGGAAAGGGTCTAAGGGGTTACTTCTCATATATTTTGTTGATATATCCTCTATAAGTGGCTTCCTAAAAACATCAGGTATCCTCCCATCGTTGAAAGTCTGTAAAAAGCAGGGAGCCTTAGTTGTGGTGACAGTGGGTTAAGTCTCCATCATTGACCTTAACCTAGCAGTTGCCCTTATAGGAACCCCTTTTAGGTCCCTTGTTGGTTTGAGTGGTAACAGAACCTTAACATAGACCTTGGAAGAGGCCTTAAGCCCCAATGCAAGGGGTTTGGGAGATTTTTTCTTGATCATATTTGCTTGACCTCTGATCTAACCAATGTTTGTAGGCCTAATCACAATTTTAGCAACGATTTGAAGTGGTTTCTCATTGAATATTTGTCATTATAAGTCTTTGATCTCTAAAGGCTTGGTATTTGGTTTTATTTGTTGGCTCACCTTTGGTTTTGTAGGCTTGTATTCATTTGGAAAAGGGATTACAAGGGCTATTTCTCTCATTGCTATATCATCCAAGGTCTTCTAGCCCTAGCCACAAAGCCTAAGGCCAATACTCATTAGGACGGAAGCCTCTAGAGACCTTCTAGGCCTAGCCGCATACACTTGAAGGTTTGATTTATCATTATATTTGAGTTTGAACACTAATCATTTGTGTTTGCAGGTGTTTGGAAGAGTGGCAGGCCTCTTTGGTGTCTCAACTTGGCCTACTTATTCTTGGGATAATGCTTCAAGGCCTCAAGGGTTCTATCTCTTCTTGCACTCACTCTTTTCTTAACTGTCATAAGCATTTCCAGATCCGAAGTAACATAACAATGGCATAAAAATCACTAAGATCTAAGCCTAAATCAAGTCCTAAATAAGCCTAATAAACTTAAAAGGTCATCACACATTATCTTAAGTGTTAGATCAATTGTTTTTTACCATCTCGCAAGTGACTTTTGGGACTGTTTTCATGTTCACAGTGGTCTGATATAAAGTTTCAGTGGTCTGGTCTAGTAGTAGTAGTGAATTTTGAGGTCTGGTAAATCCCCTTAATGATCATTGAATGACAAAGGTACTGGTTAGGATCTAGATTGCATTCTAACTCTTGCATCCTTGCACCCTTGCATCATTACATGAATGTCATTTTAGCATTACATCATTATTTAATTGCATTTGTTAGTTTCATTCTTGGCATTGCATATCATTGTTAGCAATCTCATATCTCTATTGGTGCTTGTTGCTATTGTGCTTAAAGAAACATTGCAAGTTTCTATTGTTTCTAATTGTCTCATATCATAAGCATAAGAGAACTATAATATGAACTCTAATTGACACATTAATGAGCTCTAATAACTTATAAGCACCTTGAATCATTGAGTAATTAAAATTGTTAATCTTGTTTCATTGAAATAACCTCTAAGTGTCATCTAAAGTGCTTCATAAGTTGCTTTTGGAATTCTTGTAATTTTGTGCTTTAAGGTGATATTTGGAATATCTTGATTACAATTGATTTAATATTGTCATATTGGAGGATTTTTCATATTCATAATCCCATTGAGGCAATCTAACATCATTTGCATCCTCATCCTAGGTAGGATTGCATCACTAAAATTCACCTCCAAGCATAAGGTTGGTTGAAAGAGAGATAGGACCACCTTCTTTACCCAATTTGAGAAGTCTAAACCCTTGTTCACAGTTAACACAGGTGACCTTGCAATGCTCTTGTGGGAAATCCCTTGTAGAATCGAAGCCATCTAGGTTGTTAGACTCCCGGGGAGGTATCATTAATGAGACCTTAGCCTCCTTCTTGTGGACTTCTCTCCATAACTTGCGTTTGTAACAATTAAAATAATTGAGAGGAAGGATTCACCTAGATCAAGCATTTAACTAAAAGCTATGTTGCACTGGTTGTGGGGACGGGGGGACGAGTTTTCGGGACAGCTAGAGCGCACCCCCAAATTTTCAAGGGACAGCGGGTTGGGGACGGCAAGTGCAGCAACTATTTATTATATTTATCATTTATTAAAAAATTAAAATTAAAATTAAATTAAAGATGAATCAAAATAAATAAAATATTAAAATGATAAATCTAAAGACTAATACTAATAGTCTAATAGTATCTAATCGTCATTGAGAATTGTGCATCACAAAAATAAATTTCGTCATGATTGCATAACTTAAGAAGTACTATTGTCTAATATCTACATAATCATTCTATGATCATTGATGCATGATGAATCATTTCAAAATTTAAATAGTAGCTAAAGCATAAAAGTAAATAGTACTAAAATTTAATAAAGATGTAAACATGAACAATTCATTAAAATTTAAATATAAATCTCAAATTAAAAATCTAGAAGTAGAAAACCATGGATTATAAATTTATAAATTATAGTCATAGACTATAGTCCAAGAACCAAAATGACAAAAATTAAAATTTAAAAATAATATAGTCACTAGTGTAGCTGCCAAATGGTAAAACAGTAAACCGTAAATGTTTTAAGTTTGATAGGTATATGCGTTAACCTTTAGGTTAGGGTAAATGTAATTTACGAATTTACATTTTTTTAATTTAAAATTTTGAATTTTACTAAAAAAAAAATTAATTTTTTTTTTATAAAAATGAAATATTTTAATATTTTTTAACTTATAATTTGAAATTTTATTGGGGACGTCCAAAAGTCCCCGATTTATCACGGGACGTTTTGGAAGTCCCCAAAGAGGCCCCGAATTTTCGAGGGATGGCTAGGGGACGGCCTTGAAGTCCCCAAGTCCCCGATGGAGTCCCCGGCAAATCTGGAACGTTTCCGATGAGTTCCAAAGTCCCCAGAACACCGGAACGGAGGGAACGACATGAAATTATGGCGGGGACGGGTCCTCGTGCAACATAGACTAGAAGTAACCAAGATCTTGTATCTCACTTTACATTAGGTCCTACACTTAATCTAAGATATATTTTGCATCTTGCAGCAACTGCTCATCAGGAAACTTGACATATTGATCTTTGTTGTGCAAGTAATTAATCTTAAGGCATTGGTCTATCATTCATATCTTAAGAATGTAATCTGGTTGTGCTTAATAATTTTACTTGTCACATAATTCTAATTCAATTTTTTAAGACATTCAGTTGTATCTCTTGAACTTGTTGGTTTCAAACGGGTTTCCCATCATTCCATATGTAGGGACTACCCCCCTTAGCCTGCATTTAGGAGATAGTTTAAACGAAGTGGGCAAGGATCAGAGTGACAGCTTCTGCCCTGAGCATTGTCACATTGGGTGTACAATTCGAGCGACAACAGTACCTAATGGTGAGGAGACGCATCGGCTCTTATACATAATTGGCAGGTGATTTCATCATGGGTTGGGCAACTTAACTAGGGCCCAAACCCACCAGAAGATCATATTGACACTTGTAGGGGATGTGTTGAGAGCCATGGGACTTCGTCATGTGATAGAGAATTATCTCATCTCATGGGCACCCTTAGCACCTTCACTAGCTTTTCGATTGCCCCACATTATTCGCAAGATGATGCACTTGGACCAACATTGGCCCCAACCGACTTAGCAATGTACACATGGTTTGGCAGTTGATCCAAGGCCCAGAGGAGGTTTGTCTCACCCTTGAGACATGGGAGGGCAAGCACCATCGTCAGTGCCCTCATTTGGAACAGTCTATAGGGTTATCTTTCACCGGGAGACCTATGAGACCAGTACTTGTGTCCTAGAGCCACTTTGGAGCACCACATGATGACTTACACGAACATTAAGGGGTCATCCCCTTATGCATCATTTATGGAGCCCTCTCTCTCATTTTGGCATTCTAAGGACTCAGAGTGGCCTTCCAACAGCCTCATTTCATCATGATGTCATCATTTCGACCTACTATTGGATGGTTTATTCATAATTTTGAAGCTACTTGGTGGGGCTTGTCACCAAGGCCCTATTTTGGCACATTAAAATAATGTTTGGGGCTTAGAATAGGAATCCGATCTCTAAAGGTCTCATATAAATAGAACTAGCTCTCAGTGTGAGAGAGCATCATCATCATTTGGATTACTCTTGTAAAAGGATATTCGCACTTTTTCTGTTGGACGAGTTAGAGACTCTTTGATGCATTTCAATATCTTTGGAAGCCAAAATTTTGATCTTTCTTGGAGCTATTTCTTGATTTGTGGTTGGACATATCTCATTGTCATCTTTTGTAAGTGTAATTTTGTTGAACATTTCTCTTGGAATGATGTCTAATGTGTGGAATCATTGCAACTAGTTAACTCTCTTGTGCCCTAATTTATTGAATATCATTGTAAATGGCTATTTGGTTGTAAATTGCAATGTTACTCATTGCATGACAATTAGATGAATGTTCCTAGTGGATGAGTTTAATTTTTCTTCCACAAAAACCTATAGATCATGGGTGGGTAGATGCTAAAGCTGGGTTGCTAGGGCATCCATCTTTAGCCTCCTTGAAGACGATTTTGGAAAATCTTGAATCATCTTAGACTCCATAGCCAAGGAAAACATGCATTGGTCCAGTAACATTGGTGATCACCCTCTCTTTTCATCTATTTTCTTCTCCCAAAAATTTTGGCCCCTTTTTCCTTACTCGTCTATCTAGGGCATCCAACGAAATTATTTAGAACAGGAATTTTCAAAATTTGTTTGGATAGACTCTTCCTTCGTGTCTCTTCTAGAGGATCTCAAATTTGGATTGAATTCTCATGGTAAATTCTGCGGAAATCCTTGTGTCGTAGGTGTAACCTAGAAGGGAAACCTAGTTCGTTTTCTTTGGATAAGGTGGCCTCCTTGAGGGTCATATGAGCTTAGTGTTCGGTGGAACAAACCTTAACAGACCCTTTCCTTTCTTACCTCGACCTAGTGAAAATCTTGGAGGAATTTCCTCCCACGTCCATTCCTACAACCCTAGGTCTAGTGTAAGCTCTTTCTAGGTCTCTCAAGAGAAAAGAAAAGCCTATTTGAAGCAATTGATCATCTTACAAAGCTTCTTGACAGGTCCTGTCTCTCCTTTGGAGCCTTGACTCTAGGTATACTTATCATTATTGCATATCTCAAGCCCTAGGCCTTGATCCCCATCCTAGGTCTTTCTTGGAGAGCCCATAAGCTTCCTTGAAGCATTGAGCCTTATATTGTGTCTCCCCTGGAATGGGCCTTGGGAAGCACTTCATACATTGTCATTGACATTATCATTACAAGTGATTTCCTTCATACCAGGACTCCTCCCATTAGTGACAGTCCATAAAGAGCAGGGGACATTCACTCAGGTGACAGTGGGTCTTTGTCCCATTGTTGTCACTTAGTCTAGTAGTTGTCCCATAGGTTAGGGACCTGCTAGATTGTGTGGCAACAAGGACCACACATAAAGGGGGGGAAACACACTATCTTAGCATGGATTCTTTTGCAATCCAACATATACATCACCTTTTTTGGTTTTACTGCATGCAAGATTTTTGCGCAGGCACAAAAATCTTGCAGAGAGTAAAAACCAAAAGGATTGTTAAATATACCTATCTACAAATGACAAAACACTATTGATGAAATGTAAATGTAAGAATTTAATAGTTTCTAAAGAAGGGTGCCTAGAGTATCCCTGTTCTTGCCCCAGGGAGACACCAAAAATGGAGGTCTGCATGAAGGATTGAAAATACAAATACTACATAGGAACAGATGACGAATGCCAGAAAGGATACCATCATGTCTCTGCAAAGTCCAACAAGGATACAGTAATACTGAGTTATTCTTTTGATGCAAATCCTTCAATGCTCATTAAAAAACTGGTACTGCAGAGCATCTAAAGTTTTGATTTTGGTGTTCTATTAGAAAGCCAACAATACAAAGTTCTAAGATGGAACTTGTCAAGTCAGCAATATGCATCATAACAGAACTCTTCCTTTAAAGTTCTCTGTCCAACTTTTCTAGAATCACCCTCATGCAGCCTCCGAGGATAATCCTGTTAATTCTTTTCCCAAACCATGTGTGGCAAATCTCCACCAACCTCATAGAGGTAAATATGAATTCAACTGAGCCAGCATAAGATGCGAAGAAAGACCACACCTTAATTACATTATTCTGATCCAATCAACCATTTAGAAATGGATCATGCATGGAAAGATACACATTGTCAACCACACTCATTGACCATCATACACATCATCATAGTTGCAAACGAGAGTTCCATCCCATTATATGTTTAAGATGGCAATCAGTGGCAAGTGCAACCATCACGGTAAATATATCATTTTTAGAATAAGTTTTGTTACCAGTCCATAAAGTGGATAAAATTCTAACCTGTCAACCAGCCACAGGACCCCATCCCTGACACCAACAACAACAAGTGGACCAACAGGACGTTTCTGCTCTGGAGGAAATCGAGTAACTGCCACAGAAACGCCTCCTCCAGCAACAGCCACTTCATTTACTCTCCTTTCTTCCATCTCTTTGGGCATTATGTTTTCTTCTCCATCAACTTTTGATTGCTTTGGTACACTCATGAATGGAGGCACAGATGGAGAATGCTGGAAGGAGGCCAACCTCACTACCTGCAAAAAACAAAATTATCAGCCAATCACTTTTCAATGGAAAGAAGGAACTAGAACAAACACACTTCAGTTTCTGAGTATCATGCATTTGGCAAAATACGATCTTTTCCAAAGTAGTAAGCCTACAAGTCAAGTTTATAGGATATTTAATTGCAGGGAACTTATTTAAGGGAGTATGCACTACATTAAAATCAACTTGTAATGATGTTCATTTCAGCAAAAATATAAGCACAAGAGTGCAGTACAAGAAAAGAGCAATGATTATAAAGATGCAAAGTCCTCCATTATGTGTGCATAACCAGAAATAAACACATTTCCAGGTTATGTTTCTAGCTAACGCACTCTTCATGTACCATTTTCATTTGAATATGGGTACAGTGATACCAAATGGCAGGGTCAAGCCTATTATAAGACATTAGTATTATATTTTTCATTCTAGCACTACTGTCCCTTCCCCTAATATCTTCACAAAGATCCATTGCTATGTCTGAAGCCTAAAGGGAAAAGGGCCACAATTATTGCTTTAAGTTTTAATAATTGTGACCAAGAAATCAGATTCTACAAAATTTATATAAGGTTATGTAAGATTTTCTGTAAATTGGAATCAACGGCACAAAATGAAAAATGCCAGATTTGCTTCTAACTTTTGCACAGTTGAAACCCAGACCAATGGTAGACCAATCGCTCAAGGTATTGACAGCTATCAGTTCATCACCAGATTTTTCATGATTATTCATAAAAAATTATTTAGAAGCAGGAGGAGAAATCAAAATGAGGAAAAAGAATTGTCACATACACCCTAACACTGGGTTGAACCCTAACAGACTGAGGTAGATTACTAGTCTCATTGACCTAGTTATCAATTGTATGGGTCTCGATTCCTTATGTGATGCACCTTTTAATAATTACTATCCTAATTTTTATAGTTTAAGCACATATATAGGGATAATATTTATTTTTATGTACATGACATTGCTTTCCATGTCTTTTCCTCAAAGCATATTTATGGAAAAACATTATCTCTTGTTCTGACTTGTAATGCCTCATCATGCTTGTCTATTCTTGAAGTTGTGATGGTTGACAATACCATACAATATGATCTTCTAAACATTGAGCAGAATTGTCAAATTGTGAAAGGGTTAGAACACCCTAATTCAATTTTATGTAGAATTGTGTGGCAACGGCCCCTATGATTTGGGAAATGATAAGAGTACACGTTATCTTCCATTCAATATAATAAGATCTTCCCTTGGCTTCTTGTATTGATTTCATCTTTGGTTAGTTCATCGAATAACACGATGATTTTTGTAATTTGGATGTTGATAAAGTATCCTTATATTTTGTGTCTTGTTTTGGGGACCTTCATCTTTTGATACTTACAGTGATTTATTCGTTGATAAGATTAACTATAAATATCTTTCTCCTTTTTCTTGCTCATTGAATGTATATTGTTTTCTTTATCCAAGGGCTGGAATTTTACATCTAATGGCCTCTTTATTTCAATGAACTCAATCATGGTTTCTTTATCAATCACTAGTTCTTTGCTGGTAAATTTCTCCAATACTTCTTGTGGCAACTTCTTTTCATTTTCTAACTTCTTAATCTACGTGATCAAGCTTTGATTATGATTCTCAAGGCAAGAAATTTCTTAAATAGGTAGATTGTTGAGGTGATAGTGGTAATCTCCCTCATTGTTGCTATGGGTCTAGCCCTCGCTTTATGAACCCATCACAAGCCCCACTAGATTTTGTTGTAACATTTTTGGCATTGACACTCTGGAGAAGTTGAGTCAACCTCCTTCAAATCCAAAATCTACGCTTCACTAGAATCTTGTTGAGAATAGCTTTAAAAATGACAACATAGATTTTCACCTAGCGACTCCAAAATCTAAAACATTTATTTACCCTCGTAGCTCGTCTAACAAAGCCATAGCTCCAAGGAAGAAAAGAACCACAAGCAAGACGAATGTAGAATTTTATAGACCCAACCTAGTTTCAAGTTTCATGAAATTTCATCATGTTTAATGCCCAACCCACATTTCATTTATTGTTGTCATTAAATGCTTTAGACATAAAAATTTCAAAACTAAAACAAAAGAGTCTAATCTAATTTTTTCCTTTTGCCAAGATAAAACAATAGAAAACCCACAAGAATTTTCAGGCAATAGCCCCTAGAAAAACCCTGAAGGGAAAACTAGTGAGAGAGAGAGGAAAGTTCTTATTTTTTTAGAGAAATACTACAGCAATACATTCCAACAATAAATGCACACAAATTTATCTTGATTTATGTGCCAAGACTCCTTGCAAATCGTGCCAGACTTCCTCCTCGAATTCTATATGAAACAAACCTTGAAATCTATACAAGACAAACCCTCGAAAATCATGCCATAATCCCTTGTTTTTTGTGTTTCCTCTATTGTACTTTTAGATTACAATTAACGCATTTTATCTCCTTGATTTGTATGTTGTACTTGTTGTCAGAAATGTTGGATAGTGCCTCGAAATCTGTGCCAATCACTACCTTTCATCAAGAGATCAAGGCCTTTCATCAACAATCTTTGAGGACAAAGATTTTTGAGGAGGAAGGGAATCTTATGAATAAAATAATATAAATAATGTAACCAATAAAGAATGATTAGTTAATTAGTAATTAGGTTGAAGAGGCATGTCTAACGGGACATGACCTTCCGTGAAGAGGCACCTGCGTAGGTATATAAGCAGGCCTCATTTGTAACATTCAATCAGTCATTCATCATACCTTTTCATACATAATATTTTTATCTTCAAT
Source organism: Pinus albicaulis (assembly GCA_034641835.2). Taxonomy (NCBI): domain Eukaryota; kingdom Viridiplantae; phylum Streptophyta; class Pinopsida; order Pinales; family Pinaceae; genus Pinus; species Pinus albicaulis. The sequence continues at coordinate 598,410,912 of CM076584.1, forward strand.
GGATATTTTCATATTCCAAGTCTTCTGGAGTATTTGATTTAGAGTAACGAATTTTGTTCGCTTCATTTGGTATCAAAGCAGTTCATTCTTCTAGCTGCTCACCGCTGCACAAAGCCACGCTCTCTGATCCGAGTCCTTGACCGTCAATTCGTCAACATCATTGCCGTTGAAGTGATTCGCTACCAACTTTTGGAGTTTCTCCATTTTCTCCATTAGGCCCTTGGCCATTAAGGAAAAAATAATCAAAGAAAAACTTTATAAAATAAAATCATAAAAAAAGTGTTTGCGTGTTGCTGACTATCGTCGAACTCAACGAAATACTATCGATGACCATCAGAATACCTGTTGCCTCAACAATCTGACACCAGTCATCCCCGACTGGGCTTTGCCCACATACAGTTGCTGCTTGAAACCACTTTACTCGTCGTTGCAATTTCTTTTGTCACTTCAATGGTATATTTTGGTCGCACGCCGTCCATATCCACTATTGTCAGCTTCGCTACATATTGGCAACCGCCACCACTAGATCTCGATCCTCTCTGCAACCATGGGCAGTCCCCTATCGATGCTCTTCTGTCTATCTCTGCCACCCTCATCTCTACAGTTGTCGTCGACTGTTCCACTGCACTCGTTATCCACAGCCTTATACGCCTGGCATTCAACACCCACAGACCACGCTGTCGATCTGAGCGATTTACCCTCCTTCCTCTCGTCAATCGTACAACCACCCTTGTTCCAGCCACGCCCATTTTCACCCTTGAGGCACTACATACATAATCACCTTATCATTTCTCTGCATCCTCATCACAATCACATCCTTCTATTATCCATCACCATCTCTGTCAAGCCTATTCGTAATCAAGAAAACCACCACTGACTTCGTCTGCTACCTTGTCATCGAGCAACAACGCAGGTTGCATATCCCGCTGCCATCCTTCCATCGGTGCCTTAATTTAACACAGAAAACTATGTTCCCCTCATACGCTGTTGAACTCACCACTGCTAGCCATCGTTACTACTAACTGTTTAGCATAAACTATCTCCAGAAATTTGTAAATTTGCCCTCTGTCTGTAGAAACTATCTCCATAATTATGTAAATTTGCCCTTTGTCCGTAGAAAAGATTTTTGATAGTCATACATTGAATACTCGAACCATATGGACCTCGATTCGTATGCTATCAATTTACAACAATACGCCAATCGCTCTACACACCAATCACAAGCTCAATATGAAAAATTATTAGATGTTGTTGAGTTCGAAGTCGAGGGGTTCATTCATGTTGTTCCAGCGTTCCAACACATAAAAGTCTCTTCACAAAATTCTTTAAATTGTGAACTAATAAATTTTTGAAACGTTAAAGGGTAATATTTTATTATCTTCCAAAGTTTTTTTGAAGATATATAAATATACAAGGGCTTCCTCCGGCAGAGAAATGAAGCTTGCAAAAAGATTTCTTTATCTTCTGTGATGAATACATGAACCCGTACACGAACCTCTGAGTTTTCACGTATCGACGCTCTTCCATGGCTTTTTACCTTCAACGAGACGACGTCACTCAACTCTCGGTGAACCTCGAATGAACCTCTCCTCTCACAGAACATAGAAATTTTTTCTCAACAAAACATAACTCATCTGAAAATTTCTTCTACACAACATAACTCCATGGGTATCTATGGAAAAACTTCTCTTTTTATTAATCTCAAGACGTGGATTACAAACTTGGAAGAACTTCAACCTGAATTCATTAATAGATAGACTGTTGAGGCATTTACAAGATATGTCACTTTTAAGAAAAATGAGATCTGGAGACCACCTGGCCTTTTGCAGACTTTGCCTTCGAATTTTAAGACAAACACACAGACTTCAGTACCTAATGAGTTCAGCCACTTAAGGTTCTTACCAGGGTTGTTAGGCCTTGATACGCAGGCTTTTCAAACTCAACTCTAAGAGAGAATAGCCTCGTGATGCAAGCAGATCGAACAATCGTTCGCAGATGCAGAGCAGGTTGACTTGTCTTAGAATCAAAACAAAGCTAAGGATTCTAAGACTCCAACCCCAACCCTCCAAAACCGATGCCTTAAATGAGCCTTACTCCTCTTATTTATAGGATGAGGAGAGGACAAGCATTAGACAATCGGGCAAACAATACTTTCTCGTACTAAGATTCCGAGATGTGGATCAAATCACACCAAAAGTCGGAGAAGTGCTCTGAGTCTCGGAAAGCCCAAAAATGACTTTACACATTAGATATTTTATTCAAAATCCTACGGAAAACGCTAATGGGAATTTACATTGTGGAGATTTTGTCGAAAAGCCCACAAAAACGATCGTTGTCAAAGTCAAGTGACAAGACACTACTATACATTGTGGATGCTTTTAGATAGAAGCGCACGAGAACCCGTGAAATATTTTAGTTATGTTCCTAATGGATTTGTACCAGGGAATCTACCATTTGCATGATGATATGATCCACTAGTCTACCAAGCTTTCGTATATATTCTTCTTGCAATCATTGGCTTTCCAAGGATAACCTGATGTTTTACCTTGGTTAGGACTAACCAATGATGATGCCCTCTCATAAAGTAACCCAATATGCGCTCATCAAAGTACTTTTGTAGATCTGTAATAGTTTTACAGGCCTAGTGAAAACAATCAAACCACTCTTGGAAGTCACTTTGAAAGTCTCTTTCAAAGTATTTTGGATCCATGGCAGTTTTGTTTATCCCATACCATCCCACAATTCTTGCAACCAATCTGGTTGCAAAAATAATTGTGTAATGTATATAGGCCCGAATTTTAACAATGTGTAGTGTGTTCCTTATCTTTCTTCTTTGCATAGGAGATCCCACAAGAGATCTTTATAATCCTGAAAGTTATAAACAGTGTCTGGGAATACAACCTTTGGATATTTTTGTGGCCACATGATTCTTGCAGGATGTTCAGGATATCTAGTTCTATTTATAACATAATATTTATGAAATGTTTTGGTATTGTTGCTTCCTTCATTCCATATCAGACTGATATCTTGGAAACTTTCTCTTAATGCTTCATCTGCAAGATTGGAGTACATCATTGAGTTCTTATATACCATGTCATGTATCCATGTGTTGGATTTGGGGTAAAGCTTTCTTTCTGGCACGAGGTTTTGTAGGTCCATATGACGTTGTAGATTTGCATCCATTACTTTAGTATTCCTCAATTGTCAGGTAGGTTTCCATTTTTCAATGTAGACTTGCCATGGGGTGTTGTCGGGGTGTTTCTAAGTTTTTCCTGTTGTGTATTAGGATCCCATTCAGTGAAAATCACCATTAGATTATTTTCTGTTTTTAGATACTCTCTACTCAAGAAATCTGGTAGACAGTTTTTCTCTCCTGTTATGTGCTCGACATCAAAATCAAAATTGGCAAACAAGGCTTGCCACCTAGCAAACTTGGATTCTCCAGGCTTTTCGATGTCTTTTGTTAATACTTTCTTTAAAGAAGAGGCATCAATCCTAAGAAGAAACCTTTTATGTACAAGGTTTATGTCAAATTTATCTATACAATTCCAGGAAGCTTTAACCTCTTTCTCAATTGTAGAATAGTTTTGCTCTGCTGGGTTCCAAGTGCCTGAAGCAAACTGTACAACTTGTTCTTCTCCTTTGTTCTCTTGCTTGAGAATACCTCCCCACCCAAGATTGTTGGCATCACTTTCTACAATTTTTGGCAAGTCTTCATCTACAAAATAGAGAATAGCAAAAAAATTTAACTTGGTTCTTATCTTTCTGGTTGCATTAGTATGCTCTGTGGTCCAAGGCGCTGGATCTTTCTTCAGTCTTTGATTCAGCAGTTTTCTATCATGTGCACATCCCTTGTAGAAGTTGTTGACATAGTTCAAATAACCTAGGAATCTGTGTAGTTGTGTTTTGTCTGTGATCACATCAGGAATTTTATCAGCGAATTCAAGTGAATGCTTTTGTAATGTGATCTGACCATCTTCAATAGTATGTCCCAGGAATTTAACCCTTGTCTAAAACAATTCCATTTTCTTCTTGTTTAGTACGAGTCCATTTCTTTTGACTATTTGTGTGAAGATCTATACATGTTTAAAATGCTCTTCTATAGATTTAGAAAAAAACAATACATCATCAATATATACAATAAAGCCAATCCAAGTATGGCTTGAAAACCTAGTCCATAACCTTTTGGAATTTAGAAGGTGCATGTTTCAAACCAAAAGGACATTCCACTCATAATGGCCAACGGGAATGTGAATGCAGTTTTAAATCTATCTTCTTCCTTTATTGCAACTTGCCAAAATCCAGATTTCATGTCAAACTTGCAAAAAACCTTAGCTCCTGCTATTTTGTTTATTAAATTACGCTTCTGGGGAATAGGGGATGTATCATCTGCTAGTACAGAATTCAGAGGTTTATAGTTTATGACCAATCCGGGAACTCCTCTAATATGTTTTGAGAACCTATTTACATAGAACCCATAGCAGTTCTAGGGACTATTGGATTCTCTGATTAATCCACTATTTAGAAGGTCTGAAATTTCTTTTTGACACAGAGTCCTATATTCACTGTTCATAGGTATGGCCCTGCTTTTACATGGCTTTCCCTCGTATCCTATTTTGAAAGGTAATTCAACTTTGTGTTGTTTTCTATGCCAAAAAGCATTTGGGTTTTCAAAACAGCGTTCTTTCTCTAGTTGTTCTCTGAGGTCTAAAAACTTCTGTTGTATTTTTGAAGATTGTAGTTGTTCCTTTATTTTGAGAGAAGACTTGAAGTCTTTCAATTCTCCCAACTTTCTTTTTGTCATGCTAACTTCTTGCATAGTCTGGACCATGGTGGATACTCTTGGTACTGAAATAAATGGCACAGTGATAGTTTGCAGAAAACCTTTGTTATCTGGGACAGATATAAAATAACCAGCTTTACCATTTGGCAACCTGGCTGATCCATGTGGTTCAACAGCAGCAAGGAAAACACTACCCAGAATACAGTCAATAGGAATATTGCCAACTGCAAACTTCAATTTCATACAATATCTTGAAAAACAGAGTGTTGCACTAGAGACTTCATATTTAAATTCATGTGTACCTACCACAGTGACTTGTCGATGTGCAGATGTCCAATTTTTGGATGGGATCATTTTTTTGTTTAAAACATTAATGTCTGCACCAGAATCTATTAAAGTTTTCAGAGTGAAGATCTCTCCTTGTATGTTAATATTCAACAGCACATGATGTTGTTGGTATTGAATGGTCATGATCTTCATATTGAAAAATCCCATGCTGCTATTATGTATATCCTCAAAAATCTCCACATTAGGATTTATTGTTCGTTCTTGTGCTTTTTCTTATTCCATCCTAGAGATTTTTTCTTTAAGTTCAATTATTTCCTTCTTTAAATGATGAATCTCTTGACTGATTTCTCCAAGAGTCAAAGATCTTGGCTTTGTATACTGCTGGTTTCTTTGAAAATATTTTGTGTTCTTTTCATAAGAAGCGTCAACAAACAGGGCTTAAGAAACATTACCCTTTGCAATACTACCAGGATCTTTGTGTGTATTCTTTAAGAAGGTTTCAAAGAGTTTTTCTTTCATTTCTCCTTCTACAAGCATCTTGATGCTTGCTAGAACTTTGGATTCATCTTCATCCATAGTGTGTGCCATACATACTTTCTCCTTGGTTGTTTCCTTCTCTATTTATTCTTCTAAGCTAAAGTCTGAGTCGATTTCAAAGGGAAGCAATCGCACTCATCAGTATCTGTGCAGTTGCATTGTTGGATATTTACCTATTCTTCATTATTTTCAGAGTCAGATAAACTAGAACCAGAGTGTATTCTGTGAAAATTAAAAACAGTTGCAATGATAGATTTATTTCTCCTACTTATTATTTCAATAAGTTATTATTTAGAAATTTTCCAGCAAATATCGAAATAAATAATACTGCAACATTCACAAATATATATGCAGAGAAATAAATGGTAGAGAACATAAGCACAAGAATCAATCAGATGTACACAGTTATTTTTGGACAATTGTCCCCGGAAAAACCCAATGTGGGAAAACTAGTGTAGTAGATGAGGGTTTTATTAATTCTTCAGCAAATGATATCTTTACAGGGAAAACATTCAGCAGATAAATTCTGAAACACCTGAGACTGAATTCACGGCTTACTCGGACAATTCTCTGACACCTAGAATAGCCCATGCATGCCCCTGCGTCTCTCTACATGATTCATTGCGTAGTCCCAGCACTAGACTGCATGAGTCTGCGTGGAGACTGTGTGGGTTCTCTGCACTGCAGCCTCAAGCTACCTCCAGTGACCCACTACTGCCCTCTGACCCTAATCTCAATCACCACTAACCTCCTCCTTCTGCTTCTGCAACTTCTCGCCCTAAAACTCACATTGAGATCGAATCCTACATCAGAATGAATCTCCTTCGAGTACTGAGTGTATGCCCGGCTTATCTTCCAAGTGACCCTCAAGCCTTCTTTTATAATCTTCCTGTTGTAGAAACACGGCCCAAATTAAAAGATTAATCAATGGCTAAGATTAAATCTTGACTTGATCCATGTTTTCTAGAAGATTCACACTCTGACTTATTAATACCCTTTAATTATTTGATTTCCCTAAGTTTAGACTTAGGGTCTTCATTAAAATAATTAATTATTTTAATAAGTCATAAACCGAGTGGAATTTCCACAAACTGTTTCTGGGTTCTTTGGAATGTTGTTGTCTAAGCCTCCCTGCAGAGATTGAGACTTGGAACACTTCCAAATGCTACAAAAATCAACACTCCCTCTTAGTGAGGAAAGTGTTCCAACAATATGCCTGCTGCATGCTGCTCTAATTTTGAAGACCCTCTGCGTTGTTGATCTCAGGACCCTGCCCCCCATTTGCTGCGTTGTTGCCTCCTGTACTGCTACCTTTGACACTGCCACTGTCACTTACTGCCTCTGTACCACAGCTCCCTCTGAATACTGAATCTTTCCATTCCTGCTACTAGAAGGGATTCTTCATCATCCCCATCTTCCCTCTGAAGTACATAAACTATGTCTTCCCTAGAGCCTTTGTGAGGATGTTTGCCACTTGTTCTCCTGTTGGAGTGTACTGCAATTGAACAGCTCCACGTTGTACACAACCCCTGATGAAGTGACACCTAATGTCAATATGTTTCGACCTATCATGAAACACAGGATTCTCAGAGAGCTTTATGCAACTCTGAATATCACATAAGATGTTGGTCACTTCCATTTTCTCCTTGTGTAGATTCACTAGCAGTTTCCTAAGCCATATGGCTTCGCACGAAGCTGTGCTGGCTTCCATATACTCTTCTTCTGTTGAACTCAGTGCAACGGACTTTTGTTTCCTACCGCACCAGGAAGTCATTCCTGATCCTAGACTGAAACAGTAACCACTAGTACTCTTAGGATCAACTAAACTTCCAGCCCAATCTGCAATAGTGAAACCACTCAACCTGATATCATTGCTACGGGTGTACTTCAATCCAAGCTCGATTGTCCCTTGAAGGTACCTGAGAACATGCTTGGCTACTGCCCAATGTGCCCTCTTTGATTCCACCACGAACTGACTAAGGATATTAACAGCATAACAGATATCTGGCCTTGTATTTACCAGATACATCAATGACCCTATGAGTTTCCTATACAGCGTAGGATCAGCCTCATCATCTTAGGACATGTCGATTTTCCTCTAGTTGGTGATCATTAGAGTTGTCATGGGCCTACAATCCTCCATCTGAAATCTCTTCATAATCTCTGCAGTGTATCTTCCTTGACCAAGGAAGATCTCCCCATTCTGCTGCCAAACTTCCAACCCTAGAAAATAGTGCATACGTCCCAGATCCTTCATGTCAAATTCTTCAGCCAAATTCTTCTTGCAATCTGTGATGAGCCTTGATGATCCTGTCAAGAACAGATCTACATACAACACTAGTATCAAAGGCTCACTCCCTACTCTTAGATAGTAGAGATTGGGATCTGAATCACTCTTGACGAATCCCATCTTCTGCAGATAGCTATCAATTCGACCATACCAAGCTCTAGGAGCTTGCTTCAGTCCATATAATGCTTTCTTCAATCTGCACACGAGTTTTCTGATCATGTGTCTCAAAGCCCTCTAGTTGTTCTATATACAGCTCTTCTTTTATCACATCGTTCAAGAATGTCGCCTTGACATCCATCTGGTGAATTTCCCATCCCATCTGTGCCACATACTAGGGCGAAGGTTTATTCATAGTCAATTCCTTCCTTCTGAGCATACCCCTTAGCCACAAACCTGGCTTTAAATTTCTCAATGTTGTCGTCTGCAGCATACTTGATTTTGTAGATCCACCTGGATCCTACAACTGATCTCTCCTGAGGTCTGGGTACTACTTCCTAGACATCATTCGTCATGATGGAACTGTACTCTTCCACCATTGCATCAACCCACACCTGGTGCTGAGTTGCTTCCCGAAAACTGGAAGGTTCTCCGACATGAGCAACCAAGGCTTGATACCTCTCAAGCTTCCTACGTTGTCTCTTCTCATTTCGGGAGATTCCGACAAAGTGACAAAGTCCTTTGCATCCTTCAGAATGTGTCGAAGTTCCCTGCTCGTTCTTCCACTAGTGGTGGGTGGATTTAGCGGCTCTCCTTCTTGCAAATCCTCGAGAGACACATCCTTTGGATCACTATGCCTTAGAGAGGCAACTGAATTTTCTGCAGCTGGTCGTTGGGGCTGGACCAGAGGCTCTTCCTCTGACTGCGTAGCAGAAGGCAGCTCACGTGATCTTCTGAAGGCCTTCTCTTCCATAAACTTCACATCCCTTCGCAGCACCACTTTCCTACTCTCAGGAATGTAGATGCGATAAGCCTTTACATTCTCGTTGTATCCTACCAGATACCCCTTCTCAGCAGTCATCCCCAACTTCTTCCTCTTCTCACTGGGCACATGACAGTAAGTTATACTGTCGAAGATCCTAAAGTGACTCACTTCAGCCTTACTGCCAGTGAAGACATTTTCTGACGTGATCTTCCCCAACGTGAGGAGTCCTGTTTAGAATGTAGACAGTTGTATTACATGCTTCAGCCCATAGAAATTTGGGCATGTCTTGGTCATACAGCATAGCTCTCGTTGCTTCAACAATAGTCTGGTTCTTCCTTTCTGCCACACCATTTGGCTCTGGATTGTATGGAGCTGTCCATTCTCTTTTGATGCCTTCCCTTGCACAAAATCCGATGAATTCTTTATCTATGTATTCACCACCATTATCTGATCGCAACACCTTGATCCACTTCCCTATCAGATTTTCCACCAAAGCCCTAAACTCTTTAAATCAACTGAAGACTTCATCCTTGGTCTTCAAGAAGTAGATCTAGGTTTTCCTGGAATGGTCATCAATGAAGGTGACGAAATAATCGGCACCGCTAAGAGCTCTAGTGGACATCGGCCCATAAATATCTGAGTGTATTAGATCCAACACACCCTTGGCCCTATTGTTGCTTCTCTGATATGCTGCCTTGGCATATTTTCCCAATACGCACCCCTTGCAGACATCATCTTGTTTCATGCTCCGTTCTGGAACACCTATGACAGTGTTCTAGAGAGTTCTCAACGCCCCATGATGCAAATGCCCCATTCTTCTGTGCCATAGCTCATTCAGGTCTGTTTCATCTGCGCTGCCAACTAGTACCATTGGAGAATCAAGTTGTAGCTTGTACAGTTTGTTGCTTCTTACCCCGATCTGTGCCTTCTTCTTCCAACTGGGGTGCTTGACGTAGACTCTATTGCCAATAAAGTAGATGTCATATCCTCAGTTTTGAAGTTGTGACACTGAGAGTAGATTCATCCCCAAACCCAGCACATCCAGTACATTAGTGGCCCAGATTCTGTTTCCTGCCTCGGTCTGAAAAACTACGGTACCTCTCCCAACGGGAGTGCACTTTGCTTTATTACCCATGGTTATTTTGAAATTCATCTGCTCTTCTTGGTAGTCGGAAAAACAGTCCCATACTCCCGTCATGTGAGAAGTGGCTCCGTTGACAATATACCAGACATCAGAAGACGCAGTGCTTGATACACAAACAAAATCTTCCTCTAGTCTGGATGCAATACAGAGACATTGTGATCCATCTGTTTTGTCGTGCTTCTTCCCCCTCCTGGAGAACTGCGTGAACCCTTCTACGTTGTTGTTGCAACAGTAGATTTCCATTCACAGATATATGCCCCCTCTTTGTTACTCATCTTTGGCTCTGATACCATGTTTTCTGTGAAAATTCCAAACAGTTGCAGTGATAGATTTATTTCTCCTACTTATTATTTCAATAAGTTATTATTCAGAAATCTTCCAGCAAATATCGAAATAAATACTACTGCAACATTCACAAATATATATGCAGAGAAATAAACAGTAGAGAACATAAGCACAAGAATCAATCACATGTACACAGTTATTTTTGGAGAATTGTCCCCGAAAAAACCCAATGTGGGAAAACGGTGCAACAGATGAGGGTTTTATTAATTCTTCAACAAATGATATCTTTACAGGGAAAATATTCGGCAGATAAATTCTAAAACACCTGACACTGAATTCCCGGCTTACTCGGACAATTCTCTGACACCCAGAACAACCCCTGCATGCCCCTGCGTCTCTACGTGATTCACTACACAGTCTCAGCACTAGACTGCATGAGTCTGTGTGGAGACTGCGTGGGTTCTCTGCGTTGCAGCCTCAAGCTGCCTCCAGTGACCCATTGCTGCCCTCCGACCCTGATCTCGATCACCACTGACCTCCTGCTTTTGCTTCTGCAACTTCTCGCCCTGCAACTCTCCCACTGAGATCGAATTCTACATCAAAATGGATCTCCTTCGGGTACTGAGTGTATGCCCGGCTTATCTTCCAAGTGACCCTCAAGCCTTCTTTTATAATCTTCCTGTTGGAGAACCAACGGCCCAGATTAAAAGATTAATCAATGGCTAAGATTAAATCTTGAATTGATCCATGTTTTCTAGAAAATTCACACTCTGACTTATTAATACCCTTTAATTATTTCATTTCCCTAAGTTTAGACTTCATTAAAATAATTAAATAATTAAATATTTTAATAAGTCATAAACCGAGTGGAATTTCCACAAACTGTTTATGGGTTCTTTGGAATGCTGTTGTCCAAGCCTCCCTGCAAAGAATGATATTTGGAACACTTCCGGATGCTACAAAAATCAACACAGAGGACTCTGATAAACTACAACAATTTTTCTTCATCAGATGTATTTCTTCTTCGAAATGGATTCTAGGCCTTTCTTCTTTTTGTTGCGTTCTCCTAGAGACATTCTCATGACTTCCTGCCTCTATTTGTCCTTGATTCTCTTCCTTGGGGACATTTGTTTGTTGTATGCCCAGTCTGCCCACATAACCAGCAAGTGATCATGTCTCTTCTTTGTGACTTTAGATGGATATCTTTGGGCTCATAGTAATTTTTTTTGGGCACTATCCTGTATGATCTTCTTTTGTGCTTGCTTGCCCTATAAGGACGACTTTTAGCCGATTGTTTATCATTTTTCTTTTGTGTTTTTCTGTGTTTTCTTCTTTGCACAATTGGGTCATCAATAGACAATCCATATTTACTACAAATTGACTTGTTGTCAGGCAATCTAGACACCTTCTGTAAGGATTTGTTTACTTTCAAACTAGTGCAAAGACCTACCAGAGCTTTTGTGATATTACAATATATCTCTCCCCATGTGTAAGTTTCAAAGGAAGTTTGGAATACTTCATGTCTTTGAATATACTCAATAAACTTAGAAGGCAATGCTGCTAAATATACTTGTTTCCATAAGACATTCTGGCTTTCTTTTACTTCATAGCAAAGATGAAAAAATCGCTATCGTGATATTATCGCCGAGGGGAAAAAATCGGAAAAAATCGTAATTATCGGGAAAAAATCGTAATTATCAGGAAAAAATCGGCACATACAAAAATATTCATTTTTTTCAATTTTTTAATATCTAAAGCATCTACAGCATAAAATAAATGCATTGACACATAAATATGAAAAAAAAACTAATATATAAGATGTGTAATATCATGTCTAGTGCTACATCACACATAAAACTGAATCCTGTCCTGAATACTAAGTCCCGAGTCTCAAGAGTCAACTCAGCCTCAAAATATCAACAAAAAATATAATAATGTATCTCATATCATGAGTCATAATGTCAACAGTCATATACAAAGGAATGTCAATGCACTAGTGACCATATAACCTATGGTCCTATACTATTGATTTCCTCTGCCCCTCTTGCGAGAAAATACAACAGCTTTGCCTTTCTCTCTAGATGAAGACGCTGGCGGGACTGGCAATGGGCTCTGTCGTGCTCTAGAAGAAAAAAATGAAGCACCAGAACCGGAACGGGAACCTGAACCACTAGGAGCTAAAGGAGGCCGACCACGTCCTCTACCGGTAGTAGTGGTAGGTGGTGTCACCTCCTCCTCCTGCTCCTCCTCCTCTTGTTGCTCCTCCTGCTGCTCCTCCTCGTCCTCCTCCTCGTCCTCCCCCTCCACTACCTCCTCCTCTATCCAATCAGGGGCTGACTCCATGACAGGCCTCTCAGCCTCAACCCTCCATTCAGCAGTGGTGTCAATCGCATCTAAAGAGATGGCCTCCACATCAGGGGTCCTCTCAAGTTGTCTCACCCACAATCTAAGATTGTAGTAGACGTAAACCATGTCATTGAGCCGCTGACCCTCCAACCCGTACAAGGGTCATAAATTAATAAATTAAATATTTAAAAAAAAATATTTAATGAATTCAAAAAATCAGTTCGAAATTTGAATATGTTAAGTGTTTTACCTGTTGCGCCTTTTGGTGTGTATTTTTTCAAATACACTCTAGTTGCGCTCGCATCCTGAAGCGCTACATGTTTGGCTGAGTATTCTAATGGCAAGTTTTTGGAGTTTTGGTAATCTGCCACCGTAGCTCCTCCACCATGCATCTACAAGTTACAAGTTACAACAAATAAGATAAACTTATAATTTATAAAGTTACAAACATAAGAAAATTTTTTAAATAATGAAAATCTTACCTGGCATTTTAGCAGTCCTATCCTGGACAGCCATGTCGAAGCTCAAGGTGCCACCTGCCATTCTGTATACCTCCATCTCTTTGGATATCTCTGCACGTTCTGATGGACTTGGCACCATCTTCTGAACACAAGTGAAAAAGCCATCCATGACCTCAGCATCAAATAGAAAACCACATGAATAAGCAAATGTGGGGTTCAGGAAGAGCCCTGCAGCATGAATGGGACGATGGAGTGTGTTGTTCCATCGATCATCAATCACTTCCCATAAAATAAGTTGTCTCTGAAACCCCTCATCACCCTTATCATCATAATAGCTGCGAACAGCTTCTTTGGCCCTATCCATGGCCTCATACAAGTAGCCCATTGCGGGCTTCTCTCCATCCACCAATCTAAGAACCTTTACCAAAGGTTCACTAATGCTGCACACCTCTTCCACTCCAACCCAGAAATCTTCCTGATATGACACCAACCTGCAGATGGCCTGTCCCTCTGATTTGCGGCTAATAGTCAAAGCACGCCACTCATCTGAAAGAAACATTCTCTTCAAATCCCACTTAAAATTCAAGAGGGATTGAAGAGAGATGAAAGTAGTGGCAAATCGTGTAATAGCAGGCCGCACCAACTCCTTATTGTTGGTGAATGTCCTCATCAAATGAAGCACAGATCCATGGTTATATATAAATTTTGTGATTCTCTTTGATGATTCTACAATATCTTTGACAAAATCAAGCTTTCCGATGTCTTCCAACATCAAATCAAGGCAATGTGCAGCACAAGGTGTCCAAAATATGCTCGGATACCTCTCCATAAGCATCTTGCCAGCTGAAACATAGTTTGCAGCGTTGTCCGTTATGATTTGGACAACATTTTGGGGCCCAACCTCCATAATGAACACATCTAATAAATCACATAATAATCTTGCATCTTTGACATGTGCAGATGCATCAACAGATTTTATAAACATTGACCCCTTGGGACAACTGACCAAGAAGTTAAGAAGGGTCCTACCCCTTTGATCAGTCCAACCATCTGACATCACAGTGCATCCTGTGACTTCCCATGATGCCCTTAAGTCTTCCAATCTCTTGGTGCAGTCAGCTTTCTCATTTTGCAGAATGCACCCTTTAAGGTCATGATATGTAAGGGCTTTGTATCCTGGGCCAACAACAACGATAGCATCAATCGCAGCCTGATAAAATGGATTGTTCCTGGCAACATTGAAAGGAATATCACTCCAAAGAAACAGTTTGCCCAACAACTTATCAGCTTCTTCCTTCTCCTTTTTTTTAATAAGGGAGGAGATAGATGGCTGTGCCCCGAGAGTGGTTCTAGGAACAAAAAATGAGGAGGCAACTGCGGGGCTGCCTGTAGAAGAGGCTGATGCTGAAGAGCCACTACCACTCTCACGGTCAACTCCAAACCCTGATATTTGACTCTTCAGAGCTGCTTTGCTGACTTTAGCGGATTCCATTTCTCCCAATGAGTTCATGGCTCTTCTGATTATTTCTGGATTGGTTTTATTGCAAGGGCCTACTGCATGCCCAGGAATTTGTGACAAGAGGTATTTCAACCTGTATACCCCCCCTGCCATGTGTTGACCACATAATTTGCAAGTCAAGTTTAATCGGTCAAACCAAGGTTACTTGGAAGCGGGAGCGGGAGCGGGAGCGAAGCGCGGAGCGCCATTTTTAAAAGTTTCCGGGTCCGGAGCGTTTTCGGGAGCGTTTATATATATATATATATATATATTTTAATATTTTTTATATTTTTTATATTTTGATGCATATATGTCAACAAAAACATGTAGAATGATGAATTAGACAAAAAACATAAAAACATAGATTGAATCATATAACATCAATCATCTAGAAGTTATAATCTTCATCAACCACGCCCACGAGTTAAAGCAGAGAACATATTGACTCTTGAGTCTCGCAAATCATCATCCGAAGGTTTCAAGCTTTTGCATCTAATATATAACATTTATCATCATTGATATATAACATTTATCATCATTGATTTCAAATTTCAATATCTAATATTTATCATCATTGATTCATTGATTTCAAAATTCATATACATTTATCATCATTGATATATATATTATAACATTTATCATCATTGATTCATTGATTTCAAAATTCAATATACATTTGTCATCATTGATATATACATTTATCATCATTGATTCATTGATTTCAAAATTCAATATATAACATTTATCATCATTGATATTATATAACATTTATCATCATTGATTCATTGATCACCATATAACTTTCATGAAGCGTCATATTCATAATTCATAATGACTTGTAAACAGTAAACTTATAAATGCCAACTTCATTAAAAATTTAAATATATGAAATCAGTAGCAAGTCAAGTTTCACCTGTTCAACTGTCAACAACAAATAGAAAATAGTAAACAACAAATATATTTTATCTGGCTGGCCCCTTGCCACGCCCACGAGAAATGTCTAATTTCTGTGAGCCACGAGGAACTGTTGGTCTTCTAGTACTCTCAGGAGTACCATGACCACGACCGTAAGGTGGAGGCTGGATTTGCAAAGGAACAATAGTGTGATATCGAGGAGTGGCACTGGCACTGGCACCCGCACTGCTACCAGTAGATGGTGGGACTGGCCCTGTGTGTGGCGGTGCTGCTGATGCTTCATCATCATCCCTATAAAGTTCTGCTTCCAATTCTTCTAGATGTAACGTGCCGTCCTCCAAATTATCATCTTCTGGGTTGTTGTCCCAGACTCTGTATGATTGATCCTCATTTGCTCGATCACAGTAATGGCCGAGCAACCTCAAGTTATAATGCACATAAACCAAGCTTTCAGCTCGGTTTTCATTCCGCTTGTTTCTTCTCACATTGTGTATAAAGTTGTAGGTGCTCCAACACCTCTCTGCAGAAGAAGTGTTCACAACTTGTGAGAGAACTTTTTTAGCCAACTTTGGCAAAAGTCCCATGCCGCCATATGCTTCCCACCATGTGAGAGCATCGAATCTGTCCCCGTCTTCCATTGCATGGAATGAACCAAAGTTAGCAGTGCAACTGAAGTATTTGCCTAATTCAAGGCGCAATCTAGCACACTCTTCCCTGTCAGGTACCAATTTGTCCAATGCCTTCATGTACCCTTCTCGTACCTCTGGATCTGTGTGAGGTTTCACCCTAACCCCACCTCCAGGTGCAGGTTGGCCCAACCAAGATGGAGAGTAATATTTTGGCGTAAGGATATATGCCAAAGCATGTAGTGGAACATTGAGTTTATTCCACCGTGCACACACACAATCATGAATCATAGCATACAAAATGGGATCATTATCCTTAACAATATCTTTTATTTGCCCCAACATGCTATCCATCTGCTCATAAACCTCTCCAATCACTGGTTTATCAGTATCTGCAAAGCGAATCATGTTATAAATGGGCTTGGTAAAACTCACAATTTCCCTCATACGTGCCCAAAACCGAGGGTCAAGGGCGGTCTCCTCCACATGTTCAAAACTTTGCCTGTCAACCACTGTTGCCGCCCTGTCCTTTAATACCTGCCAGTGTGGGCTTGATACCATTGCAGCCAATGACTCTCTTACCTTCAAAAGGCGCCTGAAGGTGAGGTAATAACTAGCAAATCTAGTTTTTCCTATTTTCAACAACTCCAATTTGGAGTGAGTACGGAAAAGCCCATAGGTATTGCTATGATTTGTAATAAATTTGATCATTTTCTTACCTCTCTTGTACAAATCACCAAGCCATTTGAACTGAGGTTGTTTGTTTTTTATGATATCATGCATCAAAAGGTTCATTGTGTGAACCAAACACCCAGACCAAAAAATGTTTGGGTATTTATCCTCAACAATTGCTCCTGCTGCCTTACAGTTAGCAGCATTATCAGTGATGACCTGTATCACATTGTATGGCCCAGTCTTTTCAATTATTTCAAGTAATGGTTCTGCAATGTTAATGCCGGTTTTGAATTTATCTGAATAATCATAAGCTGCCAGGAACACTGCACCACTAACCGACACAACCAAAACATTTATCAATGGTTTTCCTTTTACATTGGTCCATCCATCAGAGACAATGGAAAACCCATGCTCATTCCACAAACCTGTCATTCTAGCCAAAGAATGATTTATTTTAGCTCTTTCATGATCAAGACCCACGGTTCTGGCCTTGTCATACCCAGGGCTTTTGTATCCTTTGGGGGCATCATTAATGGCATAAACCATTTCATGCCAATAAGGTGAGCGAAGAACATTGAATGGCACCCCACATGCATATAGAAACCGGTAAACTTTTGAATCCACATCATTCCTACACCCTTCGTCTAGGAAATCGGATATGGTTCTACGCCTTAATCCAATGCCACTGCTTCCGAAACCACTGGCATGGGTGGAAGTTGAATGTGTTGGGCCTGAATCAGCGATACCCTTAGATCTTTTAGATGATCTCTGTATGGCAACCCCCTCTTCCTTCCTATATATCTCTCTCTGTGGTGCTGCCATAGAAGTACAAACTTTGATTCCAAAATTTTTAGTTCCATCTCCTGGCATTATCCCACAAAGGTGCCTTCTCAGACGGGTGTATGAACCATGGTATTGTTTATTGCAATGGGGGCAATAAATTTAGTGGTTCCACCACCTTTCCCTCCTTCTTGCTTTTGAACATATTTCCACAAAGGATATTGGTCTTGTTTAGTTGGGGATTCTAGGTTCTCAGGGTCTCCACTCCCCACTTCCTCCTCAGCATAATCCTCCTCTTCAGGATTTTCTTCAGATCCACCATAACCCTCCTCTTCATCCTCCTCTTCTCTGATTTGTCTCTTTTCTTCTAGCACTCTCCAACACCATTATCACAAAGAAAGGAACCAACATGAGGAAAATTCCTAGCCATATAGCCATGATGGAAACAAGTTTCAAGTTTCTAGAATCTAGCCTGCAAAACAAATAGAAAAATGCCAAATGGGAATAGGAAATGCAACATTGGAAAAAAACAACTCATTTTAAAAGTTTTAAATCCAATAAAATGCAACATTCAAGCAAAATTCAAGTTTTCATTTTCAAACAATTTAACAATCTACAAATTCATCTTAGAAAATACAAAATTGGATTAGAAGGCCTACCTCTTTCTTGCAATCCTCCTGTCAGCCTTGCCCCTTGCTCTCCTGTCAGCTTTGCTCCTTGCTCTCCTGATTCCTGTCAACCAAACCTTGCGCTCTCGGCTCTCCTTCTCACTCAATCTCACTTCTCAACTAACAAACAATAACTGACAATGAAACCCCCCCCCCCTTTTTTATAAAAATCGAAAATTTTTCATAAAAAATTTTCCGCGCGGCGGGGAGCGTTTTTCCTGCCGGGGAGCGTTCGGGAGCGAACGCTCCCCGAACGCTTCCCGCGTTTAAAAAACGCTCCCGAAGCGTTTTTTTAACGTCGGGAGCGTTCGCTTCCGAACGCTCCCTGAAACGCTCCCGAAAAAATAGGGAGCGTTTTTTCAGGTCGGAAACGCGCTCCCGAAAAACGCTCCCGACAGGAAGCGTTTTCGGAAGCGCGTTTCCTAGCGTTTCCGAAACGCTCCCGAACGGAGCGCGTTTCCGGAGCGGGAGCGAAGGGGGTACGAAGCTTCCCCGCAACCCTGGGTCAAACCCCCCATCAGGTTCACCAAATTCCCAGAAAGGATCTAATTTCCTTGGCATGTTGGAAACTTTGAACTTTGAATGTTGAAATTTGAACCTAGGGCACAAGAAAAATTGCCAGTTAAAAAATAAAATTAAAAAATTACAATTTTACATGCAACATTTTGATTTTTTTCACAAAAAAAAAAAACCCTCAACTCAATGCAAAAATAATAGGAAAAAATACATGTTGAAACACAAGCAAAAATAATGGGAAGAACCTAAGAGCACAAGAAGAAATATAAAAAACAAAATTTAACAAACAATTTTTTGCATTTTTGACCAAAATAAACCCTCTCCTCTCAATAAAACAAAAACAAAAACAAAAAACACAACCAAATGCAATCACAAATGATGAAAAATACATGGGTAATAGAAACCCATGGAAGAACAAGAAAAAAACAAAAAAAATGGGTCAAATTTGATGCCCATACCTGGAAAAACATTTTGCCGGAGACACTTGGTCCAAATTCGATTTTTGTTCGCTTGGCTTGCAAGAAATTCTTCACTTTTGTCCAATCTTGGGCTTGTAAATCACCTCCTTCCCTCCTTGGCTCTCATAACCCACGTTGTCCAAGTAAAAATGAAAAACCAAAAATCGGAGTTATAACGCTCGTTGAGTGCGCTGATGAACTGGGCCGAATCGCGATAATATCGCGCTAACGATAATTTCAAATTATCGTTGAAATTATCGCCGATAATATCTTTCACTTGAAAAAATCGCGATAATTTCAAATAATCGCGATAAAATCGCGATTTTTTCATCTTTGCTTCATAGATTCTTTGTGTCTAGTCTCCATTGAAATCTTCATATTGAGACATCTTCTTACATTTAAGGTTCATCAGGACCATCTCATGTTTATTTGCAATTTCTATTGTTGCTCCACACCAGTGTTCTATGATGAAGGAGGTTAATGCTCCAATCATATTATTTTAAGGATTACCATCTTCATGATGGATAACATCTCCACCTTCATCTTTAACAACTTCTACTTCCATTTTTGCAATTAGTGCAGGGGAAGATTCTACTTCCCACCATCTTTGTAGGGTGTCTGTAAAGCATTGGATGAGAGTTTTCCAGGATTCAACTTCAGATTTTCCTCTCATGCACATAAGTTTATATTTTGTATACATCTGGTCAATCATTTGTCTAATTTGACCAATACTCAATCCATCAATATTCCACTCTTTATAGGAACCACACTGAAAGGTATGGGTTTCAGGCATTTTCCCTTTGCCACTAAGGTTGGGAGCTGGATACCTAGTGAATTGAATTGACAGTGGTTCATATATGGGCAGAAAATGTTGTCCTGAAGATTCTGGCTTTTCTTCTTTCGTCAAGGGTTTTGAAATTAGAGGTCGAGATTCTTTGGGAGTTTCTTTAGGAAACAGAAATGAAATTTTTTCTACAGGTTTTGTGGCATGTTGTACAGGCACATGATGACTGAATAACATAGAAGCTGGGATATTCTTGTCTATAGGAGATATGGCGAGTTCTTCAAACTTTTCAGAAAGTTCTCCTATAAGGGTCCGAGTCGATCCAAACTCTAAATCTACCTTTCTCTCTATGTTTTCAATCTGT
Source organism: Pinus albicaulis (assembly GCA_034641835.2). NCBI lineage: Eukaryota > Viridiplantae > Streptophyta > Pinopsida > Pinales > Pinaceae > Pinus > Pinus albicaulis. Next base: position 598,431,252 of record CM076584.1, read on the forward strand.
GTTGATGATTCTCTGACAAAACCTTTCAATATCGATACTGAGAAATTGAAATCATTCAAGGTTTTATTTACACTATGTGCATCCATTGATAATGAGTCAAAACATTCTTTTTGTTCATGAATTTTAACCATATTCGTTTCTAGCCCTTTGATTGTTGTATTGGTCCAGTTTATTTATTCACTAGCTTTCTAGATCCTTCTGTCTATTCCTAGGGTTGAATCATCCTTTAAGACTAAAGGAATGGCTTTAGTTGTATTGCTATCTTCTCCTAGCAAAATTCCTTTGTATGGAAGAAATGTGGTACTGGTCTCTAGCTTGCTTCCATCACAAGTTGCCCACAAATGTTTCTGTGCAGATGAAGTTTCAGCATCTGCCATATGTACTTCTGACTGTTCCCCTAATTTTTTCCAAACATAAAAGGAGATCCATGAGTTTGTTTCTTCCATGTACTCTTTCCATTTGAGAGAAAGAGCATATTTTTTACTATCATAGGTACTGAGATCAAATTCTATGGACTCAAGATGTGTATAAAGATCCCAGTTTAGCATATTCTTCATCCATTCAGTATTGATTTTGTGTTTGGGACACCTGTCCATGAGGGTTTGATGGCTTCTTACAGTTTGATGGAACAAAATTCTTGAATCTTGAGGATGGTATTAAACTGTCTAACTTTTCAAGATATCCTAAGCCATACCTTGGCATACCCGAAGGGCGCATTCTACTAAACATCTCAGTGAGATGAGGATCTTTATTTTCCAAAGTTGGCAATTCATGAATCATCAAAGTGGTACCATGAGGGAATGGAATGTCAGAACATTTTGGATTTGGACACGAATTGATAGTAGTAGTAGGAGGGGCTTCTCCAAACCTGGGATTATGATTTTGGTGGAGAACCAAGTCTGCGAGAGACTGTAAGAAAACTATTGACTGGCAAGCAGGACATTTTACTTCGAGAGTAGAAAAATGCAATAACTGAGCGAGTTCAAATAAATCAGCATGTGAACAATTTACAGATGGAGTATATACAGATGATGATGTGGAAGCAGATGGCTGGCATGAAATAAGATTGGGTTGTCATGCTAGCTTTAAAGGTAACTTTAAATAAAATTCAAATAAAAAGTTAATAAAAAAAAAAATTGTTGAATTGGAGAAGGCAAAAGAAAATGAATATTTAGAAAAAGGTATCTTTTATGTTTAATAAAATTATAAAGAAACTATTATACTCCTAAAAGTATATAAAGGGATATTTGAAGTATTGAAGAAACATATTTGAGGAAAACAAAGGCTATTGGAGGAATTTGAAGAAGTTCATCTTAACAAAGAAGCAAAATGGAGTCTAATTCAGAAATGAAAGAGGTAAGGTTTCCTAAAACTTATAGTATGTGTCTGAGCACTAATTAAAATTAAAGCGTCATTTGCAGGAAAGGAGGTTATCATATCTATCGATCCTACTCAAAAGAATAATTATGTTAATACTGAATGTGCTAACCAATTAGTGATCCCTAAATCAAATATAATTGAAACGAATTCTCTTAACACAAATGACAAACAACACAACATAAGGAATCTACACCTAAGTGTTGGGGAGTATACATTTGTCTCGCAATTCACGGTTAAAACCTTATTTTGCAACGATAGTGATATAATTTTGGGTTCGCTTTGGATGGAATCACTAGGGTCATTCATCCTTCATACGAAAAAGAATTTTTTGACATTTTTTTACAAAAAGAAAAAAATAACACTACAAGATGTTGCAATGAAGTCGAATTCAGTAACACCAGAAGACATACTAGATATCTCAAAAGTAATTCTTCAAGAAAGTAAAAAAGTGATACAAAATATGCAAAGAGTAGTTGACAAAATCACTGTTGAAAAAAATGAAGTTTCACACTAAAAGACCATAGCGAAAAATTACTAACACAAATAAAGAAGCTTAAGAATGACAAGAAGTCATTAGAAAACAAGGTACAACAACTTGTCTAAAAGGAAGCTTCGAAATCTTCAAATGTAGAAATTCAAGTTGAAGAAAAAACGAACATCGATCCAGTAAATATCACGACTCAAAAAGAAAATAAACTAGTTGAAGTAAAGATGTACTCAGAAATTGCAGTTCCAACAACAAAAGATTCGAGTGAAGATCCAAAAATTAGCCATTCAACGTCCATGGCTAAAGGAAATCAAGTACTTCAAATAAATCAAGAAAACGACACAAAACAAGATAAGGGAAAATCAAATCACTAGAATTCCTTATCAACATCTGAATCACGAGAGTAGACAACTCAATCAAGATACGTATTCACAATAGAAACAACAAGTTGATGTTCCCAAGAATACTAATGTCAGTGCAATCCACTCATGTGATATCAATCCATCACAAGTTTCCAGTCGCCGCAAGATTTCATAGAAGATTGATCTAGGATGGTCCTATCCCTCCTCCGTGCTACAATTTTATATATCACTTCAAAGATCATATCAACTTGTATCGACAAAGATGACTATCTTGAGACGAGAGGACATTCGTAGTAGAAAAAGAGATCAAGGCCTTTCATCAACAAGCTTTGAGGACAAAGCTTTTTGAGGAGGAAGGCAATGTTATGAATAAAATAATATAAATAATGTAACCAATAAATAATGATTAGTTAATTAGTAATTAGGTTGAAGAGGCATGTCTAATGGGACATGACCTTCCGTGAAGAGGCACCTACGTAGGTATATAAGCAGACCTCATTTGTAACATTCAATCAGTCATTCATCATACCTTTTAATGGATATTTTCACATTCCAAGTCTTCTGGAGTATTTGATTTAGAGTAACAAATTTTTTTCGCTTCATGGGCCTCAACTGCTGACCAAATAATCCCACCAACAACCTGTAAAGCAGATGGCCTCACAACTAGCCTAACTAGCTTCCATGTACTCTACCTCAGTAGAACTCACTGCTATTGACCTTTGCTTTCGGTTGAACCATGACTCAACTACCAAACCCAAACTGAAACAAAACCCAGAAGTTCTTCTTCTATCATCGACATATCCTACACAATCTAAGTCTATATAACCTATCAACCTAACTCCATCCCCCTGCACATAGTCCAGACCAGTGTTTTAAAACTCGGACTCGAGTTCCAAAACAGCTGAGGATCGACTTCGACTCTGACTCCGACTCGATATCGACTTGGCCGGTTCAGTTTCAAAGACTCGGTCTTCGTAAAAAATACATTAAATATTAATTTTTTTATAAAAAACCATAATTTTAAAGATTTTCATTCATGTTTCCAAACACAAAGCATTACAATATAGACAAAAGACAACATATGATCAAAGTAGGCTCATGAAAATATATCCATTATATCAAAATTGCACCCAGTGCACTCTCTAATACATGATGATGATAATATAGATATCAAAACAAAAAACATAACCAAGGAGGCTCTAAATGGCCTCTACAACAAAACATGAATAGTCACTACTGCTAGACATCTGACAAGGCAATATCCTCTGCCTCAAACTCTAAACCAGAGTGGGAAACCGCTCGCTCCACCTCCTTTGAATCAACATCCTCAACTAGAACTATAGCATGTTGAGCCTGAGATAGACGAGTTATGTGCCTCTGTCGTGGCTGACTAGAGGAAGTGCCTACAGCTACAACTGGAGGACTTGGGGTTGGGCCTGATACTAGTGGAGTTGCATTGAGCAGAGGCTCTACCTGTGTATCGAAGTCCATCCCCACACCAATATCCTCATCAGAGTCAAGCTTGACTCTGATTTGACTTTTAAGCACTGCAAGTTTGACTCAAAATGCAGATTGCAAACCTCTGCAATTCAAGACAATGACTACCAAATGCGTCCGACCATTGTGCTGCAAAAAGCAGAGTTGTGTAATGAATTTCAGTTAGCTCAACAAATTATATCCAACTTTGAAATTATAAACAATTATACAAAATAATAAAATATGAATTTGAAAATTGAAATCCTTTGTTTACCTGCCTCATTTGATTCCCTTGCAATCCTTGCAAGGTTCTTGCTAAAGGTACTTGTGGCTTGGTTAAACACTGTGATCTGACTGTGTATCAGCAACTAGCCATTCTCTGTGGGGATCATGAGATCAATGCAATCAATCAATCCATCTCTAACCTCCCCAGTCGAAGCTCTTGCTTCCTGAGCTTTTTAATGATACCTTGGGTTCAGAAAATACCCAGTTGCATGTATAGGGCGATGGAGTTGATTGTTCCATCTTTGATCAATGATTGCCCAAATGGGCCCATACTTACCCACTCTATCCTTGTATGTTTCCCTTATTTTCTCCTTTGCTTGATCCATAGCCTCATAAATGAAGCCCATAGCCAATCTTTCCCCATCCACCAATCGCAGCACCTTAACCAGTGGCTCAGCAAGTTTCACAATCTTTGTTGCCTTTTTCCAAAATATTTCTTCATTAACTTTCTTTTTCACATCTTTGCCATCATGTTTGCAAGCCCACTGACATTCATTCCATTCATCACTAGAAAACAACTTTTGCAAGTTTCTATGTTGGGAAAGCATAGATTGCAATGTCAAAAAATGTGTTGCAAATCTAGTGATAACAAGCCAAATAATTTCCTTGCCCCCTGTGTGTTTCCTCATCAAGTTCAGAATCCATAAGTGACTGTAAATATATTTTGTGATGCTTTTGGCATGCTCTATAGTGTTCTTGATCCAATCTATTTTACCAATATCCTCAAGCATGAGGTCTATGCAATGTGCAGCACATGGGGTCCAAAAGATGGTTGGGTGTTTTTCCTCTAACAAATTACCAGCAAGAACATAGTTAGAGGCATTATCTGTGATGATTTGAACAACATTTGCCACCCCCACCTCTTCAACAACCTCATCCAAAAGCCGAAACAACAAGTGTCCATCTTTCACCCTATCAAATGCATCAACTGATCTAGAAACATGGTTCCCCATGGGCAAAAGACAAGAAATTTTATGATGGTACGGTTCCTCTGATCAGTCCATCCATCTGACATGATGGTACATCCTATATGTGCCCATGAGTTTTTGAATTCTTTCAAATAATTATCAATGGACACAATCTCTTTTTGCAAAAGAGATCCTCTTAACTCATGCAAAGTAGGGCCTTTGAAGCCCTTTCCAGCAGCATATATGGCATCAAACATAGGTTCATAATATGGTGAACGAGAAGCATTGAAGGGAATATCAACTTCATACCACCATCTAGCAATGTAATCACAAGCAGTTTCTCTCAATTCTTTTTTCTAATGTTGATCTAAAGTGGGTTGCACTTCACCTCTACTTGTAGGACTAGGACCATGTGCCCTATCAGAGGGAGAAGAGGGTGTGAAAAAACTTTTGATAGTACCCTTATTTCTCATTGCACCCTTACCCTTTTCAGAAATAGACTCCATAGAGGGAGGAACATAGCGAAAGGGATTTGATGCATCATTGTAAGGGATAGATGAAGAACCCTCATAATCAAAAGTTGGGTTGGCAGCCATCATGTGTTGTATATTTATCTTCCTCCCAATTTCAGCCTCTATTTCTTTTTGCCTAGCTTTGTCTTCCTCAAACTTTTGAAATTGATCTCTCAACTCCTTCCTAATTTCCCCAATTTCTTCTATTGGTGCTTCACATGGAGTAATCTTGCCTCTAAGACCAGCGAAATGTAGTTTCAGTCTATGAATGCCCCCTCCACCTCCCTTAATTTTTCTCTTACAAAATTTGCAATGCATTTGATCATCAACCATTTCAACATATGCCCAAGCAGCGTCTTTCATTCTATGGGCCATTTTGGACTGAGTTTTTGACTTCGAAAGGAAAGGTTTAAATCTAAAAATGAAAAAAAAAAAAAAAAACTATTCATTCTATGTTCATTTCTTTCACAACAAACTATGTTTACCATTTTCAGATTTGCAAAAAAAATAAAACAAACAAACGCAGATTTTAGAAGGGAAAAACCAACTCCTCAATGATGCTCCAAAGCTTCCCTAATAAGCTCCTCACTGCTGCTCCAAAGCTTGCCCAAAAGACTCCTCACTGCTACTCCAAAACCAACTCCACAACTCTTCACAAATTCCTCACATATGCTCACTCAAATGCAATGAGATAGATGTGAGGAAATGAGAGGGGTTGGGTAGCTTTAATAAGATAGGGAGGGGTTAGAAGCCTGCATAAAACCCTAACAGCAAAGAAAAACTTAATTTCAAGTTCGATTTGAAGGAAAAAAGGGGCTTGCGGCCGGCTTGGACTGGCTCGGCCAGTTTAGCTCCGGCTCGGCTGGTTCAGTCACAAACCGGCCTTCGAACCGGTTTTTCTACCAAGTCAGTCCAGCCGAGGGTTTGGCTCGGTTGACTCGGCCAATTTCGAGCCGGTCCGGCCGATTTTTAAAATTATGGTCCAGACCGTAGTCCATTGTCCCCTGCAAATACCGAAGCACATGTTTTGCAACCATGAATGCACTCTCCTAAGCTCCATCATAAATTGGTTGAGAGCGTTGACTACAAAACAAACATTTATCCTAGTGTTGACAAGATACATCATTGAGCCCATCAATTGACGATAAATCGTGGGACCAACCAACTCATAATCAAAAGCATGAAGCTTCTTCCAATTGGTAATCATAGGTGTGGTCATGGGCCTATAGTCCTCCATGTGAAATCTCTTCAAAATGTATGTTGCATACTTACCCTATCCCAGAAAGATATGCCCAACCTCATGCCACACATCTCATCCTAACTTCCAAGAAAAAATGCATCATTCCAAAATTTGTCATCTCAAACTCTGGAGCAATATCTCACTTGCAGTAGTCTATGAGTCTATCTATACTTGTAATAAATAAGTCATCCACATACAAAACTAGAATGACAAGATCCTCACCAACCACAATGTAACAAAGGTTTGCATCTACATCACTCTTCCTGAAACCCAATTGTTGCAAGTATGCATCTGTCTGAGAATATCAACCTCTTGGAGCTTGCTTCAATCCACAAAGCGCCTTCTAAAATCTACAAACATGGGACTCCCACCCATGCACCTCAAAGCCCTGTGGTTGCTCAATGTAAACCTCCTCCTTTTTAATCTCATTCATAAATGCAGACTCCACATCCATTTATTAGATCTTCTAACCCATCTTTGTTGTTATGAAAATCACTGACCTGATAGAAGTATACCAAGAAATTGGAGCAAAGGTCTCCTCATAATTAACTCCCTCTACCTGTGAGAACACTCAAGCCACAAACCAAGCTTTGTCCTTCTCAATGTTTACATCTGCAACATACTTAATCTTGTAGACCCACGTAGAATTCACCACAGACTTCCCCTCAAGCCTCGACACAATCTCGCAAACATCATTCTTCATGACGGAAACATACTCTTCCACCATGGCATTCCTCCAGACCTATTGGCATGTTGCCCCTAATATTTGGAAGGCTCGGACTCAACAATACTACTCACCATATCCAAATAGCTACAAAATCGATATGATGGTCTACTCTTCCTAACAGCGCTCTAGGGATTTCCCATTGCTTCCTACAGAGTCTCATGAAGCTATCTTGGCTTCCTCTTCCTTGAAGTGGCCTCCTATAATAGGGTGGCTATATCCTCCTCTAAAGACTGTCCCTGAAGATGATGCACCTATGGTCAACGAGGAACTTGTACCCTAGGAACCTATGCCCTGTGACCCTGTCACCTATAGGGTTATCACTCTTGAAACCTGTGATCCTCTAAGCCCCTGTGATCATGTACCCTGTGGTCCAGTACCCTCTAGTGAAATCCCCCACTGAGGATTTTGTTGCTCTACCTAATCCAATTTTTGTGACCTCCTCAAGGCTCTCTCCTCAAATATCAACCCTCCTTCACAACACCCTTCCTCAAGGCAGGAATATATATGCAGTAAGCCTTTGCGATCTTATTATACCCCAAAAAGATACCCTTCTCTCCCATGGGTTCTAGCTGTTGGCTTGTGGTTTCTATAAACGCTAAGGCAACATGGGAAGCTAAGCAAATGAAGAGTGGGAATGGCTGAAATGAAGGCCAAGCAATTCAAGCGCGGGTCGGGCAGACACCCCGCAGTCAAAAGAAGAAAGAGCCTTTACCACTAACCTTTTCGCATCACCAACCTCTCCGCTCATCGCACTTCGCACTTCGCAAATCATAACATTTACCCTCTGCTTCTCATAACTAAACACTCCCGATATGCGATTTGCGGGCGGCCCCAGCTCCTTGCCACGTCACCTTTCCGCCCATCGCACATCACCCTTCGCAAGATTTAACACTTACCTCTCGTTTCTCATAAACAAAATTCCCAATTTGTGATTTGCGGGTGGCCCCACCTCTGTCATGCCACGTCGCCTTTCCGCCATCACACATCGCACTTCGCAGCTTATAACATTTACCTTTGATGCTCATAACAAAAGCTTCCTATTTGCGATATGCGATACGAGTTTGGGCCCCACCTCTTTGCCACGTCACCTTCCAATCACCGCACATCTCACATCGCATATCATAGCCTTTACCTCTCGTTTCTCATAACAAAACTCCCAATCTGCGATTTGCAGGCAGCCCCACCTCCGTCATGCCACGTCGCCTTTCCACCATCGTACATCGCACTTCGCAGCTTATAACATTTACCTCCGCTGCTCATAACAAAAACTTCTTATTTTCGATATGCGATATGAGTTTGGGCCCCACCTTGCCACATCACCTTCCACTCACCACACTTCGCACATCGCATATCATAGCCTTTACCCCCACTGATCATAACAAAAAATCCCGACTATGATCTGTGGGTGGGCCCACCTCCGCCATGTCATCAAAGCCCATCCACTGCCTTTGTCCTACTCTTTTCAGTGTTGACCATTCTGTCGTGTGTCAGTGTCGCAGGCCCCACTTTAAGCTCTGCCATTTCTCTGCAATCTTCCCCTCATCTCCACTCCCTAGCACACATTCGACGGCTCATAATCTATTTTGGCCCCCCTTCACCTTTCGAACGTTAGCGCCAAGGGGGGGGGGCAAAATGGCGGGTTTTGGAAACCACCTCTAGTGCTACGTGTCAGCCTGCAGTGATTTCGCACCCCCCCCATCCAATACCAAAAATTGGATAAGCCCCCCCTCCCCCCCAAAATCCGGTCTCCGGTTTTGCAAGTCAAGCACAACATGGGTTTTTGGCGGAACCAACACAGCTATGGTTTATTCAATTTGTCCAGGAAATCTCCGCTAAAGAGCGAGGCACGCGCAGCACGACTGGCCGTTCTGTAACGATTAAGTGGAAATCATGAGAATGAGGGAGTGGACGCTTTCCACAGCAGGTGAAATCATGCGATGGAAACCAGACTGCCCACTTGTTCACAGCCACTCCTCACTGCCCCATTTTGAAGATTCCAAGATTTGGCCTCCATGGCCAATTATGTTTTTCTTTTACTGTTTGATTATGATGTTTTGCTGGTGAAATCTCGATTTCACCCGATTCTATTTTGATTCTCTGATTATGGGCGTGATTGCTTGATGCACGCTCTGCTAGTTGCTTAGGATATTTTGATTTTCACATGTGTGGGTCGTTCATGAATGATTATTCGATCGTAAACCCTCAAGGAGAACTCTATATGTGGAGAGTTCAGAGACGAAAGAAAGGTTCAGAATTTTAGAGAATTTTTGTTGTAGTTTCGTATGACTGCTCTTTGTGCTCTGAGATACATATTTGGGAGAGTTGTTTTGAACATAATATGATATACAGTGTTGTTTATTTGGATTCCAGATGGAGCATGAGTAGTATGTATCTGTGTTCTCTTGTTTATTAGCAATCTCCTGTTTATGTATAATCATCTTTCTATGCTCTGTTGCTTTGATGGTTCGTGTAATGTCGCTGCCGGTAGTATGCATTTTTATTCATGAATTCGTGTATGAATAACGCTCAATGTATTAAACTTGTTGTGCCCCTTAATTCGCACTCCACGAATATCTCTTGTTGGTCACATTCCACCTACATCCGCTTCCTCTAAGTTCACGGGAGACAGATTCTTAAGACTTTTAAGCATGTCTCTCGCGGGTTCCTCCTTCGTTCCTTCTAAGCACCTCTGCATATTTTGAAAGCCTCTACTCATTGTTTCATACTTGGCCCATTTGAAAAGCCACCGAGCCATACAGCCTCCTAAGCCCTCTCGCAATATAAGGTAATTCACATGAATCAAACTCCAAAGTCTTGACCATTCCTGAACCACCACAATCATTATTCTCCTTATCAATATTCTGTTAGAGGCACCCTTAAAATCGTCTACATCTAACCTTTGATTTCAAGATGTCCTAGGCACTGGTCTTTTGCAACTCAAGGTTGTCTCTAGGAGCTACAACATATTTTTGGCGTCGTTGCCAGGGACAATTTAGAAAATCTTTTCCCTGGGATACGACATTATCTTCACCCTTCAATCAAGTGAACACGAAGGGTTGAGAGTTGCATAGCCCTCGCCTTGGTGACTCCACTATTATCAAAGTTCAAATCAGTTGTAATCCTAGCTTACGCAAGGCCTCATACTCGATCAGATACTTCCTAGCAGAGAACCCCTTTTGTATCTAATCCCGAAAAGATCATATTTAAGAGGATTTGGTAGGAGAAGCAACCCAACCAAGCTGACCTACCCTCATTTTCTATAGAAGATTTGCCTTCCTCATCCCAAAAAGATGACATCTATGACCCTGGCTCCACAACCCGTGTACTCGAGTACCCTCCAGAAACCTTTGCTTTAGCCAGTTCAGCCATAATAGACGAAGTCGAATCTGCTGATACTTCTCTACCTCCCTTGCACCCTACTCCCAAGGCTGAAGAAGTTAAAGAAGTTGCAGCACTCCAAAGCTTTTACAGACAAATATCCAAACCTCTACTCACCACATACCTGTTATACATCAGCCAACTCATCCTCATAACTTACCACCACTGCCCCTCATGGTTGTACATGGGTTCCTCCTCAACAAATATGCTTCATTGGCTCTACCTCAAGTACTGAATGACATGACGCAAGATTATCTAAAGCTCCTACCTCGGTTCACCGGGGAAGATAGTTCTTCTGCACAGAGACATATTGAAAACTTCTGCGTCTTTGCTGAGAATGTGAATTTAGAGCACTTAGATGTGGTGTTAAGGCTTTTCGCCCAATCCTTGGATGGAGAAGCCTAAAAATGGTTCAAGTCTCTAGCCGACAACACAGTCCACACTTGGGAAGAAATGGAAAATTTCTTCACATTAAAAACGGGAGGAAAGAGGGACCATGGATACGTTCTCACTGAGTTCAATGCTCTTAAAAAGAGACACAATGAGGATGTAACAGAATTCATAAAGAGGTTCAATAAGCTCTATAATAATCTTCCCACTAAAATAAAGCCTCCCCAAGCAGCTGCTAAGGTGGTCTTCGCAAGAGCTTTCGAACCGGAGTTTGGGTTCACCCTAAGAGAAAGAAAATCCACATCTCTGGATCAGATCCAAACTGACGCATTGGAGGTAGAAGCAAACTTTGCTTCTATTGGTAAATTCAAGGGGAAGACAAAACATGAAGCCAGAAGAAAGACAGGAAGGAGGCTTCTACTTCAAATTAGGAAAGGGAATCACAAGAATATAGAATTGAAGAAATGAATAAACTAATCAAGAACCTTTCAAATAAGTTGATTAAGCTTGAATTGGAGGCCAAGAATTCCCCTCCTTGTCCAAACCAAATGATTCCTAACCGGGGGTTTAATCCTCAAGATCGGAAGCCCCCTCTGCAGTTGTTGCAACGGGAGAGGAAAGAACAGCAAGACCACATCCAACCCCCTCTATACCTGGAGGGAGAAGTGGAGGGACAGGCCGAGGAAGTCACAGATAGCCAAGAAGATCAATTCCTCGCTTACTCTAATGATGAGGAGGGTGAACTCATCCTACAAGGGGAGCAAGAGGAGAAGGAAGTCCTTCCAGAGGATCAAGATATTGACAGTTACTGCAGACAGTTTGTGGATTTCATGAAAGCTCAACTCCACAAGAAATATGACCTCAGGTCCTCCAAGAAGAGAACCCGAGTGCAAGAACAAAACAAAGAGTTGACATCAAGAGAACAAACCCCTCCTAGTCTTGCCAGTAAAGGAAAAAAGCCATTAGAAGAGTCAACTCCTCATAAGGCCACTGCATCCACTTCCACAAAGCAAGAAGCTAATCCTCCCAAAAATAAGAAGTCCTCATCTATACCCTTGAAGCTTCTCGACCCTCCTAAAGAGCAGTTCAAAGAAGCCATTACAGAAAAAGAGCCCACACCCCTTAATCTCCAGAAAGAATTAGAGAAGGTCAAGATCCTGGTTCCCCTGATCGAGCTCATGAAACAGCCTTCATACAAAGTTCAAGTGTCCCAATTCATGCTACCCCATGGTGTAAACCCTCTACCTGATAGCCTCAATCTTCAAGAAGAACGACCCACGGTAGTTTTTGGACCTCATCTAGAAGAGCAGGACTCAGCGACTCCCCTGTTATATGTGACTCTGGTGATACATGATTTACTATTGTACAATTGTATGTTGGATTCTGGGGCTTCACACAACCTGTTGCCTTTGTCTGTCATGGAACAATTGGGATTGCAGATTACAAGACCTTACAAAGACATGTATTCTTTTGACTCCAAAAGGGTAAAGTGTTTGGGTATGATAAAAGACCTGGTAGTGAACTTGGCCCAAATTCTGGCCAAAAGTGTTGTAATGGATATTGTTGTAACTGATATCCCAGCTCAGTTTGGAATGTTGTTGTCCCAATCCTAGGGTTCCAAGGTTGGAGGGTCAATAAAGCTCGACCTCACTTATGCCACTATCCCAATTTTCAGTGGGGAAGAAAGAAGATTGTACCGTGAGTCCAGGTTTGTAAAGATGGTCACCAAAGTTGATGGTTCGACCAACTCTCTCGTGTATGGCAAGGAGGGTGAATTCTCATGTCTTATGCTCGAGGAGGATGAAAATTTCCTGCAAGAAACAAAGGTCTGTCCTCTAAGACAGGGGGATCATATAAGCAGAGAGGAAAATAAGATTTGGACCTTGCAGTTTGATGGGGCTTATTCACTAGAAGGAAACGGGGTCAAGGTACTCTTGATATCACCTGAAGGTTAATTAGTGCCTCTCCCCTTCAAGCTGGAATTTGAAGCCACAAACAACGTGGCTGAATATGACACCCTGTTGTTGGGATTGCAGGCAGCACAGAACATGAACATACAGAACCTCAAGGTGTTTGGAGATTCAAAGCTAGTAGTGAGGCAAGTCAAGAGCCAATGCCAAACTAAGCACCCGCGGCTCAAAGCTTACAGGAACGAGGTATGGGATTTGCTTGAGAACTTCTTCTCTACTTTTAACATTCAATTCATGTCGAGGGATAAGAACAGAATGTCCGACTCACTAGCTGTGGCTGCTAGCAATTTCCACCCTCCGCAAAATCCATTGCTCAGATACGAGCTGGAAGTGAGATAACGCCCCTCCATTCCGAAAAATGTAAAACATTGGCAGGTCTTCGAGGACGAAGAGAAATTCAAGCATTTTATGGAGATGGTGGGCGAATTCTCGAATTTGGTGATCGACTCAGTGACCGACGACGATAGTGAAGAGTCGAAAACCAGATGGGAGGAGACTAGTTGGCCACCGAGTCTTGCAATTAAAGGGAAATGTTATTCCCAGGGGTCTTGTGCCATTGGAGAGACTGTTTGATAAAAATCATATCCCGGTGAACCCTAGCAAACCGACCCTCGATGAGCTAGTCAGGGATTTGAATATCGGGATAGAGGAAGACCCGAAGGTGGTGAAGCTGTCGAAAGGAGTCCCCGAATAATATCAAGGACAGTACCTGAAGCTCTTTCGACCACACAAAGACTTCTTTGCTTGGTCATACCAAGACTTGAAGACCTTGATATTAATGTCATACAACACAAGATACCCCTAAAAGAAGACGTTAAGCCTCATAAGAAGAAGCTCAGGCAGATCAACCCTCTTTTTCTCCCAGCTATTGAAAAAGAAATAAAGAAGTTGTTGCGGGAAAAGATCATTGTCCCTCTGAGGTACTCCGAATGGGTGGTGAACCTGGTGCCTGTAAGGAAGAAAAACGGCGAGATCAGGCTTTGCGTGGATTTCCGCAATCTGAACAGGGCCTCACTCAAAGACAACTATCCCCTCCCGAAGATGGACCACATCTTGCAAAAGGTGGTGGGATCCTCCCGCATGTCCATGTTTCTCAGGATATAATCAGGTGGCGGTGCTCTCAGAAGACCAAAAGAAGACGGCGTTCACTACGCCTTGGGGAACCTTCATGTACACCTGAATGCCTTTTCGCCTGATAAACGTCAGTGCCACATTCCAGCGTGCAATGGACATCGCTTTCATAGGAGACTAGGGTAAGTTTGTGGTGATTTACCTGGACAACATCACCGTCTTCTCGAAGAGCGATGTTGAGCATATAGAGCATCTTCGACGAAATTTTGACAAATGTCGAAGGTATGGTCTGTCTCTTAACCCCCAAAAATCCATGCTTGCCTTGGAAGAAGGAAAGCTATTAGGGCATATAGTAACCAAAGAAAGGGTAAAGATTGACCCGAAGCGGGTGGAGGTGATAAACGGCATTTCCCTACCAAGAAACAAAAACGAAGTACAAGTATTCCTGGGAAGAATAAATTTCCTCAGAAGGTTTATCCCAAATTATGCCGATATCGTCTAAAACATCACCGAAATGTTGAAGAAGAATAGCGAAGTGAAATGGACTCCTCAATCCAGGGATTCTTTCAACAAGATCAAGCAGGCCTTTGCAGAAGCTCCAATGCTGGCGGGTCCAAATTATGGAAAGCCATTCATGATTTTTTCTTTCACCTCCCCTCACACAATAGCTGCGGTGCTGCTACAAAAAAACGATGAAGGGCATGAACAACCTATTGCGTTCTTCAACCAGGTCCTCCGAGATGCCGAACTAAAATATAACATTCTGGAAAAGCAAGCATACGCTTTGGTCAAGTCACTTAAGGCATTTCAGGTGTACATGTTACAGTCCGTCATAATAGCTTACGTACCCACTGCAGCAGTGAAGGATATTCTAGTGTAGGGCGACAGTGAAGGAAAAAGGGGAAAATGGATAGCTAAGATTCAGAAGTACGAGATGGAGATAAAGCCTACAAAATTCATCAAAGGCCAAGGGCTGGCAAAAATTCTGTCTGAATCCAACTGTCAAGCTCTAGGGTTAAATCTGTCTATGACAGGAGGAGAAGCACAGGAGGATACAAGTGCACATCAGGGCATAGAATCTTCCACACAAAAGACACATGTAAAGTACCTTCTATCCTTATGGTATAAAGATATAGTGGAATCCCTGTTAACCCTGAGGTGCCCCCCTAACTATGACAAGACCAAGTATCAGACTTTAAGGTTAAGATCTCAAAAGTATATTATGGCAAACGGGCGACTGTATTGGAGAGACCCGGCTAGGATTTTAACAAAGCAAGAGGTTGACGAACTGATGACAGAGTTCCATAAAGAAATATGTGATGGGCATTATAGCTGGCGATCCACTGCTCACAAGATCCTGAGAGCAGGCTTCGTTTGGCCAAAGTTGTTTGGTGACGTACATGCTCGCATCTGGGCTTGCGAAAAGTGTCAGACATTCGCCAAAAAGAAAAGGTTCGCACCTCTCCCATTGATCCCAGTTCATGTTGAAAAGTCGTTCAAACAATGGGGAATCGACTTCATAGGTGAGATTCACCCGATTTCTAGCAACCAACATCGATGGATCCTCACCACCATGGATTACTTCACTAAATGGGTTGAGGTCGTGCCCGCAAGGAATGCCACAAATTTGGTGGTGATCAAGTTCTTGGAGGAAAACATAATAGTCAGGTTTGGATGCCCTACTAAAATCATAACAGATAATTCCCATGCTTTTAAGTCGGCTAGGTTCATGAAATTCTATCAGCATTATAATATCAGTCTGATGCACTCCACTGCATATTACCCACAGGGGAACGGGCTGGGAGAGTCATCTAACAAGACACTAGTGAGGATCTTGAAAAATACCATCAACGAAAACCAAAAGAACTGGGATTCCTAGCTCAAGTTTGCACTCTGGGCGAATCGCATCACCACTAAAAGATCCACAAGCAAGTCCCCTTATGAGCTAGTGTACGGCAGAGCAGCAATCTTCCCTCTTCAGCTCGCATTACCCGGGGCCCCATTCTTACAAGAGAGCGAGGAAGAGCCAAACAGCCTTATCAGAAGAATGAACCAATTGATTGAACTAAATGAAACACGGGAACAGGTAAGCCTCAGACTAGCAGAGTACCAGGAAAAGATGAAAGGCTTATTTGACCAAAGAGCTAAAGACAAGGAAATCCAAGCAGGGGATTTGGTGCTGCGGTGGGATGTCAGGCGGTCAGACAAAGGGAAACATGGGAAGTTCGACCCCCTTTGGTTTGGTCCATTCAGGGTGGCAGAGGTCAAAGGCTACGATACCTTTGCGCTAGAGAATTTGGAAGGAGACACACTCGAGATGCCTGTCAATGGACAGTTCCTCAAGCCTTACTTCCAGCACTGATAGCGGGCTATGACGGCCCATTGTACATATCCTCAAATTGTATATATGTCGTTTGTTATTTCCGCATGAATTCCTATTTTGTTTTTGGTTAAAGCTGGTTGAAAATGTTTCTAACGATGATCCCGGGCACATTAAGAAGAACACAAGTAAGTGTTCTGCGAGTTCTCGACACACTCGAACGAGTGCGTCATCCCCAATGGAGCCAATGTTGGCTTGTGGTTTCTATAAACGATAAGGCAACATGGGAAGCTAAGCCAATGAAGAGCAGGAATGGTTGAAGTGAAGGCCAAGCAATTCAAGCGCGGGTCGGGCAGACACCCCACAGTCAAACGAAGAAAGAGCCCTTACCACTGACCTTTTCGCATCACTAACCTCTCCGCTCATCGCACTTCGCACTTCGCAAATCATAGCATTTACCCTCCGCTTCTCATAACTAAACACTCCCAATATGCGATTTGTGGGCGTCCCCACCTCCTTGCCATGTCACCTTTCCGCCCATCGCACATCGCCCTTCGCAAGATTTAACACTTACCTCCTGTTTCTCATAAAAAAAACTACCAATTTGCGATTTGCAGGCGGCCCCACCTTCGTCATGCCACGTCGCCTTTCTGCCATCGCACATCGCACTTCACAGCGTATAACATTCACCTTCGCTGCTCATAACAAAAACTTTCGATTTGTGATATGCGATACGAGTTTGGGCCCCACCTCCTTGCCACATTACCTTCCACTCACCGCACTTTGCACATTGCATATCATAGCCTTTACCTCCTGTTTCTCATAACAAAACTCCTGATCTACGATTTGCGGGCAACCCCACCTCCGTCATGCCACGTCTTTCCGCCATCGCACATCGCACTTCACAGCTTATGACATTTACCTCCGCTGCTCATAACAAAAACTTCTTATTTGCGATATGCGATATGAATTTGGGCCCCACCTCCTTGCCACGTCACCTTCCACTCACCGCACTTCGCACATCGCATATCATAGCCTTTACCCCCACTGCTCATAACAAAAACTCCCGACTGTGATCTGCGGGCGAGCCCACCTCTGCCATGTCATCAAAGCCCATCCACTGCCTTTGTCCCACTCTTTTCAGGGTTGACCATTCCATTGTGTGTTAGTGTCGCAGACCCTACTTTAAGCTCTGCCATTTCTCCGCCATCTTCCCCTCATCTCCACTCCCTAGCACACATCTGACGACTCATGATCTATTTTGGCCCCCCTTCACCTTCTAAAGGTTAGCGCTAGGGGAGGGGGGGCGAAATGGCCGGTTTTGGAAACCGCCTCTGGCGCTACGTGTCAGCGTGCAGTGATTTCGCACCCCCATATCCAATACCACAAATCGGACAAGCCCCCCTCCAAAATCCAGTCTCCGGTTTCGCAAGTCAAGCACAACATGGGTTTTTGGCAGAACAAACACAGCTATGGTTTATTCAATTTGTCCAAGAAATCTCCGCTAAAGAGCGAGGCACACGCAACACGACTGGCCATTCCGTAACGGTTAAGTGGAAATCATGAGAATGAGGGAGTGGAGGTTTTCCACAGCAGGTGAAATCATGCGATGGAAACCACACTGCCCACCTGTTCACAGCCACTCCTCACTGTCCCATTTTGAAGATTCCAGGATTTGGCCTCCGTTGCCAATTATGTTTTTCTTTTACTGTTTGATTATGATGTTTTGCTGGTGAAATCTCGATTTCACCCGATTTTGTTTTGATTCTCTGATTACAGGCGTGATTGCTTGATGCACGCTCTACTAGTTGGTTAGGATATTTTGATTTTCACATGTGTGGGCCGATCATGAATGATTATTCGATCGTAAACCCTCAAAGAGAACTCTATATGTAGAGGGTTCAGAGACGAAAGAAAGGTTCAGAATTTTGGAGAATTTTTGTTGTAGTTTTGTATGACTGTGCTCTTTGTGCTCTGAGATACATATTTGGGAGAGTTGTTTTGAACATAATATGATATACAACGCTGTTTATTTGAATTCCAGATGGAATGAGTAGTATGTATCTGTGTTCTCTTGTTTATTAGCAATCTCCTGTTTATGTACAATCATCTTTCTATGCTCTGCTGCTTTGATGGTTCGTGTAATGTAGATGTCGGTAGTATGCATTTTTATTCAAGAATTCATGTATGAATAACGCTCAATGTATTAAACTTGTTGTCCTCCTTAATTCGCGCTCCACGAATCTCTCTTGTTGGTCACATTCCACCTACATCCGCTTCCTCTAAGTTCACGGGAGACAGATTCTTAAGACTTTTAAGCCTGTCTCTCGCAGGTTCCTCCTTCGTTCCTTCTCAGCACCTTTGCATATTTTGAACGCCTCTGCTCATTGTTTCATACTTGCCCCATTTGAAAAGCCACCGAGCCATACAACCTCCTGAGCCCTCTCGCAGTATAGGGTAATTCACATGAATCAAACTCCAAAGTCTTGACCATTCCTAAACTACCACAATCATTATTCTCCTTATCAGTATTCTGTCAGAGGCACCCTTAAAATCATCTACATCTAACCTCTGATTTCAAGATGTCCTAGGCACTGGTCTTTTGCAACTCAAGGTTGTCTTTAGGAGCTACAACACTAGCTTTGTCCTCTTCTCCTCGGGGACATGAGAATAAGCCAAACACCCCAAAAACCTGAAATGCCCAACCTTAGGCTTTTTCCCAGAAAAATCCTCCTTGGGATTCTTACTCCCCAAAACTCTATGTGGACTCTTGTTCTGCAAATATATTGCAATGTTACAAGCCTTAGCCCAAAGAAAGAAACGTAGCCTCTGATCACGAAGCATGGTTTTGGTTGGCCCAACTATGGCCATGTTCTTTCTCTCTGCAACCCCATTCTGTTGTGGGTTGTAAGGACTTGTAAGCTCCCTCTTGATGCTTGCTCTCGCACAGAAGTCCTTGAACTCTTTAGAGTTATACTTAGCCCCATTGTCGAACCTCAACACCTTGACCTTCTTACCTGTTTGGTTCTCCACAAGAGCTTTGAACTCTTGGAACCTCTTAAAGACCTCACCATTCGTCTTCATGAAGAAAATCTAGGACTTCCTAGAGAAGACATCAATGAAAGTGACATAATACTCATGTCCACTCAATGATATATAAGACATAGGACCACAAACATTAGAATGAATCTAGAATACCTGCTAGTAGCTACCCAACTTTCACTGCTTAGAAAAGCAGTCTTGGTGTACTTTCCCAGTGCACACCCCAAGCATACATCCTAGTGCTCGGTACTGAAATCTACTAACCCTGTAACAATCTCTCTCAATACCCCTAGAGCCCCATTGTGCAAGTGGCCCATCCTACTATTCCATAACTCACACAAGTCGTTACTGTTGGTGGTAGAAACTAATGCTCTAGCTGGTTGAAACAGGGGCATGTATAATTTTCCATGATAGACTCCAATCACTTTGGCCGAAGTGACACTAGAGCAATTGGGATACATGAGAACCTACCCAGCACGAACCACCACCTCATACCCCTCTCCTCAATACTGGAAACCGATATCAAGTTCTTTTCATCCCTAGGACATATAATACTTTTGTCATTACAATGGGAGGTTGTGACTCCCTCTAAAAGGATACGGTCCCAATAGCAATTGCGTTGATTGTAAAGTTGTCACCAAGCACCACCTCAAGATCTATGGCCCTGTCAATAAGATCCGCAAAGTGCTCCCTGAGACCTGTCATATGGCATGAAACTCCATTATCAATGTACCATATACTAGAAGATGTATCACTAGTGGAAAAACTAACCACCAAATAAAACTCCTTCTCGAACTTTGTGGAAAACTCATCTACCTTTGTTGAAGCTACAATATTCTTCTTCCCTTTCTTGTTACGACACATAACTATGTTGATTTTTGTAGCATCGGAAAGTGTTCTAAGTCTCAAACTTTGTAAGGAGGCTTGGACATCAGTATTCCAAAGAACCCAGAAACCATTTGTGCAAATTCCACTCGGTTCATGTCTTGTTAAAATAATTAATTATTTTAATGGAGACCCTAAGTCTAAACTTTGGGAAATTAAATAATTAAAGGGTATTAGTAAGACAAAGTGTGAATCTTCTAGAGAACGAAGATCAAGTCAAGTTTTAATCTTAGCCATTGATTAGACTTGTAATCTAGGTCATTGATTCATCAACAAGAAGATTATAAAAGAAGGCTTGAGGGTCATTTGGAAAGCAAGTGGGGCATATACTCAATACCCGAAGGAGATCGATTCTAAAGGAATAGAATTTGATTTCAGAGGGAGAGTTGCAGGGCGGAGTTGCAGAATCAAAAGGAGAAGAGGGAGTCAGCAATGATTGAGCACGAGGACAAAGAGACGCAGAGGGCCACAGAAGTCAGCGCAATGAACCTACGCAGAGCCCATGCAGAGTGACGCAGTCCAGCACAGGGACTGCGCAGAGAGACACGCATACAGACACAAAGGGAGTCAAAGGCTCTTCCAGGTGACAGAAAATTTTCGGGAGGGGCCGAGAATTTTCTCTCAGGTGTTTTCTAATTATATTTGCCAGTGTATTCCTTGTAAAGATTCATTTGTTGAAGAATATTAATAAAACCCTCATCTGTTGTAACGGTTTTCCCACATGGAGTTTTTCCGGGGACAATTGTCCAAAAATAAGTGTGTACATGTGATTGGTTCTTATGCTTATGTTCTTTACTGTTTACTTCTCTGCATATATAATTGTGAATGTTGCAGTAGCATTTATTTCGAAGTTTACTGATAGATCTCTGTAAATAACTTATCGGAGTAACAAGTAGGAGAAATAAATCTATCACTGCAACTATAGATTTCCAGATTGAAATTTTCACATGGTATTAGAGCCAAAGATGAGTAACAGGAACGGAGAACCGAAAAGTGAACAGAAATCTGACATCGCTGCGACAGCTCAGAAGGGTTCATGCAGTTCTCCAGAAAGGAAGAGAAGCATGAAAGAACAAATGGATCACGATGTCTCTGTTCTGGCATCTAGACTAGAAGAAGAATTTGCTTGTGTGTCAAGCACTGCTTCTCTTGAAGTCTGGTACATTGACAGTGGAGCTTCTACTCATATGACGAGAGTGCAGGAATGTTTTTCCGACTACCAAGAAGAGCAGATGAACTTTAAAATTACCATGGGTAATAAAGCAAAATGTACCCCTATTGGAAGACATACGGTAGTATTTCAGATCGAGGCTAGAAATAAGCTTCGGGCCACTAATGTACTGCATGTGCCTGGGTTGGGGATGAACTTACTCTCAGTGTCTCAACTTCAAAACAGAGATTACGATGTTTACTTCATTGGTAACAGAGTTTACGTCAAACACCCCAGTTGGAAGAAGAAAGCACAAATCGGAGTAAGGAATAACAAATTTTATAAGTTATAGCTCGAATCCCCAATGGCACTTATAGGCAGCACTAATGAAACGGACCTGAATGAACTATGGCATGGAAGAATGGGGTGTTTACATCATGGGGTGTTAAAGATTCTCCAAAAAACTGCCACGGGAGTTCCAGAACTGAGCACCAAGCGGGACGATATCTGCAGAGGGTGTGTGTCGAGAAAATATGCCAAGGCAGCGTACTAGAGAAGAAGCAATAGGGCTAAGAGTGTATTGGGCTTGATACACTTGGATATCTCCGCACCAATGTCTACTAGAGCTCTTAGTGGTGCCGAGTATTTTGTCACCTTTATTGATGACCATTCCGGGAAAACTTGGATCAATTTTCTGAAGACAAAGGACGAAGTCTTCAATCGGTTTAAAGAGTTTAAAGCTCTGGTAGAAAATCTGATAGAAAAGCGGATCAAGTTGTTGCTTTCAAACAATGGTGGAGAGTACACGGACAAGGAATTCACAGGGTTCTGCGCAAGGGAAGGTATCAGAAGAGAGTGGACCGCTCCATATAATCCGGAGCACAATGGTGTGGCAGAAAGGAAAAATAGGACTATTGTCGAGGCTGCAAGGGCAATGTTGTATGATCAAGACATGCCCAAATTTCTGTGAGCTGAAGCCTGTAATACAGTTGTCTATGTTCAGAACAGGATTCCTCACGATGCATTGGGAAATATCGCGCTCGAAAGTGTCTTCACTGGCAGTAAG
Source organism: Pinus albicaulis (assembly GCA_034641835.2). Lineage (NCBI taxonomy): Eukaryota > Viridiplantae > Streptophyta > Pinopsida > Pinales > Pinaceae > Pinus > Pinus albicaulis. Next base: position 598,453,901 of record CM076584.1, read on the forward strand.
CCTGAAGTGAGTCACTTTAGGATCTTTGGCAGTACAGCATATTGTCATGTGCCCAGTAAGAAGAGGAGAAATTTGGGCATGACTGCGGAAAAAGGGTTTCAGGTAGGATACAGCGAGAAAGCAAAGGCTTACCGCATTTACATTCCAGAGAGCAGGAAAGTTGTAGTGCAGAGGGTTGTGAAATTCATGGAGGAGAGGGTCTTCACAAGATCCCGAGAGTTTCTGCAACGCAGTCTGAGGAGGATCCATTGGTTCAACCACAACGACCTGCGGTAGATAATTCAACTGCCTCTCCAAGGCATAGGGACCCAAGGGACACTTCTCCCGAGGACTTGCAGGAGGGAGAGCAAGTAAATCCACCCACTACCAGTGGGAGCACGAACAAGCAACTACAAAAAATTCTGAGGGACGCAGAAGACTTTGTCGAAGCCCTCCGAGATGTGAAGAGACAGCGCAAGCAACCTGAGAGGTACCAAGCATTGGCTGCACAGGTTGGGGAACCTTCTAGTTTTCGGGAAGCAGCTCAGCACCAAGTATGCGTAGATGCGATGGTGGAAGAGTATAGTTCCATCCTGACAAATGATGTCTGGGAGGTGGTCCCAGACCTCAGGATAGATCAGTTATAGGTTCAAGGTGGATCTACAAGATCAAGTATGTTGCAGATGGCAGCATCGAGAAATTTAAAGCCAGGTTTGTAGCTAAGGTGTATGCTCAGAAGGAAGGGATAGATTATGAAGAAACCTTCGCCCCAGTAGCCAGATATACCTCCATTAAATCCATGATATCCCTTGTTGCACAGATGGGATGGGAGATTCACCAAAAGGACATCAAGACTGCGTTCCTAAATGGGGTGATAGAAGAGGAGGTATATATTGAACAACCAGAGGGCTTCAAGATGCATGATCAGAAGACTCATGTGTGCAAGTTTAAGAAAGCCTTGTATGGTCAAATCAATAGCTACTTGCAGAAGATGGGATTCGTCAAGAGTGACACAGATCCCAATCTCTACTATCTAAGGGTAGGGAGTGAGCCCCTGATACTAGTTTTATATGTAGATGATCTATTTCTGATAGGATCATCGAGGCCCATCAAAGACAACAAGGAGAATTTGGCTATAGAATTAGACATGAAGGATCTAGGGTTGATGCACTATTTTCTGGGGTTGGAAGTTTGGCAACAGAAGGGGGAGATCTTTCTTGGTCAAGAATGATATACTACAGAAATTCTGAAGAGATTTGAGATGGAGGAATGCAGACCCATGATGACTCCAATGATCACCAACTGGAAGAAAATCAACACGTCCGAAGATGATGAGGTTGAACCTACGTTGTATAGGCAGCTCATAGGATCTTTGATGTAATAGGTAAACATTAGGCAGCCAAACATATGTTATGCTGTAAATACCCTCAGTCAGTTCATGGTGGAACCTAAGAGGGCTCATTGGGCAACACCCCAGCACGTTCTCAAGTACCTTCAAGGAACAGTCGAGCTTGGATTGAAGTAAACCCGTCGCAGTCACATCAGGTTAAGTGGGTTCACCGACGCAAATTCGACAGGGAGTCCAGTAGATCAAAAGAGTACCAGTGGGTATTGTTTTAGTCTGGGATCAGAGATGACTTCCTGGTGCAAAAGGAAACAGAAATCTGTGGCGTTGAGCTCAGCGGAGGCTGAATATATGGTAGCTAGCACAACTTCGTGTGAGGCCATATGGCTTCGGAAACTGCTTGTGAAACTACTGAAGGAGAAAATGGAAGCGACCAGTATTCTTTGTCATAATCAGAGTTGCATCAAACTCTCTGAAAATCATGTGTTTCATTATCAGTCGAAGCACATTGACATCAGGTGTCACTTCATCAGAGACTATGACCAACGAGAAGGTGTACAGTTGCAGTACACTCCAATAGGAGAACAAGTGGCAGACATTCTCACGAAGGCTCTGGGAACACTAAGTTTGTCTACTTCAGAGAGAAGATGGAGATGATCAAGAATCCATTCCAGTAGCAGGAATGGATAGGATAAGGATTCAAAGGGAGTTGCAATACAGATGAAGAGGTGACAATGGCAGTGTCATACGCAGCAGTACAGAAGGTAGCAGCACAACAGATGAGGGCAGTAACCAGAGATCAACAGTGCAGAGGATGCTTCAAAAGCAAAGCAACATGCAGCAGGCATATTGCTAGAACACCTTCCTCCCTAAGAGGGACTGTTGATTTTTGTATCATAGGAAAGTGTTCTAAGTCTCAAACTTTGTAAGGAGGCTTGGACATCACTATTCCAAAGAACACAGAAACCGTTTGTGGAAATTCCACTTGGTTCATGTCTTATTAAAATCATTAATTATTTTAATGGAGACCCTAAGACTAAACTTAGATAAATTAAATAAGTAAAGGGTCTTAAAAAGAGAGAGTATGAATCTTCTAGAGAACGAAGATCAAGTCAAGTTTTAATCTTAGCCATTGATTAGACTTCTAATCTGGGTCGTTGATTCATTAACCATAAGATTATAAAAGAAGGCTTGAGAGTCGTTTGGAAAGCAAGTCGGGCATACACTGAGTACCCAAAGGAGATCGAATCTGAACGAATAGAATTCAATTTCAAAGGGAGAGTTGCACGACAGAGTTGCAGAAGCAGAAGGAGAAGAGGGAGTCAGCAGTGACTGAGCACGACGACAAAGGATCACAAAAGTCCACAGAAGGCAGCGCAGTGAACCCATGCAGAGTGACGAAGTCCAGAGCAAGGACTGCACAGAGAGACATGCAGACAGACGCAGAGGGAGTCAGAGGCTCTTCCACGTGTCAAGAAATTTTCAGGAGGGGCCGAGAATTTTGTCTCAAGTGTTTATGTTTATATCTGCCCAGTGTATTCCTTGTAAAGATTCATTTGCTAAAGAATAATAATAAAACCCTCATCTGTTGCACCGGTTTTCCGACATTGAGTTTTTCCAGGGACAATTATCCAAAAATAAGTGTGTACATGTGATTGGTTCTTATGCTTATGTTCTTTATTGTTTATTTCTCTGGATATATAATTGCGAATGTTGCAGTAGTATTTAATTCGAAGTTTACTGATAGATTCTGTAAATAACTTATCGAAGTAATAAGTAGGAGAAATAAATCTATCATTGCAATTGCAGATTTCCATATTGAAATTCTCACAAACTGCATAGTGTCCCATCTTCCAACAAGCAAAGCATCTCACTTTGCTCATGTTCTTCTCCTCCTCCTTTTGCTTACCCTTCTACTTGGTCTCACTCGTGGCACCCTTCTTGCAATTTTTTTCGCCCTTTGTCGCAAGAGCAACATTCTCCCCATCACCCCTACCATGTTGGCCTCCACTCTTGGCATTTTGTCTTATCTCCTCCTAATGGAAATCATCCCACAATCACCGCCAATCTAGAAGATTTTCACGGGGTACACTGCCATCAATAAAGACATCCCACCAAGGATAACCTAACCAAATGCTCGTCTGAAATGGCCTCTCCCATTGCTTCCAACTCATCTCTCACTTGAGTGATTTTAGTGAGGTATGATGAAACTGTGTGGCTCTTGATCATCTTTGTACACAATTTTTCTCACAATACCATTTTCCTATTCTCATTAGTACTTTGGTAAAGCTTTGTTAGGGACTCCCACATCTCATAAGCAAACTTCCTCCCTAAAACATGGGGAATGAGGTAATCCTTAATGGCATCTAGGAGAAGTATCTTTGCCTTGACATTCTTCTTGTTGGATTCTGCCAACTATATTGGATCAATGGGAGGTGTTTGTAATGAACAAGGTTCGTTTACACTCTAATACCAATGTAACAAACAGAATTCGTATACTAGTTAAGTAATCCAAAGTAGTTGGAATATAAAGACATCAATTAACGATAAGAATGCATATATTGAATATTGTATAAGAGAATTGATATGAGATTGTTACAAATAAGGGCCCACTTATATACCTAGGTAGGTGCCCCTTTATGAACAATCATGTCCTTAAAGACATGCCTCTTTTATACTAATCATTATTTAATTAATCATTATCATTACTATTATTATTATTATATAAATTGTATTCATAATATTGCCTTCCTCTTCAAAAATCTTTTCCCTCAAAGCTTATTGCTAACAAGGTGTGTCATTTGTTCTTTGTTTTGTAATATATTCATGTCCTTCGAAGTTTTTCAAGTTGTCATCTTCAATGATACAAGATGATAGGATCCTCTTAGTGATAAACAAAAATGTCGAACTATGAAGGGATTTGACCATCCTAAATCAATCTTCTGTGGAACTTTGCAATTACTTGATAGTTGCGATAAATTGTCATCGTAAGGCTCGATTGGGCTGACATCATTATTCTTCAAAACATAATTTTGTTGTTTCTGTTATGAGTGATACAGATACATAGATTCATTGAGATGTATGCTCTTGTGATTCAGATGTCAATAAGGACTTCTTGTGATTTGGTTTTCTCTTATCGTGTGTGTGGCAATTTTCTAATTTACTTCAGGTACTAACATTGAGTTGGTTACAGAATTTTCACTTGGATTTTTTGTTGTCTAGATTGCAACATCTGAAATGTTTTTACTTCAACTGCTTTGTCATCTTCTTGAGTTGCGATATTTACTAGATCAATATTCATTCATTTTTCTTCAACTTGGATTGTCTTTAGAGACATTCCTCTTCTATACTAATCATTATTTAATTAAGCATTATTATTATTATTATTATTATTATTTATATTATTTTTATATAAATTTTATTCATAACAATGTCATTGTCTTCTTAACAATGTCCCACAGCTCAAATTCTTCAAGCAATAAAATAATCATCTCCTTCCATGGACTAAAATTTTCAGCCCCATTTAACATGTCCTCAACTCTCAAAACTATTGTCATTTGACCTGTTGAACCCAAAACAAAGTCCAAATTTGTGCAAAGGTAAACAATTGCTTATCTCTCTCACAAATCCTTGTGTATACTTTTTGATTGTGCTCCTTGTTTGTTTCCTTTCTCAGCACTTTGCCCACTTAGCTCTTATGCCATGTAGAATTTTATAGACCCAACCTGGTTTCAAGTTTCATGAAATTTCATCAAAGGTTTAATGCCCAAACCACATTTCATTTGTTACTGTCATTAAATGTTTTAGACATGAAAAATACAAAACTCAAACACAAGTGTCTAATCTACTTCTTTCCTTTCGCTGAGATAAAACACAAGCAAACCCACAAAATTTGACACAAGATTTTTTGGGCAATAGCCCTTTGAAAACCCCCAAAGGGAAAACCAATGAGAAAGAGGAATGTTCTTATTTCTTCAAAGAAATATTACAACAATAAATTCCAGCATTAAATGCACACAAACTTAACTTGATTTATGTGCCAAAACTTCTTGGAAATCATGCCAAACTTCCTACCTGAATTTTTTGCCAAACATACCTTGAAATCTGTACAAAATAGACCCTCGAAAACCGTGCCACAATCCCTCGAATTTTGTACTACCTCTATTGTACTTTCAAAATGAAATTGTGTTGTATCTCCTCAATTTGCATGTTGCACTTGTCAGAAATGCTTGACAATGCCTCAAAATTTGTGCCAATCATTGCCTTGAATTTCATGCCCTGCTCTTCTTGGAATTTGCACTATACTGGTTGTTGTACATCCTTCTTCCTTTGTTCTACAAACTGCTCTCTCAACCCTCTTCTCCCCTTCTCCAAAGCTCGTGAAGAATGAATGACAATGGTGTATTTTCCTCCCTTGAGTTGCCTTTCTGTTTTCCTAATAATGAAGAGTAACCTTACCCTCATGATCCTACGGTTGAGATTAGATCTTACCAATAGAGATCAAGGGTGGGGATTAATATCTCATTGACTTAAGTCACTTTATCCCCCAAAATCACCTTTTCATATAATAAGCACAAAAATTCACTTAGACTTTATATCTCATAAAGTCACTTTATCTTTATATCTCATAAAGTTATGTCAAGGGGTCATGTTGGACACTTTGCAAGACACCAAGCCTAAGAAACATTTTTCCTTGGTACACTTTCCTAACAATGAATAGGAGTACTTCCACTTCCCCTATAATACCCAAATCTCTCGTGGTAAGGAGCCTCTTTGGTACTTCATCCACCCTTCACACCATGGCTAGACCATGTCCTCATTGGATGTGAGTGGTTTTCTTGATGCTCCTCATAAATTTCCTAATAAATATTAAGAATGGTTACCCAAATTCAATGGTACAGATATTATCACAGTCGAGAAGCATATGCACGATTTTTACTGAGTTGTGGGTGGGAGGTTGATAGAAGAGGACGATATTGTTGTGATGTTCTTTTCCTTGTCCTTAGAAGGAATTTCTAGGGATTGGTACCTAGATTTACTTGCAGGAAGTGATAAAAATTGGGACCATTTCTAGCAAGCATTTGACAAAAGATGGGCCACGGTCAATGAAGGCATGCAACTTACGGATAAGTTCCACTCAGTTCATGTCTTATTAAAATCATTAATTATTTTAATGGAGACCCTAAGTGTAAACTTAGGGAAATTAAATAATTAAAGGGTATTAATAAGACAGAGTGTGAATCTTCTAGAGAACGAAGATCAAGTCAAGTTTTAATCTTACCCATTGATAAGACTTCTAATCTGGGTCGTTGATTCATCAACGAGAAGATTATAAAATAAGGCTTGAGGGTCATTTGGAAAGCAAGTTGGGCATATACTCAGTACCTGAAGGAGATCGATTCTGAAGGAATAGAATTCGATTTCAAAAGGAAAGTTGCAGGGCGGAGTTGCAGAAGCAGAAGGAGAAGATGGAGTCAACAGTGACTGAGCACAAGGACAGAGGGACACAGAGAGCCATGGTGCTGCAGCGCAGTGAACCCACGCAGAGAGACGTAGTCCAGAGCAAGGACTGCGCAGAGAGACATGCGGACAGACGAAGAGGAAGTCAAAGGATCTTCTGAGTGTCAGGAAATTTTTGGGAGGGGCAAAGAATTTTGTCTCAGGTGTTTTTTGATTATATCTGTCGGTGTATTCCTTGTAAAGATTCATTTGCTAAAGAATAATAATAAAACCTTCATCTGCTGCACCGGTTTTCCAACATTGGGTTTTTCCGGGGACAATTGTCCAAAAATAAGTGTGTAAATGTGATTGGTTCTTATGCTTATGTTCTTTATTGTTTACTTCTCTGCATATATAATTGTGAATGTTACAGTAGTATTTATTTCGAATTTTACAGATAGATTCTGTAAATAACTTATCAAAGTAATAAGTAGGAGAAATAAATATATCACTGCAACTGCAGATTTCCATATTGAAATTTTCACAAACTGCATAGTGTCCCATCTTCTAACAAGGAAAGCATCTCACTTTAATCATGTACTTCTCCTCCTCCTTTTGCTTACCCTCCTACTTGGTCTCACTCGTGGCACCCTTCTTACAATTTTTTCGCCCTTTGTCACGAGAAAAATATTCTCCTCATCACCCCTACCATGTTGGCCTCCACTCTTGGCATTTCGTCTTATCTCCCCCTGATGGAAATCATCCCACAATCATCACCAATATAGAAGATTTTCACAGGGTACACTCCCATCAATAAAGACATCCCACCAAGGATAACCTAACCAAATGCTCTTCTGAAATGCCCTCTCCCATTGCTTCCAACTCATCTCTCACTTGAGTGATTTTAGTGAGGTATGCTGAAACTGTGTGGGTCTTGGTCATCTTAGTACACAACTTTTCTCACAATCCCATTTTCCTATTCTCATTAATACTTTGGTAAAGCTTTGTTAAGGACTCCAACATCTCATAAGAAAACTTCCTCCCTAAAACATGGGGAATGAGGTAATCCTTAATGGCATCTAGAAGAAGTATCTTTGCCTTGACATTCTTTTTGTTGAATTCGGCCAACTATATTGGATCAATGAGAGGTGTTTGTAATGAACAAGGTTCGTTTACACTCTGATACCAATGTAACAAACAGAATTCATATACTAGTTAAGTAATTCAAAGTAGTTTGAATATAAAGACATCCATTGAGGATAAGAATGCATATATTGAATACTGTATAAGAGAATTGATATGAGATTGTTACAAATGAGGGCCCGCTTTTATACATAGGTAGGTGCTCCTTTATGAACAATCATGTCCTTAGAGACATGCCTCTTTTATACAAATTATTATTTAATTAATCATCATCATTACTATTATTATTATTATATAAACTGTATTCATCACATTGCCTTCCTCTTCAAAAAGCTTTTTCCTCAAAGCTTATTGCTAACAAGGTGTGTCATTTGTTTCTTTGTTTTGTAATCTATTCATGTCCTTCAGAGTTCTTGAAGTTGTCATCTTCGATGATACAAGATGATAGGACTCTCTGAGTGAAACAAAAATGTCGAACTAAGAAGGTATCTGACCATCCTAAATCAATCTTTTGTGGAACTTTGCAATTACTTGATAGTTGCAATAAATTTTTATCGTAAGACTCGATTGGGCTGACATCATTACTCTTCAGAACATAATTATGTTGTTTCCGTTATGAGTGATACAGATACACATATTCATTGAGATGTATGCTCTTGTGATTCAGATGTCGATAAGGACTTCTTGTGATTTGGTTTTCTCTTATCATGCGTGTTCCAATTTCCTAATTTACTTCAGGTACTAATTTTGAGTTGGTTACAGAATTTTCACTTGGAATTTTCATTGTCTGGATTGCAACATCTGAAATGTTTTTACTTCAACTGCTTTGTCATCTTCTTGAGTTGTGATATTTACTGGATCAATATTCTTTCATTTTCCTTCAACTTGGATTGTCTTTAGAGACATTCCTCTTAGATACTAATCATTATTTAATTAAGCATTATTATTATTATCGTTATTATTATTTTTATTATTTTTAAATAAATTATATTCATAACAATGTCATTGTCTTCTCAACAATCTCCAGCTCAAATTCTTCAAGCAATAAAATAATCATCTCCTTCCATGGACTAAAATTTTCAGCCCCATTTAACATGTCCTCAACTCTTAAACCTATTGTCATTTGACCTGCTGAACCCAACACAAAGTCCAAATTTGTGCAAAGGTAAACAATTGCTAATCTCTCTCACAAATCCCTGTGTATACTTGCTCATTGTGCTTGTTGTTTGTTCCCTTTCTCAGCACTTTGGCCCACTTAGCTCTTATACCATGTAGAATTTTATAGACCCAACCTGGTTTCAAGTTTCATGAAATTTCATCATGGTTTAATGCCCAACCCACATTTCATTTGTTACCGTCATTAAATGTTTTAGACATGAAAAATTCAAAACTCAAACAGAAGTGTCTAATCTACTTGTTTCCTTTCGCTGAGATAACACACAAGCAAACCCACAAAATTTGACACAAGATTTTTTGGGCAATAGCACTTTAAAAAACCCCAAATGGAAAACCAGTGAGAAAGAGGAATGTTCTTATTTCTTCAAAGAAATATTACAACAATAAATTCCAGCATTATATGCACACAAACTTATCTTGATTTATGTGCCAAAACTCCTTGGAAATCATGCCAGACTTCCTACTTGAATTTTTTGCCAAACATACCTTGAAATCTGTACAAAATAGACCCTCGAAATTGTGCCACAATCCCTCAAATTTTGTACTACCTCTATTGTACTTTCAAAATGCAATTGTGTTGTATCTCCTCAATTTGCATGTTGAACTTGTCAAAAATGTTGGACAATGCCTCAAAATTTGTGCCAATCATTGCCTTGAATTTCATGCCCTGCTCTTCTTGGGATTTGCACTATACTGGTTGTTGTACATCCTCCTTCCTCTGTTCTACGAACTGCTCTCTCAGCCCTCTTCTCCCCTTCTCCAAAGCTCGTGAAGAATGAATGACAATGGTGTATTTTCCTCCATTGAGTTGCCTTTCTGTTTTCCTAATAATGAAGAGTAACCTTACCCTCATGATCCTATGGTTGAGATTAGATCTTACCAATAGAGATCAAGGGTGGGAATTAAAATCTCATTGACTTAAGTCACTTTATCCCCCAAAATCACCTTTTCATTTAATATTCACAAAAATTCACTTAGACTATATATCTCATAAAGTCACTTTAACTTTATATCTCATAAAGTTATGTCAAGAGGTCATGTTGGACACTTTGCAAGACACCAATCCTAAGAAACATTTTTCCTTGGTACACTTTCCTAACAATGAAAACTACTACTTCCACTTCCCCTATAATACCAAAATCTCTCGTGGTTAGGAGCCTCTTTGGTACTTCATCCACCCTTCACACCATGGCTAGGCCATGTCATCATTGGATGTGAGTGGTTTTCTTGATGCTTCTCATAAATTTCCTAATAAATATTAAGAATGGTTACCCAAATTCAATGGTACAGATATTATCACAGTCGAGAAGCATATGCATGTTTTTTACTGAGTTGTGGGTGGGAGGTTGATAGAAGAGGAAGCTATTGTTGTGATGTTCTTTTCCTTGTCCTTAGAAGGAATTGCTAGGGATTGGTACCTAGATTTACTTGCAGGAAGTGAAAAAACTGGGACCATTTCCATCAAGCATTTGACAAAAGATGGGCCACGGTCAACGAAGGCATGCAACTTATGGATAAGTTCCAGGAAGCCAAAAAGACTCAGAATGAAACTGTGAGTTTACACAAAGGTTCGAAAAATTACTTAAGGAAGTCCCTCTCCTATATAAACCAACTAATCAAACCATCCTTGACAGATACATAGAATTTCATAGCCTATTAAAAATTCTGCAGACTTGACAGTTTTCAAGGATTCAGGATCAATGGGACTGTGGCATTTCATTAGATTATATCATGTATGAGGGTATGTGATTGGCATTTTATCATAAGCACCAAGCCCTATATGTACACTAGTGTTGGTGTTGTTGGTTGTTGAACTCCTTTTTCATGGCTTTACCAAAAAATTACCTTTCAATCAAGTCAAAATCATTGATCAAGCATGCTGAGCTTTTTCTACCATATTTTAAGCCTTGGATTAAGTAGTTTGATCAAAATTGGGAACTGTTGACTAATATCCCTAGACAATCAAGGTAGAAGTGAAGGTGAGACAAGAGGAGCAGAATCTAGATTCTAGATAGTAGATGCATCTAGATGCTTGATGCTTGAATAATTAATCATTGATGTATAATGGATGTCATATCTATCTTTATTTATGTACAAATATGCATGTTTTCATATCTTCTACAACTAATTTGGTATTTTGAATGTTTTTTTTTAATATAAATGCAAAAAAATATGTATATATAATAGATGCTTCGCTTCTTAGATTTTTGGAAAATGACGCTTCCGACGCTTCACTTCCAAAAAACGTCCCCGCTTCATGCAAAATTGGGCCACCACACATAGGACAAAGGCCCATTGTCACCTAAGCCCAAGTCCCCACTCTTTAAGCCCAAACCCAACCAAAAAGGACTATGGGAGGCTTCTGATATGTAAATTCAGCCAACCACTACAAGACCAGTGCCTTGTAATGAGATCAAAATGCTGAAGTGTAGAAGGTTTTTCATTGTTGTCCTATTGTTCCATTATCAAAATCCACGTAAAATACTTTAAAACAGCAATAAGTACATCAAATAACAGAATATAGCAAATAAATAATCAAAAATAATGTACATGAAATATTCTAACCTGATATATGTTTATTTCTTTGCTTTGTTAACTGCCTAGATGGGTTACTGTATAAAATTGCTGGTACTATTTTGACCACTCTGCAAGTTCTGCAAGCAACACTAACATCTAGCAAGAGACACTCTCAAACTTGATTAAATATAACATGTAAATATTATTTTTTAGTGTCCAAAAATTATACTAAACGAATAAATTATTTTTGCAATCAACAGATGGTCGATTAGGAGGGTTGCTATGTAAAATAGTTTGCGGCATTGTTTTAACTTTTTACAGCATTGTAATTTCTGCAAAAAATGCAGAAATCAACAAGCCAACCCTTTGAGAACTCATCAAAAAATGCACAACAGGGAAATTTGCAAATGGTTTGTTGTATCATGGCATCAAATGATCTCAAAACCAACAACCTTCAATAGGGGGAGAGGGGGTGCAGGGGGGCTAGCCATTTATAAAACTTTTTCCAAGGGCTAGACAATTGCTAGTATGACTCCCTTTAGAAAACAATATTTACTAAGCATCCACATGTTGGAGACTTAGTAATTTTTTATAAAATATTACATTAAATTCATGATTTTGTACACTAAGGGGATGAATTACCTCATAATTGCCAACGTAATTCAACACTTCATTAGAAAAGGGTCTGTAAGTTCAAATCATGAAGAATAATAGCTATACTTGCCCCAACATTTCACCAAATGCCTTCAACATCCTCCTTGCTAAGTTTCACTAGCCTTGGAAATGGGCTTGATCATCTTGTAACTCACTCCATTGGAAGATGATTGATCACTTTACTTTTCAATAGCTATATTTTGTCCTTCTCCTCATCTTCTCAGTAAAATACAATCCAACAACTAGCTTGACTTTTCCAATAGCTATTTTTTTGCTTGAGTTAACATTTTCATACATGGATGCGATTAAACCGGAAAAATGGATGCGATTAAACCGGAAAACTTCTCTACACAAGATAATCATCGCAGAAGCCTCAAATCTATAATTTTCATACATAGCAACTTCCACCTTTTTCTGGTACTAATTTTCCATGCCATGCCCTATCATATGCTATATCAACTCCACATGTCCAAATCTTTGCGACATCACCCTAGTTAAGCAACAAAAACATGGTTAAATTGAGGGTCTCTAATGCCCTTGAGGAAGTGCAAAAATGAAGACATGGCTTTTGCTCGTCACTTAATAGACCACTTTGGATGTAATGCATGTCCAAAACACTATAACACTCCACTTGTTTTTCTTTGGAAACTTGTGCCACTTGTTTGACCAGCTTTGACCAGTAGAATCTTGAGAATGTCTCATCCAAAGGGAAAATTTCCACATGGCATGTCCTATTTCATCAAGCTCTACAATATGAGACCTTGGTGACTTGTTTGACTTCTAAGACCACTTTGCATTGGGAAACATGAATTGCCTTGGGAAGCATGAAATGTTGCTAACTAACACTGCCATGTTCGAGGAACATCTAAGGAATACTACACCAAAGCCAAGGCCACCTAGAAACTCGGTAGACTCATAACCATGTGTAAAGACATAAGTGCACCCAGCAAGAGCAGGACTAGCCCCTACACTGGTGATCACCTCGTAAATTTTGTAGATGTTCTATGCTAGGAGAAATTTTACTTTTCTCACAGCAATCATACAAATAGTTAAGCAAAATGCAGATAGAACATATAAGTGGATCTTACAGAAGACAAATCAGAAACAGGAAAAATGTGTTGGTTCGTTACGGCGGTCAACAGGATGCTTCAACCAGCAAAGTCTCCTTGGTCAGCCAACCCAGCATGTGTCACAACAGCCCTCCAATCAGCAAACGAGTCAACCCAAGTCAACTCCAAAAAGTCAACGCTGTCCTGAAAAAGTCAACGCAGGGCAGCAAGCTAAAAGTCAACGCAGCAGCAAATTGGTCAACCCTTTGACCTCGATTTCTGTGCCAAGTAGTACGGCTTTCCAAAATCGAACTTCCCACAAGTTTTCAGCCCAATCGGACCATGCGTTGACCAAAGTCAACGCTGGTCAAACTTTCTGCAAAACCCTAACTGTAGAAAATCGTCCTTCAACTCAACCGTACTGTTTTGTCCTTCTTCTCCTTCACACGTGTGGCTGAACTCGTCCTCCAGGTAGCTCGTACTATTTCAGATGAGAGAAGAAGATGTGAGTTGTGTTGTGATGAAATGCTCTCCAACTTTGCCTGTATTTATATCCATCATTGGGGCGTGTGACACATCTGCTGGGGGCGTGCAACCTTAAGTCGACCTGCACATATAATTTATTAAGAATAATAAATTCAAAATAAATGTTCTGCTCATCGGATTAAGACATATTATATATGGATTTTACACCTCTCCGAAAGAGGATTCCAACAAAAATATTAGCTTCTTAATCTGAGCATCATAACATGGAGTTTGGACCTAGTTGTCCAAATTTAACACTCCCTCTCAACTAGGGAGAACTCCATCCATTAGTGCAATCAAACATCGTGCGTCATCCCACCGTAACTTGCTTTGCTGGCCTCTTTATTTCAGAACAGAAGTGGGTCAGTCACAAAGACCACAAAGACATCATCCCCCGACTGACATAATCAGTCCAGAGGTTCAAAACCTCTATCAAACTCATGAAGAGTATCCAACCAACCCAAAGTTGGTTCATCTGACCCGAAGTCAGGCAGAGGTCCCAAAACTCACTAAACTTGATCCCAGATCAAGTGGTTGGACCGTGCCATCCTAGATAGAGAGTACGGCAATCTCTGATGCGTCCATCAGTCTTTGCTAATAGTCTCTAGCTTTTCCCACCTCATTGGCCAAATGAGAGGTACTTCCCATGAGCCCCGAACTCAATGGGTAGGATGCATACGGGGCACAGATAAATGAGAGGCGAACCAGCTCAATAATCACAAGGGTGGGGCAGAAGCATTATGAGTGCTTATAGCTCCGAGAAGCTATCCCCAAAGCCCCCCAGAGCTCCCAGAGCTCATCGTCCAACAGGACCCACATCATAGGGTCTTTCCACGACACCAAGATTCTCACGAAAGGTTAGGAACTTGACCTTCCCCAGGGGCTTAGTGAGAATATCCGCGACCTGCTCATCAGTTCCTATATGATCGAGCCTTACGGCGCCTCGCTGTACCATATCCCGGATAAAGTGGTACCGATATCAATATGCTTGGATCGGTCATGGTACACAGGATTCTCAGTCATACGAATCCCACTTCCGATTATCAATGGGTAGCATCGCCGTTGTATCTAGCACATGTCCAACAACTCACTAAAGAGCTTCCGCAACCAAACTGCTTCACAACAGGCCATACTAGCAGCAATGTATTCGGCCTCCGCGGTGCTCAAAGCCACCGACTTCTGCTTCCTGCTCATCCATGAGATCGAAGCAGAACCAAGATTGAAGCAGCATCCAGATGTGCTCTTACGATCCACCACACTCCCAGCCCAATCGGCATCAGTATATCCACGGAGTATCACACTCCCGGCAGTGTATCTCAGCCCATGGTTTATCGTGCCCCGAAGATATCTCAAAAGATTCTTGGCACCAACCCAGTGAAAATGATGAGGCTCAACCATCTGTTGACTCAAAGTGTTCACCGCAAAACATATGTCCGGACGGGTGTTCACTAAGAACATCAAAGCTCCTATGAGTTGACGATACTCAGTAGGATTGGCCAAGATAGGCCCAGCAGCGCTGCCACTCAACTTCTTAAAGTTGAGTTCCATCGGTGTCGACACGGACTTACAATCCACCATTCCAAATCTTTCCAGAAGCTTCACAATGTATTTTCCTTGAGAAAGGAAAATCTCTCCAGGTCTCTGCCAGACCTCCAGGCCTAGGAAGTAGTGCATCACTCCTAGGTCCTTCATCTCGAACTCAGCAGCGAGCTCCCTCTTACATTGATGAATGAGAGGGTCAGCACCTGTCAGGAAGAGGTCGTCCACATACAACACTAGAATGAGAGGCTTTCCCTGCACAACCTTGAAGTAAAGGTTCGGATCAGCATTACTTCGAGTGAAGCCCAGCTTCATCAAGTAACTATCCATCCTCTCGTACCAAGCTCTGGGTGCTTGCTTTAACCCATAGAGGGCTTTCTTCAACCTACATACATGAGTGTCTCGATCCTGAACTTCAAATCCCAGAGGTTGTTCCACATACACCTCTTCCTTTATTGCACCATGCAGAAAAGCGGTCTTGACATCCATCTAATGAAGACTCCATCCTTGCGTAGCAGCAAGGGCTATGATTGATCGAATGGTGGTATATCGTGCCACAAGTGCAAATATGTCATCATAGTCTATTCCTTCCTTTTGAGAGAAGCCACGGGCAACAAATCTTGCCTTGAACTTTTCAGCACTCCCATCAGATCCATGTTTGATCTTGTAGAGCCATTTCGCGGTGACAACTGATTTGTCCTTCGGTCTCGGAACCACATCCCAGACATCATTCTTCATTATGGACTCATATTCTTCGTGCATAGCATCCTTCCAGACTTGATGCTTTACGGCTTCCTCAAAAGATCCAAGTTCAGATTGTACAATAGTACTCATGGCAGCTAGATACCCTTGGTATCTACACGGCTTCTTGCTTTCTCGGAATGTCCCCCTTGGGGCAGCATGACCCTCAGCATCTTCGAGGGTGTCCCTGAGCCATGATGGTCTCTTTCCTAGTGAAGGGGGTGGATCAATAGGGTCCATTGGCCCTTCAATATCAGGCATAGTCTCATCCCGGGGTTCTTCCAGATTTCCAGGTCTTTCTTCATGATTTTCTTCAGATCTAGGAAGATCTACTACTTTCTTCAGGGAAGCATCTTCGTCAAAAGTGACATCATGGCTTATCTCTACTTCCCTTTGACCAGGTACATAGACTCTATATGCCTTAGAAGTCTCACTATAGCCCACAAACATTCCTTTCTTCCCAGTAGCATCCAGCTTACTTCTCTTTTCTTTCGGCACAGGAAAATAGACAGGACATCCAAAAATTCTAAAATGTGAGACATCAGGTTTCTTACCAGAGAAAACCTCTTCGGGAGTTTTGGAGTCCAAAGCGGAATGAGGGCATCGGTTTTGAATATACACAACAATATTTGCAGCTTCTCCCCACAGAAACTTCGGTAGACCCTGGTCACATAGCATGGCACGAGCAGCTTCCACAATAGTCCTATTCTTGCGTTCAACAACACCATTCTGCTCAGGAGTATATGCAGTGGTAGTCTCCCTCTTAATGCCAGCTTCTCTGCAAAAGTCTTTGAACTCATTTGACTCATATTCAGTGCCATTGTCAGTCCTCAAAATCTTGATCTTCTTTCCGGTCATGTTTTCTACCAAGGCTTTGAAGGTACGGAACCACATGAAAGCCTCATCCTTCTTCTTCAAGAAGTATATCCAGGTTTTGCGAGAGAAGTCATCAGTAAATGTCATATAGTAAGAACATCCCCCCAGGGATGTTACTGGCAACATACCAGAAAGATCAGAATGGACCAGTTGCAATATCTCAGATGTCTTTGTGACACTTGAGGGGAAAGGTCCCCTTGTATGTTTTCCTTCAGCACAGCCCTTACATACACCTTCATGATTATTTCCAAAATTAGGCATCCCTGTCACCACCTTCCTTGCTTCGAGAAGGGCCTTGTAATGAAGGTGTCCAAATCTTCGGTGCCATAGTTCGGTTTGTCGGATAGTATCACAAGTCATAGCTCCCAACGGACTCCCTCCAACCTGGTAGAGTGTACCAACTCTAAAGCCAATTGAGATAGCTTCCTTGAAGCTCTCCTTCCACATGAGCACTTTTCCATCAGAGAAAGTTACATTGAATCCTTTGTCTTCCATGGCAGATACAGACACAAGGTTCTTCTTCAATTTAGGTACATAGAGTACATCTTGCAAACGGAGGACTTGTCCTTGGGACAAGTGGAGGGTCACAGTCCCTGTCCCTTTCACAGGATAAGTGGCATTATCCCCAAGGATAATTTCTAGATTAGTATCCCTTTCAACCACGTCAGAAAGTGCTTCCTTGAATCCGGTGATGTGTCTTGAGGCACCACTATCGATTAGCCAGACATCCATAGTGTCGCGCGGAGATGCAGCTGAGAGAGCAGATACTAGAATATACTCATTTCTTTTATCAACAACATTAGACTCCTCATACCTGGTATTTCTGGACCTTTTAGAAGGTTGATTGTTTCCTCCAAAGTGAGCCTTCCTCTTTCCTTTGGATTTGTCATTTCTTCGATTCCCATTCCTTCGGTTGTTGTTGTTATCGTCACTATCGGGAGAATCCTTCTTGAAGGGGCATTCTCTAGCATAGTGTCCAGGCCTATGGCAGGTGAAACATTTACCCTTCTTTTCTTGAGTCTTTGTCCTTCCTTTGTCCTTAGAACCACCAGAGTTCTTCTTTCGGGAATGAGCACCATAGGCAGCATTTCTTTCATTATCGAATTCCTTCATCCTTGTTTCTTCTTGCATACATCTAGACATAAGCTCATCAAAGTTAGGAATGGTATTATTGTTGAGAATGGTAGTTGTGAATACTTGCCATTCATATGGAAGTCCTCCAAGTGCGGTGAGAACCATCTCACGATCAGCTATTGTCTCCCAATAGCTAGCAGATTGTTCCTGGTTTCGGTCAACTTCAGAAAGAAAGTTTGAATAGACTCATCTCGGCCCTTCTTCATATTCTTCAACTTGTTCTTAAGGAATAGCACTTGGTTCACATTGTTTACTTTGAACATAAGTATCAATTTGTCATACATCTCCTTGGATGTGCCTAGTTCAGATATGTAGGCAACCAGACTCTTATTTATGGATTCCCTGATCAGCAGCTTTCCTCTGATTTCTCCCTTCTTATACTTGTTTCTAACAGCTGCAGAGGCATTGGATAGAGGTTCTTGAATCTTCCCCGTCACATGATCCAAGAGATCATGATCTTCCAATTTGAGATCTAATATCATCTTCCAGGCATGGAAGTCATTACTTCCAGTCAGCTTGTCATTCTCCTTGAATTCAAGAATAGTGGAACCCATTTCTTCCAGTGATGATTGCTAAAGATAGAGTTTGTCTTCACCTCACCTCTGATACCATGTAAATTTTTGTAGATGTTCTATGCTAGGAGCAATTTTACTTTTCTCACAGCAATCATACAAATAGTTAAGCAAAATGCAGATAGAACATATAAGTAGATCTTACAGAAGACAAATCAGAAACAGGAAAAATGTGTTGGTTCGTTACGGCGGTCAACAGGATGCTTCAACCAGCAAAGTCTCCTTGGTCAGCCAGCCCAGCATGTGTCACAACAGTCCTCCAATCAGCAAACGAGTCAACCCAAGTCAACTCCAAGAAAAGTCAACGATGTCCTGAAAAAGTCAACGCATGGCAGCAAGCTAAAAGTCAACGCAGCAGCAAATTGGTCAACCCTTTGACCTCAATTTCTGTGCCAAGTAGTACGGCCTTCCAAAATCGAACTTCCCACAAGTTTTCAGCCCAATCGGACCATGCGTTGACCAAAGTCAACGCTGGTCAAACTTTCTGCAAAACCCTAACTGCAGAAAATCGTCCTTCAACTCAGCCGTACTGTTTTTGTCCTTCTTCTCCTTCACACGTGTGGCTAAACTCGTCCTCCAAGGAGCTCGTATTATCTCAGATGAGTGAAGAAGATGTGAGTTGTGTTGTGATGAAATGCTCTCCAACTTTGCCTGTATTTATATCCATCATTGGGGCGTGTGACACATCTGCTGGGGGCGTGCAACCTTAAGGCCGACCTGCACATATAATTTATTAAGAATAATACATTCAAAATAAATGTTCTGCTCATCGGATTAAGACATATTATATATGGATTTTACACCTCTCCGAAAGAGGATTCCAACAAAAATATTAGCCTCTTAATCCGAGCATCATAACATGGAGTTTGGACCTAGTTGTCCAAATTTAACATCACCCCTACAAAACAATATTCCTCTAAAACCATGAGTCCTCATATAAGCCCATCAAAGGTCTTCCAATCCTATCCAAGACGAAAGGAACCAGAGATAAGCTCTAAGCGACCAGCCATAGTCTAACCAAAACAAACTGACACAATTTGACAAAAGGTCTAGGATTCCCACATGACTTCACATGGTTGTTACATGGCTTTTGACTTGTGACCTTGGGCTTATAATGGTGTAAACAATGTTGTATGAATGTATAGGTATCATTACCGCTCAAACTAGCAGAAGTCCTACGAGGGGTTCCTATAGAGAAACTACTAGGTCAAGTGGCAACAATGGAACAATAGCCCATTGTCACCTCAGCTAAAGCTCCCTGCTCTTTATGGACTTTCATCAATGGGAGGAGTCCCAGTATTAGGGAAATCACTATGAGAAATATATCAATTGGTGAACTTAGTGATTCCAAGAGCCTATTCAAATGACAGACACTAATGACAGGGATTGCTTGCTTTAGAAGCAAGATGAATGACTCTCCAAAAGGGCTAAGAGGAGACCTATACCTAGGTTTAAGGAGTATTACTTGATGTGAGGAGCCCTAGACCAACGAATCCTAGAAGAATAGGGTTTCCAAGCAATCCTTGTGAAAATGGAGTGAGAAGGTTGCGGGACCACAAAGAAGCCCCAATGGACCCAAACGAGGTCAAAGGTTTTGGATGAAATTTCAAACAAAGGGGCTTGACCAAGTGAGGGAGGAGAAGAAGGATCAAAAGATTGGATTTGACTAGAGACTTTAATACAATGATCCTTGATAAAGCCACTAACCAAAGGAAACCTAGGGAGAATGGTTTCCAAGCTAGGGCTTGCTAAAACTTGAGATTTCACTATCGGAGTAGCTTTGAAATTGAAGGATCTCTCAAGAACAGACCAGCGCAACTCTAGACCAAATTTCATCAAATTTGGATGGCTACAATGGATTTTGTGTGATGCCCTAGGAAGCCTACAAGGGTTAGGGCTTAGAAAAGAGAAAAGGAAGTCAGAAAATTCTTCATTTTAGCAATCACCTAGGAATATACCAGTGCCTAGCCTATTGGGAGAATGGAGTTGTTGACCACTGGAGTGGCACCTGATGATAATGAGAAGACTCCATGCCCAAGGATGAACCAGAGGACACATGTACCATCAGATATCATCCGATATCATCAGTTCAACAGAGTTTTTAAGCTCTACTTCTACTTCTCATCATCTTTCTCTTGTACCCTGATTCCATGCCCTACGGGGAATTGTAATAAGTGATGCTAGTAATGATGAGTTTTAAGTCAGTATTGAGTCTGTAACAGGCATAGGTAGCCTTGGACCTTGTCAACAAATGAGTATTACTCTGGGAGGTTTTTTTTACTTGGTTAATTATCATCTCCTTAACAGAAGTTAATAATTAATTGAGTTTTTTCCTCCAATTTTACCCCAAAACCAGAGTACGGCTTGATGGTGAAGCCTTGGGTGAGTCCTAGTGTCTAGAGTCAATGTATATTACCATACTAGATCACACAAAAAATTTTGTGAAATTTGGTTAGGTCTAGGTAGTGATTTTTTAATTTTTTAGATTTCCCGCAAGTCGAAAATTGCAAAAAAAATTATAATTGAATTGTAATAAGTGTTGCCTAGAGAAGTTGTATAGGGTATGAGTAATTAAAATTACACCTCACACCCTCAACTTTCTACTATGACACACCTTGAGGGGTTAAAAATGTGTTTTGAACCCTCAAAAACCACTTTTCCTAAGTTTAGTGGGAAATCTGGCAATTAATTAAGCCAGAAATTAAAAAAATGAAGAAAAATAAATATCCACACATGCTAAAAGAGGTGAAAATGAGGTGGAAAATTATGGATGAGTTAAAGTGAAGTCCCAAGGTGATGTGGACTCCTAAAATCAAGGAAAAGACATGTGCTCAAATAAAATTGAATTTTCGGCATTAAATGGGAGCTGCTTACTTGGAAATTCAAATTTGTGAAATTAGTGCATATTTGGGAGGATTTGGGAGAATATTTGGTGGATATTTTTGTGGAAAATTGGCCCCACATGGGTTACCAACCATATACACATGTCATTCCATCATAGAATTCAAATTTGGCACATAAGGGAAGAAAATGATGTCCACTTTCCAGAATCCAATTTTTACACTTGGCAATGGAGCTCCACATATCAAATTCGAATTTGCCTTGAGATCTCCTCCCTCTCACCACTTCACATATGGTTCTTCATTGGGATTTGCTCCCAACTTTCTATATAATGGAACCATGGGCTCTCATATTGTATCATCGGATACGAGCTATTGTGCTTGCGAAAGCACTACTACTTTGTACACTTTTCAAGAATATCAATAAAAAGACTTTGGGGGTCCATTCATGGGTGTTCTTCTTTTGGAGCATGGTGCATTTGGAGCTATTGGTATAATTTTTCTATGCTTTGAGTTATTTCATTTTCCATGTATTCTTGTAAATTTGCTAATGCACAACTATCTTGTATTAGCATTTGATATAAAAGTAGGGTCTAGAGATTGAAAGTTCTAGTTTATTTTCAAATAAATTTCTATAAGTTTCAATTCATTGTTTGATATCTAAATCTACATGGACTAATGTGTGACTTGAGTATTGTAAAAGAATTCTTTTTGGACCAAGCGTGAGGGGAAGTCTTTGAGAGACCAACCCACTCTTGAAGCACCTTCAAAGGAACTCTCATTTGTTATTTGGATTTTCATAGTTTATCTTACGAAAAAGTGTCTTGCAGGGATTCGTTTGAACATAGTTTGTATGCATGCAATCATTTAAAAATATTTTACTTTTCATTGTTCTTCATTGGATCATATTTTTTTATTTAAAGAGCTTAAGCATGGCTAGACAAAGAGGAGAGTTTACTCATCCTTTTTGGCTTAGTCCTTTGTAGATTATTGTGCAATATTTTGTGATTTTCTTTGTTTAACACTTGGTTGGTTTTTTGTAGTATTCTTTTTCTAACTGGTTTTCTTGTAGCAACTTGTGGGATTCACCTTCAAGAAACTACTAACAAATTGTTGCATGACCTTTGAGCTCTAATGTCAAACGAGAACTCTCTTTTTCCTTTGGTAGTGGGCAGTTAAGGAGTTTCCTTGAGGAAGGCTGAGTTCCTTTTATGGCTTCTTCTCTCTCTCTTGGTCGTGAGCATTGAGGAGGCTTAGCATCTCTTCTTCACTTGTAAAAATATTATTTCTATTGAGTCTTTATATTGCACAAATTTCTCATCAAGGATAAGTCTAAGACCTCAAGTTTCATTGTAAAGGTTTTCCTTGAGCTTGTAGGAGGCTTCATAATCTCTTATCTCTAACAACCAATAAAATTTGTGATTTTGGGAGTGTGGGTTTTACCCATTGTTATCCCAATCTCTCCACTTTTGGAGAGGACTTGTGGCGTAATTTGTTGATCTCTTTAAATTGCATGCATATCATTTAATTGGTCAATTAACACAACCATGCATTTCATTCATTTCACTAGCTATTCACTTTCATTTGCTATGTTTTAAGAGCATTTACTTTCATAGCAAATTCAATTTTTTTTTAATATGCAAGCATCTTTACTTGAGCTTCTTTAACTTGAAATCATACTTCAAATTTGTTTATGTTTCACCATTGAGCACACTCTACAATCTTAATTTTGATGCATCAAGTAAAACTACATTTTATTTCATAACAAGCAAATATATTTCAAATTGAAGTTGAATTTTCATTTTCATGTTAATTTACTTTTAGATCTTACATGCCCCAAGCATCACTAAAATTTACCTCCAACTTAAGTTGGTTGAATAGACATTTTAGGGGCCCTCTACCTCTATGGACTCCTCACTGTGAAATCCAAATATTTGGGCGAGGGTGAGGTCTGAGGATTAGAGTTCAATTGTAACTTTGCTTTAGAACTAATTAACAAGATAAACCAAGAGCACTATCTCATCACGTTTACTTGCAAATTTCTCAAATTTTTTGCTATTTTGATGGTTTAAAGTTTC
Organism: Pinus albicaulis; assembly: GCA_034641835.2. Classification (NCBI taxonomy): domain Eukaryota; kingdom Viridiplantae; phylum Streptophyta; class Pinopsida; order Pinales; family Pinaceae; genus Pinus; species Pinus albicaulis. The sequence goes on from CM076584.1 coordinate 598,477,508, forward strand.
ACATGCAAATACTATCTCAAGAAGCACTTTGGATGCAAACATTTTAATTCCTTAAATGTTGCAACAAGTTTAATTCTATGGTACTTGGAAATTTGCTTACTTTTACAACTTCATTTCATATTGTCATTTTAATGGTCATTATGCTTATGGATGATTGATATATCTTGTTTCATTGGCAAATACCCTTATTTGGTGTTGCAAATTTAATTGCAAGTTGTTATCTTGGTCTAACATTTGAGTTTTTTATCATCTCATTTACATTCTCCAAAGTAGAACACTAATTGTTTCCTTTTGAGCAAAATAGTTTCTCATGCTTTGATTCATAAATCTATTTATCTTGAAAGCATTTACAATATCTTGTGCTAACATTTTCTTGTTTCACTTTTTAGGATTATTTTTATTTTTCATTTGAAAGCATTTTACTTCATTTAAGCAAATACATTTTCATTTCAAAGAGCAATACTTTGAAGGCACTGGTTTTCATATGCTTTATGCTTATTTAAATTATGTATTGATGGTTATTGTTCATATCACTTTTTGCTTATAAATCTTAAGAAGTAATCTATTTAACTCTAACAACTCTCCTGAAAAATCACATCTTTAATATAGTTTTCCATTTAGAGACACCCCCCATAGCTAACCTAGGAGATAGCTTACATGGAGAGAGTCGGGATTAGTGTGACAACCCCTTCTCTGGTTCGTTGCCACCAACCACACCTTGTGGGGTTAAAGATTTTTTCCGCTAACTGTAGGTAGGTGTAGGCGGCAAGCGATAACAGGAGTCACTATTATTCAATGTTTAGAGATGCTTATACCCAATCAAGGAGTTCCCCGGCTACTTCACATGGTCCTAGAGGCAGCAACTAGGTTACTAGGAAAATTTATACTTCTTTGATGCAGCAATTGATGACTTTTCAAGGAAAACATGAACAATCATATACCCCTAGGACAATCATTCACTATACTTTGCATGAACATATGAAAAAGCCCTCACACAAACAAGATTCAATAAATTCGCATTTCAGTAAGGCAACTACTACAACTTCATGAGCGAAAATTTCCATCCACTAAAATGTGATATAAATATGAAATAGATCATAAAAGAGACATTTATAGTGAAATCTTCCAATCATCAATAGAGACAAAAATCAAAGCTCCAAGATAAAAGACAAGCCTTTTGAAATATCAGAATGCATCAAGATTCCAATTCGTCCGTCAATAAGGCTAGCGAAATTCTCAAGAAGAGATACAAGTCCAAATCCAAGTGATGATCAAATGAAATGATCATCACATCAATATACGTCCTCCCTAAGGGGTTTGATTTTCCGAATAAGGCCTAATAATGCCCAACTAATAAAATAATGTACGAAAATAACATTCCTTGGTGACAAGCCCACCAAGATAGTTCCATAATACAAAAATAAGCCTCCTAAGAGGGCAAAATAATAGATAAAATAGGTCGAAGGGCCATTGAGGAGGCCTAGTGGAGTCCAATGTGTGCCAAGATGAATGAATGAGCTCCAAACATAGCGATAAAGGGGGTGGCCCCTTGATATCCAAGAAAATGACCTGTGGTGTCCCCAAGTGACTATGGGGGCACAAAACATCCTCATGAGTCTCCAAATGGATCAAACAAGTTTGTATCCCATCTGTAAGGGCTAGAAGAACGATGCAAGCCCTCCCATTGTCTCCCATAACGAGACACATCCTCATCTAGGCCCTGGATCAACTACCAGGATTGTGGTGCATGAGTGGAACCGGTTGGGCAAGGTGGTCCAGGTGAATCATCATCATCCAATAGGTGGAACACGAGCAAGCAATAAGTGGAATTGAAGGATTACATGAAGTGGAAATCTGCTCTTTGCTATGGTGGAGACCCATGGCTCTCAACGCTCACCCTACAAATGCCAATATGACCCTCTTGAGGGCTAGAATCCCGTATAGGGAGACCAAACCCCAGACGAAGACCCACCTACAATCTTGTATAAGATCCAATGTGTCCCCTTACCTTCCACTACAACCAAACATTAGTACAATTGAGTAAATGAGCTTACAAACCATGGAACCAAGTGGACACTTCATAGTGGCATGCCCTTCCATAATGGGCTTTGAAACATAAGAGTGGCCCCAAGTTCAAGAAAGTTAACCAAGTACCCTATTAGCTAGTTTCATCCTTTAAGGGGGTGACATGTTCATGGTACATCTATTAAATGACAGTTGGTATGTGAAATAATGGTGAAATGGAGTGGGACATCAGGGGAAGGCTCCAAGCTACATGCCACAATACAAGGGCAGCTATAACAAGGGAAGCCCACACTTGGGTGTATGAATGTAGGAGAGAGCAAATGTGGTACATGAGTTACCCTGACCTTTGTTTCTCGACCCTTCTTCATATGCGTTTGGCCTTTTATTGATTTTTTTCTTTTATAACTGCTCGGGGCTCTAGGGGATGAGAGCATGATGTGTAAGATATTGCAGTGAATACCCCCTTAAGGTGGGGTAGTTCATCGCCCACCAGGGATTGGGACAATCATGGGTTCCTTAATGATGTAAGGGGTTGATAAGGGGCCCTAGGAACTAAGGTGATGGCCATAATGATAGGGGTAGAGCTCATGTTGGTTTTTTCCATAGTATTAAAAACCAGAACCGATGACCGGACCAGTGGACCTAATGAACCAGTAACTGCACTGAAACCAGTCTAACTAGTACTGGTCAGGTCTAAACGAACCGGTTTTTAAAGAAAGACATTAAATAATTTTTTTTAATAAAAAAAACTATTTTTAAGATTTGCAACCATGATTCCAAGCCAATAGAGACAAAATATGCAAAGTTTGCTCATTTATATTAATATACCATGCAAAGGTGAATATATCAAAATGGCACCGAGTGCAATACATATCATCGAAAAATACATAAGCAATGAGGCTCCAAATGGCCCATAACGTCCAAAAACAATGCTACAAGCTATGAGGCCATTGGCCTAATACAAGACTACACATGAATCATGATCAATCATCAAATTCATCACCGCTACTAGACACAGGATCAACATCGGAAGCTGCATAGACATCATCTGGATCAGAGTCTGAGGATGCCTCAGCCTCAGGCTCGTCTGCAACCTCAATACCACTGCCACCAATAACAATAGAAGTTAACAATAGAAGTGGACCTAATGGAAGCACGAGTTACTCGAGCTGCATGACTAGTGCCTTCCGTTGGTTGTTTGCCTTTCCTTGATGCAGCTACCAATCCTGGGTCTCCATCTGATGGCGCCACCAAATCTGCTTCAAATTCACCCCTCGCTAATGTTGCATCAAAATCAAAATCTGCCACAAACACTGGATCTTCAGTCTCCTCCACCCATTCTGATGTTGGATCAATATCATCCAACACAATGGGATCTAGATCAAGTGTTTTGTTGATCAGTTGGTTCCGCCTCAAGCGAAGGTTGTATTGCACAAACACAAGATCATTTAACCGTTTCTGTTCCAAACGGTTTCTCTTCTTTGTGTGTATGCGCTCAAAAACAGACCAATTGCGCTCACAACTTGAAGCACTGCAAGTTTGGTTGAAGATTCTAATTGCAAACTTTTGCAATTGAGGACAATGGCCGCCAAATGACTCCCACAAATGCGCTGCAAATAAAAAGACATTTATTAGTAACATAGTTCATTTCATTACTACTTATTTACAAACAATTTTAACTTGAAAAGAAAAACAAATTGGAATTGCTTACCTGGTTGATCCACGTCTCTTGCCATTTTCGCCAAGTTCTTTCCAAAGGTACCAGCTGCCATACTGAAAAGAGTAAGTTGTTTATGTGTTTCCAAAAGGTTTGCACGGATAGGGACCATGCGCTCCAAGCAATCAATCAATCCAGATCTCACCTCCCATTTCTGCTGATCTCCTAGCCGAGCTTTATAATGATACTTTGGTTTCAAAAAATACCCAGCTACATATATAGGACGATGGAGTTGATTGTTCCATCTGTTATTATTGGACACCTAATCCTCAACGGGTAGGTGTGGAAGCCAAACAGTCATAAAGGAGTCCAAGTGACCTTGGAATGCGGAATCCAAGGGTCACACCTAATGTACTATAAAAGCACATCTATGGTTAATAGTAAAACATCACACGCTTATCTTTCTGTCTATGTGTGTTTAGTTTCTCCTTATGTGTGGTTACCATGCATGTGTTTAACATGGTATCAGAGCCCAGGCTAGGCCCTAGTGTTTTGTCAGATTCTTCCAACTCCCAAATTTGTTTCTCTTGCAAGTAACTGTTGCCATTCTAGATGGTATATGCGTTGCGTTGTCTACAACCTTCAAATAGAAAAATCTGCAGTCTTTGCTGGTGACTCTGTACGCTCTGCTCACCATCTGAGCTTTTCTCTGAAATCGTTGTGAGCTATTTTTATGTGCCTGCAACCATTTATCTGACTTTTCCAGCAACCTGTGTTTTCCTTGGCAGCGCGCTTCTCGCCATCGCATCCGCACATTCATATCCAAGCATACACTGGATTCCTCCACATCGTAACTTCCACCTGCGCTCAAGCCTCACTCTCACAGGCTCCACTCCTCCCTTCTGTGCACTCCTCCTAGCCTGTGGCACCTCTACCAGCCCTTCCACTCCCGTCGACTCACCGTTCAGTCCCTTCACACTAGCTCAGGCCCTTCACTTCTCACCGCAACGGACTCTCCTATACACCTTGCACAACGACCTCTGTCTGGATCCGGTCCCCAACACACGGATTCTGTCTCTGTGTTATACATTGAGGTATCAACCTCCCTCCAGTACGTTGGTCCCTCAACCTGTTGGCCAGCGAAACCTTCGATTGATCCTGTGTCAGGCTCTCGACTAGATCATTGAGGTGTCGACCTCCCTCATTTCTCATTAAAATTGATTTCGAGAGAGATTGCACTGGATTGGGTGGACAAAGAGAACTCTTTTCCTGGAGGATCTTGCACCGAAAGCTTGAGAATATCAACCTCATTTTCCATCTCTGAAAATCGAATCTGTGCCTGCTCCAATAGTGTATTTTCTTCGCCCTTCTCTCTGTAAAATCGCGCTCGACGTCACGAACTTCACTACTTCGTGGCTTGATTTAATTTCTATTGGCGCTTTTCCTTTTCTGTGGAACTACTGTTTGCTGTAGAAAATCAGGTCGGGCTCCGTCTGTGAACTTTTCTCTGCTAAAAATGTGCTTTGTTTCTTGCAAATCAACGTCTCTTACGTCTAAATAAAATCCCAATTCCTCTTCATACCATTACAAATGGATTTCCACCGGTCCTAAAAAAAAAAAAACTCCAACATTTGCTTAGCCATGATATGAACTTCGTGTCCAGTTGGGTTGTAGGTCATAGCATTGTTAAAACATCAATCTGATGTCCGATGCAAATTCCTATGGTGATTTATACTTGTTTGCATTTAGCTTCGCCTTAGCAATACCAAGATCCATTGGTTGTTTTATAATGGTGTTATAATCATGCAGCCCGAGCGCTACAGTGTCCACGTGGGCTTTAAAAACCCAGCCATGCTTGTGTTTTATGAGTCAACACCTGCGTTACGGCCTCACTAGTTACGAGTGAAGCGGGCGATCTAAGGCTTGGAGCGACTTCCTGTAAGGAATAGACTTTGTTGGGTTCACACTCAAATTTGAAACAGAGGAGCACGGGGCTTATTTGCATCTCTGTCAGGATTTTTTGACATCATTGTACGCAGCCTCTAGGGTTGATTGATGCCTTAAAAAAAAAAAAGCCATATTTAAATCATAGAGATTCTGCAGTTTGATGTAGTTGTCCATAAGATAGTCACTGTGAGTTTCGAATCCTCGCCCAACCGCCATTGGGTCTTCAACAATATCTCCCACGCTACTCCTACTGAAAGGCCATATGGTGTGTCCGTTGAATGAGGCAAGGGTAAAGACTGAGACCAGGGTAAAGTCTGAGATCGTGTATGCATTCTTTGAATATTTTTTATTTGGTGTGTTGGATTTTTTTAATGTGTTGGCTCAAAAACATGTATGGTATCCATGGTGCAAGCGTTGAGCAAATACTTCATTCCAAATTGTTTGAAATCTTCTATATGTTGAGCCATGTGTGATCCATCTATTATGGGCATATAATATATGAAGTGCGCATCAATTATAAGTGGGTATAGGTTGGATGGTTCAAAACATGAAATCAACATGGAAATATGGAAAGTGAATACGATGGGTTCTTGTTTTTAAAGTGGGTGTATTACAACATATGGAGTGCTTTAATGTGTTTTTATCAAGTGGGTTCATAGTTGCAATCAGTGTTTGAAGTGTAACTTTGAGTTGTTGAGAATTATGGCTCTAATTGGTGATGTATTAGAGTTATTAAATATTCTCACTCATTCAGTTGTTGTTATGTATATTTTATTATTATTTATTAATTAGATTTAGTTATCTTAGGTTATTAACTGAAAAGGCATGATCAAAGATCATGCCTCTTCGCCAAGGGACACCTTGAGGCTATATTTAAAGCCTAGGCGATCCCTCATTGTAATCATCTCTTATCTTCATCATTAATAATATATATATTTATCAAGTTTACCAGAGTTTTTTCACTCCATTGGTATCGGAGCCATCGCTCTTCGGGATCTGTGTGATCACCCAGGAATTACAAAATTCCAGAACTGCAATTCCAGATTGCAGATTTTTTTTTATCAGTGCTTGTGGCAGCATTTGTTTAAAAAATTTTACCCAACCCCTTCTGGTCTCTCACTCCCTCTCTGCCTTTGCTCACCCTTTCACACTCAACGCTCTTCCCAAACCATTCTACGCATCCTACCCCTCACCACCCAACACTCAAACAACGCCCTCGGCGTACACTCGGCGTGCAAATTTCAAAGAAGATTTTTCGGTGAAGATCACAGATATATCTATGTTTTTGGACAAGAAAGATAAGCGAGATCGAACCATGTTACAGCAGTAATCAAGCTCAGACTATATTGCAGATTTCTGAAGCTCATTGCAGACCTGTGGAACTGCAAAATTCAGATTACAGTGACCTGCAATTTCGGACAGCACTTCAGGCCTTGTGGGCAGCCATCTCAGGCCTGCACTGCGGCCTTTTCTGTGGCCTCTCTGGAGCAGTTAAATCAGTGCCTCAGACACTCTCGGACCTGTGGACAGAACTCGCTCTTTTTGACTCTCAAATTTGATTGTAGTGGGCAGAAGACAGTCCCGTGGTAACTCAGTTTGGAAAACTCGGACCTGTGGTGTAGTATATTGAACCTGTGACAGAAAGCACACATTGGGACAGCATTGGTATCTCTCCGTCCGCTGTCAACGTTTTTCGTCCGCTGCAATTAAATCGACCCACGTCGATCTTACAGTTACACCGCGTCCAAACTACAGTCACACCGCGTCCAAACTGCAGTCACATCCCTTCCACGTCGACTTTTCAATATAGCGGCACATCCACGATGTCCGTTGAACGATACATCGTTTAAACGATACAACGTTTTAAAACATACGGGTGTCGTTTTAAACTGCTGAGCGTGGAAAATTTGCGTTTAAAAAAAAATTTCGTGAACAGTGTCTCGTTTTAAAACGGAACGGCACAGTTTTAAAAAAAAACACAATTTTTTTTAATTATATATAAAATATATATTATATAATTTAATTGATAATTATATATATATATATATATATTATAATTATATAGTTCATTTATATATTATATAATTTCCATTTAAATAATTATATATATATATATATATATAATAATTATATAATTAAATTATATATATTATATAATTTTTAATTAAAAATTATATATATATAATAATTATATAGTTTTAAAAAAAAAATTATTATTAATTAATTAATTAATTCAAAAAAAAAATATTAATTAATTAATTTTAAAGAAAAAAGAGGAGAAACTGGCAGAAAAATACTCTCCACCTCATACACGCTCGATGTCTTCGTCAATGTCAATGGCGGAATTCCAGAAGAAATTGGGAGATCTTGAGAAACAAATTAATAATAATTCTGAAGAATTCGGAAGGAGATTAGTCGATCTGGAAGGCACAGTTGCAGGGCACTCCAACGACATCAAAAAAATCCATGATACGACAAATCGAATAGAAAGACAAATGTGGCTAAACCATCATGAGGCCACAGAAAAGCAGAACGAATCAATGAACAATATGACAGAACTCTTCAACAAGCTAAATGATAAAATAGATAAGTTGAGTCAGACACAATCCCCAACATCTCCTAACAGGGAACCAAATCAACAAAACAATTCCGCAGATTCAGGGAACTCGGAAGAGCATCAGGAAAAGACTGATTCTCCACATCATCAAGAAGATAGTAATGCAGATTTTCAAAATAAGTAGCTCTGGAATGCATTCGCTAATCAATATCTCCTTCTTGTTCCACCATTAGCATATCAGCGCAAAGCCAAGATCGACCTACCCAAATTTGATGGTAATGAAAAAAATAGTGTTGCATGGCTTAATAAGGCAGAAGAATATTTTGAGATTTATGACATTACTAGTGATGACGAAAAAATTAAGCATGCTTCCATGAAAATGGAAGGAGAAGCATATAATTGGTATATGTGGTGGAAAAAAACAACGCTCGCTATCATTTGGAGGAAATTTAAGGATGCGTTCTTCAAAAGGTTTCAAGGCATAAAAGAAGAAAAATTCTTTTCAACGTTTATCAAATTACGCCAAAAAGGAGATGTGGATGAGTACACTCGAGAATGGGAGACCTTGGCAACACGAGTACCGAGATTGTCGGAATCTCGTCTAATCCAGTCTTACATCTCAGGACTTAAAATCCACATACAGGAAGAGCTAGAACTACATGAAATTACGTCCGTAGAAGTAGCAAGGCAAAAGGCAAAAGCTGCTGAAAAGAAATTTGAAAGATTATCAAAACCAGAAAAAGTATATTCGAGACGACGGTTTCCTCAATCTGAAAATGTAGATGACACAAAATATGTCCCTGTTCATCTTCGTGAAGAAGAAAAATCTAATTTGGAAAAACAAAGAATGCGAGAGGGCAAGTGCAAACATTGCGGTGAACACTGGGACCCTAAGCACAGATGTGCTAATGAAAAAGCGAAGAATCTATACAGTTGTGAAGCAACTAACGATGCTAACAGTACTGATTCGTGTATAGAAGGATTAGAAGACAACTTAGAGTTCTCTCCAGTAGTGGATGGCGAAACTATTCCGCAAGTGTCATTATCAGCTATGACAGGCATATTACAACCTCAAACCCTAAGGTTAAGAGGACATATTAAGAAAAACAATGTAATGGTTCTCATAGACACAGTCAGCACGCACAATTTTCTAGATTCAGCCATGGCCAAAAGACTCAACCTCTTTACTTTTCCCATGCCTAATATGAAGGTAATGGTGGCCGATGGCAAGAAGATTGAACAAGTAGGAAAATGCCATAAAGTCAAATTGTAGATTAAAGACTTTCATTTAGAATCTCCATTCTACACCGTTCCATTACGAGGAGTAGATGTGGTCTTAGGAATTCAATGGCTACGAACTCTAGGTACTTATTCTGCCAACCATCAGAAGCAGTTTATAAGTTTTAAGTGGAAAGGGCAGAAATACAAGTTGTATGGATTCCAAGTCCCAGAAAATCAAGTCGTATCTTCCTCTCTGATGACGAAGATGGTTCAAATAGGAGCACCAACATCTACAGTACAATGTCATAAGTTAGAAATGTTATTTTCAAAAGAGAGCCACGACGAGTCACCAAAAGTCAAGACAGGATCCGACCCTGTCGATATCAGATATTTTCACTATCCAGATCAACAAAAGGTTGAACTCGAGAATATGCTCCACGATCTTTTTAAAATGTGGGAAGCAAGAGCCCGCCGCTCAAGAAACCCAGGCGTTCGTCAACATTGTCCATTGTTACATATGCTTTGAGGACAAAGCATCTTAAGAGAGGGGCAATGTTATGTATATTTTATTATTATTTATTAATTAGATTTAGTTATCTTAAGTTATTAACTGAAAAGGCATGATCAAAGATCATGCCTCTTCGCCAAGGGACACCTTGAGGCTATATTTAAAGCCTAGGCGATCCCTCATTGTAATCATCTCTTATCTTCATCATTAATAATATATATATTTATCAAGTTTACCAGAGTTTTTTCACTCCAGTTGTTGATGAGATGGCGAAAATCAACAAGAACACTCTCATGGACATTAAAAATTGTTTGCAAAATGCACATGAAAAGATTGATTTTTTGCAGCTTGAATCTCAACTTCAGCAAGCAGAATCACAGCAGTGGAGTCATCATTTTGAACTTGTTTGATGAGAAAAATTAGGCAGACTCCTATAAGTAACGAGAATCAATAATGTTACGGTCGATTCACATGCGAAGGTGTCGAGGTCGTATGCACTTCCCAAGCCCATCATCAGACCTTGGGAAGAGCTTGTCCACAACAAGCATAGAACTGGTCTTGGATTTGATAAGGAGTTGTCCTTTCATATTTCGGACTACTCCAAGCCCATCAAATTTCAGAGTGCCGAATTTCTTTATGACAGTTCACCTGCAGTCGTTCCAGATTCTGCTCCTCTTCCACAGCAACGACAACAACAGATTGTAAAACTCCAACACTGTGATCGAGTTGGCCATATGAAAGATCACTGTTTTGATCTTCATCCATGCAAGCACTGTGGTCGACACACCCATTCTTCACACAGATGCTTCAGAAACAAGCCTCCTGCAAGAACAAAGATTCATCTTGGATGGATCACTTCTTGGCAATGGGCATCAATAGCCAAGAAGATGTTTAAGTCGCATGTCAAAACTTGTTCTAGAATATTGAACAAACTTGCAGTTGAGTTTTCGCCATCATCTCACCTTGTACCTGACAGGGGGGAAAATGGTGGTCATCTACAAGCTTTGACGCCACATCAAGCGAGCCTGAGCCATAATCTCGCATTCCGTATTCAGAGTTGTAGCCAGAGACACAGCAGTTCAAGCGAGCCTGAGCCACAATTCGTCATTCCAGATTCAGAGTTGTGAGACACAAATGCCCATAAAGAGCATACCTTTGGTTGGTGAATGACCTAGACAATGACCTTAAACCATCTATGCGAGTTGAGACCTCCCCTCTTCAAAGAATTGGGACCTTCCTCTATGAAGACTTGACTTCTTACCATTTTGGTAGAGTTCCGAAGTAAGTGAGCATTCCAGTGTTGGTGGTCATCCTTAAACCATTGCAGTTTTGTGGGCCTCCCTTCTTCTAGGTTGAGGTTTCCCTCTTGAGATATGAGGGACACTTCCTCTGTGAAGCCTCGGCCCTCTTGCTAGATTTGAAAGGATCAGGAGCGCAATAATACAATAAGCGTTGCATTCCGGTGTTGGGTATAGGTGAGGTCATCCTTAAACATCTTTGTCTTAACATTTCGGAGAGTTGATTAGAAGCCCTAAGTCTTTGCCATGCATACTTTGCGATTTGTATTACAACTCTCTTCTTAGACTCACATACCCCTTCGGATTAAGGGGGGAATGTTGGACACCTAATCCTCAATGGGTAGGTGTGGAAGCCGAACAATCATAAAGGATTCCAAGTGACCTTGGAATGCAGAATCCAAGGGTCACACCTAATATACTATAAAAGCACATCTATGGTTAATAGTAAAACATCACACGCTTATCTTTCTTTCCTTGTGTGTTTAGTTTCTCCTTATGTGTGGTTACCATGCGTGTGTTTAACAGTTATCAATGATCTCCCATATCCGGCCATATTTAGCTAACCTGTCCCTGTAAACTACCCGTATTTGCTCATTTGCCTGATCCATAGCCTCATAAATGTATCCCAGTGCCATCTTTGCCCCATCCACCATCCTTAGCACCTTAACAAGGGGCTCAGTAATTTTTATCAGCTCTGAAGACCTTTTCCAAAAATTAATGTCAAAGACTTTCTTTTTGGTGTCTTTTCCATCTTGTCTATGAGCCCACTGGGATTTAGTCCAAGCATCAGAAGAAAACATTTTCTACAGGTTTTTCTATTGAGAATTGAGACATTGCAACGTGAGGAAGTGAGTTGCAAATCTCGTGATGGCAGTCCTAACAAGCTCTTTGCCCCCAGCGTTTTTCCTCCTTAGGCTCAATAACCATGAGTGGTTGTAAATGTATTTTGTAATACACTTGCCATGCTCTACAGTGTTTTTTACCCAATCCACTTTGCCTATGTCCTCAAGCATGAGATCTATGCAATGTGCAGCACATGGAGTCCAAAATATGGTATTATACTTGGACTCAAGCATCTTTCTAGCAAGAACATAGTTTGAGGCATTATCTGTGATGGCCTGCACAACATTTTGCTCCCCCACTTCCTGAATAATCTCATCCAAAAGCTCAAATAGAAGGGTTGCATCCTTCACCTTATCAGATGCATCAACTGATCTCAAAAACATTGTTCCTCGAGGGCAAGAAACAAGAAAGTTAATGATAGTGCGGTTCTTTCCATCAGTCCATCCATTTGACATGATGGAACAACCTGTTTTGAGCCACGACTCTTTATAGTCAGCCAAATACTCATCAATATTACAAATCTCTTGTTGCAAAAGAGATCCCCTCAAGTCATGCACAGTAGGGCCTTTTAAGCCCTTTCCTGTACCTAAAACAGAGTCCCACATAGCTTGGTAATAAGGTGAGCGAGCAACATTAAATGGGATATCTGAATCATACCACCATCTAGCAACGTACTAATAAGAATTTTCTTTGCATTGTTTTTTCCAATGTTGACCCAAAGTGGGTTGATGACTTGGTTGGGAGGAAGTGGATGTGGGATTAGAAGTGGATGAGAAATAACTCTGGATGTTGGGTCTCTTTGTTGGTTTTGATTTTTGGCCAACAAGAGGAACATAGTGAAAGGGGTCATTGGTGGAAGGGAGAGAAGTGGAGTCTTGAATCTCATAATCATCATACCCACTCTGTCTCAAGGTTTCTATTAGTTCCCTCTTCCTTACAATGTCATCTTGGATGGCCTTCTCCCTAGCCTTAGTCTCCTCAAACTTTTCAAACTTGGCAAGGTATTCTGCCCTAACCAGACCTATCACTTCTTTAGGTGCATCACATGGCTTTACTTGGCCTCTTATCCTAGCCAAGTGTTGTTTCAATCTAAGAATACCCCCACCTCCAATACATTTTTCACAAAATTTGCATATCATCTTTCCATCAACCACATCACAATGGGCCCATGCACTGTCCTTGGTTTTTGGAGCCATCTTGACTTGAAATAATTGAAATTTGGAAATAAATTTGTAATTTAAAAAAAATTGCAGCTAAGATAAATGGACAACTAAGGCTAAATTTACGAAACAAAATGCACATTCAAACATACAAAATTTGATAGCATAGGACTAGAGATTTGAGAGCAATAGCATAGCTAAACACATGAGAAAATAAATACATGAACAGCAATGAAATGATGGATTTTTCAAGTGAAAATCCTTACCTGGCAATGCAAACTAGCTTCTTTAGCGTCCTCTTGAAGATGTCAACTCTACTGACAGCTCCAAACTATCTCCGAGATAGCTCCAACTCCAACTCCAAGCCTCCAAAATCACTGCTCCGACAAACACTCAACACTCTCCAAGCTCTCAATCAAACTCACAAACTGCAAATGAGATGGTGTGAGACAAAGGAGAGGCTGCCCCTGCTTATAAAAGATTGGGGAGGGTGTTTTTGGAGGGAAACAACCCTCCCTTTCCCTCCATATCAGCCCTAAACCTCTTTGTTGGCCGTGCGTGGGTCCCCACAGCAAAAGAGGTGTTGACTGGGCTTTTCAGGCAAGAGGGAGGGTATGACCGGGTTTTCCAACCGGTTTGGACCGGCTAATGTTCTAACCAGCCGGTTTGACCGGTTTCCGGTTCAAACCGGCCATTTTTTAACACTATGGTTTTTTCCCACGTGCTAAATATTTGTCCCAGCCATCTTCTGCATTTTATGGTACATTTCCTGTTTAGAGTGGCCGAATTATGCTTGACATCGTTCCAAGCCCGACCCAAGATGTAGACAAGGGGAGGGGGGGCTAACTCATTGTGGACCCAATGGACAAATGTGGACCTAGAAGAGAAATATGGTGAATGGAGTTATAATGAGTGGAGGGGACTAATGCATATGGTTTCGGGAAGCGGGAACATGCAACCAAAATCGGGGTTTCCCATGTAGTGCCATCACTAAAGTTAGTAGCCAATAAAGGAGATCTCACAGGACTAGGATACAAGGTTAACCATAAAATTGGACAAAGGAGACAAGAGTACAAAGTTCAAACAAACCCACTCTTTACGCCGAATCCCCCCACTAATCTATGCCCAAAAGTGTCCATGATACGTAAACAAAATTACCCAACTACACAATGAAAAGCCATACCTTCAAGGTTGGAAGGCCCACCTTCAAACATACGATCATGACAGATGAGCGAGAGAGCATATGGTTGGCTCAGGTGGCGGAGATAGTGGCACATCGAGCTATCTAAAGCTGCAAGGGGCTGTTGGATGTCGGTTGAGGACCATCTAGGAGAAAATTTTCCTCCTATGGATACTACCCATGGGTGGTGGGTAACATGTACCCCCGCTAGTATAAGAGGTAACACCTCCCATGGCCATTTAAGTAGTTGGGTTTAAAGCATGCGGAGGTGATAGTGGGAACTTGTCCTTTGTGTGCCATCTTCGCAGCTTGCAATGACCTTGGCAGGCCTGATAGTTTGGGTGGTAACAGGTCCCAACTGAGGATCTTGTAGCAACAAGTTTGAAGAGCATTATTGTGCAGAGAAGCAGTAAGTTTACAGGAAACTTGATAAAAGAGTGCATAAATTCAAATATTTGTAGGAGGGAAAAATAATTCACAATAAATACTAGAAAAATTAAGTCTCCATACATAAAATAAAACAGCAGATATTGGCAAAGATAATAGATAGGGATTTACTATGTAAACCAGACACATTTAGTGAAGGTAGTTCGATACCAGAACCCAATCAAACATATCTGCAATAATCATAGACCCTACCTGTAACATTGGTGACCTCAAGGGTATCCTTTCCTCAACAACAGGTTTAGCACTATCAACAGTAATTAGTGCCAATTCCCCGTGTTCAGCTACTGCCCTGGCCTGTGATTCCCTTGCTTTCATTTCTTCCTTCTTCTTCTTTGTTTCCAAGTCAATGGGGCTGACACCAGCATCAACGAATACACATCTGGAAAGCCCAATTGTATAACTTTAAATAGGATAATGACAAACTGAATAACATCTAAAATGATACAGAGAGAACCAACCAATAAGTTAATTGTCTCTTTATAAAAAATTCAAAAGCACAGTTCTATGATATCTTGAAGCAGACATTTCTTTTCATATTTTTCAAAGGAATAATCGCAACCATCCAAAAACTTCATAGAGTGTTATATGATGTCTGCTACAAGGATGATAAAAGTAAGATACATAATTAATTGGGGAAATTAACTTAACACGCTCTGAGCATAAAAATATCGTAATTTAACAGTTTCACTTCAATTATTATGCCAGTTGTATATATGCTAAGACATTAATCATTTATGTCCTAGGAACATGAGAAACAGCTAAATCGTGCTCAACCATTTTGCCAAACATCTTTGACTCCCACTTGTTTTAAATATGAGATATTCAAATACATTAACCGAACTGATTATAATGATACACATCTATACCTTTGTAAAAATTCAGACAGCAATTTTGACTATTTAGAAGGTATATACTCTAGAGTGTCATCTTTGTTACTTCAGAGTAAGGAAAATGTTGATAAATTTTAAATTAGAGTCACAAGACAACTCTTATGATCCAACGACATATGACTCATTTACACTATTTCTTACAGATGCTTCCACAGATGAGTCTCAGTCTACCACAGTAAATCTCTCCTTTCCACATTATGATGTTGGTCTTTATTATATGTACTATTTTCAGCCGCTTACTCTGTACCTTCATCCAATTAGAATATTACAATGGATATTTATCTTTATGATGGCATTCACTTACTCTAGATGTTCTAAAGTTGGCCACTTTCAGCAATCCAGCTCACTAACATTGACTTCATTATGCTTCTACCAAAAGACACCTTCACCAAGTTGTAGAACCATGTTCGTGTCAAAGACGTGGAGTTGAGCAGTGGTGTTGTAGCCCCTTGCTTCACATTATGGTGGGGAATAAATCATGTGCTGCAATGACTTCTCCATGTTTCCCCTTGTTGGAATTATTGGTCTAATTTATTATTTATATATATGGCCATGGCCCATTCATGTATATCATTAGTGTACATGTAATCATGGCTAAGGCCATACTTAATTGTTTTATTATATTACTAGGTGTGGTTAAGGCAGACCTAATCAGCATTGATATCTAGGCTCAATAACCCTCTTGAGGAATGTAACCCTACTTATGTGGGTCCACAACCCTCTTGAGAGGACACCCTACCAACTTGAGTCGTATAAATACACCACTCAAGCTTCATTTTGAAATCAACTTTTTGCTCATTGTGCCAAGGCTATCTAATACAAAGTGTTTAATCCTACAGTCACCCAAACCTTAAGCTATGCACTCTTGGTCCTTGGTTGGATTTTCTCCCACTTACGTGCTTAATCTTTCCTTTTCTAGCACATTAAGGAACAGTTAAAACTCACTGTGTTAGTGCTGTGTCCACTTTTATTGGCAGGTTTTTCTGTTCATTGTTTGGTTTCGTTCAATTGCCTCACTTTCTTATTTCAACATCCAAAGAACTAGGGTCTCCAGATCTAGTATCCAAACAATGTGAAGGATTGTAAGATGAAAAGAAACAAATGAAAGCTGATGGCAAATTGTTACAGAAAGTTTATATTTTATTAACCTTTGCACTGTGATTTAATTCGTTCAGTAACCTCCCAGTGGAATCTTTAACCAAGCACCCAGTCCCTTTACTGTTTGCAATTTATATTTTTTTGCAATGCCTGAGACAAAAGGAGTTAATATGTCTTTGTATTGTAGTTGTCTAACAATTCTTCCTTTATTTCATAATTTGTTACCATGTTCCATTAACATTTGGATGTGTTCGCAGAAACAAGTTTACAGTAACTGCAAAGTGGTGATGGCAGCAATGACAGTTTTGGTTTCATGTAGTGACAGTGTTGATTTGACATAGTGACGGATTGCAATCTTATGGTTCTAAGTGGTAACAGTGCAGTGGTGATGATAGAATGATGTCACATTAGCAGAACAAACAGTCATAGAGCCACTTGTCAGAGACCTGAAATTAAGGTCTTGATGGAAATGTAACGAGTTTAGGTCTTCATAATTGTTATTGTACTCATGTATCTTATGTAACAAACAAAAGAAGAAGAAAAAAAAGTTATTATTTAAAAGCATGGGTTCCATGCTTCTTATTGATGGTTTTCTAGGTAAAAGCATATTCTTCATGCTTCTAGGGTTTGTTACGTCATAGGATTTATTGTCACGAGTCAAGAGAGTCAACATCATGTTTATAAGACCCTTCCGGGCAAAATGTAACTTGTAAAAGATTTTATTTTTGAGTTTAGAAAGTCTTGGAAGCCTCCTAGTACAAGTCGGCCCTGGCATAAACAACTCATCCTAGAGAGGAGCTATTCGACCTCTTGGAAAGGCTACATATAGGGGCATCTTCGACCTCATTTGAGCGATCATCATCATCAAGTTTGATCTGCAATAGAAGAAAGAAGAAAGAAGAGCTAAGGACAAGACTCCAAGGAGAAAACCATAGAAAAGGAAAGAAGACAAATTTTTGGGCATTTTCTCTCACATATGCAAGTTTCTGGAGCAGCTACAGGGGCCGAAAAGTAATTGCAAGTCCGAAATTATGTTGCAGGAGGGGCAAAATTCTGAGATTGGTGCAGTTCTAGAAGGGTTTGTCTTTGGTAGACTTTGTTTGACTTTAACCTAATTGGAAAGTCTCTTTGAAGGGCTGACTTGGTACTTGGAGGAAGGACTTGGTCTAGGGTTTGGGTCTTGATTGTCTCATTTGAAGCAGATTCTATAAGAAAAGAATAGATTTTCAAGGTTTTCCCCTTGGAGGGGTTTTTCCCTAGCTTTGAGCCTAATTCTTGTGTCCATTGCTTTTACTATTCTGCTCTTGACATTTGTTTGATGAAAAATATCTAACAAGAAGATAAGTAAAGTTCACAAGTAAATATTAAGGTTAAGGAAAATCTGAATTAGTTTCCATATTGCATTTTCCAACATGGAATCAGAGCTAAGGTGAACAAGAAGGGAGCTGGAAGGATAATCTTGTGGACACAAAGAAGGGTTTGTTTATCATGAAAAATTAGGGATTCGGCAGCTTCAAGGAAGATCGAAATTGTTGGTCCGAATTGCAGAAAATCGAAATACAAATCCAAATTGCTGGAAAGTCAAATGCACCGTTTTGACCTAGTTATCTTTGAAATTATTGATTCGCTCAAAGGAGGAACTTTTAAAAGAATTATCTTGTGCCACAACTAGGATTCTTGCAGTCGTAGCAAAAGGTCGAAGGTGCAATTGCAAGGTCGAAGCTGGGGGATGTAGGTGTAGCCGGTAGCTAGTTGATGCAGGAATGAATCTTGCTAATCTAACCTACTTGGAAGACATCCTTGAAGAAAACATCAAGGAATCTTGGTATCATTCATCAAGCAGTTGTTGAAGGTATCCTAGAGGGCATCTTTCTAGGACATCATTGAAGTCTCTTTGAAGATCTGGAAAGCCTCGAGATAGTTGGAGACATCATCACAGAAGGGAAGATTCCGGATTGACAAGTGTCATATTGTTGCTCTATGTCTGAATCTAAAGGTCATATGGGTTCTTTCTGCAAGGAAAGCAATAAACTCGTTGGCTCAACAAATTGCCTAGCGTGGAAGAAAAGCATTGACCTGACACTTACAGAACATGAAGTAATGGAATATGTCATCGGTGAAGTTACTGAACCTAGCAAGGACAGGACTCAAGAACTAGCAAAATACAAGAAAAGGGAAGTAAGGACACAAAGGATCATTGTTGAATCCATTCAGGATCATCTAGTTCCCTTTGTTGCTAATTCAAAGACGTCTAAGGCTATGTATGACGAGCTAGTAAATTTGTACTCTATAAGTACATCAGGTCAAAAGATGTCTTTGAGAAATAAACTATATAAAACAAAGAAATTGAAGGATGAGGATATTGCCTCCTTTCTAATGAATATCTATCAAATTAGAGATTAGTTCCAAGGCCTTGAGGAGACAATTTTTTATTCTGAAATGACCATATTTTTTTATCTCTGGTGTTACTCCGCTGCCAATAGGCCTGGACAGTACCCCGGCGAAGTCACTTCATGAATACAAACATTGCTCCGCTGCCAGCGAGCATGAACAATATCCCGACGGAGTTGCTTACTTTACCTCTCTGCGTAGGAAGCCTTTCTCTTCTTTCGCCTTTATTTAATTTTCTTTTGAAAAGAGGACTGTGCATTGGCACTTATTCATTTTGGGTTTGTTATCGCTTGCCGCCTACACCTACCTACAGTTAGTGGGAAAAGCCTTCAACCCCACAGGTGTGGTTGGTGGCAAGGAACTCAGAGAAGGGGCTGTCACCTATTCCCAACTCTCTCCGTTTAAGCTATCTCCTAGGTTAGCTAAGAGGGGTGGTCCCTAAAGGAAAACTAAGTTAAAGATGTGAGATTTCTAGGAGAATTGATTAGAAGGAACTTATCAAAGATGACTTGATTTCCAATATATAAACAAGCATATAAGTATATGAGCAATATTCAATGACGTGTTCAAAATATAGACCAGTGCTTTAAAGTAGATAACAAATGCTTGCTCAAAAATAAAAATCAAGATATAATGACAATAATCCCACAAAGGAAGTGTTAGACCAAGATCACAATATGCAGTTAAATTTGCAACACCAAATAAGGGTATTTGCCAATGAAACGAGATATATCAATTATCCATAAGCATAATGATCATTAAAATGACAACGTGCACTGAAATTGTATGTAGAAGCAAATTTCCAAGTACCATAGAATTAAACTTATTGCAAAATTTAAGGAATTTAAAAATGCTTGCATCAAAGTGCTTCTTGAGATAATATTTGCACGTGAATCTTTAGACCGTCAAGATGGCAAAAGAAAATTTGGGAACTTTGCAATGTAAATGTGTTGAGATAGTGCTCTTGGTTTATTTTATTAATTAGTTCTAAAGCAATGTTACAATTGAACTCCTGTCCAGGACCTCACCCTCGCCCGAAATTCGGATCTCACAATGAGGAGTCCATAGGGGTGGAGGGTCCCTAATGTCTATACAACCAACTTAAGTTGGAGGTTAATTTTTAGAGACGCAAGTCTAGCATGCAAAGTGAAATGCCTAAATGATATGGAAATGAGTTTGCAAGCGTTGTGTAAAAGATGGAGATGATTCAATTAAATATGCTTCCTAGTTAGAACAATAACTCAAGTTGCCATAAATTGAAATGCTATGCTTCTTTACTTGTAGTATGTTGTGAAACTTATCCAAATGAGGAGTAGATCACAAAAACATAAGTAAGTGATGGCAAATGAGATTGCAAATTAGGAAATTTAAATGACTATGTGATCTAAGCAATTAACGAAATGAACATATGAGTTATTCACATGCAACTAGACTAGATTAGCAAACGAAATGATGAATGCAAGTGATTTAGTTTGAGAAAATTAAAAGAAAAACTAAGCAAAAGAAAGTTACCCACTCAAGAAGATTTCCTCCCTCTAAATGAGTAGGTGAGATACCATGGGAAAAACTTCCCAAGCTCCCTCAAGAATAGTTAGCTCTTTATTAATGAAAATGAGGCCCTCTTATAGAAATGAGGGGATTGGGAAGAGCTTACAATAAGCATTTTAAAATTTGCTCCTTCCCAAAGTTACAAGCGTAAGGTTTAAAAAAAATCTACTTGTGAGATGTTTACAAAGTAAAGGCTTAAAGCCTTGAGGTGAATGGCGGTTACAATTCCTCAAAAGAATGAGGCTTTAGAAGTAGAGGTGAAGTGATAAGGCGGCACTTGGATTTGAGGTTCTAAACGGAAGAGTGTTCCTTAGCCTAAGCTTTAGCTCCCTTTCTTCAAAACTTAGATTGCTTCCAAGCACAGCTATAGGCAAACAAACAAAAGAGTTACAATGCTAAAGAAATAGTTAGAAACTCAATGCAAGTATAAAATACACTTTATGTTACAAATTCCCTCACTAAGAACAGCTTGAAAAAAAAGTTGATTTAGTGAGTGAGAATTAGGCTTTAAACCCAACAACTTAGCCTCAAATGCTAGATAAAATAGATATGTGCACAAATGAGAGAGGAAATATATGAGATTTTTTTTTAGAGATGGAAAAGAAGCAAAAGGCTCATGAAACCCCCTTTTAGATAAATCTCTTGATGTCTTATGAGATTGTTGGCTTGAACAACTTATGAGACCTCTGATATCCTTGGAGCTGACTTATTCGAATCGAAAAAAAAAATTCTTCACACTCCAATGGACTTGGCAACCTGTCCTTTGAACACACCAATTTCTGCAAACCAATTGTTAGTGCAAAAGAAACTTGGCATATAGAGGCCACGTTGAGCTTGTCATTTCATCGAAAATAACAAGCTACAACAAGAGCGCAAAACATACCAAGTCCAAAGGAGATCTGAGATAGCTACAAATCTCCCCTCCCTAGACAATAGTGCCTTCAGGCAAATGCAAAGAAAAATAACTAGATTGCGATAAATAACAATATCAAATGAAACAAGTATACCTCATCAACCAAAGAATGCACCACAAGAGAAGCTAGTAACCCCAAAGACTTTTCTTTATTCAGCTCAATAACAATTTCGGCATAATAACAATAAGCACAAGCTTCAAAAATCCACACTTACAATGAGAGCCCAAGGCTCATTTAAATAGGAAATTGGGAGCCAATCCCAATGAAAAATTAAATGACAAGTGGAGAAGGGAGATAATCCCAATGCAAAAAACGAATTTGTACAAGTGGCTGATATGACTGATGAAAACTGATGTCTAATGCTGAAAGTGGCAGTGAGTTACACCATTACTGTTCATCAAATATCCTCAAATCTCTTGTACGTATGCTCTTGAGAAACATGTATGAGAAGAGTGGGAGTAAGTGGGAGCAATATCCCATGAAATGTGCAGCCCCAAATTACCATGTCACGGTCCCAAAATACTGTATATTCATTACTTGCGTTGAACTCAAAAATCAGACCTGCGTATGACTTCAAACTGCTGATATATTGGTTGCAAACTGCTCCTTAACTGGTGTATAATATCTGTGACTAACCGTGTGTGTATTCTCTGTTGTGGACAGCTATGAGATGAAGTGGAGAAGGTACGGGACAAATCCCATCAAATCTGGAAATATCTTTGACATAACAGCCACCAAAAATCTGCTCTGCGTGTTTGTTGGACATACGCTGTTATGGACATACGCTGATTTCCTTCCTCTAATTGCTGCGTATTGGTTGAAGGGGATAATAGCGTACAAATGGATGGTTAAGCGTAGATTGCTGAAGACATACTCAACTGAAGCTTCCTGTAGTTGAATTACCCTTTCAATCTGCGTGGATTTTTGTTTTGACATGTGCGTATCATCCTTCATTTGAAATTTTCCTCAGCTGCCTGTACGTGGAGTATGAAGGTGGGGTCCTCTAATTATCTTTCTTTGACATTATAATTCACTTTGGACAATACTCCAATCACATTAATAGTTTTCTTTCACTTCAAAAATTCGTGGGCCTTCACAATTTCCACGTGATTCTTTTTCACTTGATTGTTGACTTGGATAAGTTGACCTCCAAGGTGGCTGCCATGTCACACCTTTTGCCCCCCATTAACTTTTAATGTGCCTTCCTTTTATTTTCAACATGCTTAAATTAAATTTAAAGTGAATATTTTGCCATACGTAGCATTTCATTCAACCAACATGATACTCTTGACTTGGTTTTGAAATGCTGTCTTGACCTTGCTGTACCTTTATGTGGTGGGCCCCACATGCTGCTACATCACCCTTGACTTCTCCTCTTAATTCCCATGTCAAATTTTGACTTATTCTGACTTTGGAAAATTTTCTCAATTTTTCCAATTATTAATTTTTTTTGAATTTTTTCTCATTTTTTCCACTGACATCAGGAAAATCGTCTTTTGAGGGACCACAAGTCGTTTTTTGACCCTCAAAGTGGGTCCTAGGATAATGCTGGGTCTCTGAGGATGAATTTCGACTGGTCACACGCCCCAGAGATTTCCGAAGACCACTTATTTACATCATTACTTAGAAAATAATTAAAAAATCTCATTTTGCGGGAAATTTTTAATTATTAAAAAATCCTACTTAGACCTAGTCAAATTCCGCGAAATTTCAGAGATGACCTAGCATGGTAATATACATTGACTCTAGACACTAAGATGTGTTAGGGGCTCAACCTTCAAGCCGTCACCCCGGCTTTGGAGTAATGCAATGAGTGAAAAAACCTAGAAAATTATTCGCCGCTAAAAAGAAGGAATAATTAACCAAGTAAAAAAAAACACTCCAAGGTGTACTCGCTTGCTAAACGAGTCCCAACATCCTAGGCCTGTTACATGGCTTTATTCATCATGCTAGTGACATTTATACAATATCCCCGCAGGGCTGCAGAATCTGAAGACTGAAGAAGAAAATGATGAGAAGAAGAAGTAGAGTTTAAAAACTCTGTTGAACATGATGATATCTGATGATAGTCTTCACATTATCATCAGGTGCCACTCCAGTGGTCAACAGGGTGGAAGAGGGATCCCGACTTATTGAGAGCAGGAGAGGTTGTTCCTTCCAAGAGGTATACAGGTTCCTCTAATTTAGTTTTGCTCGTTTAGATTTTCCCCTTCTCCCCTTTTTATTGATTGGATAAGCATGAAAACACGAAAACAAAAGAACCAAATATGGGCATAAGGTTTCCTGGCGAGACACGAGTTCATTGTTTGCCCAAAACTCTCCTTACAAACAAATCGTATTTTCCATTAGAACTTCATTGGCCAAAAGACATAACCAACACAAGGAAGACGAACCAAAGGCTAACCAAATGTCGAAGCGTCACAAGGCTCCTTAGACTTCAACCACACACACAATCTCAGAAACTAACACATGGGAGAGGACAACACTTATTCACATGACGAAACAAAACAAGAAACAAGGCGAACACCAAGAACAAGAATAAACAATAGAAAAGAAAAGTAATAGTGTAGGGCACAGCCCCTGATATTCATTGAAATAGTGTTTGAGATCTTGACCATTGACAGGGAGAGAGTCAGTCTTCCCGTCAAGTGATTGAAGACGATAGGTGTGTTGGCCAAGCTTCTCGTGTACAGTGAACGGTCTAATCCACAGGGATTGAAACTTAGTGTGTTTTCCTTTCTCTTCATGGACTGTCTCATTTCAAGACTAAGTCACCCACACTAAAGGTGTTATTGCCTGCAGACTTCTTATTGAACCATCTCTTGATATGGTTTTGATGAAGTAAAAAATTTTCTTTGGCTTTCAGCCTTTCTTCCTGGAGCTTATGATGGGTGTCCATCCTACGCTGCACTAACAAAAATGGTTTGCCTTAGAATTCTTGGGAAAGTTAAGGAGCATGCAAGTAAATGTTGGGCGGGAGGATGGCGTCTTTTCAGTATACCAGGAAGTAAGGGGAGGTGTTCAGGGAAGGCTTAGGCATGACTCGTTCTACCCATAGAGAATTTACCAAAGCAGAGTGTTAGTTCCTCTACTCAGAGAATATGGTCTTCTTAATGATGTGGATCAAGTTCTTATTCGCGGATTCAACAAGACCATACCCCTGAGGGTAGTAGATAGCAAAATGCTTCAATACAATTCCATTTTCCAATGCAAAGTCATAAAACTTTAACGATGAAAAACACATTGCATTGTCAAAAACAAGTGAAGTAGGAACACCAAACTTGGAAATGATGTTCTATCGCAAGAAGTTGATGACCTCTTGATCGTTCACATGTTTGAGCAGTACTACTTATGTCCACCACGTGATGTAATCTGTAGCAGTGAGAATGTAGCGGTGCTTCTTTGATGAATGTGGAAAGATTTCACCAATAATATCTAAGCCTCTTTGTTGAAATGGTTCTTCCACTGCGATAGGTTGCAGTGGGGCGACTAACCTCTTGTTTTTGTCGGCTTCCCTCCTTCTAGCGACAAAACTGTTGACAATGTTGGATCCAATGTTGCACGAAGCGGGGACGTTTTTTGGAAACAGATACGCGGAAGCGTCATTTCCCAAAAATCTAGGAAGCAAAGCATCTCAGAACCGTCTACTCTATATATATATATATATATATATATATATATATATATATATATATATATATTTGCATTTATATTAAAAAAGACATCCAAAATACCAAACTAGTTGTAGAAGATATGAAAACATGCATATTTGTATACAAATCAAGATAGATATGGCATCCATTGTACATCAATGGTTAATTATTCAAGCATCAACCATCTAAAATCTAGATTCTTCTCCTCTTGTCTCGCCTTTGCCTCTACCTCGATTGTCCAAGGATATTAGTCAACATTTCCCAATTTTAATCAAACTACCTAATCCAAGCCTTAAAATATGGTGGAAAAAGCTTAACATGCTTGATCAATGATTTTGACTTGATTGAAAGGTAATTTTTTGCTAAGGCCGTGAAAAAGGAGTTCAACAATTAACACCACCAACACTAGGGTACATGAGCACATAGAGGGCTTGGTGCTCTTGATTAAATGCCAATCACATACCCTCAAGGCTCATACATGATATAATCTAATGAAAAGCCAAAATCTCATTGATCTTGAATTCCTTAAAACAATCAAGTATGTTGAATTTCGAATAGGATATGAAATTCTATTTTCTCCATATGAAGCCCGATCGGGCTGGAACCACTCTCAAACATCCTGAGTCATTTTATGGTAATGTTAAAAATTTAAGTAAAAGGATGAAAATGAAAGATAAAGGAGAATGTATCTTTTACTTTAAAAATTTAACATTACCATGAGGGGGCATCTAGGAAGCATCTAAGGAGCATCAATGAAGCACCTTGGGAGTGTTTGGGAAGCCCCATCCCAACTTAAGTCAAAGAAATTTTTTTAAAACAATTTAGAACCTCACGGAACCGCCCAGCTCCCTCTGGATTCACTGATGATCCGCGCGGATCTGTGCCCAAACCTCCATGGATCCCCAACGGATCCTTTTCTAGATTCGCGAATCGGAAATCCAGAACTGCGGATCGGGCTTGTGTGGCTCCAAATTTCCAAGAATCACCTCAAAACGACGAAACCAAGGATCTAATTTTCGGATCCGCAGTTCCGTCGGAGGATCGCCCAAGGATCAGTACGGGATGCGGTTTCGACCTTGGATCCTTGGGGAGCAGGAAGGATTGTGCAACACCGGTTGGATCCACAAACATTCAGGGGATCTCCCCGATATGAAGTCCCAACTAGACCTCACACCATTTGGTGCAGGGTTGCGGGGGAGCACCCCCCCCCCCCTTCACCCCCTCGAACCCGCTCCCAATTCGTGCTCCCCTTGGGAGCGCATAGAGAGTGACCTTGGGAGCGTGCTCCTGAGGAAGAGAACACGCTCCCCGGTTTTCGGCAAGTCGAAGTTGCAATTTATGGGCAAGTCAAAGTTGTAGTTGCAGTTGCAGTTGTCAAGTAGGTCGAAGTTGCTCGAAGGAGAAGCTATTCAAGGAGGAAGAATTGACTTGGTCTTGGAGGGGTTCTTGGTCAAGGTTCTAGGTCTTGGAATTCGTCAATTGAAGATTCTGTAATAAGAAGAATTCATGTGGGCTTTCCTCTCAGGTTGGAGAGGTTTTGGACCTGGCTGATCGCCTACATGTTGTGTCCTTTGTCTCATTGTTCTTTATGCTTTGGTCGCTATTTGATGAAGAAAAGCACATAATAATAATAAAGAACAAGAAGAACCTAATTAAGAAAAGTAAAAAGTCCTCACAAGCAGTTATCATTATAAGAGAAATCTTCTAATATTTATGCACTAGATTTCTCAACATGCAATACAATTGGGAGATGGCAAGGTACAAATTGTATGAATAGTTAGTAGCATTGTTTGAAAATTCCATTAAATGGAGTACCCAAGTGATAAAACCACTACAACTAGCCCTTTGAAATATGGACAACTCTTGCCCAAATGAAACAAGTCATACAAATGGAAGACCCCAAAATGAAAATAGAATTATAATATACCTTTGTCGGGCTCTTTCCTTATAAAGTGATCATATTATCATTCAAAGTAGTAAACACGATGTTTATAATATATATATATGATGGATCGTACAAGATTGGCATAGCATACAAATTCCAGAAATTATCCCTTCAAAGACCAAACCTACATTATCGTCTTAAGCAAAGACGTTGTCTACAATGGCATTTTTGCATTGGTTAATTATCAATATGAATGCTTTACTCTGTATTTTCTTCAACACTAGGTGCAATGCTCTGCTAAAAAAAACACTTCATATTTTGAGGCTGAAACTCACGGGTTGTGTGGGATACCCATGTGTGGAAGTCATGCAGTAAAAATTGAAGTGAATGTTGTGAAGGCCGTGTTTTAAACCTTACAAGGGCAGTGTTACCAAAGATTTTTACCCTTCGGAAAATTCAATTGTTTGATGAATCCGAGATTTAAAAAAAAAAATTGTGCAACATATAAGAAAATTCTTCGTTATTGTCACCACCAAATCTCCCTTTCCATTTGGGCAAGTGCATGCCAACCTCAAGGTGTCCTTAGTCTTACAAGTATTGTTTTCACCTATAAATCTGCAATAAATGTAAAAAAACTGCAAAGTAATGGTTGTTTGACTACCTCAAAAAAAAATTCCAAATTGCATAAGATACCATTCAAATTTCAAAATGTAGTATGTTAATTTCATTTGTTTAACTTGAAATTCTTATTGTGCCTGTTACCACTCAATCTAGCAGGGGTCCTACAAGGGGCACCTAAGGAACAACTACTAGACCAAATGACAACAATGGGACAAAGACCCATTGTCACCTCAATCAGTGTCCTCTGCTCTTTATGGACTTTCATTGATGGGAGGAGTCCCAGTATAAGGAAAATCACGTGAATGATAGGATGAATGGCAAGGTATGATGTGATTTTCAAGGCCCATTCAAAGGAGAGGCTCAAATAATAGCTCAATGCTTCAAGAACAAGCTTAATGGCTCTCCAAGAAAGGCCTATGAGGAGACCTAGAACTAGGAAAAAAGGTTATTCAATTACAAGAAATACTCTTGGACCTAAGGTTTCCTAAAGGAGTAAGACCTCTCTAAGGGCTTTGTAAGATGATAACCATATAAGGTTTTAACACCAATAGAGAGACCTTGGGAAAATCCAAGAGAGGCCTACAGCTTGCAATGGATGCAAGAGAGTGATCTTCAATGTGACTACAAGGTCAAGCAAGGAAAAAGGAGAAGGTCAAAAAGATTAACTTCCTTTGAGTTTTCACGTGCAAGTGACCTTCAATGCTACCACTAACCAAAGAAGTTTAAGGGTAGAATCAATGTTGGAGCTAGGGCTCGAGATTTCTCTCAAACCAGCGACGGGAATTGCCTTAAATTTGGAGGGCTAATAGAGGACACAATAGCGGAGTAGCCTACCAACTCGCTCTCAAAAATACCCCTCCCAAGGCAATTCGCATTAGGCCCTAGCTAACCTTCTAGTGTCAGGGCAGAATTCGTAAAGGATTAAAAAAAGGGTTTTAAGGTCAATCACCTAGGATTAAGACCCAGTGCATTATCAATTGGGAGAAATGGAGTCAAGATTTCTTTTGATTAGAGAACTTTGCTCTATCAAGGAGACCTATGAATCTTTCGCTAGCCCTAAAGAGGCAGCAACTCGACTACAATAGATATTTACACTTCGTTTGGCAAGGATTGATGGAGATTCAAGGGATGCAAAATGAGCCTCTAGGAACATTCATTCACATTATCTATGAGTAATACATGTAATACTTCAATAATCCCAATGTTTTCATGAATTCGCATTAAATTAGAGCAAATACAAGATCATGACATGATATTCCATGCATTAGACATGTAATAATATAAAAATATAGCATCAAATGGCACTTACAAGATAATGGGAATATATCCATCCATCAACTTTGCAAATAGAGGCTCCAAGACAAGATAGCGAAAATCTCACACATCAAAATGCATCAAAATCATCCATTTTCACATCAATTACAGGTCTCAATTATTTTACAAGAGAGATCCCAATCAAAAATGATGATGATCAACTACAAATGATATCTCTTTAATTTATATGAGCCTCTCACAAGTTCCAATCTAAGTCACCTGATACGGGGATACGGGGATACAGGGATACGAAGTATCGGACACGGGTACGGCGACCCCGGAAAAGGATACTTCTGGGATACGTTACGTTATATATTATTTTATTAAAAATATATATATATATTTTAAAAAATATATATATATTAATATATTTAAAATTAGATATTTTTTGCACAAATTCATATAAAATTCATTGATTCAAACATAGATATTAGATATTCATGACTCATACATCATCATTGATACTATAATACAAATTACAATGAATCATGATACATTGATACACCATACATGATACAATCATCAAATTTACTCAGAAAGACAAGATTGAAGATAGTAAGATACTGTAGTTTTTTCATTAAGTCATCAGAATCAAAATGTGTTACATAACAAGTTAACAACACTGCCAATGGCAAATAGAAATACAAAATACAAAATCAACTACAGTCTACAGTCTACAAGACTACAAGCCTGAAGCCTCAATGAGTCAGAGTCATCAATCCTCATAATCAGCATCACTGTCGAAATCCTGATCATCATGCTCACCACTGCTCTCCTCTGCCTCTGATGCATCCTCCTCTATCATCTCTGCATCTGCTGGTGTGGAGGATGACCCCTCTAATCCATCATCAAATGTGACAGGCTCTAGCACTGGCGCATTGAGATCCAAGTTGGCCAATGCCAACTCAACACTGCTGTCCAGACCCATATCATCATGAAAGACATCCCACATCTTTGTCTTTCCCTTCAACCACTCCTCCCTCTGCCTGTAGATGAGACGAAGGTTGGTGTGCACATACACCATTGTCTCTGCCCTGGACTGCTCAAGCCTGCTCCTCTTCACACTATACAAATTCCCATATGTGCTCCAATTCCTCTCACAACAAGAGGATGAAGTCACCTGAGAGAGGAGCCTCATGGCTAATTGCTGTAGAGGAGGGCTTGCTGCCCCATGAGTTGCCCACCAAGAATGGGGCTTCTTAGCCCCCCTGTCTCGAATCAAATCATAGCCTCCAAATCGCCCCCGGGCAGTGGAAAAATCTGCAAAGGCATCCTCCACCTCATCAAGGGATGCCCTATCCTGAAAAATCCTCCTCAATGCATCTTTCCTCCCCTGTGAGATTTCAACATCCATGTGAGGAGGGAATCTGCGGGAAGGTCCACCATTCAGCCACTCATGGCTGTAGTATTTTGGGTTCAAGGAGTGAGCCAAACAATGTAAATGTGTGCAATTCTTGTCCCATCTGCTGACAAGAATATCCCGTATGACGGTGAAGAAGGCCTCAGGTGATGTCTCATACTCTGGGCACTCACTCTGTAAAATAATGGTCCTCACAGACTCAATCATGGAATCCCATCCCTCATAAACCTCTCCTAGGATGGGTTGGTCTGTATCTGCAAATTTGAGCAAGGAAATGATAGGCTCCATGATCTGAATAATTAGATCTACCTTCTCCCACCATATATCATCCAACACTATGTCCTTCACCTTCTTTGAGGCTGCTTGATCCATCTTTCTCCGAAAAGACCAAAACTCTGAAATAACCATAGACCCAAGAGCGGTCTTGACCTCCCTCAACCTCTTCAACATGATGAATGAAGAGGCAAACCGTGTATCTGCAATCTTCAACAATGATAGATTGATGTACTCCTTGTAGATAGTGAGGGCATTTGTATGGTTTGTTACAAAGTTGCGGATATGTCGTGCATCCTCAATAGTGGCTCCAATCTAAAGCACATCAGAAGCAATAGATTTCAGTGCCAAGTTCAATGAATGGACAATGCAAGGTGTCCAAAATACTTGTGGATATTTTGCTTCCACAATCATGCTAGCAGCCTTGCAAACAGGTGCATTATCTGTAATGATTTGCACACAACAATCCACACCTACACTTTCAATAACTTTGAGAAATAACTCACCCATATATTGTGCATCCTTGTACTCTCCAAATGCATCCACTGCTTTCAAGAAAATTGCACCATTCGTGGATGACACCATGAAGTTAATGAGTGGGTGGCGTGCTGGATCTGTCCATCCATCAGAAACAATGCTAACCCCAGATGTTGGCCATGCCGATTTAATAGGCTCAAGCATTTTGTCCACCTCTTTCTTTGCCTTTGTCAACAATGTGGTTCTGAGCTTCTCTGACCCAGGAGGCACATACCCTGATGGAGCCCCATGACAAAGAGCTCGACACATCTCAATAAATAGAGGTGACCATGCAACATTAAAAGATATGAAGTTCTGATAGAAAAAAAATGCAATGGTGAGGTCAAGCTCTTCCCTTTTCTCTTTTTGGAAAATCTTGTCCATTGGACCAACTGCAATTGCCTTTCTCTTTGCTAATTCTCCCCTGCTAGAAGTCTCAAAAGGGAACTTGCTGCTGCTTTTCCTCAAGAATGGAAGGGGGTCATCAGCCTTGGATTTTTTTTATTTTGCTGCCACATTTGCCTCACCAATACTCGCCTCTTTCTGCAATTTCTTCTTATCTGGCAATTCAATTGCTGTACAACATTTAACGCCACAACCTGGAATACCCAACAAATGAGCTTTCACACGGAAATATGTGCCACGGAAATGGCCATTGCAAAAATTGCATATCCAGCCACAATTTCCTCCTCCCTTTTTTGCTGCCCCTTCCTCTCTTGTTGCATATTTCCACAATGGGTATTTGGGGTCAACAATTTGTTTTCCCTGCACATTTGAAGCTACTGTTGCAGCCCCACTTGCAATGGATGGAATACTTGCAGACTGTGATGAAAGAGGGACAGGAGGGGCATCTCCAATGGAGACATTCTTCCCCTTTCTTTGCCCCTGTCTTGCTGCCTTTGATTGAGCCATAAATACTGTAAAAAATAAACAAAAACAACTAAATATATAAAACATATGTACATGCAAACACTAGCAACAAACTAAATGCAAAATATAGATAATAGAGGGACAATGCACTTACCGGATGCCCGAATCTCTTCGAAAGAACACACTTGCTCCTTGCTCTTGCTCCTTGCTCACACTAGTTCTCACTTCACAAATGAAACACAAATGAAATAGGTGAGAAAATAAGAGAGAAAAGCCACGCTTTATAAAAAAAAATCGCCCGATTTGGTTGCCGCGGGCCCGGCCGTACCCGGCAGGAGTGGCCACGGCGTGTCCGACGGAGTACGGTCGGGACACGGCATGTCCCTTTTCAGACACGCCGTGTCCCGACTGTACTCCGTTCGGACACTTCGTGTCCTGCGAATTGGGGCCGAATCCGACACCTAGAGGTGTCCGACACGGGGATACGGGGATACGAGGGCATTTTAGGAGTATCCGGTG
Source organism: Pinus albicaulis (assembly GCA_034641835.2). Taxonomy (NCBI): domain Eukaryota; kingdom Viridiplantae; phylum Streptophyta; class Pinopsida; order Pinales; family Pinaceae; genus Pinus; species Pinus albicaulis. The sequence continues at coordinate 598,510,203 of CM076584.1, forward strand.
ACTTAGGTTCCAATAGTATAATTAGCCTAATTAAGCCCCTAATAATATTTTAATGTGCAAATAACAACCCTTTTGGTAACAAACCCACCAAATAGCTAATATGTGTAAAATAAGCCTTCCTAATGAGGCCAAAAAGATAAAATAATGGTGCAACAGGTCGTTGGAAGGCCAAGATGAGTTCTCAATGTGCCATGATGAAAAGGAGGGCTCCAAAAATGATGATCAAAGGAGTGGCCCCTTGATTCCCAAGAAAAACATCATGTGGTGCTCCCAAGTGGTTGTGGGGCGCAATCAATGGTCTCATGGGTCTCTAGTGGCTCAATAACAAGTTGATGCTCCATAAGTGAGGGCTAGAAGATAATGTATGCACTCCAGTGTCTCTCTGGAAACCCCATCTAGGCCCTGGTTCAGTTGATAAGTGTTAGGTGCAAGTGCGTGGTTGGCTGGCAACGTGGTCCAAGTACATCATCGCCCCTGTATGGTTAGGCACAAACAAGAAATATGTGGTGTTAAAGAAGCCCATGTTATGGCAATCAATGCTCTGTTGTGATGGAGGCTTGTGGCTCTCAATGCTCACCCTACAAGTGTCATTATGACAATCTAGAGGGCTTGGATCCCATATAGGGAGACCAAGTTCAAGATGAAGACCCACCAGCAATCCTGCATAAGATCCAATGTGTCTCCTCATCTTCCAGTACAATTAATCATTAGTGCGGTTGAGTAAATAGGCTTCCTAATCAGGGGCAAATGTGGGCACTTCATAGTCGCATGCCCTTCCAAATGGGCTTCAAAATGTACAAGTGTTTCCTTGCTCAATAAGAGAGGTTAATAGAAGACCCTATTAGGTGGTTTCAACCCCTAAGGGAGTGACAAGTCCATGGTACATCCATCAAATGGAAGTTGGCATGTGAAATAATGATGGAATGAAATGGGGCAAAAGGAAAATCTCCAAGCCATATGCCATGGTACAAGGGTAGCTATAATGAGAGATACCAACACATTGGTTGTATAGATGTAGGAAGGAGCAGTCATGGTACATGAGTTACCCCGACCTTTGTTTTTCCACCCTTCTGTTGATTTGGGGTAGCATTGGATGTGCTCTAAGTCTCAAATTTTGTGGAGAGGCTTAGACACATGTATTTTAAATAACCTAGAAAGCATTTTGGTGAAATTCCACTCGAATTGTAGTCTATAGAAATAATTAATTATTTTTAAAGGGACCCTAATTCAAAACTTAGGAAAATAAAATAATTATAGTGTACTAATAGAATATGAGTGAGAATGATCTAGAACAAACGGATCAAGTCAAAAGTTAATCTTAGCCATTGATTAGAGATCCAATCTGGGTTGTTGAATCCTCAACGAGAAGATTATAAGAATGACTTGAAGAGTCATTTGGAAAATACATTTGTGGAGACGCAAAGGGTCTAGAGATCGAATTTTTCTGACGGAGTAAGTGCTCGGACGAAAATTAGATCTAAGTGATCTTTGATTGCAGTGAAGAGCAATATTTCCAGTTGGAAGGTTTCCTGATCCTGAGAGTACATAGCAGTAGAGACAAAGAGAGCCACAGCTTCAGCGCAGAGCCAGTGACGCAGTGCCTACGCAATCACTGCATAGATCTAGAGGGAGAATCGTTTCCCTGCAGAGGAGATTGCGTAGAGCCAGTGTCAGACCCCAGAGAGATTTTTCAGAGGCTCAGTTTCCAGCCAGTAGTGAGAGCAACGCAGAGGCAGAAGGGCAACCGAGTTGTGACGCGGTCACTGCGAGAGTGAAGCAGTCATTGTGCAGAGTGATGCAATCATTGCGCAGAGGGAACACAGGGCACCCCAGCCTTGGTGTAGATCAGTGCCAGTTTCCCGCGGAGGAGTGAGGTTTGTCTCAAGAGATCTTTTCTGTCAGTTTTGTTGTATGATTTGACAGTCTCATAAATAAACCCTCCGATCTGCTACACGGTTTTCCCGCATTGGGTTTTTCCAGGGACATTAGTCCAAAAACAATTGTGTCGGATGGTTGTGTGATCCATGTGTTCAGATTTGTTTCTGCACTTGTATTTGTTTTGCATTTTAATTGTGTAGGTTGTAGTGAATGGATTTTGATATTTGCTTGTAGAACACAGTAAATAATTTGTTAAGTAAAATAACAAATAGAAGACTTTCCATCAGTTGCTACAGTAGGATTCTGTGTAACACAAATTTTCACATGGTATCAAAGCTTGTTTAAGTTGAGTGCAAGTGAGACAAAGAACAGATCCAGCGTTGAAGCAACAACTGGGGATCAAAGAGCTGTGTAAGAAGCAAATCGATTTCCCAGTGAAGTGCACAGTCCAAGCCAGAAGGGCCAGATGAGCAAGGAAAATCTCTCTCTGAGTGAGCCGACAGAGAGGTAGGATTGTTCTAGATTGTTGTTTGTCTGGGGCACAGGGAGCAGCGCAACAGATCTACGTAGATCAGTAGCTGGAGGGACACAGTTAACTGCGTAGTAGTGATTGCTGGTGCAGAGCATCAGGAAAGCGTAGCATATGCACAAATTTGGGGATTTTCTGACCTCAGTGAGTTTCTAGCCCGAGAAACTCAGATTCCCCGTGTAGCAGCAGCAGAATTTGCGGCTTGCTCCATCAGGAGTGCATCAAGCCAGTTGCACAAAGGGTGAGAGGCAGCAGATCAACAGTAGTCGAGTGCCACCAATGGATTGCGCGACAGGACCAGTTGGAGGGTGCCTCCAACTATGTAATCTAGAAGGCAAGGATCTCCTTCCTTCTATATGAGCATGACCTCAGGCACTTTATCAATAGTGCTCAAGCTGAACTGGTGGATGCGGCACCATTACAGGCCTTCAAGAAGAATATAGCTAAAGCCAAGCAGTTGATCCTCGATGGAGTGAGCGATCACATTATTTCACACATCTCAACCAAAGGAACAGCTAAGGAGATGTGAGATGCGTTGGAAACGTTGTATGAGGGGTCTTCCGAGCAACGGAAGATGTTTCTAGAGGAGAAAATGAGGATCACCAGGATGCAGAAGGGAGAGCGTATTGATCCATTCCTGTCAAGACTTCAAGAAAATCAAGATTAGTTGGCAGTCGTAGGAGCAGCTCCCAAGGCCACAGAGATGGTCAGATTGGCCCTCAACTCAGTGTCCGAGGATTACCAATTTTTTTCTAGAGCATCCTGTGTAAAAATTTGTTAACTAAGAAACCCTATTGTTAAAACTCGATTTACTTCTCCTACTTGATTAAACATACAAGTTATTAATCTGAATATTCAGAATTAACAGCGAAGTAAATACAATTAACAGCCTACACATACAGATCATTCACTGAATAGCACGCTCATATGACAAAGTGACAGATTTTTCGGACAAATGTCCGTGGAAAAACCCAATGCAGGAAAATCGGTGCAACAGATATGAGAGTTTATTAGTATTTAGCAGCAATTTCTGAGTACATCTAGGGTGCCATACACTCTGCTAACCCAACAAAGAAAACCTCGGCAATCAGAGAAAATGTGAGATATACCTCACTCTCGCAAGTCCCAACTGATGTGAATGAGCAACTGGTGAAATCCCAACTAGCTCTGTGCAACCTCTGCGCAGCTACTGCACAAGCCTACGTAGCCTAGGTTGAGGGACTACGTCACCCTAGCTCTGCGTGGATCTACTTCTCTCGAATTTCGGTTTCAGCCCTGCTGGCTCAAAAACCCTTGCTTCCGACAAAATTTCGGACTTCTGCTTGGAGATGTCGCCCTGCCTCTGCGTGGGCCTGCGTCACCCTCCTGAGGGACTGCGTCGCACCCTCATATAGTTGTGCTGCCTCCACTGCGTCTCTGTTTCCCTTGCTCTGCACTGTACTCTTGACCCTCCTAGCCAATCACTGCATCTGCCCCTCACTGAACTCTGAGTCACTCAGAACTTATGTTCGTCTGAGCACTGCTCTGTCAGAAGAATTCGATCTCTCAGACTTTGTGTGTGTCTCCAACTGACCCCAAGCCTTTCATTTATACTTTTCTCGTTGACACATCAACAGTCGTGATTTAATCTCTTATCGATAGCTTAGATTAAAAGACTGCTTGATCTGCGTCACTTAGAACATTTCATCACATGTGTTTAATTAATTCACTTTAATTTTTCTAATTCCCTAAGTTAGACTTAGGGTCCTCATTAAAAACATAAATTATTTTAATATCTCACACACTAGATGAAATTTCTACAAACGCTTTTTGGGTTTTGGCGGTCTTGTGTGTCTTAGCCCCTCCACAAAATTTCAAGGCTAGAGGACACCCGATGCTACCTCAAAATCTTAACAATCCCTCTTAGCACGGAGTGTGCTCTAGCAATACATCCACACCATGTATCGCAAGATCTCGACATCAATCTCTACATTGTTGATGCTAGGCCTATTGCCCTCCATCCATTGCGATGCTGGTTTCTGTTCTGTTGCACATGTCACTGCCACTGTACTGTAGCTCCCTCTTAATTTGTTGCATCATGCTGCCCATAGCACTACTACTGCTAACTGTTGCACTACAACTCAGTTGTTGAGAAGTAAGCAACTGAAGGACCCCTTCCTAATCATTGAAAAACAAGTCAGGTTGCATCTCATCACTGAAGCTTCCTTTGTTGCTGCTCTGCGTTGTCCTCCTGAAGCTATTGCGTTGCTGCAGCTCTGCACTGCGTAAGCACTGCCTCTCTGTGTTGTTGAGTCCCATCAGCCTCTGTGTTGCTACCTCTATGTTGTTACTGCCTTTGCACTGCGCTACTCCCTCTACAGCATCTCAGTACTGACCTCTGCTTCACTGTGATCTTCTGCACCCACTGCTCCACTTGTCCCGCTACCGTCTTAAGGCTCCCGTGGCTCATATGTGGTCCAAGAGTTGGGCTACTCAAGGATCTTGCCTTCTTCCATCTGTAGTTGCTCTACACATCCATGTCGCACCACTTACGTGGCTCATGAGCACTCATGGCTACGTCATCATCACTCCTATCGTCCTTCGCTGATGTTGCCTTGGATTCAGAAGATCCTTTGTCCTTCTTCTTAGGACAAGTGCTGGCGAAGTGTCCAAGTTTGCCACAATTAAAGCACCAGACCTTAGATAGGTCCCTCTTCTTCTTCCCTTGTTGTCTGTGTTCCTTTAACGCAAGGGTTGCATCCTCCTCTTCTTCTTTATTTACCTTGAATGTTCCGTTGCTACTGCTTTGCCTCTTTGTAAATCTCCTGATTTCCTCCTGACGAAGGATTCCCCACATGTCTGCCCAGGATGGTAACGTTGCCCTGCCCAAGATGCTTTGGACAAACATTTCCCATTCCTCGATGACAGCATTCAGGGTAGTCCTCACCAAGAGTCCTTCATCCAGAGTCGCACCCATGGCAATCAGTTGATCCCGAATTGATTGAAGTCTGAAGAGGAAGGGATATATCTCCTCACCCTTTTGCATCTGGAACAACCGCATCTGATTCTCCAGAAGCATCTTCCTTTGGATAGAGCCTCCCTGATACATTGTCTCCAAAGCAGTCCACATCTCATTTGTCATGTTCCTCCCAGTAATATGTGGCACGACGTGATCTTTGACTCCGTCCATGATCAAGCGCTTAGCCCGCGCTTAATTCTCCTTGAATTTCTTCAGAGGATCTGGATCGGCAGGGCACAGCTAGGAAATTCTCACCATGGTCCTTTATGTCGTACTCATCCAGGACTTTCAAGATCCTAGCCCTCCAGATAGCGAAGTTGGACATGTGAAATTTTCAAGTCTAAAAATTATTACTGCAATGATTGGTTTATTTCTCCTACTTATGACATAAGTTATTTACAGATGCTTTAGACAATTCTAAAATAAACACATTTGCAGTACTTCACTCTAATCAAAAGCATAAGAACAGAAAATTACACAAGTAGCACAATAGAAACAACCATATAAACACAGTTATTTTTGGACAATTGTCCCCGGAAAAACCCAATGTGGGAAAACCGATGCAACAAACGAGGGTTTTGTATTTATCTTCAGTAATGGAAAGTTCATTTACAAGAGTCCTGATGAGAAAAGTAAAATTAGCATACACCTGGCTGAATTTCCTGGAACCTTCACAAGAATTTCAGACCCTCAGGGTGACCTCCTACACCCTCTACGTCATCCAGCGTGAGAGCTCTGCACAGTCTCTCCCTGGACTGCGTAACTTTGCGTGGAGGGGTTCTTGTTGCCGATCATCTCACCCTTCCCTTCATCCTCCAGACTTCTGCTTCTCCGTTAATTGAATCCTTCCTCCTTCTGCTTCTGCAAACCCGCCTCGACAAACTCACGCACTGAAATCAAATTCTCTTGCTTCAGAATCGATTTCCTTCGCGTACTGAGAATGTCCCCGACTTGATTTCCAAATAACCCTCAAGCCCCTTCTTATAGTCTTCTCATTGATGAATCAACGATCAAGATTATATCGTCAATCAATGGCTCCAATTAAAAGATGACTTGATCTGCGTTTTCTAGAAGATTCACACTCTACTTTATTAATACCCTTTAATTATTTAATTTCCCTAAGTTTAGACTTAGGGTCTGCATTAAAATAATTAATTAATTTAATGAAGCCATATCCGAGTGCAATTTCCACAAACGATTTCTAGGTTCTCTGGATAACTGTTGTCCAAGCCTTTCCACCAAATATGAGACTTGGAACACTTCCCGATGCTATAAAATCAACTCTCCCTCTTAGCGAGGAAAGTGTTCAAGCAAGATACCACTGCACTACTCTAACTATATAACATTTGTTGCTTTGATGTTGTCTTGGCTACTGCCCCTCATCTCTGTACTGCTTCCTGTGACACTATCTCTGCCACTACCTCATCCGTACGGCAACTTCCTCTGTTTCTGTAGACCACCCTTCCCTCTAATGGAAAGGGTTCTGGACCATCCCCATCTTCTCTCTGAAGTAAATGAACTTAATCTTACTCAGAGCCTTGGTGAGGATATTTTCCACCTGTTCCCCTGTAGGAGTGTATCGCAACTATACTGCTCCCTTTTGCACATAGTCCTTGATGAAGTGGCACTGAATGACAATGTGTTTAGCCCGATCATGAAACACAGGATTTTCATAGAGCTTAATGCAACTCTAATTATCACACATAATCTTGGTTGGTTCCATCCGCTTCTTGAGTAGGTTCAAGAGTAACTTCTGAAGCCATATGGCCTCGCACGAAGTTGTGCTTGCTGCCATGTACTCTGCCTCAGCTGAACTTAGTGCTACGAACTTATGTTTCCTACTGCACCAGGAGGTCATTTCTGATCCGAGACTGAAACAGTACCCACTGGAACTTTTCCGATCCACTGTGCTTCCAGCCCAATCTGCATTTGTAAACCCACTCAACTGGGTCTCATTGCCCTTGGTGTACTTCAACCCATACTCAACTGTCCCCTTTAGATATCTGAGAACATGTTTGGTTGTTGCCCAGTAAGCCCTCCTTGGTTCCACCATGAACTGACTGAGGGTACACTGCATAACAGATGTCTGGTCTAGTATTGACGAAATACATCAATGATCCGATGAGCTATCCATACAAGGTGGGATCAGCCTCATCAACTTTCGTTGTGTCTATCTTCTTCCAATTAGTAATCATTCGTGTGGCCATGGGTCTACAGTCTTCCATCTGAAATCTCTTCAAGATTTCTGTCGTGTATCTTCCTTGCCCCAGGAAGATTTCCCCCTTCTGCTGCTAGACTTCTAATCCAAGAAAATAGTGCATCTGCCCCAGGTCCTTAATGTCGAATTTTGTAGCCAGATTCTCTTTGCAATCCTTGATGAACTTGGATGATCCAGTGAGGAACAGATCATCCACATATAGTACCAGAATTAACGGCTCATCCCCTACTCTTAAGTAGTAGAGGTTAGGGTCTGCATCACTCTTGACGAACCCCATCTTCTGCAAGTAGCTATCAATTCGCCCACACCATGTCCTGGGGGCTTGTTTTAAACCATATAAGGCTTTCTTAAGCCTGCAAACATGAGACTTCTGCTCATGTGTCTCGAAGCCCTCTCGTTGTTCTGTGTACACTTCCTCCTCTATCACCCCGTTCAAGAACGTTGTCTTGACATCCATCTAGTGAATCTCCCATCCCATCTGCACTGCTAGAGAGATGATGGATCTGATAGAAGTGTAGCGAGCTACAGAGGAGAAGGTTTCCTCATAATCAATGCCTTCCTTTTGTGTGTACCCCTTAGCTACAAATATGGCCTTGAACTTCTCTTTGCTGCCATCTGCAGCATACTTGATCTTGTAGATCCACCTAGATCCTACAACTGATCTGTCCTGTGGTCTAGGGACTACTTCCCAGACATTCTTTGTCATGATGGAGCTATACTCCTCGACCATGGCATCCACCCACACTTGATGCTACGCTGCTTCCCGAAAGCTGGAAGGTTCTCCAACTTGAGCTACCAATGCCTGGTACCTGTCTGGTTGCTTCCGTGTCATCTTCCCATCTCTAGGGGCTCCAACAAATTCTTCTGCATCCTTTAGAATTTGTTGAAGTTTTCTATTCGGTCTCCCATCGGTGGTGGGTGGTCTCACCTACTCTCCTTCATGTTCTTCTTCGGAGGAACTCTCCTTAGAGTCCTTGTGCCTTGGAGAGGCACTTGACCCATCCTCTGTAGGTCGTTGAGGTTGTACTAGTGGATCCTTCTCAATCTACATATTTGTAACCATTTCTCGGGATTTCCTGAAGGCTCTTGTTAAAATTTGGGTACCAGAGGACAAGTGGTTCCCTAAGGCTTTGATCTTTGGCCTAGGGAAAAAGTCCAAATGTATTTGTACTTTTCTCCTAAAGTGACTTTATAAGTGGTAAAGTCAAATCTAATTTAAAAGTGACTTTATAAGTGATAAAGTTACAAGTCTAATTTTAAAGTGACTTCATTAAAGTCAATGTAAAATTAGAAAGTGAAAAAGTGACTATGGAAATAAAAGGCTAAGTGGGTCTTTATTTAAGTCGGGTGAATTAAAAATTAGAAAGTGAGAATTAAATGCACACTTATGCTCGACCCTTGATCTAAAGCTGTCTTAGCCATTGGATTTAAGGATTTCCCAAAAGTCACTTAGGGTTAGGTTAAAGGAAAAAAGAAAATAAAAGGTCATTCTTCTTTTCATAAGCAGATTGAGAGAAGGAGACAGAGAGAGCAAGGAGAATTTATGAGCAGTGAGGAAGAAGAGAGTAGAATCTTGGCACACATACCGAGGAAGCACTCAGCAAATCCGTATAGCAGGTTTACACGCAGTTCAAGGCAGATTCTGGGCACGTTTTTCAAGGCAAAACCGTACAGCAGTTCCGGCACTGATTTTGAGGTACATTTATTGTTGTTTTTTGTGGTATGGATTTCGAAGCAGTCCATACAACATACTTCTATTCCTGTGCACAAAAATCGAGAGTTCCTTACAGCATTTATTGTTGTTCCTATGCACGCAAATCGAGGAGGCCATACAACAGCATTTATTGTTGCTTACACGCATTTCAAGGAGGTCGTACAACAGCATTTATTGTTCTATTTTCTAGGCACGAAAATCAAGGAGTCCCTACAACATTTGAGGTTGTTTTTGTTTTGACTGTTGGTACATTTTCTGAGACGGAGGATAAGCACAGAAAACGAAATAAGTTGTATTTTTGTGGTTGTTGGAAATTTCTGTGTATTTTTGTTTCACTGTAAAAGCATTTTATCAAAAATAAATAAGAGCTCTCAAACTGGTTTTCCCCAAGAGTTGTAGGGGGTTTTTCCAAGGTCACATTGACCAAAAATCAGCGTGTTATTTTTCTGTGTGTGGTTGTTATAATTTCCTGTGTTTTATTTCTGCATTTCCAACACTATGAAATTCCTAAATTTGTGTTTTCAGAAAATAATTTCATTTCCAGAATTTTGAATGTATGATTATGGGTATGGGGAGTGATAAGGTGAAACTGAAAACCGGAGTGGTGTCTAAAATTTCTACATGGTATCAGAACTTGGGTCGCTGAAAAGTGCAGTTTGAAATAGCAAGTGAAAAAATACAGCAAGCTTACTTTTCACACAGAAAACTGAACTCTTACCACAGATTTCAAATTTTCAGTTTGTTGGGACAGCAAGCACATCTTTGGGCTTGAGAGTTGAGGATAGGTTGAATGGGCAGAGCAACTATAGTGCATGGAGGGAGAGAATCCAGAGCATATTTGAGGAGGCAGAAGTCTGGGGCATAATGGTTAACACCACACAGCACCCAGTAGCAATGCCTGTTGACCCTGTTCAGTAGGCAGATTTTAATAAGAACAATGCTAACGGAAAAAGACTGATTCTGGATGGTGTTAAATACCATGTATTCCTCATGTGAGAGAAAAGACATATGCACATGAGATGTAGACAGCTTTGACCAATCTTTACCAAAGCACCAATGAAAACAAAAAAATGGTCCTAAGGGAGAAGCAGAAGGCCATTAAAATGGCTAAGACTGATAGTGCTACAGCATACCTCACAAAGATCACTTTTGTGAGAGATGAGTTGGCAGTTGTTGGAGAAACCATTCCACCCACTGAGTTGGTGCAGATTACATTGAATGGTCTTCCCAAGACTTGGGAGAGTTTTGTGGATGGAATTGTTGCACGGGAGAGCCTTCCCAGCTGGGAGAGGTTGTAGGATGATTGCATTCAGAATCAGATCAGAAAGAACCATCTTGGGGCAGCCAAATAGGTGGAGGAGGATGACAATGTAGCATTGTTAGCAAGAGACAAGAAGGGCAAAGGAAGGAAGCAAGCTTCCACAAGTGGTGGTGGGGGCAAAGGCAAAGGTAAAGGTAAGCAGGTGAAGAAGGAGAAGGACTATTCCAAAGTCAAATGTTGGAATTGTCAGAAGTTGGGACACTATGCAGTTGTGTGTCTGAAGAAGAAGAAAAAGGAAAGGACAAGACCATGGCAACATCTACAGAGATTGAGGACTTCTCGGAGAGCTTTGACCGAGAGTTTGGGTTCATTGCTTTTGAGTCCACTAGTGCAGAATCACATGCCACACAAGTTGAGAGGGAGTGTGCACTTCCCTCCACTAGCAGAGCATCTTCAGGTATTTGGTATGTTGACAGTGGGGCTTCTCGTCATATGACAGGAGTCTGGGAGTACCTTTCAGAGCTTTCAGAGAGTGGCACTGATATAGAGGAAGTACTCGAGATGATAGCATTGTTAAAGAAATTGATGTAGGGACATTGACATTTGATAGGGAACCCAAACCTCCCTTGAAAGTGGCGGATGTTCTATATGTGCTAGGGATGAAGAAGAACCTTTTATCCGTTTCAGCATTGGAGGACAGAGGGTATGACGTGTTGTTCAGGAGAGGGCAGGTGCTTATATATCCTAGGGGCACTCCAGCTGATTCAGCTAGAGTGATTGGTGTGCGCAATGCCAAGGTGTACAAGTTTTCATTCCAGCCCCTGATGGCATTGAGCAGCAGTACCAGCAGCAGATCTAGCAGTTCAGAGTCGTGCGAGGTTTGGCACCGCAAGATGGTGCACATGTATCATGCGGCCTTGAGGACATTGCGGGAGATCACCACAGATGTGCCAGATTTCAGTTATGATCACCTTGATATATGTAGAGGATGTGTTATGGGGAAGTTTGCTAAATCCCCTTTTCCCAACAGTGACAACAGATCGACAGGGATTCTTGATTTGATTCATGCCGATGTGAGCGGTCGGATGTCTCATGTATCCTTGAGTGGATATGAGTATTATGTTTTATTCATTGATGATCACTCCAGGAAGACCTGGATTTATTTCTTAAAGACCAAGAGTGAGGTCTTCAAGCGGTTTCAGGAGTTTAGAGCTCTTGCGGAGACTCAGACAGGTCGGAAGATCAAAGCCCTCAGGCCGGACAATGGAGGGGAGTATACCCTTGGTGAGTTTGTTGATTATTGTGCGGAGGCAGGCATCAGGAGGGAGTTCACAGTTCCTTACAACCCCCAGCAGAACGGGGTTGCGGAGAGGAAGAACAGATCCATCGTTGGGGTTGCCAAAGCCTTGCTTCATGATCAGAGGTTATCTTTGTTTTTGTGGGCAGAGGCCTGCAACACTGTTGTGTACTTGCAAAACACGAGTCCACATCGTGCCCTAGGCAATGTGACTCCAGAGGAGGCTTTTTCTGGAAAGAAGCCTAATGTTGGTCACTTTTGTATCTTTGGGTGCATTACATACTCCTATGTTCCCAAAATTAGAAAGTGAGAATTAAATGCACACTTATTCTCAACCCTTAATCTAAAGTCACTTAGGGTTAGATTAAAGGAGAAAATGAGAGAAAAGGTCATTCTTCTTTTCATGAGCACATTAAGAGAAGGAGCAAGAGAGAGCAAGGAGAATTTATGAGTAGTGAGGAAGAAGAGAGCAAAACCTTGCCACACATACCAAGGCAACACTAAGCAAATCCATACAGCAGGTTTACACGTAGTTTAAGGCAGATTCTAGGCACGTTTTTCAAGGCAAAACCATACAGCACCTTTGGCACGCATTCCTAGCTAGCCGTACAGCAATTCTAGCACAGATTTCAATGTACATTCATTGTTGTTTTTGTGGCACAGATTTCGAGGAAGTACGTACAGTGCACTATTGTTCCTGTGCACAGAAATCGAGGCAGTTTCGTATAGCATTTATTGTTGTTCTTGTGCACGCAAATCAAGGAGGTCGTAAAGCAACATTTATTAATGTGTTTTCTGGGCACAAAAATCAAGGAGTCCGTACAACATTTAAGGTTGTTTAGTTTTGATTGTTGGCACATTTTCTGAAGCGGAGGTTAAGCACGGAAAATGAGATAAGTTGTATTTTTGTGGTTGTTGGAAATTTCTGTGTATTTCTGTTTCACTGTAAAATCATTTTATAAGAAATAAAGAAGAGCTCTCAAATTGGTTTTCCCCAAGAGTTGTAGGGGGTTTTTCCAAGGTCATATTGACCAAAAATCAGCGTGTTATTTTTCTGTGTGGCTATTATAATTTCATGTGTTTTATTTCTGCATTTCTAGCACTGTGAAATTCCTAAATTTGTGTTTTCAGAAAATAATTTCATTTCCATAATTTTGAATGTATGATTATGGGAATGGGCATTTAACTATATGGCAGTGATAAGGTGAAACTGAAAACCGAAGTGGGGTCTAAAATTTCTACAGCTCTCTCCTCCATGAATTTCACATCCCTCCTTACCACAATTTTCCAGCTCTCTGGAATATAGATGCGATATGCTTTTGCATTTTCACTATAGCCCACAAGAAAACCATTTTCTGTAGTCTTATCCAACTTCTTCCTCTTTTCATCTGGAACGTGGCAATACACCATGTTGCCAAATATCCTAATGTGGCTCACCTCTGGCTTGTTTCCTGTGAACACACTCTCGGGAGCCACCTTCCCCAATGCTATATGGGGAACTCTGTTCTGCACATATACCGTTGTATTGCAGGCCTCTACCCATAAGAATTTGGGCATATCTTGGTCGTACAACATTGACCTTGCAGCTTCTATTATGGTCCGGTTCTTCCTTTTTGCAACTCCATTTTTCTCTGGATTGTATGGAGTTGTCCATTCTCTCTTGATGCCTTCCCTAGCACAAAAATTGGTGAAGTCCTTATCGATATATTCTCCACCGTTATTTGATCGCAGCTTTTTGATCTTCTTTCCTGTTGATTTTTCTACCAAGGCTTTGAATTCTTTGAACCGATCAAAGACTTCATCTTTGGTTTTCAAAAAATAGATCCAAATCTTCCTGGAATGATCATCAATGAAGGTAGCAAAATACTTTGCACCACTAAGAGCGATTGTGGACATTGGACCGCAACTATCCGTGTATTAACTCCAATACACCCTTGGCCCTGCTGCTGCTTCTTGGAAATGCTGCCTTAGCATACTTCCCTAGTACACACCGCCTACAGACTTCATCTTTCCTCGTGTTGAGTTCAGGAGCCCATATGACACTATTCTTGAGAATCCTCAAGGCTCCATGATGTAGATGCCCCATCCTTCTGTGCCATAATTCATTCAAATCTCTGTCGTCCATACTGCCAATCAGGGCTACCGGGGATTCAAGCTAGATTTTATATAGCTTGTGACTCCTTACCCCAATTTGTGCCTTTTTGCTCCAGTTAAGGTGTTTGACATACACCTTATCTCTAATAAAATATATGTCATAGCCCTTGTTTTGAAGCTGTGACACTAAGAGTAAATTCATCTCTAACCCTGGTACATGCATAACATTCGTGGCCCGAATCTTGTTGCCATCTTCTCTCTGAAATGTTATGGTACCCTCTTCCAATGGGGGTACATTTTGCCTTGTTTCCCATAGTTATCTGAAAATTCATCTGTTCTTCTCGGTAGCTCGAAAAACATTCTCGAACCCCCGTCATGTGAGCAGATGCTCCACTGTCAATATACCAAACATTTGGAGGAGTTGTGTTCGACATACAAGCAAGATCCTCCTCTAGTGTGGATGCTAGCACTTTCATGTCGTGTTCCCTCTGTATTTTTGCATGCTCTGGAGGACTACGTGAGTCCCTCTAACTGAGTGAACCGTTCCGGATGACGGATCTCTGGTCCATGGCAAATCCTCCCTTTCTGTCTTTAGCCTTTTTCTCTGATACCATGTGAAATTTTCAAGTCTGAAAATTATCACTGCAATAATTGGTTTATTTCTCCTACTTATGAGATAAGTTATTTACAGATGCTTCAGTAAATTCTGAAATAAACACATTTGCAATACTTCACTCTAATCAAAAGCATAAGAACAAAAAATTACACAAATAGCACAATAGAAACAACCATATGAACACAGTTATTTTTGGACAATTGTCCCCAGAAAAACCCAATGTGGGAAAACCGGTGCAACAGATGAGGGTTTTGTATTTATCTTCAGTAATGGAAAGTTCATTTACAAGAGTCCTAATGAGCAAAGTAAAATTAGCATACATCTGGGTAAATTTTCTGGAACCTTCAGAAGAATTTTCGAACCCTCGGGGTGACCTCCTACACCCTCTGCATCATCCAGTGTGAGAGCTCTGCGCAATCTCTCCCTAGACTGCGTAACTCTACGTGGAGGGGTTCTTTTTGTCGATCATCTCACCCTTCCCTTCATCCTCCAGACTTCTACTTCTTCATTAACTGAATCCTCCCTCCTCCGTCTGCTTCTGCAAACCCGCCTCTACAAACTCACCCACTGAAATCAAATTCTCTTGCTTCAGAATCGATTTACTTCGGGTACTGAGAATGTCCCCGACTTGATTTCCAAATGACCCTCAAGCCCCTTCTTATAGTCTTCTCGTTGATGAATCAACGGCCAAGATTATATCGTTAATCAATGGCTCAGATTAAAAGATGACCTGATCTTCGTTTTCTAGAAGATTCACACTTTGCTTTATTAATACCCTTTAATTATTTAATTTCCCTAACTTTAGACTTAGGATCTGCATTAAAATAATTACTTATTTTAATAAAGCCATATCCAAGCGGAATTTCCACAAACGATTTATGGGTTCTCTGGATAACTGTTGTCCAAGACTCTCCACCAAATATGAGACTTGGAACACTTCCCGGTGCTATAAAATCAACAGGACATGCCATCCAACCTGTCCTAATCTCTAAGTCCATGAGAAGCCATCTTTGCTCAAATCTGTCAGAATAGATACTCCTCTCCCTCTTTCTACTGCAACACTCATCAAAAATATTGGATTTGGGTTTCTTGGCGAATAGAAAACCTCTATAGTAGTTGCTCCCTCCAATAACTGATTTCCCTCCCAGAAATCTTCATCCAAAAACAATTGAACAGTGCTCTACAATCACCCTCATAATTGAATCTTAGATTTGTTTGGCGCAGATCTGCCAAGCAATTGTCCTCCTCCCGCTTTTTGTCAACTTAGCTAGGCACGATTCTACACCGGCAGAATCTCCACCACACCAGCAACTGCTAAAGATCTGAAGGCCTCCTTCCGGACCACGGTGATATTGCACAGCAACTCAAGACTGGACTGCGTCCATCTAGCTGGTCATTGCATGAGCAGACTGGCTCAGCGCAGCCTCTACGCAACGCAAGCTGCTCCTGCGTCCCTCTAGAAGGCATCGCGTTGTCTCTGCGTCACTCAGCTGGGACTGCGTCAACTCCTGTGTAGCCTCCGCTGGGATTGCGTCCTCCTGATGCTGCGCTGCCCTCTTCGGATCTCTGCCGCTTCAGCTGCTCTCTGCAGCAAGGATTTCTTCAGGCGATTTTGCTGGAGATTCACTTGATCTGCAATGCTCTGATACCATGTGAAAATTTCTTCACTAAGAAACCCTACTGTTAATTCTCGATTTACTTCTCTTGATGAAACATACAACTTACTAATCTGAATATTCAGAATTAACAGTGAAGTAAATACAATTAACAGCCTACACATACAGATCATTTACTGAATAGCACACTCATATGACAAAGTGACACATATTTTTCAAACAAATGTCCCCGAAAAAACCCAATGCGGGGAACCAGTGCAGCAGATATGAGGGTTTATTATCATTAAGCAGCAGTTCCTGAGTACATCTAGGGTGCCATAAACTTGGCTAACCCAACAAAGAAAACATAGCAATCAGAGAAAATGTGAGATATACCTCACTCTCGCAAGTCCCGGCTGATCCAGATGAGCAACTCGTGAAACCTCAGCTAACTCTACGCAGCTACTGCGTAAGCCTACGTAGCGTAGGTTGAGGGACTGTGTCACCCTATCTGCATGGATCTGCTTCTCCCAGATCTCTGTTTTAGCCCTGCTGGCTTAGAAACCCTTGCTTCTGGCAAAATTTCGGACTTCTTCTTGGAGATGTTGCACTACCTCTGCGTGGGCCTGCGTCACCCTCCTGAGGGACTACATCACACCCTTATATAGTTGCGCTGCCTCCACTGCGTCTTTGTTTCCCTTGCTTTGCACTGCACTCTTGACCCTCCTGGCCAATCACTGCATCTACCCCTCACTACAACTCTGAGTCACTCAGATCTTATCTTCGTCCGAGCACTGCTCTATTAGAAGAATTCGATCTCTCAGACTCTATGTGTGTCTCCAACTGACCCCAAGTCTTTCCTTTATACTTTTCTCGTTGACATATCAACGGTTGTGATTTAATCTCTTATCAATGATGGAGTGTAAAAACTCTGGTAAACTTGATAAACATATATTATTAATGATGAAAGATGAGATGATTACAATGAGGGATCGCCTAGGCTTTAAATATAGCCTCAAGGTGTCCCTTGGCGAAGAGGCATGATCAAAGCCTCAAGGTGTCCCTTGGCGAAGAGGCATGATCTTTGATCATGCCCTTTCAGTTAATAAAACCTAATATAACTATATCTAACTAATAATTAATAAAATATTCATAACATTGCCCCTCTCTTAAAGATGCTTTGTCCTCAAAGCATATGTAATCGATGGACAACGTTGACGAATGTCTGGTTTTCGCGAGCGGCGAGCTCTTGCTTCCCATATTTTAAAAAGGTCGTGGAGCATATTCTCGAGTTCAATCTTTGGTTGATC
The DNA here is from genome assembly GCA_034641835.2 of Pinus albicaulis. Lineage (NCBI taxonomy): Eukaryota > Viridiplantae > Streptophyta > Pinopsida > Pinales > Pinaceae > Pinus > Pinus albicaulis. Next base: position 598,527,713 of record CM076584.1, read on the forward strand.
TGGATAGTGAAAATATCTGATATCGACAGGGTCGGATCCTGTCTTGACTTCTGGAGACTCTTCATGGCTCCCTTTTGAAGATAACATTTCTAACTGTTGACATTGCACTGTAGATGTTGGCGCTCCTATTTGAGTCATCTTCGTCATCAGAGAGGAAGATACGACTTGATTTCCTGGGGCTTGGAATCCATACAACTTGTATTTCTGCCCTTTCCACTTAAAACTTATAAACTGCTTCTGATGGTTGGCAGAATAAGTACCTAGAGTTCGTAGCCATTGAATTCCTAAGACCACATCTACTCCTCGTAATGGAACGGTGTAGAACGGCGATTCTAAATGAAAGTCTTTAATCTGCAATTTGACTTTATGGCATTTTCCTACTTGTTCAATCTTCTTACCATCAGCCACCATTACCTTCATATTAGGCATGGGAAAATTAAAGAGGTTGAGTCTTTTGGCCATGGATGGATCTAGAAAATTGTGCGTGCTGCCTGTGTCTATTAGAACCATTACATTGTTTTTCTTAATATGTCCTCTTAACCTTAGGGTTTGAGGTTGTAATATGCCTGTCATAGCTGATAAGGACACTTGCGGAATAGTTTCGCCCTCCACTTCTGGAGAGAACTCTAAATTGTCTTCTAATCCTTCTATACACGAATCAGTACTGTTAGTGTCGTTAGTTGCTTCACAATTGTATAGATTCTTCGCTTTTTCATTAGCACATCTGTGCTTAGGGTCCCAGTGTTCCCCGCAACGTTTGCACTTGCCCTCTCGCATTCTTTGTTTTTCCAAATTAGATTTTTCTTCTTCACGAAGATGAACAGGGGCATATTTTGTGTCATCTACATTTTCAGATTGAGGAAACCGTCGTCTCGAATATACTTTTTCTGGTTTTGATAATCTTTCAAATTTCTTTTCAGCAGCTTTTGCTTTTTGCCTTGCTACTTCTACGGATGTAATTTCATGTAGTTCGAGCTCTTCTTGTATGTGGATTTTAAGTCCTGAGATGTAAGACTGGATTAGACGAGATTCCGACAATCCGGGTACTCGTGTTGCCAAAGTCTCCCATTCTCGCATGTACTCATCCACATCTCCTTTTTGGCGTAATTTGATAAACGTTGAAAAGAACTTTTCTTCTTTTATGCCTTGAAACCTTTTGAAGAACGCATCCTTAAATTTCCTCCAACTGATAGAGAGCGTCGTCTTTTCCCACCACATATACCAATTATATGCTTCTCCTTCCGTTTTCATGGAAGCATGTTTAATTTTTTCATCATCATTAGTAATGTCATAAATTTCAAAATATTCTTCTGCCTTATTAAGCCATGCAACGCTATTTTTTTCATTACCATCAAATTTGGGTATATCGATCTTGGCTTTGCGCTGATATGCTAATGGTGGAACAAGAAGGGGATATTGATTAGCGAATGCATTCCAAAGCTGCTTGTTTTGAAAATTTGCATTACTATCTTCTTGAAGATGTGGGGAATCGGTTTTTTCCTGATACTCTTCCGAGTTCCCTGAATCTGCGGAATTGTTTTGTTGATTTGGTTCCCTGTTAGGAGATGTTGGGGATTGTGTCTGACTCAACTTATCTATTTTATCATTTAGCTTGTTGAAGAGTTCTGTCATATTGTTCATTGCTTCGTTCTGCTTGTTCATTGCTTCTGTGGTCTCGTGATGATTTAGCCACATTTGTCTTTCTATGCGATTTGTCGTATCATGAATCTTTTTGATGTCGTTGGAATGCCCTGCAACTGTACCTTCCAGATCGACTAATCGCCTTCCAAATTCTTCGGAGTTATTATTAATTTGTTTCTCAAGATCTCCCAATTTCTTCTGGAATTCCGCCATCGACATTGACGAAGACATCGAGCATGTATGAGGTGGGGAATATCTTTCTGCCAGTTTCTCCTCTTTTTTTTCTTTTTTTTTTCTTTAAAATTAATTAATTAATATTTAATTAATTAATTTTTTTTTTAATTAATTAATTAATTAATTAATAATAATTTTTTTTAAATTATATAATTATTATATATATATAATTTTTAATTAAAAATTATATAATATATATATAATTTAATTATATAATTATTATATATATATATATAATTATTATATGAAAATTATAATATATATAAATAAATTATATAATTATAATATATATATATATATATATATAATTATCAATTTGAATTATATATTATATATTTTATATAATAAAAAAAATCGTATTTTTTTTTAAACGATGCCCGTAAACGATGCCTTGTTTCATATAACTTACAAATCGATGTATATTTGCTGCCGTTTATTTGCTGATGTATATTTGATGCCCGTAAACGATGCCACACGTGTTTATTTGCTGCCGTTTAAAACTGTGATGTATAATTTACGGGCGGAGTGCAAAAAAACGTGTTTTATTTGCTGTCGTTTTAAAACTGTTATGTATATTTACGGGCGGAGTGCAGAAAACGGCGGACGGCAGGCGGAAGTAATGGCTGCGGAAAAAAAATGACGTGCGGTAAATTTCACGTTTCACACAGGTCTATCCACAATATTTCCACGTCCGAGTCTTTCACCGAGTCACCACAGGTCGTTGGGCTTTTCACTGGTTTCGATTTGGAAAAAAAACGCTGCTCCAGAATTTCAAACTGTCGCTTTGATCCGATCTTCTTTGACTATTTTTCTTGCTCTGTCTTCAATGTCTTGAACACGCCCACTGAAAGAATTATATTCTGATTTTTCCAGATATGACTTATTTCTTATGTTACTGAATTTCTGGTTGTTGTTTCCAAACTGCTGGCGTTTTCAATGAGGCAATGAAATGGTGAGCGGAAGCTGTGAGTGTACGTGAGTGGAGAAAGATGCAAAATTTCTTCAGCAATTCTGCACTTAGTTAAAAAAAATTCTGAAATTCCTTCAAAATTCTTTAATATGATTGATGATGAACCTCAGAACTTAAAATTAGATTTGTGTCACTGCTGTCGTCTTCAATTGCAGAATTAAATTTCTGAAATGGCTGCTGAACAGTTCGGAAAGTAACTCTGCACTTGATAAAAAAAATCTGCAATCTGAAATTGCAGTTCTGGAATTCTATAATTCCTGGGTGATCACACAGATCCCGAAGAGCGATGGCTCCGATACCAATGGAGTGTAAAAACTCTGGTAAACTTGATAAACATATATTATTAATGATGAAAGATGAGATGATTACAATGAGGGATCGCTTAGGATTTAAATATAGCCTCAAGGTGTCCCTTGGCGAAGAGGCATGATCTTTGATCATGCCCTTTCAGTTAATAAAACCTAATATAACTATATCTAACTAATAATTAATAAAATATTCATAACATCTGCATGGGCCTACATCAACCTCCTGAGGGACTACATCACACCCTTATATAGTTGCGCTGCCTCCACTGCGTCTTTGTTTCCCTTGCTTTGCACTGCACTCTTGACCCTCCTGGCCAATCACTGCATCTACCCCTCACTACAACTCTGAGTCACTCAGATCTTATCTTCGTCCGAGCACTGCTCTATTAGAAGAATTCGATCTCTCAGACTCTATGTGTGTCTCCAACTGACCCCAAGTCTTTCCTTTATACTTTTCTCGTTGACATATCAACGGTTGTGATTTAATCTCTTATCAATGACTTAGATTAAAAGATTGCTTGATCCACGTCACTTAGAACATTTCATCACATGTGTTTAATTAATTCACTTTAATTTTTCTAATTCCCTAAGTTAGACTTAGGGTCCTCATTAAAAAAACAATTATTTTAATATCTCACACACCTAATGAAACTTTCCAAACGCTTTCTGGGTTTTGGAGGTCTTGTGTGTCTTAGCCCCTCTATAAAATTCCAGGGCTAGAGCACACCCGATGCTACCTCAAAATCTCAACATCCCGGGCAGAGAAAACTTGTCGGACTGTGAGCAAATGTGGGCAGCTCTTCAGCAAGAAGAGATGCGGAGAGACTTACTCAAGTGTCAACTTGATGGCGGCAGCAGCAGTGGTTCGAAGATCAAGGAGGAAGAAAATGTTGCCCTTGCATCAAAGGGGCAACAAGAGCAACGCAGGAGGAAGAAGGATCTGCCAAAGATCAAATGTTTTCCGGTGTGGCAAGATGGGGCATTACGCCACACAGTGTCCACTCAAGAAGAAGGGCAAGGATGAGAAACAAGATCCTCAGCGAGAGCAGTAAATATAGAGGAGGAGTTTGCGATGATTCCTCATATACCTCCAGGAGGGAGGTGGGCTGATTTTGAGTTGTAGACCTAGAGATCTACAAGATGGACAGGATCCTTGAGGAGTCCACCTCTCGGATCATCACCTTGCTACGGGAGCCCAAAATAACAGTAGCAGGATGGATTAGTGTCAGTTGGTGCAGAGGAGTGTTGAAGTGGTTAGCAATGCCAGAGTCTGAGCAGCGTTGCAGCAGCGCAAAGGGGCGCAGTGCAGAGCAGCAGCAGCGCAGCAGCTTCAAAGAGGCAACACAGAGGCTAGCAGCAGTCAAATCTTCATCACTGAGATGCAGTATACTTGTCCAATTTTGGATGTATTTTTTTCAGTCAGAAAGCAATTGTGTTGCAACACAGTAGTAGTTGGCAGTGGCAGAGTCAGCGGCAGCACGGATACGGACTTTAGAGGGAGTTGCAGTACGGATGCAGTGGTTACCGTGGTTGTGTCAGTAGCACAAATGCAGCATTTGCGTAGAGTTGGTGGGCAGCATCAACAGCGCAAAGGAAGATGCTTCATAGTCATAACAGTATGCAGCAGGGCGTATTTTTAGAGCACATTTTTCGCTAAGAGGGAGTGTTGATTTGGGGTAGCATCGGATGTGCTATAAATCTCAAATTTTGTGGAGAGGCTTAGACACATGTATTCTAAATAACCCAGAAATAATTTCGTCAAATTCCACTCAGATTGTATTATATAGAAATAATTAATTATTTTTAAAGGGACCCTAAGTCAAAACTTAGGAAAATAAAATAATTAAAGTGTATTAATAGAATATGAGTGAGAATGACCTAGAATAAACGGATCAAGTCAAAAGTTAATTTTAGTCATTGATTAGAGATCTAATCTGGGTTGTTGAATCCTCAAAAAGAAGATTATAAGAATGACTTGAAGGGTCATTTGGAAAATACATCCGTGGAGACACAGACGATCTAGAGGTCAAATATTTCTGACGAAGCAAGTGCTCGAACGAAAATCAGATCTAAGTGATCCTTGATTGCAGTGAGGGGCAGTATTTCTAGTTGGAAGGTTTCCTGAGCTGGAGAGTACATAGCAGCAGAGATAGAGAGAGCCACAGCTTCAGCGCAGAGCCAGTGTCAGACCCCGGAGAGATTTTTCGGAGGTTCAGTTTCTAGCCAACAATGAGACCAACGCAGAGCCAGAAGGGCAGTCGAGTTGTGACGCAGTCACTACGCAAAGTGACGCAGTCACTGCGCAGAGGCAACGCAAGGCAGTCCATCCTTGGGGCAGATCAGTGCCAGTTTGCCGTGGACGAGTGAAGTTTGTCTCACGAGATCTTTCTATCAATTTTGTTGTATGATTTAGCAGTCTCGTCAATCATAGCTTTGTACTCATAATTTACAGCATAATAACATAAACCCTCCGATCTGTTGCACCAGTTTTCCTGCATTGGGTTTTTCCGGGGACATTAGTCCAAAAACAATTGTGTCGCATGGTTGTGTGATCTATGTGTGTTTAGATTTATTTCCACACTTGTATTTCTTCCGCAATTTAATTGTGTAGGTTGTAGTGAATGGATTTCGATATTTGCTTGTAGAACACAGTAAATAATTTGTTAAATAAATAACAAATAGAAGACTTTCCATCAGTTGTCGCAGTAGGGTTCCGTGTAACACAAATTTTTACTCGTTCTTCATATGCCTTTGGCTTTTTATTGATTTTTCTTTCTTTACTGCTCAGGGCTCCAGGAGATGAGAGCATGATGTGTATGATGTAGCAATGATTACCCCCTTAAGGTTGGGCAGTTCATCGCCCACCAAGGGTTGGGACAATGATGGGTTCCTTAATGATGTAGGGGGCACTCATAGGGGCTTGTTACCACTCAAACTAGTAGAGTTCCTAGGAGGGGTTCCTATAGAGCAACTACTAGGTCAAGTGGCAACAATGGAGCAATAGCCTACTTTCAACTCAAATGATACTCCCTACTCTTTAGAGACTTTCACCAATGGGAGGAGTCCCAGTATTAGGGAAATCGCTAGGAGAAATATATTAATGGTGTAAAAGTTCTTATTCCAAGAGCCTATTCAGAGGAGAGACTCTAATGATAGGGATTGCTTGCTTTAGAAGCAAGATGAATGGCTCTCCAAGAAGGGTTAGAAGGATACCTAGACCTACGGTTGGGGAGTATTTCTTGGAAAGAAGTGCCCTCGACCTAAGAATCCTAGAAGAATAGGGTTTCTAAAAAGTCTTTGTGAAATTGGAATGACAAGGTTGCGGGACCACAAAGAAGCCCTAATGGACCCAAACGAGATCAAGGGTTTGGGGTGGAACTTCAAACAAATGGACTTGACCAAGTGAGGGAGAAGAAAAGGATCAAAGAGATAGGATTTAACTTGGAATTTCAATGCAATGACCCTTAATGAAGCCACTAACCAAAGGAAGCCTAGGGCGAAACTATTCTTGGGCTAGGGCTTGGGATAACTTGAGATTCCACCGTCGGACTGGCTTGAAAATTGGAGGACCACTCAAGGACACAACAGCACAGTTCTTAACCAAGTTTCATAAACTTTGGATGGCTACAATGGATTTTATGTGATGCCCTAGGAAGCCGACTAGGGTTAGGAATTAGAGAGAGAAAAAGAGGTGATAAAATTCTTCGCTTTAGTAATCACCTAGGACTATACTAGTTCCTAGCCTATTGGGAGAATGGAGTCAATATGATTCAATGTTTAGAGATGCTTATGCCCAATCAACTAGGTTACTAGGAAAATTTATACTTCTGTGATGTTGTCATTGTTAACTTATCAAGTCAAATATGAACAATCATATACCACTAGGACAATCATTCACTATACTTTGCATGAACATACGAAAAACCCTTCACAAAGATAAGATGCAACAAAACTGCATTTCATGAAGGCAGCTACTCCAGCTTCATGAGTGAAAAATTTCCATACATTACATATGTGACATAAATATGAAATAGATCATGAAAGAGACACAAGTATAGCAAAATCTTGCAATCATCAATAGAGACAAAAATCGAAGCTCCAAGATAAAAGACAAGCCTTTCCAATCATCAAAATGCATCAAGGTTCCAATTTATCCATCAATAGGGCTAGCGAAATTCTCAAGAAGGGATACAAGTCCAAATACAAGTGATGATCAAATGAAATGATCATCACATCAATATATATCCTCCCTAAGGGGTTCGATTTTCCTAATAAGGCCTAATAATACCCCAACTAATAAAATAACGTGCAAAAATAACATTCCTCGGTGACAATCCCACCAAGATAGCTCCATAATAAAAAAAATAAGCCTCCCAAGAGGGAAAAATAATAGATACAATGAGTCGAAGGGGTATAGAGGAGGCCTACTGGAGTCCAATGTGTGCCAAGATGTATGAATGAGCTTCAAACATAGTGATAAGGGGGTTTGTTGAAGAATGTAACTAGCTTCGGTCTTCATAATTGTACTTGTTAAAAGAAAATTTTATTATTAAAGAAAATGACTTATTAAAGCATGGGTTTCATGCTTGGGTCAATGTTTTCTAGGTCAAATGTTAAAATTTGGGTACCAGAGGACAAGTGGTTCCCTAAGGCTTTGATCTTTGGCCTAGAGAAAAGTGTCCAAATGTATTTAACTTTTTCTCCTAAAGTGACTTTATAAGTGGTAAAGTCAAATCTAATTTAAAAGTGACTTCATAAGTGATAAAGTTACTAAGTCTAATTTTAAAGTGACTTTAATAAAGTCAATGTGAAATTAGAAAGTGAAAAGTGACTTTGGAAATAAGAGGCTAAGTCGGTCTTTATTAAAGTGGGGCGAATTAAAAAATAGAAAGTGAGATTTAAATGAACATTTAATCTCGGCCCTAGATCTAAAGCTATCTCAACCATTGGATTTAGGGATTCCCCAAAAGTCACATAGGGTTAGGTTAAAGGAGGAAAAGAAGAGAAAAGATCATTCATTCTTTCATGAGCAGATTGAGAGAGGAGGAGAAGAAAGCAAAGAGATTTTCTGAACGTGAGAACTTGAAGGAGGGCAGCTAGTAAACTTCAGCAAATCCGTATAGCAGCTTAGCGGCACATTTCCCAAGGAAGAAATCCGTACAACAAGAGGTTGGCACATTTTTCGAGAAAGGAGGCACAGATTTCAAGGATTCTGTATAGCAGCTTCTGCACGCATTCCAAGGCAAAATCTCGGCTCGAAAAATGAGGAGCACTGTTGTTTTCCAGCACAGATTTCGAGGAAATCCATACAGCAATGACAGCATTGTTTTTGAGGCAGTTTTTAGGCGCAAGTTTCGAGGAGGAAGTACAATTGTACTTTCCATACAATCCATATGGTCGTACTGCTGAATTATGGGCACGAAAATCGAGGGTGGCAGTTCAGCGTTTAATGTTTTAATGAATGCTGTAAATTTTCTGTTTTGTAAGTTTGTCGTTTGTCATGTTTTCCGAGGCGATGTGCAAGCACAGAAATCGAGATATGTACATTTTTGTGGTTGCTGGAATTTTTACTGTATATTTCAGTTCTCTGTAAAAACAATTTCTCATAAATAAAGAAGAGCTTTCGAACTGGTTTTCCCCAAGAGTTGTCGGGGGTTTTTCCAGGGTCATGTTGACCAAAAATCAGCGTCTCATTTTCTGTGTGTGGGTGAAATTATTTCCGAGTTTTATTTCTGCATTTTCCAGCACTTTGAAATTTCCAAAATCTGTGTTTTCAGAAATATTTATTATTCCCAGTTTGTTGAATGTATGGTTATGGGAATGGGCATTTAACTACATGGGAGTAATAAGGAGAAACTGATAACCGGGGTTGGGCTAAAAATTTCTACATTGTATCAAAGCGTGGGTGGCTGAAAAGTGCAATTTGGGACAGCAAGTGAAAATTTACAGCAAGCTTATATTTCACACAGAAAACTGAACCTTTACCACAGCAGTGAAATTTTCAATTTGTTAGGACAGCAAGAATGTCTTTGGGCTTGAGGCTGGAGGATAGGTTGGATGGGCATAGCAACTACAGTACATGGAGAGAGAGAATCCAGAGCATCTTTGAGGAGGCAAAAGTCTGGGGCATCATGGTTCACACCACACAGCACCCAATAGCAGTGCCTGCTGACTCTGTTTAGTTGGCTGAGTTTAAAAAGAAGAATGCCAAGGGAAAGACATTGATTCTGGATGGTATTAAAGACCATGTCATTCTTCATGTGAGAGGAAAGAGATTTGCACATGAGATGTGGACAGCCTTAACCAATCTCTACCAGAGTACCAATGAAAACAGAAAAATGGACCTAAGGGAGAAGCTGAAGGCCATTAAGATGGCAAAGATTGATAGTGTTACTGCATACCTCACAAAGATCTCTAATGTGAAAGATGAGTTGGAAGTTGTTGGAGAGGCCATTCCACCCATTGAGTTGGTGCAGATTACAGTGAATGTTCTTCCCAAGACATGGGAGAATTTTGCTGATGGGATTGTTGCACAGGAAACCCTTTCCACTTGGGAGAGGTTGTGGGATGATTGCATTCAGAATGAAATCAGAAAGAACCATCTTGGGGCAGCCAAACCAGTTGAGGAGATGACAACGTAGCATTGTTAGCAGGGGGCAAGAAGGGCAAGGGAAAGAAGCAAGCTTTCACAAGCAGTGGTGGGGGCAAAGGCAAAGGTAAAGGTAAGCAGGTGAACAAGGAGAAGGACTATTCCAAAGTGAAGTGTTGGAATTGTCAAAAGTTGGGACACTATGCAGTTGTGTGTCCAGAGAAGAAGAAGGGAAAGGACAAGACCATGGCAGCATCAGCAGAGATAGAGGACTTTTCAGAGAGCTTTGACCGGGAGTTTAGGTTCATTGCTTGTGAATCCACTAGTGCAAGATCACTTGCCACGGAGGTTGAGAGGGAGTGTGCATTTCCCTCCACTAGCAGAGCATCTTCAGGTATTTGGTATGTTGACAATGGGGAAACACGTCATATGACAAGAGTCCGTGAGTACTTCTCAAAGCTTTCAGAGAGTGGCACTTATATAGAGGTAGTACTCGAAGACGACAGCATTGTTAGAGCAGTCGGTGTGGGGACATTAACAATTGATAGGGAACCCAAACCTCCCTTGAAAGTGTCGTATGTTCTATATGTGCCAGGGATGAGGAATAACCTTATATCCGTCTCAGCATTGGAGGACAAAGGGTATGAGATATTGTTCGGGAGAGGACAAGTGCTTATATATCTTAGGGCACTTAAGCTTCTTCAGCTAGAATGATTGGTGTACGCCATGCCAAGGTGTACAAGTTTTCATTTCAGCGCCTTATGGCATTGAGCAGTAGTATCGGCAGCAAAGCTAGCAGTTCAGAGTTGTGTGAGATTTGGCACCGCAGGATGGGGCACATGTATCATGGGGCCTTGAAGACATTGCGGGAGATCACTACAGGTGTGCCAAATTTTAGTTATGATCACATTGATACATGCAGAGGATGTGCTATGGGGAAGTTTGCCAAATCCCCTTTTCCCAGCAGTGACAGCGGATCGACTGGGATTCTTGATTTGATTCATACCGATGTGAGCGATCGAATGTCTCATGTTTCCTTGAGTGGATATGAGTACTATGTTTTATTCATTGATGATCACTCCAGGAAGACCTGGATTTATTTCTTTATGTTAAAATTGGACAACTAGGTACAAACTCCATGTTGTGATGTTCAAATGAAGATACCAATATTTTTATTGGGTTCCTCTTTCGGAGAGGTGCAAGATCGATCTAAAGATCATCTTGATCCGATGAGCAGAACATTTATTTTGAATTTATTTTCTAATATATTCAAATATGTGCAGGTCGGCTTTAAGGTTTTGTACCCTCGCAGATGTGTCACAAGCCCTCAAGTGATGGATATAAATATGGTCAACGTTGGAGGGCATTTCACTCATCTCATCTCATCATCACACATATTTCTCTCTCCACTTCTGATTGGTTCGAGCTACTTTAAGGCAATCTGCGGTTCACACGTGGGCGAAGGACGAAGACATTTCTGCTGCAGCTAGAGTTTCCACTGCAGGTTTGAATAGCGTTGACTTTGGTCAACGCATAGTCAAACGAAGCTGAATTTTGGCATAGACTTCGATTTCTGTAGTCCGTACATTTTGGCACAAAAACCGAGGTCAAAGGTCGATCGTAGACTGTGCTGCGTTGACTTTGACTTACTGTTGTTTTGCGCTGACTTTTCTGGGGTTGACTTTGAGTTGACCGTTTGGTTGTTTTGAGGGTTGTGTGACATTGTTGGTTAGCTGACCATATCGAGACTTTGTTGGTTGAAGCATCTTGTTGATTGTCGTAACGCACCATCAAAATTATCTGTTTCTGGCTTGTCTTCTGTTGATCTACTAGTATGTTCTATCAGCATTTTACTTTATGGTTTCTGTGATTGCTGTCTAGTATTGAAGAGAAAGTAAAGTTGGATCAAGCATAGAACATCTACATAAATTTACATGGTATCAGAGCTAAGGTGAAGACAAAGCCCTAATTTGTAGCAATCACCGAAGAAGCAAATGGGTTCCACAAACTATGGCTTCAAGGAGGATGACAAATTGACTGGGAAGGATGACTTCCATGCTTGGAAGATGACATTGGATCTTAAATTGGAAGACCAAGATGTCATGGACTATGTGCAGGGTAAAATCCAAGAACCTCCATCCACAGCTGCTGCTGCTGCTGCCAAAACAAAATATAAGAAAGGGGAGATCAAAGCAAAGCTGATGATCAGGGACTCAATTCACAAGAGTCTAATTGCCTACATCTCTGAGCTGGGCACATCCAAAGAGAGTTATGATAAGTTGGTCCACATGTTCAAGGCCAACAATGCAAATCAAGTCCTATTCTACAAGAATCAATTGAAGAATCTCAAGAAAGGCAGGGATGAGTTTGTTCAATCATATTTTCTAAAGCTGACCGAGATTAGGAACAATCTGCTGGCTATTGGGGAGACAATAGCTGATCGAGAGATGGTACTCACCACACTTGGAGGGCTCTCATCCGAATGGCATGTGTTCAACACTACCATTCTCAATAATAATGTGATACCTGACTTTGACGAAGTACTATCAAGATGCATTCAAGAAGAGTCAATAATGAAGGAGTATGAAAATGAAGGAAATGCTGCCTACGCTGCTCATTCTAGAAAGAAGAACTTTGGTGGTCCAAAGAACAAAGGAAGAGCAGGGGCCCAAGGAAAGAAGGGCAAGTGTTACACTTGTCATAGGCCAAGTCACTATGCTAGAGAATGCCCTTTCAAGAAGGATTCTCTCGATGGTGATGACAACAATAACAACCGGAGGAATGGCAATCAAAGGAACAACAGGTTCAAGGGAAAGGCTCCCTCCGGCAGAAATGGTCAACCTTTCAAAAGGTCAAGGAAATCCACGTATGAAAAATCAAATGTTGTTGATAAAAGAAATGAATGCATTCTTGTATCTGCCCTCTCTGTTGCATCTCCACTTGACACTATGGATGTCTAGTTGATAGATAGTGGTTCCTCAAGGCACATCACTGGGTTCAACGAAGCACTCTCTGATATAGTTGAGAAGGATACCAATCTGGAAATTATCCTTGGAGATAATGCCACATATCCCGTGAAAGGGACAGAGATTGTGACTCTCCACTTGTCTCAAGGTCAAGTCCTCCGTTTGCAAAATGTACTCTATGTACCAAATTTGAAAAAAAACCTTGTGTCTATATCAGCGATGGAAGACAAAGGTTTCAATGTGGCATTCATTGATGGAAATGTGTGCATGTGGAAGAAGAGCTTCAAGGAAGCTATCACGATTGGGTTTAGAGTTGACATACTCTACCAGGTTGGAGGAAGTCCACTAAGAGCGATGACATGTGATACTATCCGACACACTGAACTATGGCACCGGAGGTTTCGACACCTTCACTACAAGGCCCTTCTCGAAGCAAGAAAGGTGGTGACGGGGATGCTCGAGTTCTCAAATAATCATGAAGGTGTATGTCAAGGTTGTGCCGAAGGAAAGCATACAAGGGGACCTTTTCCCTCAAGCGTCACAAAGACTTTTGGTGTTTTACAATTGATCCATTATGATCTGTCTAGTATGTTGCCCGTGACATCCTTGGGAGGATGTTCTTATTATATGACGTTCATAGATGACTTCTCTCGCAAAACCTGGATATACTTCTTGAAGAAGAAGGATAAGGTTTTCATGTGGTTCCGTACCTTCAAAGCCTTGGTGGAAAATATGACAAGATAGAAGATCAAGATTTTGAGGACTGATAATGGCGCTAAATATGAGACGAACGAGTTCAAGAACTTTTGCAGAGAAGTTGGCATCAAGAGGGAGACCACAACTTTCTATACTCTAGAGCAGAATGGCGTTGCTGAACGAAAGAACAGGACCATTGTGAAGTTGCCCATGCCATGCTATGTGACCAGGGTCTACCGAAGTTTCTGTGGGGTGAAGCTGCGAACACTGTCGTATACATACAAAACCGATGCCTGCATTCCGCTTTGGACTCCAAAACTCCCGAAGAGGTTTTCACTGGTAAGAACCCTGACATCTCACATTTTAGAGTTTTTGGATGTCCTGTTTATTTTCATGTGCCGAAAGAGAAGAGGAGCAAGTTGCATGCTTCTGGGAAGAAAGGAATGTTTGTGGGCTACAGGGAAACTTCGATGGCCTATAGAGTCTATGTGCCTGGTCAAAGGGAATTGGAGATATGCCACGATGTCACTTTTGACGAAGAAGCTTCCTTGAAGAAAGTAGTCAATCTTCCGAGATCTGAGGAAGATCATGAAGCAAGGCCTAGAAATCAAGAAGAACTGAAGGATGAGATGATGCCTGATGTTGAAGGGTCGATGGACCCGATTGATCCTTCACTGGGGAAGAGACCATCATGGCTCAGGGACACTCTCGAGGATGTTGAGGGACATATGGCCCCAAGGGGGACATTCTGTGAAAGCAAGAAGCCGAGTAGATACCAAGGGTATCTAGCAGCCATGAGTGCTATTGTACAATCTGAGCCTGGATCTTTGAGGAAGTCGTAAAGCATCAAGTCTGGTAGGGATGCTATGCACGAAGAGTACGAGTCCATAATGAAGAATGATGTCTGGGATGTGGTTCCAATACCGGAGGACAAAGCACTTGTCACATCAAAATGGCTCTACAAGATCAAGCATGGATCCGATGGAAGTGCTGAAAAGTTCAAGGCAAGAATCGTTGCCTGTGGCTTCTCTCAAATTTCAAAAGGAAGGCATAGACTATGATGACATATTTGCACCTATGGCATGATATACCACCATTCGATCTATCATAGCCCTTGTTGCTATGCAAGGATGGAGTCTTCATCAGATGGATGTGAAGACCGCATTTCTACATGGTGCGATAAAGGAAGAGGTGTATGTAGAGCAACCTCTGGGGTTCAAAATCCAGGATCGGGACACCCATGTCTGCAGGTTGAAGAAAGCCCTCTATGGGCTGAAGCAAAAAACCAGAGTTTGGTACGAGAGGATAGATAGCTACCTGATGAAACTGGGCTTCACTCGTAGTAATGTTGATCCAAACCTTTACTTCAAGGTTGATAGAGAGAAACCTCTCATTCTGGTGTTGTATGTGGACAACCTCTTCCTGACAGGTGTTGACCCTCTCATTCATGTTCGAGATGAAGGATCTAGGACTGATGCAGTACTTCCTAGGCCTGGAGGTCTGGCAGAGACCTGGCGAGATTTTCCTTTCTCAAGGAAAATACATTGTGAAGCTTCTGGAAAGATTTAGTATGGTGGACTGCAAATCCGTGTCGACACCGATGGAACTCAACTTTAAGAGTTGAGTGGAAACGTTGTTGGGCCCGTATTGGCAAATCCTACTGAGTATCGTCAACTCGTAGGGGCCCTGATGTTCTTAGTGAACACCCGTCCAGATATATGTTTTGCAATGAACACTTTGAGTCAACAGATGGTTGAGCCTCATCACACTCACTGGTTTGGTGCCAAGAATCTTCTAAGATATCTTCGGGGCACGATAAAACATTAGCTGAGATACACTACCAAGAGCGTGACACTCCTTGGATATACTGATGCCGACAGAGCTGGCAGTGTGGTGGATCGTAAAAGCACATTGGGATGCTGCTTCACACCTGGATCTGCTTTGATATCATGGATGACCAAGAAGCAAAAGTCGGTGGCTTTGAGCACCGCGGAGGCCGAATACATTGCAGCGAATATGGCCTGTTGTGAAGCAGTTTGGTTGCGAAAGCTCTTCAGTGAGCTGTTCGGGCATGTGCTAGATACCACCGTGATACTCCGTGATAACTAGAGTGGGATTCTCTTGTTCGAGAATCTCGTGTTCCACGATCGATCCAAGCATATTGATATCAGGTACCACTTTATTCGGGATATGGTACAGTGAGGCGTCATAAGGCTCGATCATATAGGAACTGATGAGCAAGTCGCGGATATTCTCACAAAGCCCCTGGGGAAGGTCAACTTCCTAACCTTCCGTGAGAGTCTTGGTATCATGGAATGACCCTATGATGAGGTTCCTGTTGGACGATGAGCTCTAGGAGCTCTGGGAGCTCTGGGGATAGCTTCTCGGAGCTATAAGCAACAACAGGACTAGGCTTGTCGAACCTTGTTGGTGTGTTTGGGCCCCACTGTTGTGATGATTGAGTTGGTTCACCTCTCATTATCTGTGCCCTGTATGCATCCTGCCCATTGAGTTCAAGGCTCATGGGAAGTACCTCTCATTTGGCGAATGAGGTGTGAAAAGCTAGAGACTAGTAGCAAACACTGATGGACACATCAAAGATTGTCGTACTTTCTATCTAGGATGGCACGGTCCAACCACTTGATCTGGGATCAAGTCCAGTGAGGTTTCGGACCTCCTACTGACTTCGGGTCAGGTAAACCAACTTCGGGTTGGTATGAGACTCTTTGTGAGTCCTATAGAGGTTTCGGACCTCTGGGCTGAATCTGTCATCCGGGAATGATGTCTTTGTGACTGGCCCACTTTTGTTCTGAAATAAAGAGCCAGCAAAGCAAGTTACGGCGGGATGATGCACGATGTTGAGTTGCACAGGTGGATGGAGTTCTCCCTAGTTGAGAGGGAGTGTTAAAATTGGACAACTAGGTCCAAACTCCATGTTGTGATGCTCAGATGAAGATACCAATATTTTTATTGGGTTCATCTTTCGGAGAGGTGCAAAATCGATCTAAAGATCATCTTGATCCGATGAGCAGAACATTTATTTTGAATTTATTTTCTAATATATTCAAATATGTGCAGGTCGGCTTTAAGGTTTTGTACCCCAGCAAATGTGTCACACACCCTCAAGTGATGCATATAAATAAGGTCAATGTTGGAGGACATTTCACTCATCTCATCTCATCATCACACATATTTCTCTCTCCACTTCTGATTGGTTCGAGCTACTTGGAGGCAATCTGCGGTTCACACGTGGGAGAAGGACGAACACATTTCTGCTGCAACTAGGGATTCCACCGTAGGTTTGACCAGTGTTGACTTTGGTCAACGCATAGTCAAACGAAGCTGAATTTTGGCATAGACTTCAATTTCTGCAGTCCGTACATTTTGGCACAAAAACCGAGGTCAAAGTTTGACCGTAGACTGTGCTGCATTGACTTTGACTTACTGTTGTTCTGCATTGACTTTTATGGGCAGGGTTGACTTTGAGTCGACCATTTGGCTGTTTTGAGGGTTGTGTGACATTGCTGGTTAGCCGACCATATCGAGACTTTGCCAGTTGAAGCATCCTGTTGACCACCGTAACGCACCATCACAATTATCTGTTTTTGGCTTGTCTTCTGTCGATCTACTAGTATGTTCTATCAGCATTTTACTTTATGGTTTGTGTGATTGTTGTCTAGTATTGAAGAGAAAGTAAAGTTGCATCAAGCATAGAACATCTACATAAATTTACACTTGAAGACCAAGAGTGAGGTCTTCAAGCGGTTTCAGGAGTTTAGAGCTCTGGTGGAGACTCAGACAGGTTGGAAGATCAAGTCCCTCGGGTCGAAAAATGGAGGGGAGTACACCCTTGGTGAGTTTGTTGAATATTGTGCGGAGGGAGGCATCAGGAGGGAGTTAACAGTTCCTTACAACCCCCAACAGAACGGGGTTGGGGAGAGGAAGAACATATCCATCATTAGGGCTGCCAAAGCCATGCTACATGATCATGGGTTACCATTGTTTTTGTGGGCAGAGGCCTGCAACACTGTTGTGTATTTGCAGAACAAGAGTCCACATCGTGCCTTGGGGCATGTGACTCCGGAGGAGGCTTTTTCTGGGAGGAAGCCTAATGTTGGTCATTTTCGTATCTTTGGGTGTATTGCATACTCCTACGTACCCAAGGAGAAGAGGACCAAGCTAGAGCCCACCGCAGAGAAGGGTATCTTTATGGGCTACAGTGAGACATCGAAAGCCTTTCGGATTTATATTCCTGCACAGAGGAGAGTTGTTGTCAGGCGGGATGTGAAGTTCGAGGAGGACAGGGCTTTCAGGAGGTCATAGGAGTTAGAGTATCTGGATTCACTAGACCCTCAGGAGCAACTGAGTCAGTCACAGGGATCCAGTGGACAGGGATCAGGAGGTACATCGATTACGGTGTCAGGTTCGTCAATGAGAAGTGCCTCGCAAAGTCAGAGGGGTGGTGCTTCAGGCAGCAGGCAGAGTAGTTCGCAGAGCAATTCACTAGGTAGTCCACTGATGGACAGTTCACACGGTACTTCAGCATCTACAGGCACAGGTTCAGGCAAGAGGACAACAAACAGACATTCACGAGTTCAGGCTTCTAATAAGGATGAGGATTTTCACTCTCCGGTGGGAGAAGTGTGCTCTGGGAAGAGGAAGCCCAAGTGGCTTCAAGATACCTTGAGAGAGGCCACATCTATTGCTGGGCCGAAGAGACCAGTTAGAGAGAGCAGACCACCTGAGCGGTTCTGTAGCTATATGGCAATGGTTGCCAGCATCGTTGACTCCAAGCCTTCTAGCTATGAGGATGCAGCTAGCCAGCTGGTCTGGAAAGAGGCCATGCAGGAGGAGTATTCTTCTATCATGAAGAATGATGTTTGGGAGGTGGTGTCAAGGCCTGAGGACAAATTCGTGGTTACTTCCAGATGGATTTACAAGATAAAGCACGTTGTAGATGGCAGCATCAAGAAGTTCAAGGTTAGGTTTGTGTCTAGAGGGTTCTCCCGGGTAGAGGGAGTAGACTATGAGGAGACCTTCGCTCCCATGACTTGATATACTTCCATTCGCTCCATTATATCGATAGCAGCAGAGATGGGTTGGAAGATCCACCAAATGGATGTGAAGACCGCATTTCTCAATGGCTTCATACAAGAGGAGGTGTATATTGAGCAGTCGCAAGGCTTTGAGGTGCATGGGAAGGAGTTCCATGTATGTAGATTGAAGAAGGCACTTTATGGCCTTAAGCAAGCTCCTAGAGCTTGGTACTCTAGGATTTATACGTACTTGCAGGAGATGGGTTTCACAAAGAGTGATGCAGATCCGACCCTATACTTTACTATGATAGGTTAGGAGCCTCTCATTCTGGTGTTGTACGTGGATGACTTGGTCATTACGGGTGTAGAGAGACTCATAGAGGGCTGCAAGAGAGATCTTGCTTCGGAGTTCGAGATGAAGGACATTGGCTTGATGCATTACTTTTTGGGATTGGAGGTGTGGCAGGAGGAGGGGCATTTCTTCCTGGGACAACGGAAGTATATTGTGGACATTCTTAGCAAATTTCACATGGAGGATTGTAAACCCATGTCGACACCTATGATCACTAACTGGAAGAAGCTTCACGCTTCAGATTCCGAGTTGGTGGATCCCACATTGTATAGACAGTTGATTGGTTCCTTGATGTATTTGGTCAACTCTAGACCAAATATATGTTTTGTAGACAACACGATGAGCCAGTTCATGTGTGAGCTCAGGAGAGTGTACTGGGTTGCTGCAAAACACATTTTGAGATACTTGTAGGGGACAGTGGATTATGGTCTGGATTATAGATAGGGAGATGGAGTGAGATTGACAAGGTACACTGATTCTGATTGGGCAGGTTGTGCTTCTAATAGGAAGAGCACTTCAGGGTGTTGTTTTGGGTTGGGTTTGGCAGTTGTGTCGTGGTTCAGCCGAACGTAGCAGTCAGTAGCATTGAGTTCAGCGGAAGCAGAGTACATGGCAGCCAATCTAGCTAGTTGTGAGACCATATGGCTTCGCAAGATGTTGTTTGGCTTATTTGGTCAATCGTGAGACCTTCAATGATTTACTGTGATAATCAGAGTTGCATTAAACTCACAAAGAATCCAGTATTTCATGATAGGTCAAAGCATATCAAGATCAAATATCATTTCATCAGAGAGATTGTTCAGAAGGGAGCTGTGAAGCTTGAGTATATTCACAAAGATGAGCAAGTAGCAGATATATTCACCAAAGCCTTACCACAGGGCAAACATGTCTACTTCAGAGACAAGACGGGTGTGGTGAGGAACACTTTCCTCAGTAAGAGGGAGTGTTAAAATTTGGGTACCAAAGGAAAATTGGTTCCCTAAGGCTTTGAACTTGGGCTTAGGGAAAAGTGTCCAAATGTATTTAACTTTTTCTCCTAAAGTGACTTTATAAGTGGTAAAGTCAAATCTAATTTGAAAGTTACTTCATAAATGATAAAGTTAGTAAGTCTAAGACTTTAATAAAGTCAGTGTGAAATTAGAAAGTGAAAAGTGACTTTGGAAATAAAAGACTAAGTGGGTCTTTATTAAAGTGGGGTGAATTAAAAAATAGAAAGTGAGATTTAAATGCACATTTAATCTCAGCACTAGATCTAAAGCTATCTCAGCCATTGGATTTAGGGATTCCCCAAAAGAAACTTAAGGTTAGGTTAAAGGAGGAAAAGAAGCGAAAAGATCATTCATTCTTTCATGAGCAAATTGAGAGAGGAGGAGAAGAAAGCAAGGAGATTTTCTGAGCGTGAGAACTTGAAGGAGGGAAGCTAGTAAAATTCAGCAAATCCGTACAGTAGCTTAGAGGCACATTTCCCAAGGCAGAAATCCGTACAGCAGGAGGTTGGCACACTTTTCGAGAAAGGAGGCACAGATTTCGAGGAAATTCATATAGCAGTGACAACACTGTTTTAAAGGTAGTTTTCAGGCACAGGTTTCGAGGAGGGAGTATTGTTGTACTTTCCGTACAGTGTGTACAGTCGTACAGTCGTACGCTGAATTTTGGGCACGCAAATCGAGCATGGCAGCTCAGCATTTAATGCTGTAATAAATGTTGTAAATTTTTTGTTTTGTAAGTTTGTTGTTTGGCACGTTTTTCGAGATGGTGTGCAAGCACGAAAAACAAGATAAGTAAATTTTTGTGGTTGCTGGAATTTTTACTGTATATTTTAGTTCTCTGTAAAAGCAATTTCTCAGAAATAAAGAAGAGCTTTCGCACTGGTTTTCCCCAAGAGTTGTAGGGGGGTTTTCCAGGGTCATGTTGACCAAAAATCAGCGTGTCACTTTCTGTGTGTGTGGCTGAAATTATTTCTGAGTTTTATTTCTGCATTTTCCAACACTTTGAAATTTCCAGAATTTGTGTTTTCAGGAATATTTATTATTTCTAGCTTGTTGAATGTATGGTTATGGGAATGGGCATTTAACTACATGGGAGTAATAAGGAGAAACTGATAACCGGGGTTAGGCTAAAAATTTCTACATCAAAGTCCCCATTGAGGACTTTCAGGTTTTGTCTTAAGTCATTAGAGTCATTGTCATTATTATTAGACCCTTTGGGCTTTTGTATCATGTAAAAAGAATTATTTTTGAGTCAAAAAAGGTGATTTATCACCTCCACACTAAGTCGGCACTGCCCTCAACAAGTCGGCCTGGATTAGGGCAATTCAACCTCACAAGAAGCCTATATATTGAGCAGCACAACTTCATTTGGAGAGTATCATCAACAAGTTCAATCTTTAAGAAGCAGTAGCTAGAGAAGAGTGTGAAGTTGCAGGGGAAGAAAGAGAGAAGTTGGGAAGAAGAAAATAGAGTTTTTTGGGCTACCTTTCTCTCACACATGCGAAGGTATTGGGCTGAAGCTGGAGCCGAAATTCAATTTCTGTTGCAGGGTCAAAGTTCTGAAGTTGGGGGCCAAAAATTTGCTGCTAGGGCCAAAATTCTAATCTAAAGTTGCACCTTGAAGCGTTGAAACTTGGAAGGCTAAGAAAAGGGCATTTACAAGAAGGGAGGGCTAACTTGGTGGTTGGAGGCCTTTGTCTAGGACCAGAAGTCTGGAAATGTCTCATCTTGATTTAAAACTACTGAAAGAAGAGTTCTTGACTGAGTTTTCCCCTTATAGAGGTTTTTCCCTAGTTGTGCGCCTACATCTTGTGTCTCTTGTTCTTGTGATCTTCATACACATATAATTTGGCAATTGCTTGATGAAAGACAAACTAAATAAGAAGTAAAAGAAACCAACATAATTCACAAGTAATTATCAAGAAAGAGGAATCAAACCCTAAATCCTAATACCATTGATTTCTCAACATGGTATCAGAGCTAAGGTCGAAGAAGGTTGGAGATCACTTTGTTGGCTTGAAAGGAAAGGTTACTCCCTCTATGACAAGTTACTTGAAGATGGGATTCAATATTATAAGAATTGTAGGAAGTTGGATTGGAAGGATCATCTACAACTTATCTAATAAAATCAAAAACAAAGGGTGCTTGGTTGCACTCACATGTACTCTTGATGATGACAATGCATGGATCATTAATAATGAAGCATCAAGACACATGACGGGAGAAAGTGGACAACTTCATACTTTATCAAAGGAACCATCATCTCATGCAGTGGAGCTAGGAGACAACAACAGTTATGCAATCAAGGCCCTGGGATCTACATCATTGAAGCTGGAAAATGGAGCAAAGCTACACCTCAACAATATACTCTATGTTCCAGGTTTGAAAAAGAAATAACTTTCAATTTCTTGTTTAAAAGATAAAGGAGATAGGGTTGCCTTTGTAGATGGTAAAGTTCAGGTATGGGGTATGGGGAAAGGATTCAACCATTGATAAGGCAAAAGTTATTAGAGTATGTGAAGGAAGGTTATATAGAGTCATAACACCATCTCCTCAAGCCCTAGTTCACATGGAGATCAATCCTATCAGTGGATTCAAAAAAAAAACATTTTATGTTGTCCAACATGTAGGAAATTATTTAGTACAGAAGAATGTCAAGATAATGAGCAAATGCAAATGAAAAGATTAAAGGAAGAACTCACAGAATTACAGCGAAAGAACGAAGCATCAGAAAAGAAATATAACGATCTCAAAGATCGGTTTTATGTAAAATCAACAAAAAGTAATGAAGAAATTTGGCGATGAAGGGACCATAGTAAAAAATTACTTAAGACGGTCAAGAAGTCCAATGAAATGAGAAAAAAACTAGAAGGAGAAAATGAAAGTCTCGAGAAAAAATTCAACTAGAATCTATCAAAAAACGAAGAAGAAAATTTGTGCTTAAAAACCTTGAATCAAAGGTTATTAGAGAAAATCAAAAATATAAAAGATATAGAGAAGGATAATAAGGACAAAGTCAATGATTCAGAAAATGACAAACTTTTACATCTAAAGAATCATAACCAAAACCTTCTTATGCAAAAAAAGAAGCTTAAAAGTGACAAGAAGTCACTAAATGACAAATTAGAACAACTTACTCAAGAAGAAGTATTGAAATCTCCAATTGCAACAATCCAAGTTGAAGATAAAGGAACAAATACCGATCCAGACAATATCATTACTCAAGAAGATGAGAAACCAATAAAAGTTAAACCATATTCAGATGTTGCAGTTAAAACAATGGAAATTCCAAGTGATGATTTAGTAGCCAACTCAACAACAACAGTACCTAAATAAATCAAGAAATCACCACAAACAGATTAGAGCGAAATCAAACCGCAAGAAATCCTTATCAACATCTAAATCACAAGAGAAAACAACTAAGTCAATCTATATATTTGAACCATTCAGAACGAAAACAACAGATTTACGTTCCAAGGAATTATGAAGTTTGTAGAATCTAGTCTTATGATAACAATTCATTACAAATTTCCAATGATTGAAAGATTCCACAAAAGATTAATCTTGGATGGTCAGACCCATTCTTAGTCCGACAATTTTGTTCATCACTCAAGAGGATCATACCGTCTTGTATCAACGAAAACGAAAGTTCTAAGAAAAAATAATATTTGAAACGGGAAAAGAGATTCGTCCCTTTCTTCAGTAAGCTTCGAGGACAAAGCCTTTTTAAAAGAGCGGCAATGTTATGAATATAATTCATATAAAAATAATAAATGTACATATAAATATAATAATAATTAATTAACTAATAGTTAGTTAGTTAGTAATGAAGAGGCATGTCTTAGAGACATGACCATTCATGAAAGGGAAAATGCCTAGGTATATAAACGGGCCATCATTGTAATCATTACACACATATTTTGTACATTTAACAATTCTTATTTACAATTACTTATATACTTCAATTCTTCTGAATTATTTCGTTGTGTATACAAACTTTGTTCGTTACAATTGTATCAGAGCATACTACTGAAGTATACGAACTTTGTTCGTTACACAATCCCAGACACAATTTATAGTAAATTATGCTCTATACTTATTCTGCACTATATAGTCCAAGAAGGGTTCACATTATTCTTACAATAGTCGCATTACTGATGACTCAAATCGTATTCTTTGTACAGTCAACTCTAACTGACTTCACAACATTTTTATGATCTCATTATGGCACAGTGATCTCACATGTTCTTCAAGACTCTCGTTGTTGCTACAAGACTTTCGATGGCATGGAATCATATCATAGTATATGTGTATTAGCAATGATGTCTATTGGATGTGGCTTCGCTCTCATGGATAACTCTCACATGGTTACAGTTTCTCAGAACGTTCACACCACTATATAATGTATGTCCAATCAGCGCAATTTCTAGGGACATTGGTCTCAGCACAACTTTGTAAAGTATGGTCTCAGAGGTTCACTGTATATGTATGATCTTGCTCCAGCAAGACAATATCCTGCACTCAGCAGTCTCACTTTTATTGGAATAGCTTCTATATTTCGCATCTTGTTGTTTCTAAGGCAGAAAGTTCGATATATATACACTCTAATGGCTCTGCAATAAATCATGACTCGCTTGAAAAAGTTCAGATTGCAGTATGCAAAAAATCACTATGGCTCATCAACCCAACAAACATCTTGGCAGGTAGCCTAGACAATACCTAGATCCTTGTTAGGGTTAGTGTCTTGGCAGGTAGCCTAGACAACACCTAGATCCTTGTTAGGGTTAGTGTCTTGGCAAGTAGCCTATGATCTAGGTACATGTTATGAATATGATTTATATAAAAATAATGCAAATGTAATAATGATTAATTATTGAACATTAACTAGTGATTAGTATTGAAGAGGCGTGTCTCTACGGAGGCATTGTATACGCTTTAGTTTGTTTCAAGTTTCAAATTTCATTACATCTTCATACTTTGCTTCAACTTTCAAATTTCAATTTTTTTCTTATGTTTCTTTTATTTGTTGTAGATGCATGGTGAAGCTATGGGGGCAGAGTACCCAATCTCCAAAAGCTTGCCATTCGAGTGTTCATCCAAACATGTAGCTCCTCCGGATGCGAGCGCAACTAAAATGTATTTGATAAAATACAAACCAAGAAGTGCAACAGGTTAAAAAATTTCCAATTAATTTTTTGAATTCATTAAATAATAAAAATATAATTTATTATTTTTATAATTATTAATATATAATTTATGACCCTTGTACAAGTTGGAGTCACAGCGCCTTAACGACATGGTCTACGTCTACTACAATCTTCGATTGTGGGTGAAGCAACTTGAGAGGACACTTGAAGTGGAGGCCATCTCATTGAATGAGATTGACACCACTTCTGCATGGAGGGTTGAGGCCGAGAGGCCTATCATGGAATCGGCCCTTGATTGGTTAGAGGAGGAGGTAGTGTAGAGGGTAGCAACTACAAAGGAGGAGGAACAGGAGGAGCAACAGGAGGTGGAGGTGACACCACCTACCATGGGCACAGTAGAGGACGTGGTCTACCTCCTATAGCTCCTAGTTCTTCAGCTTCTAGAGGACATAAGAGTCCAATGCCAACCCCCAAGGCCTTCTTCATCTAGAGGGCAAGTTGTTACATTTTCTTGCAAAAGGGGTAGAGGAAAGCAGTAGTTACTTGGTTCATTCTATTGTATATGACTCATGATATGAGATACATTATTATATTTTTTGTTGATATTTTGAGGTTGAGTCAGGACTCAGGATTCGGGACATGATTCATTGTTATGTGTGATGTAGCACTAGACATATTACACATCTTATATGTTAGTTCGCTTTTCATATTTATGTGTCAACGCATTTATTTTATGTTATGGATGCCTTAGATACTAAACACTTGAAAATATATATATATATATATATATATATATATATATATTGTATTTTTTTTAATTTTGCCAATTTTTTCCCTATTTTTACGATTTTTTCCGATTTTGGAGCCTCTCCAATTTAATCCTGATCACGATTATCGCAACATTGATTATAACCCCTTCCCCCATCTAATTCCTTCAATTTGCATAGGTAAAGTAGGAGGTCAAATTACCCAAATGGCAATCAAAGCACACTAGGAAAAAGCATACAGAGTTAACTTGCCTTCCACTAAACTGAACTGAAGAAGAAACATTGAGTGAACCGGCAGATGCTGAGTTTGTCTGACATGTTCTTGAGTTGTCAAGAGATAAAAATATCCTACAGTATAATTTTGGGCAATTCAACTTGAGTAAAAGCATCTTGGAGTATTTTGAGTGAAATCCACCTATGATAAAAATATCCTCAAGGAAATTTTCACAAAGGTCAACTTGATAAAATTATCTCCAAACAACTTGAACTAGGATAAAAATATGCTCAACTAATTTAGCTAATTTGACTTGCCATAAAAATATCATGGTATAATTTCAGATAATTCAATTTAGGCAAAAATATGTTTTTTTGTTGAGGAAAAAAGTGAAGCGAGAAAAGTAATGAGAGTAGGAGGGAGAAGACCAATGCACTCTAGGAGATAGAAAACAGGGTGGAGGGAAAAATAAATGTCCATTATTTCCACGTAACACCTCCATCAAGTATATAATTCACCTACGTGCAGGTCACATGTTCAATTCCAGAAGGGGCTAGGGTGTGTAGATGTGAACAAGCTGTTGTTTGGGGATATTCATGTGGTAACATTTCCCACTAAGGTTCACTTTCAGGCTAGAGAGTAGCATGAGTTGTATTTCCCAAGTGGACCCCCATGCCTAAATTTTCTGCAAGCAATAAAAAGTCAACCTTGTAACATCTGTAATCATGGCAACTGAGTTTGATTATGTAAAAGTCAGTTTAATACACCCGCAATTAATCTGCTAATGATCTATCCATAACATTTCTTAGCAATATAAATTTTACTTAAATAGTAATTTTAGGTTTCCATTAAACATCATCATCATTATTATTATCGTTATAAGAATATTCTTAGCATATTATTCTAAATATGCAAAGAGGATCTATTGTCAGATTTCTTGTGCTTGTTACAACAAATGTCAAATCGTTTGTTATGATCTCATCATTTAATTTGTTTGACAATTTGCTTATTTTCTTTACATTTGTGCACTTCTCATGTCGACCAAAAAAACACCATTAAATTACAAACAAGTACTCTTCTAATGTAGTTTTGCAATTTCAGATTTCATTTTTCTGTAGATGTTTTCAGAAAAATTCAGTTCACAAAGCCTAGCTCAGCAAAGCTCTGTGGAATTCAATCAAAAGTATATAAAAATAAAATTGCATGCAAATCAATCAGACATGGAGCATATGAAATTACTCAATAGTAGTAGGTGTGGCAACAAATAGTTGTCGACGATGCCAGACACCCCCTGTAGATGCAACAATGGCTACATCTCCAAGATATCGAAACTGAGGCCGCAATGAAGCGAGCACAATATAATGCTGATATGCGAAAGCACAGTATTCTACTGTCTGGTCCCATGCAGTCCATTCAGGCTGTGGAAGAAGCCCACTAACTGGTTTAAATGTTTCCCAACTGCCAAATGAAAATATATCCAATCACTAAAACGATGTAAAACACACATATATATAAGGAAAGAAAACAAGAGCAAGACGGGAACACCAATAATTTAAAAGCATTTAACATTTAAGAATTTTATTGAGTTATAAAGTAAGACATTTGCAGATTATAAAGGAACATTTCTATTAATTAGAACTAAGAAATGCTTTTAATTATCTTGAAGGCATTTAGCATTGTCAACATTTCAAAAACTTATTGACTCCCTTGTCAAAACACAATGGCCCTTGACACCATCAAAATACTGAGGTAACAAAATCAACAAAGCAGAATGTAAAATTCGAGAACCTACAAGAGCACACTCTGTTCAAAAATTGAAACCTGGGCCACTTTATCAGAGGTCAGTCAATTAAAATCTTCCACTAATAGACGTGTTTTAGAACCTGTAAAGTTGAAAGTTGGCTGGTGCTTCACCAAGTGGAGTCCTTCCGGCCATAAAAGCTCCATCATCAGCAGCTGAGAATGAAGAAAGCATACCACCAGCATTTGGAGCTATGCCCGATAGAGCACCTGACTGGAGAGTTGAAATTGCTGTTGCAGCATTTGGACTTATCCGCCTTGTGGTTTTATATGCCACACCAAGCAGTGCACCACTCTGCAAACCAATCACCTGATACAGCAAAATTGCCAATGCAACTCCATCAGTGAAAATAATATTTAAGCAATAAACATCCAGTGGCTTACAATTTACAAAAAGCAATGAACGTAGATTTCAGTTCTCTTGAAATAAGGTTATGATTTGCCATAAATAGTTTGAAAAAGTAACAAATCACCCAAAAATAATTTCCACGGTGAAGCTATAATACATTGTTAGAAAGGGTGTAACATTCACATTTAGCCACAGCCCACATTATATGTATTTTTATATTATATTTCTAGGTTTGGTTAAGGCCAACCTAGTCAACTTAATGTAGGCCCATAACTCTGCCCTAGGGAGAGCACCCTACCTCTTTAATAGTGTTTAAATACACAACCCTTATTTGTATTTTCACACATTGCAATTATTCATTTCTTATACAAGTGATTTAGCCTAAGGGCACCACAAGCTCACGGGGTGTAGAGCAGAAGGCGACAGGTTGTTCTATCAAAGCCCCCTCTGGTAGTCATGGGTTCGAAACTCTATGAGCAAAAATCCAGCCATGCTAAAGGTTGTTGTGGCCCAGGCCAGGTGCAATCCCCAAATGATCCTGACGGCTTAGATTCCCCTGGGTCGCAATTACTCAAGCCACAAGTTAGGAGTGCCAATCATCTCAGGACTCACATTACCTAGTGAACAAAAAAAAAATTATCCCAAGGGCACCATAAAGCATTGCACTCTCTTCTTTTCTGTTTGATCTATCTCATGCTTGGATTATCTCTCTAGCATATTTTTTCTAGGGTTTTATCACTCTCACTAGGGTTGTACCTCTCTTGGTTGTGCTAGTGGGATTTATCTCATTATTCATAACAGAATTTGGGCTGGTTTTGGTTCCATTCAATTCTTATGCTGAATGTTGTGAATCTCAACTTGGCTTCAAAATGGGTGTGAACCTCCCTTACTCGATTCTGCAGCTGATCTTATACTTTTGGCTTGTAGCATCATTGTTGTTTTGTGACTGCTGAAACATCTTATTCATCATTTTTTGCAGCTGATCCAAACATTTTTGGCTAATGGGATTGCCTTAGGGCCTAACAGTTGTGGAACTAGGGTTTTTTGGATCAGTCCATTTCAGGCTCTCCTAGGATTGAAACCAATGTTGCAAATATCATGTCAGCGAATATATCGCCAAAGGTCGAGCAAACAACTTATTGGCGACATCAAGAAAAATATTGGCAAACTTGGGAAAAGACAAAAATAATCATTTTTTTCAATTTTTTAAACATCTAAAGCAACAACAACATCAAATAAACACATTTCAACATAAAAAAAAATTAATGTCTAGTGATGCATCACACATTGATACCGAATCATGTCATGCATTCCAACTCCTAAGCCTCGACATTTCATCAAAAAATATAATAGGTCTAATACAAATTCATGAGTCATCTGAGTCATCTACAATGAAATAAATACAAAAAATCTAGCAATTCCCTCTACTATTTTATGGGCAACAAAAATGGCTCCAATAATGGCCCTTCCTCTAGATGAAGAAGGGCATAGGGCTAGTGTTGGAGTCTGATGTCCTCTAAAAGAAGGTGGCCCTAGGACTATCACTACACTCCAACATCCTTTAGAAGAAGAAGAAGAAGAACCTAGATTTTGATGTCCTTCACTAGTGCTACTTCCCATGTCTAGCAAGGTGGCCAAACACTCCTAGTGTTAATAGCCACCTCCTATAAAGGTGTTTGGTCTAGAATGTCCTCCTTCTCCATCAAATACCCACTTACCACCTCCTCTTGTAACCACTCAAGGCCAAGTCCATGACAAGCTTCTCAGTGTCCACCCTCCATGTAGAAGTGGTGTCAACCCCATCCAAAGAAATGGCATCCATGTTAAGTGTTTTCTGAAGTAAGCACCTTACAGATCTTGCAGAGGGTGGTGTGGATATTGAGGTAGTGCTTGGAGACAATACCAAGGTCAAGGAAGTTGAGCATGGGACAGTATCCTTTCAAAAGGCATTCCCGCCACCCATGGTAGTGAGGGATGTATTGTAA
This sequence comes from Pinus albicaulis, assembly GCA_034641835.2. Taxonomy (NCBI): domain Eukaryota; kingdom Viridiplantae; phylum Streptophyta; class Pinopsida; order Pinales; family Pinaceae; genus Pinus; species Pinus albicaulis. The sequence continues at coordinate 598,557,756 of CM076584.1, forward strand.
GTTTCTGGATTGATGAAGAACCTGATATCAGTTTCTACCATAGAGGACAGGGGGTATGAGGTAGTTTTCCAAGATGGAAAGGAACTTATCCATCCTAAGGGATCCAGTGTCACAACAAAAGTGATTGGGATCAGACAAGGGAAACTATATGGGCTCGTGTTTCATGCCTTGATACATAGTAGCAGCAGCAGTGATTTGTGTGAGTATGGCATAGGAGGATGACTAGTTTGCATCATGGAGCTCTGAAAGTAATGAGAGAGATTGTTATAAGATTACCAGAGTTCAGTATATAGCATTACAATGTGTGCAAAGCGTGTGCACTTGGAAAGTACACCAAGATTGCTTTTCCATGCAATGATAGTAGAGCAGCAGGAAAGAAGACCTAGATTTACTTCACAAAGACCAAGAAAAAGGTCTTCAACCAGTTCCAAAAGTACAAAGCTCTTGTGGAGAACCAAACAAGGAGGAAAATTTGGGTGTTGAGGTCAAACAATGGGGGTGAATATAACTCCAATGACTTAAGGAATTTCTATGCACATGAGGGCATTAAAAGAGTTGACAGTTCACTACAACCCGCAGCAAAATGGGGTTTCCGAGAGGAAGAACAGAGCCAATGTTGGGACAGCAAGAGCCATTGTACATGATCAGGGTCCACCGTTTTTTCTTTGGGTTGAGGCATGCAACACAGCTATTTATATCCAAAATAGGAGTAGTCCTCATAGGTGTTGGGAAATAAAACTCCTGAGGAGGCTTTGATAGGGAAGAAGCCTGAAGTTGGGCACTTAAGTATTTTTGGGTGCTTGACTTACTCATATGTCCCTTTAAACAAGAAGACAAAGCTAGAGCCCACAGTAGAAAAGGGAATTCTTGTTGGGTACATCCAGACTTCAAAGGCATACTACATACACATTCTTGCTTTGAGGAAAACAGCGGTTAGGCGAGATGTGAGATTTGAGGAGGATTGGGCCTTTAGGAACTCATGTGAGTCAGAAAAGGGGGGGCGTAGCAGCCTCCTAAGTCTCAAGTGGATATACCACAGGTTACAGGGTCAGAGAGTACAGGTCCATAGGTTTCAAGAGTTACAGATTCCCAAGTGATTGGTTCACAGACCACTGGTGCATAGTTTTCAAGTACACGGTCTTTAGACGAGAGGGATAAGCAGGAGGATTCTGTTTCACATGAGTTACTTCAGGGAGGAGGAAGCTAAGATGGCTTCAGTAGTCTTTGAAGGAAGCCCAGGAATTCGTGGGGAGTCCCAGGAGGGCTGTTAGGGACAGTAAGGCACCAAAAAGGTTTTGCAGCTATATGGCTTTGATGTGCAGCATCACTGAGTCTGAGCCTTCTACTTTTGAGGAGGCAGCAGACCAGCAAGTCTATAGGGATGCCATGCCATCAGGCCATTATCAGATGAAAGAAATATTTCATTACAATGTGAAAGATGAAAATTTACAGAGACAGTTTACTGCGTACCAACACATTCACTTTGCCTACCATGCGCAATCTCCATGCCTACCATGCATTGAAAATAAAGGAAACTATATAATTTGATATACTGTTATTATACTATGATAAAAGGCACTCAAAAAATATGCCACAACATGTTAGAATTTACACCCATGTGTTAGGCATCCATACACATATTTTCATGATTATATCTATTCTGATCACAGAATTTGAGCAAGAAGCCAGCAGTTTTATACTCACTGGATCACTTCTCCCTTCAATAGATCTAGCCAATAAATTTGAACTCCCATCATCGAGCAAGATGTGCACTTGTACAGTAGCTGCTGATGCTAGACTGGCCGCAGCGGCTGCTGCTTGGGCAGCAGCAGCTGCAGCTTCTCTAGCTTTTTTAGATGATCCACCTTTGGGAATGATAGGAATTCTAGGGGTTGCTGCAGTCTCTAGCAAAGCATATCGGTCACGACATGTGTCCCAAGCAAATAGCCTTCCTGTGCCGGAATGAATAACTGCCCAGTTACTGACTCTATACACAGAAAAATAAGGAATATCGGGCCATACAACAGAGACATACCTGCAAAAGAAAGTGATAGCCAAGAAAAAAATCTAGTTTGAGAAAATTCACAACTGGAAATATAAAATGAAGACAAAGAAGCCTTGTATTGATGATGGAACAGCGAGAAGTAACAAAGTTTAAGATTATTATCACATGCACACAAAGCAACTGAATTATAAATGTATATTCTGCATAAATTAATCCTCCCACAAGAGGATATTCTAAACAACAGGTACAATGACAGTAATATCGAGATAAATGCCCAAAATCTTCCCTCAATCAAAATGTATCTAAACTGTTTGTTGTCTATGAACAAAAAACAGTGTACAATCCCAAAGTCTCGGAGCATTCCAGATGGTACAATTCCAGTTTCTTTTAGGGAAAGTATAAGGAGAATCCTAAGTTACCAGGAAACAGATATAGATACACATCCACCAGATTTTTGAAAGACAAGATTCAGATACGGTGGGGAAAACGCTATGTATAAAATATACAATAATTATTTTTTAAAATTTTTAAAAACATATTTAAAGTTAAAAAACAAAACAATTCATAACTCGCAACATTACAACTGAAATCATTACATAGTTTATCAATCTGAAGAGTCAAGACAGAAATCATGATGCCTTATACATAAAGAATTACTGTAAATACAAAACAATGTCTCATCAATGATCACCCTATTGATATGATGATATAGAGTAGGTCTAATTACATATCTAGAAATGGATATACATCCTCATCATCTGAATATTTCAACTCTACATCATGATCAACCTGTTATCTTCCTTGAAATCTGTCTTGAAATCTAAAAATTCCCAGCTAGTTACGATGGTCAATGAATACCGTACGATGTTTGAGATCATGCTAGTCTATGTAAATATTGTTCTAAAAGGAATTTTCACCTACATTTGGATGGGATTGATCTAATTAAATTTTAAATCTTAGCATGCATATTTTCACAGTTAGGAAACATGAGGAGGAATATTTCTAGAACACTGTAATCCCGTTGAAAGTCCAATGTTTCAGGTGAACACTTCACCCATCCTCAGGGACAGAAAGCTGGAATGACACAGTCATCCTTTGTACGCAAGGAAAATTGAATACTTAAGTATATATTATATGCCATATCTATATATTGTCTCAAAGCTTTCCTAGAGCTTTTCCTCTAGCATTATCAAAAATTGAAAATTAAAATTTTAATGTCTCAGACATTTCCTGCTAGTGTTATCATGTGCTATACAACCTACAGACTACAGGTAATTAATAACTTATTTATACAACTATACAGCTTACAGATTAATAATAATTAATTTAACTAAAAGTCTAAATAGAGTCCTTGTTGCTTGGGTTCTCAAACAGGTGGCAAATATCCTTTAAAAAAATTATTTAAAAAAAAATATTCTAATGTTAATTGCTTGAGATCGGTCATGTCAGGGCTAGCTGGCACACGATCTGTTTCCAAGTTTGAAGGACCCATTTACATGGTGGATCCTACACGAATCTGGGTGGATCCATTCCATAAACAAATCTGGAATGTGGATCCACATATCCAACATCAAGACCCCATGGATCTGATAACACGGGAATCTTCTGTTATGTAGTTAGCATTGACAACTTTTCAGAAAGAAGATGTTTGTAAAAATTTTGTTCCCAACCCCGGTTTTCAATTTCTCCTTATTACTCCCATAAAGTTAAATGCCCATTCCCATAGCCATACATTCAACAAGTTGGAAAAATAAATATTTTCTGAAAACACAAATTCTAGAAATTTCACAGTGTTAAAATGCAGAAATAAAACTCAGAAAAATAAATCAGCCACACACAGAAAATAAGCATGTTGATTTTTGGTCAACTTGACCCTGGAAAAACCCCCTACAACTCTTGGGGAAAACCAGTTCGAAAGCTCTTCTTATTTCTGATAAATAGCTTTTACAGTGAGACAGAAATTACACAGCAAAAATTACAGCAACCTCATAAATGTACTTATCTCGAAAACTGTGCACAAACTCCGCCTCGATTTCTGTGCCAAATACAAACAGAAAATATCAGCAGAAAGTACAGCCTTAAATGCTGTACAGATAACACTGAAAACAGTGGCGGAACAGCTATACGGCCTCTTTCGAAATCTGTGCAAATGCTGCCTCAATTTCTGTGCTGTACGGATTCCAAAAAACCAGCTTTCTCTCTCTGTTGTATGGACCTCAATTTCCATACCTCCTTGATGCTGTACGGACTTCGAAAAATTTGCTGCAATAAATGTTGATTTTTCTCTCTCGTAATTCGTGCCCACTTGCCTTGAACTTCATGCTCTGTCATTGCTATACGGATTTGCTAAATATAAGTGTTGCTGCTCTCCTTCTTCTCACTGCTCAAAAATTCTCTCTTGCTTTGTCTCCTCCTCTCTCAATCTGCTCATGAAAGAATTAATGATCTTTTCTTTCATTTTCCTCCTTTAACCTAACCCTAAGTGACTTTTGGGGAATCCCTAAATCCAATGGCTGAGATAGCTTTAGATCTAGGGCTGAAATTAAATGCTCATTTAAATCTCACTTTCTATTTTTTTAATTCACCCCACTTTAATAAAGACCCTCTTAGTCATTTATTTCCAAAGTCACTTTTCACTTTCTAATTTCACATTGACTTTATTAAAGTCACTTTAAAATTAGACTTAGTAACTTTATCACTTAAAGTCACTTTTAAATTAGATTCGACTTTATAACTTATAAAGTCACTTTAGGAGAAAAATTAAATTCTTTTGGACACTTTTCCCTAGGCCAAAGATTAAAGACTTAGGGAACCACTTGTCCTCCGGTAACCAAATTTCAACACTCCCTCTTACCGAGGAAGGTGTTCCTCACCACACCCATCTTGTCTCTGAAGTAGACATGCTTGCCCCGTGATAAGGCTCTGGTAAATATATCTGCAACCTGCTCCTCAGTGGAAATATACTCAAGCTTCACAGCTCCCTTCTGAACATAGTCTCTGATAAAGTGATATCTGATGTCGATATGCTTTGACCTGTCATGAAATACTGGATTCTCCGTGAGTTTAATGCAACTCTGATTATCACAGTATATCACTGAAGGTCTCAACGGCTGACCAAATAAACCAAACAACATCTTGCGAAGCCATATGGCCTCACAACTAGCTAAACTGCCTGCCATGTACTCTGCTTCCGCTGAACTCAATGCTAGTAACTGCTGCTTTCGGCTGAACCACAACACCACTATCGAACCCAACCCAAAACAACACCCTAAAGTGCTCTTCCTATCAAAAGCACAACCTGCCCAATTAGAATCAGTGTAACCTGCCAATCTCACTCCATCTCCCTGCCTATAATCCAGGCCATAATCCACTGTCCCCTGCAAGTACCGTAAAATGTGTTTTGCAGCAACCCAGTGCACCCTCCTGGGCTCAGATATGAATTGGCTCATCGTGTTGATTGCAAAACATATATCTGGTCTAGTGTTGACCAAATACATCAAGGAACCAATCAGATGTCTATACAATGTGGGATCCACCAACTCAGAATCTAAAGCGTGAAGCTTCTTCCAGTTGGTGATCATCGGTGTCGACATGGGTCTACAATCCTCCATGTGGAATCTACCAAGGATGTCCACAATATACTTCTCTTGCCACAGGAAGAAATGCCCCTACTCCTGCCACACCTCCAAACCCAAAAAGTAATGCATCAAGCCAATGTCCTTCATCTCGAACTCCGACGCAAGATCTCTCGTGCAGCTCTCTATGAGTCTCTCTACACCCATAATGACTAAGTCATCCACATACAGCACTAGAATGAGAGGCTTCTCACCTATCACAATAAAGTATAGGTTCGGATCTACATCACTCTTTGTGAAACCCATCTCCTGCAAGTATGTATCTATCCTGGAGTACCAAGCTCCAGGAGCTTGCTTCAGGCCATAAAGGGCCTTCTTTAGTCTACACACATGGGACTCCTTCCCATGCACCTCAAAGCCGTGTGGCTGCTCAATGTACACCTCCTCTTGTATGAAGCCATTGAGAAATGCGGTCTTCACATCCATCTGGTGGATCTTCCAACCCATCTCTGCTGCTATCAATATGATGGAGCGAATCGAAGTATATCGAGCCACGGGAGCGAAGGTCTCCTCATAATCTACTCCCTCTACCCGGGAGAACCCTCTAGCCACAAACCTTGCCTTGAATTTCTCAATGCTGCAATTTGCAGCATGCTTTACCTTGTAAAGCCATCTTGAAGTAACCACGGATTTGCCCTCAGGCCTCGGCACCACCTCCCAAACATCATTCTTCATGATAGAAGAATACTCCTCCTGCATGGCCTCTCTCCAGACCTGCTGGCTAGCTGCCTCCTCATAGCTAGAAGGCTCAGAGTCAACAATGTTGGCAACCATTGCCATATAGCTACAAAACCTCTCAGGTGGTCTGCTCTCTCTGACCGACCTCTTCGGCCCAGCAACAGATATGGACTCTCTCAAGGTATCCTGAAGCCACTTGGGCTTCCTCTTCCCTGAGCACACTTCTCCCATCGGAGAATGAAACTCCTCCTCCTCATCAGGAGCCTGAACTCCTGACTATATGTTTGTTGTCCTCTTGCCTGAACCTGAACCTGTAGATGCTGAAGTACCGTGTGAACTGTCCATCAGTGGACTCCCTAGTGAACTGCTCCGTGGACTACTCTGCATCCTGCCCGAAGCACCACCCCTCTGACTCTGCGCGCCACTGCTCACTGATGGACCTGACACCGTAATCGATGTACCTCCTGATCCTCCTGATCCCTGCCCACTAGATCTTTTTTGTGCCTGACTCAGCTGCTCCTGAGGGTCTGGCCGATCTAGATACTCTAACTCCTGTGACCTCCTGAAAGCCCTGTCCTCCTCGAACTTCACATCCCGCATGACAACAACTCACCTCTGTGCAGGAATATAAATCCAAAAGGTTTTCGAGGTCTCACTGTAGCCCACAAGGATACCCTTCTCTGCGGTGGGCTCTAGCTTGGTCCTCTTCTCCTTGGGTACGTAGGGGTATGCAATACACCCAAAGATACGGAAGTGAATAACATCAGGCTTCTTCCCAGGAAAAGTCTCCTCCAGAGTCACATGCCCCAAGGCACGATGCAGACTACTGTTCTGCAAATATACAGCAGTGTTGCAAGCCTTTGCCCACAAAAACAATGGTAACTCCTGATCATGTAACATGGCTTTAGCAACCCAACGATGGATATGTTCTTCCTCTCTGCAACCTCATTCTGTTAGGGGTTGTAAGGAACTGTGAACTCCCTCCTAATGCCTGTCTCCGCACAATAATCAACAAACTCACCAAGGGTGTACTCCCCTCCATTGTCCGACCTCAGGGACTTGATCTTCCGACCTGTCTGAGTCTCCACAAGAGCTCTGAACTCCTGAAACTGCTTGAAGACCTCACTCTTGGTCTTCAAGAAATAAATCCATGTCCTCCTGGAGTGATCATCAATGAATAACACATAATACTCATATCCACTCAAGGAAACATGAGACGTCCGACTGCTCACGTCGGTATGAATCAAATCAAGTATCCCAGTCGATCTGTTGTCACTGCTGGGAAAAGGGGATTTGGAAAACTTGCCCATCGCACATCTTCTACATGTATCAATGTGATCAGTACGGAAATCTGGCACACCTGTAGCGATCTCCTGCAATGTCCTCAAGGCTCCATGATACATGTGCCCCATCTTGCAGTGCCAAATCTCGCACAACTCTGAACTGCTAGTTATGTTGCCGATACTACTTCTCAATGCCAAAAGGGGCTGAAATGCAAACTTGTACACCTTTGCATGGCGTACACCAATCACTCTAGTTGACTCAACTGGAGCGCCCCTGGGATATATCAACACCCGTCCTCTATTGAACAATATCTCATATCCTATGTCCTCCAATGTTGAGATGGATATAAGGTTCTTCCTCATCCCTGGCACATATAGAACATCTGACACCTTCAAGGGAGGTTTGGGTTCCCTATCAATTGTCAATGTCCCCACATCAACTGCTCTAACAATGTTGTCGTCTCCAAGTACTACCTCTATATCAGTGCCACTCTCTGAAAGCTCTGAGAAGTACTCACGAACTCCTGTCATATGACGTGAAGCCCCACTGTCAACATACCAGATACCTGAAGATGCTTCGCTAGTGGAGGGAAATGCACACTCCCTCTTAACCTTTGTGGTAGGTGATCCTGCACTAGTGGACTCACAAGCAATGAACCCAAACTCCCAGTCAAAGTTATCCGAAAAGTCTTCTATCTCTGTTGATGCTGCCATGTTCTGGTTCTTCCCCTTCTTCTTCTTCTCCGGACATACAACTGCATAGTGTCCCATCCTCTGACAATTCCAACACTTCAACTTGGAATATTCCTTCTGCATGTTTCCCTGTTTACCTCTACTTTGCCTTTGCCCCCACCAACACTTGTGGAAGCTTGCTTCTTTCCCTTGCCTTTCTTGCCTCCTGCTAACAATGCTACACCTTCATCCTGCTCAACTGGTTTGGCTACCCCAAGCTGGCTCTTTCTGATTTCATTCTGTATGCAATCATCCCAGAACCTCTCCCAAGTGAGAAGGGTCTCACGTGCACAAATCCCATCAACAAAGTTCAGCCATGAACTGGGAAGGCCATTCATTGCAATCCGCACCAACTCAGTGGGTGGAATGACGTCTCCAACTGCTACCAACTCATCTCTCACATTAGTGATCTTTGTGAGATATGCAGTAGCACTATCAGTCTTAGCCATCTTAATGGCCTTCAGCTTCTCCCTTAGGACCATTTTCATGTTCTCATTGGTACTCTAGTAGAGGTTGGTCAAGGCTGTCCACATCTCATGAGCAAGTCTCTTTCCTCTCACATGAGGAATGACATGGTCTTTAATACCATCCAGAATCAGTCTCTTACCCTTGTTATTCTTCTTGTTAAATTCTGCCAACTAAACAGCATCAGTAGGCACATTCACAAGGTGTTGTTGAATATACACCATTATACCCCAGACTTCTGCCTCCTCAAAGATGCACTACATTCTTTCCTTACATACACTGTAGTTGTTATGCCCATCCAACATATCCTCCACCCTCAAGCCCAAAGACATGTTTGTTGTCCTAATAAACTGAAAAAGGCACTGTTGTAGTAAAGGTTCTGATTTGTGTGTGTAAAATCAGCTCGTTGTAGTTTTTCTCTTACTGTCCCAAACTGCACATTTCAGCAAACTAGCTCTAATACCATGGAGAAATTTTCTATTCCCAACCCCGGTTTTCAGTTTCTCCTTATTTCTCCCATAAAGTTATATGCCCATTCCCATAGCCATACATTCAACAAGTTGGAAAAATAAATACTTTCTAAAAACACAAATTCTGGAAATTTCATAGTGCTGAAATGTAAAAATAAAACTCAGAAAAATAAATTAGCCACACAGAAAATAGACACGCTGATTTTTGGTCAACTTGACTATGAAACAGGGTTGCGGGGAAGCTTCACCCCCCCTCGTTCCCGTTTCCGAAACGTGCTCCGTGCGGGAGCATTTTGGAAACGTTCGGAAACGCACTCTAGAAAACGCTTCCTGAGGGGAGCGTTTTTGGGAGCGCGTTTCCGAACCTGTTAAAACGCTCCCTACCTTTTCGAGAGCGTTTCCAGAAGCGCTCAAGGAGCGAACGCTCCCTGAGTGCTTCCGCCGTTTAAAAAACGCTTCGGGAGCGTTTTTTAAACGCCGAAAGCGGTCGGGGAGCGTTCGCTCCCCGGAACAAAAAACGCTTCCTGCCGGGCGGAAATTTTTTTCAATGAAAAATTTTTTTGTTTATAAAGGGGGGGGGGGCAATTTGTTTTTAATGTTTGTTGAGTGAGTGAGAGAGAGCAAGAAGAGCTTGAGGAGAGCACTGGAGAGCTGAGCTGTAGAAGTGACAAGGAGCGCAAGGAGCAAGCTGCAAGGCAACAGGAGGATTGCAAGAAAACGGTAGGCCTTCTAATCCAATTTTGTATTTTCTAGGGTGAATTTGTAGGTTGTTTAAAAATGAAAACTTGATTTTTTCTTGAATGTTGCATTTTATTGGGTTTAAAACTTAAAAAATGAATTGTTTTTTTCCTATGTTGCATTTCCTATTCCCATTTGGCATTTTTCGATTTGTTTTGTAGGCTAAAAACTTGAAACTTGAAACTTGTTTCCATCATGGCTATATGGCTAGGGATTTTCCTCATGTTGGTTCCTTTCTTTGTGATAATGGTGTTGGAGAATAGTAGAAGAAAGAGGCAAATCAGAGAAGAGGAGGATGAAGAGGAGGGTTATGGTGGATTTGAAGAAAATCCTGAAGAGGAGGATGATTATGTTGAGGAGGAAGTGGGGAGTGGAGAACATGAGGACACAGATTCCCAACTAGACAAGACCAAACTCAAACACCATTGTGGAAATATGTTCAAAAACAGGAAGGAGGGAAAGGTGGTGGAACCACTAAATTTATTTTCCCCCATTGCAATAAACAATACCATGGTTCATACACTCATGCGAGAAGGCACCTTTGTGGGAAAATGCCAGGGGATGGAGATAAAAATATTGGAATCAAAATTTGTACTAGTGTGCCAGCAACACACAGAGAGAAATATAGGAAGGAAGAGGAGGCTGCCCTATAGAGATCATCTAAAAGATCTAGGGGTTTCATTGATTCTTATTCAGGCCCAACACGTCATGGACAAACAGGTTCAACTTCCACCCATGCCAGTGGTTTTGGAGGCAGTGGCACACCTGGATTAAGGCATAGAACCATATCCGATTTCCTAGACGAAGGGTGTAGGAATGATGTGGATTCAAAAGTTTACCGGTTTCTATATGCATGTGGGGTGCCATTCAATGTTCTTCGCTCACCTTATTGGCATGAAATGGTTTCTGCCATTAATGATGCCCCCAAAGGATACAAAAGCCCTGGGTATGACAAGGCCAGAACCGTGGGTCTTGATCATGAAAAAGCTAAAATAACCATTCTTTGGCTAGAATGACAAGTTCGTGGAATGAGCATGGGCTATCCATTGTCTCTGATGGATGGACCAATGTAAAAGGAAAGCCATTGATAAATGTTTTGGCTGTGTCGGTTAGTGGTGCAATCTTCCTGGCAGCATATGATTATTCAGACAAATTCAAAATCGGCATTAACATTGCAGAACCATTACTTGATATCATTGAAAAGACTGGGCCATACAATGTCATACAGGTCATCACTGATAATGCTGCTAACTGTAAGGCAGCAGGAGCAATTATTGAGGATAAATACCCCAACATTTTTTGGTCTAGGCGTTTGGTTCACACAATGAACCTTTTGATGCATGATATCATCAAAAACAAACAACCTCAATTCAAATGGCTTGGTGATTTGTACAATAGAGGTAAAAAAATGATAAAATTTATTACAAATCATAGCAATACCCATGGGCTCTTCCGTACTGACTCCAAATTGGAGTTGTTGAAGATAGCAAAGACTAAATTTGCTAGCTATTACCTCACCTTCAGGCGCCTTTTGAAGGTAAGAGAGTCATTGGCTGCAATGGTATCAAGCCCACACTGGCAACTATTAAAGGACAAGGCAGCGACAATAGTTGATAGGCAAGGTTTCGAACATGTGGAGGAGACCGCCCTTGACCCTCTGTTTTGGGCACGTGTGAGGGAAATTTTGAATTTTACCAAGCCCATTTATCACATGATTCGGTTTGCAGATACTGATAAACCAGTGATTGGGGAGGTTTATGAGCAGATGGACAGCATGTTGAGGAAATAAAAGATATTGTTAAGGATAATGATCCCAACTTGTATGCTATGATTCATGACTATGTGTGTGCACGGTGGAATAAACTCAATGTTCCACTACATGCTTTGGCATATATCCTTACGCCAAAATATTACTCTCCATCTTGGTTGGGCCAACCTGCACCTGGAGGTGGGGTTACGATGAAACCTCACACAGATCTAGATGTACAAGAGGGGTACATGAAGGCATTAGACAAGTTGGTAACCGACAGGGAGGAGTGTGCTAGATTGTGCCTTGAATTAGGCAAATACTTCAGTTGCACTGCTAACTTTGGTTCTTTCCATGTAATGGAAGACAGGGACAGATTTGATGCTCTCACATGGTGGGAAGCATATGGCGGCATGGGACTTTTGCCAAAGTTGGCTAAAAAAGTTCTCTCACAGGTTGTGAACACTTCTTCTGCAGAGAGGTGTTGGAGCACCTATAGCTTCATACACAACGTGAGAGAAACAGGCTGAATGAAAACCGAGCTGAAAGCTTGGTTTATGTGCATTACAACTTGAGGTTGTTGAGCCATTACTGTGATCGGGCAAATGAGGATCAATCATACAGAGTCTGGGACAACAACCCAGAGGATGATAATTTGGAGGACGGCACGGTACATATGGAAGAATTGGAAGCAAAACTTTTTAGGGATGATGATGAAGCATCAGCAACACCGCCACACACAGGGCCAGTCCCACCATCTACTGGTAGCAGTGCGGGTGCCAGTGCCAGTGCTAGTGCCAATTCTCGATATCACACTATTGTTCCTTTGCAGATCCAGCCTCCACCTTCTAGTCATGGTCGTGGTACTCCCGAGAGTACTAGAAGACCACCATTTCCTCGTGGCTCGCACAAATTAGACATTTCTCGTGGGCATGGCAAGGGGCCAGCCAGTAGATAAAATAGATTTGTTGTTTACTAGTCTTTTCTATTTGTTGTTGACAGTTGAACAGTTGAAACTTGACTCTTTCATATATTTAATGACAATTTAAGTTTGAATTTTGAATTTGAAAGGTGAAACTTTGAAGTTGGCATTTATAAGTTTACTGTTTACAAGTCATTATGAATTATAAATATGATGCTTCATGAAAGTTATATGGTGATCAATGAATCAATGATGATAAATGTTAACAGTTATATAATATCAATGATGATAAATGTTATATATTGAATTTTGAAATCAATGAATCAATGATGATAAATGATATATATCAATGATGATAAATGTATATTGAATTTTGAAATCAATGAATCAATTATGATAAATGATATATATCAATGATGATAAATGTATATTGAATTTTGAAATCAATGAATCAATGATGATAAATGTTAGATATTGAAATTTGAAATCAATGACGATAAATAATAGATATTGAAATTTGAAATCAATGATGATAAATGTTATATATTGAATTTTGAAAGCTTGAAACCTTCAGATTGATCATTCGCGAGACTCAAGAGTCAATATGTTGTATGCTTCCAACTTGTGGGCGTGGTTGATGAAGATTATAACTTCTAGATGATTGATGTTATATGATTCAATCTATGTTTTTATGTTTTTTATGTCTAATTCATCATCTACATGTTTTTGTTGACATCTATGCATCAAAATATATATATATATATATATATATAAGTTACACGGGTACCGCTCCCTACCCTTGGAGATGAAGTACCTCAAGCTCCGGCACTCCTGGGAGCTTGGGAGCTGGTACGAAACGTTCCAAAAACAGCAGGAGCTTTGTTGGGTACGGGGGAGCTTTTCGTGAGCTTTTCGGGGAATGAATCACAGTTTCCGATACTCGTATCCACTGGGAACGCTGATCGGGAGCATGTGGGAGCTCCGATCCATCAAGGAGCTTCTTCCACATGAGTGTAATTATTCTTGAGTGATGTGATTCCGGTTGGGCCAAGATGGCAATTATTGGCAAGAGGCAGCCGCTTGATCAGGAGTTCACCCATGGCTCTATCAATTTATTGCATGTCGACTTCTGAAAACGCATGGAAAAGAGAATCAATTTTTTCCAGTGATCATTACATTGAAGGTGTTATCGGATGGTTGGTATGCTTCAGCCTGGACGTTTAATAAGGACGGTTACGCATATGACAAGACGTAAAAGATCGCAAACGCTGAATTAGTATATGCACAGGAATACAGTATAATGCATAAATGTAGGAAGTACTGCTCTGTTGGACCCTGGAATACAATAATGGTTAGTCTTTAGATGTAAGCACCTGAAATTCCCCATCATGGATAAAACTTATACAAGTATAAAAATCATAGGAAGTCACGCAATTGTATTATCGATATATTAATTTTTCTCTGCGTTATTTATTATTATCATTGATGTTTTCAATATAATCTTATTTCTTTGCTCCATTTTTTTTAGCTTTCATTCTTTGTCATGTCTTAGAAATAATTCATAGTTAGTTCATAAAAAAATTTGGATTTTACCAAAAAGTAATACTAAAACATTGTTAAATTAATGAAAAGTGTACCATCAAGATTCGATGGACGAAAAGAAAATTAGAATCTCACAAAATTAGATTAGTAGATTCTGTGACAATGACAATAACGTAAATAGTTGTCTATTCCACCCTGAATTTATCGTGTATTGTCTATTTCATTTTGCGGACGGTAAGAACCACTACTTACTACCCGCTAAACATTAATTCATGAATAAATGCAAGCACGTGAAATTCTTCATACCGGGTAGAACCTTGACAAGTAAAGGAAACCTAACATAGTGACCAATCTCAAACATAAAAAATTTATAACACATTTTCCCAAATATTTTCTTGTGAAAGGCAATGAAATTATATATATATATTATATTTGTATTGTTGTTATATTTTGGCTCTTGGGCATTTTGAATTATGTAGTACTTTAGGCTTTTACTTTTTTTTCCAGTATGAACATCAATATGATTTGTGTGACTTGTCACTTTAGCCTTTTAGTTTTGGTTTTAACTTTTTATGGTCTTGAATCTTTTAAAAAATCAACTTGGTATGATATATGTACATTTAAATTTTAATATGTACACTATTAAAAAGAAAAACTTATAAAATATATATATTAAAATTTAATTTTTAATATATTATATAATATATTATTGCCGCTCCCAACTTGACGTTTCCTGTAAATTTGGACAAAGCTTCTAGCCGTACTGGATACTTGTTCCCATGTACCCAAAGTATCCCCGTACCGGAAACTCATGCAACATAGATATATATATATATATATATATATATATAAACGCTCCGGATCGAAAGCTTCTAAAAATGGCGCTCCCGCTCCTGCTCCGCGTTTTCGCTCCCGCTCCCAAGTAACCTTGCTTTGGAAAAACCCCCCCTACAACTCTTGGGGAAAACCAGTTTGAAAGCTCTTCTTATTTCTAATAAATAGCTTTTACAGTGAGACAGAAATTACACAACAAAAATTACAGCAACCTCATAAATGTACTCATCTCGATAACCGTGCACAAACTTCGCCTCGATTGTCGTGCCAAATACAAACTCTAAATATTAGCAGAAAGTACAACATTAAATGTTGTACGGATAGCACCGAAAACAGTGTCAGAACAGTTGTACAGCCTCCCTCGAAATCTATGCAAATGCTACCTCGATTTTCATGCTATACCACTGCTGTATGGACCTCGTTTTGTGTGATACTTGCTACTGTATGGATTCCAGAAAACCAACTTTCTCTCTCTGTTGTACGGACCTCGATTTCCATACCTCCTTGCTACTGTATGGACCTCGAAAAACGTGCTGCAATAAATGTTAATTTTCCTCCCTCGAAATTCATGCCCACTTGCCTTGAACTTCGTGCTCTGTCCTTGCTGTACGGATTTGCTAAATATAAGTGTTGTTGCCCTCCTTATTCTCACTAATCAGAAATTCTCCCTTGCTTTCTCTTCTCCTCTCTCAATCTACTCATGAAAGAATTAATGATATTTTCTCATTTTCCTCCTTTAACCTAACCCTAAGTGAATTTTCGGGAATCCCTAAATCCAATGGCTGAGATAGCTTTAGATCTAGAGCTGAAATTAAATGTTCATTTAAATCTCACTTTCTATTTTTTTAATTCACCCCACTTTAATAAAGGCCCTCTTAGTCATTTATTTCCAAAGTCACTTTTCACTTTCTAATTTCACATTGACTTTATTAAAGTCACTTTAAAATTAGACTTAGTAACTTTATCACTTAAAGTCACTTTTCAATTTGATTTGACTTTGTAACTTATAAAGTCACTTTAGGAGAAAAATTAAATTTTTTTGGACACTTTTCCCTAGGCCAAAGATCAAAGCCTTAGAGAACCACTTGTTCTCCGGTAACCAAATTTCAACAATGTTGAACAGTTAGAAATAGATTAAATTGCTATGGTTAAGTACCTTTTGTTATATAGAGATCATGTGTTTTTGTTAAATTTAGATAACCATGGTATGTTCTATGCTTAAATGCAATTGACTTCAATCTTCTTTAAGGCCCAATTCAGATTTAGCAATCACATAAACTTGAAAGTAAAATGTTGACATAAACTTGAAAGTAAAATGTTGATAGAACATAATAATAGATCAACAGAAGACAAGCCAAATAATATAACAGAATTTATAATTCTTCTTGTCCAAACCAAACCAACTTATCCAACAACCAAATCAGCCTTTCTCCAAGTGTCGCACACACCCCTCAAAAACAACTCCAAAAAGTCAACAGCAAATGGTCAACGCAGAAGTCAACGTTGCGGTCAAAGCTGCAGTGAACGGACAGCAGCCAAAGTCGACGTCCAGCCTCGATTTTCATGCCCTCCAATGTGGCCTCAAGAAATCAGAATTTATGTCCTGAAATTGAAGTCAAAGCACAATTGATGACCCAAAGTCAACATTGGTCAACATTGACCAGAAAGCCCTAAAACAGTCTGCAGCTTCTTCAGGTTCAGATTCACACGTGTGAGGGATGGAAGCCTCTCCTAGGCTGTATGGACCAATTAGATCACAAGTAGAATGTGTGATGAGATGATGATGAAATGAGCATCATCTCTCTCATTTTTATATCCATCAGTGAGGTTGTGTGACACATCTATTGGGGCTTGTGAGCCTACATTACAAATCTGGCCGACCTTGTCAATTTGCACATATGTGGAAAATAAAATCAAAATGTAGGTTCTGCTCATCCAAACAAGATGATCTTTAGATCAATCTTGCACCTCTCCGAAAGAGGAATCCGACAAAAATATAATCATCATCATTTGAGTAGTGCAACATAGAGTTTGGACCTAGTTGCCAAAAATTAACAGTTTTCTTATACGGAAAAACATTGAATTAATGCAAATATTAATATCCATAAAATGCATCTCAACTATTCTTTTGTGTGTGTGGACACAAAACAGAGATCATAATAGGTCAAAGCAATCAGTGACTACAACCAACAATGATAGACAAGCCAAAGAGGGGTGAAAAACCAAAAATCGCCCCTAAACTGAAATGAGATGAAAAATGTGTACAAAAGCAGCAACAAATGAAATGTCATAAACAGAGGAATGCAAGTAGGTTATCCCAAAAAGGAAAATCTTAGAAAGTCAAGAAAGGCCAACAAAGATGCAACTGCTACAAGAGGGAGAAGGGAGTTAGCCTTCCTCATCATTTGAGTCAATGGTATAGATGTTAACACTAAATGCCCGCAGAATACCATCATCTAGAGGATAGCCTGCACTAATAAGATTCTAGAGGATAATCCTAGTCAATATCAACAAATTCCTTATGGTGGGTCGAAGGAGAGGATGAAGAAGTAAACGTACTCCTAAATCCAAGGACGAATAACTAAGTGTAAGGAAGAAATTAGTAATGCATCTCTGAAATGTTTTCCTGCAATGGTAGCTCTCTTGAACAACTCTGGTCCTCCTAAGGCCCATCAATGACACAATCAACAGCCAGGGTACAGTGGGGCAGAAAGCAATGTCAGAGGGTCATAGTCGTGTCCAACTAATTCGTTGCAGGGTATTCTACTCTCCAAGTGTCATTGACCAGATGAAAGAGGGACGTGATCTGGCTAGCTGTCATGGAAGAGTTCTAAATAGAAATTGTTTGAGAGAAAAATGCCTCACTAAAGTACAAGGCAAGGCATCGTTGACCATAGTAATTGAAGAACATAGATAAAGAACACTTGAATCCCCATAGAGTAAATGAATCCTCCTCCTAAGAGGTCATAGGTTCAAAACCAGAAGGGGGTAGAGTATGTATGCCTTCGTAGACTTAGCAGTCAAATAGCTGCTTGGAGGTGGGTCCCCTGTCCCACAAACAAGGGGGTCTCATTCACCAATTTGGTGTCTGGCTTGGCCATTACTTTAAAATTGGATAATAATAATAATAATAACTAGACAAGACAACGAAAGATATAATGCTTCTCAATTTCCACCTCGAGCTAAGTACGAAGTGTAGTGATTCTGATTTAAATCACCCTTAAATTTAACTATAAATTTATTCTTTTCGACAGAGATTTCCCATCTCATAGACTCATAGTCAATGATGTTCTTTATGGAATCTGACTCAAAATTGTGTGGGTCAAGCACAAGAATTGTACTATTTATTGCGAAAAATGGCCATAAAATGTGCTGTCTCTGCTATTACTTTGTCCAAGTTCCAGTTTTGGATGGATTATGCAGCAATGTCTCTGGAAATCACCCTTAAATTTAACTATAAATTTATTCTTCTCGACAGAGATTTCCTATCTCATAGTCAATGATGTTCATTATGGAATCTGACTCAAAATAGTGTGGGTCAAGCACAAGAAATGTACTATTTATTGCAAAAAATGGCCACAAAATGTGCTGTCTCTGCTATTACTTTGTCCAAGTTCCAGTTTTGGATGGATTATGCAGCAATGTCTGTGGAAATCACTGTGCTAGAAGTTAGCTCAATATAAAATTGAGAGCCCACAGCAGTTCAAAGCAACAAAGTAGTCACTACTGTGCACTTTGATATCACAATTTCATTCACTGGCCAGTAAGTCATTGAAATTTGAAGCTAAAGTTCCTTCCACTTTGAATTTATGCTAAGTGGGGATGAGTGAAATTATTCATATTTACCCTCTTTGGATGTTTCATTAGATTTTATGTTTCAGTTTTAAAAACCAATTTCTGTGTTCCTTTATGCAGACCGTTTATGGCTCCTACAGCCAAGAGATGTCACATTGAGAACAATGCAAGTTGAACATCAACTTACCCAATATATAAATGCTCTTGTGAGGGATTTATTTGCAAGAGATCTCTAGTTTGGATGACTTATATTTGTTGAGAAAGGGTACCAAGGACGTGTTTCCTAGTGGTTTTTACCTTTGGCCTAGGAAAACACATGAAAACACATGAGAACCACTTTTTAGTGTGACTTTATGAGTTATTAAAGTCATGTGACTTTTTAGTCACTTTATGAGGTACAAAAAGTATATTGTACTTTATTATATTAAAGTCACTATATGTTTTTAAAATGACTTTGTGAGAAAAAAGGTACAAGGTACAAAAAGACATTAAAGTGACTAGGGAGGCTCATTAATGAAGGGGGAGACATAAGAGGGGGTCAATGGGAGATTAGATCTCCACCCTTGATCAAGGAGAGATGAGATTGAATCTCAGCCCTTGATGCTAGGGATAGGGTTTCTCGTCATTATGAGACTAAAAAGGAGGAAAAAGGCAAGAGGAGAACTCATTCTTCATGTGCAAGTGTTGGAGAAGAGAAGATCAAGGAGGAGGAGAAGGCAAGGAGACTGAAATTGCATTTGCTGAAGTAGAGAAGTTACAGCAGTTTGGAGAGACCACCAAATAGGCTCAAGTTTCCAAGCTGAAAGACTGGCATGCAGTCCGAGGTAAAGGCAAAGTTTCCAGCATGAGTTTCCAGGCAGAAAAGGCAGTCACACAGGCCTGAAAATCAAGGCTTAAGTCAGGTATATCGTATGACAGCACGCAGACTGAGGCAAAGATTGCAGGCTTGAAGCACAAAATTCTGGGCTGGTGTCAGTGCATTTATTGTAGAGAACTCTGACACAAAAATCGAGAAATCTGACTGCTGCTTGTGCATGATTTTCGAGGACTGAATTGTCAGTCCAGTGGCTCGATTTTCCGAGCAGAGGCATGAAAATCAAGGCTGGAAAGTTCAGACAGTAGCATGAATTCCAACACAGTGATTGCTGGACCTGTGGCACGAGTTTCCAGGCTGTGACATGAATTTCTAGGAGCTGGGCAGAATTCTAAAGGGGAGAGATATGTACCCCTGTGTATTTAATGCTGTAAATTCTCTGAGATTAAAAGCAAATAAAATCCTCCTTCAAACTGGTTTTCCCTTCAGGGTTTTTCCAGGGTCTGTGATTAACCAAAAATCAGTGTTCAAAATTGTGTTTGTGCTTGCTAAATTTCTTATCAGCTGAAAGTGAAAGTGTAAAAGCGTATTGCTAGCCTAGCATTGTTTCTTTTGAATTTAATATTCATGTTTACATGTGCAATAAACATGGGGTTTCAGCATTAAACATGATGAACAAAACTAAACCAGATGGGGCTACTAGACCTTGAATTTTCTACATGGTATCAGCGCACCAGTGAAACTACAGCAGATAAACAGTGACCAGCAAGCATAAGCCAGCCTATATACCCAAAGATTTGTGGTAGGGACTCGAGAAGGAGGTTGGTTGTTTATTCTTAGTGTTCAGAAATTGTGTTGGTTGAGAGGGTCAGATGGCTACTGTTTTGAGGGTGGAGGATAGGTTGAGTGGTGCTGAAAATTTTGGTCCCTGGAAGGAGAGGATAGTCTTGTTGCTTGAGGAGTTTGAGTTGTGGAATATTGAAGAGAGTGCAATAGTTCCAGCTACAGATTTTGTTCTATTCGCAAAATTCAACAAGCGGAATGTCAAGAATAAGAGGATCCATCT
Organism: Pinus albicaulis; assembly: GCA_034641835.2. Taxonomy (NCBI): domain Eukaryota; kingdom Viridiplantae; phylum Streptophyta; class Pinopsida; order Pinales; family Pinaceae; genus Pinus; species Pinus albicaulis. The sequence continues at coordinate 598,578,482 of CM076584.1, forward strand.
AGATGCAGTGAAAGACCACCTTATACATCATGTATCAGGGAAGAAGTTTGCCTATGAGATGTGGGAGCCCCTGATTACAATTTACCAGATCACCAATGAGAATAGGATGATGGTTTTACATGAGAAACTAAGAAACGCCAAGATGACCAAGACTAACAAAGTGACCTCATACCTTACCAAGATCACACAAGTGAGAGATGAGTTGGTTGCAGTGGGAGAGGTTATCCATGATGACCAGTTGGTCAGGGCGACACTGAGTAGGTTTCCCAAGAAGTGGGATAGATTCATAGATGGCATTGTTGCTAGAGAGCATCTTCCATATTGGAGGAGGATGTGGGATGATTTCATCCAGGAGGAGACTAGGATGAGTGCCAAGAGTGGCAGCCAGCATGGTGGGTCTGATGAGGAGGAGAATGTCTCCCTCACAGCTAAGGGAAAGAAGAAGGAAAAGAAGGGGTCTTCCAGTAGGGCCAAGCAAAAGGGGAAGCAAAAAGTGTTGAAATGTAACTAGTGTCGGTCTTCATAAATTATACTTGAGTCATGACTTAATGTAATTATTGATGTACTTGTCAAAAGAAAAAGAAAACGAAAATTATTTGTAAACGAAGAATTATTATTATTGAATGGGTTTTTTGCCTATCATGTTCTGGTCCTAGGTCAAAGCACCCATTGAGTGCTCTAGGGGTCTTGTTGACAAGTCAAAAGGTCAAAGTCATGATGTACTAGCCCCTAGAGGGCTCATGTAACAAAGAAGGAAAATTGTTATTATAAAATGTCATGTCTAGAAGCCTCTAACGGATGAGTCAGCCAACTCTCTTCATGTCGGCCCAAGGAGGCCTAATTCGCTCTTGTGAAAGCCTAAATTTAGAGACACCTCACCTCATTTGTGATGCAAATCAATCAAGCAATATATCTATGTTTCTAGCGAAGTATGGGCAAGGAAGAAAGGAGAGCGAAATTCTTAAAAGTCAGTGAAGTTCTTTGAAGATCAGCGAATTGGTAAAGGAAGGAAATCTTTGTACCTGCTGCCCACACGTGCTAGTTTTGGAGGATAACCTAGGGTTTCCTCAGTCTTGTTTTGTAGAGATTTTGTTTAAGGGTTTGCCTGGCTCATCTCTTGGAAGGTTTGGTCTTGGGTCAAGGTCAAGGTCTTGGAAGTCTTCATTGAAATTCTACAAGAAGATAATTTTGTGGGTTTTCCTCTCTAGGAGAGGTTTTGGCCTTGGCTAGCAGCCTACATCTGGTGTTCTTGTGTTTTCATTGTGATCTCCTTATTGGCATTTGTCTTGATGATGAACAGAACTTAATAGTGATGATAATGTCCTAATATATATATCACAAGAAAATGTCAAGGATTAAAGAGAAATCAAAAGAAAAAAACTCTATCCACTATCTCTAGATTAATCAACAGAAAACCCAAGAGAAGGACATGAGCAAATTGAGATGCTTTGCTCGTCAGAAGTTAGGTCATTATGCCTTTCAGTGTCCAGTAAGTAGGGGAAGAAGAAGGGTGTTGCAGCATCATCCGAGGTGGATGAGTTTTCCACCAAGTTTGACACAAAGTTTGCTTTAGTGGTGAGTCTTGCCACTAGTGTTACATCCTCTAGAGTCTAGTTTGTAGACAGCTGAGCTTCCTGCCATATGATTGGAGTGAGAGAGCACTTCACAGATCTTACAAACACTGATATAGATTTGGAGGTGGTGCTTGGAGATAACTCCAAGGTCAGAGCAGCAGATGTGGGGATTGTATCCTTTCAAAGGGAGTCAATGCCTATCTTGAAACTAGGAGAGGTCTCATATGTTTTGGGGTTGTAGAAGAACCTAATTTTAGTTTCCAATATTGAGGACAAGGGGTATGTAGTGGTGTTCTGAGATGGACAGTGTTTGTATCCCAATGGATCCAGTATCACTTCTGCTAAATTGATTGGAGTTCGTCATGGGAAATTCTATAGGTTCATGTTTCATCCTATCAGAGCCTTAGTATCTACGGCCACCAACAACAATTTGTGAGTTATGGCACAGGATGATGGCCCACTTGCATCATGGAGAATTCAGGATGTTGAGGGAGATGGTTACAGGCTTACCACATTTCAGTATTTGGCATCATGATGTGTGTAGGGGGTGTGCACTGGGAAAAGTACACCAAGACTCCTTTCCCAAGCACTAATAACAGTGTAGTAGGTACCCTTGAGTTGATTCGCTCTGATGTATGTGGTTTTATGTCTTTTGTATCGTTGAGTGGATTTTCCTATTATGTGACTTTTATCGATGACAACTACAAGAAGAACTAGATTTTCTTTATGAAGACCAAGGATCAAGTCTTCGAGAGGTCCTAAGAGTTTAAGGCTCTTGTGGAGAACCAAACGCAGAAGAAGATCAAGTTCCCAAGGACAGACAATAGGGGTGAGTATACCTCCAATGAGATGGAGGAGTTATGTGTGAAAGCAGGCATCAGGAGAGAGTACGCAGTGTCATATAACCCCTAGCAGAATGTGGTGGCAAAGAGGAAGAACATGGCCATAGTAGGGGCAGTGAGAGCCATGTTACTTGATCATAGGCCACCTTTATTTTTATGGGCTAAGGCTTGTAACACTGCAGTGTATCTGCAGAACAAGAGTCCACACAAAGTGTTGGGGTGTCAGACTCCTAAGGAAGCTTTTTCTAGCAACAAACCTGAGATTGGGCACATCGGGATTTTTGGGTGCCTTATTCACATGTCCCTGAGGAGAAGAGGACAAAGTTGGAAACCACCACAGAAAAGGGCATTCTTGTGGGTTACAGTGAGAGACCTACAAGCCTATCGGATGTATATTCCTACCAAGAGGAAAGTTGTCCTAAGGTAGGATGTGATGTTTGAGGAGGTGAAGGCCTTGAGAAGGTCTCGGGAGGATGATCATGTAAAGCAGTAGGCTCCTTAGCAGGGGAGCACACCAAAAGTTTCAGGATCTACAAGTTCGCCAAGGTCAGGAGGATCACCGACTTCAGGGGTGACAAGATCACAGGGCACATATTCCTAGAGTACAGGTTCACCACAGGCCACAGGAGCATCCTCATCAAGAGGACAGGCTCCAGGGGAGGATATTCCCACACCAATTCAGGAGGCTACTTCAGGGAAGATGAAGCCAATATGGCTTTATGAGACCCTAAAGGAAGAACAAGAGTCAATCGAGAAACCCAAGTGATCAGTTAGGGAGAGAAGACCACCAGAGAGGCTAGGTGGTTGTGGCGAGTGTTGTGGAGATCGAGCCAACTACCTACGAGAGACTGTGAGTCAGCAAATCTGGAGGTATGCTTCCATCAAGAAGAATGATGTCTAGCAGATAGTGTCGAGACCTGAGGTAAGTTAGTGGTGGCTTCCAGGTGGCTTTACAAGAACAAGCATGTTGCGGATGGCAGCGTGGAGAAGTTCAAAAGTCGATTTGTGGCACAAGTGTTCTCACAAGTAGAGGGAGTTGACTATGATGAGACCCTCGCACCAGTGGCTCGATATACCTCGATTAGAGTAGTGATCTCCATAGCGGAAAAGATGGGTTGGAAGATTCACCAGATGTATTTGAATACCAATTTCTCAATGGGGTCATACAAGAGGAGGTCCATATTGAGCAGCCACAGGGCTTTGAGGTGCATGGGAGAGAGTCTCATGTGTGTAGACTTAAGAAAGCCATATATGGTTTGAAATAGGCGCCAAGAGCATGGTATGAGAGGACTGGTGCTTACTTGCAACAAATAGGTTTACAGAAGAGTGATGTAGATCCAAACCTATATTTCATTATGATTGGCGAGGATCCACTCATTCTGGTCCTGTATGTGGATGATTTGTTTATTACAAGAGAGGAAAGACTAATAGAGAAATGCAAGAGAAATCTTGTTTCAGAGTTTGATATGACTAATCTAGGACAGATGCATTATCTTTTGAGGTTGCAGGTTTAGCAGGAGGATGGGCATATCTTTGTGGGCCATGGCAAGTATGCAAGAGACATACTAAGGAAATTTCATATGGAGGAATGCAAGTCTATGGCTAATCTGATGATTACCAATTGGAAGAAGTTGCATGCTTTTAATTTCAAGTTAATAGACCCCACTTTATATCGTCACTTGATCGGTTCGTTGATGTATCTAGTCAACACCATAGTATTCAAAATCAGTCGGTTCAAATGTCTGTCAAGTCAAACAGGCAAAAAAACCCGGTTAAGGGTGGCCTTTGACCCAAAAAAATGGTCCGAACGTTACTAACCAGCCGTTTTAGGACGGAACCGACCGGTTTATGGATAAACTGGTCGGTTCCATACTAACCAGTCGGTTAGCTGCCACGGCCACAGAGGGACCCATGGATGCGGTTTTGGACAGTAATGGGTGGTTTGGAGGGTAAATGAGGGTTGTTTCCCTCCAAAAACACCCTCCCCAATCCTTTAAAAGCAGGGGCACCCTCTCATTTGTCTCACACATCTCTTTTGGAGCTTTTCTGAGTTTGATTGAGAGCTTGGAGACTGTTGAGTTTTTGCTATAGTAGAACAACAGAGTTTGAGCTAAGTAGTAGCCATCACGCCTCCAAAAGCCAAGGACACTGCATGGGCTCATTGTGATATGATTGATGGCAAAATGATCTACAAATATTGCCAAAAATCTATTGCAAGAGGGGGTATTTACAAGTTCAAGCAACACTTGTCTGGGATAGGAGGCCATGTAAAGCCATGTGGAGCACCAAATGAAGTAATAGGGCATATTAGGGCAGAATATTTTCAAAAATTTGATACTCGAGTCACTGAACCAATAGAGAAGTTTGTGACTCGAGCAGTTGCAAAATTTGGGGGTCGAGACTCAACCAAGTTTGATCATGATGAGAAGTTTCAAGAGATCATGTTGATCACTAATATGATATATGTAGATTTGTAGTAGGTCAGTGGCCCCATAGTTTGTAGACTTTGTTTTTGGACTTTATAGGCCATTTGGAGCCTCATTACTTATGTATTTTGTCGATGATATGTATTGCACTCGTTGCCATTGTTATGTAAATTTTATTAATTGTTAGTTAGATATAGTTATATTAGGTTTTATTAGTGAAAGGGCATGATCAAAGATCATGCCTCTTCATCAAGGGACACCTTGAGGCTATATTTAAAGCCTTGGTGATTCCCCAATGTAAATCATCTTTCATCTTCATCATTAATAATATATATTTATCAAGTTTACCAGAGTTTTTACACTCCATTGGTATCAGAGCCATCGCTCTTCTGGATCTGTGTGATCATCAGGTTAAAGAATTTCGAAGGAAATTTCAGAAATTTTTTTTAAACAAGTGCAGAATTGCTTTCCGAACTGTTCAGCAGCCATTTCAGAATTTTAAATTCTGCAATTTGTACGTGTTCCAATCCATACTGTCGTACATCCACAATTACAGGTTGTTGTGATTGCACAGTCATATGATTACAGGTTCATAAGATATACAATTAAATCAGGTGTGAAGCTGCTATCGTTTTCCTTACGGTTCACTGCTATACGTTTATCACTGTTATCACTCCGCCCGCCTGTCCGACCGTTCCCGCCGCCTGTTCCTCCTGTCCCCGCACTCACTTGCGGCTACCCCCACCCTCACTTACACTGTGACCACGTTAACAGTCCGCTGTCCTACTCCTCCATCATACATTCCCCTCCTTAAAAAAAAATTATAAAAATTGATTAAATTATAATTAAAAAAATTTAAAAATAGTTTTAAAAAAAAAAATACAACCATTGTCCCAGTCACCGTCTGCATCCATCAGTGACAGTCGTCGTCCATAGCCTGTCCTACGTCGTCGTCGTCCTTCAACTTTCCATGTTGGTGCCACCGAAGCTCGAGCCTTGAATGCATGCCATCACTACCACTGCCATCGTTGCAAGCTAAATACGTCAATTTTGATCTTCCCCATCGTTACCCTAAAGCATCCATCAATTGAAATACAAATCCCATAAGACCTACCTCTGTCATTGTTTTTTAAAACGAACGGGTTTTTTTTTAAACGGACGCAGCGTGTCTTTTCGAAGGGGCACAGTTATAAAAAAATCGTGAAACAGTGGTGACGGTTGGCATACCCTTCCAACTCAGCGATTTTTTCCAGTTCATGATCCCTCCTGTCAGCCCGTTCTCCGCAAGTTCGCTCGCATCTAATCTGCCTCAAAACGGGTTGTCAATCGGACTCGGACGTGTGACTGGTCGTGGAGAGGTGCAAATTCACAAAGGTAGGTGAATGAGTTGTTTAAGGTAAACATTTCGACATTTAAAAAACCGGACATACTCCTTTAAACATTGAACGATTTTTTTAATATATATATATATATAATTATAATATATATATATATATATATATATTATACAAATAAAATAATTATTATAATTATTTATAAATAGATAATAATTATTATTATTATTAAAAAAAATATTATTAATTTCATTAATTAATTAAATATTAATTAATTAATTAAAAAAAAAAAAGGGGAAAAGAGAAAACTGGCAGAAAAATATTCCCCACCCCATACATGTTCGATGTCGTCATCAATGTCAATGGCTGAATTCCAAAAAAAATTGGTGGATCTCGAGAAACAGATCACTAATAATTCCGAAGAATTCGGAAAACGATTAGTCGATCTTGAAGGTACAGTGGCAGGGCATTCCAACGATATCAAAAAGGTTCATAATACAACAAATCGAATAGAAAGACAAATGTGGCTAAATCATCACGAGGCCACAGAAAAGCAGAACGAACTCTTCAATAAGCTAAATGATAAGCTAGATAAATTAAGTCAGACACAATCCCCAATATCTCCTAACAAGGAACAAAATCAACAAAACAATTCCGTAGATTCAGGGAACTCAGAAGAGCATCAGGAAAAAACCGATTCCCCACATCATCAAGAAGATAGTAATGCAGATTTTCAAAATAAGCAGCTCTGGAATGCATTCGCTAATCAATATCCCCTTCTTGTTCCACCATTAGCATATCAACGCAAAGCCAAGATCGACCTACCCAAATTTGATGGTAATGAAAAAAATAGCGTTGCATGGCTTAATAAAGCAGAAGAATATTTTGAGATTTATGACATTACTAGTGATGACGAAAAAATTAAGCATGCTTCCATGAAAATGGAAGGAAAAGCATATAATTGGTATATGTGGTGGAAAAAAACAACGCTTGCTATCAGTTGGAGGAAATTTAAGGATGCGTTCTTCAAAAGGTTTCAAGGCATAAAAGAAGAAAAGTTTTTTTCAACCTTTATCAAATTACGCCAAAAAGGAGATTTGGATGAGTACACTCGAGAATGGGAGACCTTGGCAACACGAGTACCAGGATTGTCGGAATCTCGTCTAATCCAGTCTTACATCTCAGGACTTAAAATCCACATACAGGAAGAGCTAGAACTACATGAAATTACGTCCATAGAAGTAGCAAGGCAAAAAGCAAAAGCTGCTGCAAAGAAGTTTGAAAGATTATCAAAACCAGAAAAAGTATATTCGAGACGACGGTTTCCTCAATCTGAAAATATAGATGACACAAAATATGTCCCTGTCCATCCTCGTGAAGAAGAAAAATCTAGTCTGGAAAAACAAAGAATGCGAGAGGGTAAGTGCAAACGCTGCGGTGAAAACTGGGACCCTAAGCACAGATGTGCTAATGGAAAAGCGAAAAATCTATACAGTTGTGAAGCAACTAACGACGCTAACAGTACTGATTCGTGTATAGAAGGATTAGAAGACAACTTAGAGTTCTCTCCAGAAGTGGATGGCGAAACTATTCCGCAAGTGTCATTATCAGCTATGACAAACATATCACAACCTCAAACCCTAAGGTTAAGAGGACATATTAAGAAAAACAATGTAATGGTTCTAATAGACACAGGCAGCACGCACAATTTTCTAGATTCAACCATGGCCAAAAGACTCAACCTCTTTACTTTTCCCATGCCTAATATGAAGGTAATGGTCGCCGATGGTAAGAAGATTGAACAAGTAGGAAAATGCCATAAAGTCAAATTGCAGATTAAAGACTTTCATTTAGAATCTAGTTCCATTACGAGGAGTAGATGTGGTCTTAGGAATTCAATGGCTACAAACTCTAGGTACTTATTCTGCCAACCATCAGAAGCAGTTTATAAGTTTTAAGTGGAAAGGGCAGAAACACAAGTTGTATGGATTCCAAGCCCCAGAAGATCAAGTCGTATCTTCCTCTCTGATGACGAAGATGATTCAAATAGGAGCGCCAACGTCTACAGTACAATGTCATCAGTTAGAAATGTTATCTTCAAAAGGGAGCCATGAAGAGTCACCAGAAGTCAAGACAGGATCCGACCCTGTCGATATCAGATATTTTCACTATCCAGATCAACAAAAGATTGAACTCGAGAATATGCTCCACGATCTTTTTAAAATGTGGGAAGCAAGAGCCCGCCGCTCAAGAAACCCAGGCGTTTGTCAACATTGTCCATCGTTACATATGCTTTGAGGACAAAGCATCTTTAAGAGAGGGGCAATGTTATGTAAATTTTATTAATTGTTAGTTAGATATAGTTATATTAGGTTTTATTAGTGAAAGGGCATGATCAAAGATCATGCCTCTTCACCAAGGGACACCTTGAGGCTATATTTAAAGCCTCGGTGATTCCCCAATGTAAGTCATCTTTCATCTTCATCATTAATAATATATATTTATCAAGTTTACCAGAGTTTTTACACTCCAGCCATTTTAATATATTCACCTTTACATGGTATATAAATGGGTAAACTTCGCATATTTTATCTCTATTGGCTTGGAATCATTGTTGCAAATCTTAAAAATAGTTTTTTTTTATTAAAAAATAATTATTTAATGTATTTTTTTTTAAATCGGTTCATTGAGATTTGACCAGTGTTGGTTTGACCAGTTCTAATTCGAAACCCGGTTCATTTGGTCCACCAGTGTAATCACCGGTTATGGTTTTTAATACTATGGTCAACACTAGACCAAATATTTGTTTCACAATCAACACGTTGAGTCAGTTTATGATGGAGGCCAAGAGCGTGCACTGAGTGGCTGCGAAATATGTGTTACGGTACCTACAGGGCACAATGGATTATGGACTAGACATATCCAAGTGGATGGAGTCATGCTAATAAGTTCTACAGACTCGGACTAGGCAAGTTATGCCAATGGTGGGAAGAGTACATTTGCATGTTGTTTCATGTTTGGTTCTGCAGTGGTGTCGTGGTTCAGCAGGAAACAGAGATCAGTGACACTAAGATTTGTGGAGGCCGGGTACATTGCAGCTAGTAAGGCCAATTGTGAGGATATTTGGCTTCGCAAGATGTTGTGTGGCGTATTTGGCCAAAGGTTGAGAACGACTACGATATACTATGATAATCAGAGTTGCATTAAACTCACAGAGAATCTAGTATTTCATAACAAGTCAAAGCATTTTGAGCTCAAGTACCACTTCATTCAAGATTGTGTTCAAATAGGGGCAGTGAAGCTAGACTCTAGAGTGCATACCCACTGATCAACAGGTTGCAGACATTCTCACCAAGTCCTTGCCAAGGAGCAACCATATCTATTTCAGGGACAAGATGGGAGTGTTGAGAAACACCTTCATTTGTAAGAGGGAGTGTTGAAAAAGGGTACCAAGGAGATGTATCCTAGTGCTTTTTTAAATTTTGCCTTTGCCCTAGGAAAACACATGAGACACTTTTTAGTGTGACTTTATGAGATATTAAAGTCATGTGACTTTTTAGTCACTTTATGAGGTACAAAAAGTACATTGCACTTTATTATATTAAAGTTACTTTATGTTTTTAAAGTGACTTTATGAAAAAAAAGATACTAGGTAAAAAAACATTAAAGTGACTAGTGAGGCTCATTAATGAAAGGGGAGACATAAGAGGGGGTCAATGGGAGAGATTAGATCTCCACCCTTGATCAAGGAGAGCTGAGATCTAATCTCAGCCCTTGATGCAAGGGATAGGGTTTCTCATCATTATGAAACTAAAAAGGAAGAAAAAGGCAAGAGGAGTAATCATTCTTCATGTGCAAGTGTTCAAGAAGAGAAGAACAAGTAGGAGGTGAAGGCAAGGAGGCTGAGATTGCATTTGCTGAAGGAGAGAAGCTACAGCAGTTTGGAGAGACCACCAAATAGACCCAAGTTTCAAAGCTGAAAGACTCACACACAGCCCAAGGTAAAGGCAGAGTTTCCAGAGAGTGTTTCCAGGCAGAAAAGGCAGTCAGACAGGCCTGAAAATCAAGGCTTAAGTCAGGTCTGACAGCACACAGACTGAGGCAAAGATTGCAGGCTTGAAGCACGAAATTTGAGGCTGGTGTCAGTGCATTTATTGCAGAGAAGTCTGACTCAAAAATCAAGAAATCTGAGTGCTGCTTGTGCGTGATTTTCGAGGGATGAATTGTCAGTCCAGTGGCTCGATTTTCTGAGCAGAGGCATGAAAATCAAGGCTGGAAAGTTCAGACAGTGGCACAAATTCCAACGCAGTGATTGCTGGACCTGTGGCACGAGTTTCCAGGCTGTGACACCAATATCTAGTAGCTGGGCAGAATTCTAAAGGGGAGAGATAAGTACTCCCGAGTATTTAATGCTGTAAATTCTCTGAGATTAAAGGCAAATAAAATCCTCCTTCAAACTGGCTTTCCCTTCGGGGTTTTTCCAAGGTCTGTGATTAACCAAAACTATCAGTGTCAAAATTTGTGTCTGTGCTTGCTAAATTCCTTATCTGCTGAAAGTGAAAGTGTAAAAGCATAGTGGTAGCCTAGCAGTGTTTCTTTTGAATTTAATATTCATGTTTAAATGTGCAATGAACATGGGGTTTGGGCATTAAACATGATGAGAAAAACAAACCAAACCAGGTGGGGTTACAGGTCCTTGAATTTTCTATAATATTTGCCCCACTGAAAACCTAATGAATGCACAAATGCCGACCATGGACCTTTTGGATACAGACTACAGTCTACAATCGCTTTATTGTTGGCCATATATAATGCATTATGCAAACTTAAATAATCTTTTGAACAAACTTTAGAAATTAACTTACTTTCCTGAACTGCTGACAGAAACACATGAATATGCATCATGCGTAACTGGGCCAACACGGCGTTTCAACTGCTTGACCTGCAATGCTTCTGAAGAATCTGTTTTCAACCTTCCTGCTTCTGATACAGAATTGGAACTTGTCAATGATGGATTCACTGGATTAGATAGCTGGAAATTCAATAACTTTATCTCCCTTTCAGCCATAAATACTACGGAGTGCTCCCTACTCCCAGATGGAGTTGGGAGAGGGGCTGCCGCTGGAAGAGACCTTGTGTCAAATTCACTGAGAATAACACCGAGGCTTGTACCAGTTGCAACCAGGTGTGGTTGCAGAGGGTGAACAACCATACAGTATGCCTGCATAAAAAATTCTAATTGAATTACACTTGCCTCACTTTATATGCAAGAAAAATTGATAGCAGGAAAGTTAGGCTTGATGCATACCTATCAAACATGATGATGCACCTAAATATTGGATTATTAATTTATTACCAAAAATGTCAGCCAAATATTCAATATCAAAATATAAGGTATGGAGTAAATCCTGTGAATTACAATTCTGTTACCATATAACATTTCAGCTAGATATATAACAGGCTATGGTCCTGACATTCTTTAGCCGCATAAATTTACATCAATCAAAATGGGCAGGCATATAGTTGCAAATTTCTAATATAATTTAATTGTACAAAGAATTGACCTTCATAAGGTATTTTAGGTCAGGTTAATGATTAATCTACATTCAAGAGCTTATCATTATTGTTTTTCTTCTTAACACCAGAGAACATTCTGGCTCAGCTAAAAAACATACAACTGCCGAAACTTACAGTCCAACTTGAAACTAGGTTTGAGTTATCGTTCAGAGGAACAAAATTTAAAGTCACTCGCTGTTTTTCCATTTCGTGATAGTTTGGGATTGTTAGATGATAGTTTCATGGTTTCACTTGCTGTTTCTGGTGACAGTTTGGGTTGTTAGATGATAGTTTCATGGTTATAAACACCTGGAATACTTAATCCTTCTATGGGAAAATGATCCGTAATTCTGCAATTACCTGAGATAAATAACAAACCAGTTTCCGTAACTTGCTGCTCTAGTTTACCTTGTCCATCATTAATCTCTTCTTTAACATAGCTCCATACACTGTTTTAAATTTTAATTAGAAAAGATGCATAATTTTGAGCACAAAAACACATACTACAAAGATATGCCCTTTTATGATTAAAACAAGAAATGGAATTTCCTAGAATTTTCCAACTCTTCTTTCCCTCCAGTTTAGTCAAAGAAAAATCCATATGCTATTGGGAGACATACTTTATCTAGAGGAACAAGAAGAATATTACCTTCCAAAATAATGAATATTCATCAACGCTACTTGCATAAAATTGGCTCATAAATTTGATGCCTACAGAAATGGAGCACCATAAAAAAAACTCAACCAACATCTACAATAGAAACTCAAGGATTACGATTCTCAAGAAAACAAAGAATTGTGTTCTCAAACCTGAATGAATATACATGAAAGACAAGGTCCCAAAATAGAGAGAAAACCTCTGATCATAATTGCCATCTGGCCTCTTCTAATTACTCACTAATGTTACGAGCAAGGATTTTACAATTAGGATATATCATTCTAGACAGTTCATAATTGTATAGATAATGTAAAATTAGCACTTTGGATATATCACTTGTATCTAGTAATTGTAAGGATAATGTAAAACTAGTTACATGATAACTTGTAGTCTTAGGATAAGAGCATATTTGAGTAATCACAAATTTGGATTATAAAGAAAATTGACTAAGCACTCATCATCTCCTCCTGTCTTGGCAAGAAAATCTCCCCAGTTTATACTATAGTTGTTTACACTACTGCCCAGAATGGATAGAGATACTCATTTGCATTCCAAAAACACTACATCTTCTGCCAACTAGGTGTTGGAAACACTGAGAGGGAGGTGAATCAGTATTTCTCTTCAATTAGTTAATTTTAATCTTCGGATCAATCATAAACAATCAACACCACTCAAGTTTTCAACAATGCACAACATTCAAAGACTACACAAGAGATTTTAGGTGGAAACCCTTATAGGAGAAAAACCACCAAACGCTTTTAATATAGCTCTTTTTAGGAAGCTCCAACTTCTGAAATTTTCCAACAACAACTAGAAGGAGGCTCCATCCCCCTGATTTATCAACTCCAACTGAAGGGCACTCCAACGCCCTAGTTTACCAGCCCCAACTGGAAGGACACTCCAACACCCTAGTTTTATTAGCTCCAACTTAAAGGATGCTCCAACACCCTGCACAATCACCAACCTGCCCCAGCACCACCCTGTCGCCCTAAAGTGTTCTCAGGCTCCAACCTGAAAAAGACTCCAATCCTTGCACCACCTTGCCACCCTGCTCAACAAGCTACCACTTACCCTAAAGGCTCCAACCTTCAATCACAACAGCGAACCACATTTCATAATTTTCAGATTGGATCCAACTGTGCTCAAAATCAAAATAAATAATATCAAAACAATACTGGCACAAGGTCGTCAACAACAATAACAAGTTCCTCTGCTCAAATCCTCAGTTCTGCTCAAGTTGCATCAACCTATCATCAAACATTTACCAAAAAAAATGTTGACATAACCCAGGTTCAACAAGCAAGTTAGAAGCATTGTAAACCCTGGCACTCTTTAGCTGCCCACACAAGCCAACAACACTGCTCAATATATTTTTTCTCTGATCTTCTCATATCACTGCTATAATTGCCACTATTGTCATTGCTAACTTGTGCCCACATGCACAAAACAATGTGCCACAAGTTTGTTGTGTGCCCCGCCTTAAGCTCACTCAACTTCTGCCTTACGAGACAAAAGCATAGGACACCAACCCCACTACCTCTCCGTGATGTAAGCTTTGCTCAACAACTTGCTCAACACATTCCACTGTCAAAACCCTAATGTCACTGAATTGCTTCTTCCTTTGTACAATAGTCAATTTCAGTTACATTGTCAAACCACTGCCATAATAATATAAGCACAATCACTTCAAACTTTGTAACCATTGTCATAGTCAATCCTGCAAATATTGCCTTTGTTGCAATCCCTGTCACCGAAAGTTGCACATGCTAAGTTCATCAATCTTGTCAATCAGATCCTCCTCTATAACCTGCTCATAAGCCTTTTACAACTTGTAATAAAGAATTTGATCATCAAAGCACAACATTAAGACTTCTCATGTCTCTAAGACTATTCACTATAGAGCCTTGATTGTGACGCTTCTTCCGAAATTCAATTTGGAGTATAAAATTGAGTCTGAAAACCCTCAAAATCATTTATAACCATAAAGTACTATAACCATCTACAAAACAACACTTTCTAGGCATTGTTCTACAAATTACTCAATTGTTGGTCCTGTACTACAAAATACTTGCCAAATATTGCAAATAGTGCAACAAAATGGAACTTATGTTAAAAAAAAAGACCTAAGTTTGAAATTGTGACCGTCAAGCCTCAACACATTCGTGCTACCAATTTCAATGTTCAATGGCGCTTGTCATATTATGTAGTTAAATCAACATTGCTACCAAAATTATATATATGGCAACAATATATTTATAGCCCTTCCCACAAACTCAGTGGCTCTCCATTCAACGCACAAGGAGTTGCATATTCCATTGATACCATTGATACCATTTGGTGGAGCGTGGATTTATTCACAGTCTATTGTGCACAGGGAATTCATACACATGATGTCAGTGCACCAAATCACATTGTCACTCAGCAATGCACAATATACATGACAGAGGACTTCAACGAGATCGATTTTTTTTTTCAAACACAGGTTGCCTTATGCACACAAAAACTCTAATTGCACTAGATGACGGGTCCTCTATTTTTCTTCATACGCACCTCCGAATGATTTTGGAGGGGAGCACATACTCTGACAAGTCGCAAAACTCAAATCAGCTCAACAAGTTCTAGGTGTATTTACAATTTGTGGTATAATTATCAGAATTCATCATACTTGTTCTAATATTCCTTACACAAAGGGTTAAATTGAGTTTGCTTCAAATCACTCTACCATCAAAAACACGCTCGCAGTCAAAGAGGGATCAAATCGAGTCGTTGGGTTTAACTCACGTACAATGTCGCATTAACACATCTTGGCACTCAATTTCATGGGCCTACAAGAAATCTCACTTCGCACAAGATCGATGGATTAATTCATCCACTGGATCAAGCAGACTTAAATTGCGACCAAAACCCTAATTTCACCATATCGAGTGGGGCCATTTGTGCCAGAACAAAACTAAAAAAAGAAACTTCTTGACCATAATCGGCCCTAGAGTGACTGTGAATAATTACATCAAACGAATCATGTTGCGCACTTCACCTATGCTCCCAAATATACGATAAGACCACGTCTTCAGATAATCAAAAGATAAGCGTAGAATAATGCCCTTCTTGGGGTGATCCAAGTTCATATAAACTGAGAAGGCGAGGTCAAAAGGAGCTGAAAATCTCAGAAGGTGCTCAATCCCACAACAAATACTCAATCCCACAACAAATATCCAGAACAAAAACCAAAAGAGTTAAACCCCATAAAGACTTCTTCAACTTTAGCCTGCTACTCCAGATTACCGTGACAATTCAAAGCCTCACAAAATCGCAGAAGGTATGTCAAGATAAGCGCATGAGAGATGATGCTCAACGAAGGGAAAATGAGTCTTTTTTATAGAGACATTGATGCTTTTGGAGAAGAGTAAGCAGACTTGTTTAAGTAGGGAAACCAACCTAAATTTGAATTTCAAAATGGAGCCAAAAATGGTTTATTTTCTGAGGCCAACTTGATAATTTAAGAATTGCATGCCCTTAACCATGATTATTTAGCAAGCAAAATTTACTATGAGACCCATGATAACATAATTAATTTTCCATTGACCATAACTTGATTTGAATAGGCCCATCATTAATACTAGATTAATTTTTGAGATAAAGATGTGTCACAGGTAAACCAATCCAAAGGCTACTCGCCAGATCTTCTTTGGGGCTACTTGACCACAAAATGGCGCTCCAAATTTGACTGAGCATATCTCCTCAACTATGAGGAGTTACAAGGTGTGCCACCTATCGTTGGAACCAGCATGACGAGGGTTATCAAACGAAGATAGTCTTGTAAGCAAGTGCATAGTTCATCCCATCCAAAATCCTTATTAAGAACAGGGTACCATGATCACACCACTGAAGCTTCTCATGGAGATTCCGATCAATGTAATCCATTGATGTATATTAAGAGCATTCAAGGACTATTGTTGGCATCAATGACAACACCATTCAACAATCTCCCCCTTTTGTCATTGATTACAACACAAATACTCCCCTTGTGATTTCTCCCCCTGACTTCATGCTTTTGATCTTCTTCAATAGATTTCTCTCCCCCTTTTACATCAATGGCAAAGGGTTACTCCTCCTGAAAAAATATCTTCCTCTGTCGCTTCTCTCCCCCTAACCTGCTATGCCTTACACAACTTTCCACAATTGATTCCATCTATATTACCACAAGTCCTCTCGCGATTATGTCCCTGACTTTTCCTGCTACAAGGCTAACTAATTTACCCATAATACTAACTACTACTCTAACGACTTCTTCACATCTACCATCTAACAAATCAAACTACTAAAGGATAGATCTTCAAATTTGCAATCATTGCTACTTAGACTCCCCCTTTTCAACAATCACAGGACAGGGAGTCTTCAAGCTAGATTTTTTTGAAAGATACATGAACCTACCTTGTTGCTGGATCATTCTAAACCTTGACATTTTCCTTCTCATCGGTGGATTCATCATGGTTTTGTGACTTCACAAATCCTGAGAGCATGGCTGCTGAGATTTCTTCATTCACTTGATCTTCTCGCTTTTGTTTTCTTTTCCAGATCTTCTTGTACCTGATATTAGAGGTCTCCTTCATGGAGGATTCCATCTTGTATTGGCAATCACGAGCTATATGTTCGTAGTTATGGCATTTGAAGCACTCTATATGGTACTTGAATGACAGAGCAACTGGCATATACTTTATGCCTATGTTGCCAGAAAACGTGGGTTTGGGGACGGGGACATCACTTTTGAAAAAGGGTGTGTGGGTTCGTCAGGGGTATATATATATATTATATATATACACATTGCATTTTATAAATAAATAAATATATATATATGTGTGTGTGTGTGTGTGTGTAAATTATATTTTATATATACAATTTATAAATTTATTTCTCTAACCTTATAATATATTCGCCACCTAAAGATTATGTGCTCCTTAGTCTGCACTTTATGTGATATGGAAAATCTTGCAAATTTGTTCCACTTGCAACTGGTGTGAGAACGCTTGAAGTTGTGCAAGAGGAAATAATGCCTTTGTAACAAATGGAATTGAAGGTCGTTTGGCTCAATCGAAGATCTGGAACTTAAAAGTCGTAGAATCTGCAAACAATCTTCGCTATTATCATAAATATTAAATACCCATCCCAAAAGAAGACCCACGAGCCACCTTTCAAAGACAGAATTTGAAAAAATATGATAAAACTAATTAATCATTGTTTTCATATCCATTAATATTTCATAGAAGTTAGAATTGCTCCCTGCACTAAGCACAGTTTTCAATTTAGATTATGTAAACTGACAACAAACTTAATTGCATAATAAACCTTGTATTTATACTTCAAAACCATTTCTAGAATCTAATCTCACAGAAAATGAAGGTCCAAATTTCATTTAATACAATCTAGTCTTTATAAATCTAAAAACGAAGTATTTAAATCTAGACTTCTGTGGATTTGAAAAATTTTATAGACCTCTGTAAGGGCCAGACATCTTTGTAATTTTTGGTTTACATTGTGGAAGGTAGAGAAAAGGTCGGAGTGTGACTAAACTTGAACAAACGTTACAATGAGCATATTAGCCCGTTGTTGGATGGAGTTGATACGCTTAGGGAACTCAAAGCAGTGAAAGATAGTATCTGGTTGCCCACAATTGTTGTTAGGGAAAAGAAGTGTGTCAGAATTGCTTGCAGGGATTAGCCTCCCAACAAGGCAAGGGATTTGTACATGGACTCACTCTTCTGAACCTTTTACCTCGTGCACACAGGGTATTGACATTATGAAAGGCAAAAAAAGCCTAGAGGCGTTGAGTCTACATACCTGCACACACCATCACAAACTATATTCCACTAAAAAGGAACCCTAAAGTTCCTGATTTTGGGGTTCCACACACCCGTTATCAAGGTTCGACACACCTAATTAGACAAAATAACCCAAATTTTGGTTGCGAAGAACCCGGTGCTTACTCAAAGAATCCAGTTCTTTTGGGTGCGTTTTAGAAGAACCCATACCCGAACCCGGTACTTGGGGACGAGAACCCGGGACAAGTTCGAGAACCCCACCCTAGGTTCGCGAACCTGTGCAATGTAGCCTTCTATTGATGAATCCATTTGAATGTCTGCCTTGTGATCCTGCAATCTTGCTTCTAGGGTTTTGATAATGTCTTTGATAATCATCCCTATCATAAGCTTCGCAATCCCTAGCATTGTGCTTAAAGTTAGTAAATGCAAAACAATAACCATTAAACATGCAAGGGTACCTGAATAAAATGGCTTGCTTTGATAATCTCCTGAAGACATTCTTTCTTGAAGGAGGTTCAAGCCTTTGTTGTTCCATGTCCTTGATTACCTCAGCATGAGTTCTTGGAGCAACATCACTTTCAATCTTCATTTGTTCTTCTCCTTGATTTGACCTTTGAGGGATCTTGCTATCAAACTTCTCGTCAATTTTGCTCTCTCCAGCCTAACAGTTGGAAGGCAAATTTCAGAAGTATAGAAATGGTTAAGTCAAAGAAGCACGCATCCAAACGATCAAAGGAAGTCTTCGATATTGCAGTAGTATCAACATTTGTTACAGTTAATGAAGAGAAGCAAGTTAGTCCAACTCCTGAGTTCGATGAAGTCAAATATGAAATATGGGAATCCAGAATGGATGCCTATTTGAAAGCTCATGGAAGTGATGTTTGGCGCTATGTTGTTTCCGGAGACACATCTATTGATGAATATAGAAGGTTCAATACAAAAGCAATGAATGTCATTCTAAGGGCTCTACCGGACCTAGTAAAAGTGAACGTAGATCAATGCTCAGCAACCAAAAGTCTTTGGAGGAAGCTCCATGTTCTCTACTCAAAGAAGCACGCGGCTAAAGAAGAAGATGATGATGACTGTAATTCAAATTCTCAAATCGAAGAATCTTACGAAGATGAAGAAGAAGAAGCAGTAGTTGACATGGAGGGAGAATTGATCAGTGCCCTACGTGATCTTAACAAAGCAAAGAAACAAAATCAGATACTCGAAGAAGAAGTTGCCCTTCTAAGACTTCAAGTGCAAGAAGCTGAAAAGAAAGAGAAAAACTTGACAAACCA
The DNA here is from genome assembly GCA_034641835.2 of Pinus albicaulis. Classification (NCBI taxonomy): domain Eukaryota; kingdom Viridiplantae; phylum Streptophyta; class Pinopsida; order Pinales; family Pinaceae; genus Pinus; species Pinus albicaulis. The sequence goes on from CM076584.1 coordinate 598,597,971, forward strand.
ATTACAGGTATTTGTTCAGAAGTACAAGGAGAAAATTAGTCAAAAGCAAAAGGAATTTGATGCAGCTCTAGATGAAATAAATCGACACAAGGAACAGCAGAAGGAGCAATTGTAAGATGTTGAAAACAAAGAACATGTCATTAATGAGAAGGATCAAAAAATTGCTTAGTTGAAGATGAAGGCAAAAGAAGTAGGTAAAGCTCCATGCAATGAAGGCACAAGCTCTTGGCATCGCTTGAGAGATTTGAGCAAAGGAAGTTGTTATTGCTATTGATGGCCTTGTGCCAGTATTGCAGATCGACAAAGTCAGCAGATTGTTTTGATATTATTTATTTTTATTTTGGGCACAGGTGGATCCAGTTTGAAAATTGTGAAATGTGGTCCATTATGGTGAATTGAAGGTTAGAGCCTTCAAGGCAAGTGGTTGGTGGTCCTTTATGAGTTACAAGGCTCTCTCAACATGCCCTATCTAAGATTCCCTGGTTTTGTTGTAGATCAAGGTATCATCAAAAAATACCAACACAAAATTTAATTGAAAGAGTCAAAAATATGTTTATGAGGCTTTGAAAAGTGAAGAGAGCATTGCAAAGGTCGAAGCACATCACTAAAAATAACATAATGATCTTCATGTTTGTGGAAGGCTATCTTTGAGATGTTTTCTTCTTTCATTCAAATTTAGTGGTAGTTGGAACACAGGTCTAGTTTGCTAAAAACTTGGCTCTATGGAAATCATCCAATAGATCATCAAATACTAGGATGGGAAACTTGTCTTTCATGGTTAATTTATTGAGCATCTTGAAAATCAGGACACATGTGCCAATTTCCTTTCTTTAATACCATGACCACCAACAATGAGTAATGACTAGTACTAGGACATATCAATCCAACATCCAATCATTCCTAAACAATCTTTTTGATCTCATTCGTGTTGAAGAATGTAACTAGGTTCGGTCTTCATAAATATATTTGAGTCATGTACTTATCAAAAGAATGAAAAAGAAAAATTTCATTATTATTACAATGACTTATTAAAGCATGGGTTTCATGCTTGGGTCATCTTTTATTAGTCAAAGTCCCCATTGTTGACTCCTAGGATTTATATTGAGTCATTAGAGTCATTGTACATTTTATGAGACCCTTCTCGAGATTTTGAATCATGTAAAAAGAATTATTTTTTAGTCAAAAGTGAATTTTGTTACCTCCACACCAAGTCAGCCCTTGCCTCATGAAGTCGGCCTAAAAGGACGCAAATCGACCCACAAGAAGCCTATATATAAAAGTGCAGTTCGATCTATTTGCTCATCCACTCAACAAGTTCGATACATATAAGAAGCAGTGTAGTAAAAAGTGCCAAGTGTAGAAAGAAGAAGGTGCAAGATCGAAGTTTTTGGGCTCTCTCTCTCTCTTTTCTGCAAAGTTACTGGGTAATTGCAAGATCAAAGTTGTTGGTGTTGCAAGGTCGAAAATTTTACTGCTGCAGTAGCTCGAAGTTGCAGGAGGGTTGGAGTTGTTGGGGTCAAAATGTTGTTGTTGTATAGGTCAAAGTGTTGCAAAGATCGAATTGTTGCATAGGTCGAAGTAGTTGTTGTTGCATGTATCGAACTTTTTGCTACTACAAGGTCGAAGATATAGATCGAAGTTGCTGGAAGGAAGGGTTGACTTGGTGGTTGGAGGAAGTCTGTGTCTAGGGTGAAGAGTCTAGGATTATCTCAAGAAAACTATTGAAGGAAGAGAATTTGACTGGGTTTTCGCCTACATAGAGATTTTGTCCTGGCAGAGTGCCTACATCTTGTGTCTCTTGTTTTATGATTTTCATACCCACATAATTTGGTAATTGCTTGATGAAAGATAATATAACAAAGAAGTAAAAGAAGCCAACATAATTCACAATTAATTATCAAGAAAGAGAAATCAAAGACCCAAGTCTACTTGCATTGATTTCTCAACAATTCGTTTGTGCAAATGGTTTCCTATAAGGACACAATTGGTGGTAGGATATCAAGAATTAGTGGAATAATGCAGTCAAATACATGTTGATGTTTGGAGAGAACCAACTACAAAGTAAGGGGAATCTTCTATGATGGGGGGTGTCCACCACTTGTATGAGATTGAACTCTGCAGTAATGCCTAAGTAACCTTTATTCAATAACTTCTCTATGAGATAAAGGTGATAATTTTAGGGGAGCATGATATAAGCCCTTTTAGGTTATGTTTGCACCCTTCCATATTGAATCTTAGGTATAAATCTAGGAAATCCAAGTCAACCAATCCCAAAGTGCGTAGCCATTCCACCCCAAGAATTACATTGCAATGACTGATGTCAATAGCAACATGCGGGATTTGAGATGATACTCACCCATTTGGAGTTTCCCATTTTCACATTGGCCACCACATTTCGTCATGCCTCCATTAGCAATCATAATTTGAAATTTAGGTATCTAACGAACATAACAATGGGATTCTGCAACAACTCTCTTGAGAATAAAATTATGGGTGTTGCCATTATCAATCAATACAATAACTTTTTAATTCTTGACTAATCAATCAACTTCAATGATTGGGGTGTCAAAAAACTAGGTCAAGCATAAACAAAAGTCAAGGGTGTCTCACAAGGAGTTTGCAATTTGGTATACTATTTAGTTGGAGGTTTGGTATCCTCCAACTTAGATTCCAAAGAATCTTCGAAAAATATGTCCTCTAAGTGGTCATGTGGGGCCAGAGTGGGGGTGGCCATCCATTTATAATAATTTATGTTTTTACATGTGTCCTTTAAAATATTGCTCATCACAATTATAGCAAAGACAGAGGTGTTCGCATTATGCCATCTCCTCTAAAGACAACTTCTGGATTTGAAAAGGTTGTGAGTTAGCGGAGTTAGGGTTAGTAGCCACAGAGGGGTTAGGACAAGTGTCAAATAAAGGTCTCTCCTTGCTTGTGAGTTAATCATCATCTCAAATTCTTTCACTCTATCACTGGCTGCCAACCATGTTTTTAGGCACTACATCATGACGTTTGTTAGAATTGCTTCCTTGAGATCACTGATAAAACATTCTTTAAAAAATGAATTAGATAAGCCCTCTATGTGGATTGCTAATTGCTCAGAGGTGATAATATTGTCCATAATTGTGCTAGCTTGGCATAACTTCATTGGTTCCCAAATGGTGAGTGTCTCATTCAAAATGATCATAAAGGATCTGCCCAAACTATTATTAGTTTTTGTACCATCGGATGTGTTCTACCCACGAAATTTTGTGGAGAGGCTAGAATACATGAGTTCTCCAAAACCCAGATATCGTTTCTGGAAATTCCACCTAGAAGTGCCTCAATTAGATTATTAACCAATTTTTAAATACTTCATAAGTCTAAACTTAGGGAATATGGTTAATTAATCAGTATTAATTGAGATAAGGTGAGAATCATCTACAAACTCACACGGATCGACAAGGAAATAATCTGGGCCATTGATTATGTTTTAATCCTGGTCGTTGGTGCTCCAACAAAATATTATAAGAAGTCGATGGGTAGATGTAGAATACGCTAGTACAGTTAAACAGTTGCCCACGCTAGTACAGTTAAACAGTTGCCCACGCTAGTACAGTTAAACAGTTGCCCAGTTAGTTCGATTTTCTCAGTGGGTGTGACTCAACAGAGGAGATAGAGACAGAGGGTGAGTAGCAGGTGAGAGAGGGTAGCAGCAGAAATCCAGAAGGAAGCTTTCCGGATTCTGGAAGAGACAATGTAAGGAAGAGCAAAGTCCACAAGGGATCTGTGCAGAGGGTGACACAGCAAGTCCAACGTAAAGGGCAGAGGATCCATCTCGGGGTCAGAAATTCGTTGTGGAGCGTGAGAAAATTCTCACAAAATTTCTCTCAGTATTTCCATTAGTTTAGATTGTCAGTAGGGCATCTAAAATTCTTGTACTCAGATTTGCTGCTAAAGATTAATAAGAAAACCCTCATTTGTTGCACCGGTTTTCCCAAGTTTGGTTTTTCCGAGGACACTTGTCCAAAAATAATTGTGTTAATATTCTTATGTGTGTGCTAGAATTTCTTTGTTTCCAGTATTTTATTTTCCGCATTAAATTTATTGTGAATATTGCAATTGTGAATTTATTCGTTGTTTGCATAGCAAATAAACTGCATAATTAATTTAAAATTAGAAGAATATTTTCCAGTTGTTGCAATAGCTGAAATTTTCGCATGGTATCAGAGCAAATATGATCAGCTGGAAAGCTCAGTAAAAAAGATATAAGAAGTTTCGTTGTTCAGTGTGAGCAGCAAATCGAAACACCAGAGGGCAGCACAGTCACCTTGCAGGAAACCGAGTTACTTGAGGAGAATCGTTTTTTTCTGACAGAGTGACAGAAAAATTCGATTTCTCCATATCAAATAACTCCAAAGGCAGAGGGAGCAGCCCCGCATTTTTTGCAGAGCAAATCTCTAGTTGGACGCAATAGTTTTGCAACAGTTTGCTAGAGAAAAATCAACATCAAAAGGAAAGAGAAATAGCCCACCATGGACAGAATTATTAGTCAGGAAGCTTCAGATTTATCTTCCAGGTTGGAGGACGAATTTGCTAGCTTATCAAGATCAGCGTCACTTGGTGTTTGGTATATAGATAGTGGAGCATCAGCTCATATTACGGGAGTTAGAGAAAATTTCTCTAGCTACAAGGAGGAGTAGATGGACTTTCAGATTACTATGGGCAACAGAACAAAATGTACTCCAATAGGGAGAGGCGCCATAGATTTTCAGAGGGAGTCGGGAGCTAGCACCAGCGCTACAAATGTATTACATGTGCCAGGATTAGGTATGAACCTGATTTCAATATCCCAATTGCACGATAAGGGATATGATGTCCACTTCGTAGGGAAGCAAGTGTATGTCAAACACTCAAGCTAGAAGAAGGTGAAACAAATTGGAGCTCGAAGCAACAGGTTATACAGGTTGCAGCTTGACTCTCCAATGGCACTGATAGGCAGTGACACTAGCAGTGGGAAGGAGCTGAACGAGTTATGGCACAGGAGAATGGGACATCTACACCAATCTGCCTTCGCAGGGGTTCCAGTTCTTAGTACGGAGCATGACGATCTATGAAGAGGATGTGTACTTGGGAAGTACGCGAAGGCAGCATTCCCTAGAAGTGATAGCAAAGCAGATGCCATGTTAGGACTGATACATTCATGATTCAGATATCTGTGGCCCGATGTCCACTAGAGCTCTTAGTGGTGGCAAATACTTTGTCACCTTTATTGATGACCATTCCAGAAAGACCTGGATCTGTTTCTTAAAGACCAAAGATGAGGTCTTTGATCGGTTCAAAGATTTTAAAGCTTCACAGATTTTTGATAAAACTTCATAGATTTTTGTGCGAAGGAAGGCATCAAAAGAGAATGGGAAGCTCCATATAACCCTCAGTAGAATGGGGTAGCGGAGCAAAAAAACAGAGCTATAGTTGGGGTTGCAAAGGCCATGTTGTATGATTAAGATTTACCCAAATTTTTATGGGCAGAGGCATGCAACACGACAGTGTATATTCAGAACAGAACTCCTCATAGAGCATTGGGGAAGAAAACACCAGAAGGAGTCTTCACAGGGAAGAATCCTGAAGTGAGTTTATTAAATTTAGATAACCATGGTGTTCTATGCTTGATGCACTTTTACTTCAATCTTTCTTAGGCCCAAAACAAAATAGCAATCACATAAACTTGAAAGTAAAACACTGATAGAACACAATAATAGATCAATAGAAGACAAGCCAAATATAAATCAGATTTACAATTCCTTTTGACCAGCAAAGATATGAGATATTGTGGCGATACGGCGGTCAGCAAGATGCTTCAACCAGCAAAGTCTTTCTCAGTCAACCAGCACTTTCATGTGTCACAACCACAGCCCTCAAAGACAGCTCTTCACAAGTCACGCAAGTCAAACCAGGGACAGCGCAGAAAAGTCAATGCAGGCGGCTTCAGAAAAGTCAACGCAACAAACTAGGGCTTCGGTCAAACAACCCAGAATTCCTCGATTTAGTGCCCAGTTGTACAGCCTCCTAAAATCGAAAATTCTACAGAAGATTGAGGTCAAACGACTAAGGGTTGACCACAGTCAACGCTGGTCAACGCTGCAACAGAAAAGCCCTAAACAAATTAGCGCAGAAAACAGAAAGCCCTAAACAAATCAGCGCAGAAAACAGCAGATTCGCTCCACACGTGTGAGGGAAAAAGGCCTCCAAAAGATATCAAAACAATCAGATCACAATGAGATAATGTGTGATGAGATGATGAGAAAATGACCTTGAAGTCTCTCCAATTTATATTCATCAATGAGGGTGTGTGACACATCTCTTAGACATGTGGGATAAATCTGGCCGACTGAAGCGAACAAAGTTCCTTCTCAAGTTAAATGCTCCAAAAGACTTGGAATACAAAGATATTCATGAGGATACAAATATTATATTAGATAGTATGAATGAATGAGATGATTGAGAATTACAAATGAGGCATGCTTATATACCTAGACAGGTGCCTCTTCACGAAAGGTCACGTCTTATCAGACATGGCCTTTCAACCTAATTACTAATTAACTAATTAATCATTATTTACATTATTTTATTCATTACATTGCCTTCCTCCTCAAAAAGCTTTGTCCTCAAAGCTTGTTGATGAAAGGCCTCGATTTCTTTTCCTGCTACGAACATCAATGAAGAAAAAGAAAATCAATGAAGAAAAAGATGCACAAAGAGGGGTGGTAAAAATAGGTCAAGGAAAAGAGTAACTCAAGTCCCATGATTGCTTCCTTGCCCTATTATGTCATCTTTTTAAGGCTTGGAGACGTGATGTGTGCACATAGAGCATGACGTCTTGAGTAAGAATGGACCACTTGATGTTTTGGATGGTTTCTTGATGATGGAGTACCTTCCTTTGATCATGGAGATGGCTTGTTCATGATTGTCACCTTTTGAGATGCCCCTAGCAACATTTGATGAGAGAGACTCTTTTAGAGCATGATGTCCCTTTATTTGGCTTTTACACGGAGGTGTGGGTCACTACTTACAGGTGCCACGACCCTCCAATTTTAAAATAATTCGTCCGCAACATCAACCTTTGAGTGGGCCAATACTTACAGGTGCCACGACCCACCTTGAAACTTCACGTTGTCACTAGAATTCTGTTGTGGGAACTGACCTTTCGATTCCTCATGCATAACTCTCAATAACCAATGCAACTAAATAACCCGTAGGCTGAGGCAAGACCAAGGCTCTGATACCATTATAATACTCCAAACGAAATATTTCGACCAAATTTGCAGAAAATAGCTTAACCCAAAAATTTCACCATAAAATCATTCTTAATTAACAGAGGATTGCCATGTAAAATAAGACACATAAAGCATATGCAGTTTCAATAACATACAGAGAAGAAATGATGTCAGATTTTATTATAATCGGTAGCTGAAAGAGTGTACATGATAATATAGCTGAAATATCTGAGATAGATGATCTGATCTCCAAACTGATTTGCTCTGATGCTGAAGTCGACCCTCCCAAAACTGAACTGAAATCAATCACTGCACCTGTGATTTCTGGTTGAATCCACCAAGGAGATGAGGTGGGTTTCCGTCCACACTCACCAAAATCAGCAGAGGATTTCTGTCCTGGGGCTACTGTTGGAGTAGAGAACCGAGTTCTCAACCTCTCACACAAGAAGAAATATGGAATCCAAGATGTTATTTAAAGGCCCTTCCTCCTCTTTTTATAGATTTGATGGACTCCTCTAGAATCTCTTATTTTATTATCATTTTAATCATTGAGCACATTCCCCTTAATTAAAATATTCTTTTGAATGCAAGAAAATGGTCCCTTGGCCACCATGTCTCCTCAGGTCACTAAAAATCACTCCTAGCCATCCCATCATGTAGATCTTCTCGTTCAGATTCCAACGAGCTATTACACTAAAGTGTTTAGCCAAGAATTCCTCCCAAAAGGCCACCTTAGGCGTAACTAATTGGGTTAGGCCCATTAATAACTCAATTTTCCGAAAGTTGCCGGAATGCAACGGAACGAAAGGCAAATTGTGCGGATGGTGGAATATACCAAGCGAATACCATTGTACCTCATAAGAACCCCTCAAAAGCCCTCCAAAAGGCCCCAAGGCCCGCTGATGACGCCAACCTGCACTTGTGACCTGTCTACTCCCAACTCTGAAAGTCCATCCTAACCATGTCATAAGGGATACCACAAAAAGGAATATTACAGTCAGCCTAGGGGCATGTTGGGCCCATTGGGTACAACATCAACAATCCTCAATGCTAAGCAAGATGAGTTCAACATTCTGGCATCGGAGGATAATCTGTGGTGTCCATCATCTGCAAAGATCATCAAAGTGCCCAATGCTCTTTTGTAAAGGGCAATGTTGCATCTGCAAAGTCATCACGTTCTTCGAAAGCATAGTATGGCCAAGGCATCATCTGGAGTAGGAGTGAAATAGTGTGCCTCAAGGCCTCAACTTTTATGTGCAACACCACCTAGAAAAACAATCTTAAACTCAAGTGAAAGCAACCATCCATTAAAGACAATAACCATACATGCATCAAAGTGGACCATACTTAACTGTTAAGAGAAAAATAATGCTTCAAAGTTCAAACCAAGATCACCTTCAAATATCTAACTAGATCAAGTCCCGTAAAAGTGTTCCCTACCTTTGTAGAGGTGATTAGGTACTTATCCCTATTAGGTGCTTCCATCCCCTAAGGGGGAGGTGCCATTTCCAAAATCAACCCTTCAATTCATAGCTGTTAGTGAAAATAAGTGGCAACGGAGGGGAATGACTCCATGGCTAAGTGTGATGGCTAGGGATCAAATATTTCAAAATGCAAACCTCTTCTTGAGTTCAAAACTTGAGGAAAGTATTGCAGTGTGCACCTCGAGAAATTTGATACCTTGAATTAGAAAGTACCTATAAATGAAATATGAACTCTTGCTCTTTCGCTCTTTATATATCTGATGTTAAAATCTTTTACTAAACAATGCATATTGGAATATTTGATTTATAACCCACATTAAACTTTTTTTGTTAATAGTATTTTTTAAATGTTATGAATGCAATAAATTACACATCTCCCTCATTATGAAAATTGAAAATATAAGAAATTTTTTAATTTAATTACTTTATTTTTCGTTATATAAAGTTGATATAAAAGTATGTTATTTAATATGGACATTGAAATATTTTTTTATAGCTAACACTAAAATATTTTTTTGTTATTAATAATTTTTTCTTTTAAATATTACATGTCAATTGAACATAAAATGCATTATACATAATGTAATATCAATAATATTATTTTTACATGCCATTTGTAAACTCCATATTAAATAGTAAAGGTTTTACATATCTCCCTCATACTAAAAAATGAATTAAATTCTTATTGCTTTCAACTATTTTGTCTCTTTAGATAGGGTTGATGTAAAATTAAAGTGGAAATTGAATTATTTATTTATGATCGGCATTGATTCTTTTTTGTTAATACAATTTTTCAATTTGTAAAGTATTATTTTATTATTTTAAATGTAACATTACAGGACAACATCTCCCTCGTGTTGATGGAGGTTTGCATCCTAAGCGTATAGATGTAATGGAGGGAGCAATCATGGAGGCATGAGTTATCCATTTCCTCATCTTGCCTTTTTTCACCCCCTTGGTGCACCTTTTACTTCTTTTTTATAATGATTTTATATGCTACATAGCTCAATGATCAAAACTTGCTCTTTATGATATAGCATTTATTTTAGCCCTTAAAATGAGTCAATTTTTGGTTCATCAAGGTTGGGGCATGCAAGGGTTCTTTATGATGAGATGGAGTATTAAGTGCTCAGGAATCAGGTGATGGAAAATGAGGGGGGTAGAGCTCATGCTCGGATTTTGCCCACGTGCTAATTATGTATAGGCCATCTTTTGAATTTTAATTTTTCTTTTTCTTTTGTTGTGGCCATCGTGTGCTTTTTCATTCTTTTAGTTGCATCAAGTTTCAACCTACAAGGTAAAGCTTTTCGGCCACACTCTAGGATGTGGATGTGTGAGTGTCAAATCCCAATGAACCAATGACAGTTAACCTGAAGCCTGAAGGATGGATATCATATCAAGGGAATGGACATGCTACTTCAATCCAAGTTTCCCAAGTAGTACCCCTCCTATTACCCTAAGGCCTTAGAGGAGGTCGGGCTAAACACTAACCCCCCTAGTAAGGTGAGAGAACAAGTTTACGGTCAAGATCGGTCAATCATCCAGATCAGCCCTTTATCCATGTTAAAATGGCCAAATCATTCAGTAAAAGCACTTGATTGCAAAAAGATTAAAGTACCTGTCGAGTGGTAGCCCACCCTCATTCAAGAGAAATGTCAGATGGTGAGAGCTACATGACCAGTGCAAATGGCAGAGGAATGTGGCATATTCTCATCACTGAACACTTTGTAGGGCTGCTAGCTTGGCTGGCTGTCCAAGATAGGAGAAAAGTTTTCTCCTATGGGGTTACCCATTTTGGCGGATAACAATGATCACAAAGAACATGTTGGTTTGGGTGTCTTCATTATCTTCTAATGTGGGTGTAGTTAAGCAATAATTATCTTCTGATGCGGGTGTAGTTAAGCAATAGCAAGTCAAAAAATGGGCATATATTTCTTAGCCTGCTGATGGCATCTTTGTCTCAGTCTAAAGCTAGTCGAAGAAGGCTGCCTTAATGATGTTTTCATCCCCGTCAACAAATAAGTTTTCACCTCAATGTGCCACTCTGGAAATTCATTTCCATACGTGATGTTTACTACTATAGTTTCAAAGGTTTTGTTTTTCTGCATTAGCGTGACAAAATGCTTTCTAAAGTGTTTATTGTGCTGTGCTCGCCATTGTCTCAAGTCTCTTCATGGGTCAACTTTCATATACATCTCTAGACATCTTTGGTCAATGGTCAGGCTACTGAAGCACTATTCATGTGTCCTCATTGATTGTTGAAATCACCAATTCGAAATGGCATCCTCAAAGGTGGTAGGGTGTCGTTCTCAAATCTCTTTGCAGTCCTCTTCCTCATGCCACTTCTCAGGCCATGGCTGTACAGCTTCTTTGATTTTTAGTACAATTTAATTGCCCTTTCAAAACTTAAAAAAAATTATGCCCTTTTAAGATAATCAATATACATATGTATCTGAACTTTAGAAACTTTCAGTGTTTCTCACTCCCATGTCGCAGTCCCGCTCCAATACCATGTAGGTGTTTTCTATAGCAGAATGAATGCACAACATGACGACCATACATATATGGAGGGGATAATAAATGCCCCATTAGTGCTACAACAAATACAACACGGGGCTAGCCTAATACCACTACCATAACAGCAGTTGCATGTTACACAATTTTGAATGATCCACACACATATGCATTTATTTGTGTCAACATTATTATAGCAGTTTCAGCCTGGAAACTACCAGTAAATATATAAGAGAAAATTTCAGGCATTCCCTGAAGGAAAGATTCCAGGAAGCTTTCCAGGCCATTTCGGCCTGTTTCTGTTTAAGGAACACGTTTCCGCTTACATAAGTTGTCCAAGCTTCACAACAAGACCACCATTTCTTCCTATTTAGGATGTTCTTAATTTCATAATGGATGTGTAAAACACATCCATGGCATTTGAGAACTGGTCTACTTATTATGTCATACAGTTTTGCATTCACTTCAGGTAAATACAGCTTGGTGCATAAAATGTCTCACTACAAGAGTGTTCCACTTCTGAACAAACACTGTTTGTAAACCCTGATGTGAAATGTAATATCCTCTACAATGGAATAAGCTACAGTGATAAACCTCTTCTATCAAACCAAATTAAAGGTGCTGCAACAAAGCCACACGTTGAATCAAGTATTATAGATGTGAACATCAGTCCCAGACCTCTTCCTACCCCAGCATGTTCTGAACATAATGGCAGGCATTATACTGAAGTCCAATGTCTTCAGCCTTCAGGTAATTCTTCTCCACTATACATTGTGGTGGTAATGAAATTTCCACTCTGTTTCTAGTATTGAATGTGAAGTCTCCAGTAAAAATACATATCTTCCAATCAAGCCACATTGAAGTTGCTGTGAAAACCAAGCAGATTATGTTGAGCATGAAAGATGCAAAACTTTAACTACTGAGCTGATTAGATACTGTCCCATTGTTAACCCAGTCATGGATCAGACCGGTCACCGATCATCTCTTGTGATTTTAGGCAACTGATTATGTTTTATTTAAGGATAGAGCCATCAAGAGATATCCACTCGTGAACAATAATGGACTATATGGCTTGTGGTTGCTACGTAGATTAACATAATATGCTCTAGACAAATCACTTAAAAAAGAACATCTCTAATGACAGAAACAGAAATATAACCTTCAGTTTCTTGTTTGGTGCAAGAAGGCTTATAGGGACTTGAGAAGACAAGTCACAGAGCGGTCTTGTTGTTGCTGCAAATGTTGGATGTTCAATGGCCCTGTAATAAATCAAATGGTATAAAGCAACAGATGAAATTCCAAGATCAGATAAAACATGCATACAATTTTAGAAATGAATGAGCATATTGAATAGTCTTTCCTTTTGGACAATAAGTGATACAACTTACCATACATGAGAGTCCTTAACACATGTTAAAATATCAAGGTTGGGGGCCCGAGGATGGCACCAAGATGCAACACTATGAGAAGTGAGCTTTGCAACTGGCTTAATTCGCTTGACTTCCTGTACAGTATACAGAAAAAAAAGAAAAACGAAAAACAAAAAAATATTTTCAACTTACTTCCCATCACAATAACATCCACAGCTGCAAAATTTGCAGCTTCATCTCTATAATGTACAATTCAACTACCAAAGAAAAAAAATCCTACACCTTGAATGATATAGTATCCCAAATAGCAAGGGTCTTGTCTGCACCAATCGTAATCAGTTCTGGAGCACTCCCTGAAACTCTTAAAAGCTCAATAGCCAAAACACCTCCATCATGTGCCTAAGATGAGAACATGTATAAAATCACCACTAGTTAAGATATGTTCCAAAACAAGGTCAAACATTAAATATGAGATAAGTAGAATGCCAGTGACTTGAAATCTTTTTCTCAGATGCATGGACATATGTTATGACTATAATTACTAAATAGTCAAATAGGATTATGTTAAGTAGTCATTAGTTAACTGAAAAGGCATGTCTAAAAGACATGCCTAGTCATGAAAGGTCACCTGCATAGGTATATAAGCAGGGCCTCATTGTAACAGTTATCATCAATCACATATACATTTTATCAATAAATTATTACTACAAGTACCTCTTGTGTATTTTACAATTTAAAGTCAACAAGCTACTAGTTTTGTTGCTTCAACATAGTCCAAGAATAATAAAATCCCCAGAATACTGAAAAGTCAGTTTTTAAGTTTTAATCTGCAAACTACAACATGCTTCTTATACCTATACGATAAACAGGCATACCACTACTAAAAGCAAAACTAATTTTGAGGCTTTAGGATCCCATGATATGAGGATAGTACCATTGTTCACATTCAAGTATGCTTAAAAGAATCCAGAAAACAAGGAGACTTTTACCTTCAGACTAAGCTTTGGTGCAATTTCACGAGAATCTTGCACATGATCTGCACTCCAGAGAACAAGTAACCCATCACTAGCACCAGAAACGAGAAGCGTCTGTTGTAAGACACAAAACCAAGAGTCAACAACTACAAAAAGAACAAGAATGCTTATCTTCATTTCTGAAGGCCTGAATATGCGAAGAAGAAAAACTAGAACCAATGCTTTTATCAAATGATAAACATTACAGTATCAGCTCAATTAGAAATGCCTGATGTGTTGAAACCCTGAGCAGTTAAGATCCTTGGGAATACTTTCTTCTTTTTTTTGGCATAAAATGCTTCCTTTAAACTTTTATTGAGAATAAAGTGATGTGTTGAAATTCTATGGCAAGTGTGGTAGAATACAATGTTCTGCCTGAAAATTACTTTCTAATGATTTTCAAACAGTATTTTTATGCCACTGATATCATTGAATAATTATACTCAGAAAATCTATACAGTAAATGCAGCGGAAATGGTAAAGACCATAGAAAGACAGTCATGCACCAATAGACACAAAAATTTCACCTAGGAAACCCAACTTTGGAAGAAAACCAAGCAATCTTTTCTTGAGGAGAAATTGTCTTTTCAGCAAGATCACAAATCAGATATTTTCTCTAGAAATCTGGGCCAAAAATCCAAGTCAAAGTACCAGTCAAACCTGGTCAAACATCATCAAGTCAACACTGGCCAAACCACTCAGGAAATCAAAGTCAACAATGGTCAGACAGTCAAACTCTGTGATCAACTCAGCCTGGTCAAAATTGGCCCTGCAGTCTGGTCAACCCGCACATGTAGCCCTGCGGTGGGTCAAACTATGGTCATATCCGCACGTGCAGTCAGCTGTCAAGACTGCGATCAAACCTGCTCTTGCAGTCTGCGGTCAAACCCGCACGTGTGGCCTCCAAAAACCAGTCAAACAGATAATTCAATGCTAATTCAAAGAAAACTCAGTCAACTTCAGTCAATGTGCTGGTCAAACGGTCCATCCTTATCACACGCGCAATCAGAACAAGAGAGAGATAGAATAGATGATATCCAGCAACAGATTTTCTCCTTGGGTGAATTTCTCCTCCACTAGAAAAGATTCAATTTGCTTGCTATGTTGATGATTTGCCTCTCATATGCTGTCTATTTAAATTTTATATAGAGCTCTAATGTGGAGTAGAGACCCAATCAAGGTGGTTTCTCATCACAAGAAACCCCTTCACTAATGGAGCCTACCTCACAACTCAACATTAGACTAGAATTGTTTACCCCTCTGTTGGGTGAAAAACCCCAATCAATAAACAATTCAAACCCGCTCTATAGTAAAATATATCACTCCATCCTGGAGTACAATGTGAGCATCGTGGGCCATTTACCCCTAGCCAAATCAGCTTTTCCTCTAGGGAGTGTCTGAGAGACAACAAGTGGTAAGAAATGTTTGCAATGTTAGGTTCCTCCAAGCATTTTTCTGCAAGGGGATCCCTTGGTAATGCAATTTCAGAGAAGTTTAAAGCCTCCATTGCTCTCAACAGCTCTGATCACTCCTTTTGCATACAATTCTTGAGCCTGGATATGTGTACAAATAATTCCAACACCACCCCAATCCCCAAGTAAGTAGCATAAACTCCAGACATCCATTAATAAGTATGTGCTTACGTTTCAGGGAAGGAAGAAGTCACTTGTCATTCAGCAGGCTCTTCCTTCTATTCCTGACAGAATAAAGGGATGGGGACCTTATTCTTCTTATTATTTAAGGCCTGAACCAGTCTCAGCAGTTTCGTAATGAGAAGCAAAAAGCAGTTAGAAGGGAAGCTTTAATCTTTGTCAACATTAGCCTACAAGATGTCCTTGATAGAAGAGACCCAACATGAGGATTAGTAGATGTGTAGCTACAAATACCTTGGAGCATATCTGAAATTTAGTAGCCAAAGGCAGAGGCTTAATTATCCACTCGCCAATTTCGCTTTGAACTCACTCAATCTCCCTGCCCCACAGTTTCTTAGGGGATACCTGGAAGGCCATGGGATTCCGAAAATTTTTCAAATCTGCACTAGCCAGATCCAAGACCAACCTTCTGATAGCACCTATATGCCATGTCCCTTTGGCTTCATCTACAGCATTGCATTTCTCCTTTTGGATTCTGGAACCTAGGAGTTTCTTTTGCACACCCACTCTGTACCTATATTAGATGTACTCTTTTAGTACCGTTGATCTACTTTTGTGGCCATTTGTCAGACATTAATAAAATTACCTTATTTATCTCATCTTGACAAAAGATTTGGACATAATCCAGAGAGGTATGCATTGATCATTTATCTTTAAGAAAGGTTGGGAAGGAATCATCTGTAAAATGGCATTTATTCAATATCCATCTACCCAACGTCAGGGCCTAGCAATGGAATACCTTTAACCAACCTTAGTGCCATTCTATGATGGAAATAACTAAGGGCTTTAGCATCTAATGACAGAGAGCTAGAACAAGAGGGAATCCCTGCCTAATCAATCTGAAGTTTAAACCCAATTTCTTCAATTTTGGCTTGATTAATGGATAAGCAGGCTGAAGCTTCTGAAAATAATGTTTCTACAACCCACCTGAATCATAATCCCAATGAAGGACATTCCACTCTGTCATGGGCTTTCTCAAAATCTAACTTGATAAACAAGAAATCCAAATCAAAGACACCATTCCATCCCTCCGCAAACAGTGAAAATGTTGTCCAGGATGAATTGGCCATGAATAAATTCTATTTGCTCAAGACAAATAATGAATAAGGGGATGCATTTAACTTTGAAGGCCATGGCCAAGAATATCATGTATGAAACATTGAGAAGTTTATAGACCTCCACCTAGTTTTATGTTCCATGATCTCCATGCTTAAAAATGAAGCAAAACACATCTTCATTGAGATATTCCCCCAGTGACTGCTTCAATAAAGCTTTCTTATAAACATGAAGTAAAATGGAACCAAAAAATCCCACGTAGCTTTATAGAAATCACAAGGGAATCAATCAAGGCCAATGGATTTATCATCATCCATTCCCTTCAAGGCAATGATCAGCTCACCAAGAGTCAATTCTTAATCACATAACCTTTCACTTTCAGGCAATAGTCGGCAAAACACCATGCCCAAGCAAGTTTGCACAGGGATGTCATCTCTAGTGAGACCCTCTACTGAGATATGGACTCCTTTTCAATCTCTAATCTCTTTGTGGTTCAACCTCCTGCAAATTGGATGGTCACTATCTTTTCAGATGCCTGCTTAGCAGCAGCTAGAGATTTTAAAAAATGCCTCAGTTGGCCTATCCTTATACTATCCAATGCAAACAAGCCCATAGTTAGGCTCCTCTCCGTTTGATTTCATCCATATTATTGGCAAATCAAGATTGCAACAATGGATTTATCATCATCCATTCCCTTCAAGGCAATGATCAGCACAAAGAGTCAATTCTTAATCACATAACCATTCATTTTCAGGCAATAGTCGGCAAAGCACCATGTCCAAGCAAGTTTGCACAGGGATGTCTTCTCTAGTGAGGCCCTAGAATTAAAAAGACAGTCCTATAATGAGATATGCACTCCTTTTCAATCTCTAATCTCTTCGGGGTTCAACCTCCTGCAAATTGGATGGTCGCTATCTTTTCAGATGCCTGATTAGCAGCTAGAGATTTTAAAAAATGCCTCAGTTGGCCTATCCTTATACTATCCAATGCAAACAAGCACATAGTTGAGCTCCTCTCTGTTTGATTTCATCCATATTAAAAAAAATGGTAAATCAAGATTGCAACTCCTCACCCTTGGGTGAAAATTGCAGCCTTCAATCGAGACCCACCAGCTCATCATTCACTGCCTTATGATGCTTTCATCTCACAGTTGTAATCCATCAACCATGCATTTTAAGGAAGGAAGTGAGTCGTAACCCAATCAATGTTAACACGCCACCAGCTTCAGTTCCTTGGGACCAATGGACAATGTTCTATATTTTTCGGATGGAGGTAATGCAACTTGATTGTTGAATGATAGAGACATTTAGCAAACACTGCAGTGCCCTACCTTCTTGTCCATCAGGTTGTATATTTTAACATTGTCGTATTGTCTTTTTGGCCTATTTCATTATTTGTAGAGGTCATCAGTCATATTAGTAGAGTATCCATAAGAAGACTCTTCACACTTACCCATGTCGATTGGATGCTGCCAGAAAGAAGCGAAAAGAAGTTGCCTACTCATGCATGCTTCAAATGTATGTGCTGTGGAAATTTCTGAACCTTTACACTTTATGCAGAAATTACTATTGTTAATCTGGTTATGCTCCTCCTACTTAGACAAGTTATTAACTGAGTAAAATTCAAGTTAAAATCGAAGCAAAACACATAACAGATCTCCACCAATGCAGATCTAGAACAATTTCATGCACACATAGACAAAGTGACACAGTTATTTCTGGACAAATAGTCCCCGGAAAAACCCAATACGGGAAAACTGGTCTCTGGCTGCTGGAGGGTTTTATTATTAAGAATTTTATGAATACAACAAGCTTGGGTTCCAGATCTGGAAAACCCGACAGAGAAATATTAGATCTACAGCTCAATGGCTGATCTAGGGCCAAAATAATCACTGATCCACACCCTCAAACGGGATTTACAGAACTCAGCCAAGATTAGGGCCTAGAAACCCCAGCGCTGCACCTGAAAGCCTCTGCGTCAGCCTCTGAAGCCCCTCTGATCCTCAGCGCTGCTCCGGAAAAGTCTGCGTTACCCCAGACTGGGTGACGGAGGCCCTACGCTGCCCCTTAGCGTCTCTGCGTAACCCTTGAGGGTTTCCTGCTAAAAAATCACGTTGTCCTTGGAGGGACTACGTTGTCCTTGCTGCTGCAGGTTCCCTTCTTCTCTGCACTGTCCTCTAAGTTGATCTCTACCTCTTGTGTATTCTAGACCCCGGGATTAGATCATCCCCTTGGCCTAAATTCCCCTCTCTGCAACTAAAACACTTATGAGAATTCTTAGCAAACCTACCCTAGAATCTCAGCTTAGCTTCAGTGCTCTGCCTCTGTGTGTCTTTACAAATGACCCCAAGCCTTTCCTTTATACTTTTTCTCATTGGAAAACCAACGGCCATGATCAGATCTTGAATAAATGGCTAAGATTAAAAGAAAGCTTGATCCTTGTGATTTAAGACAATTTCATCACAATTTAATTAAATTCACTTTAATTATTTAAGTTCCCTAAGTTTTAACTTAGGAAATACATTAAAATAATTAATTAATTTAATATCTCCTAAACCAGATGAAATTTCCCAAATCAATTTTTGGGTCTTGTAGATCAAATGTACTCTAGTCCCTCCACAAAAGTTGGGAGCTAGAGCACAACTGATGCTACCCCAAATACATCAAATCTCAACACTCCCTCTTAGCATCAAGGGTGTGCTCTAGCAATACATCACACTTATGCATTACATGATTTTGGGCATTGGTTCTGTGTTGCTGATGCTTGGCCTACTACCACTCAACTCTGCACTGTTGCTGCCATTTTGTACTGCTGCCCATGACTCTGCCACTGCCTCTGTACTACAGCTCCCTCTCAATATGCTGCATCTGTGCTGCTCATAGCACTGCCACTACTGATCTGCTACACTGCAACTTCAGTTGTTGAGAGAAACAACTGAATCTCCTGCCCAAACTTTGACAAACAAGTCAAATGGGTTGCATCCTCATCACTGAAGCTCCATAGGCAACAAATCTGTGTTGGCATCTAAAGAATGATGCACAACTACAACTCTGCACTGCGTAAGCAGACTCCCTCTGCACTACTGAAGTCACATCAGCCCCTTGTGTTGAAATCTCTCATTCTGCTTCTGCACTGTGCTGTCCCTCTGAAGCCTTTTGTGTTGTTGCAGCTTTGCATTGCATAAGCAGCTCTACTCTACACTGCTAAAGTCACATCAGCCTCTGCGCTGTTACTACTTCTACGTTGTTGTTGCTCTGCTCTGTGCTGCTCCTCCCAGTCTTCAGATTTGCCTCTGCCTCTACTTCATCTGTGATCTATGCACCCACTGCTCCACAACCCGTCCTAGAATCTCAGCTTAGCTTCAGTGCTCTGCCTATGTGTGTCTTTACAAATGACCCCAAGCCTTTCCTTTATACTTCTCTCGTTGGAAAACCAACGGACATGATCAGATCTTGAATCAATGGCTAAGATTAAAAGAAAGCTTGATCCGTGTGACTTAAGACAATTTCATCACATGTTTAATTAAATTCACTTTAATTATTTAAGTTCTCTAAATTTTAACTTAGGAAATACATTAAAAATAATTAATTAATTTAATATCTCCTAAACAAAATGAAATTTCCTAAATCAATTTCAGGGTCTTGTAGATCAAGTGTACTCTAGTCCCTCCACAAAATTTGGGAGCTAGAGCACAACTGATGCTACCCCAAATACAAAAAATCTCAACATGTGCCAATGACATGTCTATGTTAATGGTACAACAAGCACATGTATAGTCTTTGTGAAGCATATAGCACAATGTGCTTTATGTCATGCAACTGACACAAATTGTGTTTATGTGGTGCTTATTTCACAAGTATGAGTTGCATTGTTGTGTATCTTATAGCATCGATGTGATCATCTGATTCTATATTGATTTGACTACCACTAATGTATGTGGAGTTTCATGATGGTGTTGTCCAGACTTTGGACCCACACTGACATGGTCAGATAATGGGAACGACCTGATTATGTAAATAACATTTTGTTGAAAAATGCACGTTAGAGCGAATGGGTTTTGAGTTGAGAGTGCCCCTAGGAGCGTATGTGTTAATTTTAGACAACAATGGTATGTTCTATGCTTTAGAGCAACTTACTTCTATCTTTTCTTATTAGCCATGTTGTCGCATAGAATGTCTAGGCACCACGACAACAACTCAGATCGGGGGCTGTCACCCTGATCGCCAATCTCTCCATTTAAGCTATCTCCCTATAGCAGACTAAGGGGGGTAGACCCTACAGAAATGGAATGAAGGAGTACTAGTTGGGAACCCACCAGTTCGGGAGACACAGTCAAGCGACCAAGTACTTGTTTTAGATCTAGCGAGATTTAATGGATTTGATTAGATTAACTGTTTGATACTAGTGCATTATGGAGTCAACTATCTTGCTATGAAATTAGGACCAAGTAATTGATAGACAAATGTTGCTAGAATGAACAACTATCTTATATGAAATGCAGATCCTAAGGCTAATGTGGAATGAAAAGAATCTTGGTTAATTTTAGTTAAATGCCTATCTAAGTTCAAATCCTTCAACATTTACTATATTGAGCCTGATTTGTAGTAAGTGGTAGAGAGAAGATAAGGTGAAGCACACTAGGGTGTGATTAACGATACCTCTCCTCAAAATCTAACGTACCTGGTGCCTCCAATGCTCCAGAGAGTTGTGGCTCTAACGACTGCAAGGTCACCGTTTTAAGTACTATTAAAACCAGGCTTCTCAAGCAAAGACAGATGAGTACCTATCTCTCTATCGACCAAGCTTATGCTTTGAAGTAAATTTTAATAATGCAGGTCTAACTTCAAAGATGCAAATGCATAAGATGATTAGAGATGAAGCTAAATTCAAGGACAAAAACGCTTATGCCACGATTATCTATGAGATGTACACCAAAGTCTTTTAATTGCTCAAATAGTTATTCACTTCACTAAACTGAACGATAAGTTTTTCGACAATGTATTTAAGATATCACAATATAATTTACAATCAAATCACAAGCTTATTATTCCAATGTGATTATAGCTCAAAGAGAATAAAAAATATCTTCACAACTCTTCAATATCACCTTCAAGATAATGCATTAAAGACATTCAATCTAGGAAACGAGAGATATTCAAATTATGACAATTACTTGAAAATTTTATCAATGTTTATCATGCAATATTAATTCAAGCAATTTGATACCACAGTTAGAATTAACTAAACGGCGAATGATCTCTATAGATATTAAGCACGAAATACTCCAAAAAAACCAATGCGCAACTTAAGCACTTAAATTCCGAAAGATGTTACCATGAAAGAACAAGGAAATTGAAATGCTAACCAAATTTTAAATGACCTTCTCAAATATTGAAAGAAAAAAAAAAATCTCTATAATCAAATTTTAGAGATGCTTACAAATTTGATTGTACCTTTGACTAAAGAAAAAAAAATCATGCTTATGACATTTATACCTCAATGATGACCCTCAAAAATCTAGGATCTCGAAAAGAAAATTTCCTAAAAAGAAAAATTGATAATTTAAGTTTTTTTTTTTTTTTTTAACAAAGGTGAAAGGAAATGAAATATTTTTCGAGTTTTTTTTAAAGTTAAAACCTAATTAAAATTTCAAAACTTTTTTTTTTTTTACAAAAATTAAAAGTTAATTAAAACTAAAAAAATTGAAATGTTATTACAAATTCCAAACCCAAACTAAAATTAGCATTAAAATGTGTAAATTTTCGTAGATGTTCTATGCTTGATGCAACTTTACTTTTATTCCCAATATCAAGCAGCAATCACATAAACAAGAAAGTAAAACGCTGATAGAACATACCAATAGATCGACAGAAAACATGCCAAAAATACACTTAACTTGATCAGCAAAATAAATGTGTTGTGGTGCATTATGGCGGTCAACAAGATGCTTCAACCAGCAAAGTCTCTACACGGTCAGCCAACCAGAATGTGTCACACAACCCTCTTGGACAGCTCTATAACAGTCAACCCAAAGTCAACAAAAATCAGCGTTGTCCAATCAACGGTCAAAGCAAAAACAGCAGCAGCAAAAGTCAATGCAGCCAGGTCAAAGTCAACGTCCAGCCTCGATTTTTGTGCCAATAAATGTGGACTGCAGAAATCGGAATTTTGGGAGAGTTTGAGGTCAGTTTGACCATGCGTTGACCAAAGTCAATGCTGGTCAAATCTGTGTTGAAAACCCTAGGTCAAAACTAGGAAATCCTTTGCTGCAATTTCCCACGTGTGAGAGAAGAAGAGCCTCCAATCAGATGATCGAACCAATCAGATGATGAGAGAGAATGTGTGATGAGTGATGGTGAAAATGACCTCCAACGTTTACCTATATATATCCATCAGTGACAGTGTGTGACACATCTATTGGGGCTTCAAGCCTACATTACAATTTTGGCCGACCTTGCACATAAGTGGAATTAATTCAAAATAATGTTCTGCTCATCCGATCAAGATGATCTTTAGATCGATCTTGCACCTCTCTGAAAGAGGAATCCAATAAAAATATTGGCATCTTCATCTGAGCATCACAACATGGAGTTTGGACCTAGTTGTCCAAAATTAACACTCCCTCTCAACTAGGGAGAACTCCATCCACCTATGCCATCCAAACATTGTGCGTCATCCCGTCGTAACTTGCTTTGCAGGGTTCTTTATTTCAGAACAAAAAGGTGAGTCACAAAGACATCACTCCCGGCTCACAAAATCAGCTCAAAGGTCTGAAACCTCTATAGGACTCAAAGGAGTCACATACCAACCCGAAGTTGGTTTAACTGACCCGAAGTCAGTTGAAGGTCTGAAACCTCACTAGACTTGATCCCAG
This sequence comes from Pinus albicaulis, assembly GCA_034641835.2. NCBI lineage: Eukaryota > Viridiplantae > Streptophyta > Pinopsida > Pinales > Pinaceae > Pinus > Pinus albicaulis. The sequence continues at coordinate 598,621,190 of CM076584.1, forward strand.
ATCAAGTGGTTGGACACGTGCCATCCTAGACATAGAGAGTGCGGCAATCTCCGATGCGTCCATCGGTCTTTGCTACTGGTCTCTAGCTTTTCCCACCTCATTGGCCAAATGAGAGGTACTTCCCATGAGTCCGGGACTCAATGGGTAGGATGCATATGGGGCACAGATCAAAGAGAGGTGAACCAACTCAATATCATAACGGTGGGGCAGAAGTACACCAACAAGATTCGGCAAGCCTAGCTCTGTGGTTGCTTATAGCTCCAAGAAACTATCTCCAAGGCCCCCTGAGCTCACAGAGCCCATCGTCCAACAGGACCCTCAACATAGGGTTGTTCCACGATACCAAGACTCTCACGGAAGGTTAGGAACTTGACCTTCCCCAAGGGCTTTGTGAAAATATTCGCGACCTGCTCATCAGTTCCTATATGATCAAGCCTTACGGTGCCTCGTTGTACCATATCCTGGATAAAGTGGTACCTGATATCAATTTGCTTGGATCGATCGTGGAACACGGGATTCGCGGACAACCAAATCCCACTCTGGTTATCACAAAGGATAACGGTGGTATCTAGCACATGCCCGAATAGCTCACTGAAGAGATTTCGCAACCAAACTACTTCACAAGGCCATACTCGCTGCAATGTATTCGGCCTCAGCGGTGCTCAAAGCCACCGACTTCTGCTTCCTACTCATCCATGATATCAAAGCAGACCCAAGTGTGAAGCAATATCCAAATGTGCTCTTGTGATCCACCAGACTACCAGCCCAATCGGCATCAGTATATCCATGGAGTGTCACGCTCCCCGCAGTGTATCTCAGCCCATGGTTTATCGTGCCCCGAAGATATCTCAATATATTCTTGGCACCAACCTAGTGAATGTGATGAGGATGAACCATGTGTTGACTCAAAGTGTTCACTGCAAAACATACGTCCAGACGGGTGTTCACTAAGAACATCAAGGCCCCTACTAGTTGACGATACTCAGTAGGATTTGTTAGTACGGGCCCAGCAGCGCTGCCACTCAACTTCTTAAAGTTGAGCTCCATCGGTATCGACACGAACTTACAGTCCACCATTCCAAATCTTTCCAGCAGCTTCACAATGTATTTTCCTTGAGAAAGGAAAATCTCTCCAGGTCTCTGCCAGACCTCCAGGCCTAGGAAGTAATGCATCAGCCCTAGGTCCTTCATCTTGAACTCAGAAGCGAGCTCCCTCTTACAATAATGAATGAGAGGGTCAACACCTATTAGGAAGAGATCGTCCACATAGAGCACCAGAATGAGAGGCTTTTCTCTATCAACCTTGAAGTAAAGGTTCAGATGAGCATTACTACGAGTGAAGCCTAGCTTCATCCAGTAGTTATCTATACTCTCGTACCAAGCCCTGGGGGCTTGCTTCAACCCATAGAGGGCTTTCTTCAACCTGCAAACATAGGTGTCTCTATCCTAGACTTCGAACCCCAAAGGTTGCTCCACATACACCTCTTCCTTTATCACACCATTCATCTGATAAAGATTCCATCCTTGCGTAGCAGCAAGGGCTATGATAGATCGGATGGTGGTATATCGAGGCACAGGTGCAAATATATCATCATAGTCTATGCCTTCCTTTTGAGAGAAGCCTCCAGTAACAAATCTTGCTTTGAGCTTTTCAACACTACCATCAGATCCATGCTTGATCTTATAGAGCCATTTCGAGGTGACAACTGTTTTGTCCTCCAGTCTCGGAACCACATCCCAGACATCATTCTTCATAATGGACTCGTATTCTTTGTGCATAGCATCCTTACAGACTTGATGCTTTATGGCCTCTTCAAAAGCTGCAGGCCCAGACTGTACGATTGAATTCATGGTTGCTAGATACCCTTGGTATTTATTCGACTTCTTGCTTTCACAGAATGTCCCCTTGGGGCCATATGTCTCTCTACATCCTCAAGAGTGTCCCTGAGCCATGAGGGCCTTCTCTTCATTGAAGGAGGCGTATCAATAGGGTCCATCGAGCATCATCTCATCCTTCGATTCTTCCTGATTTCCAGTCCTTACTTCATGATCTTCCTTAGAGTTCGGAAGATTGATTACTTTTCTGAGGGAAGCATCTTCATCAAAGGTAACATCGTGGCATATCTCCACTTCTCTTTGACCAGGCACATAGACTCTATAAGCCTTTGAAGTTTCACTATAGCCCACAAACATTCCCTTTTTCCCAGAAGCATCCAGCTTGCTCCTCTTCTCTTTCGGCACATGAAAATAAACAAGACAACCAAAAACTCTAAAATGAGAAACTTCAGGTTTCTTACCAGAGAAAACCTCTTCGGGAGTTTTGGAGTCCAAAGCGGAATGCAGGCATCGGTTTTGTATGTACACAATAGTGTTCGCAGCTTCTCCCCACAGAAACTTCGGAAGACCTTGGTCACATAGCATGGCACGGGCATCTTCCACAATGGTCCTATTCTTTCTTTTAGCAATGTCATTTTTCTCAGGAGTATATACGGTTGTGGTCTCCCTCTTGATGCCAGCTTCTCTGCAAAAGTTATTGAACTCATTTGTCTCATATTCAATGCCATTATCGGTCCTCAAAACCTTGAACGTCTTCCCTGTTTGATTTTCCACCAAGGCTTTTGAAAATAGGAAACCACATGAAAGCCTCATCCTCCTTCTTCAAGAAGTATATCCAGGTTTTGCGAGAGAAGTCATCTATGAACGTCATATAATAAGAACATCCTCCCAAGGATGTCACGAGCAGCATACCAGACAAATCAGAATGTATCAATTGCAAGACATCGGATGTTTTTATGACACTTGAGGGTAAAGGTCCCCTTGTATGCTTTCCTTCAGCACAACCCTGACATACACCTTCATGATCATTTTTGAACTCGGGCATCCCTGTCACCACCTTCCTTGCTTCGAGAAGGGCTTTGTAATGAAGGTGCCCAAACCTCTGGTGCCATAGTTCAATCTGTCGGATAGTATCACATGTCATCACTCCCAGTGGACTTCCTCCAACCTGATAGAGTGTATCAACTTCTTCCAGATGCGTACCTTCGCATCAACGAATGCCACATTGAAACCTTTCTCTTCCATGGCCGAAATAGACACAGGGTTCTTCTTCAAATCAGGTACATATAGTACATCTTGCAAACGAAGGACTTGACCTTGAGATAAGTGGAGGGTCACAGTCCCTGTCCCTTTCACGGGATATGTGGCATTATTTCCAAGAATAATTTTCAGATTAACATCCTTCTCAACCAAATCAGAAAGTGCATTCTTAAACCCAGTGAGGTGCCTAAAGGCACCACTATCAATCAACCAGACATCCATAGTGTCGAGTGGAGATACACTAGAGAGGGCAGATACAAGAATGAATTCATTTATGTTATCATCAACAACATTAGATTCCTCATTCTTGGAATTTCTCGACCTTTTGAAAGATTGCCCATTTCCATTGCGACCAGAGAGAGCCTTCCTCTTTCCTTTGAACCTGTTGTTCCTTTGATTGCCATTCCTTCGGTTGTTGTTGTTGTCGTCATCCCCGGGAGAATCCTTCTTATTAGGGCATTCTCTAGCATAGTGGCCAGTCTTGTTACATGTGTAACATCTTCCTTTCTTTCCTTGGGCCCCTGCTCTTCCATGCTTCCTCGGACCACCACAGTTCTTCTTCTTAGCACGAGCGATGAAGGCAGCATTACCTTCATTTTCATATTCCTTCATTCTTGTTTCCTCTTGTACGCATCTCGATAATACTTCGTCAAAATCAAGTATCACATTGTTATTGAGAATGGTAGTATTGAATACATGCTATTCGGAGGAGAGACTTCCAAGTGCAGTGAGAACCATTTCTCGATCGGTTATTGTCTCCCCAATGGCCAGAAGATTATTTCTAATTTCGATCAACTTCAGAAAATAAGATTGAACAGATTCATCCCTACCTTTCTTCAGATTCTTCAATTGGTTCTTAAAGAAAATGACTTGATTTGCATTGTTAGCCTTGAACATGTTGACCAACTTATCATACATCTACTTAGATGTGTGTAGCTCAGAGATGTAGGCAACCAGACTCTTATGAATTGAATCTCAGATCATCAACTTTGCTTTGATTTTCCCCTTCTTATATTTTGACTTGGTGGCAGCAGGTGCAGATGATGGAGGCTCTTGGATTTTACCCTGCTCATAGTCCATGACATCTTGGTCTTCCAACATTAGATCCATAGTCATCTTCTAGGCATGGAAATCTTCCTTCCTAGTAAACTTGTCGTCAGCTTTGAAGCCATTATAGTTTGAGGTACCCATGGGTCCTTGACAAATGCTCCTTCTTCAGTGATTGCTCTTAATACAAACTTGGGCTTTGTCTTCACCTTAGCTCCAATACCATGTAAATTTTCGTAGATGTTCTATGCTTGATGCAACTTTACTTTTATTCCCAATATCAAATAGCAATCACATAAACAACCAAGTAAAATGTTGATAGAACATACCAATAGATCGACAGAAGACGAGCCAAAAAAAAACTTAACTTGATCAGCAAAATATATGTGTTGTGGTACATTACGGCGGTCAACAGGATGCTTCAACCAGCAAAGTCTCTACACGGTCAGCCAACCAGAATGTGTTACACAACCCTCTCGGACAGCTCTATAACAGTCAACAAAAGTCAACGTTTTCCAATCAATGGTCAACGCAAAAACAGCAGCAGCAAAAGTAAACGCATCCAGGTCAAAGTCAACGTCTAGCCTCGATTTTTGTGCCAAAAAATGCGGATTGCAGAAATCAAAATTTTGGGAGAGTTTGAAGTCAATTGACCATGCGTTGACCAAAGTCAACATTGGTCAAATCTATGCTGAAAACCCTAGGTCAAAACCAGAAAATCCTTTGCTGCAATTTCCCACGTGTGAGAGAAGAAGTGCCTCCAAGATGATAATCGAACCAATCAGATGATGAGAGAGAATGAGTGATGGTGAAAATGACCTCCAACGTTGACCTATATATATCCATCAGTGAGGGTGTGTGACACATCTGTTGGGGCTTCAAGCCTACATTACAATTGTGGCTGACCTTGCACATAAGTGGAATTAATTCAAAATAAATGTTCTGCTCATCGGATCAAAATGATCTTTAGATCGATCTTGCACCTCTCTGAAAGAGGAATCCAATTAAAATATTGGCATCTTCATTTGAGCATCACAACATGGAGTTTGGACCTAGTTGTCCAAAATTAACAAAATGCCAAACCCAAAATTTACAAAAGCAAAAAAAGAAATAGAATTTTGTTTTGTGCATAGGTGAAAAGGCAAAGGTCGAATGGAGGCAGCGTGATCGTGAAGGAATGAGCAGGACACAGGGTTTATGCAGAGCGTCGAGGGGGGAGGGAAAGTCGATATGCAGCAACGTGAGGAGTCAAGGCAACGGAATGGTTATCGAAGAGAGGTCGAGCGTACAGGGCAATGAGAGAAACGCAGGCAAAGGAGCTGCGAGGGAGGAAAGCCAAGGACGCGAGGAGAAAGGAGGAGTTGTCGACGGCAAAGAGGGAGAGAGGATGGTGTTGCGGGCAGTCGAGAAGACAGCGCAAGGGAGGGCTCAAGTAGATGGGAGAGGGTTTTGAAACTGCATGAAGGAAACGGACAGGAAGGAAATTAACTGCAAGAGGAAACTCAATGAGGGAAAAACACAGGTTAGAACAACTCAGAGGGGAGAAGAAGAGCCACGAGTTGCAGCAAAGGCACCAAGGAAAAAAATAATATGCAGACACGTTGGTGCACAAAACAAATTCCGAATTTTTTCTTTTGCCCAGTAATTTAATTCGCCCAATAAACTCAAATTTAAAAATTATATTTGAAAATCCTACAAAAAATTTGACATTGAGATCAAATCTTACCCTCCAGGGCCTAGATCTATCTTAGATCCTAAAAAAAAATTGAAAAACCTTCTGATATCACCTGCACAAACCAGAAACAAGAAACCAAGTACCCAACACATGTATATACAAAAATATGAATACCCATAACCCTAGTGAATTAGAAAATTTTATATTTACAAATCTACAATAATATTCTATAGATCTCGCAGACCTGCATATCGAAGCCCTCTATTAGCCAGGTTTAAACAATTTTGCACAAATTTAGAAATAAACTGGAAAGTTTAAAGAGGGACAAGCCCAAGAAAAACTCTGCAAATAAAATATTTTGTAAGATGACTTCAGAAATTAAAAACTGTGCCCCTTTTTAGATTTTGTAATCTAAGAGTCAGTTGATCCAGCTGAGGATTTCCCCAAACGCCCAAATCTTGGATGATAACTTCTGCAGACTCAAATCCGATTGTTAGATTAATAGAAATTCAAAAATAATCATAAGATCATCAAGAAATATAGATCCCTGACAGTTCTATCAAACCAAAATAATATTTTAAAAACCCAGAAATTTGTATAAGATACCTGTGCACAGATCAATCATCAAAAGCTATTAACCAGCAAATGCAAATAAAAGCAGCAAAGTATTAAGAGCAATATTACCACATAAATCTGAAAAAGGAACACCACAGTGTGAAACCCCAAAGTCTTTGCATTTTATTAATCAAAAAAAGTTACAAGAGATTTTCAGAGCAAGTGCACGATTCAATGATTGGATGAAAATAATGGAGAGAGACCTCTAATTTATAGATTAATTCTCCAACAACTAGTTGGTTTGATCCCTGTCATAGTAATCTCGACCGTTAAAAAAGATTTAATTATCTTTTAATCTTGTCCATCGAAATTATTTATTTTTTGAGGAATTTCGAATTTTTCATTTAATTCATTTTTAATTAACTCAAAAATAATTATTTTGAGTTAATCACCTCAAAAAATTGAATTTGACTTAACTACCACGGCCCAACGGTCCAAAATCTCTTGAAATTTTCAATATTCCATTGGTCGGGGACCTCCAAAAATTAAAACTTCTAGAACCGACAAATTTTTAATTTGGAGAATTAATTTTTCCTGGGACTTAAAATTAATTAAATTTCTGGCTTATGATTTTAATTTAATTTTTCCAAAAAAATTAATTAATTTACTCATGAGGAGAATAATTATTTTTCCAACCCTCTAATACTTTGGCCATGGTGTCTAACTATGAGGAACCATGCACTAAAATATTTTTACATCAAGAATCAAGATATTACAATTTGACACATGAAGGGGAAAACCCATTCGTAATAGACCCTCAAAAATGACCCAATTTTGCGACTCAAAACATGATCTAGTAGACCAAGTAATCTGTAATGAAGTAACTTAATCAATTAGCTAAGATTATTCCAAAATTACTTTTACAAAGACTCGATAAAAAACACTAGGATTTACTTAATATCTTGACGAAAAAATCCACCCTAGCTTTGGAGTGAAGTTGGAGGGAAAAACTCTGCCGATCATTTGTGTCTAAAAACATAGATGATTAACTAAGGCTTACTTAGATTGTTACATACAAGATGGTCTTACTAAGATCATTTACATTATAAACATGCAGAATGGGTTTACATCTTTTACAAAACTGTCAAGTGGTGATGAAAATTAAATGTCGTGAACACCTTGAACATGATAAATGTCATTTGCAAAAATGGAGGTGTACTGCTATGGGGTCGTTGACACAGAGTGGTCAACAAGCCCAATATCAATTTCCAGATTAGCAATCACATAAACATTGATAGTAAATGTTGATAGAACATAAACAATAAGCAGAAGACAAGCCAAGACAAGAGGACACAATATCTGGCGGATACCAAGGAAAAACCCCAATGCGGGGAAAACTCTTTGAGTACAATATACAAAATACCAATGTTTTAAAACTTTGACTCGGGTTTGGAACCGGCCGAGGGTCGACTCCAACTTCGACTCTGACTCAGTATCGACTCGGCCTAATTGATTTCAATGACTCAATCTTTGTAAAAAGTACATTAATATTTTTTTTTATAAAAAAACATAATTTTAAAGTTTTTCATTAATGTTTCCAAACACAAAGCATTAAAATATAGAGAGAAGAGAACATATGATCAAAGTAGGCTCATGAATATATCCATTATATCAAAATGGCACTCAGTGCGCTGTCCCATACATATAATATATAGAAATCAGAACAAAAACACATAACCAAGGAGGCTCTAAATTGTTGAAAATTGTAACTAGGTCGGTCTTCATGTTGACTATGTAATTATGTAAAGAAGATTTCAAAAATAATAAAATGTATTTTTGGTGTACTTGCTTCATGGATTTCATGAGCAAGATTTTTATTATGTAGATAGACTTCTTCTTGATGTCTACTAGGTTTGAGTTCTAGGCATACAAGTATAATTAAGTGTCATGTATATGAAGTGTCAAGTCTAGAAATTGTGCTCCAAGACCTTGTCATGATATCATGAAGAAATGGCTCCTAAATCAGGCTCAAAGCTACACTCTCAACGCTGGAATAAAAGTCCTCCATGTCGGCCTATGGACAAACGTTAAAGTCGGCCTACATGATAGTGAATGGTCGGCCTAAAACAGAAGACGTGCCACTATATATAACCAGACCTGCGGTTCATTTGAGACATAGATTTTTGCGGATTTCTCTGAGGTTGTTAAAAGGTTTAAGTTGCTATTTAGGAACAGGGATTGCGAACATCCTAAGGCAGACTGCGGATAGCCTAAGGTAGGTTACGAATTGTCTGAAACAAGCTTATGTATTGGTTTGAAGAAGATGCGGATGTCTATGGTTAACGCGGATTTCAGGTAGGGTATATAGTTCAGATAGAAGGATAGAAAGAAATGTGAATACAACCAAAATTAGTGCGGGCTTATGTATTGTTCTGAAGAAGATGCGGATGTCTATGGTTAATGTAGATTTCAGGTAGGGTATACAATTCGGATACAAGGACAAAAAGAGATGTGGATCCAACCAAAATTAGTGCGGGCTTAAGGAAGGTTACAAGTGCAGCTTAAGGACAGAGATTAATAAAGCAAGGAGAAGTGATCAAGCATAAAGTGCGGATATGTTTTGAGACGGTGAATGCGGATCTGTATGGTCAATATAGAAATGTATTCACCTGCTGTCTAAGTGAAATGAGAAGTACGAATGATTCAGTAACACAAGAAGCAAGATTGAAGTCTGATATAGAGACTGAGTTCTCCAGTGATGGTGCAGGTCAGTACGAGTTGGTGCAGAAGAGGAGGATCGGCGTTGTGAACGTATAAAGAAGCATTGACAACAGTGTTGATAATATCAGCGATATTTCACGAAATATCGCGAATATCGCGATATTTTCCAGGAAACGATATTTCGGCCTGAAAATATCGGCAAATATCGAAAAATATCGGCTAATTCCGAAAAAAATGATTTTTTTTGCTTGCCAATATTTTCGCCGATAGCCAATAAGATGTTTTCTGGACCCTTGCCGATATTTTCGCCGATATTGCCGATAAGATGTTTTCTGGACCCTTGCCGATATTTTGCCGATACCGATATTATCAACACTGATTGACAAGGTCTTGGAGGCATTCCTAGGTCAAGGATCTAAGTTTGGGTCATGGTACTTATCATTTTGAAGATCTATAAGAAGAATTCATTGCGGGTTTTCCTCTCCAAGAGGGAGAGGTTTTGCCCTGGCTCTAGGAGCCTAACTTTTGTGTCTTGTGCATTTCGATAATTGACTTGATGAAAGATTAACTAAGAGAAGACATAACTAACGCAAATAAGTTCACAAGTAATTATCAAGAAGAGAATTTGAATTAACCTACAGCCCTCCAAATTCTCGACATAAATGGCCTCTACAACAAAACATCACTAGTCACTACTGTTAAACAAAGGAAGATCATCTAACTCAGACTCTAAATCAAAGTCAAACAGGGAAACCCATGGCTCCTCCTCACTATTGCTACAAAAACCAACTCCAACTCTTCACAAACTCCTCACAAATGCAATGAGATAGTTGTGATTAAATGTGAGGGGGTTGGGTCACTTTTATAGGCTTGGGAGAGGGGTAGAGGCATTAAGAAAAAAAACCAAAAAAATTTGAGTTTGAAGTCCGATTTGTCGCCCTTTTTTCCTCGTAGACTTGCTCAACCGGTTTAAGACAGGCTTGGCCAGTCCAATACTGCACTAGCTGAATCGGTGTCCGACTCAGCCGGTTCGGTAATGGACCGGCCAACAGACCGATTTTTGTACCAAGCCGACCTGGGTAGGGGTCCGGCTCGGTTGGCTCAGCCAATTCTGAATCAGTTTGGCCGGTTTTAGAACACTGCAAAATACACTTGCCCAATAGTCCAGTGAAACAGCAGTCAACAGGATGCCCTAACCAGAAAGTCACGTTGGTCAAATCAGCAACAAAACTCCTCCAAATCAGCTCGGTCAAACCCAGTCAATGCAGCCTCCAAAGACAGCCCAAAACAGAGCCGAAAATCTCAGTCAAATTTGGTCAACAGAAAGTCAACACTGCAGTGAAAGTTGTTGCGGTCAACACTGGTCAACATGCTAAGAATTTCTCGACTTCTCTGCCAAAGGATGTAGCCTAGGGAGTTTGAAGTTTCTGCCTGAAAAAACACAGCAATTGGAGTGAAGTTGGCCCTTAATCAATGCTGGTCAACACTCTGCAATTCTGCCCTAAAACAGTTACAAAAATTTCAGATTTTCCCAATCACTTTGCCACACATGTGAAGAAGAGAGAGATGCTCCAAGTGTTGTACAAACCAATGGTGTGATGAGATGATGATGTCTTTCTGGCCAACCTTTACAATTTGCATATGTGTGCAAGAATAAATTCAAAATCTCACTTCTGCTCATCCAAACAAGATGATCTTTAGATCTATCTTGCACCTCTCGTAAAGAGGAATCCAACAAAAATATCATCTCCATCATATGAGCTATCCAAGGTGGAGTTTGGCCCTAATTGCCAATTTTAACAGTATGTGTGACCCAAGACTGACCATCTCACCTTAATGTGTAAGAATGCTGAGTTTGGATACATTGTTCCAGAAAACTAGAAGGACTTGACGTGGATCATAGTTTATCCTATATATCTGTTACACCATTTTTGGATCCTTAAATGTTGTTAAGACATTTGTTTATATCACAAATGTCACCCACTACGATAGTTGTGGGTCGTGACAACACTGTGACATCTTCGAGTGATATGGCACAACACACTTCTTAGATTCACAATGAGACACATGTTGCACTTATGTGGCACTTGAAGAGACACTTGTAAAGCATGATATGAAACTTGTCACGCATTCATATAGTTGAAGACACATAGAAAGCATGTGCATTAGTAATGACATATGGAAAGAATGTACTTTCGAAATGACACTCGCTAGTCCTTCCCCCAAACTATAAGAACGAAACTCCTACATGCAAAGGGGATCATCATGCAAATAATAGAAGGCCTTAAGAAAATAACATAATGCACCCACTTTGGGGGTTTTGAACACAGCTCCATGTTCATACAAGCCCAATCACCTCACTGCTTGCCACTAGACCACACATCCGAGGGCAATTTCCAAATTTTTTATGATCAAATATTCTTTTATTTTATTCAAAACCATTTTTTCATATTCCTGTATTCAAGCATATTTTAAGGTGCAATACCCAACCTCATCTAAATTTCCTTAGCAACTGTGGATAATACCACACCCAAAAGGCTTTCTGTATCAAGCACAAATTTACTGTGTGGTTTTACATTTATAGTCTTCCTGGTTATGCCTTCTGAGTATGTCTTCTGATTGTTAATATTTTGGGTTTCTACAAACTTCATTTAACCGCATGAGAAACCAAAAGCTTTGTGTCTCATGTTTGTTTCAAGATAAATATGAATGAATATTCTAAGTATATCTCGCAACATATTTCCTGAAGTCGAAAGTCTATTTACGCATTACTTCAACTTCTCCTTTAGAAACTAAGATATTTTATTCACTTCCTTTAATACACCATTTCAGTTTATGGAAATTCAAGATAATTAAAAGTAATTGTGCACAAACAATGCTATTGGTTCAGTGCTATAAATATGCAACCTGGTTCTATATTTAAAAGTAAGCTTCTGTCTGAAGAGAACCATACCAATTCAATCTTCAGAAAATGTTATAATTGATAACCTGAACATATGCACAGGTGAGGCTTTTGAATTAGAATTACCTCCCCAGAGGAAGCAAGGAATGTCATCAAGCAAGAAACTGCTCCTTTATGACCACCAGTGTATTTCCTTACAGGCTGCAGAGGACACTTTCAGAATTACATCACAGAATAAATGTTTAATTCAAAAAAAAATTCAACCCATCTTTCTGCATGTAGACGCATAAAGACAGAACCATCAGCAACCTTCCATGTTGACATTGAAAGGACCCTAATTACTCCATCGGAACCACCAAAGGCAACAAGAGGGCCATCCCCAGCTGGAAATCTGGAAAGGAACTCCATGCTGGAATCAACAACAATGAAAACAGTTTAGTATTGTAATCTTGAGTTTGTTAAGAGCTTGACAGCATGAGCTTCACAAAAGATAAAATGAGGATGCATATTTCTGCATACTACAATAATATCCAATCCACAAATAGTCCCTTAAATTTCAAAATATGATGTAAATAATCAGACATGTCCCTAAAATGTCCTATTTAAACTGAGTTTCATACAGTGGCTATCAAGTTTCCAGGACATGGTGATGTGTGTTGGATATGTGTGGAGACACCCCCCAAATTTCAGGGAATGTCACAGGGGACATCAGTGTCCCTAACATTGGATGACTCGCTCCAAATATTAAATCTGGAAAATATATAAACTACTATTAGGAGTTCTAGAGTTCAATAAATTGTTTAGCAGATCACAATTAACATTAATGACCCACATTAACTATAGGTCAGTTACCTTTAAAAATACACAAATGGCTCTGTTGGTTCGTCTACTTGCAGCGGCTAGGGTTCAGCCCTAGCCACCTATTGTCATGCCTCTGATCGGCTTCATGGGTGTTGTTGACCACTGGAGTGGCAACTAATGGTTATAGGAAGACTCCATGCCCAATGATGTACCAAAGGACACTTGTACCATCAGATATCATCAGATAACCAGAGTTTTTAAACTCTACTTCTTCTTATCATTTTCTTCTTCAGTCTTCAAATTCCACACCCCTACGGGGATATTGTATAAATGTCACTAGCATGATGAAGAAAGCCATATAACAGGCCTAGGGTGTTGGCACTCGATCGGCAAGCGAGTACACCTTGAAATGTTTTTTTTACTTAGTTAATTATTCCTGCTTTTTAGCGGCGAATAATTTTCTAGGTCTTTTCTCTCATTGCATTACCCCAAAGCCAGGGTGACAGCTTGAAGGTTGAGCCCCTAATGCATCTTAGTGTCTAGAGTCAATGTATATTACCATGCTAGGTCATCTCTGAAATTTCGCGGAATTTGACTAGGTCTATGTAAGATTTTTTAATAATTAAAAATTTCCCGCAAAACGGGATTTTTTAATTAATTTCAATGTAATGATGTAAATAAGTGGCCTTCGGAAATGTCTAGGGTGTGTGACTACTAAAAATTCATCCTTAGGGAGCCCAGCATTATCTTAGGACCCACTTTTAGGGTCAAAAAACAACTTACAGTCCCTCGAAAGCCGATTTTTCTAATGTTGGTGGAAAAAATGAGCAAAAAAATTAAAAAAAAATAATAATTGGAAAATTTTATAAATTTTCCCAAAGTCGAAATAAGTCAAACAAGTGACAAGGAAAATTGAGGGGAAGTCAAAGGTGAAGTGGCAGTTACATGGGGCCCACCAAAAAGGGGCTAGCTCAATTACAACTCAAGTCAAAGTTAAAGGGGCCCACAATGAGCTTATGATATGTATGTATGGCCAAAGTTTCAACTTTTCATTTAATCAAATGGAATAAAGGTGAAAAGGTAAAGTTAGTGAATGGGAGTGGACCTTTTCATAGTATAGGCATAAGAAAATTAAAGTGCACATGCCAAAATAAATAAATAAAAGCTCTACGTACAACCAGCAAAGGATAATACGCACATGCAAAACTAAGTCTCCACGCAGGCAGCAGAGATACGTTTTCAAAGGAATATCAGTTTGGTGAGATTTTTTTTGTCTCCACTATTACACCAGTCACGCATACAGAAGGCTCATGCAGGCATATTAAACAGTGGTTGTTACAGCCACTTGTATGCTGAAATTTTCACAAAGGAACAGCTCAAAGGAAGACCGTTGTAATCACATGATTTGTTGTTAATTGAGATTTAGATAAGCAGCAATTTGCAAAGAGATTTTTCTCCCTCCTACACCAGCACTTGCACACTTGTTCAATTTACTAATACGTTGCTAATCCACTTCATGATCCACGTACAGCTACTTCACCTTTAATGCTGGCAGCTTCTACAACAGTCCAAAGCAGAGAGGGAGGGCGGACTTGAGTTCGATGTACAGTGGTGTCTTCACATGACTATGGTTGAAGATTTGCTGGAGAATATGCTCCTTTTGTAGCTCCTATGCTTCACACTTGACAACCCAAATGAAGAATTCGAATTTGGCACATGGGCATGAGGAAATTTGGCTTCTACACTTGCATTTGGAGCTCCTATCAACAAATTCAAATTTTCCTTGTGATCTCCTCCCTCTCTCCACTTGTCACTTGCACTCTACATTGGGATTTGCTCTCATAATCTTATATAATTGAGCCTTGGGCTCTCATTGTATCATATTGGAATGAGCTATTGTGCTTGGGGAGACTCTACTCATATGCTATAATAAAAGACTTTAAGGTATTATCTTGTTGGTGTTCTCTTTTTATGATTGAGGTGATATTATTTCAACTTCTATGCTTCATTTTCTACATGGATTTTAGATTGTATTAGTTCTCATTTTGCCATTTTTTAGATTAATATATGTAAGCTACCTTGCTTAGTTTTTGGATTAGAGAAATACTCTAGGAAGAGGAGCACTAGAAGAATTTTGGTTGAATCTCTAGACTTCTCCTCCATTGTACAATCTAATCTCTTTAAGAGTGCAAATGTATTTTCAAAGTGTGTAGAAATTTAATGATTGGTTGAAGGATTGTTTGGGCGTGGGGTAACTCTTCATATAGACGAACTCACTCTCAAGAGCAAGAGTAGAAAGATCCAATCAAATTGTTCTCAAAGATCTCATCAAAAGAAATCGAAAGATGAAGTTTTCCTTACATTGGCTTACTAAAATCACAAAAATCTAAATTCAAAATCTTTTTTTATCAATGTTATGATCTTTAGTTGCTTCATCTAGCTTTTGAAAGCTCTTGGAAAAGCTTAGTCTTTCCTTGCTTGCACAAGAGGAACCCTCTCTTGTTGCATGCATTTGTTCTATATTGTACATTACTACTTTGACAACAATCATGAAGCTAACTTGTTTCTCTTTCTTGCCTTGTGTATATCTCTAGGAGAATTGGAGGGTTTCATTTTGAGGAGCATTGTTTGAAGATCAAGAGCATATCGTTGGAGCCTCTCTTGTCTAAATTCTTCTCTCACAACTTATTTCCCTTCCTCATCTTCCATTTGCAAGTTGCTTCCTTTTGAGAACCCATTGGTTGAGAAATCACATATCTGGAGGAAAGCAAAGTACCCCATTTGGGGACTTGTCATTGTACTTTGTTGGAAGCTTTTGTAATTGTTCTTCCTTTGTATTTAGTTTATTTGCGGAGGAATTATTGCTCTTTAAGCTCCTCTGTAAACTCCCCTCAAATATCTAAGTCCTCTTTTTATTAGAGGGCTTCTCCATTCCAATAAAATAACAAAATTTTCTGAGGGAGTTTGAGAATCATTCTCTTGGCATCCCACTCCTCTCTCTTGGGAGATGATCTCTGCATGTGTGTGATTTGACTTTTTTTGTTCAAATTGATTTAATTTTCTGCAAATTTGTCTTCATTTTCACATGCCATAGATCTAACATTTCACACCCTCACTTTGGTTAATTTGAGCAATTCATTATCTCACTGTCTTGTCTTTTGGGAGCAATTTTTAATCTGATTTTGTAGCTAATATAATTTATTTTTTTGCAGTTGATATAACTTGTTCTCTTGCTCATATATTCTTTCTTTTTATGCTCTTACTTCATAGTTTTATTTACATGCTAAATATTGCTCAATGTCTCATGTTAATTTGTTAATTTAAACACTTAATTTGCAGCCATATTCTAACATCATTTAGTCTCTACTTAATTGGTTTATGCAAGAATTTCATTTCCTAAATTTATGAATGAATATATTTCCTTGAGACATCTTGCAACACTTCACATTTTGGGAATCCATCTTTACTTGCCAAATTTGCTTGCATGTCATAGTAGCCATATTAACTTAGTTGCGCATTTAAAATTAAATTCCAAGCATAAGTTTGGTTGATATAAATTATAGGGAAAAGGCCTTTCTTGGAAAGTTCTTACATTTGGTACGAAGTAAGGTAAACGCGTGTGACCCTGCAGTTATGAAGGTGGCTTGTCCCCTCGTAGGAACGAAGGCACACACTGGCTCGTAAGACTCAGGGGACGGGTATCGTTAATGACACCCTCATGTCCTCACCCCCTCTTTCTTACAGTCACCCCAACTTTTACCCCTTAGTAAGAGCTCAAGCGGAGGACTTCTCACCTAGATTAGGCATTTTAGATTAAAAGTAACCAAGATTAACTGCATCCAAATCTAGTGTAATTGCATCTCATGCTAATACACCTCGTTTATTCTACTTGTCATTGTTGAAATTGAATAATTTGTTGTGGCAAGCACTATTTTATCTACATTTTGCAATTAGAACACTAATTGTTTTTCCTTTTGCAAGATATCCTTATATGTTGGAAGCATCCTTATATTTTGTATTGTGCTAATGTTTTCTTGTTTCATTTTCAGGATTACTTATGCTTTCTATTTGAAAGCATTCCATCTATTTTAAGCAAATGTCTTTCATTTCTTGAGCAATACTTTACAAGGCAATGGTTTTTCATATGCTTATGCTTATCTCATGTGTTGATGGTTATTTCATTTCATATTGCTCACATCATATTTGCTTGTAATTTTAAAAGGTAATCCATTTCACTTTAACGTTCTCATAGAAACTAAGTTTTCCATTTAGGGACCACCCCCCATAGCTAACCTAGGAGATAGTTTAAACGGAGAGAGTTGGGAATAGTTGACAGCCCCTTCTCTTGGTTTCTTGCCACCAACCACACCTTGTGGGGTTAAAAGCTTTTCTCACTAACTAGTAGGTAGGTGTAGGCGACAAGGTCAACAGGTGTCTCAACGCCTCTCCAACTCTCCCCTACTCTCCTACGAATGCCATGTATTTTGCTTGAGTGCCCCAGCATCAAAATATTTTAATGGCAATGCTCTCTCTCTCTCTCTCTTTCCATTGGTTTTCCATTCAAGGTCATTTCCTTGTAAATGGCTTATGCAAAACAACATGGCTCCAATAACTACAACCCCTTCTTTTGTATCTAAAGAAACATTAAACAGCTCTCCTCCCCTCGGTGACTTAATAAAGGTCTTCTTCAATGATGTACTTCCACTATAATTAAGAACAACAACAGCTTTGGCTTTGTTTCTCTAAATCAATCCATGGTTCATGAGGCTCCAGCCTTGAATCTCCCCATTGGCTAACATGTAGTAGTCCTAGCCACTTTCGGCAACACAAATGGTCGTGTGTGCCAATTCATGGTCTTTGGCCCCATTTAGCAAATCTACACAAGTGGATCTTGAGTTCTTGGAAGCCAATAATTAAAAAGAATCCCTTCATTTAACCTTGTGCAAAGGGTTTCTTCATATTTGAGTTTGACTTAGCAGTTGATAAAGACATGATCTGATACTTTGAATCTTGGTTCTAGGGCAACTTGGGATTATGGATGAAGCCCTAGACTCCATTCAATCCAATGACTCTCTCTCTCTCTCTCTTGGGAGACCGTATGGGTGAGACTCCCAAATCCACCCCTACAATTTAGAGGGGTTTTGATTTCCTATGTGTCATTGGTACCACCCTCAACACGTTTCATTACTTTATCCAAAAACAAAGAATCACAACACCACAACAATATGGATATGAATATCAACAAAGGGTTTCCGATGGATATAAATATAGTAACTAAAAATTATCCATTGTAAAGCTTATTATGAAACAGGACATATTGCACCTCAATGAACTAAAGCTCCCAAAAATAGGTGCTCTAGGAAATCACAGTACAATCCTACATGGCGGGACAGTACAAAGTGATACCACCTAAGGAGGCATTAAATCTTGACTGCCTAAGCCAAATGATCTTGAGTCGTGACATCATATGGTTTGTTGTTGAATTTTCTTTGTAGGATCTTTGTACATACTTTGATGTGAATTCTTCCATTGAAGAGAAACTTTTTTGGCATTTTCACTCTTCCTAAGGAAAAGTTGCATATTTTGAGGCATAACTCTTCATTGCATGAACCCTTGCCACAATTGTAAAACAAAGTGGATGCTTCTAGGAGGACATCATGGCAAATGGACCTTTGTTTCATAGTATAATGGATTCTATTCTACAAAGAGCACACCACACCTAGAAAATATTTATTATATTTTGCAGACCCTAGCCCACTATTTACACAATCACCAAGGTCGCCCACCTTTTGATGTGTTATATTAATGTTCTAAATGGCCAAAGAGCGTAAGAAAAAGAGCACCCTTGATAGGAGGATGGTGCATGGCACTAAAGGAGGCAATATGTGACCACATTGAAGCAGGGTATTCATTTAGGGGCAAACTTTCGCCAATTCGCTAATTTTGACAATTTTCTAAGAAAAAAAACAACAAAAAAATAATTAAAAAAAAAAAAAAAAACCAAAAAAAAAAAATCCTCGCTAGTTAGGTAAAAATTCACCTAGTTTTTACATATAATTAAATTCATAATATTCACCAAAAACTTACAAATTTTAGTCGTAAATTATATGTTTTTTATTGAATTATGTATGATTTTTCAAACCAAAATAGTTGCCTAGAATACTATACACAGACATAATATTTGAATCCTTAAAAATACCCCGTATGGAAGCATCTAGAATAACCCCATTATGTCATTGTCACCACCCAAACCCTCACTTCTTGTGATAAAAGTCCTAAAGCACAACTAAGACCTTGAAGAAACTAAGCAGGGTTACCCATTATCACCATAGTAGCACCCTCTCTCACTTTAGGGCAGCTCTCCTTCGACACTGTTGAAAATTGGGGCAGCTATGGGACGAATTTCCCCATAGAAATCCTAAGACCCCAAAATGAAGCCCTTGCCCTAAAACAAAATATTATTAGTATTATTGTGACAGCTTAACTTGGGCACGATATCATCCAAAAGAATTCATATTAATATATTATGTGACATAATAATTTACTGAGGCACATCTTCAAGTCGGCTAGGCTTGTAAAGGCCCTTTGGAGGGCTAGTCTATGCATCATTTGGGACCATCGAAGAGAGAAAATATATCTTTTGTAACATTTCTCCAAAGGAGAGCGAGTTAACTTTAGATAGAGTCACAAGTCTAAAGAAGGAACGAAGTTGAGATTTGTATGGTCTTTCTTGTGTAAGATTGAAACCTGAGTTTGCTTGGTACGTGTGCAGGACTGTCCAGAGGTCTTATTGTGATTCACATTGCTATTTTGAGACTAGAATTATTTTCTCTATGGCTTGATCTTGGGCAGCTCGCATTCATTCTCCGTAGTTTGCATAATTGTTTTTGTGGATCGCTTTGTTTCTCTACATCTCACTCAAATTACGATGGCTCATTCTCACAGTGGCTCGCATATTCTCTGTGACTTGTTTTTAGCTATGGCTCTCATCTAATCAATGGTAGCTCGTATTTGTGATAACTCGCCTTTGTAATTATTCGCATCATTTAACTATATATCGCATTATTTCTGAAAGGAGAGATTGATTATCCTAGATGGTGTGAAGGATGCCCTAATACCTCATTTGTCCGAGAAGAACACCACGCATGAGATGTGGATGGTTCTTCGGAATTTGTTCCAGAATAAGAAAGAGAATCAAGTACTGGTATTGGAGGATAAGTTGAAGTCCACAAAGATGATAAAGCTATGTTGCAGGAAACGTGGGTCAATCCTCCGTTTCAGCCCAAAAGCGAAACGGAAATGTGTTTCGTCGTACCGTACGACCTGGAAACGCGTTTCCGACCATACTGGGTCGTTTCTCATTAGGGAAACGCGGAACGCGTTTCTAGGCCGTACTAGGTTGTTTCTCGTTAGGGAAACGCGGAACGCATTTCCAGGCCGTACGATCGCGTTTCCATTGCTTTAACTTTTTCTTTTTTTATTTTTTTTGGTTTGCGTGTGTTTTAATATTTTTTTTAATTGTGGAAAGTGTCTTTTGGATGCTTCTAGATGGCTATCTCAACTTATAAAAAGACTCTCGCCTCATTCTCTCATCACACAAATTAAGCAAGTCGTTTCACTTGGAGAATGGCGATTTTAGCAAAGAGAAAAGAGGAAGAGAGTAGTGCTTCAGCTGGGGCGTTTTCTCTAGTGAGCAAAGGAGATTTCAGCAGCAACGGAAAGAGATTTCAAAAGTAGATTTGGAGTGCTAAGTATCCAGATATGACATTCTTGGTTTTTGGCTCAGCTACAGCCATATTTCTCGTCTTTTGTGGCATTTTGGGGTAGCTTCAGCTACACAAAATTAATTTGGGTAAGAAGCATTCAATTTCTTGGTTTTTTCCCATTGTTTCTTCTATTTTTTGAAGGTTTATTCTACCAAAATTATGAAAAACGTTTTTTATTTACAGATTTGTTTTTTTTATTTTTTTTACAGTAATGGCTTCCATCCAAGGTTCAAGTTCAAGCCCCAAGTCCAACCCAAGGGCTGAATATTATCCTCTCTGGAGGCATGTTCAAAGCTTCAAATATGTGGAGGTGGTGGCTCATGGGAATGGCGATGTAATCTTTGCAGTAATTCTTACAAGGGCTCTTACCCAAGAGTGAAGGCACATCTTTTGCATGAAGGAGGACAGGGGATTGCAGGTTGCACAAAAACATCAAACCCTGTGGCGAGGAGGGAATATCAAAGAGAGCAATATCAGGCAGATGGAATTAAAAGAAGGCGTGATGAGCTTAGTCAAGCTACTACTAAAGCTCCAGCAAACATTGAGCCAAGGATTGTAGTTGAAGCAAGGAAGAGGAGAGCCACTCAAGAACCAGAACAACCACCATCCAAAGGGGCATTCGATACAATTCAAGATAACAGAATTGCTAAATTGGTGAATGTGCAAGCAAGAGAAGAAGTTGATTCCAGAGTGGCTAGGTGCATCTATGCATGTGGTATCCCATTCAATGTTGTTCGCTCTCCTTATTGGCAAGATATGATAAGGGCAGTTAATAAAGCTCCTCAAGGGTACAAGGGGCCCAACTATGAGAAGTTAGAACTCAGCTTCTCAAAAATGAGAAGAATCTTGTGGAGGATGTTTTATCACAAATTCGTTCTTCTTGGATTATCTCTGGGGTTACCATAGTCTCAGATGGATGGATAGATACAAGGCGTAGACCATTGATAAATATCATTGCCACTTCACCAAAAGGAGCAATGTTTTTAAAGGCGGAAGAATGCTCAGGAGAGGTCAGAGTTGCACAATTCATTGCTGATATTATTATAAAATCTATTGAACAAGTAGGTCCTAACAGGGTGGTGCAAGTTATCACAGATAATGCACCAGTATGCAAAGTTGCAGGTGTAATTATTGAGGGGAGGTATGAACACATCTTTTGGACACCCTGCATTGTCCATAATCTGAATCTGATCTTAGAGGAGATCGACAATAAAGTCCCATGGATAAAGGAACTCACAGGGGAAGCAAGGGAGTTTGTTAAATTCATCACCAACCACCACCAATCTCAAGCAATATTTCGAGAGTACTCCAAATTGGAGTTGTTAAAAGTTGTTGAGACAAGATATGCCTCAAACTTCATAATGTTGTGCCGCCTTGTTGAGGTTAAGCAAGCATTAGTGTCTACGGTGGTGAGTCAAATTTGGGCTGAGTGGAGACAGGCATATTCAGAGCGGGGATATACGGTGTGTAGATCGTGTCTTGATGAGGATTAGTGGAGCAAGATAGATTTCTTGCTAATGTTCACAACCCCTGCATTTGAGCTTCTTCGGAATGTTGACACTAACCAACCTTTCTTAGGAGATGTATATGATGGCATGGATTCCATGGTTGAGAAAACATGGAAATCATGTCACAAGAGTCTCCACAGCTTTTGTTTGTAGATGATCATTTTGTTGAATTAGTCAAGAAAATCATTGTTGATAGGAGGAACAATTTCAACACTCCATTGCACACTTTAACACATGCCTTGAACCCCAAATTTTATGATGAGGAGCTTATTGCTCAAAGCAATGGGAAGAGGAAGGCACCCCATAACGATAGAGAGGTGGCTAATGGGGTGAAAAAAGCCCTTATGAGAATTTTTCCAGCTCATCTACACAGGGAGGTGAAGGAAGAATTTTCCAGTTTTGCTGCAAGAATAGATGATTATTCAGATATATCATCTTTGGAGGAGAGAAGCACCATGAATCGAGTTAGGTGGTGGATATGTCATGGAGCAAATGATGTACATTTGCAAAACCTTGCCATTTGCATCCTTTTACAAGTGGCAAGCTCTTCATCAGCGAAAAGGAATTGGAGCACCTATGGTTTTATTCATTCTATGAAGCGCAACAGGTTGGGCTCACAGAAGGCAAAGAATCTTGTTTATGTGCACTCCAACCCCCGCCTTGCATCTCGTGGGGATCTAGAATATGGCAATGTTCCTTCTAAAGAATGGGATGTGGATCCAAAAAATCCTGATTTAGAGCTCTCTCTTGTTGTCGTGAATATTGAGGACCAGGAGCATAGAAGTGGAATTGGCCAATCATCTTCTTCAACTACACCATCCACTGTTGAGCATACGTCTACTACTATTTTTTATGAGGATTTTGATAATGAGTATTAGCCTCATAGTCTTTATTGTACTTGCAGCCTCATATATATAATAAAGGTCCAGGTTCCAGAGGCTGAGAGGGAGTCAAGTTCTAGCGGGAGCTTGCAAGTTCAAAGGGAGTCGAGTTCTAGCGGGAGCTTGCAAGTTCAGAGGGAGACTTTGCAACCGAAGAAGAGCGCGTGGTCAGTGGGGAGCAAGGGTGCTTCCACATCTAACAAGAAGGAAATAGGAAAAGATTAGAAAGCGATACAAGAAAAGAAGAAGCAGGATGCTTCCAGCAGTGACAGTGACACTTTCGAGAGAGGCGTAGTTCACAAGAACAAGGATTGCTGCAATGGTGAGCGCCAAGAGTTGGGCGAGTGTTGTGAGTACTGACGATGATGATGAGTTACTTCCTAGTCTTGGAAATACCTTCCTCGCTAAGAGGGAGTGTTGATTTTTTAGTAGCTTCGGAGGTACTCCAAGCCCTAGGGTTCGGGGTTTGGACGGAAAAGTGCCACAAGGGTCACTTGTGGGCTTAGAACCAGTATGGGGTTTTGCACCAAATCGCGTTTTGGGCATTTCCATGAGTACAGTTCTACATGTGATGGCGTGAGATGATGGAGGGCGGAAAGGAGAATCCAACGCTTCAAGAATCGTCGAATTCTGAGTTGTAGAAGTGGAGATATGAATTTTTGAAGAAAAATTTGGGGTTGACACAATAAGTGTCAAGGTCGTCATAAGATGTTTTTAGGCTCATGACAGTTGGTAGCCCCCAAATTATGACGTTTTGGAGCCCTTCATTTATGTATAAATACAAGGTAATATGTGAGGCTATTCCTCATCCTAAAGTGCAACATTCACCTTGCAAATATCTCGTCGGAGAGGAGGATTATTTTTGTTTTAGTCGCAGCTAAGAAGGAAGGGACAACGTGGAGTTTTAGGACTGTTTCAAGGGATCTGTTTAGAGGGTCGAGCTGCTGGAAGGGAGGTCGAGGCAGAGGTAAGGTATTTCAAGGTTGTTTTGGGGTAACTGAGGGTGGATAGACCCTTGGAAGAGGCAATTGCAGCACTAGATGGTTGTTGTGGGAAGGTCGCAGGCCTGACCAACCTAAACAGAGTTGCGTAGGGCAGTGTTGGGGTTGGTTCATGCCCAGGACATCAGCATTGAGGAGGAGGACACTTCCAAGGGTAGGACGTAGCATTTTAGGTTTATTTTGGTTACTGTTTAGGGGTTGTTGCAACAGGCCAAGATGCCCTAACCAGGCACAATTACAACAGCAGTGCAGCAAACCCAAAATAGCAGTGTTGGTGTGTGTTCAATCCGTGTATTAGGTTAGATTTGGATCAGTTTCCTAGCAGCCTGTGGGAGCCAATTTGGAGGCTTGTTTGACTGATCATGAGCCTTCAGTGGTGCAGATCTTGCAGTGTAGTATTAGGTATCATTGGTCTGGTGGAGGGCAGCGTGTTGATAGTTGAAAGTAGCCCTAGACGAGCTATCTTGACGTGACAAAGAAAAGTTGACGGTTGGGTGAAGATTGGTGTCGAAGTGCAGCACCTTGATGGATAAAGGTTACTACTAGCCTCGCAGATTGGAGCTCGGATTAGGCCTACCGAGAGAGCGGAATTGGATCAGCCTGTGTACATGCTACAGAAGTGACTTGCAGCAGTGTTAGGTGGCAACCCTCCTGGAGTCTCGATGTGTTGTCCTTTGAAGGACCATTGGGCGACTAGTGAGCAATACGGAAGCGAAGGACCAGTAGGACAAGATACGACATCAAGAAGCTACAGCGAAGTTTGTCACTGTATCTTGTATACCATAGATTGTTGTATTATTCAGATTATTAAAAACTATGTATATTTGTGCATGTGTGATTTACTACTTTATATTTTCCATTGTGCAAAGTAGTTCAGGTTGAGATTCTTGGTTTAGTAGTGTCAGTGATTTTAAGACTCTAACCTAGAGCCAAGACCGTGGAAATTCAACAAGGATCACTCTTGAAGAGAACTCTCTTCCTCGAGAAGAAGTTCTTTATTATCTATATTATCATCAAATCCAAGGAGGCAGCAATTGGAAGAAGCATCTTCACAAGTAAGTATATTTATGTCTACATTTGAATCTGTCAAAATGTATTTTTGCAAGGAAAGCAACAAATTGGTTGGGGCTTCAAACTTTCTTGCATGGAAGAAAAGGACAGATTTGAATCTCATTGAGAATGAGATCACGGAACATTTCAAAGCTTCAATCACCAAACCTCCAAAAGAAGATGTTCAAGCACGTGCAAGGTTTATGAAAGGGGAAGTAGGGGCTCAAAGGATTTTCATAAAATCCATCAAGGACCCCCTCACCCCATATGTATCTAAACTCGAAATTTCAAAAGAAATATATGACAAACTGGTAGAGTTGTTTTCCATAAGCACTACAAGAGAAGTTGTCTCATTAAGGCAAGAACTCTACAAGCTAAGGATATCAAAGGAAGAAGGAATAGCCTCATACTTTATGAGGATATTTGAAATAAGGGATCAACTTCAATATCTGGGAGAAATAATATCTGACAAGGAGATGACCAATGTAGTACTAAATGCACTACCAGAGGAGTGGGGTAACTTTACTTGAAGCATTTATGGGAAGAAAGAAGCTACCCCATTCTAGGATCTATGGTCACTATGCAAGATTGAAGAAACCAGGGTAAAGGCTAAGATTGATGTGGGATCAAGTGAACAAAATCAAGCATATGCTACAATGACAAAGAGAAAGGGAAAATTTGGAAAGTTTAGTCCTCAGAAAAAGAAGAAGAACATGGCTAAGTTTTAAGCTCAAGAAGGACAATAACAAAAGGGGAAGAGAAGAAGCCCATATCACCGAAGAAGCGGAGGAAGCTGAAAATAAGAAATCCAAGAAAGAGGAAGTAAAATATCTCTACTATGATTGAGATAATCTTCCTCATCTAGTTCTTTTCAAGTTTCTATTTTTAAGTTTTCTATTGTAAGATATGGTCATCATGAGTCTCTTAGGAGCAAGATAGCGTGGATCATGGCATCACAGAAGCATTAAAAGCAAGAGCTCGTGACATCATCATAGAGAAGCATGTAGGATAGCTGGAATAAAAGTCTATGGCAGTCACCTATGGAAGGATATAACTCTTGGTAACCTCATTAGAAGCATAAGTGGTACTTATGAGAAGAAGAAAAAGTCATCTAGTACAAAACTCATCATACATCAGTCAAAAGGAAACATTAGCTAAATGAGGATACTTAAGATCCTCTGTTGGAATCTTCATTGGAAGATTCACCATTTAAAAGGAAGCAAGGGTTTCATCAAGAATTCCAACTTGTAGGAATTCATGGGAGGATGGCATGATGTCAAAAGAAGTAAAGAAGGTCAAGAGATTGAAGATCTTTCAATCAAGGAAGCTACTAAAGGAAGTCTAGATGACCTAAAGGAAAATGAGGTATGTATGCTTGTATTTGATAATCTAGAGTCATGTCATGTGGTTGCAGGTAACATGGATAAATGCTCCATCTCGAGAGCATGATCAAAAGAAAGGATCTCCTCCTTTGAAAAGGTGCAGGAAAGCATGGTTCACACATTGACTAGATCAAATCAACATAATATGTCCTCATGTGAAATATGAGGTGGTTGACAAAAGAATTAAAGGAACTTTGATTGGAAATTCCTATGAAGAAATTGTGTGAAGAAAGAAGGGAAAGAGATCATGAAATATGCAACTATGAAGAAGGAAATCAACATCCAAGAACTGAAAGATTTGACTATGATATCTCCATGAAAGATGTGAAGACCTTGATGAAGTCTTTACAAGAAAGAGACTCTTGACAAAATATATATTTTGGAGATGTGTCAATATGTATGTAGGATGCTAATGCAAACCAAGAGATGTCATGATGAAAGACCATCACAAAGGTAATTTTTGATTTAATGTCTTCCACCATTGATGACCATGAAGCAGGGTGAAAGAACCTTCATGAAACATGGCATCAAAAAGGCAGCATGGCATAAAGGAAGACTAGATATGGACTAATGGATCACTTTCCAATGAAAGGAATGATGACATGACTGACTCATGGATTAAAGTGATGGATGGTTTGTGCCCTACGAAAAAGTCCCGAAAAATGTATACTCTATTACAAAGAAGAAATTCATGACATCAAAGGAAGGAGTTCTACAAGAAGCTAGTTATCCCATGATCTCCACCTAAAGAGTTGTTGGAAGCAAGTCCCTAAGCAAGAGGGAACTTGGTTAAGTCCCTAGTTAATAGGGAGCTTAGGTACATTCCTTTTATAGGAATAGGTACATTCCTTCAGTGGAATGGGTATGTCCTCCATAAGTTGAGAGGGAGAGATAGACACATCATTTTTGTCTTCACTTGGGAAGACAGAATGGAGGATTGGGTAAACATCTGGCATCTGATACTCTTTGAGGATGAGTTAGGGTATCCAAGATAAGAGTAGTCATAGAGGACCGATATTCTTTAAGGATTGGGAATCCAAGATAGGAATAGTCCTGGTGGAACACACTCTTAGAACCTAGGTAGGGTATGTTCCGAGAGAGACAATGATGAGGGTGTCTATACATCATTGGTCTCACCAGCATTGGCTCTAATCTTGTGGAGAGATAGAGCTGTTAGTCAAGGCCTTGGTATGTGACAATGTTGGATGATATGATGCTATACAGATGATTTACCAATCTGACTTTTCTTATGAAAATTCTTCAGATTGAGAATGTCCACATACCTTGTATGAATTATGAATACCTCGCTAGTTAAGAGGGAGTGTTGAAAAGTGTAGCTAGGTTCGGTCTTCATAATGACATGCGCAATTATGATTTTATGTAATTGATGTAAAGAAGAAAATAAAATTATTTTTGAAAGGCTTGAGTCATGGGTTTCATGCGAAAGGAATTTTATTTTTGTAGTTAAGGCTCCCATTGTGAACCTTTAGGGTTGGTCATCAAGTCATAAAGTCAATGTCCTGTATTGAAGACATGTTATATATTGTAAGAAGTAATTTTGATTGTGTCAATAACCCTCCAAGACCATGTCACAAGCTCACCTTGAAGTCGGCCTAAAGATAATTCTAGAAAGGCATGTCATCCTTGTCTCTAGGAGAAGTCGGCTTATTGTTGACGGACAGACTACTATATATAAGACAGCTCGGCCTCCATTTGAGAACATATTCAGTCAAGCAAGAAAAAGAGAAATAGAAGTGTGAAGATCTCAAGAAGAGTCCTATCACCAAGCGAAGAAAGTAGGATCATCATCGAGTTTATTTTCCGATCTATTTTTGGGTTAACACCTCCACACGTCCGAGAATCTAGTACTGTCTACTAGAAAAAAGACTGAGATATCACAATCATCTTGAGAGGGCAGATTTAGGAAGAAAACAAGTGGATTCTCAAGCCGAGTTAAGGGAGAAAAAATCCCCATCTCAAGAGAAGGAAATTGAAGGACAAAATCTCTCTCAAGTACTAAAGCTGGGGTTTCTGAAGAAGGGCCGAAAGTTGCAAATCTGAAACAAGGGACCGAAATTTGAAGGATAACTGAGGTAGTGAGAGAAGGAAGAAGTTTGATCATCGTTGACTCAAGGAAGAAGAAGTTGAATCAAGAAGGCCTGTGACTTGGTCTTCGAGAGGTTATTGTGTCAAGGGTCTTGGTCTTGGTATTCGTCAATTGAAGTCTCTATAAGAAGAAGAACTCGATTGGGTTTGCCTCTCGAGTTGGAGAGGTTTTAGCCCTGGTTGATCGCCTACACTCTGTGTCTCTTGTCTCCTTATTGTTCATGCTTTGGTAATTGTTTGATGAAGAAAAAAACATTATAATAATTTAAGTAAAAGAAAGATCCTAATCCAAAGAAATAAAAAGCATTCACAAGCAGTTATCATCAAAGAGAAATCTCCTAATCCTAATGCCCTATATTTCTCAACAGATCCATCTTGAGGATCATCAAGATGTAGAGTAGTACAGGAAGGGTTAGCTCCAACAAGGAGTTGGTGCAGTAAAATGAAGGAGCCACTCTTACATCTAGAAAAGAAAGACAATATTGCCTCATCACCAAGTACACTTTCATTATGATTATTTACTTTGCCATTATTGCTCTTGCTCTTGTTATGGGATCACAGTTATATCTAATGAATGTGAGGACAAAGTCCTCTATATCGAGATTAAGGAAGATGTGGAACCATCCCATGATTAGAGTGGCACTTGAAAGTGGACAAGAGCTCAGTACCTCGAAGGAAGGGTTGCAGTTTCCTTGTTTGATAACTATGATTGAAGAAGCTTCCTAATCAGAGAGAGTAGATTGAGTGCAATAGTCTGATATGATGTTGAGAGCGATATGTCCTTCATGCAAGGACCTTTCTTGATGACTAAGATGTAGCAGTGTTTGATGCTTCCATGATATGGTTCAAACTATGATAAGAAGTATGCTCTCAGAGAAAGAAGGTTATGAAGAGATCCTAGCTCTTGTTGCCAAATGCATTATTATCATATATGTGTGAAGTAAGCTTCCTTTATGGAGGAAGGAGCATATTTGCAATCATCTCGAGATTGGAAGGGGCATGAATAATAGACTTGTGATTGAAAATTGGCGAAAGCTCTATATGGACTCTAGCAAGTCCCCTAGGCTTAGCATGCTTGGAAAGATAGACATCTAATGCAAACAACGAATGTCTTCATAATTGAGGGTATGTCTTTGATATTTGGTTTTATATGCTGACAATTTATTTCTAACAGGATCAAGATCATCTCTGCATTAAGTGCCAAAGAGAATTGACTCTTGAAACCAAAATGATCCACTTCTTGAGATTAGAAGTGTAACAAAGACATGATGAGGACTTCCGTGTCAAGGGAAGTATGATGTCAAAGACTTGGCATGTTGATTTACACTACGCAGTTGAGAGAGCCTCTATGAAAATTTCAACTTGAAATTCTACTGCATTATCTGATGTTATTTCTTCTACTTATTATTCAAAAATAAGTTATTTACAGAAATTTCTTCAGTAAATATCGAAATAAATTCAAATGCAGACTTCACCATATAATTACTGAGCAAAACAATAAGGAAAATACTGGCACATGAATGACACAGATATTTTGGACAATTGTCCTTGGAAAAACCCAATGCGAGAAAACCAGTGTAGCATATGAGGGTTTGTATTATTCAACAAAATCTTCTTGTACAATTTACAATCAACAGTGACTAAGAGAAATTCCCTATGAAAACACTGGAGAAATTCCTCACAAAATAATCAGATGAGGAACGACCTCGGAAGGACCCTCCTGAGCCTCATGCGTCATCACTACGTTGGCTCTGCATGGGGACTGCGCAAAACTGCATCACCGTTCTGCGTTGCTCCCTCCTAGCCTCTGCACTATCTCTTTCTGGCACTGCATCACCTGCTCCTGCACCCCGGATTGCTCCTGAACCCTCTTTGCCTGTCCTCCACCTACTACTCTCCCTCTGAATAGATTTTCTCTTGTCGAACTTCGATCACTGAGAAAATCGATTTACTCGAGCAACTCAATATCGACACTGGTGTATTTTCCAAATGACCCTCGAGTCTTCTTTTATAATCTTCTCGTTGAGATATCAACGGTGGAGATTAGATCTCTAATCAACAACTAAGATCATATCTTGACTTGATCCGTGTTTTCTAGAAGATTCACACTCTGTTTTATTAATGCCCTTTAATTATTTAATTTCCCTAAGTTTAGACTTAGGGTCACCATTAAAATAATTAATTATTTTAATAAAACATGTTCCGAGTGGAATTTCCACAAACGATTTATGGGTTCTTTGGAATACGTGTGTGTAAGCCTCTCCAAAAAATTTTAGAGTCGAGACTTAGAGCACTTTCGATGCTACCAAAAATCAACACTCCCTCTTAGCGAGGAAAGTGCTCTAACAATGTGCGTACTGCATATTGTTCTGATCCTAAAGCATCCTTTGCGTTGTTGACATCTGACAACCTGTCCATCAACCACTACGTTGTTGCTGCTACTGTACTGCTACCCATGACATTTCCATTGCCACTGCTGCATTCGTACTACAGCTCCCTCTTAAGTGTTGCTTCATCCGTTACTGAAACGGATTCTCAATCATCCCCATCTTTTCCCTTAAATAAACAAACTTTGTTCTCCCTAGGGCCTTGGTGAGAATGTCTACTACATGTTCTCCTATGGGAATGTACTGTAACTGTACTGCTCCTCGCTGAACACAGTCTCTAATAAAATGACACCTGATGTCGATGTGTTTTGACCGATCATGAAAAGTTGGATTCTCAAAGAGCTTGATGCAACTTTGATTATCACATAAAATATTGGTCGCCTCCATCTTCCTTCTGAATAAATTCACTAGCAGTTTTCTAAGCCATATAGCCTCACACGAAGTTATGTTGGCTTCCATATACTCTGCTTCAGCTGTGCTCAGTGCTACGGACTTCTACTTCTTACTACACTAGGAAGTCATACCTGATCCAATGTTGAAGCAGTACCCTGTGGTACTTTTCCAATCCACCGAACTTCCTACCCAATCTGCATCTATGAATCCACGCAGAATGATGTCATCGCCTTGGTGTATTTTAATCCATATCCGATTGTTCCTCGGATATATCAGAGAAGGTGCTTAGTTGCTGCCTAGTGTGCCCTCTATGGTTCTACCATGAACTGACTGAGGGAATTAACAGCATAGCAAATGTTTGGCTTGGTGTTGACCAAATACATGAGAGATCCAATGAGTTGTTTGTACAAGGTGGGGTCCACTTCTTTATCTTCAAATGCATCATTTTTTTTCCAATTGGTGATCATTGGAGTAGCCATGGGTCTACAATCCTGCATTCTAAATCTCTTTGAATCTCTGTAGCATATCTTCCTTGCCCAAGGAAAATTTCTCCCTTCTACTGCCAAAATTCCAATCCCAAAAAATAGTGCATCAGCCCCAAATCCTTCATGTCGAATTCCTTTGCCAAGTTCCTCTTGCAGTCTTTGATGATCCTAGATGATCCTGTCAGAAATAAATCATCTACATACAATACCAAAATCAATGGCTCGTTCTCTACTGTGAGATAGTAGAGATTGGGATCAACGTCACTCTTGACAAATCCCATCTATTGTAAGTAACCATCAATTTGACCATACCATGCTCTCGGTGCCTGTTTGAGTCCATATAGGGCTTTCTTTAGTCTGCATACATGAGTTTTCTTCGCATGTGTCTCGAAGCCTTCTAGTTGTTCGATGTAAACCTCTTCTTCTATCACCCCATTCAAGAATGCAGTCTTGACGTCCATCTACTGAATCTCCCATCCCATCTGCGCTGCAAGGAATATAATGGATCTGAGAGGTATATTTGGCTACAAGGGCGAAGGTTTCTTTGTAGTCTATTCCTTCTTTTTTAGCATACCCCTTAGCCACGAACCTAGCCTTGTACTTCTCTATGCTGCCATCTGCAGCATACTTAATCTTGTAGATTCACCTGGAACCTACAACTAACAAGTCTTGTGGTCTAGGTACGACTTCCCAAGCATCATTGGTCATGATAGAACTGTACTCCTCTACCATAGCATCCACCCAGACTTGATGTTGAATCACTCCCTGAACGCTAGAGGGTTCATCAACCTGTGCTACCAATGCTTGGTATCTGTCAGGCTACCTACGCTGCCTTTTCTCGGTTCTAGGAGCTCCAACAAACTCTTTTGCGTCCCTCAGCGTTTGTCATGCCTCTCCGTTGATTCTGCTACTGGCAGTGGTTGGCTCAATCCTCTCTTCCTCCTGCTGTCCCATCAGCTACGAGCTATCTGGATTTTCTTCTCTCGAAGAAATACTAGTACTAGTCACAGTGCTAGATCCTAATGGTTGTCCATCTGTTGGATCCTCTCCTAGATGTCGTTGGACAAGAGGCACATCCTCATACTGTTCTTTGGTAAGCATTTCACGGGATTTTCGGAAGGCTCGATCCTCCATGAATTTCACATCCCTCCTCCCTACTACTTTCCTGTTACCTAGAATGTAGATTCTATATGCCTTGGATGTCTCGCTATATCCCATGAGATACCCTTTCTCAGCAGTCTGATCTAGTTTGCTCCGTTTCTCATCTGGAACATGAATAATATGCCACGCTCCCAAAAATCCTGAGGTGACTTACCTCCGGCTTCACCCCTATGAAAACACTCTTGGGTGTTGTCTTTCCCAATGCTTTATGAGGGGTCCTGTTCTGGATATATACAGTTGTGCTCCATGTTTCTGCCCACAGAAATCTAGGCAGATCTTGGTCATACAACATTGCCTTTGTTGCCCCAACAATAGTTCTATTCTTTCGTTCTGCAACTACATTCTGCTCCGGATTGTAAGGAGTTGTCCATTCTCTTATGATGCCTTCCCTTGCGCAGAAATCTATGAATTCCTTATCAGTATATTCACCTCTATTATCTGAACGTAACACTTTGATTTTCTTCCCAGTCAAGTTTTCTACCAGAGCTTTGAATTCTCTGAACCGATCAAGGACCTCATCCTTGGTCTTTAAGAAGTAAATCCAAATCATACTAGAATGGTCATCTATGAAAGTGACAAAATATTCACTTCCACCAAGAGCTCTAGTAGACATTGGTCCGCAGATATCTGAGTGTATTAACCCCAATACACTTTTCGCCCTATTGTTGCTCCTGGAATATGCTGCATTAGGGTATTTTCCTAAAACGCACCCTCTGCACACGTCATCATGTTTGGTACTAAGAACTGGAACTCTCGTAATTGTTTCTCTGAGCATTCTCAGAGCTCCATGGTGTAGATGCTCCATTCGTTTGTGCCATAGTTCATTCAGATCTGATTTGCCGCTTAGATTGCTGCCTATCAGTGCCATTGGAGATTCGAGTTGCAACTTGTATAATCTGTTGCTTCGAGTTCCAATCTGAGCCTTCTTCCCGCTTGGATGCTTGACATAGACTTTTCTCCAGATAAAGTATACGTCATATCCCTTGTCTTGCAATTGAGACACTGAACGTAAATTCATTTCTAGCACATGCAACACATTAGTGGCTCGGAGACTCTCTCCTGCTTCTGTCTGAAATGCTACGGTCCCTTTTCCTACAAGGGTACATTTTGATTTGTTTCCCATAGTAATTTGGAATTCCATCTGTTCTTCTTGATAGCTAGAGAAATGATCTCTTTCTCCAGTCATATCGGTTGAAACCCCGCTATCAATATACCAATCATTTGATGATTTAGTGCTAGATAAGCACGCACATTCATTTTCCGGCCTAAAGGCCAACTCTGACAAAACTCAATCTTCCATCTTCTCCGTGCGTTTCCCTTCCCGATCAATTTCTGCAGAAGAAATGTGTAAGCCCTTGGGTGTACGATTTTCTTCCAAGGCAACACCACAAATCCCCTTTGGCATTGTCCCTCTTGCTTCCTTGCCTAACCTTGCTTTGATACCATGTGAAAATTTCAACTTGAAATTTTACTGCATTATCTGATGTTATTTCTTCTACTTATTATTCAAAAATAAGTTATTTGCATAAATCTCTTCAGTAAATATCTAAATAAATTCAAATGCAGACTTCACCATATAATTACTGAGCAAAACAATACAGAAAATACTAGCTGATGAATGACACAAATATTTTGGACAATTGTACTCGGAAAAACCCAATGCGGGATAATCGGTGCAGCATATGAGGGTTTGTATTATTCAACAAAATCTTCTTGTACAATTTACAATTAGCAGTGACTAAGAGAAATTCCCTATGAAAACACTGGAGAAATTCCTCACAAAATAATCAGATGAGGAACGACCCCGAAAGGACCCTCTTGAGCCTCCTGCGCTGGCTGTGCATGGGCACTGCACAAAACTGCGTCACCCTTCTGCGTTGTATCTTCCTGGCACTGCGTCACTTGCTCCTGCACCCCAGATTGTTGTTGAACCCTCTATGTCTGTCCTCCACATGCTACTCTCCCTCTAAGTCGATTTTCTCTTGTCGAACTTCGACCACTAAGAAAATCGATTTACTCGGGAAACTGTGTATCTGCACTGGTGTATTTTCCAAATGACCCTAGAGTCTTCTTTTATAATCTTCTCATTGAGATATCAACGGTCGATATTAGATCTTTAATCAATGACTAAGATCATATCTTGACTTGATCTAGGTTTCTAGAAGATTCACACTTTGTTTTATTAATGCCCTTTAATTATTTAATTTCCCTAAGTTTAGACTTTAGGGTCAACATTAAAATAATTAATTATTTTAATAAAACATGTTCAGAGTGGAATTTCCACAAACGATTTTTGGGTTCTTTAGAATATGTGTGTCTAAGCCTCTCCACAAAATTTGAGAATTAGAGCACTTCTGATGCTACTGAAAATCAACAGCCTCCTCTTCAAATACAGTTTTAATGGATTCTTGATTTGCAATATGTTCTTTGAGCGATATAAAGCCTGGATATGCATATTGGAATGTTGCAAAGTTGGTATTGGGATAACTAGAATGTAGTCATTCATGAACTAAAACACACTACCGAATACATGAGACTTTATGGATACTTTGATGTTGAAAATGTTGTTGATTGAAAGAGCACATATGAGTGTTGCCTTGGGTCTTCCCTGGTTTCCTTGATGATTTTGTGGCATAGAAATTTGTTGCTTTGAGAGACAGTGTGCATTGTTGCTAGCATGGCTGGCTGCGAGACAGTATGGTTGAGAAATCTCTTTGGAGAGTTGTTTGAGGCTTGAGCATATGTTGGGCACGACTATGATATATTGTGAGATATTATGGGTTCCAACATGCAGAGAATCTTGTGTTCCAAGACAGGTTCAAGCACATTGAGATCATATATCACTATATCTGGGATATGGTGCAGAAAGGAGCAATGAGACTCCATCACATTTTAATTAATGAGCAGGCGGACAATTGGATCCTTTTGTTGCAGCATGTAAGCTTGTGGTTGACCCGATATTCTCTAGGTGCCAAGGGTCATGGGTCTTGGTCTTGATATTCGTCAATTGAAGTCTCTATAAGAAGAAGAATTAGTTTGGGTTTTCCTCAAGCACATTGAGATCAAATATCACTATATCTGGGATATGGTGTAGAAAGGAGCAATGAGACTCCATCACATTTTGATCAATAAGCAAGGAGACAATTGTATCCTTTTGTTGCAGCATGTAAGCTTGTTGTTGACCCAATATTCTCTAGGTGTCAAGGGTCAAGGGTCTTGGTCTTGGTATTCATCAATTGAAGTCTCTATAAGAAGAAGAATTCATTTGGGTTTTCCTCTCAAGTTGGAGAGGTTTTGGCCCTGACTGATCACCTGCATTCTGTGTCTCTTGTCTCTTTATTGTTCATGCTTTGGTAATTGTTTGATGAAGAAAAAAAAAACTATAATAATTTAAGTAAAAGAAAGATCCTAATCCAAAGAAATAGAAAGCATTCACAAGCAATTATCATCAAAGAGAAATCTCCTAAACCTAATGCCCTAGATTTCTCCAGATGTAGAGTAGTGCAGGAAGTGTTAGCTCTAAGAGGGAGTTGGTGCAAGAAAATGAAGGATCCATTCTTACATCTACAAAAGAAAGACAATCTTGCCTCATCACCAGGTACACTTTCATTATGATTATTTACTTTGCCATTATTGCTCTTGCTCTTGTTTTGGGGTCATAGGTATATTTGATGAATGTGAGAACTAAGTTCTCTATATCGAGATTAAGGAGAATGTGGAACCATCCCATGATTAGAGTGGCAATTAAAAGTGGGCAAGAGCTCAAGACCTCGAAGGAAGGGTTGCAGTTTCCTTGGTTGATAACTATGATTGAAGAAGCTTCCTAATCAGAGGGAGTAGATTGAGTACAACATTCTGATATGATGTTGAGAGCGATATGTCCTTCATGCAAGAACCATTCTTAATGACTGAGATGTAGTAGTGTTTGATGCTTCTGTGATATGGTCCAAACTATGATAAGAAGTATGCTCTTAGAGAAAGAAGGTTATGATGAAATCCTAGCTCTTGTTTCCAAATGCATTATTATCATATATGCGTGAAGTAAGCTTCCTCTATGGAGGAAGGAGCATATTTGCAATCACCTCAGAACTTGAAGGGGCATGAATAATAGACTCATGATTGCAGATTGGCGAAAGCTCCATATGGACTCTAGCAAGTCCCCGGGCTTAGCATGCTTGGAATGATAGACATTTGGTGCAAACCCCGACTGTCTTCATAATTGAATGTATGTCTTTGATATTTGGTTTTATATGTTGACAATTTATTTCTGACAAGATCAAGATCATCTCGACATTAAGTGCCAAAGGGAGTTAACTCTTGAAACCAAGATGATCCACTTATTAAGATTAGAACTGTAACAGAGAGATGATGAGGACTTCCTTGTCAAGGGATGTATGATGTCAAAGACTTGGCATGATGATTTACACTACGCAGTTGAGAGAACCTCCTCTTTAAATATATTTTTGATGGATTCTTGATTTGCAGTATGTTCTTTGAGCCATATAGAGCCTAGATATGTATATTGGAATGTTGCAAAGTTGGTATTGGGATACTTAGACAATGTAGTCATTCATGAAATGAGACACACTACCGAATACATGATACTTTATGGATACTCTGATGCTGGAAATGTTGTTGACTGAAAGAGCACATATGAGTGTTGCCTTAGGTCTTCCCTGGTTTCCTGGATGATTTCCTAGAATAGAAATTTGTTGATTTGAGACACTGTGTGCATTGTTGCTAGCATGGCTTGCTGCAAGACAGTATGGTTGAGAAATCTCTTTGGAGAGTTGTTTGAGCATATGTTGGGCACGACTATGATATATTGTGACATATTATGGGTTCCAACATGCAGAGAATCTTGTGTTCCAAGACATGTTCAAGCACATTGAGATCAAATATCACTATATATGGGATATGGTGCAGAAAGGAACAATAGGACTCCATCACATTTTGATTAATGAGCAAGCAAACAATTGGATCCTTTTTTTGCAGCATGTAAGCTCGTGGTTGACGCGATATTCTCTAGGTGTCATGCACTATGGCTAGGACTAACAGTTGTAAGCCTAGTGAAGGCACTAATGAGAGGAAGGTGTCACGGTTGATCAAGGACACTGAGTTATGCTCTTCTCCCCTGTCTGAGCTCCTAGGGAGAGGAATTGAGCCATAGAGCTCCTGGGGTTGAGGGAACTTTGGACAATAGGATAGGGTGTGGTCCTTACCCCTTGTGGTAAATAGTATCTCGCCTATTGTCACTGTAGGGTATGTGTGATCCTTGTCACTTGTGACAAGTGGGTATCTCCCCTTACCATCAAGTTTGGGACTTGATAAAGTATACCCCAGTATGCGTCCTACCCAGAAGATGGACTTGTTGGGGTTGCCACCCATCTGGCCAATGGGTGAGGATACTTAGATAGGGTGTGATCCTTAACATTTATGGTAAGTGTTATCTCCCTCAAGTGATGGGATGCAAGTGTTCAACCACTTGACTCTTGAGGGTCAAGGTGGGAAGGATCAACGAATAATAGGATAGAATGTGATACTTATCTCTCATGGTAAGTAGTATCTCGCCTATTGTCACAGGTCAATAGGATAGAGTGTGATCCTTACCCTTGTGGTAAGTAGATCTCGCCTATTGTCCTAGGATATAGGGCGGTAGCCAGAGCTCCCCAATGATGATTCTTCTTCTTTAGATAAAGACATCATTGTTCAGCGAATGATCAGAGGAAACAAGTTGAGACGAGATGTGATGAGATGGATGTTAATGCAACCAATATGAAAGTCATGAAAATTAACCAATAAGATTTGGAGGATCTAATCGATCTCCCCTACCGCTGGTTGTGGATTGTTCTTCTTCTTCTATGAGACAAAGATGAGATGAGATGAGACATGATAAAATCAAATGAGAGGAGATGAGATGAGACATGATAAGATCATACGAGAGGAGATGAGATGATGTAGTGATGATGAGATATCTGAGATGAGACTTATGATGCAGATGGAAATTCCTCCCTCGGTGAGAGGGAGTGTTGAAAATTGGGGCAGCTTTGGAAAGAATTTCCCCATAGAAACCCTAAGACCCCAAACTGAAGCCCTTGCCCCAAAGAGAATCTACAAAAGAAAATATTATTAGTATTAATGTGACAATTTTACATGAGCACGCTATCATCTAAAAGAATTCCTATTAATATATTATGTGACAAATAATAATTTATCGAGGCACATCTTCAAGTCGGTTAGGCATGTAAAGGCCCTTTGGAGGGCTAGTCGATGCATCAAGAAAAGGTATAAGTAAAGGTACATGAGACCTTGTTTGAGATCATCAAAGAGAGAAATATATCTTCTGTGACATCTGCCCAAAGAAGAGCAAGTTAACTTCAGATAGAGCCACAGGTCTAAAGGAGGAACGAGGTTGAGATTTGTATGGTCTTTCTTGTGTAAGATTGAAACCCAAGTTTGCTTGGTATGTGCGAAAGACTATCCAGAGGTTTTATTGTGATTCACATTGTTATTCTAAGACTTGAATTATTTTCTCTATGGCTTGATCTTGGGCAAATCGTATTCATTCTTCGTAGTTTTCATAATTGTTTATGTGGATCGTTTTGTTTCTTTATAGTTCGCTAAAATTACTATGGCTCATTCTCACTGTGGCTCGCATATTCTCTATGACTTGTTTTTAGCTATGGCTCTCATCTAATCTATGGTAGCTTGTATTTGCAATAACTCACATTTTTTATAATTCGCATCAGTTACTACGAATGGCATGATTTCCGGTTGTACACATTATCCAATTTTGACTTTCTTTATATTTGTGACTCGCATGTATTTCTATGATTCGGCCTTTATACCTGTAGCTCGCATTTCTATATGACTTATTCCTTATCTATATGCCTCGCATACTTTTTTGTGATTTGACTGTATTCCTATGGCTCGCATCTGCTCTCTTGTCAGTATTGGCTTGTATCTTTGTTTTTGTATGTCTTGAATCTTACATAATGATGATTGTATATGATGATAGTGACCTTGCTCTTACATAATGGTCGTAACTTGAAGCTATTGATATGACAGTACCCTTGGAGACAGTAACTTTGACTATGGCAATATCCTTGTTGCATAACGGTGACTTCGATATATGACAAATTGCAGTGACAAGGATCTTGTTGATGAATGACAGTGGCAATATCATTAATCTTGTTTGTTTCTACGATGACGATATGACAGTGATGGCAGAATCTCTATGACAGTTACAATGAAGTACATGATGTATATTATTCTATGACAATGCGGTATGCATGTTGTTGGTTCGCCCTAGGTGGCCTAATGTAATTGGGAATGATGTCTCATGCTATTGTACTTTGTATCTCAATTGAACAATTGATAAATATCTAATAGAACAAGAATCTAGTTGGGTTTTCCCCATCGTGGGGTTTTTCCTGGTCTCTGACCTAAAACCTGGTGTCTCTATTGTGTATGTTTTTCTTTTGTTGTTCCCTATTGTTTTGCTACACTGTTGATGTTATTGTTCTTTCTACATAATTGCTAATGATGTTATGATGTTATGGGGTGAATGCAATATGTAGATGATGGAAAAAATTGTAAATGCAATTATCTAAAGCAAAGAACAATCTAGCCCTAAAAAAAACTAACAGACACAAGGGTGGAATCCCTAATCTAGGATTGCATAGGTTTTGAAATTTTAGTTCTAGGTGAAATGGAAAAATGGCTTTAGCAAAACTGAAGTCGAAAGATAGAATTTTATATAGATCGACCAAACGATGGCCAATTAATTGGGCAAGTGGAGTCAAAGATAAAACAAAGAAGAATGTTTTCTTATGATACAAGGACAATGTGTGACCAGGATAACGTGCAACAATAACCCTTACTTTGTTTCCCATTAATACAGAAAATGAGCTTTAGGTACCCTAACAATGGAGGACCTTCAAACATGTATGAGGTGTACCTATAGAGTGAAGAATGCAAATTTGCAACAAGGTCAAATTAAGAGGAATGATCCGCAAAGGTAATTTGAAAGGAAACAACCAACATTTCTCTCTCAGATATCATCCCTTCAAACAAGTTTTATGCAAGTGATTTCTAGCAATAATCTTCAACAAATTAAATCCCAAAATATTATACCTCATAAAGGAAATCCTTAGCTTGTGTTACCTTCGAGATGTCCAACTAAGCTCCAAGGGAGTATTTCCCCAAATCCAACCACCCTAAAATTGGAGAAAGCAAATCATTATATATATTTCAACATTTCAACCCAACTTCTTTTACAAAAAAATAGTATTTATGGTTTCTAGATCCACCTAATTCTCATGGGAAAACACAAAAAGGATTAAAATATTACATAAGATGGGCCACTCGAGACCAAAATGCCCTCAAAAAATACTAGAATAATGAGGCTACTTAAGTGAGAGTGCCACATGTCTTCATCCTCAAGCAACCTACTCATGCAAACCTATGCAAGGTGCAATTTGTTGAACGTTCCTCAAGAATAAGATACAACAACCACTCATCACTAAAATAATACATTTACCAAGTCAAATGGTAGGGGATGCTCACTAAGGGGATCTGTGTTCAAAACATAAAGTAAAAGAACCTCCATAAAAAGCATGCCTTTGATCCTTGTGCATAATGGAGGCTTTGGGACCATACTGACCCATCAAAACTAAATGGGTATCTGCGAAAATGATTTTTTTACTCCTACAATTGATCTTCGATGGTTATTCATCTCAGAAAATTCTGGGAAACTAACCTCAATCTCCTCTCAAATAACCCACCCAAACCCAGAAAGGGTTTGACCTAGTTCTGACCCCCGAAATTACCCCCAATTTCCACGTATTCCTCCAACTGTTGGGTAATTTGGCCCAACTAGAAATATTGTTGTTCACTGCCTCCAAAAATGTTGAGTATTCCTCCTAAATTTCTCCTTACATTCCCCAGCCAACTCAGCCTCAAAATCACTGACCAAGCCCCACAAGATGAGACCTCCACCAAGGACTACGCAAGCCCCAAACTCAGTACTTCAGCGTTGGCCCAAAAGAGAAGAATGTGGCCTAAAGAGTGGCCTCTCCAAACCCCCAGCAAACCTCTGCAAAATGGCTACTAATCCCCAAGAAAGCATAGCTCCTATCTGCGCCCACACTACTCTAGAAAACCACGAATCTGCCTGAGAAAACACCTCCAGAACAACTCCACCACACAACAATAGCTCTCTTAGGATGGCATTTGGAGTCCATCAAAGAAGAGTTGAGAATTCTCCCTGGAAACCTCTTGTGTTGAACAGCACTTGCAAACTTGGCTCAACAACTCAAGCATGCTAGGTGAATGAGTTTTTCAAAGATTCATGAAGTCCTAAAATGATGTATGCTTCCCCTATTTATCCTTGAGCTTCATCCTCTCCATGTGGGTCCCAGGGATCGACTTTCTCCCTCCAAAGAGTACGAATTGCCTAAGGGGTGTGTATTTCCCTCTTGGGGTGGCCCCCACCATCCACCAAGTGCTCGATTTGCCTCATTTCCCCTATGTGGGAACCTTCCTTAGCCAAAAATCAAAAGTGGGATCCTCCAACCCACTTTTCCTAAGTTGAAACACAAAATTATCAAAATTGGACAAAATTGTATTCTCACCTAGCAACATTTGCCACGTGGGAATATCACAGAAGGTGGGTCATCTATTGTGAGGTGCATTAACCATTTTTGCATTCAAGTGCTTTGATTTAATCCTTAAAGGCATTCTAGTATGGATCACAGGTTATGATAGACCACTATTGATTGTACACCTATTCCCTACCTTCACCTTGGTGGTTATCACTTGCCCCAAGTCCAGCGTGACCTTTCTTCGAGCCTTTCTTTCACTGTCTAGGAAGGGCACAAATAGTAGCCTTTGATTGATGTTGTATGCCCATGGTAATCCAATCTTAACACCTTCCATTTTCTCCATGTATCCACATCCCATATTTAAGTTTATTGTTATCTGTCACCAATATTGGTTCCCTGTTTTCCTCATCTTTGAGTAAAGGCCTGGAAATATTACCCTAAGAGGTTTATACAACAAAAAGAAAAGAAAAGGAATGGGTCATATGTTAAAATGCAAAAGATTAGCAGAGGTAAATGAAAGTACATTGACAAAAGCTTAGCCTAAGCTCTAGCTCCCTTATTAGCCCTCACCCAATTGCTAGCTAATGGATGAGCTATATAAATGAAAATAACTTTGAATACACCAACCTTGATGAGCAATGAAACGCTTCATCTTCAAAGGATCAATGATGAATCAATGAAACTTGTAATCCAACCTATATGTGTGAAAATTAATGATGAAAAAGGCGCACAAGAAGGGTGGAAAAAATAGGCCAAGGAAAGGGGTAATTTGGGTCCCATGATTGCTCCTCCTTCACGTTATAATGTTCAAGGATGTTCTAAATTTCATAGTTGGTAACTTGGTACAAGAAAACGGCATCCTCCATGGAGTAAAAGGCATGAGTCATAAGCTAAAATGTAAAAGATTGGCAGGGGTAAATGAAAGTGTGTTGACAAAAACTTAGCCTAAACTCTAACCCCCTTATTAGTCCTCACCCAATTCCTAGCTAATGCATGAGCTATATAAATGAAAGGAACTTTGAATATGCCAAACTCGATGATCAATGAAATGCTTCATCTTCAAGGGGCCAATGATGAATCAATGAAAGCTTGTAAGCCAACCTATATTTGTGAAATCAATGATGAAAAAGGCGCACAAGAAGGGTGGAAAAAATAGGCCGAGGAAAGGGGTAATTTGGGTCCCATGATTGCTCCTTCTTCACATTATAAGTTCCAGGATGTTATAAATTTCATAGTTGGTACAAGACAACGGCATCCTCCATGGAGTAAACCCTATGTGATGTCATTGATCACTTACACCTTCTAATCGATGCGTTGCCCTAGAAATTGTTCCTCCCCTTAGGGTTGGAAGCACCTAATAGGGCCTTGTGATAACCCTCTCGTACCTAAGCAAGGCAACTTGTTTACATCAAAGGCTAAAAAAACATTCGATGATGATGCTTGTGTGTAGTACTTTGAGGCCTTTAACATTAAATATGGCCCACTTTGATACTCTTATCGTTAGTGCACCTATGATGTTTATCTCACTTGATTCTATGCGTATGTGTTAGATCTTTTCTCCCAGGTA
Source organism: Pinus albicaulis (assembly GCA_034641835.2). Lineage (NCBI taxonomy): Eukaryota > Viridiplantae > Streptophyta > Pinopsida > Pinales > Pinaceae > Pinus > Pinus albicaulis. The sequence goes on from CM076584.1 coordinate 598,665,279, forward strand.
CGGCTACCATCCCTTAAGGGATTGTATGATGCTTCCCCGGCACTTCAAAGAGGATGTCCAACCCTGCTTGATGACTCCATTAGGGACTTTGAGCTAGGACGTTGACCTCTTACTAAGGGAGGTTAACATTTGGATGCCTCAACACAGTTGATGATACTCTTCTCTCCCTCCAAAACCTTAAATGTTGCCCTCCAGAGCCAAGATGTTGCCTTGAGAGCTAATATACCCCAGAGTTGACAAGATGCCCCCAAGTTAGCATTTCACCTACTTGACGGACATTGCCTTGTTTTATAGAAGATTTAATGATGATGATGTCATGGGACCCCCTTGGAGGGGATGGTATCATGATAAACTACTCTGCATGATGACACCATGCACTAACACCATGGAGCCCCCTTCATGATGGTTACATTGATGGCATGGGCTTGATTGAGGATGATGTTTTGACAAGGGAGCCTTGCTTGATGATTGCACACCATTTGATGAGGATATGTGACCTTTGGGATCAGATGCACCCCTTTTAGCCATCCATTGCACCTTTTGATGAGAGACACACCTTTGGAGGATGATATCACCGTTGGAGGGTTTCTAACTCACATGTGTCAGTAAATTGAGGCGCATCTCTATGTTCCATCCCTTTGTATGATGCTTCCCCGACACTTCAAAGAGGATGTCCAGCCTTGCTTGATGACTCCATTAGGGACTTTGAGCTAGGACGTTGACCTCTTACTAAGGAGTGTTAACCTTTGGATGCCTCAACTCAGTTGATGATACTCTTCTCTCCCTCCAAAACTTTAAATGTTGCCCTCCAGAGCCAAGATGTTGCCTTGAGAGCTAATATACCCCAAAGTTGACAAGATGCCCCCAGGCTAGCATTTCACCTACTTGATGGACATTGCCTTGTTTTTTGGGAGATTTAATGATGATGATGTCATGGGACCCCCTTAGAGGGGATGGTATTATGGTACACTACTCTGCATGATGACACCATGCACTAACACCATGGAGCCTCCTTCATGATGCTTGCATTGATGGCATGGGCTTGATTGAGGATGATGTTTTGACGAGGGAGCCTTGCTTGATGATTGAACACCATTTGATGAGGATATGTAACCTTTGGGATCAGATGCACCCCTTTCAGCCATCCATTGCACCATTTGATGAGAGACACACCTTTGGAGGATGATATCACCGTTGGAGGGTTTCTAACTCACATGTGTTGGCAAATTGAGGCTTATATTTATGTTTTATCATTGAGTTAGCTATCTTCGATGGTCGATTGTGACCTATCCAACTTGTAATAATAATTAATTATTATTTTAAGGCTTTTAGAATTAAATGATGGAAAATCAGCTTGGTTTCCCTCATATAAATAGAGGGAGTTCGAATTCACTTAGGATCATTATGTCACACTTGGAGATTCATGCGCACTACATAGTCTTACATCTCTCGTGCTACGGAGCACTAGTGTAGCGAACTAACTTGTTGAATGGTTCTCTCTCTTGGAAGATTATTGGTGATTCTAGAATGATATGTGCTAATTTATTGTAAGTATCTTCCTTCATCTTGTCCTTTTTGAAGAATTAAGCTTAATGAAATTGTCACAAAAGTGTTGTTGATGTTGTGTGGCTTTAACATCTCCTTCAACAAGATTTTCATCAAGTTTCTTTTGAGGACCCTAGGTTTAGCTTCCTTTCAATCTCCAAAGAAGATAGAACATTGGGGTTTAATGAACTGAGAAACACAAGCTTGTATTTCTCTCTCATTGAAATTGCTTCCATCGGTCCTCTTCCATGGATGTATTTGCTCCTAGACTCCATCAGCCCTTGATTGAGAAAGGCAGTAGTCTTATCTCTTGTGTCAATCCCATAAAATAGAAATAAACCCTAAATTTCTACTTTCTATGTTTTCTTATGGCGAATTCGGGTTAAGGTATCAAAATCATCATTTTCAGCTTTATTTTCCTTGGACCTTACTGTCCTAGGGATAGGATTTGCATGCATTCATTTGGAAAAGTAAAACTATCATTTTTCATGCATTTCTCAGCCACAAATTACAACAGATATCTAGGGTCTCTATTGTTGTTATATGTGTTTTCAACCATCGAAAATTGCTGCAATTTATTCTCTTGTTTACTCATTGATCAGCCCCAATTTTACACTTGTTTCTCATAGATTCTGAGGCTATTTTCTTATTGCTGTTATAAAACTGTTGCATGTTCTAAATGGTTGATTAAAACCCTAGATTATGTAATTTCTCGATTGCATGTGTTTGGGTACTTGCCTCTTTTGGTCTAACTAAGCCCTCTAGATTTAGCTATAGAGACCTCTGAACTCACTCTCTTGCAATTATACCTTAAATTACCCAAAATCATAATCATTGCATCCTTGTCCTTGGGTGAATCATGTAGTAGAACACTTCAGTGGTATTTAGCCTATAAGACCATTTGGGTTACTTAATCCCTAGGATCTACTGGGAAGCCTCCTTTGTGGGGATTGTATCCAACCACAGAAAGCAGGGGAGTAGTTGCTAAGGTGACAGTGGTAACTTTCCCATTGTTGCCCTCAATATAGAATCTAGATTGCTTAATGAGGCTTTGCACTAAGGTGCTAGATTTTGCAGTAGCAGTCATAAATATGATTGTGATCACATCAATATTAGTCTTTATGATAGTATGTAATCATGATATAATAAATGTAGTTCACGAAAAATAAGGTATTACAGAATTACATAACTACACTTCTCTCTCCTACCATGTAATGACTCTAATGAGATATTGCATTACTCAAAAATCAAACAACATAATCTCCTATTATTCTCTATAATCTTGTGTATGAAAATCTGACTTAGAATGCATAAAAGTTCACCATTCTATTTCCCTAACTCAGCAATGAACGCTCTTCACAACTTAATCAAAACAAACAGCAAATGATTGAAAGTGTTGCTCCAAAGAGCAATGACCTTAAAAGTGAATGAATATTTATAGCAAATTGATGGCACCGTGGGAGATATGTTTTTATGTGTTACACTAAAATATGAAGCCCGTGGGAAAAAGTCACAAGAAAAAGCATGCACTGTTAATCCATTTCAGGAAGTTCTCTAAAATTCTTTGAAAGAACAAAATCAAAATATTAAGCCAATCGCATCTAATGGAGTTCACAGAGCAGCTCCAATAACAAAATTATAACAATTATCCAACAAAGGGAAATTCCCAATGCCAACGAAGACATTCCATTAGATGAATAATATGAAGAACTGCAGGCTAAGGAAGACTAGACAAATTAGCAATCTCAGTCCGAGCCTTAAGGACACAAAGAGCACAACACATTGGGTCAAAATAGTGAAGAAGCTTGTGAATTCAGACAAAGATTGAGATCAAAAAAATCAATCTCTATAGCATAGCCAAGAAAATGTGAGGCACCCAGTTAGCAACATCATATAGAAACTATGAAATTCTTAGGCATCACCCACAAAAGATCACCCAGCACTGAATTCCACAGCCAATATGTTCAAAAGTATGTATGATGGGAGAAAAGTTCAGGAATATTACAAACATGCAATAATCAAGCAAACAAGAAGAATTGAGAAGGCTCAATGTAGAGATCAACAGCAATGTTCAAAGTAAAGGTAAGACAACATTTCAAGTGGGAAAGAAACAGATAGCATCCATACAAGCTTGTAAGCTTGACTGGAAAAATATAATCTAGGATCATTTAACATGAACATTTAACATTATAGACAAAAGAGCAATTATTTGCAAAACCTAAACAAGTTTTGAAAATGAAAACTCAGAAAGCTTATAGATGAAGGTTTGGAAAAGTTGCCTATATATAATTCCAATAAGCCTATCCAATCTTGAGTCAATAATCACTCCTAACCTCATTCATATCACTAAAGTAGGTGCACTAACAGCTAAAGATAATCTCAAGGATGAAGAAAGAAACTTGCCAAAGAAGAGATCTGTTGTCAAGATCTTGTTTTGGGACATCACGTCCACGCATTGTAACCATATCCAGAAATATCGCTTTGTTTTCACAGCAGATAACAAGAAAATGCCTTCCCCTTGTAGAAGCGAGTGGCCCTCCATGGTGAGCAAATTGCTGGTTGACAGCAACTGGAGCTTCAGAAGCTGCTGCACGATGAAGCCATGCTTGCCAATAGCGAACATCATCATCATAAAATGCAACCTGCTTCACACTTTTTGTGATCAAAAAAGTACTTTCAGTTTACAGAAATTTATACCATCTATGTTGACCTTTCTGCACAAGAACTTGAAGGCCCTTTCTACATCAATGGTCATAAAGCACAAGGTGTTCAGAGAAAAAGATTATACCTTCCTCCTCGCATTGCTTCCGTAGGTTTGGATTTGGGTTCTACCAGTGAAAACAATTCAAAAATTAATACACAGAACTTATACCTAATAATGAATCAAAATAGCTCAGTAAAATGAATTGAAGACAACCTAAATCCAGTCAAATGCAAATTAGCACATGACAGGCAAAACTTAATGCTGCACAAAGAAACCCAAACTCTAATGCACACAGCACTAAACCAACCAAGGTACAAAACATATATATAGAACATAATTCCTATAAAATAGAGTTATAAATAAATTTAGAATCTTTGACTTTCAAAGGATAACATGGCAACGGTTTTGAGAAGGAATTATGACATGAGCATTTAGAAGTCATAATATGTAGACTTTGATGATATTTTGCACATTTTATAAATAGTTTAATATCCTATTTTTGTCCTATCCTGCAAAGTTGCTGCATCAGCACTAGAGGGTAATTTACCCCTCTTAGGAGCAGATCATATTCTCAATATGACATCCAAAATTCATAACGTGAACTAAAAATAGTCCATTATGTACCAGATTCATGGTGGGGGGTAGGCCAATAAGTAACCTGCCCGCTAAGCTTTGAAGGTTGTTCTTTTTGCAGCAAAGTAGCCTCCACAAGGACTATCATGACATTCTGAGAGGATGTAAAAAACTTCAATCTGTATGTAAGCAACGGCAGCAAACCAAGCACAAAAGCTTGTTTCAAATATTTACCAAAACCAATTGTTTCTAATGTGACTACTGATCATGTGCAACAAAATATGTGTTCCCATGCCCAGCTCTAGAATTTTAACAGCCTGCTTCATTTATTTTTCTTTCTTTGCTGAATATGTTGCCATATATTAAGTATCAAGATACATATACATCAAGGCCATTACATCTAGAAAAGCCCCCCAAGGACATCAGCAAGGAGCACAAGATTGTTTGCTTTGGCCTTGACCTAAAAACTATATCCATCTCTTCTAAAAATGGCAATCCTCGTAGAAAACTGAAAGGTCTATATGAATCTCATCCAGATAGAGTAAAGTGTGCAGTTGATGAAAAGTTATTCAAGGCAGTGGCTCCATAAGAAATAAATGCCTGTTAGATGGATGGCATTGTATATAGTCCTATCCACCTGTTGAAAAATCCATTTGTTTCAAAAAAAATGCCTTTAAAACGCAAAGGAGAGACAAAAGGAACTTTATAAACAGCAACAACCCAATCTCAAAATATTTTGACAGCTTCACAATTCCAGACAAACATGCTAACTGTTTCAGGCCTGTGACAAATCATATAAAACTTGAAAGTCCTCTGTTATCCTCATGCAACACAATCAATCCTTTGTTGATTTTCTAGTGCTTGATTAGACAAGCACAATTTCCTACAGCTGATAATCATTTCCAATGACATAGGATATTACTTTAACACACTCCAGAACATCATGAAGCAATTACTCTCAGAAAATTCAACTGGCTAAATGTTGACTGTCAGAAATTCAACTCCTTGGAAACTTCAGCCTCTTACTCACATTACTTCCCACGTGTAAGAGAGAGAGAAATTTGTTACTGATTAGCGTGTGAGTAACTGAGAAGTTCAAGTGTCTTTTTATAGTGATATTAGCATGCCCAAAGAGGCACGTCTCTTTGCAAATTTAATTTAATTTTCTCTCTTTTAATTTAAAATTTAATTTTTCTTTCTTTTAATTTGTGTAGCTGGGGCAGGTATTCACCTTGACTGGAAGAATCAACACTCCCTCTTAACTAGGTAGGTATCCACCTTGAGTTCCTCAACATGTCCACTTAGCTGAAAAATTTCTCCATCCCAAATAAAGATTGAATGAGCCTATTATATTAATGTATCCATCCACTTCATGTTCCATTCCAGAACCATGTGGAAAACATCGCATTAGCATCATGCAAATGATCTAGTCACCCACTAGCTAAATACCCTTGGCGATATGGTCAGGTACCCCTTGACCGGGGTAAAAAACAAAACTAGTCCTAAGTCACAAACTAACCAAGTCGTCACTTGGAACCAAGTCAATTTTACCTAACCAATGGTGAAACCCTGGACCCATTTACCATTCCCCCATGTCGTCACATAGCACTTAAATGGTAAAAATACCTTCATGGTGCTTTGAAGCACTCACTCTACCTACTAGCCAAGTAACCCTTGCCAATATGGCCAAAACCGTCTGACCAGGGGAGCACTCAAGGCCTTGATGTTATCTGGGCCATTCTCCCTAGCTACATTACATGGCACCCAGTCAATACCCTTGACCTAGGAAGAATGTTTACCCTAATAATACAACATCAACACTCCCTCTCAACAAGGGAGGCATTCTCGGCCACTCCAAGCTTGTCCCTGAAATACACAAACTTCATCTGGGACAGAGGCTTTATGAGAATGTCAGCAACCTGCTCGTTCGTAGAAATGTATTGGAGCCTCACTGCTCTCTTCTGTACCATGTCTCGGATGTAGTTATACTCGATCTCAACATGATTTGACCTATCATCATGGTCGTCTCTAGCACCTGATTAAACAATCCTGCGAGCAGCGTCCGAAGCCACACTGCTTCACAACTCGCCAAACTGGTTGTAATATACTCAACCTTTGCAGTGCTAAGTGCGATAGAAGTTTGTTTCCTGTTCATCCAAGATATCATAGTAGAACCCAAACTGAAGCAACATCCTAATGTGCTCTTCTTATCACACTTCCTGCCCAATCAGAATTTGTGTATCCCTGCAGCTATAGTTCACCATTTGAGACATATCTCAATCCATAACTAACTATACCACACAGATATCTCAACACATGCTTTGTTGCAATCCAATGTACATGCCTAGGTTCCACCATGAACTGGCTTAGAGTGTTCACTATAAAGCAAATATCAAGTCAGGTATTAACCACATACATCAAGGATCCAATCAATTGTCAATACATAGAGGGATCCACCAAATCTGAGTCAGCCTCTCCGCTTCTTCAGATTGGTTGCCATGGGAGTGGCCATGAACTTGCATTCCATCATCCCAAATTTGTGAAGGACTGTAATAATATACTTCCCTTGACCAAGGAATATCTCACCCGGCTTCTGCCACACTTCTAATCCCAAGAAGTAATGCATCAAACCTAGATCCTTCATCTCGAACTCAGAGGTCAACTGCCTCTGACACTGATCAATGAGATTTTCTGCTCATTTCAAAAACAAGTCATCAACATATAACAACAATATCACAAGCTCACCTTTAACAACCTTGTAGTAAATATTGGGATCGGCATCACTCTTGGTGAAACCAAGACTCATCAAGTATCCATCAATCTGAGAATACCAAGCCCAAGGTGCCTGCTTGAGTCCGTACAAAGCCTTCTTCAATTTGTAGACATGAGACCCCCTCTCATGTACCTCAAAGCCCTAAGGTTGCTCTATGTACACTTCTTCTTTAATCACTCCATTTGAGGAAAGCGGTTTTCACATCCATCTGATGTAATTTCCAACCCATAATAGAAGGAATAGAAATAACAATTCTAATAGAAGTGTATCCGGTAACTGGAGCAAATGTCTCTTCATAGTCCTCTCTCTTTCTGGGAGAACCCTCTTGCCACGAATCTCACTTTGTACTTCTTTATGCTTCCATCTACCGCATGCTTGATCTTGTAGATCCACTTGGAAGTCACCACTGACTTCCCCTCGGGTCTCAGCACAATTTCCCACATATCATTCTTCATGATGGATTGATATTCCTCCATCATTGCATCCTTCCAAACTTGTTGGCCTGCTGGCTCCTTAGAGTTTGGATGGCTAAAAAGCAATGATGTGACTCATCAGTGCTTGTTAAATTTGGACAACTAGGTCCAAACTCCATGTTATGATGCTCGGATTAAGAGGCTAATATTTTTGTTGGATTCCTCTTTCTGAGAGGTGTAAAATCCATATAAAATATATCTTAATCCGATGAGCAGAACTTATATTTTGAATTTATTATTCTTAATGAATTATATGTGCAAGGTCGGCCAGTTTTGTAATGTAGGCTCGCATGCCCAACAGATGTGTCACACACCCTCATTGATGGATATAAATACATGAAAAGTTGGAGAGAATTTCATCATCATCACAACTCACATCTTCCTCTCTCATCAAATAGTACGAGCTACCTAAAGGACGAGTTTCAGCCACACGTGTGAAGGAGAGAGAGGACAGACCGTACGGCTGGGCTGAAGTACGACTTTCTGCTGCTAGGGTTTCGCAGAAAGGTTGACCAGCGTTGACTTTGGTCAATGCATGGTCCAATCAACCTAAAAACTTGTGGAAGGTTCGATTTTTGAAGGCCGTACTACTTGGCACAAAAATCGAGGTCAAAGGGTTGACCGTTTTGCTGCTGCGTTGACTTTTAGCTTGTTGCCCTGCGTTGACTTTTTCAGGACAGCGTTGACTTTTGTGGAGTTGACTTGGGTTGACTCATTTGCTGATTGGAGGTCTGTTGTGACACATGCTGGGCTGGCTGACCAAGGAGACTTTGCTGGTTGAAGCATCCTGTTGACCGCCGTAACGAACACACATTTTCCTGTTTCTGATTTGTCTTCTGTAAGATCTACTTATATGTTCTATCTGCATTTTGCTTAACTATTTGTATGATTGCTGTGAGAAAAGTAAAATTGCTCCTAGCATAGAACATCTACAAAACTTTACATGGTATCGGAGCTGAGGTGAAGACAAACTCTATCTATAGCAATCATCACCGGAGGAAATGGGTTCCACTAGTCTTGAATTCAAGGAGAATGACAAGCTGACTGGAAGTGATGACTTCCATGCCTGGAAGATGATATTAGATCTCAAATTGGAAGATCATGATCTCCTGGATCATGTGACAGGGAAGATTCAAGAACCTCCATCCAATGCCTCTGCTGCTGTTAGAAACACGTATAAGAAGGGAGAAATCAGAGCAAAGCTGCTGATCAGGGAATCCATAAATAAGAGTCTGGTTGCCTACATATCTGAACTAGGTACATCCAAGGAGATGTATGACAAATTGATACTTATGTTCCAAGTAAACAATGTGAACCAAGTGCTATTCTTCAAGAACAAGTTGAAGAATATGAAGAAGGGCCGAGACGAGTCTATTCAAACTTTCTTTATGAAGTTGACCGAAACCAGGAACAATCTGCTAGCTATTGGGGAGACAATAGCTGATCGTGAGATGGTTCTCACCGCACTTGGAGGACTTCCATATGAATGGCAAATATTCACAACTACCATTCTCAACAATAATACCATTCCTAACTTTGATGAGCTTCTGTCAAGATGTATGCAAGAAGAAACAAGGATGAAGGAATTTGATAATGAAAGAAATGTTGCCTATGGTGCTCATTCCCGAAAGAAGAACTCTAGTGGTTCTAAGGACAAAGGAAGGACTAAGACTCAAGAGAAGAAGGGTAAATGTTTCACCTGCCATAGGCCTGGACACTATGCTAGAGAATGCCCCTTCAAGAAGGATTCTCCCGATAGTGACGATAACAACAACCGAAGAAATGGGAATCGAAGAAATGGCAAATCCAAAGGAAAGAGGAAGGCTCACTTTGGTGGAAACAATCAACCTTCTAAGAGGTCCAGAAATACCAGGTATGAGGAGTCTAATGTTGTTGATAAAAGAAATGAGTATATTCTGGTATCTGCTCTCTCAGCTGCATCTCTGCCCGACACTATGGATGTCTGGCTAATTGATAGTGGTGCCTCAAGACATATCACCGGATTCAAGGAAGCACTTTCTGACATGGTTGAAAGGGATACTAATCTAGAAATTATCCTTGGGGATAATGCCACTTATCCTGTGAAAGGGACAGGGACTGTGACCCTCCACTTGTCCCAAGGACAAGTCCTCCGTTTGTAAGATGTACTCTATGTACCTAAATTGAAGAAGAACCTTGTGTCTGTATCTGCCATGGAAGACAAAGGATTCAATGTAACTTTCTCTGATGGAAAGGTGCTCATGTGGAAGGAGAGCTTCAAGGAAGCTATCTCAATTGGTTTTAGAGTTGGTACACTCTACCAGGTTGGAGGGAGTCCGTTGGGAGCTATGACTTGTGATACTATTCGACAAACCGAACTATGGCACCGAAGATTTGGACACCTTCATTACAAAGCCCTTCTCGAAGCAAGGAAGGTGGTGACAGGGATGCCTGATTTTGGAAATAATCATGAAGGTGTATGTAAGGGCTGTGCTGAAGGGAAACATACAAGGGGACCTTTCCCCTCAAGTGTCACAAAGACATCTGAGATATTGCAACTGGTCCATTCTGATCTTTCTGGTATGTTGCTTGTAACATCCCTGGGGGAATGTTCTTACTATATGACATTTACTGATGACTTCTCTCGCAAAACCTGGATATACTTCTTGAAGAAGAAGGATGAGGCTTTCATGTGGTTCCGTACCTTCAAAGCCTTGGTGGAAAACATGACCGGAAAGAAGATCAAGATTTTGAGGACTGACAATGGCACTGAATATAAGTCAAATGAGTTCAAAGACTTTTGCAGAGAAGCTGGCATTAAGAGGGAGACTACCACTGCATATACTCCTAAGCAGAATGGTGTTGCTGAACGCAAGAATAGGACTATTGTGGAAGCTGCCCGTGCCATGCTATGTGACCAGGGTCTACCGAAGTTTCTGTGGGGAGAAGCTGCAAATACTGTTGTGTACATTCAAAACCGATGCCCTCATTCCGCTTTGGACTCCAAAACTCCCGAAGAGGTTTTCTCTGGTAAGAAACTTGATGTCTCACATTTTAGAATTTTTGGATGTCTTGTCTATTTTCATGTGCCGAAAGAAAAGAGAAGTAAGCTGGATGCTACTGGGAAGAAAGGAATGTTTGTGGGCTACAGTGAGACTTTTAAGGCATATAGAGTCTATGTGCCTGGTCAAAGGGAAGTAGAGATAAGCCATGATGTCACTTTTGACGAAGATGCTTCCCTGAAGAAAGTAGTAGATCTTCCTAGATCTGAAGAAAATCATGAAGAAAGACCTGGAAATCTGGAAGAACCCCGGGATGAGACTATGCCTGATATTGAAGGGCCAATGGACCCTATTGATCCACCCCCTTCACTAGGAAAGAGACCATCATGGCTCAGGGACACCCTCGAAGATGCTGAGGGTCATGCTGCCCCAAGGGGGACATTCCGAGAAAGCAAGAAGCCGTGTAGATACCAAGGGTATCTAGCTGCCATGAGTACTATTGTACAATCTGAACCTGGATCTTTTGAGGAAGCCGTAAAGCATCAATTTTGGAAGGATGCTATGCACGAAGAATATGAGTCCATAATGAAGAATGATGTCTGGGATGTGGTCCCGAGACCGAAGGACAAATCTGTTGTCACCGCGAAATGGCTCTACAAGATCAAACATGGATCTGATGGGAGTGCTGAAAAGTTCAAAGCAAGGTTTGTTGCCCGTGGCTTCTCTCAAAAGGAAGGAATTGACTATGATGACATATTTGCACCTGTGGCGCGATATACCACCATCCGATCAATCATAGCCCTTGCTGCTACGCAAGGATGGAGTCTTCATCAGATGGATGTCAAGACCGCTTTTCTGCATGGTGCAATAAAGGAAGAGGTGTATGTGGAACAACCTCGGGGATTTGAAGTTCAGGATCGAGACACTCATGTCTGCAGGTTGAAGAAAGCCCTCTATGGGTTAAAGCAAGCACCCAGAGCTTGGTACGAAAGGATGGATAGTTACTTGATGAAGCTGGGCTTCACTCGAAGTAATGCTGATCTGAACCTTTACTTCAAGGTTGTGAAAGAAAAGCCTCTCATTCTAGTACTATATGTGGATGACCTCTTCCTGACTGGTGATGACCCTCTCATTCATCAATGTAAGAGGGAGCTTGCTGCTGAATTCGAGATGAAGGACCTAGGACTGATGCACTATTTCCTAGGCCTGGAGGTCTGGCAGAGACCTAGAGAGATTTTCCTTTCTCAAGGAAAATATATTGTGAAGCTTCTGGAAAGATTTGGGATGGTGGACTGTAAGTCCGTGTCGACACCGATGGAACTCAACTTTAAGAAGTTGAGTGGCAGCGCTGCTAGGCCTATCTTGGCCAATCCTACTGAGTATCGTCAACTCATAGGAGCTTTGATGTTCTTAGTGAACACCCGTCCGGACATATGTTTTGCAGTGAACACTTTGAGTCAACAGAGGGTTGAGCCTCATCATTTTCACTGGGTTGGTGCCAAGAATCTTTTGAGATATCTTCGGGGCACGATAAACCATGGGCTGAGATACACTGCCGGGAGTGTGATACTCCGTGGATATACTGATGCCGATTGGGCTGGCAATGTCGTGGATCGTAAGAGCACATCTGAATCTTTGCTTCAATCTTGGATTGCAGCCGATCTCATGGATGAGCGAGCGAAGTCGGTGGCTTTGAGCACGCGGAGAATAGGAATACATTCTTGCTAGTATGGCACATTGTAGAAACGATTTGGTTGCGGAAGCTCTTTGGTGAGTGTTTGGACATGTGCTAGATACCTTTGTGATACTGCGCGATAATCGGTGGGATTCGTATGACTGAGAATCCTGTGTACCATGACCGATCCAAGCATATTGATATCGGTACCACTTTATCCGGGATATGGTACAGCGAGGCGCCGTAAGGCTCGATCATATAGGAACTGATGAGCAGGTCGCGGATATTCTCACTAAGCCCCTGGGGAAGGTCAAGTTCCTAACCTTCCGTGAGAGTCCTGGTGTCGTGGAAAGACCCTATGATGTGGGTCCTGTTGGACGATGAGCTCTGGGAGCTCTGGGGGGCTTTGGGGATAGCTTCTCAGAGCTATAAGCACTCATAATGCTTCTGCCCCACCCTTGTGATTGTTGAGCTGGTTCGCCACTCATTTATCTGTGCCTCGTATGCATCCTACCCATTGAGTTCAGGGCTCATGGGAAGTACCTCTCATTTGGCCAATGAGGTGTGGAAAAGCTAGAGACTATTAGCAAAGACTGATGGACGCATCAGAGATTGCCGTACTCTCTATCTAGGATGGCACTGTCCAACCACTTGATCTGGGATCAAGATTTGTGAGGTCTGGGACCTCTGGACTGATTATGTCAGTCGGGGGATGATGTCTTTGTGGTCGGCCCGCACGTGCCGAAATAAAAGCCGGCCAAAGCGAGTTTCGGCGAGGATGACGCACGATGTTGATTGCACTAATAGATGGAGTTCTCCCTAGTTGAGAGGGAGTGTTAAATTTGAACAATGGTCAAACTCCATGTTATGATCTTTCAGATTAAGAGGCTAATATTTTTGTTGGATTCCTCTTTATGAGAGGTGTAAAATCGATATAAAATATGTCTTAATCCGATGAGCAGAACTTATATTTTGAATTTATTATTCTTAATAAATTATATGTGCAAGGTCGGCCGGTTTTGTAATGTAGGCTCACATGCCCAACAGATGTGTCACACACCCTCATTGATGGATATAAATACGAAGAGGTAGTCAGTATATGAATTTCATCATCATCACAATACTCTTCCTCATCAAATAGTACGAGCTACCTAAAGGACGAGTTTCAGCCACACGTGTGAAGGAGAAAGAGGACAGACCGTACGGCTGGGCTGAAGTACGACTTTCTGCTGCTAGGGTTTCGCAGAAAGGTTGACCAGCGTTGACTTTGGTCAACGCATGGTCCAATCAACCTAAAAACTTGTGGAAGGTTCGATTTTTGAAGGCCGTACTACTTAGCACAAAAATCGAGGTCAAAGGGTTGACCGTTTTGCTGCTGCGTTGACTTTTAGCTTGCTGCCCCTGCGTTGACTTTTCAGGACAGCGTTGACTTTTGTAGAGTTGACTTGGGTTGACTCATCTACTGATTGGAGGGCTGTTGTGACACATGCTGGGCTGACCAAAGGAGACTTTGTTGGTTGAAGCATCCTGTTGACCGCCGAAACGAACACACACATTTTTCCTGTTTCTGATTTGTCTTCTGTAAGATCTACTTTTATGTTCTATCTGCATTTTGCTTAACTACTTGTATGATTGCTGTAAGAAAAGTGAAATTGCTCCTAGCATAGAACATCTACAAAACTTTACAGTGCTACATATCCTGAGTACTTCTTAGGACGTTGTCTTTCCCTGAAGGTGCCAGGGGAGCTGCATGCTCCTCTGCATCCTTCAATGTGCTTCAAAGCCATTCTGAACTCTTCTTGGATTCTAGAACAACCCTAAGTGAGTCCATTGGCTTAATGGGCCCTTGATGATCTAAAGGATGTTCCATGGGTACAGAAGGACCTAAACCCATATCCTTGGGAGCCTCCTACTCCTCATCATCATGAGAGACCCTTGGATCTCCAGTAGGTTGCATCCTTCCACTCTAACTGTGACTATCTGCTGCCTTTGAACTAGAAGCTCTTCCGGTCATCTAGCATGATTCTAGATGTCTGTACAATTTCTCCCTCTCGAACACAAATCACTCTTGTTGAGTTTATGCTCAATCCTGGGAGAATCCTCAAAGATGCCCTTTAAATCTCCTAGGTTAATTTCTTATGAACACTAGTGAATCTATGTCGCTATTCACTCCACACATATTCTCTAAGCATTTACTCATCTCTCCTCATATTAAAATTTGTATTTTACTCCATTGGAATTAGACTATAATCCACCCACATAGTGCTTGACTTTGTTAAATTGTTCCACCATAATTTGTGATTCTTGCATAAATTTAGGTAGAAGTAAAAATTAAACATGTCGTACAATCTTTATATTTCGATAATTAAACATATTTACCAAGAATTACTGTCCACCATAATTTATGCAATTCTTTGCATAAATTTTGGTAGGAGTAAAAGTAAATATACACAAAGATTGTGACAACCCCAAAAATTTAACACTGCCACCATAATTTATGCTCTGATACCATGTTGATTTTCTAGTGCTGAATTAGACAAGAACAATTTTCTGCAACTGATAATAAATTCCAATGATATATGATCCTACTTTAACACGCTCCAGAACATCATTAAGTAATTACACTAAGAAAATTCAACTGGCCAAATATTGACTGTCTCAGAAATTCGACTCCATGGAACTTCGGCCTCTTCCTCAGATTACTTCCCACATGTGAGAGAGAGAAAAAAATGTGGGTGATGAGTGTGTGAGTAAATGAGAAGTTCAAGTGTCTTTTTAAAGTGATATTAGGTGCCCAAAGAGGCACATCTCTTTGCAAATTAAATTGAATTTTCTTTCTTTTAATTTAAAATTTAATTTCTTTTTCTTCTAACTTGTGTAGCTGGGAAATACCTCCCACAGTTACCCTAAAATCAACATCCTCTACTGCAAAACTGCTGGGAAGAACCTGCCATCCAAGTACTCAAGCCTTAAATGAAGACGAGGGTTTTCAAATACTGCAATTCTGTTAGATATCATATTGTTAATAGTAATGAATGTGTACTATAAAGTGGAACTACATCATAGGGAACACATGACACTGATGTTAAAAGTGATTACGAAATTATGTGAGTGGTTCCTAGCGGGACTAAGGAACTTGCTATAGATCTTCCCGAGCTTGTATTCTGGGGCATTTGAAAGGAAGAGCCAGAAGTTTGGTACTAGGTTGTGCCCTATGCCACCCATTTTGTGTTGTTCCAAGAGTAATATTTCCACCTAATAAAGTATTTCTTTTACAGCAAAATGAAATTGGAAAATAATAATAGAATTATAAAGAAAAATTGCAGTGCCCCAAAAACATCCAGGATACCTTCAGTATGACCTAAAAACATTAACTTCAAAACTGGGAGGACACCAGTTTTAGGACCACCCAAACTCCTGTAAGACTTAGGATCAACAGGTGTAAGTAGCTCTTTTGGGATTTGCCTTGTAGAACACTGAAATTGAATTACAGCATGGATTCTATTGAGCTACAACCAGTGAAACAGAAAACTGGAGCTGCACTATAGTTTATAGTTATACACAATCACTGTATTATGCATTAATATTGTTAAGAAATTAAGGCTAGCTAAACTGTGAAATCATTTTCTTTACAATTTTAAAGTCAATGCATGATGTGTCACAGGATAACATGCCATTGAGGAATCATCTTTAAATGCACTCCACACTCTTATGGCTAAAGGACTACCTAGGGTTCAAATTTCTAAAATATAGACTAATTAATTATAGAAATACCAGTCTCTCCCTCTGCAAGCTTCTCCAACTTGGCTCCAACAAGACGCCTCTGATCCACCCCGCCTGCCTTCAGTTCATACATTACCTGTTCATAAATTCAAATTGGCCATTAGATTGAAGTATGATAAGAACTCAACAAAATCATATCAATTAGACCATGTTAAATAAGGACCACATCCGAATGTAGATTAAGAAAGAAAGTGAAATTGGGGCAATTCTGGAACAAGCTAGCTTGAAAATTGGCCATGTGAAAATAAAATGACAGAACACAATTAGAATCTGAAAACTTTGAATTTCATTATGAACAGAAAGTATGATAAGAACTCAATATCAAATCATATCAAACAGACCATGTTAGATAAGGACCACTTCCAAATGTAGATTAGGGAAGAAAGTGAAATAGGAGCAATTCTGGAACCAGCTACCTCAAAATTTGACCAAAGTAAAAATAGAATGACGGAACAGGATTTGAAATTGAAGAATTTGAGATATTGTTTATTTGGAGGGCAGAGTTCTGTGCTTCATTTTACTATGAACAGAAAGCAAGGAGTTCCTTTTTGTACAAGAGATGTTGCTCTGTCTCTAGTCGTACAGAAATCTTGGTTTTATTTCAGCCTGGTCTCTGAAGTGGCAATAGCCACACTGTATTTTCCTCCCTGTACAAAATTCTTTCAAATTTTAATGAAAAAACTATTTTATATAGAAAAAGAAATAGTAAGATGCTTTAAATTTCACACCTTCTTGTCAAAGTTAAAACAAACTCATTCTTCCAGTTAAAGAACAGACTTTAAAAAAGAGGGAAGTTAACCAAAAATGAACTGTCCATCCGAAGGATAGGTGAAAATTAATTTTTGATGGAGCATCTCAAGGGTTCTTCAACAATCACTATATGGTTTTAACAGCTTAGTCTCCTTTGCAATTTTGGGAAGAAAAACCAATAATCAATCTGACTTTGAAGCATTGATAATGGGAGTGGAAGAAACCCTTAGTAAAGGTTTGAAGAAAATCATCTTTGAAGATGATTGAAAAATCATCATGGATCTCCTGAATGGTAAGATGCTTCACCCTTCATGGGAAATATAAAGCAAGGCAAAATGGATCCTGAAAGCTAGTAGCTGTTTTGAATAAAATACATTCGTACACATCACAAGGGCAGCAATTGCAAATCACATTGCTCATTAGTTAACAACTATGCCATCTCTTAAACATCTGTCCAGTCCCAGTCCTAACCCCTAGAAGATTAAGCCTTGGATGAAAAGGGTGAGCGGAAGACCAACCTAGGAAAAATGATTAATCAAAGGGGCCAAGCCACCCTTGACTTAACATGATGGTTGTTTTGATGGTTGATCTGGAATTTAAAGTCCCCAAAGTGGGGACAGTGGACACCCTCACCAACTGATTTTCCAAGTACTAGTTGAATCTTATGTGAGTGGCTGCATGATTTGCATAGTGAACGATTTAACAGCTTAGTCTCCTTTGCAATTTTGGGAAGAAAAACCAATAATCAATCTGACTTTGAAGCATTGATAATGGGAGTGGAAGAAGCCCTTAGTCAAGGTTTGAAGAAAATCATCTTTGAAGATGATTGAAAAATCATCATGGATCTCCTGAATGGGAAGATGCTTCACCCTTCATGGGAGATATAAAGCAAGGCAAAATGGATCGTGAAAGCTGGTAGCTGTTTTGAATAAAATACATTCGTACACATCACAAGGGCAACAATTGCAAATCACGTTGCTCATTAGTTAACAACTATGCCATCTCTTAAACATCTGTCCAGTCCTATCCCCTAGAAGATTAAGCCTTAGATGAAAAGGGTGAGCGGAAGGCCAACCTAGGAAAAATAATTAAAGGGGCCAAGCCACCCTTGACTTAACATGATGGTTGCTTTGATGGTTGATCTGGATATTAAAGTCCCCGTAGTGGGGACAGTGGACACCCTCACCAACTGTTTTTCCAAGTACTAGTTGAATCTTATGTGAGTGGCTGCACGATTTGCATAGTGAACGTATCCCTTCTTCTTAAGCAAGGGGAAAGAAGGGTTTATCCACTCTCTTCACTCCTCCCTTCCTTCTCGTCTCCCTTTGAAGCTTAGTCTTGGGCCGTTCATCAATGCTGGAACAGGAAACCAAGGTAGGCACATGGCAACAAAACCAAAGGGCAAGGAATTAAAGAGTAGGCCCTTCAATACTCAGAAATGGTTCCAGAATATTATGGCTAATCAGCATATGACTCAAGTGGGATGGGAAACCAGTTCTCAGAAGTGGAAATGAAGAAGAAGCCAAAGAATCAGATGAAGCAAAAACACAACTGTGGTTCCAATGAGAAAATATATTCCACTCTAGTGGGTTTTGGCCAGCACCCGAGGAACCAAAAGATGGGAAATGAGCACAAAGTGGATAAGGTAAAACACCTACTGCTCGAATTGCGTGCAAATTCCACCTGCAGTGTGACTGATAAGGAAAAGTAAGGAGGAAGCATTCAAGAAGAAAGTTCATGGCTGTCTTGAAATTCTTATGGACAATTTTCTAAAGCACTACTTTCCTCCTATCACGGAAGAGGAATTGCTGGAAGAAGTGGCCATAAATCCCACAGCAAAACCAGTGAATCCTATCTTAGCATAGTTTCCTAGTATGCAGCCCATCGATAATTCAAATATGAAGTTTTATGAGCTCAGTGCAATCAGTATGATGACGTTTTTGTTTAAAGACTTGAGAAACATGTCAATGAGTCTGTTTTATATTTAAACAGACTTTGATATCTGCTCAGAAAATGGAGCAGTTTGTCCTGTGAAGTTATTTTTTCAAAAATTGTTGAAAATCTGTAGATGGTGCTTACCATAAAAGTTTGATCTGGAGCCTATCTTTGATGATCATGAATGTACCCAGAATTCTCTGTTTAGACAGTATAATAGATTCATAAAGAAAATAGAATTAAATTTATGCGTAAAGGAAACCTGTGCAAACTTTAAAAACCCAAATAATCTGCCTCTGCCAAGCAACCAAAATTAATACAATGTTTCTGTAGCTCTGGATTGGATTCTTCAGAAGTAACTGAAAAGCAAGACTTCAAGGCAATTTTGATTTTTTAGCAACTCTTCAGGTACTTAACTCTCTTACTAGACTTGGGCCCAATATGTTTGGGGATGCACAAGGGTTGAATGAATTAAATAATTCCCATTACCCTACCTTAGGTAAAATTCTTGAACTACTTCCTGGTCCACTCTAAGCCAAAGTTATATGTATTGCAGTCAACCTCAATTGGCCTTAATCTTTACAAATTACCAATCGAATGTAGAGTCAATATACATCACCATTTCAGTTTAAATTTGATTTATCTAATGAGAAAGTGGCCCTTAATTTAACATATAAGGCCAGAGATCGTTCGCAAGATTGGCTTGACGTTGTTGATCCATAACCTAAGGAGCAAACGCGATGAAACGGTGCATACCTGGCGGTGCTCCCAATCCCAGACGACAACATTATCAGATGAATCTGCAGTGACGAGCCATGGATGCGTAGGATGCAACTGAATCTTCACGATCTTTTCACTAGTTGGACGAAAGGCCCGTAACCTCAGCATGATGCCGACAAATCCAAGTTCAAAATACCTCCAATTTGCGTATCAGGCAGAGAACTGAAACTAATTATCAGCGATTTTGCTCACTCGTTTGCCACCGAATTGCATTGAGCTGTCCCTGTAAGAACCGTACCGCGATGAGATTTTACAGCCGATCTATATCCTAGGGGCGCTAAAGTGAGATCAGAATGCCCTAAAACGATGAAAGTTAGCCTCGGTGTAATGAAGGTTGCGCCTGATTTTGGGTCGTATCAAAATGCTTACGTGGATTGTGCTGGAAATGTATGAATTGCATGTTATTTAAGTTATTCCTGTGTGAGCCGAGGGCTTCCCCGAGTTCCAACTCTTTAGCTGTGCATATATCTGCTGCTCCGACGGATGCAGTGCTTGAGGCTGAAGGCAGATACCGGTCCTACTACGTAAAGTTTTGAAAATAAATGCGCTACGGTGCTCCGCAGGATTGAACAAGGCTTCCGTGCTTCATTTGGGAGTTGAAGTCGACTGTCCCAAGAGACATTTGGGATTTTTGGGTGGACCGATGATTTTTGAACATTCCGTTTGATTAATTAATAATATTATTATCAAAATTACACTCTTTTTATTATGTGCTATATTGTTTTGATCCTCTAATCAATTTCAATTTCTTCGTTGTTAGGTAAAAAAGAAAGGAAGGGATTTTTGGGTGGTCCGATGATTTTTGAACATTCCGTTTGATTAATTAATAATATTATTATCAAAATTACACTCTTTTTATTATGTGCTATATTGTTTTGATCCTCTAATCAATTTCAATTTCTTCGTTGTTAGGTAAAAAGGAAAGTAAGTATTTTTAATTTTCATAAGGTTAAAAATAGATTGTTTCTCTATGTGGCCTTTGTATTTGGCTAGTGGTTTTTTTATTTGGTCCGTTTTATAATAGCTTGGCTGAATAAATTATCCCAAGAATTAGCTGCCATTCAAGAAAAAGATGAACTCCACAAAATATTTAAGTAGAGTTTCCATATATTTAAGTAAAGTTTTCAAATTGAATTTATTAACAAATCTTCTCAAGTTACAAGTTTATATGAAACCATAAGGAAATGTCATTCATTATATAAAAAAATTGTTACGAGTTTCATGGTAAAGTGGCATATTATAATTATAATAGGTTAACTAAATGAAACAACTAGCTGCCATTCAAGAGAGGGATGAGCCCCACAAAATATTTAAGTAAAGTTTGTGTATATTTAATTAGAGTTTTCAAGGTGAATTTATTAGCAAATCTTCTCAAGTTACAAGTTTATATGAAACCATAAGGAAATGTCATTCATTATATAAAAGAAAGATTGTTACGAGTTTCATGGTAAAGTGGCATATTATAATAATTATAGTTATAGGTTAACTAAATGAAAATTGAATGAGATGTTTTTTAGGAATATTTAAAATATGTAAAAGACCTACTCAATAGGAAAGTTACTAGTAATAAAAATGATATTCAAAAACCGTATTAACATTGAAGAAATGAAAATTGTATACGTAACTTATTAAATTTAAATAGTTAATATGGTTATTTTAAATTTATAAATAATATAAACAAAGTTAATACTATTTGAAAATTGGGAAAAGGACAAAGGGAAAAGTTAGAAAATTTCATGAATTAACATATTCTGTGGTCTTTCATTTCAAATTAGTATACATACTTTTCAAATTAGTATGCATAGAGCTAGCTAGAACAAGTATAATATAAATATTGAAAACAAGCTCTTTCTTTCCAATATTTGTGAAGAGGAGACAAATTGAATGTTAATGGAAGAGATCACAAAAGTTGAGTTAAGAGCAACGTTAGCCTCTTTTAAAAGAGACAAAAGTTTAGGGCCAACGAATCACCAATAGTGTCTTTATTGGATTCTATTGATTATTAAAAGAAGATTTGATCACGGTAACTAAAGAGGTAATAAAAATAGGGAAATATTTGGGAATATTGAATTCTACATTTTTAGCACTTATTCCAAAAAACAGGCAAGTCACAGTCCTTTAATGACTTCGAGTTAATATCCCTATGCAATTGTATATATAAAAATAATGCCAAAAATAAGTAAAGAAACTTTTTTTGTAAGTTATATCATGATAACAATTTGGGTTTTAGTTACAAGGCAGATACATTGTGCAATTGAACTAGCCTAAGAAGGCTCGCACACAAATAAAACAAAGAAAATTCTAGCTATGGTTATGAAACTTGATCTATGAAAGGCTTATGATGTAGCATGTTGGTTATATGTTAAATTGATACTTCTACATGTAGGTTTCAATCGTCATCAGTCAAATGGATAATAGGATGCTTAACCTCAGTTCCTTTGTAGTTCTCGTAAATAGATCAACACCTAAGTTCTTCAACCCTGCAAGGGGATTGTGACAAAGATTGTCTTTCTCTCATGTGTTGTTCTTAATAGTTGTTGAAGCATCGGGCATGGATATTCAAGAAGTTCGGAGAACGAGAGTTATCCAAGGAGTCGAGGTTGGAGGAGGAATAACGTTATATTATCTCCTTTTTGTGGATGATATTCTCCTGTTTCACAATGGAACTCCAAGGGAAGCATAAAATTTGCAAGAAATTTTGGAGATGTATAGTATATATGCATGTATGGAGGTTATATACAAAAATCAACATTATTATTTCATGGGAGTAGGATCTTATCTAAATAATAAACTATTACAAAGTTTTGTTGTCAAACATGTTGAGTTAAGAAGGGTTTAAGTACTTTAGCTTTTTCTTTGAGCCAAATGGACATGGAGAAAGGGATTAGTATTGATTACCAAAAAAGATTGAGGTGCAAGCATATCACTAGTGTAATCGATAGCCATTAATAGGGGAGAAGACTGCCTTTGATAAGGTCAACGTTGGAAGCAATTTTAGTATTTTGAAGTTCCATGGATTATATCTAGTGAGGAATGTTAGAAAAGATTAGAGTAAAGAGCTTTAAATCTTTAAAAACATGCAAAAAAAAATGAGGACGCTCTATTAAAATGAATGAATATAACAAAAGAGGGAGGAGGAAGGAGGAAGGAGACTAGGGCCTAAAAAACACTCGTATTTTTTATCAAACACTAGGAAGCAAAAGCTTATGGAGGGGCTTAAAGACCAAGGGCTATGGAAGTGAAATCCACTCATAATTTAGAAGTAAATGTAAACCTAGATCCACAATTTATTAGATAAGAAACCAAAGGAAGTCAATTAATAATGTTTCAAACCACTAGAAGGCACTTGTAGAAGCCTTTCCTATTATATGTTTTAGCTATTCTAAAAGGCAGGAATGAGAATAAACGAGGTTAGGAGCACACCCGTGGATAGGATGTATAAATATAGTGATATTTTAAAAATAAATGATTGAATTGCTTCAAGTCCAATGTAAATATACTTTAAATCAAGTAGTAGGTCAAGTAGCAACAATTTTGGGGCAATAAGGCAAAGTAAATTTGCAATCTTTAGGTTTGGTTTACATAAGGTTTTAAGTTACAGAGGTATCGAAACACATAATTAGCCAATTGTGAAGACAAATACCACACAAACATGTTAAGGTGAGCACAATGAACCTATCAATTTTGCCTAAAGAAAACCACATTAGCAAATTAAACATGTATTTGATGTAGAATTCACCATTTGAAATGCAAAATTAGGGGAAATAGTAATCTATTGATAGATAATCAATGTAACGACCATTAAACTTGAAGTTAATCATATGGGAATATCAAATTGTAGCTTGTCGTCTCCAATCCATTTGAGCAAATCCTTTGGTCTCCTTCCCTAATCAATTTCTCCAAGGATTGATACAAGTAGAAGAAGTCATTGGTGGAAGCCCATAGCGAAGGGAAAACTCTTGGTGACCATCTATGGAGGGCCATGGTGAAGGGTTGACTCTTAGTGATTAGAAAATCCACTACTCAAGTAGAAGAAGCAAGTAACAAAGGGATTTTTATCTCTCTGTGAATGCACCCAACATATAACTTTACACTATATAAGTTTTTTCCAAATGTATATCTTTGTCCAAAACTTGTAGTCATAGATTAGCAGCCATTTCTCTTGACATCCACTGCAATGTGAAATAAATGCGTGACAAGGCGATGGTTGATGGATTATGGTGAGTGAGCAGAGATGGGAGGTTATCTAGTACCAATTTTGTCATTGTCCTACTATATGTGTTTGTTTCTATAATTGTGTGTTGTGGGGACCACCCTTTTTATGTATATGGGACCATGTGGGTTTCAAGGCTTTCTTCACACGAGTTATGCAAGCATGAGAGTGGTGTTTAGTGTTACTAGCGAGAAGGGTCTTGTGGTGAGTGGACCTTGATTAGTATCCCATAAATGTTCTGTAAAACATATAATGTATGAGCTAAAGTTGATTTGTGATGTTATGCTGACTTAAATGTTGCAAAGGAGTAAAGTTATTTTGATATTAGTTGCCCTCTAATGTGTGAGGTTGGGAGCATCTCATATAGCCAAAATGCATCATATTTATGTTAGCTAAGTGCCCAAATGAGGAGACAATATGGGCCTTCTCTCAATGAATCTATAACGTAACATGTTGGCTAACGAAATATGAAAGGATACCCCTTATTTAACTAGTTATTTAAAAATACTTCAAATATCCTTTTATAGAACCCCCTCCCAACACATTTTCAAATTAAACAAAATATAATATAATACACACACACGCAGAAGATATCCTAGGTATCCATCATGTTGTGGTGTTTTAAATACCTTCTTTTTGTACCTTGAGTGCAGAGACATAATAATGCTCATATAATCTTATAAATCCCAAAAATAACCCAAAAGTAGTCAATAACTGCATTGGCATCCTAACATGGGGATGTGTCACTATAATAAGATAGTCGTGGGTTCAAGACTTGGTGTTATACTACTCTCACTTCCCTCTTCAATCTAATACATGGCCATGCATTTGCTGAGGAAGGGAGTTTATGTATAAGGATATATATTTGTAGAATTGGAAAGTCAAGCTACCTTGAAGATGTAACTCTTCATCCCTTGGATGTTTGATCTTATGGAAATTCTAAGAAAAATCATATATCTATCTATCTTATATCTATTACTGCCTGAAAATGCAAGTCCAAATTGCAATATCAGAGGCACTTTTTAACGACATTACACCAACATTTACAAATTTTGGGGCATGCTATGAGTCATTTGAGTGGTAGTGATGAAGATCTATGTGTTTGTCTTTTTTTACATATTGGGGGATATTGATGTATTTTGAGGAATGCTTGGTTGTTGGGTTCGCATGTTTGGATGCAAAGTTGCACATGTAGTAAACATTCACCTTTTCATGCACATTTCACCACTCGAAGATGTATTTAGGGTATTTTCACAATTTCCACTACATAAGTTACATATTTTAAGTCATTTCTTACCACTTGGGTTTATCTCAATCACACATGGAATTTCTACACATGGTGAACCACAAATCATCATTCTTGTGGGCTTTTCAACATCATCTGCAAGGCAAAAAAGAGGTCTCTAGAGAATGCTCGTCATGAAGGTTAACATGTGTCAACTAAAAACCCTTTCACAATGGTTGAGACTCTTAAAGGAAGGAGCATCCATAAGTTCAAGGGATATATGAGGTTTTCATGGCATATTTAAGGTTCATCTGTACAAAATAAGAGGAACACACTACTCAAGAAGATGGCATTTAGTATTCATATCTCACATTGCATAAAGGAGAAGGACATTTTCGAGGAGCACTCCATTTAGAACCATCTATAATAACTCCTCTATGTCCTCTTTCCAAATAATAGTAATTATATATTAACAGATATTCCAGATTACCACCAAACCAATGCCAATGGATGCAAAGTGATTGGGAAATTTTTTAATTGCAGACATAATAGAGAGTGATTTAAAACTTGCCATCTTAAAACCCATTTTACCATTTCTAATGGAGTGCCTCACCTTGTATTGAGTTCCATTGCTATTTTGGGAAGAGGAAGCTACTAGATGGTCATTCCAAGAGAGCACCCAAACTAGGAATGTGATGTACATGGCAATGAAGACTGAATCAACCCATATTTTGTACATATCTTCACCCTTAATAAAGAGTTCCTATCTTGCAGGAGGATTATAAACCTTATTTATGTGTTTTAATATTATTATTTCTAAAAGATTAATGCATCAAGAAATTACTCAAAAAAATTTCATTGTAAAATATTTGAGGAGAAGCTTTGTAAACATAAGAGAGCTCTCATTTGCAAAGGCATGGTTGGGGGAATAGAATTTCCCTTCTAAGCTTGTTTGGATATATTTTGCGAGGAACAAGTTAAGATCAAGATCAATATAAGGTTTCTCCATTTCTCGTTTCTTTTGCATCAATTATTGGGGTTTTCAAAGGATTGCCATTGTATTTTTCTATTGAAATAATCTATGTAGAAGGGAAATATTGCTCCAATAAAGGACAATAGGGCCAAGGTAAAATTGCCCTAACTCTTGATGTAACCTAGAATAATTTAATAATTTTGTTGCTTGAAAATTTTGTTCATAGTTGTTCATTCAATGTTTGAAGTCTATCGTAATTAAGAAATAATATTAAGTGTGGCATTTTGTCACTGCTCCATCTCATGGTGAAATCTTATTTGAAGATATGTTGTGTTGTTGGTTGATCATTCGATTAGAAGGTTGTCATACACAATCTACTTTGTTTATGGTTTTGATAAGTGACGATTTCTCTATCATTCATGGTCACGTGTTTTTACTTGGAAATTATCTCATTGTTGTGAAATTGCATTTTACACTAGGGCCCTCACTTATTCTTGCAAGATCTGAAAAACTATTTTGGACTAATTGTAGCACATCAATGCATGTCTTATTTGTGTCTTTTGTGTCATGCTTTATCCTTCTTTATCTTTGATCTTAACTCCAACAAACAATGGATAAACATCGGTTTTGATAGTCTATTGCCACTTTATTACCTAAATCTAAAAATGCTTTTGTCACTTTTATTACCTAAATCTACAAATATTTTCACTCTACAAATCTATTTTTCATATAAAGCTTTGCAAAAACATATTTGTAAGTGTTATTAGGGAACCCCCCTTATGCTAGAGAAGAGCTAACCTAAAGCAAGGAAGATGATCACCAAGGTGATAATGGGTGGTGTCCTCAAGTTTCTTTAGGGTTTGTGCTTGCTTATTGGATTTGTCCTTAGTGTAGATTTTGGAGGTAACATCATATCTCAAGCTTGTATTTATAGTCATATTTAAATGAGAAAGCTTAGGCGTGGCAGGAAGGGGAGGGATTTTGTATATCCTAAAGGAAAAACTGATTATAATATATGCACAAGGATTGGGAACTATGACCAAAAACTAGCCTGAATTACATTGCCTACTACAAGGCTTGCTACTGGTAAGAGTTGCCCAAGTAACTCATATAATCATCCTTGGATATTCGCTTATTGTAATTCAGCATCTTCTCACCGGAGCCTGTCTAAAATATAGTCACCTTGAAAACCTTTTGAAAATAATCAAAGTGTCATTGCTTGAATTCCCTCATAAAGAGTTCTTTCGTATTCTACGAAAGAAAAAGTCTAAGGCTGTCAAGTGGGCTAATTGCACATGCCAACTTAAATCCAGGCAGCTTGAAACTAATGGCGTCCAAGGCTAGTGTAATTTACCATAAACCCAATCTTACCCATGTGGAATTCATGAATAATATGACGTATATCCATATTATCATTCCTACAACAAGGAAAAATCTCCATGATCTTAAGTTATTAATCGAATATCAATCCCCATAGGTGGATGGGAGCCTGAATCTAGTCATGACATCTTGTAATCTCTTCAACCTTCCTGTTGACGCGAGACTCATCAAATTGAAATGAAAACTCTTCATCTGGAGGTCATATACAGAGTACACAACACACCATTTGCTTGGAAGTATGATTGTTATCTATAGCATAATGATTATGAAAATTCATGTAGCATTCAATCCTCCTTCATGTGGTTTAACTAGGCAATTTCATACAATGACAATTTCGACTCTGCACAAACATGGGGGCATATCCTATTTAAGTCAAAATTATGTGGAAACTGGGAGTAACTACAGGAAAACCTTTTGGTTGAAAACCCGACAGTGGGGGTCCAATTATGGCTTATGAAACACAATCTCAGTTTGTCACATGTCATTTATTCTTAAAAATTGTAAGAGGGTTGGTAACTTTCATCTCCATATTAACGTGGGAGGCATTGTTTGATCCCTTAGCTAGGCGGGTGGCTCTTGTTTCCAAATTGGGAGTCAATTCCTCAATTGGAATGTCCCCCTATTAATATGACCATAACATGCAACCATGGAAAGGAGGAGAAAAGAATGAGGAGGGCATTCTCGATATCCTTTGTAAAACTCTCAGGCAAGGGACTTACACAATTGCATCAATTGTTTTTCAAATTTGTTTCTCTTGTTTCAAATGGTTGCTCCAGTCAAGGGTCTTTGGCTCCTTCGGATCGATTATGTCTCATCGTTTGGTTAGACATATAATTGTCCCCCCACGCAATGCCACTTTGAAACCAATTTCTTAGAGCACAACACCTTTGTTCTCATTAATTAGCACATTGGATTAGGAGGAAGGCTAAAGGTGTAGGTACTTAGATGAAAAGTCGCAATCAGAACGTGGAGGAGCCACGTATGTATGACATAAAGTAGCCAAGGAGCTAGGAGGTTGAATTGTGGAAGTTCAAACATAGTTACACAGTTGTAGCAGAAAATATATGTCTTGCAAGTTGATTTGCTTGTCCTAAATATGAAGATAAAAGATTGCAGATTTTCCATAGTCCAAGTGTTGGAGGAAAACCAATCCCTCAAAGAACAGTTGGGCAGGAAATATGATGAGATGGAGGACTTACGTATCCACCTCTTGGATCTCCGGGATCTAATTAATCTTCTAAACGTAAGGCTCATTGAAAGTGAGGATGCATTTAGGACCTCAGATGAGGAGCTTTTGGACCTTAACATACCAAATACAGGGGAGGAATATAAATTAACTTGACGCATGTTTCCATGTAAATTTTTCCTTTTGTTAGGAAGTTTTTGTCATATATATAGTTTTAGAAATACTTTGTATTTTGATATAGTCTGTAGTCCATTCAGTATCTTGCCAGCAATCAATATCCCTTTGGACTCACAGGAGGATGTTTATATTGTAAACTTTCCCGTGTAATTGTTGTGATCACACACAAATTTAATACAAGTATTACTCACTCTTGTTAAAAAATATAAAAATATTTAAACAAGTGATCACCCTAACAATCCATCCTTTTTTCTCTCATATTCAACCATGAGATCCATGTTTGTAATAATTCATCTTGGTATGGAACAAAACATTTTGGACGTTGATAGTCCACAAAAATATGAAATGAACAATTTATGTTCCCTTCTATTTAATCATAAAATAGAATTTGTAAGCATTTATCATAAGTATTGACTCCCTCGACAAAACTAAATATAAGTGCATTGTGCTTGAAGCAAGATGGATTTTCAATACATATTAACAAATAGTCTATAAAGTTCCAAAAGTGGTCAAAGAATGACACTATACCACTAATTGAGGACATATATCAATCCTACAAAGTTCGTACAATATTTTCTCCAAGCGAATAAGAGTGTCTTTAAACATCAAATTCTAGCTACTTTACCAATGGCTTCAAATGGAAACGCATCTAGGGCAAGAATCAATGGCTTTATTCTTGGATCCTCCTTGAATATGGATCAATTGGTGTATGTATGACTCCTATATCATGTTATAACTTTCCAAAGAATAAACCTCTTTTATTTTCCAATCCACAAAAACTAGCATTTGATGTTTGGGGTAGATCCCCTCCTATTGTAGATATTTTCCGTCACATTTTTATGGTGTTCAAGCTCTCCATTTCAAGGGTGATTATTTTCCCAATGAGGTAAAAGATTTCTTTTACCCCTCTTGGATAACACACACACACAAATAACGAGAGAGAGACCCTCGAGGAATAAGCAATTGAGTTTTTTAACACTTGTCCTTAATCCTCATGTGTCATTTATGTCCTCTTATTCCCATCCTATAATTCCATTAGTTCCCTCATTTCTTTCTCCACATGATTTGTACTTAAATTCTATCTATTTCTTCCTTTCAATTATATTGATTAGAAATAAAATGCTTTAGTCATTTTTCCCACTTAGACGAGACAATAAATCATAGGAATCCCATATAAAATTCTCCACGTCATTGAATGACAATCTAATAACACAATTAAGGATATCATTCTTACAAAGTTCAAACAATAATTCACATATAAAAGGACAAAACTATTGCAATATCTATTATTCAAACAACATATGACCACAATACATTGGATTTTCGAGGAGAAACCATGAAAACAAACAAGTGTAATCACTACAATAATAGAGCCAATAATTGTGTTTAGGTGCAAAACTCTGCTAGTATAAAAAACATGATACATGATATTAAGGTTATTTGTTTGCTTGAAATGTTACCTGAATTACTAAATACAAAATTTAGAATCTATTGAACATGACCATACATGACAAGATGAAAATATTACAAATTTGAGTTCATTTATTTGTACCTCAACAATATATCTACCCAAGTTGCGAGGATTTATTGAGGAATATAATGGTAACCCTACAATGTTAAATTTTAAAGCACACTACTTTAAGCACCACATATCAATTAAGTACATGAATGCACTTTCTAAATTACGGAAATTTACGTCGAAATATGCGTATAAAGAGTACCAATCTCACAACAAATGAAATTTATTCATAAAATGTTTCATAACTAGGTAAGTGACATAACCTACGACACTTATCTTCACAACATATTGAAGCATTTACTGTTATCTACAGCTTAATTATGTGACTAAAAATCTAAGATATTATGTACAACCCAAAAACATTTACCCCAACAACAGAGAAAAAAAATTACAAAACAAATTATCAAACTCTTCACTTGACAAAAGGAACAAGTAATTTGTAGCGAACATAATAAGAAATAATGTTCAAATGATACTAGAGGCCACCTTAAATCTACAAAACACATGCTTTGGATTAAACTAAATATTGAATTCTTCATGTGAGCTTCTTATTTTGCAAATCAGACTTTACACATGATCCACATCTCGAATAACATTACTCAATGTATTTTATTTTTGTATACAACATGAAAATAATCTACTTGTGTTAGTTATTTTATTTTATGAAAAGCATGAAGCATCAAGCCAATGACCCCAAAAGTTGTAATGATTAAATGAAGGTTATCATCATAGTCATTCCTTGTGCTAGACTCGGGCCTAATGGGTCCACACAGGTTGCAAACATAAGATTTAATGATAGGGATCTGAAAGGGAATTTTTTTGTATGTGTAGTATACCTAGGGGGAATAATACAGTATGTGGGGTGTTTATATCATATTCTTTACTTGTAGTTCTGAAAGCTTCAACATAAATCTCATCTAGAACTATCAACACTTGTTCCAATTGGTTTACCGTGACTAGTAATGATAATATATCCTTCTCAAGTTTATATTTGTAGTAATCTTTAAGCAAATGATCTACCCAATAACACATCCTTGTAACATACTTGGTGCCTTAATGCTAGATTAAGGATAAGGGGTATCAAATTCTTTTCTTCTTCACGAGCTTAACAATAAACTCGGGTATCACTCCGTCACGTACCTAGGTCCCTCAATGACTTACAGAGGTTACAAGGTACCCAAAATTTTCTTTTTCTTTTTCCTTTTACTAGCATCAGAATAAGATCTAATGTGACTTTGTCACATACCCCTACTAAATTTATCCTAAACACACTTGCAAAAACTTGATTTTCATCTCCCATACATTTTGCAAACACTTTACATGTAAACCTTTCTTCAAATACTTTGTATACAACAAATTAAGTGCCCTTTTTCTTGTATACATTTTGTATGAAATCAAACAAGAAACATTACTCTAATTCCACTTGTAACATACTAACTGAAATATACCACTAAATTATGCAACTTTTGGTTTCCGTCTTTCAGGTATTTTAACAAATAGTTTGTATGCAAATTGTAATAAAACACCTTTAACACATTTATTCAAATGATTTGCATGCAAATAGGCATAAATCAACTACAACAGTACTATAATACAACAATGATAACAGAAAATAATACTATCCCCATTCACAAAACAACATTTTCATTGGGGAATTTCTTCAAACACTTTGCATGCAAACTAATATAGCAACTTCCTCAGGGAATATATCCTAAATTATATTTCTCCAAGTTCTAAAAACTCAATGAGTTGATCACAAGGGTTTCCCTCACTATGGTATGAGTTTAAACTTATGGAACCTCCCAGAAGAAAAGTTATAGTATAAATGACAACATGACCTATTTGATGCATGATTTTAGGAGCATTTATGAAGCCTCACTTCATTTGATCATATATCCTAAAATATCATGATCCAAGATTTGAATGTTGCACTAGATGTTTAGATGGATTTCCCCTCACTATGGTCCAATTTTAAGCTTTTGGAACCTCTGAGAAGAAAATTTGTAGCAACAATGCTAACGTGGCCTATTTAAAGATGCATCTAGGAAGCCCAACTTCCTACGTTCTCATCTTTCACCAATGGATTTGTGAGATTTTCAATATGCCCAAATTCGTTTGAGAAAACTTCAAGTCTGACAAATGGACAATCAACCTCCAACATATTTTCTCATAGGACATAGTACTACAAAATTAATTCACATTATAAAGTCTTCCATATTCTAAATTACAAGCAATTAATTTTAAATCTAGAAACAAAAGGAAAGAGATAGCATCTTAGTTACCATAGGGTTTGAAATTAAACAATGGCAACAAAGAGATTTCATTGGGTGTGTGAATATTGAGATCCTCTCCATGGAAAATGCACAAAGAACTATACCAAGTGAATCCATGACCAAATATAATCAAGCATATTGACTAATGGGTTATTGAAAAACATGAAAAGTTATACAAACATCAAATTAATGATTGGAAATTATCGTTATATTATTGAAAGGCATGGTGCATATCGTTGTACAACATCCCTTCTTCACTTAACAAAATTAACTAACATTCCCTCTCCTTAAGCACTCCAACTATCAAAGGAGTCCCAAATGTTTCCCAATGTCAAGCACTAAATGATTTTTACTCTATTGAACCTTTATGCCTTTGACATGCCTCACATTCACAACTCTACATTATTGTAAATAGTTGATATACGAAAGGTACTCAAGTCAATTTGATTCATCTTGAGATGTATCATTATGCTAACCATCTTCAAAAGTATTTTGGTTAAATGAAACATCAAATCTTAACCATGATAAAAAATGAGAACAAATGCTTTGGTGCCTAATTTACAGGCTTATTCACATGTTGAACTACAACTTGTACCTCATGTTCAAGATGAAAATAATTTCTCTAGTAGTCTTTCACGATTCTTTGAAACTTGGTATAAGAGCCAATCCTATTGTTATAGGCCATTTTTTCACATATGGTCAGTTGGACTACAAACTAGATCAACCAACATCCTTTTACCCCTTGACATCATCATAGCACAAAGCCCTATGCATGACACTCCCATATCCTATAGTTTCTGCCTGAAAACACCTTGTTTCAGTAATTTTAAGGACCAACGCTCCTTGGCCTCCTATTGGACAACATTCACCTACAGGTTGCTCCACTATGGCCCGCGTTTATCACCTACATGTTGCTCCACTATGCACCTAAATTGATTTTAGAAATTCAAGAAAAAGAGAGAATTTTTGAAAGCCTCTTTTTCCAGAAGCTTTTAGAATTTGTTACAATCATTTACCTCAGATAAAGCATTCAGATCCTATCCTATCCTACCTTGGAGTTTCCATCCCTTATCCTTTGATCTCATCCTCTCATCAAGAGTGGATCTCAAGCCCTTGATTGGTAATTGGATACTAACTCCCAACTTACTCCCCTCGCCTATATATTCTTGGCCATCCACAAGCTAGGGGTTGGATTTTGGAGATAGAATTCTACACTTATGATGTTGTTGTAAAGAGTTAACATTACATGCATTAGGGTGATTAGAGGTGCACTTTGTCAAAAATAAGGAACAAGTCATCCTGGAGGAGCTCTTCTACAAGATCAACTTCTATTTATGGTTGTAACTCCTTCCATTTATATTAATGCAAAGAGTTCTTTGTTTTCCTATATTTGATGTTATGATTTCATTTATTTTGATGCCATGTTAATCCATTGAATGAAGTATTTAGATGATGCTACATAGATTTCGTAGATTGTTGGCTTGTGTTATCTAATAGTGCAAGTTCTAATTTTGGCTACGAGAGCTAGGATTGGAGCATTCAAGCTAAGAAAAGAGTGAAGCATATGTCAGATTATAGGTAGGATTCATCCCGTTATCTACTTAATTTATGGAAAACAATAGCTACTTTTTCCTTATGTTGTTATAAACTAAGCCACCCGGTCTAGGGAATACACTTATGTCCGCAGTCATAGATTATGTATAACAAATTGGTGACTTAGTTGGGGATGGGTATACTCCTTTGGTGGTTTCTTTGTCTTTAGTGTTTGTTTCACATTTTCTTAGGACCCTCATTGTCATATTCAGTCAAGAACAAACCTAGGAAGCCTTTCATTGAGTCTCAATTGCAAAATTTGTGTCGGAACTCCCTTATTCTTCACCAACTCTCCCTCTGGTCTAGGGACAAAACGTTGCACCTCTGCAGATCCCTCTATATAACTGCATTACAAGGCACTAGTGCCTCTTCTTCACCCGCGTTAGCCCCTATTTTTGCATGAATTTTCCTTTGTCCCTATTTTCTCTTTGATCATCTTGCTTCCAACTTCCCTTACTTGAGTCTCAAGTGTCTTGTGGTCCCTTTGAATCCTCCATTTGGTTTTCATTTGTGTTTGAATGCCTTTGATAAGGATTCCTTAATATTTTCCTTTGTTCTTGTCATTAGGTTGCTTGCAAACCCATTTTGTTTGATCATTGGTTGGTTGGATGAATTGTTGTTCTAGTCCTCATTCTGAAAAGTTAGTTGAATCAGTAATTAAACTTTGCATCTTATTTTTATTCGTTTCTGAAAATTAAGAGACTTGAAAAGAAAAGTATTTGCATTGGCATTTAGGGTTTTTTGTGTTCATTGAAATTGGAAAAGTTGCATTGGAAAGGGATTGCATTTTGCATATTGGTTTGTTGCATACTCTTTGTCTCTTCGCTTCCTTAGATATATTTTCATTGAATGAGGAAGATTCCATTTCATCATGCGAGTCTGCATTTTAGGATATTCATGTG
Organism: Pinus albicaulis; assembly: GCA_034641835.2. Taxonomy (NCBI): domain Eukaryota; kingdom Viridiplantae; phylum Streptophyta; class Pinopsida; order Pinales; family Pinaceae; genus Pinus; species Pinus albicaulis. The sequence goes on from CM076584.1 coordinate 598,700,692, forward strand.
ACATTCGCGATGAGCCCCAAAACTGAAACTTAATCAAAGATAAATAGTAAAATTTGTTAAATCAACCTAAGGAGCATTTGTAACATTAACACAAACATTTAGAGGTCTAGGCTAGAGACATGTTTCGATGTTGTTAAACATAGGATTTTTCGTTATTTTCCAGCGTTGCATCCTGGGGGTGAAATCTCGTTCCACGTACGTGAGTGTATAGGATCGTTCTCCACGCACCTTTGGGTATATTGGATGACGCTCAATGCACATAAGTATATGGGAACACTCTCATCGAACAATTATGCATTAGACAATGCTACTACATACTTCACTCCCACGTATCGTCGAGTATATTTTGGGATTCCCCTGTAGGTTGTTATCCTCGCCATAGGTAACTAAGTTGGCCGCCTTGTATACCGTGATACACCGAACACAACATTCGAGGATATTGGTTGTCATATGTTAATTCTTTGGTTCACCAAGGTGTATATTGTATTTCACGATTGCTTGGTATTCCTTTATGCCTAGATTACCCTCTTCTTTATTTTCTTTTGTATTAATTTCTAAAATTTATTAATCCAACATGGAAGAATAAAATCCCCCACCCCGTCATTCGCGTAGAATGCAAAATAAGCCTCCTCTTTCACCGGAGGCTTCTCCTGGCCATCGTCAAAAGCATAAGAAGACGTAAAATACTGAAGCTGGAACTTCGGGAACCACTTCTGGTCCACCTCCTAAAATTGATCCACCAAAACCATCTGTCCTTTTGAGTTCTCAAACCCAAGATTACATCTACTCTTGCTGGTGAATCTGACATAATCGAAATATAAGTCCCTGAAACCTTATTGCCTGAGGTTATTGAACCTGACTTTCCCGAGTCAAACACTTTAATTCCCGAGTTTGTTGAACTCGAGGAGCCTCAACCATCTTCACCTATTACTTCAGGTCCTTCCCCTTCTCTTCCTTTGTATCAGATAAAACCTCCACCTGTATATCTTGGACCTCACGGTGAACCTCTTCCATACGGACTTGTGAGTGTTGAAGAGTTCCCGCAAGAAGAGCCTCATCCCTCTACTCTTGTTCATTGGGAGGGACTCCACTTTTATCATACTGGTCCTCTTCCACCTCTTCAGACCCTAACACAAACTCCTTTTCCCGATTCTTTGGACTCGCCCGCGAATCTCTTGCAACAATCTTCATTAGATTGTTAACCATGACTAGATCCGATCCGACCTCTCATCCTGTGTCCACCACTATGGTTGAGACATCATGATGTAGGGGCATTTGAGCGATTCAGATTCAAATTCGAATCAGAAGCTGAAGAGACAGGTATGCGAACAGTCACGCAAATTTGGGGCAATTTATTTATTTATTTATTTATTCATTTCTTATTTTTTTAAAACCGATGCTGAAATTCTTGTAACTGATCTACCATGTGTGCATTTGGGAACGCTTGGGAGAGAATTGTGCATCTCGACCGACTCCTGATCTTTTGTAAATTCTATATAACATCGAACCTATAATGTCTGAGGGGGCAGCGAATTCAATGTAGTCATAGAAGAATCTGCGTGCTGAGGCTGAAATGTCTTAGTTTTGTAATCCAGTTTGTATATATATAATAGCATTATGGTTATGTGGATTTATGTGCGTCTGTGTGTATCAAATTGTGTTCAATTACAGTTTGAATTTATGAGTTAATTTCTATACTTCATGATCGGCTATCGATCACTGTAAGGATCAATAGCAATCCTGTGTGTTATTGTATTGTTTTAGCGTGATAAAAGTGCAGGCTATGGCGGATAAAAAAAACTGTTATCCCTGTGTAATTCATTCAAAGAACGGCTAAGGCTCTCAGTGGCAGTGTTAAATGGTCGTTGTTTACCGAGTTAGCAGTGTTCGGAGAAGTGGAATTTGAATCCACGTTGGGATTAAATCGCGTGTTAATTCGCTGTGGGATATGACACAATCGTGCGTTGAATTTGTGTTGAGAAGTCAAGTTAAATGAGCGCTGAGATATAGTTGGAACACTTTATTAAGAGGGATCGATATGAAATAAGTATTGTGCTGACAGGTCGAGTTTTAACCAAGGGATAGAGGGTTGAAATTATATTGGCAGGTTTGAAAATGGTATAAAAAAAATGGGAGATGCAATTTCATATGCATGAGAGAGGTGAATCTATCTCTAGTGGGTTCACTCTTCATCAAGTGGTATCAGAGCAGGGAAATGATTTCCTGCGGAGGAGTTTTCATACAGAGGAAGAAGAGGCACACTTTTGTGAAGTTTTGTGAAGCTTGTGATTTTCATGTTTTGTGAAGGTAGCAACAAAGGAAGGTGAGAAGATTGCAGCAACCTAGAGTAGGAGTGCTCAATGGTTCCACAGGAGCGAACCAGAGAGATGCCAAAAGCCGGAGCTCAGGAGAGAAGCTTGGTGAGGTATATAGTAGCAGGGAGGACTTGCTATTGCAGAGGTTTTGTTGCAGCTTACAGAGGACAATTCCGCAGAGGATGCGAGTGAAAAATTGTTCAAAGATGTTGTTACAGGAAGATCACAAGGAGCAGTTCCACAGATGACGTGGTAGAACTACTGACAGTTGTAGAAGACATATGACCAGGAGGTCATAAATTTTTGTGCCTCGGGATTCTGATGCAGGGGCATTGGAGCGATTCAGATTCAAATTCAAATCGGAAGCTGAAGAGACAGGTATGCGAACAATCACGCAAATTTGGGGCGATTTTTTTTTTAAACTGATGCTGAAATTCTTGTAATTGATCTGCCATGTGTGCATTTGGGAACGCTCGGGAGAGAATTGTGCATCTCGACCGACTCCTGATCTTTTTTAAATTCTATATAACAGCGAACCTATAATGTCTGAGGGGGCAGCGAATTCGATGTAGTCGTAGGAGAATCTGCGTGCTGAGGCTGAAATGTCTTAGTTTTGTAATCCAGTTTGTATATATATAATAGCATTATGGCTATGTGGATTTATGTGTGTATGTGTGTATCGAATTGTGTTCAATTACAGTTTGAATTTATGAGTTAATTTCTATACTTCATGATTGGCTATCGATCATTGTAAGGTTTGAGGCTTCTGCGATGATTATCTTGTGTAGAGAATTTTTCCGGTTTAATCGCATCCATTTTTGTTGATTTCCGACGTTTCGAACCCAGCCAACGGGGTTCATCATCAGGGAAAGATCTTTCCCTGATGATGAACCCCGTTGGCTGGGTTCGAAACGTCGGAAATCAACAAAAATGGTTGCGATTAAACCGGAAAACTTCTCTACACAAGATCATTGTAAGGATCAATAGCAATCCTGTGTGTTACTGTATTGTTTTAGCGTGATAATAGTGCAGACTATGGCGGATAAAAAAAACCGTTAGCCCTGTGTAATTCCTTCAAAGAACGACTAAGGCTCTTAGTGGCAGTGTTAAATGGTCGTTGTTTACCAAGTTAGCAGTGTTCGGAGAAGTGGAATTTGAATCCACGTTGGGATTAAATCGCGTGTTAATTCGCTGTGGGATATGACACAATCGTGCGTTTAATTTGTGTTGAGAAGTCAAGTTAAATGAGCGTTGAGATATGGTTGGAACACTTTATTAAGAGGGATCGATATGAAATAAGTATTGTGCTGACAGGTCGAGTTTTAACCAAGGGATAGAGCGTTGAAATTATATTGGCAGGTTTGAAAATTGTATAAAAAAAATGGGAGATGCAATTTCATATGCATGAGAGAGGTGAATCTGTCTCTAGTGGGTTCACTCTTCATCACATCAAATGCTGCTTCCTCATCTATGCTTTCAACATCACCAGAAGCACATCTATATGGTGGCTTGTTCGTCCCACCTAGTTACCAGTATTTATCTCGTACCTTCTCTGGTGTGACTTCCAGACTTTGGACCTGTCCCATGTCATCGAATTCGGGAATTCCATTTGGTACTTCTCTTACGAACTCCACACAGTCTGCTCCTCCTCCTCCTCTACCTACACCTACGATTGAGCAGCAGGTTGACCCTTATGTTAGTGGGCTAGGTTATCTTCAACAACGTAACTCTCCTTATGTTTGGTACCCTCCATCTGGATCACAGGTGCCTCCATCATCCCCTCCTCCTTTGGCAGGGGGGAACTTGTTGTTGGTATACCTCAAATTGGTAATCAACCTTATTATAGTCCTCCTTATCCTGGAATGGGTGCCAGTGTTTGGAAACCTACTTTTCCCATCCAACCCAGTTCATTTTGGGACCAATTATTGAATCCTTAACCTATGTCATCTTCGTCTCAAGTTCCTATCCATCCATCTATACCTCGACAAGCTCAAATATATGTAAGCCAACCTTTACAGGTTGTTATTGCATCACAACCTATTCTTGTTGGAAAGTGTAACTAGGATCGGTCTTCATATTGACTATGTAATTATGTATTTATGTAATGAAGAAGACAAAGATAATAAAATATATTTTTTGTTTTCTTGCTTCATGGGTTTCATGAGCAAGGTTTTAATTATAGGTCAAAAGACTTCTGCTTGATGTCTTTTAGGATTTGTTTTTCTGGTCATAAATTGTACTAATTAAAGAGTCATGTTTATGAAGAGTTAAGTCACACTTGTATGCCTCAAGACTATGTCACATAAACCTTGAAGTCATGGCACAAATGTTCCTCCAGATTAGTGTTGTAACACTCTTCTAAATCAACCTTCAAGTCGGTCTATGAACAGTGATGATGTCGGCCCAATGAACAGTCACGTCTATTGACTGTCAGGTCGGATAATATAGGGGATGACCACTATATATATGTTGAAAGAATTATATATTACAGAGCAATGCAACACATAAAATATGTGGAAACATAAACACATAAAAACATATAAAACAAGAGAGACACAAATATACGTGGTTCACCCAATTTGGGCTACGTCCACCCCGAAAAACCAATCCTTCCTTTCTATTATCCAGCAAAATGAACATACACAACCTACAGGAGATCCGCTGTAATATCCTTTGTTCTCTCTCACAGTCTCCCTATCTGTTTCTCACTCTACAAATACACATACAAATCCCCAGCTGCAATACAATACCCTCATACAAAACGAGGGGTGGCCTTCTAGGGAAAAAAACTCTAAATTATACACAAATTATACAGTCAGATCATCTGCCTAATGAACGGCCCAGATTGACTAGAAATTACGATACTTTTACAAGGCAATTTTACATCTGTTTTTAGCTTCAGGGGCGCTGCCCCTAAAACCCCCCGCTAAGGGCCGGGGGGGGTGGCAGTGGGGCTCCATAAAGTCGCAACCACCCCCCCAGGACTCCCCAGGCAACGTTTAATTACGGGCGGCGTTGCCACCCCATTAGGAACAGGGTTCCAATGTTGTGATACAAAACAAAGAAGATAATCAGGTTCCACACCCAACAATCTCCCACTTGGAGACTGATTGTAGCAACTCCACCGCTACTTCATTTGCTGGACAATGACTCCACTTTGGACCTGGTTGCTTCTCATCTTTATCATCGTACTTGATCCAATTGAAACTGAGCATAATCTCAGTTTCTCCCTGGTTACAAATTTTGTTAGCATATCTGCAAGATTCTGGCTAGTGTGTATCTTTTCCAACTTCAACTGTCTATCTTCCAACACTGACCGTATGAAATGGTACTTGAGTTGTATGTGTTTAGTCCTGGAATGAAATGTTGAGTTATTTGCAAGATGAATGGCACTTTGGCTATCATTGTATAATGTGCCCATATCATGTTTCTTACCCAATTCATCCATAAACCTTTGTAACCAAATCATTTCTTTACTAGCCTCTGTAGCAGCAACATACTCTGCTTCTGTTGTTGAAAGTGTAACAACACTTTGGATTTTTGAAACTCAACTGATAGTTGTTCCACCTATAGTAAATACATACCCTGTAGTGCTCCTCCTGATATCTTTGTCACCTGCCATATCTGCATCAACATATCCCTGTAGAGAAATGTTTGAACCACCAAAGCATAATGCTTGATTTGTGGTACCTCTCAAATATCTGAGAATCCATTTCACTGCCATCCAATGTTCTTTTACTGGATTGTTCATGTACCTACTTACAACTCCCACTGCATGTGCAATATCAGGTCTTGTGCAGACCATTGCATACATTAAGCTTCCAAATGCTGATGCATATGGAACTTTAGACATATAATCCATTTCTTCCTGGGTCTTGGGGCACATATCCTTACTAAGTTTGAAATGGCTAGCAAAAGGTGTACTAACTGGTTTTGCATTTTAAAGGTTTTGCATTTTGTATATTAAATCTTTTCAACACCTTTTGTATGTACTCATTATGGGACAATATTAATTTGCGATTTTTCCTGTCTCTAGTTATTCTCATACCAAGGATTTGTTTTGCAACTCCCAAATCCTTCATTGTAAATGAATTTGCCAATTTTCTTTTGAGCACATTTATTTCCTACATGTTATACCATGCAAAAAGCATGTCATCTACATACAATAACAATATAATATAACTGTCATCATTTTGATTTTTTAGATAAACACAATGATCAAAGTGACATCTAGTATAACCTTGTTCAAACATAAACCAGTCAAATTTTAGATACCACTGCCTTGGAGCCTGTTTTAGGCCATACAAGCTCTTCTTTAACCTGCACACTCATTTTTCTTTCCCTTTGACCTCATATCCTTCTGGTTGTTGCATATAAATCTCTTCCTCCAAATCTCCATGGAGAAATGTTGTCTTTACATCTAATTGTTCAAGATGCAAATCTTCCGCTGCTACAAGACTTAAAATAGTTATAATTTAAGTCATCTTAAAAACAAGAGAAAATATTTCATAAAAATCAATACCTTTCTTCTGTGTAAACCCCTTCACCACAAGTCTAGCTTTGTAGCTTTGTTTTCCTCCATCTTCTTCCTTCAGCCTGTAAACCCATTTATTCTACAATGTTGTTTTACCTGCAGGCAACCTGACTAAGTCCCAAGTTTGGTTATGTGTTAAGGAGTCCATCTCTTCTTTCATGGCTAACTCCCACTTCTTCCTGGTTTCGACCTGCATTGCATCTTGATAACATTCGGGTTCACCAGAATCAATCAACAACAAATAATATAATGAAGGAGAGTATCGTTTAGGGGGTCTACTTATCCTGGTAGATCTTCTAACACCACTTTCAGGTGTTTGAGGTGCTTGCTGCTGTTGTGGTGTTTGTTGTTGTTATGGTTGTTGATTATTATCATTTTCAGGCACCTTTACTTTTTTTGTGATCTCATCAAGAACTGTGTATTCTTTGTTTTCTTTTTCCCGTTTCTTTTCCTGCAACTGATTCTTATACAAGACCTTTTCATTAAATATTACATCTCTGCTCCTAATGATTTTGTGATTTTCATAATCATATAAGCAATAACCAAAATCATTAACACCATATCCAACAAAGGTACATTTCTTTGATTTTACCTCAAGCTTTGTTCTATTTTCTTTATTAATATGGAGAAAGGCCTCACAACCAAAAGACTTTAAAAAATAGTAGTTTACCTTTTTACCTGTCCATGCCTCCTTTGGAATACCATCATCCAAGGAACTTGAAGACCCTCTATTTATTAGATAAACAACAATATCTACAACATCTACCCATAATTGTAAAGGCAATCCTGCATGCAATCTCATGCACCTTTCACACTCCATGATTGCTCTGTTCATCCTTTCTTACACACCATTTTCTTGTGGTGTTCTCGGAATTGTCTTCTCTCTGCGAATTCCATGCTCTGAACAATACCTATCAAACTCTTTGTTGCAATATTCACCTCCATTTTCTGATCTCAGACACTTCAACTTCTTTCCTATCTTAATCTCAACCAAAGCTTTCCATTTCTTGAAAGTATAAAATACATCTAATTTATTCTGAATACAATAAATCCAAGTTTTTCTAGTTGCATCATCAATAAAAGTAACATAATAACTAGAGCCACTGAGAGATGATACCAAGGCAGGTCCCCATACATCTGTATGCACAAGCTCTAATTTTTTGTTCTTCTTTTCTTTCCCAACTCCGAGAAATCTCACCCTCTTCTGTTTTCCATAAATACAATTCTCACAAAAATCCAAATCAATATTCTTCAAACCTAGCAACAAAATTCTTGAGTGAAGAATCTTCATCCACTTCTCACTCATGTGTTTGAGCCTATGATACCATAATGCTGCATCTTATCCTTTGGAAGTTAAAGCATTAATAAAGTTAGAAATACCATTGCATAAATATAATGTACCAACCTTTTCTCCTTTTGCTATTACCAGGGCTCCTTTGGTGACCTTCCAATTTTTATCTGTGAAAGTTGTCGCGCAACCTTCACCGCCTAACTGCCCTATTGAAATTAGATTTTTCTTTAGATCTGGAACATGCCTTACCTCCTTTAATAGCCATTGGTTTCCATTTTGTTGTTTTACAAGAACTTTACCCATTCCAACAATTTTATAGGGTTTATCATCAACCAAATGAACTTGTCCAAAATTTCCTTGAACATAGTCATGAAAATATTTCTTATGAGGTGTGGCATGGAATGAGGCCCCTGAATCTACCAACCAAGAATCAGTAACATTTTCGAAAGAAAGAATCAAAACAGCTTGTAACACATCACTTGTCACATTTGCTTCATGATTGTTTTCATGTTGTGCGTCTCCTTCTTTTCCCTTCCGAGATCTACAGTCTTTCTTTAGGTGTTTTTTATTTTCACATTTCTAGCACACTATCCCCGATCTGGACTTGGATCTGCCTTTCCTTGATTTAATGTGATATGCTGAACTCTTTCTTCTTTCCATTTTTCTTCCCCTAGTATCTACACTCAGAGCAATACCCAATGTTTCATCAGACCTTTTCCGTCGCATTTCCTCGCTAAGGATAGCACCGACAACATCATCAAACTTTAAAGTACTAGATCCAGGGACAAAGTTACTTATGGCCATAACTAAACCATTCCAACTTTCTGGCAATGAGCACAGAAATAAAATAGCCCTAACTTCATCGTCAAAGTTTACCCCTACAGAACCTAACTGACTGGTAACTGTATTAAAATCATTTAAATGGTTTGCAACAAATCCACCTTCCGACATCTTCATATTAAATAAACATTTCATAATAAATACCTTGTTTGAGGTCGAGGGTTTTTCATATAGTTTTTCCAATGCCTTAATCAAACCCTCTGTTGTTGTTTCCTTCAAAATATTTAAGGCTACCGACGTCGCAAGGCACAACCATACTGTTCCAAGTGCCTTTCTATCGAGAATCTCCCATTCTGCGTCTGTCATAGTTGTCGGATTCTTTATTTTTCCGCTCAATGGTAGGTACATATATTTCTGATACTGATAATATTCCATCTGCATCTTCCACAATGGGAAGTTTTGGCTGTTAAATTTCTCGACCCTAAACTTACCATCTTCCACCATTGCTCCCACTCAAACCAGGAACCCTTCTTTCCTGCGAGTTTATCAGCCAAATAGACCTTCGGCTTTGATACCAGTTGTTGAAAGAATTATATATCACAGAGCAGTACAAATATGTGGAAACACAAACACATAAAAACATATAAAACAAGAGAGACACAGATATATGTGGTTCATCCAATTTGGGCTACGTCCACCCCGAGAAACTAGTCGTTCCTTTCTATTATCCAGCAAAATGAAGAGACACAACCTATAGCAGACCCTTTATAATATCCTATGTTCTCTCTCATAGTCTCCCTATCTATTTCTCGCTCTGAGAATACACATACAAATCCCCAGCTGCAATACAATACCCTCACACAAAACGAGGGGTTTCCTTCTAGGGCAAAAAACCCTAAATTAAACATAACTTCTACCGTCAAATCATCTGCCTAATGAATGACCCAGATTGACTAGAAATTACAATACTTTTACAAGGAAATTTTACATCTATTTTTAGCTTCGGACCCCCCAGGCAGCGTTTAATTATGGGCAACGTTGCCACCCCGTTAAGAACAGGGGTCCAACGCTGTGATATAAAACAAAGAGATAATCAGGCTCCACAACCAACAATATACCCCTGTGAACTGCGCAGAAAAAGACAGAATAGAAATTTAGACTTCTGTGATTTTTGATAAAAAATGTTCCGTGATTTAGTGCGGATTTCAGGACTAGTCTGAGGATGAAATGCGAGGAAAAAGGTGAGATCCTCTGCGGTTATACAGATCAACAAAATGTGAAGTAAAGGCTGCGTTCAAGGGTGAAAGAATAACTAAAGTATGCGCAAAAAAGAAACTCATGAACTGCGAAGGATAATGTCTGAGAATACTGGTAAAGGATTACATGGTTAGTATATTATTATGTGGGATATATATATATATATATATATATATATATATATATATATTCAGTTTCGGATATCTCTATCTGGATTGTAATATAAAGTGAGGATTACATGGTTAGTATATTATTATGAATGTGAAGAATATGAATAATAATATGATATGATAGATACCACACAATGCAAGGCATCCTGCCTCGGATCTTTGTCCCATAACGAAGGAAAGGAGTAAACTCACTGTCATGAATGTATATCTATTTTGAAATATAAAGAAGAAATATATCACAGATCGAAGAGGCAACCATAGAGGCATAGTATAAGAGGGAGGTCTAGGAATCGAGATTTCCCAGAGTCAAGAAGGAAGAAGAATCGTTCAATTGATAAACTAAGTTATCTAGTTCTGGTGCAGTACAATGCAGAGAAGAAGGATCATATTAAGGAGTCAAGGAAGAAGTAGTGACAAGGTCTTGAAGGCATACAAGGGTCAAGGGTTTGTGTCATGGTCATGGTACTTGACAACTGAAAGTATATAACAAGAATTTCTCGTGGGTTTTCCTCTCCAAGAGGGAGAGGTTTTGACCCTGGCTCAAAGAGCCTAAATTTGTGTCTCATGTGTTTTGGTAATAGACTTGATGAAAGAAATAATAAGCTAAGAAGAGAAGACATAAGTAAAATAAGTAAGCTCGCAAGTAATTATCAAGAAGAGAATTTGAATTAAACACTTCCCTACCTAATTCTCAACATGGTATCAGAGCTAAGGTGCTAATTGATGGGCCTCTAAATTAGACATAAAATAAGGCCCATATAACCTTTCTTAAGCCCATCTACCTTCCTTATGCACATGAATATATTAAATCTCTCCTTCTACACTTAATAATGTTTTATTATGCTTCAATATTTTCTTAGCAAGGTTTAAAGGTAATTGCATATTTGTGCCTAATATTGGTTATTTTTGTAGAATATTGTGAGAATATTTCGCAGATTATGTAGATTTGGAGAAGGAGATGATTTAGTCACTTGCTCCTTGCCACTCGAAGATCAAGATTGGAGAATAAATGAGCACAATATCAGGAAATTAGGGAGAAATCTTGGAGAGATTCAAGGGGGTTGTCCACCCTCCTTAACTCTCAAAGGAAGTTAAAGGATCCTCATGATATCCCCTCCAAAAATTCGAGTTCCAAAGGCAGCCAAGCAAATCAAATAGGAGTTCACTCAATCTTTGTTTACTTGGATTCAAGTGGATTCAATCACCCCAAATATTCTCTCCAGCAGTTCGAGTTACAGAGGAAGCCAAGCAACTCAAAGAGTAAAGCACTCAATCTTTGTTTACTGGGAGTCAAGTGGACTCAATCACTTTTTTATAGGGACCTATTGGTAGCTGCACTGTAGAATAAATAGAGCAGAGCTAGAGCTAGGAAGAGTTAGTCAATTCGAGTCGATTCTAGTTGGAAATTTGCTGCAAGCTATTAGGCTTTCGCTATTTAAGACCTTCGAGATGGATGTAATAATATTGTATTTTTAATGCAATGAGTATTCAGATGACTTTCTATTGATATAGTTCCAGAGAGCGAGGCTCGTGGGTTAGGGCCCAACCCATGTGCCTCAGCGTCTCTGCTGTTACCATTCTTTCCTTTCTGCCATTAAGCTAGTTTTGTTTCTGTCATTTAGTTAGTTCTGCTTCTGATAGTTTTATTGTTGTTTAGTTTTTTCTTTCACTTTGCTGTTGTAGGTTTAATTTGCTTGTGAGTAATAGAATAGAGGAAAAAAAAACCAAAAAGGCTATGGATCAAGATCCCCTTCTCATCTATGTCAATAGAGCTCGAGGAGGGTAAACCTTCCCAGAGACCCAAAAACTGATTTATGTTCATTGTTTTTATCGCTCATTTTTGTCTATTTTCCATGCACGAATCAACAGGTTTGTTTGCAAGAATGGGCATCGAAAGTTCCGAAGAAGTTCATTACGCCGTTCAGATTCATCTTCCAATTTATCCCCATCGTTTTGTCACGCTTCTGAACCTTGTTCTTACGTCTTCATTTCCCTCCTTTCTCTCTTCTTATGACCTGTCACACCTTTTTTTTTTCACGAAAATCTTTAAAGTTTGACCTCCGTCTGTTCTCCTCGAAATTCCCGATACCGCACTTCACATCTCGCATGAGCCCTTCCTTTTCCTTTGTCGTTCTTCAACATCTCAACGATTTTCCCTTTTCACCTCACCTTTACCTTTTTAATGTAGAAACGCTTGAAAATCACTAAAATTCAATCCCTGCCTTTGCTCCTCGGTTCTCCCGCTACCGTACTTCGCAAATTGCAAATCACATTTCTTATTTCATTCCCATTAATACTTACCACTCGTTTTCTCCAATTGCGATAATCGCTTCATACCCCACCACATCACAATCGCAATTCACAATGTTTCCCTTTTTCCGTTAACACGTACCGCTCATTTTCGCCGATTGCGATAATCGCTTCATACCCCGCCACATCACAATCACAAATCGCAACGTTTCCCTCTTTCCTTTAACACTTACTGCTCCCGCCTGCCGATTGCGATATTGTGATCGCACTCCACCGCCGGTCCCACTGCCACGTCATCCCTATCACAATCGAATCTCGCAGATTTTACCTTTTCACAACTCTTTCTTATTCACATTTCGCTCGTCGTAGCCGTTAACCCATCACACTTCGCAACCTTTCCCTCCATTGCAATTCCGCCATCGCACTTTCCAAAGCCTCCCCCTCCAAATCATTTTTGTGATATTATGCGCTTTAATAAAGTCCAAACACCTTTTTCACTCCTCTAAGCCTTGTTTCATGCGTTTAAGCCTTCCATGAGCACCTTTTCCCGTTTTTCCTCCGAACTACGATCAACACTTTTTGAGTTATAATTAGATCATGAATAGTTGCATGGTTAGAAGCATGGTAGATAGACCATAGGATAAGTAGATTGCATTTAGCCGTTTGGCCAAGTTAAGTGTGGTTTAGAATTAGTTTCCTTTCTGCCATTTCTTTTCAGTAATATAGTTTAGTTTCTTTTCAGTCATTTCCTTTTCTACAAATTAAATTAGTTTCATTCCAGTCATTCCTTTTCAACAATTTAGTTTTCCTTTCTGTCATTTCCTTCCAGCAATTTACTTTCCAGTTCTTATCATAGTTGAAGAAATAGCACCCTTTTGTAAAGCGGAAGAGGATGACATGAACAGAATGCATCTATTGTGTATATAGCACTGTAACCTCCAAGTTTGTACGAACCCTGGGTTGATAAAGTAAAGTAGGGTAGCCCCTGGGAGTTGCAGCACTCTTGGTGCAATACCAGGGCTCACCACTTTTTGGCACTGTTGCCAGGGAGTTGTCTAGTAGATGCTTTGATTTTATTTTTAGCATTATTTTCTTCTTTCCTTTCTTTTCATGCCATTTCATAAATATAAAAATAAATACAAAAATATATGATTTTCATGCCTCATTTATTTTTATTTTTTTTAATACTTCTCCAATACCAAACCCCCCCCCCCCCCCTCCACCCACTTGACCACGTGGTGCAGTAAGAACCACATCACCATACTCTTTTGAATGTGGAAGAGATGGATGGATATGATGACAATGAAGAAGATCTTATTGGGTTTCCCATTCAAGATATGGACATCAGTGTACATATGAAGAACATCCCTCCATATTTCCTTCCCAGCTTCCATGGTATGAGGACAGAGGATCCAGAAACATTTCTCTTTGAATTTGAGATACTTTGTAGGTCTTATGGCTACCTATCACACACTCAAAAACTAAGATTGTTTCCTGCAACATTGAAGGATAGAACTCTTAAATGGTTCATGAGTCTAAGTACTATTTCAATAAGATCATGGAGTGATATGCAAAATATATTTCTAGAAAAATACAAAGATCGTGATGTTATAGAATAATTTTTTAGAATGAACCAAGAAGAAGATGAGAGCCTTGAGGATCTAATAGATAGGTTCATGTATAAAGTTAAGAGGGTGAAATTGCATCTTTTAGGATTTGACACACTAAACACCCTCTTACTTTGAACAATTAGGGATGAGTGGATTGATCTCCTAAATCTCATGAGTAGAGGAGATGTATACCAATTGTCATTTGAAGAAATTTGTGAAACATGAAAGCACATATCAAGAGGAAGGTAAAGAGTAAGTAAGCCAACATCAACATTGGTAAGGCAAGATGAACTTGGAAATTTTCTTGATAATTTTAAAGCAGAAATTCTTAGCAATCTAAGTGAACATGTAGAAATGTTAAGAATGCAAAATGAGCAAAAAGAATATGTTGATATTTTTGTTATCCATGCAGAATCTTATGCTACTAAATGTTTTTCATCATTGCCCAGGTTTAAAGAAGTTTAAAAAGAAGACAATGGAGCAAGGAAATCACCAAAGAAACTATGTTATGTAGCTCCATGAATACCCTGACAGCCTAGTCAACTTGATATGATGCAAGGATCCACTTCCCAATTTCAAGCTTATTCACATCCATCTCAAACTAATTGGTACACATTACCTCCTTGGCAACCTTGGCCATCTCAACCCCAAAACCAATCTTGGCAACATGGTTGGCAAGGTCTTTATTGGGAAAATCCTCAACATCCTCAATATTTCCCTCAATATCCTCGATACCCAACCCCGTGCTATCCCTACCATCCACCTCCACCACAACCACAGCCTCAAACACATCCATCTCATATATCCACCCCCACTGTACCACCATTTACAAACCCACAGCATGAAGTATCTCAACCCACTTACAATAATGAGGTACAACACTACCAAACATATCCTCTTGATCCAAATGGTCTGCATCTTAGTTCAAGAAATGTATTGCAAAGAAAATATTTTCTTAATGTCACTGAAGGAAAACATCAAGAAGAAGAAGATCCAAATGAGGAGATCAAAATATCGAGGGTTGCACTTGATGAAGAACAGAAATCATAATCAGATGTTGATAAAGTTCCCTCATGTTTACCAGCATTTCCTCCATGTGTTCAAGAGAAAGATTTGACTGCCATAATACAAGAGGACATCCAAGGTGATCCAACTCAGAAAGTGAACCAAGGGCATCACAACTATATTGACATATGGTTCCAAACAGTCATTAAGTTGCAACAACACACTCTTCTCCAATACTTGATACAATCCTAGTCAAAGCAATTCATCTCTTATATTCTGGTACATGTCAGAGCATGTATTCCAAGTGTGCACCTAATTTTATCTGTCATCTTGATGTGTACATGGCTCCATTGGAAGTATTCCTGTACTTGAAAAAGGTTTTGTTTTTTCAAGTAGAGTACACAAGTAAAAAAGGAAAAAAAGAATAAAATGGAAAGAATAAAATCTCAGGTGAAAACCTCTTTTGAGGCATTTGAGATTGGCGCACTGATTGTAAACATCCATGAGGCGGTCATTGGGTTGAAAAAAAGAAGAAGAGAAAAATAAAAGATCCTAGGTAAAAACCTCCTTTGAGGCGCCTAGGCAGACCTACTAATGGAAAACCTCATTGAGGTAGCTAGTAGGCCTTAAAAAAAATGCATTTCTCCATGTATCTATCTCTAATGAATGCATGTGATCTCCAACCTTTGCAAGCAGAAAAACAACAAGTTGGCACAAAAAGACAATTTGGTCAACGCCCTGGTCAAAGGCAGTCAAACATGGACTTCCTCCTCCTATGCTCAGAAGCTCCAAAAGGACCTCAAGCAGATTATCACATGCAACTTTAGAGCAGCTTTAGAACCACCGAATACAACTTCAACAACCATATCAATAGCTTCAATATCACCTGCAAAAAAAAAAAAAAAAATCAATGGTAAGGCTTAGGTATGCAATCATCTAACCCTTTCTTCGAATCTATTTTAGCACAAGAAAACATTAAAAAGTGTGAGAAGGAAAGTTTTTTATATAGCCAAAATCAGTAGCAGAGCAACCTCAACCTTATCTAGCAACTAGCCTCACTTTTTCCACCAAGAAGAGGAACAAGACAAAAGTACAAAGGACTTGAGAAGGTGGGTAGCAAGCAGTTCATTGTAATGGAAGAGAAGGAGTGCCAAGGGATAACCAACGGTGAACTCAGTTCACAGAAAAAAGAGTTGTGAGTTTACTTTGCATGCAATAAATAATAATAATAATAATAATAATAATTGTGGATCCACCACCTCTTTTCATGCAAAACAGATTTGCTTAAGGCATTTGAGGACCTTCATGAAGCACCTACAAGAATAAATGCAATAATAATAGCAAAAATATTAGCAGGAGGAGCAGTGCATGGGCCAATAAACTAAAAAAGGAAAAAAACCAGCATGCAGGAAAAACCATAAGGCAGGGAGGATGAATAGGTTTCTGGGAGGATAAGCAACAGTTTCAGTAGGGGGGTGATGATGGGCCTCTAAATTAGACATAAAATAAGGCCCATATAACCTTTCTTAAGCCTGTCTACCTTCCTTATGCACATGAATATATATATTAAATCTCTCCTTCTGCACTTAATAATGTTTTCTTATGCTTCAATATTTTCTTAGAAAGGTTTAAAGGTAATTGCATAGTTGTGCCTAATATTGGTTATTTTAGTAGAATATTGTGATAATATTTGGAAGATTATGCAGATTTGGACAAGGAGATGATTTCGGGACTTGCTCCCTGCCACTGGAAGATCAAGATTGGAGAATAAATGAGCACAATATCAGGAAATTAGGGAGAAATCTTAAAGAGATTCAAGGGGGTTGTCCACCCTCCTTAACTCTCAAAGGAAGCCAAAGGATCTTCATGAGATCCCCTCTAGAAATTCGAGTTCTAGAGGCAGCCAAGCAACTCAAAGAGGAGTTCACTCAATCTTTGTTTACTTGGAGTCAAGTGGACTCAATCACCCCAAATATTCTCTCCAGTAGTTCGAGTTCCAGAGGAAGCGAAGCAACTCAAAGAGGAGAGCACTCAATCTTTGTTTACTGGGAGTCAAGTGGACTCAGTCACTTTTTATAGGGATTTGTTGGTAGCTGCCCTATAGAATAAATAGAGCAGAGCTAAATCTAAGAAGAGTTAGTCAATTCGAGTCGATTCTAGTTGGAACTTTGCCGCAAGAGCTTAGGCTTTTGCTATTTAAGACCTTCGGGATGTAATAAGACTGTATTTTTAATGCAATGAGTATTCAGATGACTTTCTATTGATCTAGTTCCAGAGAGCGAGGCTCGTGGGTTAGGGCCCAACCCATGTGCCTCAGCTTCTTTGCTGTTACCATTCTTTCCTTTCTGCCATTAAGCTAGTTTTGTTTCTATGATTTAGTTAGTTATGCTTCTAATAGTTTCATTGCTGTTTAGTTTTTGCTTTTAGTTTGTTGCTGTAGGTTTCATTTTCTTGTGAGTAATAGAATAGAGAAAAAAAAACCAAAAAGGTTGTGGATCAAGATCCCCTTCTCATCTCTGTCAATAGAGCTCGAGAATGGTAAACCTTCCCACAGACCAAAAAATTGATTTTTGTTCACTGTTTTTATCGCGCATTTCTGTTTGTTTTCCGTGCACGAATCCGCAGGTTTGTTTGCAGGAATGAGCATCGAAATTTCCGGAGAAGTTCATTACGTCGTTCGGCTTCATCTTCCACTTTCTCCCCATCTCTGTGTTACGCTTATGAACCTTGTTATTATGCCTTCATTTCCCTCCTTTCTCATTCTTATCAGCTGCCACACCTTTTTTTTTTCACAAAAATCTTTAAACTTTGACCTTCGCCTATTCTCCTCGAAATTCCCGATACCGCACTTTGCATCTCACATGAACCCTTCCTTTTCCTTTGTCATTCTTCAACCTCTCAGTGATTTTCCCTTTTCACCTCACCTTTACCTTTTTAATGCAAAAACGCTTGAAAAATCATTAAAATTCAACCCCTGCCTTTGCTCTTCAGTTCTCCCGCTACCGTACTTCACAAATCGCATTTCTTATTTCATTCCCATTAACACTTCCCGCTCGTTTTCACCGATTGCGATAATCACTTCGTACCCCGCCACATCGCAATCGCAAATCGCAACATTTCCCTTTTTCCGTAAACACTTACTGCTCATTTTCGCCGATTGCGATAATTGCTTCGTACCCCGCTACATCGCAATCGTATATCGCAACGTTTCCCTTTTTCCGTTAAAAGTTACAACTCGTTTTCTTTGATTGCGATAATCTGTTTGTACCCCACCACATCGGAATCACAAATCGCAACGTTTCTCTTTTTCCTTTAACACTTACCGATCCCACCTGCCGATTGCGATATTGCGATCGCGCTCCGTTGCTGGTCCCACAACCATGTCATCCCTATTGCAATCGTATCTCGCAGATTTTACCTTTTCGCAACTCTTTCCTGTTCACATTTCGCTCATCACAATCGTTAACCCATCGCACTTGGCGACCTTTCCCTCCATCGCAATTCCGCTATCGCACTTTCCAAAGCCTCCCCCTCCAAATAATTTTTGTGATATTATGTGCTTTAATAATGTCCAAACACCTTTTTCACTCCTCTAAGCCTTGTTTCATGCATTTAAGCCTTCCATGAGCACCTTTAGCCCTTTTTCCTCCGAACTGCAATCAACACTTTTTCAGTTAGAATTAGATCATGAATAGTTTCATGGTTAGAAGCATGGTAGATAAACCATAGGATAAGTGAAGTGCATTTAGCGGTTTGGCCAAGTTAAGTGTGGTTTATATTTAGTTTCCTTTCTACCATTTCTTTTCAGCAATATATTTAAGTTTCTTTTCAGTCATTTCCTTTTCTGCAAATTAAATTAGTTTCGTTCCTATCATTTCCTTTCAACAATTCAATATTCCTTTCTGTCATTTCCTTCTGGCAATTTATTTTCCAGTTCTTATCATAGTTTAAGAAATAGCACCCTTTCGTAAAGCGGAAGAGAATGACTTGAACATAATGCATCTGCTGTGTATATAGCACTGTCACCTCCAAGTTTGTACGAACCCCAGGTTGATAAAGTAAAATAGGGTAGCCCCTAGGAGTTGCAGCACTCTTGGTGCAATACTAGGGCTCATCACTAATCTCAAGGGCTGCTTGAAAAAAGAGACACTCCAGGAAGCAAAGATCAAATTTTGGGTTGAAAAATCAAATCAGTTTGCAAAGGAAGACTCTCTAGCTACTTCAAGAAAGATCTTCTATCTCATTTAAAGGATAAACTCAATCAAGAAAGTAATATTTTCCATCAAAGGTTTACAGTCAAGACTTTGTCAAAAGGAGGACCTCAACTTCTGAAGATATCCTTCATCAGGGATTCAAGTACACCTACATTGAAGATTTCTATCTTATAAGAAACTCTTGACTTCATCTTCAAACATCATCAAGGAGGCTGCAAGCCACTCTATTCAAGTAAGTATCTATGACCTTACTTAAATCTATCAAGATGACTTATTGTAAAGAAAGAAACAAGCTGGTTGGGCCATCAAACTTTACCGCATGGAATAAGAGGACAAATTTGAATCTAATTGAAGATGAAGTTATGGACTACATGAATGGATTGACAATTCAACCATCAAAACAAGATGCTCAAGTTCATACCAAATACATGAAGGGAGAAATTTGAGCCCAGAGGATTCTCATAGAATCCATCAAGGACTCACTCATTCCCTATGTATCAAAACTAAAGTTTGCTAAGGAAATATATGAGAGACTGGTGGAGCTATTCTTTGTGAGTACTGCAGGAGAAACAATCTCTTAGAGACAAGAACTATATGAAATGAAATTGTCAAGGGAAGAAGGAATCACTTCATACTTTATGAGGATTTCTGAAATAAGAGATCAACTGCAGGAACTAGGAGAAGTAATGTCTGACACTGAGATGACTACAGTGGTGCTAAATTCTCTACTAGAGGAATGGGGAAACTTCACTTCAAGTTTATACGGAAAGAAAGAAGCCACTCCATTCCATGATTTATGGTCTCTATGTAAAATAGAGGAAACAAGACTAAAAGCCAAAGCTGATACAAGACCAAGTGAAGGGAATCAAGCCTTTGCAGCCACATGCAAGAAGAAAGGAAGATTCGGAAAATTTGGCCCTCAGAATAAAAGAAGGAATATGGACAATGTACGATGCTTTGGATGTAATGAACTTGGGCATTATAAAAGAGATTGTCCTAAATCTGACAAGAACAAGAGGAAATGGGGAGAAGCCCATATCTTAGATGTGAGGGAAAAACTTGATGCGAAGAAATCTAAGAAAGAAGAAGCAAGGGATATCTACTAGATCATAATAAAATGCATGTTAGGAGCTCTAGGTGAATCAGCTCCGGGAAAACCTCTGTGATAACATTACTCATGGAAAGCAGTCATCAAATCAAGGGTCATTGTTGGGTCTCATAATTGTTGCATTTTCATTATGTTTATCCTCGCCATTCCTCACATTCCATCACCTCATGTACCATTTATCATACCATCTTCATGGGTTCACCTAATTATTTTCCAATTTATTTATTTTTAATATTATAAGAGAATGTATGATTAATTATTGGAAAATTGACATATTTTACGAATATCTCAAATATGGATGAGCTTTGTAATGTGTAGGATTATTTGGAAGGATTATTCAAAAATATTCTCAAATATTTCCTCCACCGTTTCAAGAATTCAAGGGATAATTGCTCAAGCTTATTCCAAGGATAAGATCATGGAGATTCCAAGGATAAGATCATGGAGATTCCAAGGAGAAGATTATGGAGATTTGGATAAGATATCTCATCCAATATTTGTGAGAGATGAGTGAGGATTTGAAGGGATCATATCTTGTAATTGTAGGGATATTGGTTGAGAGAAAAGTGGATTTGTAATTATGAGTTGCTTATCTTTTTTCCAAAGCACTCATGTATAAAAGAGAGTGCTCTCTCTTCATTTTGGGATATAATAGAAATAGAGATATGATAGAGAATTAGAGTTTAGAATAAGTTTTGGTTTTGTAATCTTTCATTGTTTTTCTTCATCATTAATATATGTTGACACAGGGTTATTCTTCACATGTTGTTTTTCTCTTATGCAATTGCACATTTTCAGTTTTTAATATGATGCGGTGGTAATGCTATTGGAGTAGAATTGTTGAGGAAGGACGATCAAGTTCTCCTAAGTTAGGAGCCTCTTCTCTTGCTTTCTACACATCACATACTGCTGCCCTTTAGTCTCTCTTTTTAAGGATGGTAATCTGAGGAAGGATGACTAGGTTCTCCTAAGTTAGGAGCCTCTTCTGTCGTTTACTGCATCTTGAATCAGAGACGAAAGAATTAGTTTAACTTCAATCCTGCATTTCCAGTGTATGTGCTTCGTAAGTCTACGAAACCCTTGGATTGATAATTTATGTTAGGGAAATTATTTGACGACGATAGTTTCGCCCAATATTTTGGTGCCGTTTCCGGGGAAGCACGATGGATTGAGGTATAGGTTACTTTTCCTGCAAGTGTGAATTTCAATTTCTACAAGTGTGTTTAATTTCTGCAAGTTTGATTTTTTTGCAAGAGAATTTGATTTATGCAACTGTGAAGAGTGATTGTTAGTGTTTAAAAAAAATGATTTAACAATGAGTATTAGCTTCGAACAACTCACTCATATCCTTGCAAAAGTTGGGATCTCCTCTTCCTACGAAGAGGAGATCTTGACAACAGTCGAGAGCTTAATTACTCCTCCAGCAACGAATGAAGATTCAACATCTGGAAACTCCTACACATCCGAGGACGAACAATTCTTCGAACAGGAGATCTAGGAAGATGAAAAAGAAATAGAACATGATCTGAGTGAGGAAAATTGCGCCTATGAAAGCTTTATCGAGCAATGGTTCCAAGTAGATACTCGATTAGATCCGCCTTTTTATTTTTATTTAGGTAGTTTCCAATTACAACAGTTAGATTTATTCACTTTTGCATATTTTTATTTTTCATTCACAATCATCATATTCATAATAATGTTGCGTGGATGGTTACATTGGTTATTTGATTACACGTGACTAATTTCTAATTTTTAATTAGCATAGAATAGGTAGGATAATGAAAAAAACATCGTCTTTTGAATAAGTATGCTCTCCTCTGCGCTTCGTGCGATCGCGAGGATCAGAAAGTAGGATGGCTCTAATGTTTTGAGGAATAAAATCTTTTTTTTTTTAGATTTCTAAAATTTTCTAATTTCAAAATATATAATAATAATAATAATAATAATAATTTTTTATTTTAAATAAAACAAATTAAATAAAAATTATGCACTCATTTTAGATTGGCTTCGAACAGTCCTTTCACGTAGAATTTTCTTTTAGTTTCATTTTCTTTTGGAAAAAATAAAATAAAATAAAATAAAATAAAATTTGGAAGAAAAAATACGACCACGAGAGATCCCTAAGTTCAAATGGGTATTTAGTGTCTTCTCGGTGCTGCTCGAAGCCGCCAACATTCTTTCTTGATTCTCCTTCTGCTCCAAGCGCTCCATAGTTTTTTTTTGTGCCCAGGTTTCGCTTGTCGTATCTTGCTTGGCGTTGAGGCTGACCCCAGAGAATAATGACGCTGAGCACTATTATCAAATGGTATGGTAAGGAAGTACCTCAAAACCCTAATTTCACCATATCGAGGCATGTCCTTCTCCATAAAAGAAATAAAGGGTTTAAATACTAGAGCAACCACGCCCAACTTACCGCATGGGGTGGTGTTACTGCTAATCAAACTCTTCGTGTGTTATCAAAAGGATCAATTATATATAACAATCCATCGCGCCCATGCCTAAAAATTCACATCAAATACACAACCCCCTCCTCCTTTATGTTGACATCACAAGAGAGGGATGTCGTAAGTCACTCTCGCTGTATATCTCAGCGAATCCCCACCGTTCGATCTTAGGGTGGTGGTCCTTGCGTGTTTACAGCCAAGGCTATCCAGTTCAACAATCCATGCCGGATTCTGAGGAGGGACTGCAATTGCATCTGGACCAAGCCACGACTGGATCGGTGGGTTGTTAGTGGCTATAATATCCTGAAGATTTTTCCAGGAAGGCTTAAGAAGTCTGATATCCAAAAGAATGATTTGGTGGCTGATTTAGAGGCCGATAAGAATATTGCTCTTCACCAAATAACTGTTTCCAATCTCCGGGAAAGATCCTTCAGTAAATATTTTCGAGCGCGTAGATTGTGGACTGCAGTTTTGTCGGATTGGCATCATCATATGTTTGATGATCAGATGAATACTGAGGCATTAACTTCTAACAAACTTTTGAAAATAGAGACTAGAGCAAAAGTTGCTATATCGAACTTAGATCATGGAGTTTCAAATGATGATATAAAAGATCTCTTTTCAGAAGTTGGTGATCTCAAACGCCATGTCGTCCATTATGACAGGAGTGGGAGGTCAAAGGATACAGGAGAAGTTGTATTTGCAAGAAGGACAGATGATGAAATTGATGTTAAGCGATATAAAAATTTGCAACTTGATGGGAAACCTCTAAAGTTAGAAATAGTTTGAACAAACCTAACAATTCCTACTCCAAATCCACAGCCTAGAAATTGGAGAGCTTTTATCCTCTCTAATCCATTGCTATTGGAAAGCGTTCACTTCTCTCATGACCACACTCTTACCAGATGCAAACGCAGAATAATCTCTGCAAAATCCACATGGTTTGAGTTCTTCGAGTAAGAGACAATTGAGAGTTGCAACAAATATTCTAGCTATCGATGTCTTTCAATATTAAAAACAAAAAGAGTTTTCATATTCCTTCTTTCTAATGAATTCGCTCTTGAAACTTGCGGCCAGGGCTCTCTGCATCATCTGAGAGATATATATCAAGCTCCAAAGAATTTTTCATGAATACAATTGTAGAATTTCTTCTAGGAAGATAAGGTCCATCCTTGTATATGCTGAAAATGGAATGCGTATAAGTTAAGAGCTACATTAAATTACAGTATTGCCAGCTTGGAATAGTTGTCTTCAATAACAAGAAGAATAGAGGCTTGAGCAATCATAAGAAAGTAATTAGCGCATTAGCAATACTCCTTTCATAGATATGTTGAAGGGCAGGTTCGTTCCGTGTAATAAGTTGGTTCATCTCCTCTTGGTTCGGACTCACACATCCGTTCACTCTGCCTGGTCTGGACCCGCTCGAACTATTGTGAGGAAGATGCACTTTTGAAAGGGAGATTCCAAATGAAACAAATTATTAGCATTAGGGTTATGTTGTACAAAAATTTCTTCAGTCAATCTTGTTAACGCTGAAAAAAGAAGAAAATCCCGTGTTTGTGAAAAATGACATTGTGCATGATATTTATTCATTTCAGAGACTTGCTTTCAACCCTGGCAACGTGTTGCTGGTGTTGGGGTCCTGTGATATGGAAGATTGGCATACCAAATGACAAGGAAACATCAGAACCACTTTTGAATCCTAGGATCTAGCCTTCCTGGATTCAGAGAGGGATCTCTCTATATGTGTAGTTAGAATGGTATGCTCTAAGGCTTATGATATGATGTTAGGCTAGTTATGGAGTAAAAGGGGTTTGTTTGTTTGTTTTTGGTTGGGAATCATTAACTGAGAAGGTCATGTGAAGTGTGAAGGAGGGAATAAATTGAAGGATATTTCAGCATGGGAAGATAGGTCAAGAAACAGTGTCAATCCATTGGGCTATGGAGTCATAAAAGGGTTTACTTGCACAACAACTATACAAGGGTTTCCATAGGGCAAGCCATCTACATCAAAATATCTCTTTAAGTTGGTTTTGTGGTATGGAACATTAAGAAATATGGTGAAATGAGCAAACATGTAAGAGAACAAAGGGCAACCTAAGATCAGGCAAGGACTTTGAACCTATCCTGGTTTTGGCATACTCTCAAGGGTAAACATTTAAGATGAACATAAAAAGTAGCCTAAGATCAAGTAAGGACTTTGAAGCTATCCTAGTTTTGGCATACTCTTAAGGGAAATCTTCAAAACAACTGTTTAAGACTAAACAAGGGACAAGGCTAACCATAAACTTCCTTGATTAGGACTCTACTTAGCATGCAGTGAAAATATCATTCAAGAACATCATCTCAAGTTTTGCTCAGCGAGACATGGGCTCACCAACATTCCTTAACTGGTTATACTCTATTGAATTATCCTTAAATACACAATTAGCAGAAAACATAGAGATAAAAGCTTATCAGTAATAAATAGGGTAATTTAGAAGTAAATCCTAATCTATATTTGCTATTCTTTATCAGAGAAAATGGACAGTATGGAAACATAAGGAAAATAACAATTACAGTAAGAAAAACATCACCAATAATATAGACCAGGATCCAGTGAATCTGCTTGTCTATTTGATGTTCAAGACCAGTTACATACTTTGAGTCCAATAGCTTTTACAGTCTGATACTTCTCTTCCCAACCTACTATATTACAACTACTCAACAACTCTTACTCAATAACAGTTCAAACAATTAACAAATTTCCAACCCTTTACAATGAATCTTCAATGAGTACTTATAGGTGAATGAGGAGGAGTGATAGAAGAGATGATCTTAATGTTCAATTAAGACAGAGGAGAAGTGCATCGAATGCTTCACTCTGCTCAATAAACATTGCATTCACTGTTTAGACCATTCAGTAGTTTTTGTTGACTTTGAGGCACATCTGGTAGGTTGGTTAGAACTCCAAAGTGTGTGCTTTTGGAGATATCTTCTGACTGCAATAACTCTGACTTGGCTTTTGGGATAAGTTAGGTGAAAGAGTGGGTTTTGGGGCTTTCCCATGCCTTTATAATAACTGTTCTGACAGTATTGGAATATTTTCTTTGTATAATAACTGTTGATTAGTCTGTGTAGGTGGAGAGCAGGCTACAGGTGGCTTCGGATATTCTGGAGGAATAACTGTGTTGTGATTCTGTATTCGAGGATGCTTTTAGCTTAATCTTTCTTTAATATCATCAATAAACTGCGTTTTTAGGCCTGATTGTGCTTTTTTCCTTTATAGTCCTTCATGCTGTCTTTAATCTTTATCTGATTTCTTTAAAACTTCTTTGTCTGCCTTTAACTGTGCTTTGATCTTTTAAATTGTAGATTAAGCCTTTTAATCTTCGAACCTTTATGCTTAACCTCTTTATCTTTATTCTTCTAATCTATGTCTTCTATTTCTTGTACAAGTGTCTTCTGTTGCTGCGCTGGAAAGTTTCGTAACTGATTAATGCCCATTAGTCATTGATCAAACTTTGAGATTACACCCTAAAATCTCCCTTTCTTCTTCATGCATTTGGTCCTTGGATCGTCATCCAAAGACATAAAGCCACTTAGATTGGCTGTGGGAGGGCTGGCTTATCTGTCCGACATTAAACCTGCAAATAAGAAACAAAATATATTATAAAACCTATGTTTCGTAGTTTACTGCATTCAGAGGCTGTGGCTAGGGCGGAGGTTATGGAGCGATGCAAAGAGAGGGACATATGCAGGCGGAGGAGGTTTCCATGGCGGAGACGGGACAAACAAAAAAATAAATTGAATTTGAGCGCGAATAGGGGTAAGCGGTTTTGCGAAAACTGGAGGTGGCTTTCGCGCAGAGATTAGGCAGTGAGTGGTTTTCCGCAAATCGAACACAATATGCGTCAACGCTCGACATGTATTCCCCTCAAAACCACCTATTTCGCGTAGAAGATGCGCGCTGGAGACTTTGGGCGATTGGAGCGCGTCAACCGTCCGATCTGCGGGGATGCAGATCAACGGTGGTAAGCGAGCGCGATGGGAGGAAGATGCTTGGGCGAGGAGATAGTGGAGGATAGGTGGCATGCAGGGACTGGATGATAGTGGAATAGTGGGCGGTGGGCCAGCGAGTGATGTCAGCATCTTTGTCGGGAGGTGGAAAGGTGGGGATGAGCGATGGCCGTTGGATCTTTGAAGTTCAACGGTTGTGAATCTGTTGCGGGTGGACTATAGAGGTACATACCAACTTTTGGTTGGGTGCCTCTGTAGTGAATCAGCGTCATCCAATCTGGGATCTCCCGTAGTCAAGCTGGTCAACTGCGGGGGCACCAAAGGGTTGACCTGCGGACCGAGAAGTGCCCGCAGGTGGAATGGAGGAATGGTGACGACCATTGGATCGCAAAAATATCAATGGCTAGGATTATAGCAGGGCTAGAGCAGTGGATGGAGGGGTTGTGGAAGCGGGAAACGGGGATTGCGGGAAATAATAAAGGGAAAGGATTTTAGGAGATAAGGTGGAGGAGACGGTCCCGTGGAGAGATAAGGTGACCGGGAGAGGAAATGATGAAGGGCCAAGGGCTTTAGCGCTCAGTTACAGGATGCGGTTTTATGAGCAACAGGGGCGGAGGGATTAAGGCCAAAGGGCTTAAGGCCTTATTTTCAAAATGGAGAGGAAAAAGGTCTAAAATGTGGATTTTTAAACATTTTCAGAAGTTCTGATAAGTATTAAAAAAGAAGAAGAAGAAGAAGAACGTTTTAAACCATTATAAAGGAGTTTTATAAGGCTTAGGGGGGTGTTTAAGGGAAATGGAGGGTAAAAATGGGTTTTTTAGAGCAATAGATGAATGTTTAGGGTGGGTGAAGATGAGTAACAAATGATGAAATGGAGAGGAGATTATGAAGGTGAACTTGATGGAAAATAGTCTGAAAAATAGTTCCTTTTGATATCAACAAGACTTCTTTGAAAAATCTTTTGTGGAAACAGCAGTGAAGATGATTTGTAAGATGAAAGACACCAAGAAGGCTTCAAGAACTAGCAATTTTCCATGAAGACTGCTTCTTGAAGGCTTAATAACATATTTAGCCATCATTTGCTGTGACAAAATTTACTGATGGCTAACAGATGGCAATTGGTTTCTTCCTTCTCTTCGAGAGGTCAGAGAAGCCAGCCAGCCAATAACCGAATAGCGAACAAAGAAAGCACGTGTTTCACAAGATGATGGAATACACTTGATAGATATCTTGGAAGGGCTTATCCATTCTAAAGACTACGGGACATAGAGATCATTTATGAATGACTTTGAGGATATCTACCGATTTAAAGAGACAGGCTCATTTGTGGGATGAATTATAAAGAGAGAGGCTCTAACATTTGGAATGCTCGGGTAGAAAATATCTTGAACAATTTGCAGATAGAGTAGAAATGTATTCTGGTCTCCCACAACTTGTACAGCCGGTTGAAAAAGCATCTAATCAGAATTTTGCAGCCGATACCTAGCACAGATCATCCATCTTCATCGGTAAGTTAAGGTATGTAATTTTCTAACTTTTTCCTTAAAAATCTAGATTTATAATTTGTGAAAAGAAAAAAGAAAAGAAAAAAAGCCTCACATTCATTTATATAACATTCATAAAACCAACATACTTGTTCCCCAAAGCTATACACAATCACATTATGATCCATACAAATGCCTATTCAAATGTTTTTTTTAATGATTTTCAAATAAGGATCAACCTTCTTGCAAACCAATAAAAACACTTTGTAAAAAGTATCAAGAAATCAAATGATTAGATTGCATGAGGACATGCAATACTTTTAGTTGGGGGGTAATAAAAGCATGTTGGGATTTAGAATTGTCATTCATTTTCACTTCATTTATAATCATCCTTCCATAAATCACTTCCACTCCACCTCCATTTCACTACATTAACCTTATCATTATTTGGCTCACATACATGTTTTTCCAGAAATTAATAGTTTCTAGTGATTTTAAGTGAATTTGTGGTAAAAAATTAGGATGCATAAACTAATACCTTACAAGTGAAATGATATTGGTGCTATGCATAGGTCAAAGAGAAAATTATGCAAAAAGCATCAACATTACGATGCGGCACCCTTTTCATCCACAATTGGTGTAACTTTGAAAAATAATAATAAATGGACATTTCATAAATTATTGAAAATTAGCTAATTTGTTTCAAGTCACTGCATACAGGAATCATCAACGAAGCTAGCACACAAAGGCGACAATTTTTATGCAGAAATGGTGCTAAGCTTTTTTAGGGTTGAAAACGATCTAATACAAAAGTGATTTTTAGAAATCACAATAAAACATGCCAAAGTGAAAGCAGGGAGGAGCCAAAGTTTTCATCACACATGTCTGTCACACAGACATTTAAAAAAAAAAATCGATTGCGCCATGACATGATCATTTACCCTTCTCCTTCTATGCTGACACACCCGGTGAGAAGCCCACTTGAAGCCATCCATATCTGCCATCCATATTGAAGCCCACTTTTAAGAGATGCATGCATTCTTTCATCATTTCCAATTTATCTTTTGCATCATAAATAAACCAAACATCTCCTTTTTCCATGACTTTATTTTCTTGTTATCATTTTCCTAAAACCTGTTTCTACTGCAAAAAATTTCATCTATTTTCCTACCAAATCATTTTTGTACAAACTCGCATTGACTGATGTGGGATTCCTTAAGGCCCACCTTTCAAGAAGTCTCGACCCATCGACCTCATCACCTTATCTAGGATAGAGACTAGAGTCATAATTAGTACCTTGAGGCTTGTATTCCCTAATGACAAGTTCTCTCGTCAACAGTCATGGGAATACATCAATGTCCCTTGATCGTTGGATCTTTCAAGTGGCTCGAAATCAGATCATTTATTCACACTTCGCAAGATGTACTAGGGTACCTTGGCACCCATTGACATCAATGGTGAGTTTGCCTTGCGTTGGTTAACAACATCCATTAATGGTCGGTAATCCAATGACTTCTTTTCATGGTCGACATAAATACATTCATTTGCATGACTAGAATTGTACCATCGGGTTTAG
Organism: Pinus albicaulis; assembly: GCA_034641835.2. Classification (NCBI taxonomy): domain Eukaryota; kingdom Viridiplantae; phylum Streptophyta; class Pinopsida; order Pinales; family Pinaceae; genus Pinus; species Pinus albicaulis. Next base: position 598,730,729 of record CM076584.1, read on the forward strand.
TAGCGGGTGAAGACTATATATTTTTCATGACTCCATCAGCAATTGCAAAAACATTCCTTCAGCAATATGAGAGTACGACAGTTCCACATTCAGACATCATCTTTTGATTCATACAACTAAGCGACACTTCAGATTCCTTCACTTCATCCAGCAGCATGATATTCACATGATCCAACACCATGATATTTTCCTGATCTAGCAGCATGACATTTTCTCTCATGCAAATCAGCATGACATTTTCCAAATCCAGAAGTGGCAACAGTTACATTTATATTGCATATTTCATCAAATGTTTGGGTAAGTGAAGGTATGTTATTTTCTAATTTGTAATCAAACAATTTCTTACATGTTGAAAATAAATGAACTTGGAAAATTCCCTCACTACATTACATCATCTTTCACCTTTTCGTAAACATAACACATCTTCAGTTTGGTGGGGAGAAATATTCATTACCATTTCATTCCATTCATCACCTCACATATTGACGACGAACATGACTCTTCCAAACTACACTTCGTTGCAGTTGATTCAAATACATTGATATCTATTTTGGCATGACTCAAAAATATGAGAAAAGGTTTTCTTATGCATATAAATGACTTATCATTTTCAGTACATGTGATAAAAAAGAGAAGAAAGAAAAGAAATGAATGTTGTTAACACAAGAACCAACATTTGTTATATTCATGGTTGTTAACACAAGAACCAACCATAGAAAATATCAGTCGTGTTACATGTATTTTACATCCTGGAATGATACATTGTTAGAAACCATAACCATGCAAAGCCAACAGTTTTTAATTCATGCAAGGTTGCATGAGGACACGCAACAAGTTCAGTTGGGGGGTATGTTGGGTCTCGTAATTGTCACATTTTCATCATGTTTATCCTCGCCATTCCTCACATTCCATCACCTCATTTAACCATTTAGCATACCATCTTCATGGGTTCACCTCATTATTTTCCAATTTATTTATTTTTAATATTATAAGAGATTGTATGATTAATTATTGGAAAATTGACATATTTCTCTAATATCTCAAATATGGATGAGCTTTGTAATGTGTAGGATTATTTGGAAGGATTATTCAAAAAGCTTCTCAAATATTTCCTCCACCATTTCGAGAATTCAAAGGATAACTTCTCAAGCTTATTCCAAGGAGAGGATCATGGAGATTTGAAGGACAAGATCATGGAGTTTCCAGTGAGAAGATTATGGAGATTTGGATATCATATCTCATCCAAGATTTGTGAGAGATGAGTGAGGATTTGAAGGGATCGTATCTTGTAATTGTAGGGATTTTGGTTGAAAGAAAAGTGGATTTGTAATTATGATTTGCTTATTTTGTTTCCAAATCACTCATGTATAAAAGAGAGTGCTCTCTCTTCATTTTGGGATATAATAGAAATAGAGATATGCTAGAGAATTAGAGTTTAGAATAAGTTTTGGTTTTGTAATCTTTCATTGTTTTTCTTCATCATTAATATATGTTGACACAGGGTTATTCTTCACATGTTGTTTTTCTCTTATGCAATTGCACATTTCCAGTTTTTAATATGATGCGGTGGTAATGGTGTTGGAGTAGAATTATTAAGGAAGGAAGATCAGGTTCTCCTAAGTTAGGAGCCTCTTCTCTCACTTTCTACACATCACATATTGTTTCCCTTTAGTCTCTCTTTTTAAGGACTGTAATATAAGGAAGGACGACCAGGTTCTCCTAAGTTAGGTGCCTCTTTCGTCGTTTATTGCATCTTGAATCAGAGACGAAAGAATTAGTTTAACTTCAATCCTGCATTTTCAGTGCATGTGCTTCGTAAGTCTACGAAACCCTCAGATTGATAATTTACGTTAGGGAAATTATTTGACGATGATATTTTCACCCAACAATCATCATGGAGACATAATTGTGGGATATGATGACATATTGATGGAGCAAACCAAGGGAATGAAGCTCTTCATTCTAGAGAAATTACTACAGGATGACTCAAGGGAAAAAGAAATGAGGTATGTATATATTTATATGTTGACACTGGATGTTGTGAAGTCATGCCGTATGGTTGCAGGTAATAAACTTCCATATTTAGAAGTATGATATATGAAGAAGGATCTCTCGGTGCAATGACAGATGAAATAAACATAATATGTCCTCATCGAATATGAGGTGGTTGTATATGAACGAGAAACTGGAAAATTTGTAAGTTCCTAGGAATGAAGAATGTGAAGAAAGGAAGAGATCGTGAAATGCAACCATGTCAAGAGGAAGTTATCATCCGAAAGCCAAGAATATGTGACTAGGAGATCTCCTGGGAGGATATGTAGACTCTGACAGAAGTCTTGTAAATAAGAAGACCCTTGACAAAACATATCATTAGGAGATGTGTCAATCTGAATAAAGGATGCCTATGCCTACAAGAAAATTTCATGGTGAAAGATCATCACTGAGGTAAATTTTGTTTTAAAATTTCATATGTATATGCTTACCTGGATGAATTTGCGCAGGGCTGCTAATCATGAGAAAGGATGTATGATCCTTAGAGATGATTTGAAGGAAAGCAGCATGGCACAGCGGTGAACCAGATAAGAAAAACCGATGAACTTTATGATAGTGGAAATTACTCGTGACTGAAAGTGATGGATGATCTATGCCCTATGAAGCAAAAGGTTGAAGATTCCTCAATATCGAAATCCATGACATCGAGGGGAGGAATTATTCATGAGTAGCTGGATTACTGCTACAGGGCCCTGGTTGAGAGGGAGCTTGGTGGTAAGTTTCTTACTTGGAAGAAACTTGAAGTATGTCCTTCCTGTGTTAAGAGGGAGTGACATATGTGATTCTCTAATACATATGTCATGCACTAAACCAGGACTAACAACCGTAGGTCTTAGTGAATGCCATGTGGAGAGAATGGATAGACACATCATTCTGGTCTTCACCTGGAAGACAAAATGGAGGATTGGGTAATCATCTGGCATTCGATACTCTTTGAGAATGAGATAGGGCATTCAAGATAAGAGTAGTTGAGGACAGATATTCTTTGAGGGTTGGCTACCCAAGAGAAGAATAGTACAAGAAGGTCATACTTTGGGAACACCTGAGTGGAGTATGTACCTTGGAGAGACAATGACTATGGTGTCTATAAGTCCTGTGTCTCACCAGCATTGTAGCCGATTGTCTCCTTGAGAGATGGGGCTATTAGTCAAGGCCTTACACTAGCACAATGCTGGTTGATATGATGCTATATAGATGCGATTACCAATCTGATTCTTCTTATGATATTCTTCAGATTGAAAGTGACCATATACCATTACGAATACCTCCCTAGTTAAGAGGGAGTGTTGGAAAGTGTAACTAGGATCGGTCTTCATATTGACTATGTAATTATGTATTTATGTAATGAAGAAGACAAAGATAATAAAATATATTTTTGGTATGCTTGCTTCATGGGTTTCATGAGAAAGGTTTTAATTATAGGTCAAAAGACTTCTTCTTTATGTCTTTTAGGATTTGTTTTTCTGGTCATAAATTGTACTAATTACAGAGTCATGTTTATGAAGATTCAAATCACACTTGTATTCCTCAAGACTATGTCACATAAACCTGAATTCATGGCACAAATGTTCCTCCATATCAGCGTTGTAACACTCTTCTAAATCAACCTGGAAGTCGGCCTATGAACAGTGATCATGTCAGCCCAATGAACAGTCACGTCTATTGACTGTCAGGTTGGCTAATATAGGGGCTGACCACTTTATATACCCATGTGAACTGTGCATAAAAAATAAGAAAAAAAATTCAAACTTTTGTGATTTTTCGGTAAAAATTTTCTCTGATTTAGTGCGGATTTCAGGACAGAAATAAGTGTGGATTTCAGGACTGGTCTGAGGCTGAAATGCGAGGAAAAGGGTGAGATCCTCTGTGGTTATACATATCAGCAAAGTGTGAAGTAAAGGTTGCATTTAAGGGTGAAAGAATAACTGAAGTAAGTGCGGTTAAGAAACTCATGAAAAGTGAAGGATAATGTTTGAGAATACTGGTAAAGGATTACATGGTTAGTATATTACAGTGTGGGCTGCAATATATATATATATATATATATATATATATATATATATATATATATATATATTTCCAATTTTAGATATATTTGTCTGGACTGTAATATAAAGCAAGGATAAGAAGACAGAATGCGAAGAATATGATATGATAGATACCACACAATGCAAGACATCCTACCTCAGATATTTGTCCCATAGCAAAGGAAAGGAGTCAACTCATTGTCATGAATGTATATTTGTTTTGAAATATAAAGAAGAAATATATGACAGATCGAAGAGGAAGAAATGGAGGCATAGTATAAGAGGGAGGTCTAGGAACCAAGATTTCCTAGAGTAAAAAAGGAAGAAGAATTGTTCAGTTGATAAACTAAGTTATCTAGTTCTGGTGCAGGGCGGTGCAGAGAAGAAGGATCATATTAAGGAGTCAAGGAAGAAGTATTTACAAGGTCTTGAAGGCATACAAGGGTCAAGGGGTTTTTTCATGGTCATGGTACTTGTCATTTGAAAGTCTATAAGAATAATTTCTCGTGGGTTTTCCTCTGCAAGAGGGAGAGGTTTTGACCCTGGCTCGAAGAGCCTAAATTTGTGTCTCGTGTGTTTTGGTAATTGATTTGATGAAAGACATAATAAGGCAGAAAAGAAGACATAAGTAAACGAAGTAAGCTCACAAGTAATTATCAAGAAGAGAATTTGAATTAAGCACTGCCCTACCTAATTCTCAACAATTCTGTCGGTATCTAGTACCTCCCAGGTTCCACTTACCCAGCCTTTACAAGGTACCTTATAGTCTCAACAAATTGGATGAGGTACTCCTCAAATTTCAATAGGATAAAATATGTATAGTATGGCGCAGTCCCAATCGAACCCACCTTATATCGGGATGGTGTGGAATTCCGCAGGGCAACAGTACATACCCTATCAGGGTATTCCTCTAGTACCTTTTCAAGGCCAATACATCCAAACCCAACCATTATAGCCTTTGCAGGGTTATGCCCTACCTGGTTAACAAGGTTATGCCTATGTTGTTTACTAGAGTCCTCCTTATTCTGGTGCCCAGGTTCCTCCTTATCAGAACCCTCCTTATCTAGGGACACAAGTACCTGTTTCTCAGGCGATTCCTTCTTATCCAAGCTATCCTTCACCGGATTTCAACTGGAAGTTTCTTTTTGTGGTGACTCTCGAATTTCTAAATTTAACTCAGTTTACCAACGATCCCATTGCTCATTCTTCTTGGTGGCCAAAAATTCCCACCAAATTTCACGGGAATCCTGGATAAGACCCATTGACCCATATGATGACATATCATCTATGGTGTTCTTTGAACTCCCTTAATAATGATTCCATACGATTACATATTTTCTAACGTACTCTTACAAGTATTGCAGCTAAATGGTACATTGAGTTACCTAGAGCTTTGTTTCACGATTTTTGTTCCTTAGCTACCACCTTCCATCCGCATTTCTAGTTACCCATCCAGTATGAAACTAGAACAAAAATTCTAACTAACTTTAAGCAATCTAAAGCCATTCACATTTCAGATCACACTCATGAGTGGTGGCGACGTCGACAGTTGGTTAAGACCTTTGTTCCAAATCAATTGTTGGTGGAATAGTTCATTAAATCCTTGATGCCATCTATCACACAGAATGTAGCCAAAGGTGGAGTCGTGACTGAAGAGTAAGTAATTTCTCATACTAAGTATTTGGACCTCATCTATACCCAATCTCGCATGCTCTCTGAAAAGATACATGATTCACTAAGACCTTAAAACATTATTCCTTCCACTACTAGTAATTAATCTCGTGTTGTTGATGGCATAATTGGTTATGCCAGTTTGCAGACAGTGAGAAAACCATCTGGTGTTGCTCTCACTGTTTTTGCCCAAAACTCTTCATCCAATCCTCCTACGGCTTCTTCTTCTGAGATAAATTTTGTTTCATCTGATAAAGGAAAATCTCAATAGCAACCAGGAATGAAGAAGAAAGGGAAAGGAAAAAAGAAAAAATATTCTTTGCCGCATGATAAACAAACAAATCAATTCTCTGATTATAAACGAAATCCTCACTACCCATGCTTGATTTGCAACAAGGAGCGCTTTACTCGTGATTGTCCTCACCGCGCAAAAGTGAATCAGTTTCTAAAATCCTCCACATCTCCCGCAGTGTTGATCAACCTGTTTCCCAATCAGGAGACCCATTTGGTTGCTCGGGACCCATCTTCCTCTAACTTGGTTTTAATGCTTTCTTTCGTGAAACATAAATATGATGTTATGGTGGATACTTGCAGTAAGGACTATGGTAATGTGAATCTTCCGAACGGTCGGGCTACTAATTAGCCTACTAGTTCTTCATCACCTCCATCCAATCCTCCTCCACCTTAGATTCCTACAGAGTTAACCATTAAGCCTCCAAAGGGAATTTTTCATAAGTCTTCTTTCAACCCTTGCACTAGGGCTGCTCAAAATTACAATGTAGTTGAGGACTTGGCCCAATCCCTATCATATGTGTGGATCCTTCGGATTCCAACCTTTTGTTTTCAACCATGAGAATTATTCCCCTCGACTTCCGGTTCAATTGGCCTTTCTAATCCAGGTTTTCATCCATGGTAAAAACATTCATCATTCTATTGTGGACGAGGGAGCCTTGACCTACATCATGTCTATGTATTGCTAGAAGGAAATTGGTTCTCCACTACATTGAAATATTTTTATGGAAGAACATACAAGCCTTGTGGTATTTTGACTTCCTTACAAGTTGAATTGGGGGGAAAGACTGTATCTATAGAAGTAGAAGTTATCGACGAACGTCTTGATTATAATATTTTATTGGGTTGCACATGGGTTTACGCCATGGCCCTGGTCATTTTGACTTACTTTCATATGATAGCCTTTCCTCACAAGGGCGAGATTGTGGCCATCGATCAACTCACCTGTTTCGCCTCTAATTCCCATGTTACTGGAAGTGTCCCACTCATAGGGGAATCCATACACTGTTATCAGCATGTCAGGGTTGGAATGTTGAAATACTCCTCGCTCATTGAGACATTTTTAGTTCCTCCTCCTCCTCTTCCCGACAACTCCTCTTCAGTGCTTATATCAACATGATATTGTCTTCTACCATCCAAGTTGATTCATGGATAATACCAGATGAGAATGAGATTAACATTTTTGGCGACCAAATGTCGCTTGGCCCTATTGAACTTGATTATGAAGCTATCTATTCAGCTTGTTTGACTCATACCTTTACCTTGATCAATTGGGTCAATCAATCATTGGATTACGACACATATTTTGATCCATTCTCTCGTATATTTTACACTGACGAGAGCATCATGGACATAATGATTCCAGATGATGCGCCATGGGATGATCATCACCATCATTCCTCTTTACCAGATTCCATTAAGAGTAATCTCAATGATGTTTATCTACCCAATTTCGAAGGATATTTTGCGAGTTTTGTTTCTATCCATGAAGTCAATTCTGGGAAGAATCTCTCGAATATAGAAGAGATGATACCTCTTGAAATTTTTGTCAAACAAGGTGTTGTCGAAAATATACACATTAGTATGTATTGCTCTCCATCTAATATTGAGACCTACAAAACCCTTTTTCAGGAATTTCGTGATGTATTTTCCTAAACCTATGAAGAGATGCCAGGTATCGACCCAAATATAGTAGTGCACGAAATTAAAACGTATCCCGATGCTAAAATAGTTCGACAATGTGTCTGTCCAGTCCATCCAAAGAAGGTTGCCGCAATTAAGAGTGAAGTTGAGAAGATCCTTCGTGTTGGTTTCATCTAACTAGTTCCTCTCACTGATTAGATGTCTAATGTCGTCCCTATCATGAAGAAATAGTGGACTATCCGAGTATACGTTGATTATCAGGATGTGAATCGCGCATTTCCTAAGGACAACTACCCGACCCCATTCATCGACCATATTGTTGATTACTACATCAGTTGTGAAATCTATTTTTTCATGGATGGTTTATCCGGATATAATCAAATCAACATTTTTCCAGCAGCTCAACCTAAGGCTGCATTTATTTGTCCTTGGGGTACATTTGCCTACTATAAAATCCCATTTGGTTTGAAGAATGTTGGGGCCATGTTTAAGTGGTCCATGGATTACACTTTTCATGATATTAAACACATATTGCATCCCTATTTGGACAATCTCCCTGCTCATTCTAAGCGTCGGGTTGATCACCCGATGCATCTTAGGGTCATTTTCATACGCTATAGATATTATAATATTTTATTGAATCCACACAAATGTGTATTCTGCGTCAGTTCTGGGAAACTTTTAGGTTTTTTTATTTCGTAACAAGGAATTCATATTGATCCTTTGAAAGTACATGCAATCGTTGACCTGCCTGCACCTTCTTCACTCATTCATCTTCAATAATTTCAAGGGATGTTATCACCGTGCTCTTCAGAAGTTGTGTAAGAGGAAAGTATACCCGAGGTAACCACAAACCAACCTTTAGATGCAGAATCTAGCCAATCTGCATCCAGAGAGGGCTCTCTCTTTATGATTTATCTTTGTTTTTGAATGATTTTAGGCTAGTTATAGATTCAAAGTTTGTTTTGGGAAAATGGTGGAATCCACAAACTAAGGGCAAGGTTGAGGGCTTTCAGTCCATTGGGCTATGGAGTCTAAGGATGGCTTTACTGGATTTATTTTTTAAACACAAGATGGTATTACAGGGCAAGATAGCTAGACAGAGAACAATCCTTAAAATTTAAAGTGGATGGATGGTCTTGAAGGGATGAAAGGCAGCTAAGAATCTTTCACCATTTTCGAGAGAAAGAAGAGAAATGACTACAAGCAAAGAGCAATGAAGGATTCTTTGTTACAGTAATCAACAATGTTTAAATCAGCAAAACATGAGCAATTAAGAATTCATTCTTATAACTAATCCAGAAGAAAACATCAAGAATAATCACATTTGAAAACAGAGTACAATTAAGCAAATTCTGTTTCAATCCTTTATGTAAACTATTCAGAAACGGATATGATGATAGCATAAACTAATATAAAATTTAAACACAAGGGTTGGAAAACGTATTGAACTGAAGTCCAACACATGAATCCTGCAACAAGTCCAGTGCTTCAAAACGTCATCCAGTAAGCCACAAGTAAATTTGTCCAAAAGCTTTTTATTCCGAAAACCTCAATGTTACAACAGAGTAATAGAATCCACCCCAAATGCTTCCAAGAGTGGAGTATTTATACAAATTCTAAACTAAAATATCTTGAAACAAATATCAAAATTGGTTCACAAATCTCTCCAACTATTTACATAAATAGAACTAAAGTAAAGGACACTCAAACTATTTGGCACTATTTTTGATGGATAAGTTATGACAAAGAGGAGAATTCGAATTTGATCCAACTCTTATTTGATGATGAGGCATCCAAGTCACTAACTGCTTCCTTTCTTTGTGCAATCTGCTCCAACAATTCTGCAAACTTGGGGTCCAATGATATCTTAGTATTTCTCAATCCGTAATAGATATGTAAAAAGTGAAAGAGGTTATTGTGGATAAATATGTTGGTGAGATAAACCTCTTTCACTTTCCTAAAATTCCTCTCCAACTGTGCATAATATTCTCTGTAAAAAATGTGTGTAAAACAGAGTTTTACAGAGTCTGAAAAATGGCCTGTAAAGATGCGCATGTATCTCTCATTATAAAACCACTGTGCAAAAACTGAGATAGGTTTTTGTATATGGGTCTCTTAGGAACAAAAACCTCCTTCAGTTTTGTAAAATGTATTTCTAATTGGCCACAATATTCTCTGCAAAATGATGACTTGACTGTAATTTTCTGCAAAAAGTGCTTTCCAACTTTGTTTAATATTTCCGAAACCATAATAGCTGTTAGAAAAGTGAGAGAGGTTTTTGTAGATGGTCCTCTTAAGAACATAAACCTCCTTCAGTTTTGTAAAATTCATCTTTTATTGATCACAATAGTTTCTGCAAAACTATGACTAAAATATGCAATTTCTGCAAAAATGTTCCTTCTTGTTGTATTTTTTCATCTTTTCACTTTTTGTTCTTTTAACTGTTTTACTTTCACCTTAGATAAAATTCAATGTTGGTGAAAGTATTTTCATCTCTTTTTACCATTTGCACGTCTCGTAATTACTTTTACCGTTTACCTCACCGCTCTATAACTTAGCTTCACTTTCACCGACTTACCTGATACACTTTAACCACTGATACTCTTTAATCCTGAGACTCTTTGATTGTTCTTTACTGTGTTAGACTGAGCAGTAATTGGGAAAAGAACATTCTCGTTAGGGGAAATTACTTCTCTTTGAGTTGGATCATAGTTAGAATGGCAATAGTGGACAATTTCTGGGAAAATAATGACTGAGGGGATGAGATACCTTGGGAGATTGGATTCCCACAACCCTATAAGATCTTGTCCCTTTGAGTATTCGTCTCTGCAGCGACAATATCTCAATAGGGGACTTTCATCAAAACGCAGGTCTTTAATTTGGAAATCCTCATCTATCAAAGTTAAATAGTCCAATTCACGGTGAGGAGCATTCAATGGAGTGATATTAAGAGCTGCCGGGACCTCCATTTTGGTTCTTGTGGATTCAAAATGGAGGTTTTTGGTTTTCTTCACGGGCCGGGCGGGATTCTTGAAATGAAGGAAATTGGAACAATTTGCAGGTTCGGGGAGCAATTTCACAAGTTTAAAATCTCCAGGGAGGACTCAGTGATGATTTTTAACCACTTTTTCAGCGAAAAAAACAAAGGAAACTGAGTTTTACTTGCAGTCGGGGCGTAAAGGATAAATACCTGCTTTTAGACGGAAACTGGTTCTTTAACAGGTAACAGGCAATGGCGGGACTGTTCTTCAACACGGGCGCAGCGGAATCTTGGAGTAAATTGGTCAATTGCAGTGGAAATTTGATAATTATGTTGGAGTTCTCTGGGCTTCTTTCAAACTAAAATAACTCGAAAAATGCGTAAATGGTTTAAAAACAAGTCAAAAGGGTTTTGTCGTTTAGGTGATGACGTCATTTGACGTACGGGGTGACGTAAGGGAGTGGGGCCGGCGGTATGCGGTAGGCGGTAAGCGGTAAGCCCGCACCGCTTTTGTGCAAAAGCTGTTTTAAACGAATCAGCAGCGATTCCGTTGGATGTGTGACACGTGGATGATGAACTCTTTCGATACCACTATTTCCCCGCTGGTTAAAGTTCTTACCAAGGATGGGCAGCGGGATTGACGTGGAGCGTCGATTTGCGGAGGAGCGATCCGACGGTCGAAGAAATGGAAATATAATGGAATAGTTATTGCGCGGGCCCGACAGGGTTTTAAATACTATTAACGTTATTAATCTCCCCGGGGAGAAGCTAATAGGCGGGAATGGTTGTTAATTAGTCCAAATGACTAATTAACCCCGTGAATTTATAAAATGAATTGCGGTGGGGTTTGGCCATGTGGAATGCCACGTGGAATGCTGAGTATGGTGGCGCAGGATTCAGTCGTAATCTTTTCTTGTTTTTGGTGTTAAACACATATGTTATGTGTTTAACGCTTTTCTTCATATATTTTATTATACGATGAATAAATTAATATAATTAATTCATCATAGGGGCGGAATGTATATATAAGGTTAGAGTTTTACCAAAGGGCTTTATAAAGCGGGGTATTTAAATGTGCGGGACTATATATACTTTGGTAAAACATTATTATAAGAGGGTTTTGGGGATATTTATTAGAAAAGGGAGTTATATATATAGGAAAAAAGGGATTTTACTAGGGATTTAATATAGTAAAATCAAATGTTAATATGAAAAAGGACAAGGAAAATCAAAACATCTTTGTACATCTAAGAAAGTGATAACTTATGAAGTAAATTGCAACATTTTATCTTCAACACTTAAACTTAGAATAACAAGTTATTTTGATGAATTTTATGGAATGTTGCATCAGTTTCCTAAGTAAAATAGGATTTTACTTAGGAAGAAGTTAAAGATGGAAGATAACAATGATGAATTATCTCAAGTGCTTAGGTCTTTTTGATCATTAGGCCGAGGGTCCGGTCCCTCCAGAAGTCAAGGAAATGCCTTGAGCCCTTTTGATCTCCAAATACCTTAATACTTTTGGGGGGAAATTAGTAAAACTCTTGAGGGGGAAAATGATGAGGGAGGTTAATGAATTTGACTTTGCTTGCTGTGATTTTCCAGTGTATTTCCTGCTTTAGTACTTTTGATGAAAGTAAATGATTAACCAACATGTAGCAGCACCATTCATCAGATAACACTTTGCAGCACCATCTACCTACCCTATCTACTTGACACTACCATTTTATCTTCTTTATTAGGGTGCATTTATACTTGCAAACCCTTTTCAATCTTTTTCTTTTTACATGGAAAATCTATCTAAATCTACCCTTATTACATCCAAGGGCTCAGATTAAACTGTTGAGCACCTTTTATTCACTCTACCTAGCTACTTATCTGCCAAGATTAAACTGTTTGGCTAGATATTTATTCTCTAATCTATAACATGAAATTGAAATATGACTAAGCCAAGTTTAAACAGTTTGACTTATTCATGAATTGTGGCAAAAGTTTCACAAGCTGCACACAATTATTTTATTACAACAGAGTAAAAATTAGTGGCATTTGGATTTGCACACTTTCCTTGGTCTATTTTTTGCTTGGGGTTCATTTTTTCTCTTTTTGACCATTTTTATTCTTTTTACCCTTTGATCTTTCTTTTAGGGTATACCCTCTTTACATTTTTTAAATTCTTTGATTTTTTTTGGTTTTTTAAGAATATGGAACACCTTTGCTCAAGTAAGAAGGTTTGAACATATTCCACACTTCCATCAAGACAATCATGAAAGATGAAACCTATTGATATAGGAGGCTAACACTGGCTCCACTTGGGGATGGCTTTTCCTTGTGGAAAGTCAAGAATCAGTAGATCAGATGCCTCAGAATGTCTTCAAACTGAAAGTAAGGAATTTTCCTTCTTCTGGTAGCTTTATTTACATATGATAGTAAAACTTTTTTGGATCTTAGGGCCTTCACTTCGGGCTTCAACTTCAAGTTACCATTCAATTAAAACTGATGCATTAGCTGTGGCTGAAAATATTGAATTGAATATAGTCCTTTTTCTGCAACCATGAAATCTAATCTTGAAACTTAAAACAACACACAAAAATTTTCAAACCAACTTAATGAAAAACTAGTTGTAAATTGAAAACTAAAAAAAAATGCTCAAAATTCTGAGCTTATTAGCACTCATCTACCTACTCAATCTACTGTTCAACTGCTAGTTAGGTAAAATGAAATAGCCAATGCAACCATTCAAGCATTATGTACTCTGATAGATTTTGTTGCATTTTCTTGTTGATTATCAAAGTTCTACTTCTGCAACCTATTAGAAACTTGTCAACAAATGAGAGGATAAGGAAACACTTGATTTCCTTTGTTGACTCTAGAAACTGTACAAAAGGATCTTCCAAAATATATACACTAATTTTTAACTGATCTGAAAAATTGTACATCTGTTCTGGATGGCCTCCATGCCATGAATATGAAGTGCTATTTTCATCTTTATCTCCCTGTAAACTTTCAGATAAGATTTGTGATGATATTCCTACTGATTGTAATGTCTGAGTATTGAATCCTTTATCATCTTGATTCTGAAAATCATAGCTAGTTAATAGAGGAATGCTTGGAATGCCTTCAATATTCAACATGTATGCTATTGGATCCTGAAAATCTTGGGAAAATTGTTGGAACCTATGACATATAAAATTCCATGGGACTTCATAAACTTCAACAAGTTTCCCATTATTTTCTTTAAATATGTTATACCACATTTCCTTTAAAAGATGAAATGGTTCAAAAAATAGTGGTATGGAACTTTCTTGTGTCATTTGATCATTTATTTCAATGGGAACTGATAACTGCAATTGTGAAACTGAAAAATCTTGATTAATAGTTTCATTATCTTCTTTATTGTTAATCACAATTCCTAAAGATTGCTGATTATTGATGGCATGATAGTTTTCTCTAATGAACTGAAATGAAGCAAAACAAAGAGGTAAAGAATCTTCACTTATTTCCACATTTTCTGCTCTTCCTTCCTCACTCTCATGGCTAATCTGTATTGGTTGATCACTGTCTTCAATCTGCTGAAACTGCATTTCTTCATCCTCCAAACTAGCTTCTGATATCTCTGTAAAGTTAGCTTGACTTTGGAGAACATAACTATCATCATAATGATCATACTTAGGCAAATCATCAAAATAAGGAATGTCATCAAACATACACATTAGAACAACAGATTCCTCTTTCTCATATTGATTTGTAAATTCATTTTCTGATTTATGATAATTTGAATTAAGAGGAATTTGTTCATGGCTATCAACCTCTTCTATTTCTTCATGGTGATTTTGAATAAAAAAATTCTTCTTTCATAGTGATCTTCTGTGTTATTTCATCTAGTTTACTTACCAAAAGATTGAGTTTTACCTCTGCAATGTTTTTCCTTTCCTCTTCTTCTGCTTTCAACATTTCCTGTTTGATTTGGAGATTAACTTCCACATCAACTGCAATATTCTGCATCTGTACAAGTGTTTTTGGATCTTTTTCTCTTAACCGAAATTCTATTTCTAAATCAAAGGCACTTGAATAATGCAAGAGAGCTGAATCATGAGGAGGTCTAATATTTTCTGACATTGAATAATAAACTTGATTAAATCTGTCAGAAAATTGTTGTATCGTTTCATTTGAATGTCTTTTTAATTGATTATATTCTTCCATGATCACAAAATGATTAACTTTGATTATCCATCTATCAAGGAAAAGTTTGATAAACTGTTGGAAATTTGAGATGCTAGCATTAGGCAAATTTTTGAACCAACTCTTTATTCTATTTTGCAAAGAAAGAGCAAAAATTCTGATTTTAACATCATCTTCATCAATCTCAAATAAATCCAAATAATTTTCAAAACCTTGAATATGTTTTTGGGCCGTGATACCATTTTCTCCATCAAATCTAGGAAGATACTTGTAGTATTTTTCAGGAAAATCATGGAGTAAAGGAGGTAGAATAAGGGGCTTATATCTATCTGGAACTTTATATGGCACAGGGATATGTACAGGGATTGTAAGATCAGTTTTGATTATTTGAGGCTTCTTAATTTGAAAATGATCATCATTAGATTCATAAGAAAGCTGCTCAAAGAGATTAGAAGAATTATTATTTACAATCTTCAAAGGAAAATAACTAAAAACTAATCTAAGATCTTCTATAAAATACAATATACATTGAAAAAATTTCTTAATGAAAAAGAACATAAAGTCTTGGATTAAGATCCAAGTTGAAAGCCTGATCTTTCCATATTGTCCTTTGAGGTTCATTCCTCCAGTGGAGTCTTGATTGTGAAATTGATTTGGAGTCGTCAGGTGGATGATTTTAACCTTTGTGTGTCTGATCCTTGTCCACCATCATAGATCAGATCTAAACCTGTAAAACAATTTTGAAGAAAAAGTTAGTTCTTCAGGAAACCAAATTTTGAGTATTTTATGATTATTTTGTTTTTTATGAATTTTCAAAACAACTTCTATGATTTCTTTAAGAAATTTAAGTTTTTTAATTAAAATTTTCTCAAAGATTTATTAAACTAGAGAGTCTGATTAAATATTTTGAAACTAAGGTTCAGTATATAAGCTAAATCAGAGATAGACTGAAGCAACATTTATTTACTCTTGCAATTGCAATGCAAAAGCAATTTCAAAGGCTTCCTGGCTGATCTTCAGACTCTGTCTATAGCTTATAAATGAACAATATTAACAAATAAAAATGATTCAGGTCCCCAGTATGGTCGCCACTATGTTATCACTCAGGTTTTCCTAGAAGTTGTGTAAGAGGAAAGTATACCCGAGGTAACCACAAACCAACCTTTAGATGCAGAATCTAGCCAATCTGCATCCAGAGAGGGCTCTCTCTTTATGATTTATCTTTGTTTTTGAATGATTTTAGGCTAGTTATAGATTCAAAGTTTGTTTTGGGAAAATGGTGGAATCCACAAACTAAGGGCAAGGTTGAGGGCTTTCAGTCCATTGGGCTATGGAGTCTAAGGATGGCTTTACTGGATTTCTTTTTTAAACACAAGATGGTATTACAGGGCAAGATAGCTAGACAGAGAACAATCCTTAAAATTTAAAGTGGATGGATGGTCTTGAAGGGATGAAAGGCAGCTAAGAATCTTTCACCATATTCAAGAGAAAGAAGAGAAATGACTACAAGCAAAGAGCAATGAGGATTCTTTGTTACAGTAATCAACAATGTTTAAATCAGCAAAACATGAGCAATTAAGAATTCATGCTTATAACTAATCCAGAAGAAAACATCAAGAATAATCACATTTGAAAACAGAGTACAATTAAGCAAATTCTTTTTCAATCCTTTATGTAAACTATTCAGAAAACGGATATGATGATAGCATAAACTAATATAAATTTCAAACACAAGGGTTGGAAAACTTATTGAACTGAAGTCCAACACATGAATCCTGCAACAAGTCCAGTGCTTCAAAACGTCATCCAGTAAGCCACAAGTAAATTTTTCCAAAAGCTTTTTATTCCGAAAACCTCAATGTTACAGCAGAGTAATAGAATCCACCTCAAATGCTTCCAAGAGTGGAGTATTTATACAAATTATAAACTAAAATATCTTGAAACAAATATCAAAATTGGTTCACAAATCTCTCCAACTATTTACATAAATAGAACTAAAGTAAAGGACACTCAAACTATTTGGCACTATTTTTGATGGATAAGTGATGACAAAGAGGATAATTCGAATTTGATCCAAATCTTATTTGATGATGAGGCATCCAAGTCACTAACTGCTTCCTTTCTTTGTGCAATCTGCTCCAACAATTCTGCAAACTTGGGGTCCAATGATATCTTCGTATTTCTCAATCCGTAATAGATATGTAAAAAGTAAAAGAGGTTATTGTGGATAAATATGTTGGTGAGATAAACCTCTTTCACTTTCCTAAAATTCCTCTCCAGCTGTGCATAATATTCTCTGTAAAAAATATGTGTAAAACAGAGTTTTACAGAGTCTGAAAAATGGCCTGCAAAGATGCGCATGTATCTCTCATTATAAAACCACTGTGCAAAAACTGAGATAGGTTTTTGTAGATGGGTCTCTTAGGAACAAAAACCTCCTTCAGTTTTGTAAAATGTATTTCTAATTGGCCACAATATTCTCTGCAAAATGATGACTTGACTTTAATTTTCTGCAAAAAGTGCTTTCCAACTTTGTTTAATATTTCCGAAACCATAATAGCTGTTAGAAAAGTGAGAGAGGTTTTTGTAGATGGTCCTCTTAAGAACATAAACCTCCTTCAGTTTTGTAAAATTCATCTTTTATTGATCACAATGGATTTCTGCAAAACTATGACTAAAATATGCAATTTCTGCAAAAATGTTTCCTTCTTGTTGTATTTTTTCATCTTTTCACTTTTTTTGTTCTTTATTTATTTTACTTTCACTTTAGATAAAATTCAATGTTGGTGAAAGTATTTTCATCTTTTTACCATTTCTTTGCCTCTGTAATTACTTCTTGTTTACCTTTGACAGCTCTATAACTTCATTTTTACTTTCCTCGACTTTTACACGATACACTTTAATGCTTTATACTCTTTAATCCACGATACTTGTATCCATCCTTTCCCCTGCTTGTGTTAAATGGCGTGTGTAATTGGGAAAAGAACTTGTTCAATTGAAGTGTTTGCTCTTTGAATTGGATCATAGTTAGAATGGCAATAGTGGACAATTCAGGAAAATAATGGCTTGAGGAATAAGATACCTTGGGAGATTGGATTCCCACAACCCTATAAGATCTTGCCCCTTTGAGTGTTCGTCTCTGCAGCGACAGAAGCTCAATCGGGGACTTTCATCAAAATGCAGGTCTTTAATTTGGAAATCTTCATCTATTAGGGGTAAATAGTCCAATTCACGGTGAGGAGCATTCAATGGAGTGATATTTAGAGCTGCTGGGGCCTCCATTTTGGTTCTTGTGGATTCAAAATGGAGGTTTTCGTTTTTTCTTACAGACCGGACGGGATTTCTGAAATGGAGGAAATTGGAACAATTTGCAGGTTCAAGGGGCAATTTCACAGGTTTAAAATTTCCAGGGAGGACTCGGTGATGATTTTTAACCACTATTTCAGCGAAAAAAAACAAAGGAAACTGAGTATTACTTGCAGTCGGGGCGTAAAGGATAAATACATGTTTTAGATGGAAACTGGTTCTCTAACAGTGCTGGCAATGGAGGAAGCGGGCTGCCCGGCACGGGCGCAGCGGAATTTCTGAGCAATTTGGTGTATTTGCAGTGAAATTTGAAAATTGCAGCGGGAGCTCGGTCTCTTTCAGAAACTAAAATAACTGAAAAAAACGCGAAAAATGGCTTAAAAACAAGTCAAAAGGGTTTTTGTCGTTTTCGAGGCGATGACGTCATTTGACGTACGGGGTGACGTAATGGAGTGGGGCCGGCGGTATTCGGTAAGCGGTAAGCGGTGAGCCCGCACCGCTTATGGACGAAAGCGGTAAAGGACGCGATGGCAGCGATTCCACAGGACGCTTGCCACGTGGAATGCTGAATAGTCAAAAACCGCCTCCTCCCCGCTGGCTAAATAACTCACACGGGATGGGCAGCGGGATTGACGTGGAGCGTCGATAAACCCATCAAACCCCAGACGGTCGAAAATGGAATCATAATGGAATAGTTATTGCGCGGGCCGTGTGAGTTTTAAATACTATTAACGTTATTAATCTCACCGGGAGAAGCTAATAGGCGGGAGTGGTTGTTAATTAGTCCAAATGACTAATTAACCCCGTGAATTTATAAAATGAATTGCGGCGGGGTTTGGCCACGTGGAATGCTGAGTATGGTGGCGCGGGATTCAGTCGTAATCTTTTCTTGTTTTTGGTGTTAAACACATATGTTATGTGTTTAACGCTTTTCTTCATATATTTTATTATACGATGAATAAATTAATATAATTAATTCATCATAGGGAGCGGGAATGTATATATAAGGTTAGAGTTTTTACCAAGGGCTTATTAAACGGGAGTATTTATGTGCTGGACTATATATGCTTTGGTAAAACATTATAATAAAGGTTTAGGATATTTAATAGAAAAGGAGTTATATACTTAGGATAGGGCATTTTACTAGGGATTTAGTAAATAGAGTTAAATGTTAATATGAAAAAAGGACAAGGAAACTCAAAATATTTTGCACATCTAAGAAAGTGACAACTTTTGAAGTAAATTGCAATATCTTATCTTCAGCACTTAAACTTAGAATAGCAAGTTATCATGAGGAATTTTTATGAAATTTTGCATCAGTTTCCTAAGTACAATAGGATTTTACTTAGGAAAAAGTTAAGGATGGAAGATAACAATGATGAATTATCTCAAGTGCTTAGGTCTTTTTGATCATGAGGCCGAGGGTCCGGTCCCTCCAGAAGTCAAGGAAATGCCTTGAGCCCTTTTGATCTCCAAATACCTTAATACTTTTGGGGGGGAATTAGTAAAACTCTTGAGGGGGAAAATGATGAGGGAGGTTAATGAATTTGAATTTGCTTGCTGTGATTTTCCAGTGTATTTCCTGCTTTAGTACTTTTGATGAAAGTAAATGATTAACCAACATGTAGCAGCACCATTCATGATTCTTACTTTGCAGCCTGCATCTACCTACCTATCTACTTGACACTACCATTTTCTCTTCTTTATTAGGGTGCATTTAGACTTGCAAACCCTTTTCAATCTTTTCTTTTTACATGATAAATCTATCTATTTCTACCCTTATTACATCCAAGGGCTCAGATTAAACTGTTGGGCACCTTTTATTAACTCTACCTATCTACTTATCTGCCAAGATTAAACTGTTTGGTCAGATATTTATTCTCTAATCTATAACATGAAGTTGAAATATGAATAAGCCAAGTTTAAACAGTTTGACCCTTCATAAATTGTGGCAAAAGTTTGACAAGTTGCACACAATTTTTTTATTACAGAAATGAAATAGTAGTGGCATTTGGATTTGCACACTTTCCTTGGTCTATTTTTTGTTTGGGGTTCATTTTTTTTTTTTTTTTTTTTAACCATTTTATTTTTCTTACCCTTTGATTTTTCTTTTAGGGTATACCCTCTTTACATTTTTTAAATTTTTTGATTTTTTGGTTTTTCAAGAATATGGAACACCTTTGCTCAAGAAAAAGGTTTGAACCATATTCACACTTCCATCAAGACAATCATGAAAAAGATGAAACCTATTGATATAGGAGGTTCAAGGGAAGCTAAGCTCCTACGATTGTTTGTCCCTAATTATGCTGAGTTGACTAAAGGATTCACTTGGTTGCTTAAGAAAGGGGTTCCCTTCCATTGGGATAACGCAACTCGGAAACCGTTTGATTCCCTAAAATATGTACTGGTTCAAGCATCTCTATTGTAACCTCGGTGATTACCAACGCAACTATATCCTTTACCTCATTGTTTCCATCTCTACCATAGAAATGGTATTGGTAAAATAGGACCATGTTGGGACAAAACACCCCATATATTACTTGATTCAGAATGTCAATGATTACCGAGATCAGGTATACTCGTGTAGAAAGTTGGATTTGACGGTCATTGAAGCCATCCAAATGTTTCACCATTACGACTTGCTCCAGAAAACTACGGTTGTTTCGGATTGCAACCCTATGATAGACATTTTGTCGCGCCAATTGCTGGGGGGGGGGGATACTCTAAATGGATCACCATCCTACAAGCGTTTGACTTGAACTTCGTCAAATCCAAGTCAAATAAATCCTTGGTTTTCGTTGAGATTATGTTCAACCTTCCTTCCCCTGATTCTGAACCGACATCTAACGAGTCTATCCCTGACAAGTCGTTGTTTATGATTTCGTCATTTGACCCATGGCATGGAGACATTCTAATTTATCTCAAGACCCAGACTTTCCAGTCTGATGCCTATCGCTCTGAGCAGTGATATATTTGATGCCAAGACAAATATTATGTTATCATTGACCTCTTGATCGACGTGGTATTGATACAATTCTACGAATGTCCCTCACACATGAGGAGGCCAAAAAAGTCCTTAATGAATGCCACTCGGGGGCATGTGGAATTCATTTATCTACCTATGCTACCCCGTAGAAGATCTTACGTGTTGGTTACTTCTGGTCCACTATTTCCCAAGACTGTAATCTCGCTGTCCAAAAGTGTCATGCAAGCCGAATTTATGATCGTAAGACTAGTGCTCTGCTTGCTCCATTGCATCCTGTTATCATTGTTAAACCATTTGAAAAATGGGGTATCAACTTTATGACATGTAATCCTCATTCGACGAGGGGGCATGGCTATATCATTATCGTTGTAGATTATTTTACCAAATGGGATGAGGCGATAACCACGTATAAAAAACATTGGTGAAACAGCTGCATATTTCTTTTTCAACCACGTCTTCGCACGATTTGGTGTTCCACAATCCATAGTTACAGATCATGGAAATCATTTCTAGAATCATATGATGATTTAATTAAATTCCAAGTTGAGACTCTCCCCTAAAAGTTCCACTCCCTACTATCCTCAGGTGAATGGACAGGTTGAAGCTATCAACAATGTTCTTAATAATATGTTTCAGCGTATGATAGGGGTCCACTAATCGGATTGGCATTTACTTGTCTACGCTACCTTGTGGGCATACCAAACCTCAGTGAGGATTGTTATCGGATTTACAACCTTTCAGTTGGTTTATGGTCTAGAAGCGATCCTCCCAATCGAATACGAGATTCCATCACTCAAATTAGCCATCAAAATTCTTCTGGCCACTTGTGTAGAAGAGGAACGTATTTTACATATGAATTTTTTAGATGAGACTCGGCGCGATGTAGCTATAACTAATGAATCTCATAAAAGACGTATCAAGGCGCAATATGACAAAAGTGTCAAGCCTCGTATCTTCTCAGAAGGAGATATTGTTCTTTTGTATGATCAACAAGCCGATAAGTTAGGTTCATGAAAGTTCCAAACAATGTGGTTACGCCCATATATTTTCAAGTGTGTCCTTGAAAAAGGAGCCTACGAGTTAGTTGATTTTGATGGAGTCCCTTTAGCGCAAACTAGGAATGGGTTGTACCTCAAAAAATTATATGCTTTATCTCATGCATAGTACAATGTGTGCATACTATTTATATCTATGTTGAGTGTGTTTGCAATGCGTCTCTTTAGAGTTTCCTAAGGTTTATGTTGATCCTTTTGCGTTTCATTTGAAAATGTTGGCATCCTTTGAACCATACATTGGTTATGCTAATGGTTCGAGTTTTAGTATTCAGAATCTATCCTCCACGTCTTGGATTATTTTTGCTCCAAATGGTGAGCTAGTGAGTCTACAAGGGATTTGTATTGGTCACTCTACCAACAACCTCACTGAGTGTAGCGCAGTGGTAGAGCTACTGTCTGATGCTATCGCACATAGTATCGACCATTTAGTTATTAGAATTTAAACACAATTTGTGGTACTATAATTAGCCAATGTTTATTCAGTCAGAAGTCCAACCATATTACGCATATTTCTAAGGGTTCGCCTTCTAGAAAGACATTTCGACTTCATCTTATATGAACATATTTCTAGAAATATAAATACACTACCAAATGCGCTAGTGTATCATGTTTTATATAGATATTTGCAACGAATGTAAACAATTTTCAATACACATCACATCAATTGAGAACAACAATAGAAACATAGGAACACTAAAGATATATATATATATATATATATATATCTTTAGTGTTCCTATGTTTCTATTGTTGTTCTCAATTGATGTGATGTGTATTGAAAATTGTTTACATTCGTTGCAAATATATATATAAAACATGATACGCTATAGACATGAATATGAACCTCAATAGACTAATATTTATCATGATAATGTGCTATTGCACGAGCCATCTTGTGCAGTAGTCGACCAATACGGCTAGGCACTCCGATAGTATATCGTTGAAGTTGCATAGGGACCTGATCGACCACGGTCTCATCAATCATGTGTTTCATCCCCTCCAAGTGGCGCTCCACCTCTACAAGGGTCTCTGGTGCATCAATATCCTATAGCGCATCCTGTCCTATTGTGACTACCTGTGTTGGTACTACAACCTCTTGTGGCTCTCCTGCGCAACAGAGATATGAAGCTCCTATAGGTTGAACAGGTCCAACATCCGCATGAAACAAATCAATAGTTTTGTCCCGAAAACATCAAAAAACACAAAAAAAATGTAAAAATTCTAAATAATTTTAAACATGGTTAAAATGTCTTAACCATTTATCTCCCTTAGGAAGTACGAGCTCAAGGTCATCACGAAGATCCGCTCTTGCGTACAGATAATCGTCAATCATGATCAATTGTTTATGTAGCCATCTAAAGAAGATTGGTGTGAAACCTACATGTCATGTCATGTCATGATAGACCATTGATAGACCTACATGTCATGACATAAGGTCTATCCACCTCCTCATCCATAGAACCTTCATATTAATAGGCTTGGGCGTGATCTGTTGAGGCTGTAACAATCGAATCCGCTTCAGGGAAAAAAAATAGAATTGATTTGTATCCAAAGTTTTTCAGTTTTACTTCTTTTTCTTTAGTCAGTTGTTCCTTCATGTTGAACAATACCCCCTCGCTCCAGTTGAATATTTTTGGCTCTAGCCCCTCTAGACAGTACTGCATGTATGATCTCCTAGCTGAAGTGTCGAGCTAGCGGCCAATCTATCAATAATGAAAGGATTGTTCTCAGAGGAAGATGGGTCACATCCCTATTTCTGATCTTCCCATCTCTGGTCAGTTGTGCTCAAGGTATCAAATGAGTGGCAATGTAATTCTTTATTGACTCTCCTCCACTTCTCCCTCCTAGGAGAGATATGGGGGCACCCCTCATGGAAAAACCTGTTAGAAAGTATATGTCTTCCACTTTGATCTCAAGCAAATGTTCCCCTAACCTGAATGCATGTGGCTGTACATACCATGAATGAACTAGGAACTTAAGTAATTCCATTTGTTGCCTCATGCCGGGTAACCAGAAGAATTTCAAAAAAGCACATTTTTTGAGTGCCTGAATGGTGGCAGGATCGTTTGCTGCATTCAAGTCGTGTTCTTCATGTTCCCTTTCTCTCTACAAAAATGCCATTTTGTGCTAATGAGTACCTGAAACATCAATAAGACACTCATTAGGACCCTTTTCATGCAAAAAAAGACAAATTTTGCGAAAACTAGCAATTTTAGCTAAGGAATTGCAACCAAAGCTGCCCCAAAAGGGATGGCAGAGCGTTGCAACCCTGTCTGGAAATGTTTCCCATGTGCAACGCAATTTTCGACAGGTAGGGCATGAGTTGGTCCTAGGGTGAATTTTTGGAAACCCATGGCTCTCAAAAATCCATAAAACTTGCATGAAATCACAAAAAGGAACCATGAATTGAAAGAGAAGGGTCTTAGCTCCTACCTGGAAGTGACATAACTTGAAATGATCCACTAGATTGACCGCAATCAGTTGTAGAATATTGAGGGAAAAAAGAGATCAAAGCTCTCACTGTTGAAGGTGAATTTCAAATAGTAAAAATTAATAGTAATTTTCATTACTTATGGTTGTTTTTTCCATTATTTTATCATATTTAATGTTTTGACCTAGTAATTGTTCATTTGACCCTTTTTGTGGTGTTTTGAGCAGGTCAACAACTATTTAACACATTTTGTCATGTTTTTACAAATCATTTTGACCAAGGAGTACACTTTTATCACTTTATTGGACTCCATAAAATCACGCAAAAAGGAACCCCCTCAAGTCCTCTTTTGGCTCTTTTTAGACTCCCAAAATATGAAAAGATTGTCGAGCACTTGTATTTTCAAACTCGTTCAAATAAATGAAAAGACGTCTACTCAGTATAAGTTTAATACTTTTCCGGACTGAGATAAAATATTTACGAAAAAGGAATACCTTAGTCGAACATGGCTAAGAGGTTTTTTTTTTTTTTTTTTTTTTTTTTTTTTTTTTTTAAGACTCAAGGGACTATCTACGAAAAGGAACATCTGGAGTCTTCTTTTTCACCTATTTTTAAAACTCTCTAAACATGAAAAAGATGTCGAGTTTTACCTTCGTTGGGCTCGTTAAAACATCAAACAACAATGGACTTGTGGAAGAGGACAAGGCCGAACCTCTCCTTCTCAGGGTTTATTAAAAATACTCGGAGGGATTCATCCGAAGGGTGAACTTATAGATCAAGCATATGTTATCCTCCTCAAGCTTGTTAAAGAGGCACTGACCAGTATGGTTGGGGTAATTGGGAAAACAAAGAACTCCATTTTGCTAATGGCATCAAGTTTCTCTTGAACATGACACTCTTCCACTTCATCTTGATGGTTGTTGGGTTGGGTAATCTGCTTGTATTTTGGTTCTCATACCATTTTCAAAGCCTCCATTTTTTTTTTTTTTGGGTCAATACTGCCAACTCCATTCAGTATCGTCGTTGTGTTCAATACAAGTCATTCAGTTGATATCTACTACAATATTATTAAGCATTCGTTCCATGTCTACCTTTCCTGATCCAGTTTTGTGTCATCATCATTCTATCTCAAAATCATTATACCCGTTTTGTGTTGTTGATGGGGGATACATCAAGGCCCTCCTACAATGGGTCGCTTCTTGTCGAAATCAACTCATTATCCAGGAAGTTGACTTAGAAACACCCCTTGGTACCTTGGTGCTTGCATACAACAACGAAAATTTTCCTCGCTCTCGGCAATAGGTTTACATCATTGGCCTTCGACCAAAATATTTTGTGTGGTGTTTGACATCAACTCATTTAATCAAACCATCCAGATTGTATTATATTACCTTGAGATCCATTAACATCATCAGTGATTTCTCTCGCGTCAGTTAACTCCTTACATCATTGATCGGTAATTAGATGGTGTCTACCATGTTCGAATCCAACTCATTGATTCACATGGTTAGACTCGTACGTTGGATGGTTACGTGAAAGAGATAAAAGACCCTGAATCTAGTTTCATCCATCTGAGTAGCGATTTTAGGATAAATACAAGATCATAATGTATGATGGATATGGTCATACAAACATTCATCTAGTCATGGGTCCACCATTTGTCATTAGTGGACATGTATTTTGATCATGTGTAATTTTAAGCTAATGTGCTGAGTATGGGTATGCCTCCCTCAACAAAGATATCATGATGCAAATGTATTGTAACAAAATATGATCTCGTCAGTTGTTCTTGATCATGACTTGTCACAAGGTAAAGAACTTCATTCATCAGTCTCCATTCCTGACTTTGCGCTTTAGGGACAATCTGTTATAGGCCATTTTGTCACATCTGTTCAATTGGGCTACAAACTGGATCAATCAACATCCTTTTACCCCTTGACATCATCATAGCACAAAGCCCTATGCATGATACTCCCTTATCCCAATTTTTTTGCCTCAAACACCTTGTACAGTCATTTTAAGGACCAACACTCCTTGTTGTCCTATTGGACATCGTTCACCTACAAGTTTCTCCACTATGGCCTGTGTTGATCACCTACATGTTGCTCCAATACACACCTACGTTGGTTATAGAAATTCAGGAAAAGAGAGAGAAATTCTGGAAGCCTCTTTTTCCAGAAGCTTCCATAATTCGTTACAACCATTTACCTCAGATAAAAAATTCGGATCCTATCCTATCCTACCTTTGAGTTTCCACCCCTTATCGTTTGATCTCATCCTCCCATTAAGAGTGGATATCAAGCCTTTGATTGGTAATTGGATTCTAACTCCCAACTTACTACCCTCACCTATATATTTGTGGCCATCCATAAGCTAAGGGTTGTATTTTGGATATAGAATTATACCCTCATGCTGTTGTTGTAAAGAGTTAACATTCCATGCATTAGGGTGATTAGAGGTGCACTTTCTGACAAAGAAGGAACAAGTGAGCCTCGAGGAGATATTCTACAAGATCAACTTCTATTTATGGTTGTAACTCCTTCTATTTATATTAATGCAAAGAGTTATTTATTTTCCTATATGTGATCTTATCATTTCATGCATTTCAATGCCATGTTGATCCATTGAATAAAGTCTTTAAATGATGCTACATAGATTTCGTAAATCATTGGATTGTGTTGTGTGATCGTGCAGGTTCTAATTTTTGTGAAAGGAGCTAGGATTGGAGCATTCAAGCCAAGAAAGGAGTGAAGCATGCGTCGTATTACATGTAGGATTCATCCCATTATCTATTTACTTCAAGGAAAACAATAGCTAGTTTATCCTTATGTTGTTCTAGATCGGTCTAGGGAAGAAAATTATGTCCACGAACATATATTTTGTATAACACCTATGAAAACCTTCATCTAAGTCTTCTAAAAATAGTTAAAAATCAACCAATGTGGCTCATTCCAATCACAATAGCATTTTAAAGAGGACATGTCTTGTGCAAGTAAGATCCTCTATACTTGTTATGTGAAGAAGTGTCCAATTTCCCAACTTTCATGACATTTGAAGAGTCAAAAGTATTTGAATTATTTGAATAAGCCATTCAAGGGTGTCAACATGTGCAAAATATTCCAAAAAAAAATCCCAAAATGTATCCAAATATAGAAAGTGAACAAAATTTCCCGAAACAAGTATTTGGTTGGCCATTTAAACACCCTATCCAAAACGAAAACATCATGTATCGAAATTATTAGTACTAACAACAAATGTTAACTTGTGATGAATATAATATACTAAAATATATTCCTTTTATTTTCATTTTCATGAAAGTGTGATAGGTTGGTGTAATTGTATTCCTAATACAAGCTTACCACTCTATATGTGCGATTTATGCATGGCTCTTGCCATCTCCAAGCTCATCCACTAATGGAAAGTTTTGAAATATGGACTTAATATTCTCCATCTCATGGGAAATTGAGGCATTCTACTAGGTTCCTCTAGTCATGTTTCCCTATCACAAGCCTATTTTAACCAGAACAATATGTTTGAAGGCAAACTAATCCATTCCCACGTAATTCATGTAGGATATGAATACAAAATACACAAGTTGGAGAGGAATAATTAATGGTGGATGATGACGAGAGGTATTTTAGAAGCATAAGTGACTGCTATGGCATAACAAATATAGTGGAGCATTAGCAATTTGAATGAGGCATTAAAATTGATAATATGTATAAAATACCTAATGCAGATGCGCAGGGGGGCTAAACACAACACAAATCCAAAACTAGGATAATATATGGCACAATGCATCTTTGAATTAGAACATGAATATCTTTCTCTTTATATGATGCCTTCAAATATCTATGCAAACACTAGAAGGAGGGATAGCATTAAAAGGTTCAAAAAGTGATGCAAATCATAAGGTAAAAAATAAGCATTATTCGTCTCCAATTTTAGAAGGTGAAAAATTAAACAGAAGGGTGCCATTATAGATAATCATTATTTTATAGCCCTAAGGGTTAGATCAAGTAGTTTAGAGCCATACATGAATTTCTTTGATATTGTTGCTAGTTGTTGTTGATCATGGGTTCGACTCTCTTTGATTTCTTTAAGGCGAGGCCCTGTAATCAAGGTTGATGGTTTACCCGGTCTACCATCCATGAAATATGGGGAAGTACTTTTGGGTTTCCCATGATTTTATTAAAGTTATAAAAAAAAAGAGAGAAGAAAATAATAAACATTATTTTTTGCATATTGTTTATCTTCAACCATAATGGAGGAGAAACTATTCTTGGTATTTCCAACCCAAACTTCTCATTCATATCCAAAAATGTGTCCTAGATTCTATTTATAAGTCTCCATTCAAAGTAGTACAACATCTAGATGATTCATAAACTATCGTGGATATTCCACTAGTTAGTTTGTCACGACATATATGATGACAAATTTATTAAAAAATCCAAAATCTAAACTATAGGGGCTATTTTTACCTTACATTTTTGGAATTGTTAAGTTATCGTTTTTTGCTTATGCATGAAAAAATATAAAAAATGTAGAAAATAAAGAGCAGATAAAAATAATCACTCATTAAACATAATAACAACAAGATATTACTTAGGAAACCCTTTCAAGAGAAAACCCAGCTAGAAGGTGAAGCTACTCTACTCTCTCTTTCTCTGATTGAAAATGGTCAAATACAAAGGAGTGAGAATTGTGGCCCATGGGATGCTATAGAACAAAAAACCTCTTATTTCCCCCCCTCTCTATCCAATCTCGTCCACTCTACTCAACTATGGAACAAAATGCACTAAAATATATTTGAACCCCTTTTCCTCCAAGTGACATGGTTATAACATAGCCCAATAGACGACTATTTGTTAAATTTGATCCATTCAAGCCTCATATGAGTTACAACGTAACCCTTCTAGAGTCTTCCACACGGGGCCCAAGTGGCTAACCCCTTTTCCTTGAGTAATGGGGCTGACATGGCATCCTCTCAAATCTTGGTGGACATAACAAGAAGGTCAACTTCCAAGTGGCATAACTTTTGCACACATACTTCGTTTGAGGTCATTCTTACATCATTGGAAAGGTATCCGAGTGTAGAATAACACTAGGGAGTCTAGCATAAGTAATATTTTTTGGACCCCCAACAAAAATTCATTAGATGCCTAAAATTTCCCTCCGAATGTTTTAAACCCTATTTCAACAAATTAGAACCCATTGGTAAAAATGGTCCTATGGGATGATTCCCCCAATTTTTCCACTCTAAAAGCATCAATATGGATTAAAAATAGTAATAATATAATATGGATAGCTAAATCCGAAATAAATAATAAAAAATCACCAAAATGGACAATCACAACAACAACTATAGCCATTAAAATGAAACTAAACATATTAGATATCGAAATGTATGGATTAAATGTAGTGGAAGAAATTCCATATGTTGAAAATATTGGAGAGGATGTGGAAGAACCTATGCATAAACCACCAAGAGTTGAAGTTGTGTTTGAGTCAATATAACAAAGTATATATGTTAATCATGTTGTATTTTCATTATAGGAAAAGAAAGTGAATAGTTTTATGGAAAAGTTTGTGAGGGAGAAGCTTAATTTCCAAGTATCTTTAGAAAGCTAAAAACCTCAAATAAATATTTCTTGTCAAACTAGACATACTAGATATCATAATGTATGGATTAAATGTAGTGGAAGGAGCTCAAAATGTTGAAAATATAGGAGAGGTGTGGAAGAACCTATGCATAAACCACCAAGAGTTGAAGGTGTATTTGAGTCGATGTAACAAAGTATATATGTTTATCTTATTGTATTGTCGTTATAGGAAAAGAAAGTGAATGGTTTGATGGAAAATTTTGTTAGAAGCTTACTTTCCAAGTGTCCTTGGAAAAGGAAAAACCTCAAATAAATATTTTTTGTGAAACTTGTGATGTAATTACATAACAAGGGAAATGTCATTTTGCATATCAGACAATTCTTGACTTTAGTAATTCTCTTGTGAAATCAACGGGTCATCAACGTAGCATTTTAATGGTAGGAAATAGTCAAATTCCTTCATGTCATGAAGCAACATGAATAACAATAGTTGGAAATCAATTTGAGATTGAGTGGGAAAACAAACTTCTATATTATTTGAACAAGACACAAGATCTTAATTTTTGTAAGGCCGTGGAAGCAACACTTGTAGGATATGAAGAGAAGAGAAAAGTAAAAGTGGAATGCACTGTTGGCCCTCATTTTTTATCAAATTTTTCTTATTAAAATCCACCTAATTTCCATCATTTTCCACTTTATACGATCCACATATGACATATTTTGACCTTATTATGCATATTCAGGCAAATAAATCATGTTTTTCAATTTTTAGAAATTTTTGTAAAAATTGGGTTTTAAGTGCATTTTTAGACAGGACTAAAAATTCCCGTAATGGCTTCATTGAAGTCATACTTGCAGGACACTTGGGCACGAGTTGAGCACATATTTAGAAATATTGGGAACTAAGAATGGACATGCACCTATTGGTTCGGTCAGTCGGAGCTAAAACATCCCTGGTCAAAGCTGGTCAAACATGACCTGTTATTCAGGAAATCCCTAGGAAATAGGCCGAATTTAGCATTTTATGGGATTTTCTATATTTTGAGTGATTAGATGGATGGGATAGACCATAATAGATGGGATAAGGATAGACATGGCTGTTAGAGACATTTTAGTTAAATTTGTTTCATATTTTTCTATTCAATCCAAGAAGATTGAAGGCATGTATATGTAGAATTTGTATGATTTCACTTTGATAGTTCTCAATTTTGTGAGTTAATTGAAGAAACCGGTTCTATCTTCTTTTTGATGTTCCATGTGGTGAATGATTGATTGAGTTCCGATAGCTGAGAAGTACTTTAATTTGTGTAGGCAAGGGTGGAGGGCCCCCACATCGAGCTAAGTGCACTTTCTGGTTAATTTAGTTGCAATTTCCTGAACTAGTTTTGTTTCATGTTTAATCAGTTAATTAGATGTATGATGATATGTTATGATTGCTGATGAATCTTAATCTAAATTATAATCTGCATATGATGGTTCAAATCAATGTTTAAGTTAAACTCTCTTTCTATCTAATCAGAGACTATAAACTAGAATTCATCTTTCTTCCTTTTAAGTGATTTTCTGAATTTCCAGTTTTCTTACAATGGCATTAATGATGAATGAATTTATAAAGAAGGACATCAAGGACCTCATTAGTTAGGAGCCTCTTCTATTATTCTTTTATGCATCTTGAGCTATTGTTCATTGGTGATTTAGGTTTATGTTCATGAAGTAGTATTGTAGAGAAGGTCAACCAAGTTCTGCTAAGTTAGGAGCTTCTTCTTTTGCTTATTACATATTGAATTAGAAATTAATTATTTAAGTTTTATAATTGTAATATGCATTTCATTTAAACTCAATAATTCATCTTCTAAACTTGACTGTAGTTGAAATCCATATATTTTGAACATGCTTCCAAGTTTTACAAACCCAGATTGATAATTAAATACTTGTGTTAGTTTACTCAGTAAATTGACCCAACATGCACATGATGCGATAATGGATTCTTTAGTGCCACCCCTGGTAATGTTTCCCATTCTTTAAAAGAAAATTGAGGTTTTTCACAATACACACATGTTCAAGACTAACACAACTGGGACACCTAAGAAGTCCACTATTAATTTTGCAAGTTGTAATTTCATTTGAATTTGATTTTTCGCACACTTTGTTTGTTAAATTATTTAAAAGTTGTTTATTTTTTAATGTGCATTTCCATCTTGCTCTAAGCCATTTATCTCCCTTTATATTACATTTTTGGGGGTATTGGGATTCCTATATTGTAGAAATGAAGATACTTTATTTATTTATTTATTTTCGGTACAAAAAGAATCGAGAGAGATTGCAATAAAGGTCATAATGGGTGATCAACAAGGTGAAAAATTATGGTCCATGGAGAACCACACCAAAAGGATGATATTTTATTATGGTATTGATAGTAGGTATATGCATATTCATTACTAAAGGTCTTCTAAATTAGGAATCTATTTTGATTCATTGACATGCAATTTTTGTAAGTGGAATTATAAACGTGATGAATTTAGGATGTGTTGAAATCAACATTAAAAGGCATGGGAGAGATATCGGGAAAGGGAGAATATGGACTCTTTGACTTAAACTAAATTCAAAATAGTTGTACGAGTTACAAATATTGGCCATATATTAACATTGTGAGCCCTTTGGTAGAGGAAAATGAAGGTTACTATATTATTGTAACATCCTTAGTTCAAAATCTATGTAATAAAGTTAATAAAAGCAAAATAATAACCATGGTCATGGGACACATATTCCAGGCTAGATGTTGGGCAAAAACATAGTGATGTGGATCACTTGTGATTAATAAATGGCTATGGAAATTGGCAAAGGCAATGACAAAGGCTTTGCAAAGCCAAAGTGACATTTATTAACATTTATTTATGAAAATAATCGAAAATAGGAGAAAAGGAAGGTGAAAAGTCACACATAGCATGTGAGGAGGGAAATGAATAAAAATAATGGAAAATTGAAGAAATTAGAGGCCTCATTAATAAAAAGGTTTATGAGAACCATTTCACAAACTTTTGTTAGTTTTAGATTGGAGCTCTCTCTCTATTCTCTCTTTCTCATACTCTTGGACACTTAGAGTTTTCTTGGAGCAATCTTGGAGGATTGTGTCATACTTGGGATTTAGAGCAAGAAGGAAAAGGAAGAGCAGTAAAGTGCAAGAGGACATCGAGATCAACAACTACATCAGTTTTTTCTTGCAAGTACCGAGTTGCATGTATGATTTCCTTGCTATTTTTGGCATGCATGACATATGCATGTGGTTTCTTGGTTATGATCTATCACTGGCATGGAGGATTGCCTGCATTGACAACGGTTTTTCCTAGCCTTTCCATTTCCCGAATAGTCATGGTTTTGTGAGTTTTACTTTGGTTTTCTGGTTGGTTCTCATGTTCCTTTGCCTATTGGTTGAGTTATTAGTTCCTGGAAGCCTTGGTTGGAAAAACGCTCTAGAAGCCCTGTAACAACTTGGGTTGAGTTACTAGTCCTGGAAGCCTTGGTTGGAAAACACACTCTAGAATCCCTTGGTGGGTTGAGTTACTAGTCCTAGTGTTAGCCCCCCTATAAATTTTTGACAAGCAAAACAGAAGGCTAAATTGTTTTTGAGCCTTCAAGGAATGCATTTCCTCTGAAAACACAGTCTCCTTTGTGTCTTTTATCCTTTGATAATTTCCCTTCTGCTGATTCCTATTTAAAAGCCTCTCTGTTTGAGAAGAAATGCCCAGGAGCCTCCTTTTCCCTCTTATTTTTCCCCACATAGCCTCAATTGTATTCCCCCTTGTCTTTTGCTTCTGTTTCCCTTCTTACCCTTCAAATCTCCCCAAAATCCCCTTTAAATTCCTCCTCTAACCTTTGTTGGTCGTTTTTCCTCTTTGTTCCTCTATCGTTACCCTTCCCCAACCTTCAATTTCCATTAAAATAGGCCTAAACCCACTTTAAGCATTATAATGGGCCTAGGCCCCTTTACCGTAAACCACTTCCCCTCCATGACCCGAAGGACCTTGTAATAAAACCTTATATTATAAGTCCGCCCCTTAACCACTTCCCCTTTTTCCATGCCCCGCCATACACATTATCGAACTTTATTATAAAGTTCTGTGTTATATATATAACCCCGCCGCAGGTCAATCGCAATCGCAAAGTCCATTCAATCGCATTGTTTGTGTGTTGACCCCTGATCATTCCAATCGCAAGTGTTTGCGATGCGATTAATCGCATCGCAAGTGTTTGCGACGCGATTAATCGCATCGCAATACATTGCGATTGCGTTGATCGCATCCCGTCTCCCGATCCCCCGATCGCACTGCTCCCCCGATTGCTCTTCCCACCGTTGATTCGTCCCGAAGATCTGATGGTTCCGCACTAATCGCTCCATTCCTCCTATGGACCTAATCGCAAGTCCTTTCTCCGATTGCCCGATCCGACTCCCCCTCCGATTGAACGTGAACCGTTGATCTGATCCCCGATCCAACAGTCAGCGCTCAATCGTGCCCCGACCTCCGATCGCAATCGCAAATCCTATCTTCCTGTCCCCGATTGCGATTGCTCTGATTCGATCCTGTCCGTCCATCCCCCCCGCCGATCCAACGGTCATCGCTCAATCGCCTCATCCCGCCGATCGCAATCGCAACAGTTGATATGTGTGTTGCGATTGACACCCGCTCCGATCTCTGATTGCGATTAGACCCCGGGCCCACCGCACTTCCCTTCCGCCTATTCATATATTATAAGGCCCTCCTCTTTGTTAATTGAAAATTTGTATGGTCCATGCCAATCGCATCGGAAGTTTTGTTGCATATGCATATCCCTCCGCTCTCCCTCCCGATTTGCGATTGCGATTCATGCCGGTCCCGCCTCGTGCTATCCCCCTCTTCATTTTTCTTCTGTCCATTTCATTGCATGTCATGTATATCCTTTGTAACTCGCCCATCGTTTAACCTTCGGGCTTTACACTGATGATCCTCTCTCCCACCGCGCTTTCACTGTTTCCACCGTTCCGCCACCGTTCCTCCGGGTTTCCACTGCATTTCTCCACCACTGCCCGAGCTTTAAACAGTTTATTTTATTGTGCAGATAGCACAGAGAGGCCATTACAGCCACCAGCATGGCAGTAGAGGCGGGTTATGAAGGGATTCAAGCCGGTTAATTGAAGATTACCAATTATAATCCAGCATTCAAAGGAAAAGGCGCAGTTTGACAATCCAAGCACATTGTTAAAGTCTTATCTGTGTTTAATATCAACAGGGTACTCTTCTCCGAACATACACCTTCCTACAAGAAATCTCCATGCCTCCTCGAGCCCTGAAACGATTAATTACACTGACTGAAGCTCATTTAAGACAGTCAGGCGGCAGTTATGAGGTAGGGAGAGACCTGCAGATCATCCCGTCCAGTTCATTTATTCCAGAAGGCAGCACAAAGCTCCAGATGCCATAAGGACTTGAAGAACATATCAGAGGTCAATCTCGACCTGACAGAGGCATCCAAACAGTCTACAAAGTACACACAGCGACGCAGATTTCCATTAAGCAGAGTGGGCATGAACTCTTTCTCCACTCTGTCTTAATGAAATTCATTTAATTGTTCACCTACTTCTGTTTCTTCCTCTTCTCCTATAAGAATCCCCGAGAACATAATGTAAAGGTTGTTGTTGCCTTGCTGTGGCAGTTGCTATTAGAGGGATTCATTCTTGACTGTTAGAACAGTCGTGGGAGGGAGTAGCAGAGTAGTTGTATGTAATAGGCTGGGAGGAGAAAGTCTGGACTGTATTAGCCATTGAGCTCAGTGTACA
The DNA here is from genome assembly GCA_034641835.2 of Pinus albicaulis. Lineage (NCBI taxonomy): Eukaryota > Viridiplantae > Streptophyta > Pinopsida > Pinales > Pinaceae > Pinus > Pinus albicaulis. The sequence goes on from CM076584.1 coordinate 598,766,769, forward strand.
TGACTGGTTTTGCATCAATTAATAAAAGCACATTTCATAGGATCCTTGTTTATTACTATTGGTGATGTTTTTCTAACTCTGTATATCACATTTTCATACTGTTTCATGTTCTTCTGGTAGGCAACAGAAGTATAACATAGGATTCACCCTTGCTAGGTGCCCTATGTTTCCTGCTCTCCCTACCTTTAATGTTTTCTACTTTATGTGTTATCTAAGAGTAAATTCATGTGGTTTAACCAGCGCAGTGGATGTTATTGCCTGCTGGCTGATGTATGAACTTGGGGGTTTGCTACTTGGATGTTTCTTTGTCAAATTTATCTATGTTTTCCCATGGAGTTGCTAAAGCATACCTGGAGTTAAATGACCTTTGGTCTGATCTATAAGCTGCCCCTTCGTCCCTTTTTGAGAGCTTCCTTAGAGTACGTCCAAGCAGGTCTGGAGTTAAATGACCTCTAACCTGATCTATAGACAGAAATTAGGTTACTCTCCTTCTTTCACTTTCCTCCTCAATGTCCCATCCCACCATCTAATATAAAAGATCCTTTAGTATTAGATGACTTGCCCTTTGGAAGCCTTGACTAGTGGACGCAAGTAATTTCCTTTCATGACTCCATAGCCTAATGGATGGCACAGTTTTGACCTATCCTTTTTGCTGAAGCATCCCGCTGCTCTGTTCTTTCTCCCATTACTTTCTTAGCCTATGATCTCCTAACCCAACCCGGCAACCAACCAACCAAATTATTTTAAAACCCCCTTTCTGTGCTTCATAACTAGCCTAACATCTCATTTGAGCTTCAAAGATATATTATTCTTTGTTTGATTGGAGAGATCCCTCTCCGGGTCCAGGAGGGCTAGATCCTAGGGCCCCAAAGTGGTTTGATGTTGTCTCATCTTTTGGTATTGCCAAATCTGCCAAAACATGGGAACCGCAACACCTGGAAGCCCTGGTTGGAAAAATGCTATGGAAGCCCGACAACGACTATGGGTTGAGTTACTAGTCCTGGAAGCCCTGGTTGGAACAAACGCTCTAGAGCCCTCGACAGCTTAGGTAGAGACTGATTTGGTGATGGTTAGTGATTTCAAACCGTGAGGAGGAATCACTGGTTGAGGATTGAGGCGGTTTGGAGTTTGGAAGACCTGGTTTGGTTTTGTTTGGTTTGTTCCAAGAGATCCCACATTCATGCTTGGAATATGGCATGGGGGTGATTGGTTGAAAGAAAATTTTGGTTCAGCACAATCTATTGTAGGGTGGTATGTGGAAGTCCCAGAGTTAGTTGTATTTTGCATATGTTAATAAGAGATTCTTTCCTCTTGTATGTGATGGGTAATTATACTTGTTCACATGTGGTTTTTATGGTTGTTATATCCTGGTTATTTTGGTTGGTTATATGTTGGTTATGAGGATGTTTTATGACAGACTTGATGTATGGCTCTCACCATTGTGATTAGAAAATGAATGAACAATGAATGTGTGACCTAATAGATGATATTTCATCTATTGCGATAAGGCATTAATGCTTATTTACGATTCACAGATAAGTATGAGCCCCCTATGCTCATATTTGTGACATGTTTGACGAAATGCCTGTCATGGCTAGTAGGGGTGAGATAAAGTACTTGTACCATTGTTTGCATTAGTAACCTTGTTTCAGTATTATTTATCATTTCTAGAAGTTTCATGAATTTTTGGGCAATGGCCTAAGACCTAGCCCTAAAAAGGTGGCTTAGAATATGGGGTGACTAGCTCAAAACTGCTGAGAAAAGTCCATAGTCGTTGGCATGCCTTGTTGTGGGAGCGACTAAAAGGCCTCAGTCGCATACATGGCTTGTCATGGGATCAACTAAGGGTCCAAGTCAACAAATTTTCAAGTGGTCTCAGGGGTTGATCACCTGAAAGGGTTGGCTGGCTCCTAGAGGTTCTATAGCATGTGTGGAAAGTGATTTTGGTTTCATTATGTCGGTTCCACTTCCTTAACTTTACTTGGGGAGTTGAATCACATCATAGTAGCCTCCCATCGCATGTTTTCCCCAGTAGACCGATTAGCTTGGGTAAATGTGGGAAGGGGTTGTTATAGGGTGGTATCAAAGCATGGTTTCGTTCTCCTTAGGTGATGTTTGGTTTATGTTCTCTTGGATGAATGTGTTGTCATATGTACATTTTGGTTGCATATGTGTCCTTATGTTTGTGGTCTATGTTCTTGTGGTGTATGCATGGTGGTGATCATGGTTGTTGTTGTGATGTCATGCAGAAGTTGATAGTGTTGTTGTCAGAATGTGTTCGTCATGAATGCATGTCAATGTTTGTATGTATTGTGTATGCAAGTGTGTCATGCCTATGTTGTTATGAATGCATTGTCTCTAGTTGGTGTTGTATTTGTGGAATCATGTATGGTAATTGGATGATGATTAAGATGATGTCTATATATTGATATGGTTGCGATTATACATGTGTTGTGCTAATCTGGTTGGTCTTGCAGACGAGATATCCTCCCTGAACTATACTAAGGTACGTTGTTTTGTTTATGATTTGGTTTAGCTAACATGACATACGTTGCAAGAAGAGAAGAACAAATATGAGTAGTAGAATGGTAGACTATCATTCACGAAACTCTCCCTATGGATCAGATGAGTAGCATGGTGTTGGGAACCCTTCTGACATAGCAGACACATTGAGAAGTTTGAAGGAAAAAAAGAAGGAGTTGCAAAGCAGATAATGATAGGATCATTCAAGCACAAGATAAACAAGCATAAGTTAATGTCATCATCCTTCAAAGTTTGTGTAACGCCTCCTCCCACATATACCCACCTTCACTAGCTTTCCCGAGGTAAACATGAGCTAAGTGTTACTATGACACAACTCAACCTCCTACATAACCTTAAGGAAATGGAGTCGACAAAACAAGACCTTACAGACCTCCCTTAGGTGCTACAGGACCCCAAGAGCTAATCCATCACTCCAGGTGCCCAACGCTTGATTTAATCTAGCCTTTCAATGAATTAAACCCCCATTCGATCCCATGAAAAGGCCTCCATGCGACTGGAACCCTCTAGTCGCTCCCTTAATGCCTGCAAGGGAGAGACTGCAGTCTTTTTTAGCCAGTTCTGTGCCAGAGACCGCAAGATTTAAGCCACTTTTTCAGGACTAGTCTCCAAACCAACGTCTGAAACTTGATGAGACTTTCCAAGACAATAATTGACACCAAGACAAAGCCTTTGACGCAAATATTTATCAAGAACTTGACCTATTCAAGCCTAATCATGACAAAAATTCCGTCAAACACATGAATAACATGAAATATACAGGACATGAATGCATATCTGAACATAGATATTTGAAAACCTATCTAAGGTTTACCAAGAAGGACCAATGCCTTCTCGCCATAGTTGTCATAACACCAATTAGGTCATGCATTCATTTAATAAAATGCGATAAGATTCATACTTGAATCTATCATATAATCATGCTTATAACCAACATATAAACAGATATATAACAATGATAGAACAACCATTAAAGCCACGTAATAACAAGTACATTTCCTCATCAAAAGAAATAGAAAATTAGCTCTTATTAAATATAGGCAAAATCCGACCAGGTTCGGGACTTCCACGTACCGGCCGACCATAGATTGGCTTAACCAAATCTTTCTTTCAGCCAATCACTCCTGTGCCATATTCTAAGCATAAATGTGGGATCTCGTGGGATAAACCAATCCAAAACAACCAAGATAATCTATAGGTTAAACCACCTGCACCCTCACCGTATCGTGATCTCACCTAAACCGGTGTTGAGATCACAAAACCAAACCGACCTTGGATGCCTCAAAATTTCTTCACCAATATCTTGAGGATGTCTCTACCAATGGAAAGGCTAGGCTAAAATCCACCATCCAACCCAGGAAAATCCATGTCAATGACAACAAAAGAACCAAATACCAACGTGCATATACCATGCATGTAAAAACCAACTAGAAAATCATATGTGCTCCCTGTTACCTGCAAGTATTCCCTCTGAAGTTGATTGATCCTTGCCTTCCTTTGCTTTCCTTTCCTTTCCTTGTCCTTTCTTTGCTTGCTTTATTTCTTTCTCCTCTTGGTGCTCTTCTCCTCTCTGAGACTAATTCTAAAGCTAAACTGACAAAATGTTACACTGACAAAAGCTACCAATTGATCCTCATAATCCTTTTTAGCATTGATGCCTCTATTTTCTTCAATTTCCTCTATTTTCCTCCTCACATGTAACCTGTGACCTTTCACCTTCCTTTTCTCTTATTTTCCATTATTTTCATAAATAAATGCCACTTTGCCTTTCCAAATCCTTCGTCATTTCCTTAGCCATAATAAATCGAATGAACACCCACACTAGGATTTTTTGCCCAACATTCATATTGGAATAAGTGTCCCTTGACTGTGGTATTATTTTTCCTTTATGAACTTTTATAACATGAAATTTTAACTTGGGGCTATTATAGACCCCTCCCCCTCAGGGGAACACCGTCCTTGGTGTTCTGTGACACCTGCAACCAAAAAAACCACTGAAAAGCATAAACATACTGCCTATGAAGCTTTATAACCCAACTTATTGCAATAATTACACTAAGATCCTGCTTAAAGCAAAACCATCATGACAAACATGAAAACCATACCGCTTATTGGAGCTTTATAACACAGCTCATTGCGATATTTACAATAACAATCGCATATACTTATGCACATTTGCTTCAACCAACAAACAACCATATTGACTATGGAGATTTATAAATCCAGCTCAATACAATATTTACAATAATATACACATATGTGCATATGCACATTTGCTCAACCAACAAATAAAAGGATACGATCCCTGCAAATGCAAGAAGGGAATCCATAGGCTCACACCTTCAACCTCAAATTAATACCAGAATTCACCTCCTTTCAAGAAATTCCATAATCCACTACCAAATTCAAAACTGCATCCAATGCCCAGCGCTACAATCCTACGCCACTTGTCCTCTCAGCGAACAATTACCAGCTCATTGTTCCAGGGCACACTCCGAATGTGTGTCTCATTCCATCTAACAATGCTAATGACCAAAAACAAATCCATCCCTTGGCCTTCCCTTCTCTGCTACACAGTCCCTCGTGCAATCCGACCACCCCCTTTCGTGTAGCCACTAACCTTCCAAGTTCCCCAATATCCCCTTTCCCAGGTGCTCCATCCCTTGGCAAGGATTCCTCACATTGGAAGGTCAAACAACCAAGGTATATACCTGCCTCAAAACCATCATACATGTCATAGCATGCTCATGGAAATCAATGGAAACTATTGGGTACCAGTGTCCCACAATGGCCCTGCTCCTGAAGTGATTTACCAACATATTATTGCTTGTTCCAATTCCTTTTTACTACTGCTGCAAATCCTTGCAGTCTGTTTTAACCACCCAAATGGGGAATTAACCTACTTTCTTGTATCAAGCATATAATTTCCATTAGACTAAAAGGAATTGAAACTAATTCAAATCGTACCTCATTAGAGGCCCATCAATAAGGTACACTTTCAATCTTGTTCACTTTGTGTCACAACAATTCAAACTCACTGTTTGATCAAATCATCACGTATAAACATATCACATTTGGTTAGCTCAATACACAACCATCATAATCAAAATTATAAATCACATGTAATCATCATAATCTAGAATCATATATCACATGTAACCATCATAAATTAGAATTGTAGATCACATGCATAATAAAACTAAAATAAAATACTGATACTTATCCTTCATTGATCCTTACTTCTGCCTTTATTCTTTATCCTTTACGTATATACATTGAATCAATTTCCAAATCCAACAAGCACCCAGTGCCTTCTCTTTAAGTAACAAAGGAATCCAGAGACTAAACTGCCTCCTCCCTCAATATCAACAACAAGGGCATCCAAACACTAAACCGACTCAACCCTCAACAACAACAACGAGGGTATCCTGAGCCTAAACCATCTCAGCCCTCAATAGAAACAATAAGGGCATCTAGAGACTAAACCGCCTCAACCCTCAATAGCGACAAGGGCCCAGACAATTCCATACCTACCTGTCCCATCACATTTATGTACACAGTGTACAATGCAACACATACACCTACACCTAGTGTACAACACGACACATACACCTACACCCAGTGTACAACACAATACATATACGTACACACTGTATCATACCAGGAATACACATGTTGCAATACAACGACTACACAATACCTGTAGCACCATACCAAATATATACAACACAACATGTACAACATGTACCCAATATCACATGTAAAATATGTAAACAATACCACCTATACACAATGCCACGTGCACTATGTGTACACAACACCGCACGTACATGACACCACCTGCATAACATGTGCACAAAACCACATTTACACCACACCACCTGCACAACGTGTACACAACACCAACTATACAATGTGTACATAGCACCACATGTAAAGAACACCATCTCCACAACATGTACACAACACCACATGCACGCAACACCACATGTACATAACACCACATGCACGCAAAACCACATGTATAATCATGCACACCGCACCATATGTACACAAAACTACATGTACAACCTATACAGTACACCATATGTACATAGCACCACATATACAACATGTGCATTGTACCAAATGTACATAACACCGCATTCACGACTTGTAGATAACACTGCATATACGACATGTACTTAACACCATTGGTACCCAACACTGCATATGCAATTATGCACACAACACTATATATGCAACATGCACAAAACATCATGTATGCAACATGCACACAACATCGTAAGTACACAATACCGCATATGCTACATGTACACAACACTGGTACTACACATCCTAAGGCCACACTGTACTTACCAAGCAACCTTGCTTCTAGTGTCTTATCCATCCTTGTCCTAGCATGTTGTAGATCATACTGCTTTCATTCCGCTAATGTATCCCTCAAAATTACCTGTCCATAACATAAACATAGACATAGTATAATCACATAATATCAGTTCACATCCACATGATATTGACCTCATAGATCTGTCAGGGCTACTCTTCCCACTTGATTCCTCATAAACCAAGAACCTCTTCATGCCATTCACCCGCATAAACAATCATTCCTCCACAATAATGATTCCCAATGACCCTGTCAAATAATGACATACATACATACATATATACATATAAACATTAGCATAAAGCAATCATAATCTATGATGACCCTATCAGAGAATGGCATACATACATACATACACACATATATACATATATATATAGACATCAACATAATCATAATCACAACACAATTACCAGATATCATAGGTCAAGGATAAGATAACTCCCTTTATCCATGCACAACATTCACAACATTGAGAACAATAGTTCCCAGCATATCTAAGGCATCTAATGTTTCAAATCAATTTACTTACCTTTATGTTACCTTTCTCATGACTTTCCTGCCATCGTCCATTTATCCCATTGGACCCAACCAACTCAACTAGTTGTCATACTCTTACCTTTCGCTAACCTTATACATGCACCGAGCTTCATCGAGGTCTTACATTACTTGTTGAGTTTCATTCAGATCTCCCTGAGCTCCATTAACTTTCCTCTTTCCCCAACCAATTCCCAAGACCCTCAAAACACAAAAGGAAAGAACAAGAAACAAATAAGAAGAAAACAATGAAAACCAATAGAAATACGACACCACAAACAAACTGGTATGGCTATATACTAGACATAAAAAAAGTTGCAATATTGCACAACAAATCACAAAAGACCAAAAGCAGAAGACTAGAAACAAACACCATGACTCAATCCCCATGGCTTCCCAATACTTCCAGCTCAACCTGAGCCTTCTCCAAGATTTCATGGCAGTCTCTTTTCCATGCAATTCCATGTATCATACTGCCATAAACACATAATTTTCAATGTATAAATAAAGATAACAATATACCAATTATCTTACCTTGTTGTGCCAAGCATGTTGCCTTGTAACTGAACGCACATGTCAGCCACATGTCCCAAAGACCAAGACACCATATCTATTAATTTGAAATCAACCTTTACCAAGTCTAACAACCATGTCATAATCAACAATCAACTCACATTCACCAGTCATAATACATAATGCTACAACTATCACCTACTTACACTCAAGCACATATGTGTTAGTGCAACCATCTCAAACAATTTCATTCCTTCATGCAATATTATAGATACAAACTCATATCATGCAACTAGTCAAACATTCAATCAACAGATAAATGACATAATAAACACCAAACACTCAAACACCAAATAGATGACATAATCAAACATTCAAGCACCAACTAGACGACATAAGCAAACTCATACCACATAGGCGACATAATCAAACAACCTAGCACCAAATAGACGACATAATCAAACTCATACCTCAATGTATCTCATGGGAGGTTATCTTGTTTGCACAATCAATTTAGATTAGCATGATATAAATTCAAAATATATAAACCCAAACATAATTAAGGTCATGATATCCATAACAGTAATTGGCTAACATGTTCACATCATAAACTCGTAAATGATTGTCATTCATGCATAACAATCACATATGCATGGTCAGTCTAGATTATTATGACATAATATCACAAGCATATCGACTCATACCTGAATGTCATAACCCTAACCATCCTCATAGGCCAATCCAAAATATCATGATACATATAACATCAATATCCTAAGTACAATGACCATAACCATCATGCATACGACCACAATGCCTATAACAACAAGTTACTGTCCTCCATGACTAGCTGACACAGGTACATATGATTGCACTGATTAACTAACATCTATAATACATGTAAACAAAACAACCTTACATTAAAAAACATGCACACAACCCTAATGCTTATAACAATCATTAACAAACACACTTGCATGCCAAACATACAATACCTGTATGACGATCTGCTCTTACCCCAAAGTCTAGTGTTGCAACCTCGCTTTGATGATCTGCATATCCTACTCTATCTCAGCCAACACATCAACATTGTAACGTATAAATAGCATCATAATGACATATCCTTCATACCATAACCTCATTCATGACAACTTTAACCATGACAATGCATGCTTAGCAACATGCATTCAACCCATCTGGTCCAAATGTTGAACCATGCTTTGATACCACTGTTGGGCGCAGCTCAACTTGGGCTAGATTTTGATGAAGACATCGCATTTTGTGGAGTGGAGCGTGAAGTAAATATACCGCATGGTGTTAAAGGGACTTCGGGGGGGGGGGGGGGGGGGGGTCAAAGTCGCTCCTTTTTGTAAAGCACAATTTTGTAATGGGTTTTGGGTCATGGTTGAATGTTTTAGGGAGTCCATCGTATTTGGACCATGGTATTTTTTTGATGATGTAATGTTATATAAATGGATGTAATGTTATGTTTATGATATCAATTTTGATGACATAATATATGGTTATGGGCTAGTTGTGATATGTATTTTGTAGCAAAGAGAAGGCTCTGCAGCTGAGTGCACAGAGACCTGGGAAGAGTCTGCAACTTAGTGTGTAGGTTGAGGTTGATTGTATTCAGAGACTCATAATAATAAAGAAGAAGTTTTTCAGATGATATTTTATGTTCTTATGTTCTTTTTGTATATATTTTCTTAATATTTTTTGTTGTGAAGTAATTATTATAGTTACATGATATGTCAACACAGTATTGGTTAATGGGTTTATATGATATATTTATGTGATTAATTTAATGTGGCGAAGTAATTTGCAACTGTGAAGAGTAAGATAACAGAAAAATACCACATCTGCCAATCCCTCAAGGCTGCATAAACTTGGTTCTGCATCCTCCCATATTCACTTTGGGTGAGACTGCGATATGCTCACAGGTCGTTGTCGGAAGGGCCAATGATTGAGGGTTTTGTTGGTGCACAATATAGCTTGAACATGGGTCAGCCCAATACAACCCAACAAATGGTTATGTTTTCAGGACCAAGATCTGTTTGAGGGATATGTGGATGTGGCAATAGTCAAGGAAGGAAATTGAAGATTGGATAGTCCTGAAAGAGAGAGAGTTTGCAGATCAAGAAAACATAAACCCTCATTTGACATCTGAAGCGTGGTTACAGAAGTATAGTTTCACATATTAATATGAATTTTTCTTCAGTTCTTTTCCTGTTGAGTTGTGCGAGTGGATATCAAGGTAGAATAAAAGAAAGGGTTGTTTTAAGAATGACGAACCTGCGATATGGACCCCTGAACTAATACAACGACTCAAGAGCACTGACAAAATGACTTAAAGGGTTGTCGATTTTTGTATTGATAATATCTTGGGAGGATTCATTATTGAGTTCATAGTAGACTCGATTGTGTCCTACAACGAAGTAGAATGAAGATTCTTGAAGGGACCGCAAGGTAAGTATTTGAAATATCTGAAACTTTGGATTAAGATGCTTCTATGTGAAAAGGGAGTTTTACAGATGAAATCATATTGCTGTCTTACATATGTTTGGAGGAAGAAAAAGTAAATCTGAGCCAGAAACCGGTGCAATGCAAAGTGGAAAGAGATATAAAGTAGACATCAGGAAGAGATATTGTGGAAAAGACCTGAATACCTTTGTAGAAACTGATTTTAGTCTTCTTTTGAGTGAATATAAAAGTGAAGGAGAAGATAACCCCCAGGTAACTTCGTAATATTCCCCCTTCCAGCCTAAGAGTTCGCTGAAGCTAGAATATAGTAATAGTCATGGTGTTGGTAGTTTCCCTGCTCCCCCTACCCCTCCTACCCCCCATCCCCCTCCCCCTTTCCCCCCAAGAAGCAATGCGGTTGATGATATTAAGCTACTTGTTTTCAAAGGAACTAGATGAGAGGATCTAGAGCAGTTTTGGTTTTTAGGCGAAGCTGTATGGGAAACAAAGCAGGTCAATGATGAGAATACAAAGAAATCGCAACTCGTTACAACACTATGCGATAGAGAATTGACATGGTACATGAAGTATTTAGATAATCAGAAGAGAATGTTCGCAGACTTTAAAACAAACTGGTAGGAGAGTTTAGAAAGCCGAAGTCTCAATCGCAGTCCATCACCAAGCTGAAAAAAAATCAAACAAAAGCCTATTGAGTATATTTGGGAGTTAGATCGAAGATTTAAGCTGATATTGGATCAAGTGAGCTTCAACATAGCTCCGCATCAACATCAAGAATGGTTTATAGCTTCCTTACTACCGCATATCAGACTACCATTGATGAAACATAAGACAGGAAGTCAAGCCGAAGCTTTGCAAATTGCGATGAAGTTGGAAGCTTTGCCTATAGGATATACTAATGCAAGTATGTAGTAGATCCATAATCAACTGGCGAACCTTACCATACAGATACAAGAAATTAAGAAAGGTAAAGAAGTTAGAGAAGAAGTATTGTTAGTATGAATCTTTCGTCGTAAAATATCACTTTAGCTACGCATAACAAATAGCCCTAACATCGATTATGGCTGCAAAATATATTTAAGTCTGCTACACAAATCCAGATCTAAGCATAAAAGACATTAAGCATATAAAACACAATGTGGCTCTATACATCCAATAGACAAGACAAGAACAATGTATTTAAAAGAATTTTATATTATATTAAAGAATGGGGCACCTAAGAGGAAAACAAGAAAGGTGTTTTCCGGTTCTCCTCAATGGGATGGGTTCTTGAAAGTCCTCATTGTTTCAGATCTAAAATTCCTCTCTCTTATTGTGGTAGAAAACCCAGACAAACATAGAACTCAATGGGAGCTCACAAGGCAAAAATGGAAAATGGTGACCAAGAGTAGATCTAGTGTGATCTAATGCAATGGAGGTGACTAATGAATGGGGAAAACCCTTCTATTTATAACAAAACATTGGGGTGTTCTAGAACTCGGTGTATGAATAAAATATTATTAATCAAATTCTAGAATCACCCTTTAGGAATATTTTATTATATTTGTTGGAGGGAAAAGGTCTTTTGACTTGGGTCAATTCCTTTATTTATAAACAATAAATAAATAAACGATTTATTTATTATTTCAGGGAGATGATGGGAATATAATTAAATAAATAATGATTTATTTAATTGTTTGAAAATGATTTAGTCAAATTTAACTAGGAATATTATTTAAATAATGATTTGAATAACTTATTCCTAGGAAATACTTAAATAAATAATGATTTATTTAATTAATTTCCTTGTTTTGTGTTAAATATGACCAGGAAATATAGATAAATGTTATTTTACATGGTGAAAGCAATTTTACTTAGGGTAAAATTGGTCTTACATGGTGTACTTGGGTTCATCTAATGATAATGAGTTAGATGACCAAAAAAAGGGTGTAACAGATTGCCCCCCAACGTACGAGTGTTAGGAGAAAATCGTATGACCGAAGTACGTTTGTAAGAACTCAATCACTAGGCATCAAGAGGGAAGTGAGAGAGAGGAATGTAAGGTAGTCTAAAGTGCTAAAGGAATAGACCCGAAGGAGACGAGACTTACAACTGCAACAAGTCTCTAGGTGATGAAGTAGTACCAGTGTTAAAGGCGGCGAGGGAGGCATACCTATGCCCGCCGATACAATAGTACAAAGAATAAGGCGCCTGGAAAACCACGGAACGCAATAATGAAGCATGTGCTGGAGCCAGATAAATAAAATGATGAATACCACATACATGCGATGCCTAGAATAACCTTCAGGACTTATACAAGGATATGGTAGTACATGAGATACAAATATACCCAAATTCCCCCTGCACACGAGGAAGGACTCACAAAATCTAACTGATACATGCAAATCGAAGAGGCGCTGCAAGCGGTTGAGGCCAATATCATCAAATGAGAGGAGCTGCATCAAGGGCGGAAATGAAGAAGTCATCCGGGCATGTGGGGGGCTACCTGCAGGGCCACCCCCTCATGAGGGTTGAGACATCTCACACATGCCCAGGAATCACCAATAACTTTTGCTGCATCACTGGAACATCAAGTGTATAGATCACGATCATGCTGAGAAGAGCTCGAACCAAGGTACACTGCCCCCTAGACCTGGCTTCTGGAGGAAATGAGCTGATGTCGACAGAAGTAGGTCCACCATAGGTGAGGCAATAATGGAACCCCAACTAAGGCACGAGGGAAAATAGTAGAGCGACGAACAGATAGACACTAATGATGATGATGGAATGAGGGATACGGAGGAGCGGTTGGACGACTTCCCTTGTTAGAGCATAAAGGGCATGAATGGCTTGGCAACGACTGACACAATATCAGGAGGGGTAGGGGACAAGGGTACTGAAGGCCATAATGTGCGACACGAGAGAGGGATCAAGCAAGAAAGAATGGAGGACTATAGTGGGGTACAATGGATTCAGAATGGACTCCATGAATGCGATGATGACTCGACTGGGATGCTCTAAACAAGGGAAACTCGATGGTGCTGCCTCATAGTAAGGGTATAATGGGGAACCATAAAAGCATGAGTACAATAGGGTAGCTCATGACAAAAATCAACACGAACAAAGACGAGTAAGGAGGCAAAGTGGTGCCCCAAGTACAAGTGTCTTATGTGAATAAATTCGATTTTGAGAAGAGGTGAAGAGACCCTTTATGGACAAAATGTGTCGCGGTGAAGTATCAAAACATGGAAAACTGACAGATACCCATTTGAGTGCTCGGTGAGAGCTTTCCAACGGTGCGGACAGTGTGTCAAACGGGGCTACGGTTTGGTCACAGCGGGCGAAAGAAAAAATGGGGGTTTTCTTCTAATAAGGCGTTTTCCCTCCAAAATCATTCATCTGCTTGTGTAGCTGTGGTGAATGTGGAGAGGAGAGAAGGCCCTAAATCTTGCAGCGATCGTAGCAGACAAACCGACCGTTGGAATCGTGATCCGTCAGTTGCAGGTAAGAGGCCTAATCCTACTCTCTGTTTTTGATGGATTCAAATTTCAGATTAGGGTTTTAAATCTCAGTAACTGCCCCTACTTCATCATTACGGTCGGGTCGCACTTTTTGGGGCAAAAGCTGCGACCTGGGACGCAGGTTTTTGCCTGAAAAGTGCGACCTGGCCTAGGATTTGCCCAAAAAGTGCGACCTGTTATATGTGGGAGGTTTTAGTGCAGTTATGGGCTGAGATTCAGTTTTGGTGTAAGTTAATGCATTTTTGTTGATCTATAGACTGACAAAAATGGTGTTTTTGTGCAGGTATGGCAGATATACGGATCAAGTGGAGAGAGAGAGACTTAGGTACATTACGGACGGAGATCCAAGCAGATCAGGGTGTCCGTCGTGCACTAGCTAGGTATGGGGTTCTGAAATTTTTGGAGAACCCTTTAATGAGGGCTGGAGAGCCCTTGTTGGCCCGGATTATCAGTTATTGGGATCCCGATCATGAGGCGTTTATAGTGTAGGGGCATAGGATCGAGTTGACGGTCCAGGATCTGTATTTCTTGACTGGTCTCCCACCATTAGGGATGGTGGGAAATACGCAGCCAGTGTTACCACGGGGGCATAACATTATGGAGTTTGTTGAGCGACATTGTCGACCAGGTGTCCAAGTCAAAGGGACTCAGATATCCGTTGGAGATCTAGAGAGGTTGGAGACCCAGGCAGTGGCCGCAACAGTGTTGCGGATCTTGGGTAGCCAGGCGTTCCATCACATCACTGGAGGGCAGATGATGATTGTAGAGAGTGTGTTGGGAGGGACCTACTATGGGTCGGCCCAGATGATGTTGGTGTTGGTGAAACGACAATTTTCGCTATGCAAGCGGCAAGTGAATCATGATTGTGCCTATGGGACGATTTTGTGCCCTTTATTCTTTGAGAAGATCCTGACCTTGCGACCTTGTATACAGTTACCTGATGGAGGTCCGAGAGAGCCTCGGATGCGTCGTTGGGGATGACTACTGTGTAGAGGAGGGGGAGGGGCGATCGGACGGGTGTTCCGACCAGATTTATTTGCCCATTGGAATCAGATTCCATTATACATAGATGATTATCCCTATAGTGGGATTAGTTATTGGGGAGATCTAGACTTGTCGCTTCCGCCTGGTCGAGTGTGGGGGCCTGATGGTAAGTGACAAGCAACTAATCTATTATGTGCATTTTAGAGTTTGTGATTAGTATTCATGGTACTAATCGTTATATTTTTTTGGAATGCAGATATAGCTCCGGTAAAACTGGCCGGATATATGGGACGACCGGCAGCAGCAGGAGCTACCGGTGCAAGTGGATCAAGGACAGCACAGAATGAGGATATGGGTGCTCTAGTGGAGGACATCTGTCGTAGATGTGAGGGGTTGCTGACCGGTGTGTCGGAGCGTGGTTGGTAGGATTTAGACGACTAGTACATAGAGTTATGTATTGGGCTACCCTCGGAATGGCGAGGTATCATGCGACGCATGGCGATGGCCGGTCAGACTGTGCGTGATCTATGAGCTGCGGGAGCAGAGCTGTTGGCTCGGGATCCTCCAGAGAGTGATTAGATGTAGGGCATATGGTGCACCCCAGTGTTTTTGTAGGGGAAAGTGGTGCCCCCCATTTTGTAGTTTTGTTTTTGTTACCATGATATGGGCATGTCAGCTGTTTCATAGCAGATGGACTCTAAAAACACATGTTATATGATATATATGATTTATGTACATTTTTTTCATGATGTGAAATGTTATTGTCTTGTGTGTGATAAATGCCAGTCTAGAACATGATTTGCGATTTGATCTACGTAGTGATTTTGACGTCGAGGGATATGGTTGAAAGTAATGAATCTAAATTCACATATCAAATTTTTCACTCGTAAATATTGTCTAAACGGGATAGGGTTATGCACACGATAGACACCATTAAGTTGTAGGACAAGAAGCAGGGAATCTAAATGAACATGGAGATGGAGGATGTGATGAGAGAGGGCATCGGCTAAGAGACCACGTACTGCATCATATTCGGCCTGATTATTGGTGGCATTACCAATGCAGACCCCATTTGCAAGAACCAGGGTATGCAAGGGGGTAAAGATGGCCCATGCTGCCGAAGCGAGATGTCGGGAAAAGCGACTTGCCCCATCGGCATAGCCAAGATAATGTGTGGACGAGAGGGCTGATGTAATAGTGTCACAAGACAAGAAATGGGAGGGATGAGCAAAAGGAGGGCAGCGTGAGTAGAGGATAGACATCCACTGACGGCTATAGGAGGGAGTAGTCCGGGTAGGAAGTCTAGGACTCACAGATCGACAAGGGGGAGATGAATGAGAACTATAGGATGAAGAACGGGTACTCAGGCTGCGAAGAACATCAAAGATACGGATGGTATGATTGTGAGTATGGGAGGAAATGGGAGGGTCAAGGAGACCATATGACGCTGCAAAGCTACCTAAATCATCAGTATGGGAAGAGAGGCGCAGATACGGGTCGTCACGGGGAATGATAGAAGAACAGGTAAAAATATGATCAAAACATGAAGAGCCAGAGAAAGTGTTTCAAGGAGGATCAAGCAGAACAGATGGAGTGGATTCAGAGGGAATGTACTCCGAGGGTCGTGCGGATGATGATAGGTATAGGAGGGGAGCAGCAGGTTCCGACATCTCAACATCAGGGGGAGGAATGTCAATGGTAGCAAGGGGATCCTCGAGTAGGCTTGACGCATATTGAGCAAGGATGGGAGAGGCGGATTGTTTTTGTTCAACTTCGTATTCGCGAATGACCTCTAAAGAGGCTCGGTAATGCGTGAGGTGAGGACAATGGTGAGATTAATGGCCATGGACACCACACAGAGCACAGTGTTTGTTGCTGCGAAGAGTCTTTGGGTTCTTGGCGGCAGATGAGGAAGAAACAGAGGTTTCAGGGACCGTAGATTCAGGGAACGCGACTTTAACCATGGTTTGGATATGGGGCAACTCAGGACAAGTATGGGTGGGATGACCGATGCCATCACACAAGGCACAAGGCTTGGCGGGTGGGGGAGGGGTAGGGTCGGGGGCGATGGCCTTATCTTTGGATGCCCCCTTTCGAGTTTTTCTTTTCTTGCCTGTATTTGTCGCAGCATGAGGAGGGTCCTGTGGAGGGGCTAGGGGCACTATAGTGGTGGAAGGAGCGAAGGGAATCGGTTGCACTAGTGTCACAACTATGTATGGTTTGGGGTGGTCCGACAGGGTCTCGGCTGGAGGAGTAAGGTACCATACTGGAATTCCCAAGGTTAAATTAGGGAGGGAAAGGGTGGCCATGATGGGAACTAAATAGATGCCCCGGGGGGGGGGGGACCAAGGAAAGGTATCTGACCGGCGGGGTAATGACCAGGAGGGACGGCTCCCATGTGATAGAGACCTGAGGGAACCGACTCAGGAGGGTAGGGAGGTTCCTAAGTGTGAGGGGGATGGGAATATCTAGGCGAAAAAGGGTCGGTCGACTGATGCGAAGGGCTAGGAGTGGGTTGTGGTAGGCAAGATTGAGGTTGCTGACTAGCCGAAGCAGGCTGTGAAAGGCCAGCCTGAGACGATTGCATCATGCAAACATTCGCTAAACTGGGGTCAGAGACAGGAGGAGGAGGAGGATCAGGAAAATTTCTATGCAAGGAGGAGTCTTTGTAGACGTCAGGGGAAACACTGGTCAAAGAATCAACAGTTGGCTTATTGGTGACAGAAGAGATGGTGGACTCAGGGGAGGTCTGAGAGTTTGGTTGATGGTAAGTCAACTGGTCAATCGTGACAATTTTTCCATTATGAGGGAAAAACATCTTGCGGTGGACTGCGGATGGGATGACAAACATGGCATAGGTGTAACTACGCCCCAAAATAATGTTGTAGTCAAGAGGGGCGTCGATAACTTCCACGTCAACACAAACAGTCTTAGCCACAAGGGTGATAGGACAATTACGAAAGAGGCCGATGGGCTGGGAGGCATGGCCATCCCACGCACGAAGGGTGATTGTGGAAGGGGCCAACTCAAGAGATCCGAGTTGTTTCAAAACCGAAGCAGACATCACACAGGTAGATGCCCCCTCATCAATAATACACCGAGCGACATTGGCATTTCGGATTTTGACTGGGATTTGGAAAGCAACAGAAGGAGGAAGAGGGGGATGGTCTGACTGACGGGCGTCGAAAACAATCAATTGGTCATCAGCAAGATCTACACGACTGGAGGAGTTCCAGTGTTGAAATGGCAGCAGGAGATTGTGCCAGATCATCTACTATAATGTACGAATGGGCAGCTCGACCAGAGGCAGTAGTTCAGCGTAATGGGCCCTTAGGAGTCTTGGTATGAACCTCAGCTTTGGGCGGAGGGAGTTGCAAGGGACCATTGGGTGTCGACAGAGTCTTTGTAGGACCTGAAGATGGGGACTCGGAGACAGACAGAACGGGAGGCGTGGAATACTGACGGGACCGAGTTTGAAGGTTGAGGTCGATGGTGAGCGGTTGGTCAGAGACCATCATGAGAATCTGGTAATCGGAGGAACCAGAAGGGGAAGTTTGAGTGGTTACTGGGGCATGAGGTGGTTGAGTAGCCACGAATCCTTGTTGAGGGAAAGGATCAGTAAACACAACAGATTGAGAAGTAGCTGGATTGGGAGGGACAGTAGGGGAGGAGTGTTGTCCCCGTACGGTGGCCTGGGACTCCCACATCTGCCACATTTGTGGTAATAAGGGACAATCGTGAGTGTAATGACCATAAACACCGCAACATGAATAGGGCTTATTGGTGCGAAGCGGCCTGTTTGGCTTGGGCTGGGAGCCCTGTGGCTGGTTGGCAGTGGTAGGGTCAATACTAGAAGGATTGGATCCACGACTACCAGAAGTGGATTGATCGCCTTTCCTCTTTCTTTGAGAAGGAAGAGGATTAGTTGCCCCCTGCTGCGCAAATACTTGCCCGGGAGGGGGTAGTAAATGCGGTTGTGGGGGTGGAGAAGGCAAGGAAGTGGGAGGTCCAAATGCTGGAGGAGCTGGGACACCAGGTTGAAGGTACAGATACGGGGTAGGATGGGCAACATTGAGGTAAGCAGGAGTGTGGGAAAAAGGAGGAGGCATGCCGTATCCTGGATACATGCTACCTGGAGGGTGGAAGGTGCCGGAGGGGCTGGCCCCTCCTGGAGGGAAACCATAGCCCACAGGAGGTTGAGCAGAGGTATGCGACAGGGCTCAGCCCACAGGAGGTTGAGCAAAGGTATGCGACAGGGCTCCAACGATACCGTCGGTAAAGTGAGATGCCCCTGAGGCATTAGGGCCACCGGGCTTGGGGAGGTCAGGAAGGACGGTATAAACATAACCAGATTGGGCGTAGATAAGGTCATATTTCAAGGCTATTTGGAGGGCGACTTCTTCGGTTTGGGGAAAATGGGATGTGACATCTTTACCAATGGGGGGTAAGAGAGAGCAAAGGAACCAGTCCATGTAAACCTGATCTTCAAAGGGGGGAGCGCGACACAAGCTTCGTCTTCGTCACCATTCCTGTACATGAGCAGAAAGGCGAGTCGAAGAGGATTGATGAAAAGAAGTCAAGAGTTCAGTACCAGTGTCATATCGGAGAGGGAGCTGGAAATAAGATAAGAAGGCTTGGGCAATGGTCGCAAAGGTGGTATGGGAAGAGGTGGCTTGATCAACATACCATTTAGAAGCTTTGTCGGTAAGCGTGCGTTGGAACAAACGAAGACGGATGGAGTCATCAATGATGGAATTGGAGGAACACCACATATGGAAAGATCGAATATGGTTGGAGGGATCTTCACTAGCAAGGCCTTCAAACTTGGGAATGTCAGAGGGGAGCTTGGTTGGCATAGAAGGCCAACTGACATCATGGCGAATAGGATCATTGATCAGCTGATTGAAGTCGAGGAGACTGAGGCCGGCCATATAAGGGAGTAATGGGGCAGTCGAGGTAGGTCCCGTAGGGTTTCCACTGGAAACGGACCCAGCAGTAGAACTGGGGTTAGGGTTAGGTCCTGAAATAGACATGGTGAGGGTAATAGCGGGGGGGGGGGGGGGAACTAGGAGTAGGGGGAGAACCCGAACAATCAGAGGAAGAGTCGGAGTGCGGACTCGGGGGAAGACTTACTCGATGACGATGGGAAGGAGGAAGTCGACCGACCGAAAAATGAGGATGAAAGCCAAGAAGTCTCCGGGACAAACGCCTTGGAGGGGCAATGATGACGTGAAGAAGAAAACCGACAGGGGCAGGGAGGGGTGAAATCAAGTGAGATCAATGTCGAAACAAGGGCAGAGAGGTGCAGTGTCAATTGATTTTAAAGGCTTTTCCAGGTGGTGTGAACCATGCTCTTCTTCACTTAGGGTCAGTGTGTGGCGTGCGTTAATTTTAATTGTTTAAACCCAGACGTTTTGAGAGTAAAATAAAAAGTTTGATGTGTAACTGAAAATAAGTCTGCAGTAAATAAGACGAAAAGAACAGAAAATTAACAGCTACCAATGCATCAATCTAACCCAAGAAGGCGGGTCTCTCGAAACTAGTCTATAAGAGGGAAAAAACTAAGCAAAGCACGCTAAAAAGAGGCCAATAGATCTAAGGTCGGGAGGGACGGGGATCTAAAGGATAAATCTACTGAAAAGAGGTGCAAAGAACAATAAAGAGGCAGAGGCAAGGATGTTGCTAAAAAGGGGGAGATCAGCTAAAAATAGAAGGGACAACGAGGCGGCCCGAGAAATGAACCCAAACAAAATTATATGAGGTGATTTGAAAGTGGGAAGAGCTGATCTAAAGAGATCTGAAACTAAGGTATCAGATCTGAAAGCAATAAGGCTGAAATTCTGGAAATTCAGACTTCTGAAACAGCGAAAAATCTCCCACAAAAAGTGGATGGTACTAGAGCCCTAAGGCGCAAGATTCCCACTTAGTTGAGTGAAACATATCAGAAATAGGTCTAAACGGGTGGAGACAGAGGCTGGAAAACCCTGACAGAAGCTTCAGACAAACGCAGAAAAAATGCTGGAAAAGTGCAGAAAAAAGGGCAGGTCGTAGGTTCTGACCTGTTTGCAGTCCAGGTCGCAGATTTGGAGCAGAAAAGTGCGACCTCAAGGCCAGGGCGCACTTTTTGGGCCGATAAGTGCGACCTGCAGATCCGGCTCTTTCGGCGGCAGATTTTAGAAAAATTTGTCGTCTCAGCTGCAGCTGATGTCTGTCACCTGCGCAATAAGGCCAGAAACACACGAAAGTTAAAAATTTGATTGTTTGAGGGTTTTAGAGGTGGAAAGCACCATAAAAATTGGGAAAACAGAAACTGGAAGAGAAACCCTAGGGTCTGAAACAGCTGGATATGTAGGAATATATAAAACGACAGCGGTCGCAAAATAAAACTCGTGTGGGTCGCCAATTGTTAGTATGAATCTTTCGTCGTAAAAGATCACTTTAGCTACGCATAACAAATAGGCCTAACATCGATTATGGCTGCAAAATATCTTTAAGTCTACTACACAAATCCAGATCTAAGCATAAAAGACATTAAGCAGATAAAACACAATGTGGCTCTATGCATCCAATAGACAAGACAAGAACAATGTATTTAAAAGAATTTTATATTATATTAAAGAATGGGGCACCTAAGAGGAAAACAAGAAAGGTGTTTTCCGGTTCTCCTCAATGGGATGGGTTCTTGAAAGTCCTCAGCGTTCCAGATCTAAAATTCCTCTCTCTTATTGTGGTAGAAAACCCAGACAAACATAGAACTCAATGGGAGCTCACAAGGCAGAAATGGAAAATGGTGACCAAGAGTAGATCTAGTGTGATCTAATGCAATGGAGGTGACTAATGAATGGGGAAAACCCTTCTATTTATAACAAAATATTGGGGTGTTCTAGAACTCGGTGTATGAATAAAATATTATTAATCAAATTCTAGAATCACCCTTTAGGAATATTTTATTATATTTTTTGGAGGGAAAAGGTGTTTTGACTTAGGTCAATTCCTTTATTTATAAACAATAAATAAATAAATGATTTATTTATTATTTTAGGGAGATGGCGGGAATATAATTAAATAAATAATGATTTATTTAATTATTTAAAAATGATTTAGTCAAATTTAACTAGGAATATTATTTAAATAATGATTTGAATAACTGATTCCTAGGAAATAATTAAATAAATAATGATTTATTTAATTAATTTCATTATTTTGGGTTAAATATGACCAGGAAATATAGACAAATGTTATTGTACATGGTGAAAGCAATTTTACTTAGGGTAAAATTGGTCTTACATGGTGTACTTGGGTTCATCTAATGATAATGAGTTAGATGACCAAAAAAAGGGTGTAACAAGTATGGCGTACAAAGTGCAGATTGGAGGACCATTCTAAAGAGCGGTGCCTTGTCTTCCGGGATTACATGGATAGTGGGGCACCAAATCCCTTGAACACAATATCCAACCAGTGGTGCGAAATATGCATGACTAGAGGCCAACATTTCTCAAAGGAATGTTACCTGTTGTAGAAATATGTACATACTCCAAATAATTTATCTTACAAATTCTGTAAATCACTAGGACATGATGAGAATAATTTTCGAAGTTATGACTTAATGATGGAGCATAGTACTGATGCTTATAGAATGCAAGCAAAAGAACAAGGACACGAGGACAATGGACATCGCGGTGGTCAAGGAGGCTACCAAGGAAGAGGTCGAGGATGTGGAGTTGGTCGAGGATGTGGACAAATCATTTGCTATAATTGTGGCTAGCCAAGTCATTTTGAAAGATATTGCAAGACCCCCACTACGACATGTAAGTAGTGTAAATATTTTGATCATGTGATTGAAGAATGTCTTGTACTTATGGTGAAGATGCAGGAAAAAGGGAACCAACGACCGACATAGAATATCCAAATGATGATTGTTGACAGGAGAATTGATGAACCTTGAATTAGTATTGTTACTAGAAGTGGAGTTGCGACTGGTTGTGATAAGGAAAATGGAAATAAGGAATTTGAAAATCTAGGTGGATGGGTTAGAAAGACTGTTGAGAAAGTTCTCGTTTTTATATTCAGGAAAAAATGAGTATTTATGGAAGCAAAGCAAATTTTTATGGATGTTGGAGCTTCGACCTCTAGTGCATAGAAAAAGCCTAGTAACTATGAAGTGTCATCAGCTGTGACACATAGCCGAGCCCTGACGCAAGGCCAGGAGTCAACAAATCAAGTAAGTCTTTTAAGGTATTTTATGCATACTTGTATGAAGTTGTTCATATATCAATAGGATGTAGAAGGGCTGCAATATTTGATAGACTCCTACGCATCTAAAGAAGTATCAAGAAGAGAGATGTGCGCAGTCAATAACTTGCATCGATAGAAGAAAACCGGAAGAGAAATGAGGCTCAGTGCACAAATAGGATAATATGAGATGGATCAAGTTATTCTGGATCTTGGATCTGTTGTCTTGACGAAGCAGACATGGGAATTGATGGGTAAGCTGAAGCTACAATGGTCACCTCTTAAGCTAACAATGGAAAACAAACAAACGATCCTCCCTATGGGAATACTACCAGGTGTCACAGTGGATATTGGAGGAGTGAGCAATACTACTGATTTTAAAATAATAGAGATTGTCGATGATAGTAACCCTTATCCTGCATTACTTGGACTTGACTGGGCATTTGACAATTTGGCCATAATTAATATAAAGAATATACATATGATATTTGAAGGAAACAATATGAGGGTAATTTTTCCCTTGGATCCATTAGAAGGAGTAAGATATACAGAACCAGTCAGAGAAGAATATTGCGCAACAGATATAAACAACATTTATCAAATGAAAATGAAGGAACAAGATTTAATTAACCCTATTGTAGAAGGAAAGTTGAATTGGGAGAATGATAGTTCCTATACTTCAGATTCAAAAGAAGAGTTGGAAAATTGGCAGAATAGGTTGCATGAAGTATCCACAAGGCGTTGTTCAAGAGTTACCAAATCAGTTCGTTGTATGACATCAGAGGTATGTAACCTACCTTCTTATGATGGCATAGGAGATGTGAATACTTTTCTCAATGATTATGAAGAACAAGTTCAAGAAAACAAAAGGTTCTTAGCCTTGGAGGTAGCCCTGAAAGCTACCCCTGCTAGATGGTGGAATGCACACAAGAAGAATATATGAGGTTGGAAGTTATATTGAAGACTGATGCGGATAAAGTTTGGACATATATAAATGGAAATGGAGATAAAATATGATGGTCAAAATATTCCTAGGGAACATATCCATCTATGCACTTCAACATGGAAGGAGATTCCACAACAAGAGTGGCTACATGGATTCATTCATACATTGGAGACAATCCCTAAGAACTGGTACCTAGAAACATAGCTTTGACATGGTACTGAAAATTGGGTAGACATGGTGGATAGTTTCATATTAACATTTAGTTTTCAGGATGATTGCCCATACATAGATTTGGCTCTTCAGTCAGTCAAGAAAAATATTTTTGGAAATGTCACCTCAGTTTCATGGCAACGACCTGATTGGGTTGCGCAGATAGAATATGCACTATAATTCTATAACATTATTAAATATGGAGAATAAGAAGATCCTTGCAACATCAACATATAAGAATCATAAGGATACTGCGAAGTGACTAGACCTAAGATAGAGATGCTAGACATAACGAAGCCATTGAAGACTAAGAAGGTAAACATAGGATCAGAGGAGGATCCCAAGTTTGCAACTACAGGATATTACTGGGACGAAGATACAATCAGTAAATTTACATAGTTACTTCATGAATATCAAGAAGTTTTTCCCACCAAGTTTTCAGAGATGAAGGGTATAATTGGAGATCTAGGAGTCATGAAGATTCCTTTGAATCCTGATGCGAAGCCAGTTAAACAAAGACCTTATAGACTGAACCCAAAGTATAAGGAGAAAGTGAAAGTAGAGCTTGATAAAATGATGGCAACATGAATTATTGAACCTATGGAAGAATTAGAATGGGTAAGTCCTATGGTAGTGCAAGAAAAGAAGACTCAAGGAACGTCGAAATGAATTAAGGGAAGCATGGGAAGAACCAAGCAGCATAGAAGATAATCTCCCTAATGCGCAATTATTTGCAATCAAAGTGGTATATTATCACTTCACATATATTGTTTAGTTTTTTACTACAAGAATGGCTCCTTCAAAGTATACTACACAACAGAAGAAGGAATTGGTGGTTAAGGAAGCTGAATTTTCAATAATAACATGACTCTTATATAAGATGGGACAAGATGAGATACTATGCAAATATTTTCTTGAACATGAAAGACAGAAGATTCTAGCAAAATCCCACGCAGGCGCAGCTAGTGGACATTATGCAGGAAATGCTACCATGCAGAATATTTTGAAAGCATGATTGTGGTGGCCTACACTACATAAGGTTGTGAACGAGTATGATTATTGTAGAGCATGTGATGTGTGTCAAAGAACAGGGAAGCCTTCCAGAAGAGATGAGATTCCATTGGTACCACAAGTTACATTGCAGGCTTTTGATAAGTGGGCCATTGATTTTGTTGGACCAATCAACCCACCTGGAAAAAGGAATGGCATGAGATACATAATTACAATAGCTGATTACTTGACAAGATGGGCCAAAGCACAACCAATAAGGGACTACAACGCAAAAAATGTAGCGAAGTTTATTTTTGATTACATACTGTCTAGATTTGGATGTCCGAAGATTTTGATGAGTGACCAAGGATCACACTTCTTGAATAAGACTATTGAAGCATTGAGTGAGGAGTTCCAAGTCTATCATCAGAAGAGTACCCCTTATCACCCTTAGGCCAATATAATAGTGGAAGCATTCAATAAGATTTTGGAGAATGCACTCACTAAGGTGTGCAATGCGAATAAATATGAATGGGACCTTAGAATTCTAGCAGTGTTATGGGCCTATAGGACCACATGTAAGAAATTGATAGGCCACACACCATTCAGGTTGGTTTATGGGAAAGAAGTTGTGATTCCTATGGAGTACATTGTGCCTAGCTTGAGGATTGCAACTTTTACAGATATGGCAGACCCTGATATAATGGAGGAAAGAATGTCACATTTTTTTTCTTTGGATGGAGATAAATTTATAACAAGATTTCATCAGCAGGTGTAGAAAGCAAGAGAAAAATCCTGGCATGGCAGACATATTAAGCACAAGAAGTTCTAGGTAGGATACCTTGTTCTACTTTATGACAATAAATTTGTGAAGTTTCCAGGAAAAGACACATTGGTTGGGCCCATACATTATCAAGCATATTACTAATGGAGGCGCAGTTCAATTAGTGAAGTTGAATGGAGAATTGGTTCAAGGAAGAGCAAATTGTAGTAGGTTGAAGCTGTACATGGAAAACCCTGCCCCTACAACTTCACTCTAAATAAGAAAGGAGAAAAGTCTTAGTGCCACCTGCAGTATAAAGTGGGCATTGGACTATAAAGTACATTGCAAAGAGAGCTTCGACGGAGGAGGTTACTTCGCTACAGCCTGGGTTATGTCGAAGTTCATAGAAGCTGCGACGTAAGAGAGTTGTTCACTATAATATGAATGTGTCAAAGTTCGCCGGAAAAATATGAGCATTAAAAGGGAAAGTTTCCATTGGAAGGCGCAGTAGGATGCATTTATGAAGACATCTTGGAAAGATCTAGCGAAATATATGAAGTTAATGAACCAAATACAAACAAGATCTGAGCTAATGATGAGGTCAGAAGTTCAAAATTGTTATAAAATGCCGTGTCCCACCAAGATTTTGGCACTCTTTTGTCTAAGATCTCAAAATTTGTTAAGTGTTGAGAACTTGTAGCAATTGTGCTACTATATGAACACTGAATATTTTACCTGTATATTTGAAGATAAATGTATAGCAGGAATCATGGATGCCACAACACCGTCTACTACACTCGCAGCATCACCATCACCCACAATAGCATCGTCACTCACACAACGATGATCTCCACAGAAGAAACCATTCAAGGAACAGAGAAAAAAGAAGAAACAACATAAGAAACTGTCAAGCCACAACCAGAACCCCAACCTGTAAGAGACAAACGAGGAAGAAGCAGAACAACAGAACATGGAAACAAAGGGTCACCTCTTCCAGAATATATTCCACCCAAGAAACCAAATGCAAAACCGGTGAAAGATTTAAAGGATGCGAAGTATGGCACCTTTACACCACTGTTGCTAGAGAAAATTTCGTTTGAGGGAGAATTACTTGGGAAAATTCTACAGTTGAAGTTCGCAAACTCTGATTTCAATGACAGAAACAAATACCCACTATTCACACCAGGCAGATGTATGAAGCAAGTACAATACTCAAAAAGTGGTGTGACGTGGCTATAACTACAACAGTGGCTAATGGGGTTGCAGGAGTCTGGTTCATTAAACATGCTAAATGTGTTGCACTTCAGCAGAAGAACCACAAACACAACCTGCATTAGAAAATTGCTTGTCCTGATACATGATGGATGCTTTGGATGGGAAAAATGATCCCCATATATGAAATGTTGATATGGAGAATTACAAGGTTGTCGTATAAAGGACGGGACCCTGTAGAAGCATTTGTGGGAAAATACCATGACAAAATAGTAGTCGAAAACATGAAGAAGAAGTTCAGGTTGGCAAAAGGAAAGCGAGGATACGACATCGACTCAATCAGTGACTAGGGAGTTCACTTCACTGTGCACATATTAGCTGGGAAGATAGTTTCGGGCCAATGAAGTCCATGCGACAATAGTTTCATTGGCTGCACAATGCAACAATAGGGTTCAGTACAGCCGGGTCTCTTACCTCTGTAAAGAATTTCTAGATGACTGCAAGGAATTCCTAGAGAAAGGTACAACCTTTCACTATGCTTGGCTGATTTTAATAATAGAAATGTTGGCATGGAAAGAGCCATAGGATTCATAGTTTCCTCCTGTAGAAGCAAATGTATGTGAAGTCGCACGATATGCCTCATTGTGGTATACCAATCAGACATCGCGAGCACAAGAAAACAAGATATTATTTGTATTATATCACATGGATTTGCATATGTTGGTGAACCAACATCCTTGCCTCTCACCAAGCTTGTATGCGAAATATAACTTTGTTGCGAAGTTCAAGGCATATTTTCACAGAATATATATACAAGCCTACAAAGACAACACAAAGACATGGCATCGCCTGCCATACTTGGTAACAAAAGATGATCTCCTCACACTATTACAAGAATGGCCCGCAGAATGGAAGACTTTGATGGAAAAAGACGCAAAATATAGTCAGATAGAGGAGGAAACATCAGAGCATGGAGAACCAAGTGGGAAAGATAAAGATAAGGACAAGAAATAGGAAGAAGAGGAAGAGCAGCATGACAAGGAACCTCTTGGAGGGGATGAACACAACAAATAACCTGAGAAGACGGAGATAAATAAAGGAAAGAGGAATATACACAATGAAGGTTCACTAAGGAGAAAAAAGAAGCAGAAGGTAGATAAGTCAAAGGACGCAATGCCATTGGTCCATATTGATAAGGACCTGGACGAGATCAGGGAGAAGATTCAAGAGGCAACAATGGAGTTGGGGAACAAGGTAGAGGATCACTGTGATGCACACCTAGGAGGTGTCGAGGAGCGTATCGCGGAGTTAAAAATAGTGGCACAGGAAATCAAACAACCGGTGCAGATAAGGGAAGGGCTTCGACAAGAAAGACTAATAAAGTCGACATTTGGGGTGTGCATAATGCAGACACCTGCCGACAATTTGAATCCACTAAAGTAAAACAACAGGCGAAAGGATGGGAATTTGTCAACATGAACATCACCACACTGCCAATTCAATCATTGCATGAGCTGCATCAAGGAATCACAAATGAGTTGAAGCAGCGAGAAAAAATCACCTCAAAATTGAATATTCAAGTAGAACAAGAGCGAGCTTCGCTGAAGAAATAACTCAACCAAGCCATCAAGGATAAGGACCAGGCAGTGCAGCAACAATAGAAATTGAAAGAGGTGGTCGAAGCCACATGCCGAGAAGTTCTGGACATGGATGTCCACGAGCAAGAATCAGTTGAAGACAAGGTTGCGAAGCTCGACCTTTCAGTCAAGGAATCCAAGAAGAAGATCGTAGATGTACAATTTGAGTATGAGATAAAGATCAAGGAGATACAGATGAATTTGAAACCAACTATGCCATCGGAAGTAAGAGAGAAGAGGGAGACCGACCTTAAGGCTGTAGTGGTCGGTATCTCCGCATTAGTCACAAATTGTGGGAATTTGTTGGATGATAATTTACAAATGTGGACCTCAATGCAGGAGAATCCAAATGTTCTAAAGTTATAAGAATACATCCAACAGAAGAAGAAGAAGGTGGAGGAGATTTGGGCAACTGCAAAGACCTTGCCAATATCATAGAGGCTTGCCAAGTTCAATGAGGGAAATTCCCTCCAGAAGAAGCTAAGAATGGAAGAACATACTTTTGCAAAGAGGACTCATCCATGGCACGACGAGGCTCTCCAACTGTCTCAAGAAGTAGATGGGAAGCTTCAGGAGCTCCGACAAAGAGAAGAGACAGTACTGAAGAAGAAAACATGAATAGTGATAGAGACATTATTGGAAGAAGTATGCAGTGAACAGAAGCAAATCGCAGAGATACTGTAAAAAATCAACAATGCCTATGACAACATCGCAACAAATATCTGGGGAAAAGTAGTTGAGTGACTCGGGATGAGTCACATGTGAGTGTTGGGGGCATGTTGGGTGCAATTCAACTTGGCCTAGATGATGAAGACTCTGCATTTTTTGGAGCAAAGCGCGAAGTAAATATACCACGTTGTGTTAAAGGGACTTCGGGGCAGGTAGAAGTCCCTCCTTTTTATAAAGCAAAATTTTATAATGGGTTTTGGTTCATAGTTGTATGTTTTAGGGAGTCCATGGTATTTGGACCATGGTATTTTTCCAATGATGTAATGTTATATAAAGGGATGTAATGCTATGTTTAGGATATCAATTTTGATAACATGATAGACGGTTAAGGGCTAGTTGTGATCTATATTTTGTAGCGAGGGGAAGGCTCTGCAGCTAAGTGCGCAGAGACCTGGGAAGAGTCTACAACTTAGTGTGTAAACCGCTTGCAGCTTAGTGCGCAGGTCAAGGTTGATTGTATTTAGAGACTCATCATAATAAAGAAGAAGTTTGTGGATGATATTCAATATTCTTATGTGCTTTTATATATGTTTTCTTAATATCTATTGTTGCAAAGTAGCTATTACAGTTGCATGATATGTCAACGTAGTAATGGTTTATGGGTTTATATCATATGTGTCTATGATTAATTGAATGTGGCGAAGTAATTTGTAAGTGTGAAGAGTAAGATAACAGAAAAATATCACATCTGCCAGTCCCTCAAGGCTGCAGAAACTTGGTTTTGCATCCTCCCATTGTCACTTCGGCTGAGACTATGATCTCTTGCAGGTCGTTGTTGGAGGGGCCAGTGATTGAGGGTTTTGTTGGCGTGTAGTATAGTTTGAACCTGGGTCGGCCCAAAACAACCCAACAACCACCCTATAAAGCCTCCTCCCACATATACCCAACTTCACTAGCTTTCCCAAGGTAAACATGAGCTGAGGGATACTATGACATGACTCAACCTCCAAGATAACCTTTAGGAAATGGAGTCGACAACTTAAGACCTTACTAACTTTGCTCAGGTGCCACAAGACCTCTAGGAGTAACCCAAACCCTTCAAGTGTCTAGCCCCTGAGACAGCTCACTTTTTTCCTAACCTAGAGCCCCAATTGCTCCCTTTCCGAGGACACCATGCGACTATGGGTCCCCACTAACTCCTATTCCAAGGCCTCCATGCGACTACGGGTCCCCAATCACTCCCATAAGCTCGCTTCCATGTGACTATGGTTTTTTCTGCTCATTTCTATGCCAACGACTCTGAATTATATGCCACTTTTTCAAGACTAGCACTCAGGTCTCTACCCATAACCCAGTGAAACTTCCAGAGAAGACAAATGACATAGAAACAATGCTTTTAAACCAAAAATTGAAACTGGGACTTGACCTAAGCATCCCCAACTGGGACTGACATTCTGTCAAACACTTGATGAATATGCAACTTACAGGTCATGAATGTATATCTGAACATAGAGATTTGAAAACTTATTTTAGGTTTACCAAGAAGGACCAATACATTCTCACCATAGTTGTCATAACACCAATTAGGTCATGCATTCATTATCCAAACTTTCATTCAATAAAATGTGATAATATTTATACTTGAATCTGTCGTATAACCATGCTTATAACCATCATGTAACCAAATAGATAAAAGTGGTATAAAAACCATTAAATCCACATAATAACAAGTACATTTCCTCATCAAAATCAAGAGAAAATTAACTATTATTAAACATAGGAAAAATTCGACCAGGTTCGGGAGTTCCACGTACCACCCGAACATAGATTTGTTGAACCAAATATTTCTTTCAACAATCACCCTTGTGTCATATTCCAAGCATAAATGCGGGATCTCGTGGGATAAACCAATCCAAAACAACTAAGGGAATCCAAGGGTTAAACCACCTCCACCCTCACCATACCGTGATCTCACCTAAACCGGTGCCTAGATCAGAAAACCAATCCGAGCTTGGATGCCTCAAAATTTCTTCACTAATAACTTGAGGAATTTTCCTGTCTGCACCCTCAAGATTTACCGTGTATCCCGCCATTACTGGTCAAGGGATTCCTAGGCTTTTGGGAATTTTCCTGAGACCACCTCACCCGAATCCAAAATATTTCGGCAATCCAAAGATCAAACTGAGAACAATCCCAACACACAGGGGCTATTAAGGAATGGAAAGGACAGGCTAAAATCCACTGTCAAACCCAAAAAAACCCATGCCAATGACAAAAAAAGAACCAAATACCAACATGCACATACCATGCATGTCAAAACCAGCTAGGGAATCATACATGCAACCCGTTGCCTGCAAGTATTCCTGTTGAAGCTACTTGATCCTTGCCTTCCTTTGCTTTCCTTATCCTTTCTTTGCTTGATTGTTTTCTTTCAGCTCTTGGTGCTCTTCTCCTATCTGAGACTAATTTTAAAACTGAACTCACAAAAGGTTACACTGACAAAAGCTACCAACTGATCCTCATAATCCTTTTTATCATTGATACCTCTATTTTCTTCAATTTCCTATATTTTCCTTCATTTTCCTCCTCACATGCAACCTGTGACCTTTCACCTTTCTCCTATTTTCCATTATTTTCATAAATAAATGTCAATAAATGCCACTTTTATTTTCCAAAGCCTTCACGATTTCCTTTTACAGTTTCCTTAGCCATAATAAACCGAATGAACACCCACACTACGTTGTTTTTCCCAAAATTCAACTTGGAATAAGTGTCCCTTGACCATGGTATTATTTTGCCTTTATTAACTTTTATTACATGAACTTTTAACTTGTGGCTGTTAGAGTTTGTCAGAATTGCAAAGACATGGACCACTTAGGATCAGCCATGGGTAGGAGGATAGGAATAATGGGGCATATGGTGAAAGATCTCATGGTGGGCACAAGTTGGACATAGATGACAGATTATTGGATACATCTGATAGGCAAGGCAATGGACATGGATTTTCTAGTTCTGGTCCAGAAGAGTATCAGGGTCATCATCGTTATCATCCTTACAGGAGGAGTGACAAGGGATGTTTACCAAAAGAGCTCAAGAAAGGAAAACCACCTACATTTGATGGGGAGATGAAGAAGTCACAAGTTGCAGAAGCGTGGTTGCTTGGGATAAAGAAGTTCTTTAGGTTTCATGATTACTCAATGAACATGAAGGCCATAATAGCTACATTTAGCCTTAAAGGTAAAGAAAATATTTGGTGGCAAGATGTAAATAATGTCATAGGTATTCACGAAGAGGAGTTTACTTGGAGTGAGTTCTAGAGAGTATTCAGGAAGAAGTATCTATCATAAAGATACTATGATGACAGGGAAAAATAATTCTATGAGTTGAAGATGGGATCTATGACCGATGAGGAGTACAGTAGCATATTCTTGGAGTTATTGAGGTATGTGCCTTATCTGAAGGAGGAGAGAGCGAAGATTTAGAGATTCATCATTGGGTTGTCTGTCGAATTCAAAGAAATGATTGAGTTCGATGAGCCTAGACCATTAGAGGAGGCCATCCGGAAGCTAAATCATTGTTATGAGCATTCAAAGCATAGATTTGAGACTAAACGAGACTGGAAAGGTAATGAAAAAGATAAAGGAAAATGGGATAAGAAGAGAACAAAGCCTCGGGACACAAGTAACAAACATAATGCAACGTCGCATAAGAAATTTAATGCATCTAACACAGCATAGGAATTTTGGTCTGAGGCGCAGAACAAGGGTGCAAGTTGGAAGCCTTTACAGTGTTGGACTTGTGGAAAGGATCATCACAGGTGAGATTTTCCACAACATCGCGGTGGTAGACCACAATTTATAGTGCTCAAGAGGCATAGACAGTGGGGGATGTTGGACAAAGTATTCATCGGATTTATGCAGCGTTGGATAACATATAGGAAAACCATCAGACATCTATTATTGAGATGGATGGAAAGCTTTGTGATCAAGTTGTTTATGTTTTGATTGACCCTAGATCTAATTATAGTTATGTTAATCCTACCTGGTGGATAAGTGCGGTTTGAATAAAGAAGTGCATGCAGAATCTGGTTTAGTGCAGTTGGCTACATGTACTAAGAAAAGATTTCATCATTGGGTAAGAACTTGTGCATTTGAATTGAATGGTGTGTATACATCGACACATTTGAATGTATTACCATTGGGTTCATATACTATGTTATTGGGTATGGACTTGTTATACATTCACAGGACTAAGGTGGATTTTTATGACGAGGCTATTGAGTGTTTAGATGACAATGGGGAAGAAAGAGTCTTGCAGGGTAAGAAGAAGGCAACATTAGTTAGAATGGTGACACTATACATGCCAAGCGCAATCGTAGGAAAGGTTGTGTGCTATTTGCAGTAAATATTTCCAGTGATAAGGGTAAGGATGTTGAGGATGCAGATGTATTGAATAGGTACCCGGTCCTACAACAATTTCAGGATGTGTTTCTGACAAAGATTTCAGAGTTGCTACCTCATAGAGAAGTGGAATTTTCTATTTAGTTGGTATCAAGGGCAGCACCAACATTGCAGGCACCATACAGGATGAGAGAACTGGAGTTAGTGGAATTGAAGTTGCAATTGAAGGAAATGCTTGACATATGATACATTAGGTCAAGTGTTTCACCGTGGGGTGCACTGATATTGTTTATAAAGAAGAAGGATGGTACTCTCAGGTTATGCATTAATGAAGAGAAGTTGAACAAGGTGATCATCAAGAACAAGTATCTATTTCCCATGATTTATGACTTGTTTGATCAGTTGAAGGAGAAACAATGTTCTCGAAGATTGACTTGAGATTAGGATACCATCAGGTACGCATCAAAGAAGAAGATATTTACAAGACAACTTTTAGGGCCAGGTATGGGCATTACGAGTTTGTTGTAGTTTATTTCGGTTGGAATAATGCTCCAACTACTTTTACGTGCTTGATGAATAGTGTATTGTGTCCTTATTTGGACAATTTTTTTATTATATTCATTGGCGAAATCTTGATATATTATAAGAACGAGGAAGAACATGCCGAACACTTAGCATAAATATTGATATTGTTGAGAGAACATCAGTTGTATGCTATGCTCTAAAAGTGCATTTTCTTTCAAAAAAAAGGTAAATTACTTGGGACATGTGATTTCCAAGGAAGGCATAACAATGGATTCATAAAAGATAAAAGCTACCATGGAATGGGAAACTCCTTGGAATGTGGATGAGGTAATATCATTCATGGGACTAGCAGGTTACTATAGGAGGTTCATCAGGAACTTTTCATAGATCGCTTATCTTATTACGTCACTACAGAGGCAATGTAAGAAATTTGAATAGACAAAGGAATTTGCAGCAAGTTTTGAACAATTAAAGCAGTTTTTGCCGAACGCTCCAATGTTAAATATTGTAGATCCAAACAAAGAATTTGTGGTGTGTACAGATGATTGCAAGGTAAGTCTTGGTGGAGTATTAATGCAGGAAGGACAAATATTGTGTTATGAATCAAGGAAAATGAATGAGCAGGAGAAAAAATATCCGACACATGATCTTGAGTTGTCAGTGATCATACATGCATTGAAGATGTGGAGGCACTATCTTCTTGGCAGGAGGTTTATAATGAAGAGTGATCACAGTGGAATGAGGTATTTATTTTATCAATTGAATTTGAATGCCATGCAAGCTAGATGGTTGGCCACGATCAGTGAGTTTGAATTTGAGATCAGGTACATTAAAGGTAAAGAGAACAAGGTTGCAAGTGCTCTTAGAAGGCGGATACAGGTAAATCACATTACAACTATGAGTTCTTATGGGAAAAATTTACAGGATCGGATCTTACAGGCAGGTTAGCAAGATGACATGTATAAATAGCTTAGGCATAGGTTACAATAGGGTATAGGTGATCGGGGTGTGGATTATCGTCTCACAGCAGACAAATTGGTTAGGGTTAGGGACATGATATATGTGCCAGATGACAGTGAGCTCAAGAAGCTTATATTGAGGGAATTTCATGCTAAGCCATATTCAAGTCATCTGGGATATCATAAGACATTGACAATAGTGAATATGCTCTACTATTGGCCGAATACGAAGAAGGAAGTGGCATATTTTGTGGCTAGGTGCTTAGATTGTCAACTAGTAAAAGTAGAGTGTAAGCATCTATGTGGTCTACTACAACTGTTACCAATTCCAGAGTGGAGGTGGGAAGTCATTTCCATGGACTTCATCACAGGTTTGTCAAGGACATCTAGACAACATGATTCTATTATGGTTATGGTTGACAAAGGAAACACACTTCATTCCAATGAAGTCTACATATTCAGCTAATGATGTAGAACATGTATTCATCAGAGATGTGGTAAGGTTACATGGTGTTCTGAAAAAAATTGTGTAAGACAGGGATGCTAAGTTCACTTCCAAGTTTTAAAAGGAGTTGTTTGCAGGTTTGGGGACAGAGTTGGCCTTCTGCACAACTAATCATTCGTAGATAGATGGACAGACAGATAGGGTCAACAAGATATTGGAGGACATGTTGAGGATGTATGTGATGCATCATCATAAGAGATGGGAGGAGTACCTTCCATTGCTTGAGTTTGCTTACAACAATGGTTATCACGAGTCACTCGGATGAGTATGTTTGAGGAACTCTATGGGCGAAGTTTTAATACTTCTATTAGTTGGAGTGATCCAGTGAACATGGTGTTGATAGGACCATATATGTTGGTAGAGATGGAACAAGAAATGCAGGTAATCAGGAAGAATTTGTAGGTAGCATAGGGAAAAAAAAAATTATGCAGATCAGAACATGTTGTTTAAGGAGTTTCAGGTTGGGGAACAAGTGTACTAGCGCATCAAGCCCAAGAAGAGCTCCTTGAGGATTGGATCATGTGCCAAGTTGGAACCACGGTATTGTGGACCTTTCAAGATTCTTGAAAGGATTAGATCAGTGGCATATCGACTTGCACTGCCTCCGATAGTGAAATTCCATGATGTTTTCTAGAAGGAGAATTGCAGCCGGAACCTCAATGTATTTTGCAGAGAAAGATGCTCATGCTCCGGAACCGAGTAGGTTAAAGTGCAGTGGAAGCACTTTAGGTCCGATGAAGCTACATGGGAGATGGCAGATAAGATGCGGGTTATGTATCCTTCTCTATTCGTTGGTTGAGAAAATATTTTTGGTATATGCATTGGTGTGATGTTTTGGTTTATGTACATATGTATATGGATGTAAACACCACCATGAGTTGTGTTATAAAGCTCCAATAAGCAGTATGAGTTTCATGTCGTTATGGTTGCTATGTTGTTATGTTTTCATATTGGTTTGCTTCTCATCTGTTTGAGCATTGTAAATACTGCAACGAGCTAAGTTATAAAGCTCCATGGCAATATGTTTTTCTTTCAATAGTCTTCTTGGTTGTAGGTGTCATTGAACACCGAGGACGGTGTTCCCCTAAGGGGGAGGGTTCTATAACAACCCTTGTTAAAAATCCATGTAATAAAGTTAATAAAGGAAAAATAACAACCATGGTCATGGGACATATATTCCAAGTTGAATGTTGGGAAAAACCATAGTGAAGGGGATCACTTGTGATTAATTAATGGCTATGGAAACTAGAAAAGACAATGACAAAGGATTTGGAAAAGCAAAGTGGCATTTATCGGCATTTATTTATGAAAACAATGGAAAATAGGAGAAAAGGAAGGTGAAAGGTCACATGTTGCATGTGAGGAGGAAAATGAAGGAAAATAATGGAAAATTGAAGAAATTAGAGGCCTCATTAATAAAAAGTATTTTGAGGATCAGTTCACATACTTTTGTCAATTTTAGCTTGAATCTCTCTCTCTCTTTATTCTCCCTCTCTCTCATACTCTTGGTCACTTAGAATTTTCTTGGAGCACCCTTGGAAGAGTGTGGCATACTTGGGATTTGGAGCAAGAAGGCAAAGGAAGAGCATGAAAGCGTAAGAGGACATTGGGATCAACAACTACAACGGCTTTTTCTTGCAGGTACTGAGTTGCATGTATGGTTTCTTTACTAGTTTTGGCATGCATGTCATATGCATGTGGTTTCTTGGTTATGATTTGTCATTTGCAAGGAGGATTGCCTGGATTGAAAAAGGTTTTGCCCAGCCTTGCCATTTACTAGATAACCATGGTGTTGTGTGTTTTACTTTGGTTTTCTGGTTGGTTCTCATGTTCCTTTGGTTGTGGGTTGAGTTATTAGTTCCTAGAAGCCTTGGTTGGACAAATGCTCTAGAATACCTGTAACAACTTGGGTTGATTTGCTAGTATTGGAAGCCTTGGTTGGAAAAACACTCTAGAAGCCCTTGGTGGGTTGAGTTACCAATCCTGGAAGCCTCTAGAAGCTCGACAATAGCTGTGGGTTGATTTACTAGTCATGGAAGCCCTGGTTGGAACAAACACTTTGGAGCCCTGGACAACTTGGGTAGAGACCGATTTGGTGATGGTTATTGATGTCCGACCGTGAGGTGGAATCATTGGTAGAGGGTTGAGGTGGTTTGGCCTCTAGAAGCCTTGTTTTTGTTTTGTTTGGTTTGTTCCATGAGATCCCACATTCATGCTTGGAATATGCCACAAGGGTGATTGGCTGAAAGAAAGATTTGGTTCAACCCAATCTATGGTCGGGTGGTATGTGGAAGTCCCAGACCTAGTTGCATTTTGCATATGTTAATAAGAGCTTCTTTATTCTTATATTTGATGGGTAAATATACTTTTTCATATGTGGTTTTTATGGCTATTATATCCTGGTTATTTTTATTGGTTGTGAGGATGATTTATGATAGACTTTATGTATGGATCTCACCATGTTTTGATTGGAAAATGAATGAACAATGAATGTATGACCTAATAGATGATATTTTAGCTATTGTGATAAGGCATCAATGCTTCTTTACGATTCATAGATAATCATGATACCCCTATGCTCAGATATGTTGTTATGACCGGTAGACTAAATATTTGTGACATGTTTGACGAAATGCTTGCCATGGCTAGTAGGGGTCATATCAAGTAATTGTACCAATGTTTGCATTATTAACCTTTTTTCAATGTTATTTATCATTTCTGGAAGTTTCATGAAGTTCTAGACAGTGGTCGGAGACCTAGCCCTGAAAAAGTGGCTCAAAATTCGGGGTCGATGGCTCAAAAATGTTGGGAAAAGTCCACAGTCGTTGGCATGCCTTGCTGTAGGAGAAACTGGAAGGTCTTAGTCGCATGCATGGCTTGTCATGGGAGGGACTAAGGGTCCAGATCAACAAATTTTCAAGTGGTCTAAGGGGTTTATCACCTGGAAGGGTTGGCTAGCTCGTGAAGGTTCTGTAACATGTGTGGAATGTCAACTTGGTTTCATTATGTTGGTTGCACTTCCTTAACTGTACTTGGGGAGTTGAATCACACCATAGTAGCCTCCCGTCACATGTTTACTCCAGAGAACCGGTTAACTTGGGTATATGTGGGAAGGGGGTGTTACAACATAATATTTCAATACTCTCAAGTGTAAGAGAAGTGATGTGTACTCTATCAAATAGGTTAGAAAATAATAATGATATATGTTAATAACATAAATCAATTAAACTGGGAAAAAAAAAAAAAAAAAACAAAACAAAAACAAAAACAAAACAAAACAAATATGCAAACACAAATAACAAATATGGACGCAACATTTAGAGTATGAAAACACAACATTCAGATACAGAATATGCAAATACCAGACACTTACAAAACACATGCCCGGAAGTAGCCAAAGGATGGCAATTTCCTTCAAATAAACCAGAGCAGGAGACAAACGAAGAAGAGAAAGACCCCATCCCAAACGAGAGTAAACATACAACAACCTCTTCGGGTGCAAAAGAATAGGAAATGCAAGATCCTTTTGACATTACCACCATGACACAACTGGCAATGGATCCTGGGGCACCGGACAGCGGGGGAAATAAAAGACAACACATTTCAGATACTTCAGACTCAGATAAGGACAATGGAGAACTCACAGAAGAAAACCATCTTGCCCTTATCTCGGCCATGCCAACACAAGGTGCTTAGCGAAAGTTTGAAAATAAAAACGGGAGAAAATCGAAATTTTCTCCCCTTGTATTATATTTTTTATTTGCAGCATACTAGCCTGTCTTGATTGACAATTACCAGCACATGTAACATGTAATTTTGTTTTCATTAATAAAATTACGACTTTTTCCCTTGTAAAAATAATAAAATAAATCAATAATAACACACAAATCCATTCTTATCTCAAATCTTTAATATATATATATATATATATATATTGATTTTTTATATGTTTAATGAATATAATAATAACATGGTGTGAGGGGGCTTGGCCCTCAAAGGGATGGGCAAGGGAGAATTACTGGGAAGAGGCCCCTGGGTCACCAGTGTTTTGATATATGTGATGCATGGACCTTTGCTCGTTTATAATACATGGAATTATTCCTCTGTTTGATTTTGTGTACATTAAACTCACCCAGAATCCTTTCCAGAGACTATGCGATGGCACGCTCCAAGATCCCTGCAGCTCGAGGCTCCAAGAGCCCAACAGCTCGAGGTCACGACCAGAAAGATAAGGGAAAGGAGGTTGAAGCTCAACCTAGCTCACCCCCGAGTAAGCCGAGAGGACGGAGGCCGACCGTAGATGTAATCCAAGAGGCAACGAAAGCACACCACGAAAACACAACAAAGGAAATTCAAAAGCTCATTGAAAAATGGGAAGCTGATATAAATCTACATGGAGAGGCAGATATGGATACTAAGGAATGGAAAGGCCTAGTATCGGATCCGAGGCAAACAAGAGGTAGACTGACACAATTCAAGCAGACATTGTATCTCTACAGGTCTATGAAGAGCATCCTTGGCAAAGCCTTGGAGCAGATCTCTACGAGCCTGGTGACATTAGCCCGAGACTTCCCAGACTACAAAAGAGAGTTCAATAAGATCAAATTCCAGCTCAGGAAGCAGGATGGGCGCCTCGAGCACATTGAGTACCACCTCTCGTGCATTGCCAAGCCTTTTGAGAAGGTTGGCACTTCGGTTCAAGATCCGGCACTAGTGGATTCGGCCTCGGCTCTTGAAGAGGTTGAGTAGTCTCAGGATGGTTTATTCTACCTTTTTTTGCTTATTATCTATATGTGGCTAGCATTTAAATTCCCAATGTCAAGTAAAACTGTTAGTAAATCTGTAAAAAATTGTATATGTGTGAATATCCAGACTTTGTTTGCTTGGTATGACAGACTCAAAACCTTATTTTTTTGGATGGTATACCACGCCATCAGGTGGCCAACAAACTCAGTTTCCTGCTCAGGGCGAGTTGAGGCCACCAAACTGGTAAATCTAGATGTTTTATGTTTATAAAATTAATGAAAAAGGAGTTCTACCAAGCTTTAAAATAAAAAATAAAAAATAAATCAATAATAACACACATGAAAATGATAAGCATAATTTGATTGAGCTTACTCGTTAAATATATCTATTTCTTTTTAAGAGGTTATATATTTAAATTTAAAAAGAATAAAATAACAATTTAGTGTTTAAGTTAATTGTAATCTTAAAATTATTATTATTATAATTTTTTTTAATTGTAATGAAAATATTTGTATTAATTTCAAATCTATGCCTAGATCATAGTTGTGCATAGAGAGTTGCATTATGGTTTTTTTCTTTCTTTAGTATGATCTACAGACTCATGAACCAAAATTACTCTTCAAAGAGGACACAATCAATACTAAGCATATATGAGTTTTTTGAGGTGAATACCTTCCAATACAGTCCCAAAATTAAACAAAACTTGTAATACATATAACCTACTTCAAAATATAATCCCTGATTACAACATATTTTCCTAGATCATGTTTTGAACGATCACCCCCTCTCTGTCTTTAAAAGCAAAGAAAATATTTTAGACCTAAGGAAATCCATCGCCAAACAAAATTTCATGAACGAAATACAAATTTGAAAGCAAATTGACTACTGTTGTAAAAGCCAAAGATCACCATATCCAAATAAGTTAAATTATATGTTATTATCTTACCTTAAAATAAGTTAAACTAGTATACCCCCAAAGCGGGGGAACGGAACACTAAAGATAATATAAGTTGGATATGTTGTAAAAGGATAGTAGTTGTTTTTTCTCGAATAGTGAATTGTGGTCTATTATATTCTACTAACATTTTGGTTTCCACAAACAATTGTAATTCAATTATGTTCCATAAACATTTTGAAAGGCAAATTTTTCACATATATACCTTTTATTTAAGGTTT
This sequence comes from Pinus albicaulis, assembly GCA_034641835.2. Classification (NCBI taxonomy): domain Eukaryota; kingdom Viridiplantae; phylum Streptophyta; class Pinopsida; order Pinales; family Pinaceae; genus Pinus; species Pinus albicaulis. The sequence continues at coordinate 598,808,685 of CM076584.1, forward strand.
CCTAACTTAATGAATTTTCTCACTTTAATACTTCTTTTTGGTTCTAGTTATTTGTAAAGTAGAGGAAAAGACATTGTTGGGTCAATTTACTAGGTAAGCTAACACAAGTATTTAATTATCAATCTGGGTTTGTAAAACTTGGAAGCATGTCCAAAATATATGGATTTCAACTACAGTCAATTTTAGAAGATGAATTATTGAATTTGAAGGAAATGCAAATTAAAAATATAAAACTTAACTAAATAATTCATAATTCAACATGTAATAAGCATAAGAAGAGGCTCCTAACTTAGGAGAGCCAGGTTGACCTTCTCTATAATAACACCTCATGAACATAAATCAAAATCACTAATGAACAATAGCTTAAGATGCATAAAAGAATAATAGAAGAGGTTCCTAACTAAGGAGGTCCTTTCTGTCCTCCTTTATAACTTCATTCATCATTAATGCCATTGTATGAAAACTGGAAATTCAGAAAACAACTTTAAGTAAAAGAAAGGAAGATGAATTCTAGTTTCTATTATTTGAACAGATAGAAGGAGAGTTTAACTTAAACACTAGTTTGAATCTTCATATGCATATTATAATTTAGACTAATATTCATCAGTAAACATAATAGATCATCATACATCTAATTAATTTATTTAAACATGAAGCAAAACTAGTTTATGAAATTTCAGCTAAATTAACCAGAAAGTGTACTTAGCTCGGTGTGGGGGTTCTCCACCCTTTCCTCACACACTGAAAGTACTTCTCAGCTATTGGAACTCAATAAATCATTCACCACATGGAATAGTAGAAAGAAGATAGAACTTGTTTCTTCAATTAACTCACAATGTTAAAAAAAATATCAAAGTGAAATCATACAAATTCTACATGCTCATGTCTTCAATGTTCTTGGCTTAAATAGGAAAATATGAAACAAACTTGACTAAAATGTCTCTAACATCCATGTTTATCCTTATCCCATCTATCTTGGTTTAGCTCATCCATCCAATCACTTAAAATCTGGAAAATCCCACAAAATACTAATTTTGGCCTATTTCCAAGGGATTTCCTGAATGGAAGGTCTTGTTTGACCAGCTTTGACCAGGCTTGTTTGAGCTCGGTTTGACCGAACCAATAGGTACACGTCCATCCTTGGTTCCCAAGCTTTCTAAATATGTGCTCATCTCGTGCCCAGGTGTCCTACAAGTATGACTTCAATGAAGCCATTATGGGAATTTTTAGTCCTGTCAAAAAATCCACTTAAAGTCCAATTTTTGTAAAAACAACTAAAAATTGAAAAAGATAATTTATATTCCTGAATATGCATAAATTAGTTAAAATAAGGTGTATATGGATGGTATATGGTTGGAATAATGGAAATTAAGTGTATTTAATAAGCAAAATTTGATAAAAAAACGAGGGCCAACGGACATTACAAGAGAACCATTAAATTTTAAACAACCCCATGCATGTACAACTTGCAACCTTACAACAAAGCCATGATTACTAATTTACGTGTAAATTTTTATTATGTTATCAAATTTTCCTTCTACTATTCTGTATAGAATAAAGTTCAAAACATATAAGAAGAGACATTATTGGCCCCTCCCTATTATACTAAATGCTTTGCATGCTAGAGCATGCACCACTGAATCAAAACTAGGTTTGAACCTAATATAAGCTTGCATGCAAAGAATTTAATACCATGTAGTAGGTTGTTTATTACTTACCAATCCAAAACTTGATATGCCAACTACAAGAAAATAGTGATACACTCTTTTTGCTTTCCAACTATGCTAAAATTATTTTGTCAAAGGAAAAAAGATAACTTGGTTCATGTATTTGATATTGAAATAATACCTAATAGCAAATCCCTTTGAACTTAGTGGATGCCTTAGAACTTATTTTCTTGAAATAAACTTAGACGTAAATGATTCATCATATATTCAATTGATAGAATCCTTTAAATCTACCAAAATCCACAATTATTACCTGAAAATGGTATATTCGTAGAAGCTTGAAAGCACTGTGTATTCACAAAGAATATTACTATAGCGAGTATTTATACCTTGGCATACCTTACATCTCAAGGCATTAGTTTTCTAACAGTTGAAAATTAAGTGGTTGGCATAATGGAATGTTATCATGTCCTCTCGGTTTCAAATCCCACAGGCGGACATCTTTGGTTGGTTGTGCTAAGGATCAAGGAGAATGCTCGACCACCCTTGTGGAGTCTCAACTCTTGCTAAGTCATAAATTCCCGGTATATCTAGCTTACACGTTGTTGGATATATTCTACGTGGTTGTTGGATATACTCTTGGTGTTGTTGGATATACTCTAGGTTTGATCTTGGGCCTAGCCCATATTACTACAACAAGTTATCAACTCACCATGGTTTAAAAAAACAAAACAAAACATTGGACATTTTGTTTTTATTTAGATGTATAGAGCCTTGAAAAAGCTGGATATGGATTCTTTCATTTTGAAGCCACATTGTATTCATGACTTTACTTGTTTTGGCATTTGCATGAAATGTATGAATAAAGTGATCACTCTCCCAACAAACCAGGTGCTTTCTTCAAATACTAGATTTCCATAAAATAGCCACAAAATTAAGGATCTCCACACGCACATCGTGTTAATTTAACCATGTAAAAGTATAACAGGTGGTCATTCATGGGTCAGTGACTAAAACAATATAATTTGATGTTGTATGGTTTCTACCATTTTTATCTAATTTTTTATAAATGAAATAGAAGGTGAACATTTAATAAATTAGATAAAAAAAAAAAGATTAAAAGAATGAATAATAAAAAAATGATAATAATAGTAAAAGAATAAAAATATTAATTATTATTTTCATTTAATGAATGAAACAATTTAATTTGAAGTTGTATGATTCCTACAATATTTAATTAATCTATAGTATACAATAAATAAACAATTAATGAATTAAATAAAATAAAGAAAGAGAGAAAAAAAATTTGTTTTTTTTGTAAGTTGAGGTTGCATCATGGTTATGTTGAAAATAACAATAATTTTATTTTATTTTATTTATTATTATTATTAATTTTTTATTTTTATTTTTATCTTTTATTTTTATTTTTTTATTTTTTTTAAGTTAAGGCTACATTATGGTCATGTTGAGAATAACAATAATTTTTGTTTTTTTGCAAGTTGAAGCTATACCATGGTCATGTTGAGAATAATACTGGAATAGGGTTGGGAATTGAACCGATGACTTAACATCCAAGAGTGCCTTAACAATACACACGATCACCATCTATCCAAGACTTCGTATACTTTGCAAGCTTAACCTTTGACTTGAGAAACCATGACCCAGAGGCATCTAAGCCATCAAAATCCATAGGGAATTACACATGACCTAAGCCACACAAGCCCTTAACATGGCTAGATTTTTGCCCACGAAGTTTTAAACTCGTGAAAGTAAAAATTAAAAAAATGATAATCATATTAAAAAAAATGAGAATACTCACTATTGTTTTCATTTAATGTTATTTGCAAATTTTTTTTTTTTGCTTGGTAGTGTGGGTCCTGAGATGACTTCACGAAAAACCTATGGTTTGAGAAACTACGACCGAGGGGCATTAAGCCGTCAAAATCACTCGGGGATCGCACCCGGCCTCAACCACACCAACCCTTATCATTGTTGGATTGTTTGCCCGGTGAGGGATTGGAACATGTGACCTTTTCATCACGAGTGTCTTAACATCACTCTTCACCGTCGAACCAAACCCCTGTGGGCTTTTATTTGCAATTTATTAAAATAATAGAAAATTATCATAAAATATAATTTGAAGTTGCATGATTCATATGAATTTTACTGTCATAGTCTAACTAATAGACAAAATGACTTTTTAGTGGGAATTCTCCAATACAATTTTGAGCAAGATTGTGATTTTTTATTATTTCAAATGCACTTTTGAATGCATAAATGGATTCAACACCCTAAAAAAATTCCCGATTAAACAACTTAAAATTACAATTTTAGAATATTGGACAAAATTGACTAGAAAAAATGCTTAGAAACTAGTAATTTCCTCTATTAATTAAACAAATCGGATATGTATTCTTATTTAATTTGATTTGAACTTATTAAAATAATAAAAACAATCACAAAATATAATTTGAATTTATATGATTTTTATTATTTTTAACCAATTTCTAATAAACAAGATTTAAAAAAAAAAAACTAAATAAAAAAACCAAAATAAAAGGTGAAATTAAAAATATGACAATCATATTAAAAAAGAGTACGAGTAATTATTGTAAATTGTAGTTTGAAAATATGTGATTTGTGAGACTTACAATATTGTAAGTCACACTATTTCAAATTAAAATTCATTGTATATATTTATACATACAACATTAAACATGTACATATGGAGGTGAGAACAATTTTCAAATATTAAAATAATTTTGGTTGTAATCACATTGGACAGAAAATTGTTCATCTTCAGGATTAGATAAAATGACTTTCTTTCTTCTATACTTCATTATTTCAATATTAAAAAGTCACAATCTTATTAGAAATTGTATTATCGATTCTCACAAAAAAAAATAAAAATCACTTTGTCTATTAATTAGACTATGTATATGTGTGTGTTTGTCCATATTCTTTAATATTTATATATTTTTTAATTTCATTAATACTTATTAACTAATTTGGAAATTTATATTAATTTAGTTATTGTTCATAATATCTTAGTGGATTTGTCTTAATGTAAATAATTATCCATTGAGAAGTGGAAAAATTATACATTAAAAAATGATTTATATATCTATTTAATTCAAATACTTGTATTTAAAAATTTTCAAAAAAAATAATACTAAAGTATTTTTATATCAAAATCTGAATTATTGTGTATTTTAATTTATAAAATTAATTAAATTAAATTATTTTAATTTATTATGAAAGATATATATATTATCAACTTTTAATTTTTTTGGGCACGAGTTATGAAATGAGTTATGGTTTTTTGGGCATATGGTATTGATAATGCATGGTGTTGGCCCATGATATTATAACAAATCTTATTTACATATTAAAAATCTTCATGATAAAGTGGAGGGTGAATCTCCATGGTTAAGAATCTTGTTATATGTTTTTTAAAAATGTATATATGTGTTTAACTTATTTATTATTTTTTGTTTAATAATAATAATAATAATAATTAAAAAAAATTATAATTGCACCCAATAAAGTAGAGATGTTGTAATGTGATGTTTAACATTTTGACTAAGTCAAATTACATAAAAAAATAAATAAATAAATAAATGTAATGTAAACATTTTAAGGTCAAAATAAAATAAAAAAGTAAACAACAAAATAAAAATAAGCTTATAAAAATAAAATCAGCTTAGACATCTTAACTTAGGATCTATCGAGCACATTTCTTGAGGTGCAAACCTATTTGCACCTGTACCTCGAGAGAGTTTTGATCTCTCTAGGAGGTTGTTAGCCTCTAGAGTTAAAGATGGATCTAGGTTGATTTTGTCTATATATATATTTCGATTGTGAAATGAGAGTTGGATTTTGGGCAAGTGGTATTGATGAGCCATGGCATTGTAAGAAGGTTAATAATATTCATGGTAAAGTGGGGGTGAATACCCATAGTTAAAAGTCTTTTTATATTGTAAGTATTAATATTTTATGTGCTTATTAATGAGCTAGCAATTGCACCAATAGTAGATGTTGCAAAGGAAACGCCGTAAGATTCTTAAAGAGATCCAATGGTTGCTAAGCAAAATATGTGTAGTGAAATCGATGTGTATCTTATTCTGTGCGTAAATTTCCATACAACTTTACACCATATCAATCCCTATCACTTTGTCAAATTCACAATTCTATGTCTACCCGACAAGAGATATTCATGCCCCGAGAAAAGACCTTGCTTCATTGCCAGTTGTGCAACAGAAGAGAAGAACGATATTGCTTTCAGGAGAAAACAGGATCACTATGCTCTTTTGCATACAAAAAACTGGCACTGAGATACCACCCAGCTTGAGATGCACAATCAACATATTAGAAAGGAAGTGTGAGTGACACTCGAGGTTTAAAATATATTGGATCTTGACACTTTAGATGTTGATAGAAAACGCAGAGTGATGCCTCTTGGCCAGAGGGAAGAAGGAAGAATGATATATGTTGAAATTGAGATTGAGATTGAGGTTAAAATGGTATTGTTAATAAATTTGCTATTATATTTTTTATATTTAAATATTTTTATTACATATTTTAAATTATTTATAGATTGGGGATTTCACATATTGAAATCTGCAAATAAAACCTAAATTTATGTAAACCCTAACACAAGATCTAGGATAGTTAGTACCATTAATTGCATAGTGAGTGGAATCAAATAATAAGGCCATAAAGAAAGTTGTTCCAGACATCTGGAAGACGAGGGAGGCACCAGTGGCTGCAATCTACAAGGCTGTAATCATTCTCTGAAGTGGCTTTAACACATCATAAGGATTTTGAGAGATTTGATGGATTCATCTCAACCACTCGCAGTCATCCACAATTATTGGTACGGTCCATATCAATGCCACTATGCATATGGCATTCATCAACCCCGAAAAACCAGCGCAAAAATCCACTGTACCTTATTCAATATTGCTAGAAACAAGAAGTTACAGAGAGGGGGTTACAGAGCTTCATAAATGGGAGATCTACAAAATCCCAAGAAATAATAAATCCAGCGAAAGCTAAGGGAAATAGTGAATGGAATCAAATAATAAGGCCGTAAAGAAAGTTGTTCCAGACATCAGGAAGAAGAGGGAGGCACCAATGGTTGCAATCTACAAGGCTGTAATCATTCTCGTTTTTCATATACTTGAGCTTGTTGGTATACATCGATGCATGTGCATCCTTTCTGTACATGATGGAAGAAGAAGTAATCTTATGTGAGTCTCGTAATGCTTATTGTATGCCTGAACAAGCTCGCAGAATACTTCCCTCCTTCAGAGACATACTATATAATGCTTCAGAAAGTGGCTTAGAGAGTCCTAGTTTTCTATTGTCAACTAGGGTATTCATAGTACATTCATGCATGAAGGAGGATCAGTTTTCACACATCCTGCAATTCTTGGGGGTGAGATATGTGCCTTACCAATGGTACTCCCATTGCCTTCTTCATAGCTCTGGTTGGGTTGCAAGTCTATCAGATGATTTATATGTGCAACTTTTGTGCTTTCTTGCTCAATACTGGGAGAAAGGCATTTCAACTTCTCTCCAAAAGTTTCTTCTCTTTAAGTTTGTTCATGATGACAACATGGATTGGGCTAGTTTATCAGATATATCAAATAGCCATACCCAATATTTTTCCTCTGAGATGGGGCATATTTCAAGGCTAGGAAGATGGAGTGGGGAATTTGGATGTGTGGTAAATTTCAAATTCATGCCTAGTGGCACGCAAATGGCCATGAGAAAATTGGATTCTCAAATACTTTCATTATTACTAGGATGGTTGAATGACTACGCTCAGATCACTGAGCTTTCTATGGCAAGCTTTAGTAAGAAACTCATAAAACAAGCTAAGCTTTAAAAGAGTAAGAAATTTGTTGTCACTGTCACTCAGTTTTTGTATTTTTCCTACACCAAAAACCATATTGATTGGAGATATTTTCAGAGTTTATATGCAGATTTTCCAGTAGTTAATGACTCTGAATATGTAGTGAAGAGTTTCAAAGCAAAACTTGTGCCAACATGCATAAGTGAGTGGGCAAAGCTATTTGGAAGCAATCCATGGGCTGAGCATGAGATAGTTGCCCTGTCAAGGGCTTATCTAAAACCACCTCGCTGTGCTTATGGGCTGGAAGTGGCAGATAATCTCGAGCCATTGATTAGAAATGGGCTTTGGAGAAAATTTTTAAAACAGTGGACCAAATTATCTCATAAAATAAAGCAATGTCTTGAAAGAGGAACTTTGAAATTGCCAGCTTACACAAGCTCTAGAGATATCTAGTTAGGTTCCCCCAATGAAACCTTCATTCCTGATGACTTGAAATTGAAAGAGTTGTTCATGGGATCTTCTGCAAGCCCAAAATTTGCATGGCATCCTAACCCTTCTGATCCCAAGATACCATTAGACTCATTTTTCTCAATTTATATCCATCTTGGAGCTCGGAACATATCCCAAGCAACACAAAAGGTTGATATCTTTGTTCCAAATAACATCTCTTTGCAAAATATTCCTGCAGAAAAGGGGATGGTTTGAATGGGACTCTACAGAATTATTTTAGCATATCTTGCACACCCTTTCTCCAAATTGCCACCTAATATAAGGCATCAAAGTATGAGTAATCTTGTTGAGTCTACTATCTATGAAGCTATTGAACCATTTACAAAGTTGAGTACTCGCTTTCAGTACCAACAAAAAATGGTGTGGAAGATAAGTTTAAAGGAAGAAAAACCGGTCTGGTGAGATGGGAAAAGTGTAAGAATCGAATTTTGATCAAAAACTTTGATCCACACAATCCAAAGGAAACTATGTCCTTAGCAACTGATTTTGCAGAGGCAATTTCAGCTAGCCTGTTGCCCGACCATCCTGATCTTGTTGCAGGTTTAGGTGAGGTGGTTAAGTTAGGGTGTACTTTAGGTTTTGATGATGATGCAGTGAATTACATGCTCCAGTCCAAAAACTTGCAACTGTTAGTAGAGGATGAACATTTCCTATCATCTATTTTTCCTAAAGTGAATGAAAGCTTGTCTCCATCAGAACCACCCAGAGGATTCTATGGATGTAGCTCTGGGGACCGGAAAAGAATCTTGAGACCAGCTAAGCCAATGAAATCAACTGGATTATTTTCACTAGATTGTCTAAAAGGATGGGAAACGAGCTTGTTTTCTTTTAAACAAGCAATAGCCAATATGGAAGAATCTGCATCCGAGAGTATGAAAAAGAAGGTGGTGAGGTTGTCATTTCCATTGGAAACAACAGATACAGAGACAAAGTACTTTCTGAAGCTGATAGGTGATGCCCACTTCAAAATGTTGATTACCTCAGAATTTCTTGGTGGCAATGAAAACAGTGGGATGGTGCCCACTAACGCTGGATGATTTACTTGTGAAACCATAATTTTAGGAGGTCTGTTCAATTTTAAACAAATCCAAATATCACAATTTTGGATTCATGAAAACTTTGTTTTTGTTGAACTTAAAGAAGATTGCAGAGTTCAAAATATTTGGGAAAATTTGACGAAGAAACATAGCATCTGATAGATAGACTTTGTTTTTGCTTAACTTCTTAAAGAAGATTGCAGAGTTCAAAATATTTGGGAACTATGCAGCGAAACCATAATTCTAGGAATTTTGTTCAATTTTAAATAACTCCAACTATCACAATTTTGGATTCATGAAAACTTTGTTTCTGCTGAACTTAAAAAGATTGCAGAGTTCAGAATATTTGGGAACTGTGCAGTGAAACCATAAGTTTAGGAGTTCTTTTCAATTTTAAATAAATCCAAATATCACAATTTTGGATTCATGAAAACTATGTTTCTGTTGAACTTAAAGAAGATTGCAAAATTCAGAATATTTGGGAAAATCTGACAGATAAAAGTGAAATAAAGTTACATCAGTTAAATTTTCGGAATCTGAAATGTAGATAAGGATGGTCATATTTATCTTCAATTCTCAATAAAAATCTCGTCATCTTATCTAAATTGAAAATTCTAGTATCTAAATTTAAATTGCATCTAAATTGCAAATTCCAGAAATATTTCGAAATCCCACACAAACAAAAGTGAAGTTAAAACAATAAACTTAATTGATTTCAAATAAAGTCAATTGTATTATAACAGTCCAAATTGCATTCTAGACTTCTCATTTCTAACCTTGTGTGGTGTTTGGTACAACTGAGTAACCTTGTAAGCATCTATTTCATTCTCCTATCTCTCCATCTTATCTAAATTTCAAATTCCAGTATCTAAATTTAAATTGCATCTAAATTGCAAATTCCAGAAATATTTCGAAATCCCACACAAACAGAAGTGAAGTTAAAACAATAAACTTAATTGCTCTCAAATAAAGTCAATTGTATTATAACAGTCCAAATTGCATACTAGACTTCTCATTTCTACCCTTATGTGGTGTTTGGTACAATTGAGTAACCTTGCAAGCATCTATTTCATGCACCTCTTCATCTCCATTATCGTAACAGGCGTTATAGAACTGAGATGGAGTGGAGTGAGCATCGAAGAATGGTGGAGGAACGAACATTTTTGGGTGATTGGAGGAGTCTCTGCTAATTTTTTTGCAGGTTTTCCAGGTCTTCTCAAGGTATTGGCAGGCATTGACACCAACTTCACTATCACTGCAAAGGCGTCAGACGAGAATGAGTTCGGAGAGCTGTATGCATTCAAATGGATGACCCTTCTCATTCCTCCCCCAAATTTCTTCCCCCAAGCCTGTCCATGGAAATGCACAGGGGAGTAGCCTCTGAAGAAAATTTGGGTGTGCTTGGGATCGATTTTGGCATATACCCATCGCACCCAAGCCCTTAATGCCTTCTCGAAAGAAACAAGCTCTTCCATGTAAGGAATAACATGTCCTTTTTCCTCAAAATAATCCACCCTGTTAAATACACACAGGATTCAATTTAAAAAGAAACCAAGAATATAAAATTTCCATAAGGTTTAGCAGAGTAGTTGAAAAAAGAAATGCTATAGAAATTAGGATCACCTAGCTTACCCAACCCATTGTAGGGCTCCTCGTGAGTCCACCAGTGCCCAGTATTAAAAACGAGGATATATGTATGTTGAGTCTCCCACATGCAGCAGTTGTTTGTCTCTCAACCCTTCAAGCATCAGAGAGGCATTGAACCTGCACATAACATGTAAATATGGAAAACCCAAAAAAAATTGCAAATAAGCAACAGGTTATTGATTCAACGACAGCAACAACAAGCCAGAACCGCCATGAACAAATAAATCACGTGGGAAGGTCGCAGTCCTGAGGCTACCATCTCCATCTCTCGTAATTGGAATCCATTCTACCATTTTTTCTGCAGTCAAAATCAATGCTAGCATAAGGGCATGACCCATAAGGATATAAAACATAAGATTCATCATACACCCATCTCCCCTTGAACAAATTACACTAACGCTGCATTCCTGCTGAAGGAGACGAAGGTTCTGCCATGGAAATGTTTCTACCCCTGCCTCCCATGGGCGCATCATTGGCACTCTGGTTGCCTATCCCTGGATTCGACCCACTAACGTCTTGATGCGGTACGGTTTCTGTAACGTTCTTGGCAATGTATTCCGCCGAGCCAGTGCTCTCATATTTTCCCCAAGAAACTCCTGAATCTTCTTGCAGATCTTGGGTTATTGACAAATTGCTGAACAACCCTGAATGACCTGTAGATTGCATCTCGCTTGTGTTGGGTAATGGATTTTGAAGCCATGAATAAGCTCCATCTGTGAATGCCCATATCAAGAAGGCAGACAACATGAGCCTTTGGAATACGGTGCATGCTTGAGCCTAAACAACAATAGATCATTCAGGAGCCGCTGCAAAAGCTGTTGGGATCCATCTTGCAAGGGTAGGGAATTCTGAATGGCAGGGACTGTAAAATGACAATAAGAAACTCTAGAAACCCTCTCATAACTATCTTAACTATATTGTAAACTAAATATTTGCAACTATCTTTCCTTTTTCATCCAACGACTGAATATGTTTAATCGTCTAACATATAATCTAACGGTTTCAGTTTATGACACAGTACACACAGGAAAGTTGTTTTCAAATAATGACGCCTTACGGCGTAAATATAAATGTTGTTACAAAATTATTATTTTAATTTATATGGTAAAATGGATCATAATTTATAACTACTCTATATAGGCGTAGTCTAATCTATAAATGAATGACCTTTTTCACGACCATTTTTCTGGTTAATTTTAATCAAAATCCCATAGAGAGTTTAAAAAATTGAGTTTAAATTGTTTAATCTACATAATTTGAGTGCTCTAAAGGTTTTTCGAGGTGTTGAATCTATTTATGTATTAAAAAATGTAATTTAAATAACAAAAAATATTGAAATTAGCCCCAAGGGTTAGCTCAAGTGGTAGTGAGCCAATACGTGGTCCTCTCCGTTGAGGGAGGTCACGGGTTCGATCCTTGAGTCCTTTGGGGTCAGGCGCCGAAAGTCTGCCGAACGGTTTACCGCGCGTACCATCCAGAAATTCTGGAGAAGTACACCTGGGTTTCCCGTGAGCTTTCCCCTCGTGAAAAAAAAAAAACAAAAAATATTGAAATTGTATTGCTGGATTTTGATGAATTCCCGTGAAAAGGGTATTTGGTCTATAAGTTAGACTACCCCCTATTTATATCTTATATATCTTAATTTGATAGAGGGTTTGGATATATTTAAAAATTAATTATAATCTTTTTGCTTTTGGATTTAATTAAAAAAAAAATATTATAAATTAAATTCAAATAAAATATTTTGATTGTGAGATGAGAGATGATTTTGGGGCATGTGGTATTGATGAGACATGGTATTGGCTCATATTATTGTAACAAAGTCTATTTACAACTGATAATATCTATGGTAAAGTTGGCGTGAATATTCATAGTTAAATATATTGCTATATGGTAAGTTTATTGTAAGTATTAAAGTTTTTATGTGTTTATTAATTAAATTTAATATGGTTACATAATCATTATTTTAATTTATAAGATAAATTGAGTCTAACTTATAGTTATTACTTATATGTTATATATTTTAATTTGATATGTATATTATTAATTTATTTTATCTAATAAGTTTTTGGTAAACAAAATTATAATATAGCACATTGAATTTTATTATTTTTATTACTTTTAAATTTTCAAGGATACTACAGCATCTCCCTATATCAGTTTTACTTTTAATGTTTTTTATTAAATGTTTATAAATCCAACATATTAAGCCAACATGTAAAAATGTTTACAAACTAAGTTACCCTACACATCTACCCTATACTACAAAGTGCCTTTCAACCCAATAATAATAATAACCCATGGTATTGGACTATGGTATTCATGTGGAATATAGTCGATTTAAAGGGGGGAATTAAATCAACTTAGATCCATCTTAACTCTAGATCTACCAAGCGGAAATAAAAATGGCCAATGGTATTGAGAACCCATTGCATTGGACTATGGTATTCATGTGGAATATAGTCTATTTAAAGGGGAAATTAAACCAGTCTAGATCCATCTTAACTCCATATCTACCAAGCGGGGAGAGGGATCACCAGATCTACCAAGCATAAAGAGGCATCAAATCTTTTTATATGCAAACATTTTTTAGAGTGAAGAGAGATTTGATCCCTCTCGCCCCTTGGTAAATCTGGAATTAAGATGGATCTAGGTTGGTTTAGTTAACGCTTTGGTTGTGTGGTTCCTCTCCGCGGAAGCAATGCAACATAATATTACATGAATTCTGAGCAGTTTCTCCTTAAAGCGAATTGGCCAAATCTCTGTGCCAGTTTCTTGGAATAGACTGAGGTTCTTTGTAGTAGAGCGAAGCACCTGGAGCAGATCAAAGACCCTTAGTTCAAACTTCCGTTAAGATCATCCTATGTGAGAAGGGAAACCATCCAAGGCAAGTTGAAATTCTCCTGGGGTTCAACGATTATATTTTTTTATGACATAATTGAAGGACGGGGGCAACGTTAACCTTTCTATGGTTGTCGATTGCGCAATAGATTTCTTGTTGGTCTAAAGCAGGATGAGACTCCTGAACCAAGCGTAGAAAAGATCTGAGGAGTCCTGAGCGAATTAAAGAGCGAACTAGGGTCAAGTTCGAAACTCTCCGGTATGATACAAAGGCCGACAGTCTCTGGTTGCTCTCTACGGAAGCAGTGCAAGATATTTATCTGTCAAGGATACAACCTCCCATTGGTTATGCCTTGCAGGTGCACTCGTTCCAATTTATCCTCCTTTTGTTAAGTTAAGTTATGTTTTGTTTCATTACAATATGAATACTTCCTCGCATATTTCTAAGCCCCCCTCTAGCAAAGACAAACCAAGTAAAATTACCTTAGAGGGTCTTTATTAGTACATTGAATCTTTAGAAAGATGAAGAGAAGACAAAGAAAACCATTTTAAACTAAAACTAACTACCATGCTTGACAACAACCACAAATAATTAGAAAACAAAATAATCACACTCGAAATTGAACTCCAAGAAATGAAAGGTAAAATTCAAGAATTAGGACATAGTAAACAAGCAATGGTTCACGAAAACAACACTTTGAAAAGTGAGATTAAAAATCTAAAAAAAAAACTACATAATAAATCAGCCCTAATTAACACAGAAGATAACTTAGACATTAAACCCATCAAAGAGGAAAATAATAAACTAATTTTACTTGACCATGAGTGTAAAAAAAGAGCCTTAAATGTTATAATTGCAGGTATAGAAGAACAAAACAATGAAAACACATTAGAAATAGCTAAAGAATAATTAAAATCGAAATCTCAAATTGAAACAACTTATCTCACGGAAGCAATAAGGTTTGGAAAGATTCTTCAACATAAACACAGACTCATATGTGTCAAGGTGAGTTGTAATGAACAAAAATTAGATATACTCAGGAAATCCCCAAGCCTAAAAGGAACAAGAATCTTTATAAATGAAGATATCATTCCAGAAGACCAAGATGAACTTAGGAAAGAAGTCCAAAAGGTCAAGGAGGAAAAAAAAGCAGGGAAATGGACAATCATCAGGAATAGGAAAGCTATTATTAGGGATAAAGGCACAAGCTTGAGTGATAAATAGGGACTTGCATCACTCTGGATCCTCTTCTGGAACTATCGTGGCTTTCCATGGTGTAAAGGTCCTATGTTAAGTTGGATCATGAGTGATATTGACCTTATTCTCTTAGTTGAAACTTTGGGGCACGATGAATCTAGGGTCCCTCACCTTGGAAGTTTCACTCTTTGGTTTGCTTGGAATAAGAAATCCTCTTGGAGGGGTTTTGGTGGTATAACCTGCTATATAAGAACCACTGTTTCCTCTCACATCCAACTTCATAAAATCAGCCCCTTCAATCTATACATTTTGAACGAAATCTCTGATTCTACCACTAGTAAGATCTTTCTTGCTATCTGCTCTTTCGCTCCTATCAACTCCACATCCTATAAGAAGAACAACCTGGATAAGAATTGTCCTTTCAATAATTTAGAAAAAAAGACATCTTCAACCTGAGGTATGAAGGTAATATCCTTTTGCTGGGAGACTTTAATGCTAGAACTACTACTAACCAATCCATTACGTTAAGTAACGACTCTAACCTTGACCCCTTGTGGCTTGATGAAGATAGTAACTTAGATAATAAATTCAAGGGAAAATCTGAGAACATTATTGAGAAATTATTTGACTTCGAGCTCCTCAAGCTTTGTAGTTCCCAAAACCTAATTATTTGTAATGGTATTAACAAGTGGCCCCTCCTGGTTAGATTACTTGTTTCCATGGGTTGGGTAACAATGTCATGGATTATGCGATTTCTGACACCCTTGTCCTCAACCATATTACAAATTTTTAGCTACTTAATGGATTCGAGCCTGAATTTGACCACATACCTCTATCTCTTTCCCTCGATCTTGCTATGCATACCACCCACATGCAGGAGACCAATGAAGCAAAAGACACATTCGATTCGATAAAGGTAAATTCGACCTCTTCGTAAGGGATTTAGAGAGGGATTTAGGCTCCATGACTTATAATAATAACATCGATCAAATCTATTGCCATTTCACTACTATCCTTTCCAATACCATTAGCAAGTTCTCCAATGAGACCTCGTTTAAGCATACTAATAGAACCTCCAATCCATGGTATGAAAAAGATTGCAAAATTGCGAGGAAAACGATAAGAAATGCTCATAGTGAAATCATTATGCTCCAGAACATCAATATATACAAAAACCTCATCAAGAGGAAGAAAAGGTCATATATTTATAAAAGACAGGACTATATTCTCCACCTTTCTAAAGTCACACCCATAAAATTTTGGCAGAATGTGCTTACTCGTAAAGCCAAAGACACTCATTCTATCCCCTTAAAGCATTGGGACAATTATCTTAAGAAGCTACTTGACTCTCCAGACACTATGGGCACAACCTTAATCACTCCAATTAAAGAGGATGTATTCTCTCTGGATGACATTGAAGATGGTATTAATAAGCTCGCTAATGGGAAAGCTAAAGATATTGAAGGATACCAAGTTGAGATCCTTAAAATGGGAAGATCTATCATCATTCCCCATCTCTACAAGCTTCTCAATTTGGCTGTAACACATGCCTTCCCTCAACTTTGGACGCAAAGCCTTATTGTGTCTATATTTAAAAATGGGGACAAAGGTGTTCCATCTAACTACAGGACCATTATGATCAACCACATCCTTGCCAAGCTATATGGGCTCATTTTAGAAAATAGGCTTAGCCTCTGGCTTGAAATCCAGGGAAAAAGAGCTAAAGGGCAAGCTGGTGATAGGAGACATCACTCGACTATTTACCATCTTGTCACTCTCAAAATCATTGCGAAGGATTGTCGCAATAGTAAAGTCGATCTCTTCTGTTTTTTTGTGAACTTTAGAAAAGCTTTCGACACTATTCCTCGTGATAAACTTTGGGAGAGACTTAAAGAGATCATGGTCCCTCCTGAGCTGAGGATTGTTGTGATTCGTCGCTACGAGACCGTCACTGCCAGGTTTAAGACCATCGAGGGGTGATCTAAAGACATTAAATGCAATATCAATGTCAAGCAAAGGTGTCCCCTATCTCCTACCCTATTTGGCATATACATCGATAAGCTGGAAGAGTGTTTGGGAACTGCGGAATGCAAGGGCACCGAGCTTGCTCGTGTTTTCATTACTCTTCTCCTCTAAGTCGATGATATCTTGCTTCTTGCGAAAATCCATGAGGAACTTGACACACAACTTCAGACTCTTCAGGCCTACTGCTCCAAGATGGGTATGACGATTAATACCGACAAGACTAAAGTCATGATTATTAAATCCAAAAAGATCACCCAGGGTAGTTTCGTGTATAATAACCACTGCTTAGAGCAAGTTTCTTCTTATAAATATTTGGGCATTGACTTCCCTCATCAACTCAATTGGAATTATAGCATCAAGAAAAGGATTATTGGTGGCTGGAAAGCTTATTATGAGCTTGAAAACAATTGTAAGTTGGCTCGTCTTTACATTTGGAGTAAAAAGAGGTTCCTCTTTGAGACTCTTGTCACCCCTGTTGTCTTATACAAATGTGAAGTTTGGGGTTGCAATATATCAAGAGAGTCGTGGAGGAAGATTGAGATGATTCAAAAGCAATTCATAACCTACAACCTTCATATCAAAGGAAATACTCCCTATCCTATCCTCTTAATCGAAGTTGGTTTGTCCCCCATTGAAAGTATGATTATGTTTAAATATCTGATGTATAAGAAGAAGCTTTATAATATGGAATCCAAAAGGCTCCCTAAAATTGCTTCTAACTTTAGTCAAAACCACCACCTTCGCCTTAAGCCCGAGTGGCATAAGGATGCCCAGTCTTGGCTCAACCATTAGGAAATTAAGGAGGAGCTCAATATGGGAAGCAAAAATAGGGTCAAGAATTCTATTACCTCCAAGTTTAAGGACAAGTTGTGGGAAGAGCAGGAGTTGGAGGGTAAAAGGAAGCTTAGATACTGTAAGAAGGTGATCAACCCCACCCTTGATAATCAAAATTATCTCTCCGTGTTGACCAACACTAAGAAAAAAATGAACATTTCTAGGATTAGAACTAATTCTCATGAGCTTTGGAGTGAGATTGGGCGGTGGTCTATTCCCAAGACTCCCTAGCACGATAGAATCTGTCAGATTTGCGATACTAAGCAGGTGGAAAATGAAAAACACTTTCTTTTAGATTGCCCGACTCTTGCTCACATCCACTCTCAATTCCCTAACATCTGCCACACTTCCAATCTTCTTGATTTATTAAGCCAACCCAAGCTATAGCGATCTTTGAGTGCTTGTTTCCCTTCTCCTTGATCATAGGATCAATATTTTGAAGAATCAAACTTAGATTATTTTTCCTTTCTTAAGGTCCGATAGGCCGCATTGGTCTTAGTGGAGGTTAATCGTCATCATCCTCATCATGTTTTTTCTAATTTTAACAACTTGAGATTATGATGAGATAATTGTTTTGATGCTTATTATATACCGATGCTGATTGACATTTACAGTAGTAGTTGAGATAGAGGGTTTGAGATTTGTTTCAAAAGTAGTTATGTATTTTTTATTTTTTCAATTTAATTTAAAAAATATTATAAAAATAAATTAAAATAAAATATGTATAGAATATTTTGAAGTGAAATGAATTATGGTTTTTTGGGCATGTGGTATTGATAAACAAAAGTATTGGTCCATAGTATTGTAACAAGCCTATTTATAGGTTAAAAATCTCCTAGTAAAATCAGGGTGAATCTCCATGATAAAATCTAGAGTGAAGATGGGTCTAAGTTGATTTAGTTAAAGCTTATGATTTTTCTAATTTTAGAAACTTGAGATGTATGACGAGATCATTATTTTGATGCTTATAATCATTTACAGTGGTAGTTGAGATAGAGGGATTGATATTTGTTTCAAAAGTAGGTATGCATTTTTTATTTTTTCAATTTAATTTAATAAATATTATAAAAATAAATTAAAATAAAATATGAATAGAATATTTTAATTGTGGAATGAATTATGGTTTTTTGGGCATGTGGTATGGATAAGCTAAAGTACTAGTCCATAGTATTGTAACAAAGCCTATTTATAGGTAACTATCTCCTTGTAAAATGGGGGTGAATCTCCATGGTTAATATCTTGTTTTCTTTTTTAATGTATTAATTATATACTAATTATTTTTTATAATTAATAATAATAATAATAATAATTAAAAATTGAAGTTATAATTCAATTTTTTTTTATTTTTTATTTTTAAGTGTGAGACTTTATGTTTTGATGTTTATTATAAATTAATACCTATCCGTATTTACTATCTATTTTTCATGTTATAATAAATTTATCATTTAATTATTTTTAATAAATGAAAGATTAAAATGTATCTAATGAAATAGATGAAAACAACACCCACCCATTTTGAATATATATATAATGAAATAGATGAAAACATCACCAAAATAGGTGGGTGTTGTTTTCATCTATATATATATATATATATATATATTCAAAATGGGTGGGTGTTGTTTTCATCTATTTCATTAGATACATTTTAATTTTTATATAATAAATTTTATTATAATTATTATTTATATAATGTTATAGATTATTACTTGAACTTTTTCTTTTGAATTAAAATATATATGTTTTATTTATAAATAATAAAATTTATTATTATTATTATTATTTTTGGTAAATGAAGCTAATCTATATTAATTCGAAAATAGAAACAATATATATGCTACAAGCTGAGTTGGTAAGTTGCGCTTAACCAATCCCAACCTTTGTTGCGCAAATAAGGGGTTGCTTTCGTGAAGAAAACCAACCTGGAAAGTACACGAAACAAAAAGTTACAAAATGTGTTGTAGCACCAGTGAATAGAAATTCTTTGATAATAACAAGCATGACAAAAACTAGGAAGAGTCGAGCTACTGCGCAGTCATTAGTCTTCAACATCATCATCACTGTATGGATCTTCCTCCACTATGGGATAGACGTACGTCTACGTGGCAGCTTCCTGTTCAGCAGTGGGTAGACGCGGAGGCTTGGAGATCGATGCGTAGAGGATGGGAGCCACCAGGTACTCGATGTTGGGGACACGCGTCCAAGTACCTTCAGAGTCCATTATCCAAACATTTTTATCATCCCCATCATCTTCTTCTGCTGGAAGAGGCTCGGTCTTACGGGGAAAGGGGTGATCCTGGTGCGCGATTGTGGACTTCCTTGGTCTAGTTTTGCCTCTCTGTGAAACATGCGAGGGGGCCTCCTTCTCCTAGTCAAGTTCGGGGCTCTAGGGAGCCTCTCTAGTGTGACTGCCCGAGGAGGAGCCTTCAATAGATTCCAGGCAATTATCAGGCCCCCGATGGTATCGACTAGGGAGCGCACCTCTCTGGCCTCCTCTGATGGTTCTGTGGAGCGTAGCCCGGGGAGTTTGCGCAGCGCAGCACTAGGGGAGTTTGCGCAGCGCAGCACTAGGGGAGGCTGCGCGACAGACTGGGCACGTAGGAGAGCAAGAAATGAAACAACATGTAAACCCGAAGGACCAGACTGTGAGCCTCTTTGTGCTGAAGGTCCTTCCCTTTAATAGGCCTGTGACACATGCGAAGCTGCTGAGCATAATTATGCCTCGCACGCAGCTGCATGCTGTAACGATTTTCATGAGTAGGCACGTGTGAAGAGTTATGTCCGAGCGGCATGTCAATCCAGGAGATCATTCAAAACGATTGCGATAGAGAGGTACCCCGGAGGGGGTGATGTTTTCCAAACGTGTCTTCATTATGCTCTATCTTTGTCATCTCATGCAGATTATTGCAAGAGTGAGGTTCCACGTCAAGTGCTGACCTGTGCTGCATATCTTCGTCCTCTTGAGCGTGGGAGTGGCAATTATCATGCATACTTCTGTTGTCACCCACATCCGGGGAGAGGAGATATTTGTGAATGAGTGTTTGGCATTATATTCTTAATGAATCATCCTCAACCTTAGTGAGATTGGAATGATGCAACTCTCTATGACTTTCCACACCCTTGTTCATGAGGAGGTTCGCGACTAAGTTTACTTTCTTGCGCACATGGTGAAAAGTTATTGCTCTGTGATTGTGTATCAACTGTTCCAGAAGTTTGAGTCTGTGGGCAAGCCTCCAGCTGGTGGATACCTTTGTGGAAGCGGTGCCATGGAGAATTCTTATGGTCGCCAGAGTAATAATTTGCGAATATCCCTCCATTTCCAGTGGAAAATAATTGAACTCAATTGCTCTGTAGATGCCCTGGATGAGTCCCTCAAGCTCCGCAGAGTTGTTGTTGTCCCATCCCATGTTGCCATAGTAGATCATAAGTGGCTCGCCCTGGGAGTTTCTGAAGATGCCTCCATATCCTGCATTCTCGAGATTGCCTTTGGAGGCGCCATCGAAGTTGCATTTGAAGAAGCCATTTGGGGGAGACTTCCATTTTTCAAGAGCGGGGGTTCTTCCTGCGCTCCTTGGGGTGATGTCTAGGGGGGTGTTTATGCTCATATTCCAGTTGATCCATATGTTACACTCCGCAGTGGAGGTGGGGAGATCCTCCTGGCTCCAAGAAGTAATGACCAAAGTTTCGGTGAGGTTGTCGTGTATTCTTGCCCAGATTTGCTCTTGGGAGGATACTTTGTCTTTGAAGATCTGACTGTTCCTTTCTTTCCATATATTCCAGATCAGGAGGCCCATAATTATCTACCAGAGTCTGCTCATAAGGTTGTTGGAGTAAGGATTGTCCGTCCACTTGCTGAGGGTGTTGAAGATGTTGCCCCTTTCTCTGTTGGTGCGTCTGCATAGGATTGTTATTCAGTCCCACAGGGCATTGGAATTAGGGCATAGCTCCAACAAGTGGTCGATGGTTTCAAAGTTCTCTTGGCATAGAGGGCATCTTGAGGGCTCTACAAACCCTCTCTTCAATAGATTCTCCCACGTGAGGATGCGTCGTTTACTGAGCAACCTTAAAAAGGTGGCTACTTTGGGCCAGAGTTTGGCCGACCATATCTTCTTCCAGATGAGATTGGTAGCATATGGGTTCTGCTGATGTAAGAGGTTGTAGGCTTCCCTGGTAGATTAGTTACCACTTGGCGTGTGACCCCATCTAAGGATATCAGGTCCTGGTTGGGCTCCGATTTTTTCTTTTGGTGCTTAGTTCCTCCCAAATGTCTGTGTGATTTTCATTATTCCAGTCTTCTTGCCATCTGTCCGTATGTATCCAGTTCCTGTATCCCTGAGTTGTGTCATTGGTCCAGAAATCCGGTACGCACTTCCTTTGCCTTGCTTGTAAAGTTGTGCTCCACAGTGGTCTAGGAAAGATGGAAGAGAGTCTGGGCAGTTGCTGCCAGGAGTCCTCCCATAATCTGGCTTGAGTGCCATTACACAGCTCCCAGAAGCTGTGGGTTTGTATAAGCTATTTTTGGTTGCTAGCTGCTTTCCATATTTGAGATCCTCCTGGCTCTATGTTGAATCTGATAAGGTCCTCCTTGGGCCAATTGTTAGCATATTTGGCTGCCCAAAAGTTATCCCACGGAGTGTGGGGGTTGGAAACCCATTTCCACCAGACACTAGCTCCCGTGATGTTGTCGCTGTGCTCTGGGTCAGGCAGCCCTAGCCCCCCATGACCTTTTGATGTACATATTTCTTTCCAGTTGACTAAAGCCCATTTATTTTTCTCTTTGGTACCACCCCACAGGAAAGTCTTTTGCAGTTTGCGCATGGCCTTGAGGACCCATTTGGGGGCTGCGAGTACAGAGAAGAGGTAAATGGGGAGAGACTGAAGAACTGCTTTGATGAGTACCAAATGGCCTGCTATATTGAGAGTGCGATGGGTCCAGTTGGATAGCCTAGTTTCCATTTTGTCCAGCAGCGCACACCATGAGGAATGATTAATGGCAGTGGCTGTGAGAGGGGCACCAAGGTATTTGGAGAGCAAGGAGGTTATGGAGAAGCCCAAAATGCGGGCAATATTGCGCTGAGTGATAGGGGGAGTGTGGAAGAAGAAGATTTGAGATTTGTCTGGGTTGACCTCTATGCCAGAAGCTTCAAAGAAGGAGTCTAGCAGAGATTTGAGGGAATGGGCTTCCTGGAACGAGGGGTATCCCATGATCATGTTGTCGTCCACAAATTGTTGATGGGAAGTGGGGGGAAGATTGTGGAGGGATATACCCTGCAGAGTACCGGAATGGACAGAGCTTTTGAGAAGGCGACCCAGCCCTTCAGCCATAGTGATGAAAATGAAGGGCGAAAGGGGATCCCCTTGTCTAATACCTCTTGAGGGATTGAAGGTTGTTGAAGGTATACCATTTACCAAGATGGAAAGAAACGGGGAGGTTATGAGGCTCATGATCCATCTTACCCAGGTGTGGTTGAAGCTAAAGGCAAGAAAGACATGTTTAATGTAGTCCCAACTGAGTTTATCAAAAGCCTTGGATAGATTGATTTTGAGGAGCATACCAGTTTTTTTGGAGGTTTTGAGAGAATGAATGACCTCATGGGTTAAAATGATTCGATCAAGGATTTTCTGGCCTACTACATAGCCCATTTGCTCCGGGGAGATGATCATGGGAAGGAGCCGTTTTAGCCTATTAGCAATAACCTTGGAAATTATCTTATAAATGACATTGCAAAGTGCTATGGGCCTGTACTTACTTGGCGTAGCAACATTGTATTCTTTTGGTACGAGAGTGATGAAGGTGGCATTTAGAGCTGGAAGAAGCCAGTGAGTGGTGCGTGATTCCTCAACAACACCCCAGACCTCGTCTTTGATGGTTTCCCAAAAGAAGTGGAAGAAGTTGGTGGTGAATCCATCAGGACTCAGAGCTTTCCCTTCCTTCAGTTGGAACACTGCTTGTTCCACCTCAGCAAGAGTAGTGGCTTTGAGCAGTGTTCGGTTGTGATATTTTGTAACCAACTTAGGTATGTGCTAGGTGATTTTTCCTATTGCCTCATGCCTATGATGATTAGGTTCTTGAAGAATGTCCTTGAAGTGGTTGCGCAACTCCTCCGTGATGTCCTTTTGCTTTTCTAGACGCTCTCCATTCTGATTTTTGAGAACTGTGATTCTATTATGCATCCTGTGCTGGATGGTGGAGCGATGGAAAAACTTTGTGTTTCGTTCTCCGTCTTTGAGCCGACAAATCCTAGATTTTTGTTTCCAAAGGATCTCTTCCTGGCGCCTTCTCTCTTTCATATGAGTTTTTAATTTTTTCTCTTGGTTTTCTGAATTGGCAGAGCGACCTTCCGTGATGATAGTTTGTTGAAGCTTCTTCATTTGCTCTTCCAACTCTCTTTGATCCTTGAAGATATTTCCGAAGGTGGATTTGTTCCACACCTTCAATTTCCCTTTGAGCATTTTCAACTTTGTCTGGAACTGGTGCATTTTTGTTCCTTGCGGTGGTAAAAGGGAGGACCACCAAACAGAGACCATTTCCTTGAACCTTGGATGTTTGAGCCAACAGTGTTCAAAGAGGAATGGTTTGGGCACAAGCGTACCCGATCTTAACCATTGAAGTTGTATTGGCCAGTGGTCAGAGCCGGCGCCCGGGATAAAGGTGGCTACTAGATCGCCCCCAGACGTATGAAGTCTTCGTGATGAGAAATTGGTCCAGTCTGGAAGCAATTTGATGGGTACCTCCTCTTCTATTGTTCCAGGTGAAGATGCCATTGGAAGTTTGTAGATCTATGAGGTGGTTGTCTTGGATGAAGTTCTTGAAATCGTTGCTGTCCATGTCTAGATGCAGTCTTCCTCCTTTTTTTTCCTGTAGATTTGTTATCATATTGAAATCTCCTCCCAACAACGAGAGTGGTAGAGATCTGTGTTTATTGAGCTCAACCATATTGTCCAGAAGCTCCATTTTTTTGTGAAGATTCTGGGGGAAGTAGACATTCGTTAGCAAGCCATGGGTGTCCGTTCCAATCAGATGAAAGTTGCCCTGAATGAAATGCCTGTTGGCATGGTAGTTCTCTAGGGAGATGATTTGGGGGTTCCAGATGATTGCCAGTCCTCCTGAAGCTCCATTGGCATCTACCGCTATTGTTTTGCATCCTTTCCATATCTTTTTGAAGATTGTTTCTAGAGTGGAGCTGCATTTGGTTTCTTGGATGTAGAACATTGCAAAGTGTTCCTCAATGATTCTTTTCTTGATGATCCTGTGCTTGGTAGGGCTATTGAGCCCTCTTATATTCCGTGAGATGATCTTCATTGACGGAGAGTTAAAATTTATTACAATTATTATTTATATAATGTTATATATTATTACTCAAGTGATTGTGGTTGACAAATAAGTTTTAAACCTGAAAGAGTTCAATTTGTAGAGTTCCAAAGTTAATGTAGTAAAATAGGTTTTGGGCGGTATAATCCAGCACCCAAGAAGCCACTTCCAAAGTTAATGCAGTAAAACAGGTTTTGGGCGGTATAAAGAAGATAGATTCACGGTTTGGTAGTTAATTTGGGTTATGGGAATTTTTCTGCCGCAAGAGAATTAACTCATTTTCACTCACTTCCAAAGTTAATGTAGTAAAATGGGTTTTGGGCGGTATAAAGAGGATAAGTTCAGAGTTTGGTAGCTAATTTGGATTACTGGAATGTTCTCAGTAGAAACGACATTCTAGCCGCTGGTAATTTTTTACCCAAAAGAATTACCTCATTGGTCTCAGCACAAACGACATTCTCCGTCCTGGTAACAAAAGTTTTTTCTACCCAAAAGAATTACCTCATTTTTGTTTTCAGTTTTTCTGCGTGCGAGGCCGAATTAAAGCAATTGTAGATCGAGGGTTTCGTTTTCAGGTTGTATGCATGTGAAGTGATTTTTGAGTGTTTCTCAGCTTGGAGGAATGACGAGGGCCTTCTGTTCCATGACACGCTCCAAATTTTGAGGGTTTATTGAGCTAGAAAAGAATGCTCTTTACTTAAAGAAGGCGGCGATGAAATGTACAGATTTTTGATGGTATTTTGATTTTCTTACGAAGATCCACGGGGAAATTAGATTCAGTATGGAAGGGGATACAATCGACCGCAGGAGGTTTCGTGTGGATTGAGCGCGGCTAAGTTGCTATTAGGCCGCAGCGCAACGAAACCTGTTTTGTCGAACGGTGTTGAATGGGACGAATCGAAAGTGGTCTGGTCCGGAGATTATGAAGAAACGGCCAAGGAACTGTAATAAGAAGTGCTGAAGTCATGACAGAAGCTGGTTAAATTGCAATTTTGTAAAAATAAATGAAAACACCACAGACACGTGGTCTCCTCTTATAGGCTATGGACAGACGACGAAAATGCCCTGAGCACCTCCCCTTATCAACACCTTCGGTGTAATTATCAACACCTTAGGTGTAATTATATGGTATTATCTTACCTCATGGAAAGGAGTTGGTGGGATTTGGATCCCAGATTTTCCATTCCTTAATTTAAACCTTTTATTCCAATGCACCTAATCATTACCACTTAACTTTCCCTCAAATCTTCATCGAATGAAGATTTCCTTCATATGTTTCTGACTGTTTTCAGGCCATTCGCTAGGATTATGTCAAATTGTGAATAGTATTGTTTCCTTAGTTGCTTGAAGCGAGTCAGAGACTTCAATAACCAATCCCATTCTTTTACAGTTGTTGATTCTGGTTCACACACCATTGCTATTCTGGTTGAGCTGGTTAATTTTTATTCTCTGTTTATGTCATGGGCATCTGATTAACACGGGGAGGAGTCCAATTTGAGGGGCATCTGGGTTTGACGAAACCCGTCTCAATATGAGGTTTGGAGTCAGCCCCCGCCTGTTTTACAGAAGATTCAGACTTGGCTTTGGAGGAATCAGTCCTTGGGGTTCCCACAATACTGGTCAGTCTTCTCCCTCGTGATAAAATTTTTATTTCTTTCATTAATTTCCCTTACATATGATTTTATTTGTTGGGCATTTGTATATTCTTTATAAGATAGAAGACCACTTCCAAGTTCCATTAATAACCAGACAGTAATATCAAGATAAATTTCAGTAAATTAGAACATAAGTAATAGAGCCTCTTCCACAGGCAGGCTTATATCAAATTCATTCTCCATGCTAGCGCCTCTTGCGATAGACACATACACAGCAAACCATTCATGAATCCTGCATTGAAACAGTTGTCTCTGGATCTATCTTTTGCAGCTTTGGGGCGGGTTTATTCTTCTTGGGATTCCTTTGCATACTCGTCAGCCTCTGAATCTTGCATTGAAGTTCACTCCCCGGAGGAGGAAGTGGTCATTGCTTTGGGCAGCAATGTTGGCAACAGAGTTGAAAATTTCAATAGAGCTTTGAGCATGATGAGGAAAGCTGGTGTCTGTATTACGAAGCATGCAAACTTATACGAGACCGCACCTGCATATGTAACTGATCAACCTTGTTTCCTTAACTCTGCAATAAGGGCAATCACAAAACTTGGTCCGCATGCCTTGTTGACAGTTCTGAAAGAAATTGAAAAGGGATTAGGCCGGACTGAGGGCATAAGGTATGGGCCTCGGCCTATTGATTTGGACATTTTATTCTATGGCAAGCTCAAGGTTTCATCGGATACGCTCAAAATACCCCATCAGAATTTGTGGGAGAGGCCCTTTGTTCTTGCTCCGCTTGTAGACCTTCTTGGATTGGGAGCTGACAACGACACTGTTGCCTGTTGGCACGCCTTGTCGGGAAGAAATGGTGGCATATTCGAGGCATGGGAGAAACTTGGAGGGGAAGACCTTATGGGACGAGAGGGAATGAAGAGAGTTTTGCCCATTGGAAATGAGTTATTGGATTGGTCGAGAAAAACTCATGTCATGGGTGTCTTAAATTTAACACCAGATAGTTTTAGTGATGGAGGACGGTACACGTCTGTAGAGAATGCAGTTGCTCAGGTTAGACTGATGATATCTGAAGGAGCGGATATGATTGACATTGGAGCACAGTCAACCAGGCCAACAGCATCAAGGATTTCAACAGAGGAGGAATTGTCGCGGCTTTTGCCAGTTTTAGAAGCAGTGGTGCAGATTCCTGAAGCTGAAGGTAAAATCCTATCAGTAGATACTTTCGATGCTAAAGTTGCATCTGAGGCAGTAAGAAATGGAGCTCATGTTGTGAACGATATATCTGGGGGTCGTTTGGATCCCAACATGTTTTCTACAGTTGCAGATCTCGGTGTCCCTTATATCTTAATGCATATGAGGGGTGAACCGTCAACAATGCAGAATGATGAAAATACAACCTATGGGGATGTATGTAAAGAAGTTGCTAATGAGTTATGCTTACAGATAAAGAATGCAGAATCGTTTGGTATACCTACATGGAGAATCATAACAGACCCTGGTATTGGTTTCTCTAAGACGCTTGAGCAGAACTTGGAACTTCTTAGGGATCTATCAGCTGTTCGACAAGGAATTGCAGCCAACAGTGTGGCTGCTTCTCATGGGCCTATTTTAATTGGACCCTCCCGAAAAAGTTTTTTGGGAAAAATTTGTGGTCGCCCAAAAGCTGATGAACGGGATCCTGCTACAATTGCTGCTGTGACAGCTGGGGTTTTGGGTGGGGCTGACATTGTAAGGGTACATAATGTTAAGGATAACTTGGATGCTGTGAAAGTTTGTGATGCCTTATCTAGGCGAACACTCTACAGGTCAAACTAACTTATAAGAATGTTTGACCTGTCTTTGTTGTTCTTCAATTGCCAGTTCTATTTGGGTACATTGGCAAGAAAAGTCATCTCTCATTCTCCATTTCATTCTATAGACATACACTGATACAAAGAACTACATAAAATGGTTTGATTTGCACAACTTCCCACATGGATTAATTGCAATGATGCTTGAGGTCCAAAAATGCTTGTCAGGACTTTGTATTTGCACCAAGGAGAAGGATAAGATAGGCAATGTTCTTCTTAATCCATTCTGGTCTGTTTGTTTTCTCTTGGTCATTGCAGCTATATAATCCTTTTCCCCATCTTTTACAAAGACCAAATAGGGCCTTTATGGACGTAATTGTAGTTTTTTTGTTTTGAAAAATGGGTCTTACAATTCATTACTGAGCACTAAAGAATATATCAGAAAATTTTCATCATTGAGCCAAAATTTTGATATCCAGTTTACTACTCCCTACAATGGCAAGGAGAGCCAGCATATCTGTCTTCAATCCAGTTTCAAGAGGCTCTACATCTTTCCTGAAAATGCCAACCTTGCTTGAACTCTAAACTGCCAGTCCTAATCCGAAACCTGTGAATTTACCAAATTGCTTAAAAGTTGCATGACATTTTCATTCCATGAAAGGAGATGTCCGTCAATCTTATGGCATCTTAAATGCTTCTACCAGCCTGTTTGACTGTCCAGCCAGCTGTCTCCAAAGATAAAAACATTTAAGTCTCTGTTGGTTATAGTCTTGAATTGTCATAGTTCTGATATTATTTTAAACATCTTTTGAGTTTGAAAATGATGCCGTTGTGTCTCATATCACCATCTGTTGCACATGATTAATGTTTAATCTGTTCTGAAGAGGCATTTGCAATATTGAGTTGTTTTGTCATTTCAGGATCGATGAAGGCCTTAAAGAACATCTTTTGAACTCGTCAATACTGCTCGTCCAGAAGTGCCGAATGAGGAAATAATTTGGCAGAATCCCAGTGTCTTTGCACATTAATATCTCTTAATTTGACATACCTTGGAAGTCTAATTGATAGAATCGAGGGCATGTTTCTAGATATGTTCCAGAGTCCAAACTAGATTTTCTTTTGTTTAAGATCTGGTCTTAAGATGCTTGGTACTTGCCATTCTTAGTTATTGAATTACTCGTATCCTAACTATTCAAGAGTGACTGGATAGCACTTGAATGGAAAAATTCAGTTAATTAGTCATAGTTGCATGTTTCGAGGCAAATTCACAGGGCATTGGGGTTTCTAATTCATCTGAAACTGTGCATTGCTAAATATAAGAATATTTGGAATTATTGTTGGTACTTATCATATCCTAAAAATTTAAGAGCGATTGGATATCGCTCATAGTTTTAAAAACTGGAATCGGGTTTTGAACCGGTCACCTATCTAACCAGGATTTGAACTGGAACCAGATCAAACTAGATTCAATGAACTGGATATGAAAAAATTAAATAAAATAATAATTTTTTCAATGAAAAAAATTATTTTTAAGATTTCAAACCATGATTCTAAACCATTAGAGACAAAATATGTAAAGTTTGCTCGTCTCTATACCATGTAACGGTGAATATATCCAAATGGCACAGAGTGCAATACATATCGACAGCAAAATATATAATCAATGAGGCTCTAAATGGCTTTTAGAGTCCAAAAACAATGCTACAAGTTATTGGGCCATTTCCCTACTACAAATTGAAATCACTGACTGACATGATCACTAATCAAACTCATCACTGGTTCACCACTGCTAGAAATGGTATCATCAACAAGAGCTACATAAACATCATCTACCTCAAAGTTTTCAGACTCAGATTGCTCAATCTTATGATATGGTAGAAATTGAAAAAAACATACCTAACCAATGATTTTGGTTTGAGTGAAAGGTTCATTTCCTCAACCTTATAA
Organism: Pinus albicaulis; assembly: GCA_034641835.2. Classification (NCBI taxonomy): domain Eukaryota; kingdom Viridiplantae; phylum Streptophyta; class Pinopsida; order Pinales; family Pinaceae; genus Pinus; species Pinus albicaulis. The sequence goes on from CM076584.1 coordinate 598,838,957, forward strand.
TATGGTAGAAAAAGCTTAGCATGCCTAACCAATTCTTCTGCTTTGAGTGAAGCATACATTTTTGTTAAGGCCATGGCAGGGAAGTTCAACAATCAATACCACCAATATCAACGGGCTTCAACAATAAATAGCACCGACATCAAGGTACATAAAGGGCTTCATGCTCTTGATCAAATGCCAATCCCATACCTTCACACATGACATAATCAAATGGAAACATTGCAATCCCCCAAGTCGTGAAATCTTGAAAACTATTAAGTGTTCTGGATTTTGAGTGAGATCTAAAATTCTAGTTTCTCCACATGAAATCTAATGAGGTCAGAACCACTCTCAAAGATCTTGAGTCAATTAATGGTAATGTTAAAAATTTAAGTAAAAGGATGATTTCATGTTCATCCTTTTACTTTAAGAATTTGACATTACCATTTATTGCCAACATTACTAGGGTTGAGTTTTAGATTTAGGGTTTAGGAGGGGGATGGTTGGTTTTATGGCCAAGGGGGACTGTTTTGGAAGGAAAACAACCATGGGCATCCTCCAAAACCACTTGAAAAACTGCCATCAGTGTTCCCAGGCTCCCCCACGCATGTCAGATCTAACTGGGCCGGTTAGGGTTGGAACTGGGCGGCTAGGGCTGGTTTGTGCCGGTTAGGTTCCAAACCGGCCAGTTTGGTACCTAAGTGGTACAAACCGGCACTTTAACTGGTTTTTTCTACTGGTTTGTTATTTGGGCCTATTTGACCAGCTGGTTTGGCCGGTTTCTGGTTTAGACTAGATGGTTTTTAAAACTGTGATATCGTGAGGGAATTTTTGGGTTTTCAATGTGTCTGAAACTGTGGATTTCTAAACATAATAATATTAATTTATTTCAAAACTCAACATAGGTTAAACTCTAAAAGGGTCTGCTAATATGATGAACTGTGGAAATCTGCATTCTCAAATATTTGAAGTTATTGCTCATAAGCAGATAAACATTTTGCTTGCAAAGCACTAAGCATTACTTTTAAATTACAGATATGATGTGGGGCAATGAGTTGCTATTATCATCATCTGCTGTTCATAACTAATCAGAGGGATATACAAGCCATATGTATGCAGTTTGCTCCACTTAAAATCTTACATTTAGTGTGTGTCTATGTATATATATATATATATATAAATTATGGAAGGATATTACCTAGGAGATGCTCCTAGATAATGCATTTTCTTGCTCACGAGTCATTTTTGAATATTTTCTCCAATTTTGGGATTGCTTTTGTGGGTTCTTAAATTTTCTGATATGGTAGGTGGTGAAACATTCGATCCATCATTTTTTGGGTATGCATATGGGGTTGTAGAGGAGCACATTGTTGTTGATGATGCATTCTGATCAAAGGAGGTAAGCATTCAAGAGTGGTTGGTAAAACTGGTTATGCTGTCTCCTAGGTATTGCATTCTCTTGCCCTGCAGTGAGTATCTCTCCAATTTCTGGATTGGTTTTGCAGGTTCTTACACTTGCTAATATGGAATGGGGTGAAACATTTGATCCATCATTCCTTGGATATGCAGGTGAAGTTGAAGAGGAGTGCATTGTTGATTATGTCATTTTGATCAATAGAGCTCACAGTTCAAGAGCAGTAAAAGTGGTTATGCTCCTAAGCATTAAATTTGTAATTATGTTATGAAAAGAACAGTTATCTTTTTGGCTTGTGCGTCATTACTAGTGTAGTGCTAAAAAGAGATTTTAAAAATAGTGATGACTATATTCAATCAAGTAGTTTGGAATTGCCTCAGATCACTGGTCACATGTGTGATAAATTAGGTTTCCATAATATTATGAGGTGTGCTAATCATTACATGCTGGATGAGATGGAATGCTCTATGCACGGTGCCTTTACCCACTGTGGTAAGGACAGTGGAATCTAACGTAGGAATCTGAGCTTTTATACAGTTTTTCTTTATTGGCTTGATTAAATTTTTACCTTCTTAATTGACTTCATTTCTTCCTTTACCTACAATTCCATTATTTAGCCGATATGCTTGCTTTCTTGATAGGTAATTGCCAGTGGTGGTGTTGTTGAAGCAACTTATCAGTACACATAGAGAACTTGGTAACCATATAGGTTCTAGGGGAATCTCTTTTGATCACACCAAGTTGAGTGCGTAGTCCTTGACTCTGAATGGTACTTTTGTAGTTTTGTAGTTTTTTGATTCACAATCTGAATTTTGTTTAATATCTGTCTGCCTCTATTTTGTTTGTGGAATACAGATTTTTGTTGTGAATGCGGTTTTCTTGACAGGTTGCTGGTGGTGGTTCTGTTAAAGTAATTTTTTTTCGCTATACTTGGGGAACTTGGCAACCACTTTAGATTCTAGGGAACCACTTGCTATTATAGAGTTTGAAGAATTTTTTTTTGATCATTTCAAAGGTGAGTGCATAACTACTTGTTCTGCAGAGTATTGGAATGTAAGTTCTGTTGCCGCACAATCTAGCAGGGGTCCTAGGAGGGGTGCCTAAGGGACAACTACTAGACCAGATGACAACAATGGGACAAAGACCCTCTGTCACCTTAATCAATGTCCCTTGCTCTTTATGGACTTTCACCGATGGGAGGAGTCCTGGTACAAGGGAAATCACTCGGATGATAAGATCAATGGCAAGTTGTGATGTGATTTCCAAAGCCCATTCAAAGGAGAGGCTCAAATAATGGCTCAATTGCTTCAAAGAGAAACTACTGGCTCTCCAACAAAGGCTTATGAAGAGACCTAGACCTAGGAGGAAAGGTTGCTCAATCACAAGGGACACTCCTAGACCAAAGGCTTCCTATGGAGGCAAAGTCTTTCTTAGGGTTTTGTAGGATAACAACCATATAAAGGTTTGGGACCACAAGAGAAACCTAAAAGGAATCCAAGCAAGGTCCAGGGCTAGAAGTTGATCCTCAAGGAGACATTTAGGTCAAGAAAGGATGAGAAAGGTCAACGAATGATTAAATTCCTTTGAGTTTTCAAGAGCATATGGCCTTTGGAATGTTGCTAACCAAAGAAGTTCAAGAATAAAATCGATTTAGGAGCTAGGGCTTGAGATTTCTCTCAAACTAGCCATGAGAATTGCTTCAAATTGTGAGGATAGCTAGAGGAAACCACAACGCAGTTGTGTACCAACTCACACCCCAAGCAGATCTTTCTAAATGCAATTCGCACTAGGCCCTAGCTAGTCGTCAATGTTAGGGCAAAAATTTAGAATAAGGAAGGAAAAAATGATTTTAGGGTTGATCATCAATGATCTAGGACCAGTGCCTGGCTATTGGGAAGATTGGAGTCAAAATGGTCAAGATTTGGGAACTTCGCTCTTAAAGGAGGCCTAAAGAAGCAGCTTCACTAACTATGGATGCAACTACATGGCAGCTTTAGACTTTTATACCTTGATGACAAGGGTTATAGAGTTTCAAGGACGCAAATACACATTATCCTCTAGGAACATTCATTCATTCTTTTTCTAATGAGTAACACTTGCAAAAAGTTTCAATAGCTTCAATGATTTCACTAATTCACATTAATTAGGGAACATTATTTCACCGTAAGAAAATAATTCCATGCATTAGACACTTATTAAAACATAAATATAGCATTATATTGCACTTACAAAACAAAGAAGAGTATATCCATCCACAATCTTGCCAAAGAGAAGCTCCAAGAGAGATAGCGAAAACATTCCACACATCAAAATGAATTTAATCATCCAAATCATTCCACAAATTGCAGGTCCAAATTCTTTAAAGAGAGATATCCTAAATCAAAGTGATGATGAGTTACAAATGAGGCTCTCCTTGTATTTATATGAGCCTTTAGGAGTTCGATTTGGTCTAATTAGCCTAATTCAGCCCCTAATCAATATTATAATGTGAAAATAATAGTTCTATTGGTGACAAACCCATCAAATAGCTCAAAAGTACAAAATAGGCCTTCCTAATGAGGCTGAAATGATAGAATAATGGTTCAAAGGGCTGTTGGAAAGGCAAGATATGTCCTCCATGTGCCATGATGAAGAGGAGGGCTCCCAAAATGATGACCAAGGGGGTGGCCCCTTGGTTTTCAAGCAAAACATTTGTGGTGCTCCCAAGTGGCCGTGTGATGCAGGTCTAACGATAGGGCCTTACTTAAAAATTATTCACACACATAATTATGAAAATCACACAATACATATGCACATAAAAACTCTGAAATAATTCATTAATAAATAAAATATTTACAGGAGGATTATTGGCCTCATGCTTAGCCTCTCATTCCTCACACTCACACACACTCTTCACTCTTCTACATACATCCATGCTTCATGGGCTCACCTAAATTTATACAAATGGATTAGAACCCAAGATAGGTTCTAGATCCTCAACAAAACTCCCAAAATATTTCTCATGATCCATAAAATCTATCATCTAATCCCTTGTTCCTAGGTAAGAGCTAACTATCCCTTAAATCCCTCAAACCTTCCACAATACTCTCGAACCTTCTTCTATTTACAATATTTCTCATTTTTTCTTAAAACTATAGGAAAAATACGTTAAATAATTAAATCCCAACTTTGTAAACTAACTCCCATAGTAAACAGTCAACGCAAGGTTAGATGCATCTGCATCAGACTCCCCAGGGAAAAGAAAATCATGGTCTCCCAACCATTAGTCTTCATAAGATGATAAAAATCCTCCTGGATCCCAAACTTTCACTTGCAGTAAATCAATTGTTTTATCATGTTGTTGATGTTTTATGTTTATCCTTTTCTGACTTCCAGGCTTCCAAACTTTACGCTGTAGTTGTCCTCCCGCTTTGCTGATGTTGAAAAAATATTAGTCATTGGTAATAGTAATCTGTTGTTATCCTTGCTTTCTCGTTGTTCAATGAACACCTTCTGATATTTTTTCAACATCAGTTTCTTGATCTCTTCAATTTCGATAGCTAACTTGTCTTTTGGCTGGTATGCATTATTGTTTATTTGCTGAACTTTGTTGTTCATCTCTACGCTTCCGCAGCACCAGATTTGTTGATTTGAAAACCTGTTGTCATACTCTGGCTTTGGATTATCCAACCATTCTTCTAGGAACTTTAGTTCCGCTGCAATATCTTTCATGTTGACATTTGACCCATTTATTGATGATCATTTTCTATTTCATCAACAACTCTAATATTTGTCCATCTTTAGCATCAATTTGTTTTTTATCATTTTATTGCTGAACTTTGTTGTTCATCTCTACGCTTCCGTAGCGCCAGATTTGTTGATTTGAAGTCCTATTGTCATACTCTGGCTTTGGATTATCCAACCATTCTTCTAAGAACTTTTGTTCTGCTGCAATATCTTTCATGTTGACATTTGACCCATTTATTTGATGATCATTTTCTATTTCATCAACAACTCTATTATTTGTCCATCTTTAGCATCAATTTGTTTTTTTTATCATTTTTGCACACAAATTCAGTATCAACAACATATCTTGCATTCACACACCAATTGTTAGATTTAAAACCAACATAATTGGTATCTTTCATCGATGATTCAATCATCATATGCAGATCTTCTGAACAATTGGTGGCACCATCTGTGGGAATCGAACCCATGTTCACATCATCATCGTTGTCACCAAGCAACGGTCCTTGCTCAGGTTCACAAATGTATACATTCGTCTAGAGTTTCTTTGCTTCCCTTAGCTTGTGTTTCTGTCTTAATCGCTTGATTGGCCATTTAACTGTTCTCTTTATTACCCATCCATGTCTTTGATTTGATTGCAGCTCCATTAATATGTCAAGTCGTGCCTTCAACTCCACAATTTATTTTTCGAACTCTTCATCATGTATGCCAACTGCTATGGCATCTCTGTATCCTTTTTTCAATTTTGCATAGTCATCTTCATCTCCTTCTGTGAACTTCACCTTGTTCACTGTAAGTTGTAGTCGAATTAACACTTTACCAAGTTATCTCCTATGAACTTGACCAATGGTTCACTTCACTTGAACCATCTTTCTTGTTTCTCTGGCTGCAACAACTGCAATATCCCTTCAAATTCTATTGATCATACTTTTGGGTGTCGAGCTCCGCCGATCATGCACCCATTACATTCAATGACTCAAACTTAATGCATTTTTGACTTGACTGATGACTCTTTAACTCCTAACTTCTAATTTGAGATCAACTTTTACATTAATGGACCTTGACTTGAATTTTTACATTGACTTTATTACAATTTTCTTTATTGACCTTTGACATCCACTCTCACTTGAAATTTTCTTAATCAACATTGTGATCTTAAATTACAACTCCTTTCATCAAACATGTCTCTCGACTTGATCAATTACATGGCTCTTCATTAATTTGCCAAAAGACTCCCATGTGTGCTCTCCTCTTAAGTGACTCTAACTTGCTTTCAAGTTATTGCATTATAGCCTCAATTTGGAGCTAGACGATGACTATCCATCCAATTACAATACATTAATGTGACTACTACATTCTCACCTTTTGATCTGTGGACTTCTTACTTTTGATGAGATGATTCACTTGGCTTGTCCTCCTTGCATTACAATGTCATATTCTTTACACATGTCATGTGCTCTTCTTCTTAGGGCGAATTATGCCTTTTCTTCAACGCAGAACAATTGATGTCTATTCAATCTTCCAATGCTTGGCAACTTTTAGGTGAATTAGGAATTTGATTGCTACAAACAATAGTTGGGTTCTATGACTCACTGAAATTCGAACCTGTGAAAAAATTCCAATTTTGAAAAATCCTCTACAACACAACACACTTCCTCCTATTCAAAATGTGTTGGTTCAGTAAAGTGCAAGAATTAAGCCATTTATGACCTTTTCAACACCCATTATAATTTGTAATGAACAAAACTTTAATAACTCCTTTTGGTTTTTAATAAAACACTTTATAAAGGCTTGATATTTAACAACACTTACGCATCACTGCGACTAAAAATCCTAATACACACGATGAGGAACCCTTCCGAATTTGTTTTATTCTGAAGACGAATACTTCCAATTGTACGCTGACTTTTCAACGCTCACAGAGCGATTGATGTTTCTTTGAAACACATGGATTTCGAAACCCTCAACGAACACTAGTTGTCTGCGACAATGACGGCCGTGGCCGTCTCACAACAACTTTCTACACATATGACGTTAAAAGAAATGTCGATCATGCTGAGAGGTTGGTAAGGGAGGCATATGCAAAGGGTGCCAACATCATTCTCATTCAAGAACTGTTTGAGGGATACTATTTATGCCAGACCCAAAGAGAGGATTATTTCCAGAGAGCTAAGCCTCGCAAATACGACCATCCTACAATTTTGAGGATGCAAAATCTGGCAAGGGAGTTAGGTGTTGTAATACCAGTGAGCTTCTTTGAGGAGGCAAACATTGCACATTACAATTCCGTTTTTGTAATTGATGCAGATGGAAAGGATCTTGGTCTTTATCGGAAGTCATAAATCAGTTTATCAAGAAAAATTCTACTTCAGTCTAGGTGACACAGGCTTTCAGGTGTTTGAGACCAAGTTTGCCAAAATTGGTGTAGCTATTTGCTGGGACAGGCCGAGCAGGTGCACTCCACCTTAATCAATGTAGTTTTGACAACAACAACCACCACAGGTCTCACACGGATCTTCCAACGCTGGTTGCATCAACACAAATCTCCATTTGCAGCTTCCACACAAATCTCCACGCATAAATTTTCTTTTAAATGTTTCACAACTTCAATCAACACGCTTTCCTCACAGGTCTCCATACACAGGTCCCAATGCACGCAACAAGTTTAAGCTTTCTTCACGGATTCTCATACACAGAAAATCTCTTCTCGGCTACGCAGAGCAATCTCACTAGTCATTGTGCCTGCAATAGTTCATTTTGGACAAAATATGCAATGCCTGGAAAATAACATAAGGTTTGGACATATCATTGGCTGCCCATTAGGGGAATTTTGAGGTCTAAAATGGGCCTCCTAAGGAAATTATAAAACAATAGTGGAAATAATAAGATAATATTAGATTACATCATCAAATTTTAGAGGGAAAAAAGAAAAAAACTATTTTTTCAACTCATATTTTCAACTTATCTCCCTATGGGTTTACTTAAATTACGAGCGGAAACTCTCATTGGATGCAAAATTTGATTCCCATCCAAGGAGTATCCATGTTGCATACTTTTGGACCCTGCTACATGAAAAATGATAAATACATGAAAAACGTGATTTCAATCACGTTTTTTCATGCATTTCTCATTTTTCGTGTAGCAAGGTCCATCGAATGTATGCAACATGGGTACTCTTTGGATGAGGAATTAAATTTTGCATCCAATGAGAGTTTCCGCTCGTAATTTAAGTAAACCCATAGGGAGATAAGTTGAAAATATGAGTTGAAAAAATAGTTTTATTATTTTATTATTCTTTAATATTTTTACCTTTTTACTCCAAAAAAGGTGAATCATCTCCCATGGTTGACATCATCATCTTGAATCCTATTGGTTATTATAAAGTTTATTTTGGGTGTACATTTTTCTTAGGAGGCCCATTTTAGACCTCAAAATTCCCCTAATGCTTTAGTACCACATCATTCAACTTTGTCACAACATCTAAAAGTTTCACTGCTGTTGGGCGGCTAGAAACATGAATTTTAAACCTTTTGCAAAATTGAGATAGCATCATTCACACTCCAATCCACTGGACCCAAATTAGCAACCTCTACTGCTAGTGAAAGTGCAGTTGATATGGCAATTGCAGGGGCACCACGAACCACAATATCACGTATAGCATGCTGGAAGGTTGCAAGACTTTAGCTCCTTCGCAATATCTTCAATGTATTATCAATTGCCTTACGAACAATACGTTTCCAATCCACGCAATTTCGTTTCACAATATATTGCAGTAATAACCGAGCACGACTAAATCCATACATGAAATGGAAAATCACGAGTTCACAATGACGTTAAACAAATCCAATCAGACACACATGCAAGCCTTAGAATAGATCTTGTGTGAACTCTCTGCACACTACATCATCGGCTCTAGATGATAGATCGCTTTCCAAGCTCGAGATCGGCTTCGAAGCTATGTTCTTTAGTTGTTACGTCAACACACCGCAATCATGGAAGATTGCCTCTTACAACAACACACAACAATCGTATCACGGTGGATAGGCTGCGTTGATCACAACATACCGACTCTCCTAATGTCGGCGTTCACCAAAACTCGACTGTCACCAGATTAAAATTCGATGATAAATATCTCCAAAAACAAAATGTCGTGCCAAATACACCGTCACACAGTTCATGAAAACAAGTATCTTACCATTCCATTGTTTCGGTCCCAGTGGTCTTTGAACTACACAGGTTCACTACGCTTCTGCAACTCTGATACCAAAATTTGACGCAGGTCTAGCCATAGGGCCTTAAAAATTATTCACACACATAATTATGAAAATCACACAATACATATGCACATAAAAACTCTGAAATAATTCATTAATAAATAAAATATTTACAGGAGGATTATTGGCTTCATGCTTTTTCTCTCATTCCTCACACTCACTCACACACACTCTTCACTCTTCTACATACATCCATGCCTCATGGGCTCACCTAAATTTATACAAATGGATTAGTACCCAAGATAGGTTCTACATCCTCAACAAACTCCCAAAATATCTCTCATGATCCATAAAATCTCTCATCTAATCCCTTATCCCTAGATAAGACCCAACTAACTCTTAAATCTCTCAAGCCTTCCACAATACTCTCGAAGCTTCTTCTATTTACAATATTTCTCATTCTCTCCTAAAATTATAGGAAAAATACATTAAATAATTAAATCTTAACTTTGTAAACTAACTCCCATATTAAAAAATCAACCTTAGGTTAGATGCACCTGCATCATTGTGGGGCACAATCAATGGCCTCATGGGTCTCCAACTTGATGAAACATGTCAATGTTCCATCAATAAGGGCTAGAATGATGACACAAGCCCTCCCATGTCTCTCCGGATGAGACAAAACCCCATCTGGGCCTTGGATCAACTGCCAAGTGTCAAGTGCTAGTATGTGGCTTGTTGGGCAATGTGGTTTAAGTGCATCATCATCTTTGTATAACTGGGGCACAAATAAGTAGTATGAGGTGCTGAAGAAGCCTCAATGCTCTGTTGAGGAGGAGGCCCATGGCTTTCAACGCTCACCCTATAGGTGCCATTATGGACCCTCTGGAGGGTTAGACCCCATAGAGGGAGACCAAGTCCAAATGGAGGCCCACTTGCAATGTTGTATAAGATCCAATTTGCCTCTTCACCTTCTAGTACAACAATCCATTAGTGCAATTGAGTAAATAAGCTTGCTAACCAGTTGCAAAAGTGGTCACTTCATAGTGGCATGCCCTTCCAAATGGGCTTTAGAGGGTACACGTGTTTCCTTGCTCAATATGAGAGGTTAATAAAGGACCCTATTAGGTGGTTTCAACCTCTAAGGGAGTAACATGTCCATGGTACATCCGTCAAATGGCAAGTGTCATGTGAAATGATAGTGGAACGAAGTGGGGCAACGGGGAAGGCTCCAAGTGTTAATTTTTCATAGGGCTATATTGTTCTTTGCTTTAGAGATAATTGCAGACATTATTCCTTTAAACATTTACCCCATAGCTTCATTAAAACATTAACAATTATTCATAAAGAACAATAGCAGCAAAACATAAAAGAATAGGAAGAAAAGCGTGCACACATAGGACATGCCGATATTGGTCAAAGACCAGGGCAAAACCCCACAAGGGGGAAAACCCTTTCAAATCTTCTTCTATTAGATCGTCATTGAAATGTTCAGAATCAAAGTACATACATCGTGAAGCTTCTTCAAGCTTCTACTACAGGTTCATAACTTCGTTTGTAAGAAAATGATATCGAAATACATATCCAAACCAGACACAAAGATTGTCCATACATGAATGCTGTCCATGATTGAACTGTCTTCATAGTGTTTAAGCCAAACTGGCTTCTCCATCATACCATCATACTCTACAATTGAGTGTAGGCTTGACTCTGTGTATATTTTCCACTGCGTGAGCTACCTTTGTGTGCACTAGCCACTGTGTTTATTGAAATTCCTCTTTGCTACTGAACTTGCCTGCCACTGTGTAGAGGCCATGAACTTTTGTGTACAACGAGGATGCCTGGCCCACTGTGTTGTTCACTGAGAACACTGTCTAGCGAGCCATATGAATACTGACCACTGTGTAGACTGTCCAACAAGCCATATGAATACTGTCCATTGTGTAGACTGTCCAGGTGCCATGTATACTGTCCATTGTGTAGACATAGGTTGTCAACTGTACAATATTGCCACCATATCCATATTGTCGGAGGTCCTTGTCTATACTGATTGGTCCCTAGTGCAAGGTCTTGTGTCTAGACCATAGAGCGAGGTCTGTTTGTCCACAGAGCAAGGTACCCTTCCACATAGATATGCAAGATAGTCTTCCACAGGTACAACAAGACCCTTCCATAGAAATAGTGAGACCTTTACACAGGGATATGCAAGATAGTCTTCCACAGGTATAGCGAGACCCTTCCATAGAGATATGCAAGATCCGAAAATCACAGACTTCACCGAAAACCTCAGACAGAGTGATGCCAAAATGATGAACATTGCTAGGGTATTTATAGTTGATTGTCATAGCGAAGAGTCACGTCCTTTGGGTGAGCCGACATAACCATTTCATGTCAGCTTACTTAATTTAATCAAGTCGACCTTCACATCAACTTCATAAATTCATAAGTCCACTTTCCCTTGTCCAAATTGGACGTATCTTATATCGATTTTGATCCTCGCGAGATGAGGAATCCAATGCTGCAATCATCTCCATCAGGTGAGCTGTCCAAAGGTGGAATTTGACCGCAGTTGCCACATTTTAACACCAAGCCACATGCCATGGTGCAATGGTAGCTATAATGAGGGAAGCCCACGCATTGGGTGTATTGATGTAGGAGGGAGCAATCGTGGTACATGAGTTACCCTGGCCTTTGTTTTTCCACCCTTTTTCATATGCCTTTTTCCCCTTATTGATTTTTCTTTCTTTTAACTGTTCGGGGCTCCAGGTGATGAGAGCATGATGTTTATGATATGGCAGTGATTATCCCCTTAAGGTTGGGCAGTTTATCGCACATCAGGGGTTGAAACAATCATGGGTTCGTTAATGATGCAGGGGGCACACATAGGGGCCCTTAGAAACCAGGGTGATGGCCATAATAATAAGGGGTAGTGCTCATGTTTGACTTTTTCCCATGTGCTAAATTCTTATGTCCCGACCATCTTTTGCATTTTGTGGTACAATTCCTTTTGTAAGTGGCCAAATTATGCTTCTAACTTTCGTTTTTAGCTACATCAACCTCTGGGGCATCATTCCAGGCCTGACCCAAAGTGTGGACAAGGGAGGGGGAAGGTTAACACCTTGTGGACCCAATGGAAAAATGTGGACCCGGTTGGGAAAAGTGTGAAAAGAGATTATAAAGAGCGAAGGGGAGCAAGATATATGGTGTCGAGAAGCAGGACCACACAACCAAAATCAGGGTTTCCCATGAAGCGCCACTCCTAAAGCTAATAGCCAATAGCGGAAAGATTAACCACCAAGTTGGGACAAGGAAACAAAAGTACAAACCAAGCCCATTCTTTCCGTTGAATCCTGCCACTAGTCCATGCCTAAATATGTCCAAGGAAAGCAAGCATAAACACCCAATTACATGATGAAAAGGCATACCTTTGGGGTTGGAAGGCCCACCTTCAAATATACAATCATAATAGATGGGGCACATAATGGCTGGCTCAGGTGGCGGAGAATGGTGGCACATCGAGCTATCTAGTCGCTGCAAGGGGCTACTAGCTGTCGGTTGAAGACAAATCTAGGAGAAAATTTCTCCTATAGGGGTCACCAAGTGGTGGTGGATAACATCTGGCTCCAACTGGGACATGAGCCCTCAGTAGAGTGCATGAACCATGTACTCGAATAGGGAGGTCATAAGAACACCAACAATCTCTTGGGACCACAGACCTGTTACCTACACATCAAAGATGAAGCAAATGGGGTAGCATGCTTTGGTGGCGTCCTTTGATTGCCTATGCTTTTGTTAGTTCATTAAAAAAAGAGAAATAAAATTTGTTCTATAATGCAAATTTAATCTAAATGAATCTAATCTAGGATGAGAACAAAATATGATGATGTTAGTTATGCAAAAATCAATATGCAATGCATCTTACTCTAACATGCATGGCTACATTGTGCAAATGCTAAGTATAGCCATACAACCAATGTAGCCAACATATGATTAAGTCAATATAAAAGCGCTTTCCCTTATGAACCATTATGAGGCATGAAACCCAAACATTATTTTGCCCATTGCAAGATTTGCTCAATGAATGGTAAGGTTGGGGGGTGGGAACATTTGAGGACCATGCGTCAAGGGTCATAGATGAGGCGGGAATAGAGGAATCCAACTTGTGCAACCTTTCTTGTAATGAAAATATGGAGAACTCAATAACCAAGCTCATAAACTTTCGATGAATAGCAAGCTCAGGCATATCCTCCTCATGGCATAAAGAAATAGATTGATCATACACATCCACAATCACATTATCCCGATTATCGAGGAATGAACAAGGTGGACTACAATCATCATATCTTGGGAAGAACCACAACCCCCTTTCAGGGCATTAGGAGGGCTTCTCAATTCCATGGCTCCCAATAGATTCATTAAGAGGGGTATCAAACTCCTCTTGGCTACTAATGACATCATGATCTTTGGGTCGAGGATCATCGTCATGAAACATATAAAATAGGCCTCTCCAATGATCCATTTATTTCCATGCAAATTTTTATAGGATTCTAAATATGGAGTCACTAGGATGAACTTGAAATGCCTTGAGAGATACTTGCTTCACCCGACAAGCATTGACTTTGAAGTTCAATGAAGAACTAGGGCTTTGTTCTTCCAATGGAGTCGCTAAAAGGATGTATCAATATTGTCGTTGGGGGAACAAGACACACGTCTCGTGTCTTCGACAACGACACCAAAATGTTGCCAAACAATCTAGCAGGGGTCCTAGGAGGGGTACCTAAGGGACAACTACTAGACCAGATGACAACAATGGGACAAAGACCCTCTGTCACCTTAATCAATGTCCCTTGCTCTTTATGGACTTTCACCGATGGGAGGAGTCTTGGTACAAGGGAAATCACTCGGATGATAAGATCAATGGCAAGGTGTGATGTGATTTCCGAAGCCCATTCAAAGGAGAGGCTCAAATAATGGCTCAATTGCTTCAAAGAGAAACTAATGGCTCTCCAAGAAAGGCTTATGAAGAGACCTAGACCTAGGAGGAAAGGTTGCTCAATCACAAGGGACACTCCTAGACCAAAGGCTTCCTAAGAAGGCAAAGTCTTTTTTAGGGCTTTGTAGGATGATAGCCATATAAAGGTTTGGGACCACAAGAGAGAACTAAAGGGAATCCAAGCAAGGTCCAGGGCTAGAAGTTGATCCTCAAGGAGACATCTAGGTCAAGCAAGGATGAGAAAGGTCAACGAATGATTAAATTCCTTTGAGTTTTCAAGAGCATATGGCCTTTGGAATGTTGCTAACCAAATAAGTTCAAGAATAGAATCGATTTAGGGGCTAGGGCTTGAGATTTCTCTCAAACTAGCCACGAGAATTGCTTCACATTTTGAGGATAGCTAGAGGAAACCACAACGTAGTTGTGTACCAACTCACACCCCAAGCAGATCTTTCTAATGCAATTCGCACTAGGCCCTAGCTAGTCGTCAGTGTTAGGGCAAAAATTTAGAATAAGAAAGGAAAAATGATTTTAGGGTTGATCATCAATGATCTAGGACCAGTGCCTGGCTATTGGGAAGATTGGAGTCAAAATGGTCAAGATTTGGGAACTTCGCTCTTCAAGGAGGCCTAAAGAAGCAGCTTCACTAACTATGGATGCAACTACATGGCAACTTTAGACTTTTTTGCTTCAATGACAAGGGTTATGGAGTTTCAAGGATGCAAATACACATTATCCTCTAGGAACATTCATTCATTTTTTGTCCAATGAGTAACACATGCAAATTTTTTTAATAGCTTCAGTTATTCCACTAATTCGCATTAATTAGGGAACATTATTTCACCATAAGAAAATAATTCCATGGCTTAGACACTTATTAAAACATAAATATAGCATTATATTGCACTTACAAAACAAAGAAGAGTATATCCATCCACAATCTTACCAAAGAGAAGCTCCAAGAGAGATAGCGAACACATTCCACACATCAAAATGCATTTAATCGTCCAAATCATTCCACAAATTGCAGTTCCAATTTCTTTATAGAGAGATATCCCAAATCCAAGCGATGACGAGTTACAAATGAGGCTCTCTTTGTATATATATGATCCTTTAGGAGTTCAATTTGGTCTAATTAGCCTAATTTAGCCCCTAATCAATATTTTAATGTGCAAATAATAACCCTATTGGTGAAAAACCCACAAAATAGCTCAAAAGTACAAAATAGGTCTTTCTACGAAATGATAGAATAATGGTGCAAAGGGCCGTTGGAAGGCCAAGATAAGTCCATGTGCCATGATGAAGTGGAGGGCTCCTAAAATGATGACCAAGGGGGTGGCCCCTTGGTTTTCAAGCAAAACATTTGTGGTGCTCCTAAGTAGCTATGGGGCACAAACAATGGCCTCATGGGTCTCCAACTAGATCAAACATGTTGATGCTCTATCAATAAGGGCTAGAATGATGACACAAGCCCTCCCATGTCTCTCCGGATGAGACAAAAACCCATCTGGGCCTTGTATCAACTGCCAAGTGTTAAGTGCAAGTATGTGGCTGGATGGGCAACGTGGTCCGAGTGCATCATCATCTTTGTATAACTGGGGAACGAACAAGCAATATGAGGTGTTGAAGAAGCGCATGGCTTGGCAATCAATGCTCTATTGAGGAGGAGGCCCGTGGCTCTCAACGTTCACCCTATAGGTGCCATTATGGACCCTCTGGAGGGCTTAGACCTTGTATAGGAGGACCAAGTCCAAATGGAGACCTGCCTGCAATCCTGTATAAGATCCAATGCGCCTCCTCACCTTCCAGTACAATAATGCATTAATGCAATTGAGTAAATAAGCTTGCTAACCAGGGGCAAAAGTGGTCACTTCATAGTGGCATGCCCTTCCAAATGGAATTTAGAGGGTACAGGTGTTTCCTTGCTCAACAACAGAGGTTAATAAATGACCCTATTAGGTGGTTTCGAGTTTCAATCTCTAAGGGAGTAACAGGTCCATGGTACATCCGTCAAATGGCAGGTGTCATGTGAAATGATGGTGGAACGAAGTGGGGCAACAGGGAAGGCTCCATGCCACATGCCATGGTACAAGGGTAGCTATAATGAGGGAAGCCCACACATTGGGTGTATGGATGTAGGAGGAAGCAATCGTGTTACATGAGTTACCCTGACCTTTGTTTTTCCACCTTTCTTCATATGCCTGCCCTTTATTGATTTTTCTTTCTTTTAATTGTTCGGGGCTCTAGGGGATGAGAGCATGATGTGTATGATATAGCAGTGGTTACCCCCTTAAGGTTGGGAAGTTCATCGCCCACTAGGGGTTGGAACAATCATGGGTTCCTTAATGATGTAGGGGGCACACATAGGGGCCCTTACAAACCAGGGTGATGGCCATAATAATAAGGGGTAGACCTCATGTTTGCTTTTGCCCATGTGCTAAATTCTTATGTCCTGACCATCTTTTGAATTTTGTGGTACATCTCCTGTTGTAAGTGGCCAAATTATGCTTTTAACTTTTTTTTCTAGCTGCATCAATCTCTGGGGCATCGTTCCAGGCTCGAGCTGAAGTGTGGACAAGAGGAGGGGAAGGCTAACACCTTGTGGACCCAATGGACAAATGTGGACCCAGATGGGAAAAGTGTGAAAAGGGATTATAAAGAGCAGAGGTGAGCGAGATATATGGTGTCGAGAAGCTGGACCACAGAACTAAAATCGGGGTTTCCCATGAAGTGCTACTCCTAAAGCTAATAGCCAATAGAGGAGATCCCACGGGACTAGGATACAAGCTTAACCACCAAGTTGGGACAAGGAAACACAAGTACAAACAAAGCCCATTCTTTCTGCCGAATCCCCCCACTAATCCATGTCCAAATATGTCCAAGAAATCAAGCATAAACACCCCATTACTTCATGAAAAGCCATACCTTGGGGTTGGAAGACCCACCTTCAAACATCTGATCATAAGATAGGTGAGGGCACATAACCGCTGGCTCAAGTGGCGGAGAATGGTGGCACAACGAGCTATTTGGTGGTTGCAAGGGTAGGCTGCCAGTTGAAGACAAAACTAGGAGATAATTTCTTCTATAGGGGTCACCCACTGGTGGTGGATAATAGGTTCTTGCTGTGAATGCTGCAAAAGATGCTAGAGAGCTTTGTGGTTTAACATCATACTGCTCATAGAAAAGCTGACAAAATGCATCTCCCAAAATAAGAAGAATGACAAAATTTGTTTGCTTGTGTCCAAGATGACAATGCAAAGTTTATTGATAAGGAGAGTCATAACCTCAAAGTGTAAACAACCAAAATCCCTAATTCTAATTACTCTTAAAACCCATAAAATAATGTCTAGTTTTAGAAGAAAGAAAGACAAATGAAACCTTTTGAGACCTATAATGGAAAAATCTTAAGGACGCTTGTTAGTTGCTCCATATTTTGAAATTTGGCAATTTAGTAGCGTATTCCATAAATGATAGCATATTGATTTTTGATTTCTTCTTAAGTATCGTTGGTATTTTTTTTAGTGATGGACTTGATCTTTTAAAAGGAAATGCGAGGAACAATGTTGAAGGAGGTGTCATTGAGCTGGCAATGAGTAAAGTTAAAGATACAGAGGTGTGTCTCTTACACTGTTTGCAAAATCTCTCTTGATCATATCAAAGTTAAGTGCACAACTCCTTTCTGCAGAGTATTTTTGTAATTTGGCAACATTTTGATTCAGAATCTCAATTCTGGTTCAAGTTATTTGTCTTTAATTTGTTCTTGCTGTGCATACTGCAAAAGATGCTACAGAGCTTTGTGGTTACCATCATAGTGCTCAGACAAAGGCTGTCAAAATGGATCTAAGTATGATACTACGAAAAATCACAAAATTTGTTTGCCTAAGCTATTTTTTTTTCCAAGATGACAATGCAAAGTTTATTGACAGTTAGAGCCAGAGCCTGTAAGTGTTAAAAGCCCAAATCGCTGAACCTAATTACTCTTCAAACCCAATAACTAACGGGTAGTTTTAGAAGTGTGGATGCTGGTATGTTGTCCAATATTTTGAAACTTGGCAAAGTATTTTTCTGATTTTTTCATAAACCATTGCATATTGCTTTTCTGGTTCCTTCTAAAAACATCTTTCATATTTTGTCTGTAGCAGTGAACTGATCTAGCGAAAGCAGGTGTGAGGGACAATGGTGAAGGAGGTGTCCATAGCTGGTTATGAGTAAAGTTAAAACTATACGGGTGTGTACTCTCTTACAAACAGATACGCATCATTTCAGCCTTCAGGGTCTGTTAATGGTGTCTTTATTTGTTAAAATTTATCACTTAGATTTTGACTGACTTGTCTTTTTGATTTCAGTTTACAAGAGGCTGTTATAATATTTATAACAAAGATGACAATCAAAATGAAGATGGGCACAAATATGAGGAGTCAAAATCTGTACATCCTGGTTATGAAAGCAATTTAGGAAATTGAGGTTGGATTTCATGAGATACCAAAGCTGGATTTTACTTCATGAACTACCCCCTCAATCCTTAGTGTTTCAGGCATATGTATCTTTTTACAAGGAAAACCTTTTGAGGAAATTTAAGGGACGCTTCTCCATATTCATGGATGGTATCTCTAGTAAATTTGATGGCGTAAAGTAGTGCACTTAATCCAGAGATAACTTGAACCAGATACCTACTGGTACAGAACTAGTCAAATGCCCAACAACATTGGCCATAATTGATTGACCTAACCACTTTGTCTATTTCAAGCATACTTAAGACTTCCAGGTTTGTTTAATTTTCTTTTCCAGCCAATACCTTATAGAGATTTTGTAAGTTTTGCTTAAGAATATTTCTTATCTGGTGCAACAGTGGATGCATTGTTAGTTTGATTTCTGTGTTGAGATTAGTCTGGTCAAAAGGTCCTTATTTTTGGCATGTCTTCAAATATTCAATATGTTGTCTGTTTGTTTCCTTTTCAATCATCCCAGTTGCAAGCTTGACAATGGTCTAAGGAGATCTTTTGTTGCCACCAGCAATGTATAATGGTATTAAGAGATCACTTATTGCTGTATTCTGGCTTGCATAGATAATCTTGGTTTCTTCGACCAACTGTTCGTATGGCTTTTATTTAAGTGTCTTTCGAATTTGCATATGAAATGTTTTTTGAGTTCACTGCACTAGGAAATATTTATTTATATTGGTGTGTTTTTAAGCGAATTGCTTTCTCTTGTTCAAATAAGGACGGATTTCATCTATATTGACATAATTTTGATTTGTTGGTTTATTTTTTTAAATGTAATTGTGCATTGTGATTTTCACATTTAAGATTAGCACTTTATTTATATGAGAGGACGTATTAAAGCATGTAGCATTCTTGGTTGTGTTTCGCTAATATTAATGTGTCTAGGTGATCAATTCTGTGGTTGTTTCCAGTATTGATTTCAAGAGTAGCCAGAAGGTTACACTTTGCACCAAAGGCATTTAAGAATTATCATCTAGTGTTATTTAAGAATGCTTGTTTTCGATTATGGAGTATTGGAGTCTTGCTCTGTTGAAATGTGACAACAAAATTAAGTAAATGTAATTATGTGCAATTTTGTTATTACTGGTCAGTCGGTTTGTAGAAGCAGTTATGTAACGATGTAACGAAGTAGCTCATATTAATTGAGGTGGCCCGAGAGGCTTGTAACTAAGGAGAGTTATCATGAATAATATAGCTTCCAATCCCTTGCCTCGTGGAGGTTTCCTTGACACACTGTCAAGGTTTTACCACGTAAATTATTGTGTTTAATTGTGTATTTGTGTCGGTTTCCATTCAGTTTAATTATTCATTTCTTTCTTGTTTTACAACTGCTGGGTTCAATAAGCGGTATCAGAGCTAGGTGAAATGGAATCGCGTTGAGAAAAGGGAAAAGCCTCAGTTCGAAAATCGTGGTATTAAGCCACCGCCGTTGGAGAGGATCGAGACTCTGGAGAAAGCCTCAGTTTGAAGAGCCTGTCTACAAAAGACAGAGGTGAAGCACGACCACCGACGGAGAGAAGGGCCACTGTTTGGAAAACCCTGCACAGAGCCTTTGAAGTCAAGATCCAAGACTCTGTCTGCCATCGTGGATGAAGAGGAAGAGTCCGCTGTTGTAGAGTTAGTCAAGGGAGGTTGAGGATTCTAGAAGTCACAATCGCCGCCGCCGGAGGGAAGAAACCCGAGTATTGATCTTGTCTGCCATATTGGCCTTGTCCACTGTCGCTGAGAGAAAAAGAAAAACATTGCTTCGATCACCAGTAAAGAGAAAAGACCCTGTCCGCATAAGTTGCCAGTCAAGGGGCTGAGAGAGGTTTGAGGTACGTCTTTGCTGCCATCCTGTCGTTGGAGAAAGGGAGGCCGTTGAAAGCTCAAATTGCAAATTTGAATGTGGGGGTCGAAACTCCATCAAAAGAGCCCGCCATTGGCTGTCAATTGGAAAGCAACCTCGTCGTGCAAAGAAAAGAGAGGTTACTCCATCAAAAGAGCCTGCCATTGATTGTCAATTGGAAAGCAACCCCATCGTGCATAGAAAAGAGAGGTTCTGTTATTTGTCGATGATTGTTAGTTGACAAAGCCACAAAGAAGCCGTTCTGAAGCAAAGAGGAGCCTAGTATATTTTTTTTAGCATAATTTTCTGTTTTTTGGATGAAAGTGAAATTGAAGTTCTGATTTTTTTTTTTAAAGGATGAATGGAAGAACTTGAAATATATTAAAATATGGGGCAATCAGAAATTTGTTTTTAAAGCCCTAACAGAAGAAGGGAAATCAGAAACCCTAGCAGAAGAAGGGATTTTTTTTTTTTTTTTTGGTAAACCCTAGTTGGAAATTTAAGAAGGAAGGAAAGAAAACCATAGTAGGAAGATTTGTAGTAAGAAATGGCCAAAATGACGAATGCAAAGTTCGACGTGGAGAAGTTCACCGGGAAGAACAATTTCGCATTGTGGAAACTGAAAGTTAGGAACTTGCTGGTGCAACAAGGGTTGCACAAAGCATTGGACGGGGTGAAGAAAAAACCCGCAAGCATGATAGATTTAGACTGGGAGGACTTGGATGCCCGAGCTCTCAGTGCCTTTAGGTTATGCTTGGTAGATGAAGTTCTCTTCAATATCGTTGAAGAGAGTACAACTACAGGTTTGTGGGGAAATTTGGAAACTTTGTATATGACCAAATCATTGACTAACAAAATTTATTTGAAAAGACAATTGTACAGTCTTCAGATGGAGGGTATAAAAGTTGCAGAACATTTAAATGTTTTTAATACACTTATTTGCCAATTGTCAGATATGGAAGTTAAAATTCAGGAAGAAGGCAAAGCTATAACCTTGTCGTGTTCTCTACTCGAGTCATGGGACCACTTTGTAACATCAATAAGTTTGAGCACTGTTGATTCTTTGAAATTTGAATCAGTTGTGGGAGCTCTGTTATTTGAAGAAGTACAAAGGAAATCCAGTATTGAAACATCTGCACCAGAAGCCACGGTAACCAGAGGCTAGTCAAAAGAAAGAGTCGAGAAAGCAAGGGTTCTTCTAGATCAAAATCAAAGGGCAAGAGGTGTAAAGCCAAACGCTGGTACTGCAACAAAATTAGACACCTCAAGAAAGACTGTTGGAAACGGAAGGAGTCCGAAAACCAGGGAAAGGAAGCAAATCAAGTTGATACATGTATGGTTGATGAAGTTTTATCTACTAAAGTAGGAATAGTAGATGAAGCTTTACCTATTTGTAATGTCTCTCAGAATGTTGAAAATCGACTGTTAGACTTTGTTGCTTTTCATCACATGAGTCTGCAGAGAAATTGGTTTACTTCATAGGAAGTTGTGAATGGTAGTTTTGTGTTTATGGGAAATAGTGCATCTTCTTAGACTGTTGGGATGGGAAATGTAAAAATTAAGATGTATGATGATATAGTTAGAACTTTCACTGATGTTAGACATGTACCTGAATTGAGGAAAAACTTGATTTCTTTGGGAGTTTTGGACATAGATGGTTTTAAGTTTACAGGTCAAAATGGAATGCTGAAAGTCTCGAAAGGCGTCTTGGTTGTTATGAAGGCAAAAAAGGTTGGAAATCTTTACAAACTCAAAATACTCAGGTTAGTGAAGCAACGGTTGTATCAGAAAAAGCAGAAGAAGGTACTCTTCTATGGCATCAGCTGTCCGGTCACATGAGCAAGAAAGGTCTTCAGGAACTGTTGAACCGCAAGTTGCTTCATGATTTGAAATCCTTGAAGTTGGATTTTTGTAAACATTGCGTGTATGGAAAGCAATGTAAACAAAGATTTAAAACTAGAAGTAATAATAGTAAATAAATTTTGAACTATATCCATTTTGATCTTTGGGGACCATCTCCTATTGTGTCTCAGGTGCATTATATTTCTTAACATTTATTGATGATTTCTCCCGGAAAGTTTGGGTCTATATGTTGAAAAACAAAGCTGATGTATTTAATGTTTTTAAACAATTTAAAGCTATGGTGGAAAAGAAAACAAACAAATCAATTAAATGTTTAAGAATTGACAATGACAGTGAATTTACTTATTTAGAATTTGAACAATATGGTAAGGATGAAGGGAATGTTAGACATAAAACTGCTGTTTATACTCCTTAGCAAAATGGCATTGCTGAACGTATGAATCGAACTCTTATGGAAAGAGCCAAAGACATGATCAACAATGCTAACCTGCCAAAGGAGTTGTGGGTAGAAGCATTATCTACTGCTTGTTATTTAGTTAATAGATCACCTTCTGTTGCCATAAATTGCAAAATTCTTGAAGAAGTTGGGTCACATCGGTCTTTTGATTATTTACATTTAAAGATTTTTGGTTGTGATGCCTATGCTCTTATTCCTAGGAATTAGCGCTCAAAGTTAGATCCAAAATCGAAATGTTATGTCTTTTTTGGGTATGATTATGCAGTGAAAGGATACAGGTTGTGGGATCCTTCTTCATGGAAGATAATCATTAGTAGAGATGTAACATTTGATGAATCTTCTCTTCTAGAATCAGTTGTTGGAAAAGTTGAACAGGAACAGGTATCGCCAAAGCAATAAATTCAGTTGGAGGCTAAACTTTTTCCAGAAAGTCGAAAGGAAGGAGAGACTTCTGAAGAAAAAGGTGAAGAAGCAAAGGAAACTGTAGAAGTTCCAAAACCAATTCAGCAACCAGTCACTCTAAGAAGGTCAACAAGGGAAAGAAGAACACCAAAAAGGTATGAAGATTCTGCTTCATCTTTTGCGTTGATTACTGAGGATGGGGAACCTTCTTGTTATCAGGAAGCAGTGGATGATGCAGACAACGAAAAATGGAAAAAGGCTATGGAAGAAGGAATGGATTCCTTAGCTAAGAACAATACCTGGGATCTTGTAAAACTTCTTGAAGGGAGAAGTGTTGTTGGATGCAAATGGGTCTTCAAATTGAAACGAAAAGTTGATGGAAGTATCGAAAGGTATAAGGCGACGCTGGTTGCAAAAGGGTATTCTTAGGTTGAAGGTATTGATTTTCATGAGATTTTTTCACTAGTCGTAAAACTTGTTTCTATTCGTACTGTGTTAGCACTAACTGCATTACTTGACCTTGAGTTAGAACAATAAGATGTCAAAACAACTTTTCTTCATGGTGATTTGGATGAAGAGATATATATGGATGAGCCAAAAGGTTTTGTACAAGATCTCAACAGAAGATTAGTTTGCAAGCTCAGGAAATCATTGTATGGCCTGAGGTAGTTGCCCAGGCAATGGTACAAGAAGTTTGACTCCTTCATAGTGAGCCAAAATTTTATCAGAAGTGAGTATAATCATTGTGTATACTTCAAAAGTTTCAATGGCATATTCATTATCTTGGTTTTGTATGTTGACGATATGCTTATTGCAAGCAAAAGCATGGAAGAAATCAACAGGTTAAAGGCTCAACTATCTAGGACTTTTGATATGAAGGATCATGGAACGGCAAAACATATCTTGAGCATGGAGATACACAGAGACAGGAAGAATGGTAAGCTTTGGTTATCACAATAGAAGTATGTGGAGAAAGTACTTGAAAAGTTTGGTATGAACAATGTGAAACCTGTTAATGTTCCATTAGCTTTCCATTTTAACCTTTCTTTGGTTTTGAGTCCTAGAACTAATGAAGAAAAGAAGTGTCTCGTGTAGCATATGCAAATGCAATAGGCAACTTAATGTATGCGATGGTATCTACAAGATCTGACATTTCACATGCAGTTGGAGTTGTCAGCAGGTTCATGGCAAATCTAGGGGAAGATCATTGGCGAGCAGTGAAATGGGTGCTTCGATATTTGAGAGGCACAAGTGACCATTGCATCATCTTTGATGGTCGTGAAGGTTCAGTCTGCGGATATGTGGATGATGATTATGTAGGTGATTTGGACAAAAGGAGGTCTGCTACAGGTTATGTTTTAACTCTTGCAAGTGGAGCAACTAGCTGAATGTCAAAGCTTAAAGAGACAGTTGCTTTGTCCGCTACTGAAGCAGATTATATAGTTGCTTCAGATACCTGTGAAGAGGCAATATGGTTAAAAGTTCTGCTTGATGAGATTGGAAGGATGCAGGAGAAAGTGAATGTGTTATGTGACAGTCAGAGTGCTATTCATTTGGCTAAAAATCTAGCTTATCATAGCAAGACCAAGCAGATTGATGTAAGGTAACACTTTGTGAGACATGTGATCAATGGTGACAAAGTAGTTCTCAAGGTCCATACACAGGAGAATCATGCAGACATATTCATGAAGCCAGTTACAGTAGAGAAGCTGAGATGGTGTCTTGCTTCTCTTGGCTTGCAAAAGAGATGATGAATGGGCTTGGGCAAGGGATTAGGAAAATTGCTGTCAAGGTGGAAGGTGGAGCTTGTTGAAATGTGACAACAAAATTAAGTAAATGTAACTAGTTAAAAGGTTTGCTTGATGAGATTGGAAGGATGCAGGAGAAAGTGAATCTGTTCTATGACAATTAGAGTGCTATTTATTTGGCTACAAATCCAGCTTATCACTGCAAGACCAAGCACATTGATGTAAGGTATCACTTTGTGAGACATGTGATCGATCACGACAAAGTAGTTATCAAGAAGGTCCATACACAGGAGAATCATGTAGACATATTCACGAAGCCAGTTACAGTAGAGAAGCTGAGATGGTGTCTGGTTTCTCTTGGCTTGAATAAGAGATGATGAATGGGCATGGGCAAGGGATTAGGAAAATTGTTGTCAAGGTGGAGTTTGTTGAAATGTGACAACAAAATTAAGTAAATGTAATTATGGGCAATTTAGTTATTACCTTTCAGTCGGTTTGTAAAAGCAGTTATGTAACGATGTAACGAAGTAGCTCATATTAATTGAGGTGACCCGAGAGGCTTGTAACTAAGGAGCATTATCATTGAATAATATAGTTTCCAATCCCTTGCCCCATGGAGGTTTCCTTGACACATTGTTAAGGTTTTACCACATAGATTATTGTGTGTTTACTTGTGTATGTGTGTCGGTTTCCATTCAGTTTAATTCTTCATTTCTTTCTTGTTTTACAACTGCTGGATTCAATATGTTCTGAAAATACAAAATATTTAAAAAGATATGCAACCAAATTTTGTTATGCCATTTCCTTTGTGAAGAAAATGTTTTGACTTTCTATTTTATTGAGATATTTTCATAGAAACGTTTTGGAATATTGTTTTGGGTTTAGGAAAGAGTACCATTATCTATTTTGACTATCTGAGGAAGATGTTGTACGTTATCTATCTTGACGGGGCTGTTATATTTAACTAAAATTTCATTCATGGTTTTTTCTAAATTAAAATACATAATACTCTTAGACTTTGGTGCCAATGAAAAGCACAAATTAACTTGACTTTCTTCTCATGTTGATCGACTTATTATTTCTACTTTGAACATGATTCGATCATGCCTATAGTTGCATCATCTCAATGGTATCCTATACTCTATGAGTATGTTAGTTGAGCTCTTCAATGGGAAGATTTGAGTTGATTTCTATTATTGACTTTTAAGGCTTCTCTTTTGTTTAAATCATTTGCTAACATTGAAAGGTTTCTATGCAATAGCCATTGCACATATTTGTAAAGAACTTGGGAGTTTTCAAGTTGCCTTTACAATTATTTTTTTACCTTTTTTAAAAGCATTTAATAATAAGGAAGTAATTTAATAGTAAGGAAGTAACGACAAAGTGCTAAACAATGGAGGACAACTAAATGAAACAAAAATATAATGGAGCTTAAGATGAACATGTTTAGCCCCATATATAGGTCATAAAGTCACTTCAACTTTATATCTCATAAATTTATGAGAAGGGTTTTTGAGCCAGGAGGGCTAAACCGAGATCCGGGAGAGGCAGATCCACGTAGAGCTAGGGTGACGTAGTTCTTCAGCCAGGCTACGTAGGCTTACGCAGTTGCTGCGCAAAGCCATCTAGGGTTTCACCAAGTTCTCATCTGGATCAGCGAGGACCTGCGAGAGTGAGGTACATCTCACATTTTCTCTGATTGCCAAGCTTTTCTCTGTTGGGTTTGACGAGTTTATGGCACACTAGATATACTCAGAAAATGTTGCTTAATAATAATAAATCCTCATATCTATTGCACCGGTTTTCTCGCATTGGGTTTTTCCGAGGACATTTGTCCGAAAAATCTGTGTCACTTTGTCGAATGAGCATACTATTTAGTAAATGATCTGTGTGTGTAGGCTACTAGTTGTGTTTACTTCGGTATTTTTTGAAAATAACTTGTATAATTAAATCACAAGTAGGAGAAGTAAATCAAGGTACTGCAGTAGGATTTATGTATTATTGTATTATGAAATTTTCACATGGTATGAGAGTGATTGCAGATCAAGTTGAATCTCCAACATATCAGCTGAATACATATTTTCTACAGGGTAGTAGCTGAAGCAGCAGATCCGAAGAGGGCATCTCAGCAGCAAGAGGACGCAGTCCCATCAAAGGCTACACAGGGGATGACGCAGAGACAACGTAGTGCCTTCTAGAGGGACGCAGGAACAACCTGCGCTGCGCAGATGATGCGTTGGGCCAGTTTGCTTATGTAGAGGCCAGCTAGAGGGACACAGTCCAAGTTAATTTTTTGTTGCATTGAAGTATTACTGAGATCCGGAAGCAATGCTTCAGATCTTCAACAATTGTTGGTGTGGTGGAGATTCTTCCAGTGCATAATTGTGCCTAGCTAAGTTGAAAAAGAGAGGGAGGAAGACAATCACTCAACAGATCTGCGCCAAACAGATTTGAGATTCAATCAAGAGGGTGATCGTAGATAACCGTTCAATTGTTTTTGGCTGAAGATTTCCAGGAGAGAATTCAGTTGACAGAGGGAGAAACTACTCTAGAGGGTTTCTGATCGCCAAGAAACCAAGATCCAACATTTCTGTTGAGTTTTGCAGCAGAAAGAGGGAGAAGAGTACTGTTTCGTCGGATTTGAGCTAGATGGCCTCTCATGGACTGAGAGATCAGGACAGATTGGACGGTGTGTCCAACTTTGTCATCTAGAAAGCCAAGACACTGACAATCCTGGATGAGTACGACATCAAGAACCATGAAACTAATGTCCTAGCTATGCCTATCGATCCAGATCCTCTGAAAAAATTCAATGAAAATCAAGCACAGGCTAAGCGTTTGATCATGGACGGAGTTAAATATCACGTCGTACCACATATTTCCGGAAAGAACACGACAAATGAGACGCAGACCGAGAAAGGGCAGAGCTGGGGCTTCAGGAGGCCATCAAGGTTACCCAGAGGCCATCCAGGGCAGCGTAAGGACTGCGTCACCTAGTATGAGGTTACGCAGTCCTCTTTTGAGTAGCGCAGGGGCACACAAAGGCTAAAAAGGTTGGCATAGGAAACTTTAGGGCAACTTTGGGGTTTCTAGAGGCAGAGCAGGGCCGATTTCTGTAAATCCCGTTTGAGGTTGTGAATTAGTCCAGTGTTCAGTCTCCAGAACAACAGGTATTTCTGCAGATCTATTTTTTCTTTGTTGGGTTAACTAGTATGGTGCCCAGATTTGTTGTACTTAGATTCTATTTAATAATAATAGACCCTCATATCTGTTGCATCGGTTTTCCCGCATTGGGTTTTTCAGAGGACAATTGTCCGAAAAATCTATGTGTCACTTTGTCGAATGAGCATATTATTCAGTAAATGATTTGTATGTGTATATGCTGCTAGTTGTGTTTACTTCAATATTTTCAGAAAATAACTTGTATAATTAAATCACAAGTAGAAGAAGTAAATCAAGATACTATAGTAGGATTTCTTATTATTTTATTCAAAAATTTTCACACCCCTTAGCTTCACGACAGACAGAGGGGAGAGCAAGTGGTGCCAGAGATAACAAAAGATGCAACCAGATAACCATTATTTCCGATAGGCTTACTAGCCTTACATAACAAAAAGATGACAAAAAATACCAAGAACCTGAGATAATCATGTCATGGAGGGTGGTGAGGCGGAATTCCAGGGGGACCTGCAGGGAAGCCGACCCGCTCATGCATATGGAAATTGATGTGTGCCACTTGGGCCTCCAAATCACGCAGGCGGTCATTGAGGCATCTATGGTTGCAATGAATACTTTCGAGTAGCTCCAAAGTCTAATTAAGGAATATTTGGATGTCATTAAAGTAGACCACCAATTTGTTCCGGTCTTCATAGTAGTGCTCTCTCATAATGTTCAAGTTGGTCTGGATGCCTCTCATCTGATCTGCAATGGTTTTCCAGCAAGGCTGGAGCCTCCACTCTACCTGGCGAGCGTTCATGAGCTTGAGCGATCTCATCCGCTCATTCTCCACTGACCGCATCCTTCGAAGCCGAGCTTGACTCACTAATTTGTAGTCCAACATGGCCCTGATGCCCTCCTCCACGACGAAGACACCCACACTGACGAGGCATGATTGACCACTCCAAAATACTTCCAACCAGAATTAGTAGAGAGGATACATCCTCCCAGGAGGAACCAACCACCTGCACATGCCCGAGCAACCGCGAACAATTCCACACACTCCTTGCTTTGGACTTACATCTCTGACCAAGCCAGGCCACCGGACGAATATGCACAAGTACCACTTCGCTGAAGCCCCTTGATGGCCCTCTTCCTCTTTCATTCTTTAGCCATAACCGGGGAAGGCTAGCCACAAGTCTTTGCCCAAAATCACTCAACCACACTCCCGAAGGCTCGTTCAATTCCTCAATATAAGCAACCAGGAGACAGATAAGAAGGAAATTATAAATTTTCCCACTACCAGAAACACCCCCTCCTTCGTGAAATTTTCCAAAGGGACTCGATAGAAGCTGGTGCCACCGAAGACCTTGACTGTTTGTAAGAAAATTGACTTCAAAAAGAAAATGTAGCCACAAACAAGGCCACTCTCGCCACAAGGCAATGGGAAACACCGTCTTACTAATGACCACCGACAACAACAACACATGGAAAGACATTAACCAGATGTAAACAATAACTCGGAGACCCCTGAGTACCCACCAACCTAGAGTAACCATCCTTTGGCGACACCTGGGGTTCCACCTTGCATAACCGAACTTAACGCACAAGAGAGGAGAGGAGAGAAAAATTCAAATGAACCAGGATCCCATATGAATGCACAAAAGCCCGTCAGAGAAGACACATTACTAGAGTCCAAGCATTCCGCTGAGGTCCAGCTAACTCATGCCCCTGGCAAGCTTTCTCGGCCTTTAACAACTTTCGTCTGCCACTATACATGCAGAGTTCATCACCCAAGATACAACAATTGTTGCACTATCATTGCTACATAATATAACAACCAAAGGCGGGTCTGGAGAGTTCGATCGACCACCAAATCATTCCATCACCTTATGCTTCCTAATGCTTTCACCTACCGCGTGTCTTTTGAGGCATACTCCGAAGTGGTCCTAACAAGTGTTGGTACACCCCCATCGGAGTGTCTTGGATATCTCATTTTATTTGATTCTATAATAAGATAATTTTTTGGGTTTTCCCCTTGGAGGGATTTTGCCTTGGCTTGTAGCCTGTCTCTTGTTTTCTCTGTATTCTTGTGATCTTCATGTTTTGATAATTGTTTGATGAAGAAGAACATAATTAAAATAATAAAAATCCAACAAATTTCACAAGCGGTTATCAAAGAAAGGAAAATATAATCTAATTGTAGATCCTCCTGATTTTCCAACATGGTATCATAACTAAGGTTGTTTTGTTGATATATGGTTGTCATTGATGTCAACCCAAACAACACCTGGAGCTACCCCAATTTTCGATGGAAAATTTGACATGGAAATTCATGGAATCTCATGTCAGGATCCTTCTAGATAGATTCTCCTCGACGAAATGTTTCTGTTGATATATGGTATGCCTTGTGGTTCCTTCTGGTTACAGAGAAAACTGAGCTTGAAGTTGAAGACCCAGTTTTGTGGGCTAAAACCCCATAGGGTAGTGACATGACACCTTATTCACCTACGGTTGTCAAAATATGACATTGATCATCTCCACGATCACATTTTGTATAAGTTGAATAATTTCAAGAACCAAAGACAATAAACCAATCACTAACTTCACAACCCATGTAGGACTATATGCACGAAGCCATTCAATTTTTTATTTTATTTTTATAAACAAATATATATATATATATATATATATATATATATATATATTTGTCAGTGAAAGTCTAATTCATATTATCATATCAAAATTTATAGTAGAGAATAGCATAGCTGTGTTACATTTAGTCAACCCAGAAGGCATGAAGTGCCTAGAAAGACTTGGGTGCTTGCTAAGGCATACAATGCTCTTGGTTATTTTCCACACAAAATTACAAAACAATCAAAACAACATTATCATCATGGAGGAGGGTGTTGAGGACTTGCCGGAGGAGCCACGAAGATGCGTCCCTGGTTGTGCATATGGTATTCAATATGGTCCACTTGGGCCTCTAAAGCTCGGAGGTGGTCATGAGAGCATTGCAGAAGACGACGCACACTCTCTAGAGCTTCAAGGGTCTCATTCTACAAGTGTTGAATAACATTAATGTAGGCGATGAGTTCATTACAATCTTCAAACCTTTGTTGGCACAAAGTGTCCAGGTTGAGTTGGATATGCTGGAGTTGGGTGGAAATTTATTCAAGGGTGTCCGGAGCCTCAACCTGTCCCGGTGACTGAGCCGGAGAAAATGCCATGGCCGCCACCGAATGTTGACTCGGTGGATTCTGAGTGTGAAATCGAGTCCCCGGATACCTGGCGATTCTCCATTCCGTGCCCAAGACCTCGTGCCCAACCTCTCTCTCTCTCTCTCGACATGCACTTGTCTAACACCCCCCCGCCCTTTGCTGTGCTGTAGTGCCAAGTAACCTCAGGCCCAACAGTCCTTGAAACCTTCGCACCATCCTCGCAACCTTGGCCAATTTTATCGCTGAACACCTCCCGAGCGTCGTGGAGGAGAGTCACTATACCGCCACTAGCCGCAACGACGCCCTCAGATGAGGTGTGAATTCACCACCTTCCACAAACGCTAAACACAGGAGAGCCGGAGTGCTTAGTGAGCCCAAGGCAAAACCACCCAGGGGCTTAGACAAGGAAGGACCCTTCTTGCGTGGAGCACTGGAACCACCTGTCAGCAGGCGCTCCCTCCATTGAGAAATCACCCTCACCACTTTCACCCGTCTCCCGGTGCTACGTGCTATTGTCGTTTCCAGGATTCCTCCTGTCATTCAGACGCCAGCCACAACTGCCTGTCGGCATCTGCACCCACCTCGTCTCCTGCCGGCGAAGCTCAAGCCAAGGCCTGTGAGCCAACTTTTGCTTGTCTACGAAGACTGGATCACCAACCTTCACCATCGCCCGCGAATGCCGAAGGAACTGCCTCTCGTCCGCTGCGTGCTTATCTGCTACCATTCCTGCCGTAAGTTCTCCTGCTCCAAGGATCATTACCTCTCGAGTGTGGGAGGTTAATGAGTCGGCGGGTGCGTGGCTGGGCGCTGGTCCGGCCATAACTGTCCGCTGCCCACCTGTCGCGTTGATTGGACACCCCTAGCGGGGATTTTGTAAACAAATATTAATAAGGGTTAGTAATTAATTAAATTAAGAGTCACTTATAATTTTTGTAGATCATAAGTTATAATTCTTAGGTTGCAAAGCTAGCAATTAAGTCACATTAAACACTCATTATGGTCAAACTATATTAACTCGTAACTATTTGTTATTAAATTAATCATTTTGCTTGAAACCCTCATAGTGAAAATATAGTCTAAAAGTTGTGGTTCTTTCTTTATTCACAAGGAAGCAATATAGGAGAAATCCTCCTCTCGATATATATTAGAATCTCTCCTTAACATAAGTGTGATGATATGAAATAGAACGAAGCTCACTTTGAATTTGAAAAACACCCTCGACATATCAATGAAATATTCTGTTTTATGGTTCATTTAGATTACATGAGAACATGACATGTCACTATATTTGATAACTGGGACTAACAATGAATGATGACATGGACTTTCTCTAGTGGTGACATGGTTTCCATGTGTATATTCATTCTTCACGCAGCTTCAATCATTGATGTCCTCACCCTCCAAAGGGAATTTGATCTAATGGAGTCTTTGGGGTGCTTTGATCATCAAGATTCAACTGTATTCTTCGTTCTTTCCATGCTCCCTTTGTTTGTTTTCTTTGCATGATCTTCCTCATGTATGCTTGCCATGTTGTTCTTGGGATACATGTATCGGCAATCAATTATGAAAATAACCATAAACTTGAAAATATCCTATTCTACCATGTTTTATGCAGATTTTCTGTTCATGCCTTTTTAGTGTGCTCAAGAGGGAGAAAAAGAGTTTCTGGGCGCATGGGCACTCTTTGAAAGGATGAAGGGGAAAGGCTTCAGGGCTTCAGCATGCGCTCATGCACTCAAGAGAGGGAGAGTCAAGGTAGGGCACATGACGTAGGGCTGAAGGACAAAGAGGAAGGATTCAGGCTTTCTAAGTGTGTTGTGCGCTCAAGGGAGAGATGGAGGGCGTAGGGCGCACTCCTGAAGGCTAAAGGACGAAGGCTTCATGCCTTTGGGGTGTGCTCATGTGCTCAAGAGGTCAAGGAGGGTGCATGTTGCAAGTATGAAGGTTGAGGGGATAAGCTTCATGCCTTTGGAGTGTGCTCATGCGCTCAAAGGGTCTAGAGTGCACATGGCACATTGGGGAAGGTTGAAGGGTGAAGCTTAAGGCCTTCAGGGTGCGCTCAAGGAGGGAACACTATTCGAGTCAAAAGAGTGCGCTCAAGGAAGACTTAGTTTCTTGAAGGGTACAATTTAGAATAAGGAAGGGGAAAGAGGCTTAAGGAGTGTGCTTTGTGCTCTTGGAGGGCACATGGCACACTTCCGAACAATGAAGGATTCCCGATCAAGGTTTTAGAGTGTGCTAAAGCGATCTTGGCCTCAATGGGTTTGCTTTGAAACAAAAGATTTGTCTAAGTCGGGATGATAGGAAAATGGGTGTACACGATGTGTTTAGACACATTAATGGGTGTGACACATACCAAATCATCAAGAAAAATTATACAAAATTGAACAATGATAAGTATACATCAAAACACCACTTTGTACGCATTCCTTGAGTACCATGTGAGACTGCGACCAAACGGTGTCGTTTTACAACAACCAAGATGTTATGACCATGAAATGCACCTAAAGATGTTCTAATCAACACAACGACACTTGAGACTATTCAAGGACACTTGAAACACATAGAATAGCATGGAAATACATTTGATGATCAAAGTGACACTAGGTATGACAATGATAGTAGGCTCCAAAGTTCAAATGTAGTGAAATTTTTGGAGGGTATTGTAGCATCAACAACATGATATTAATATATTATTTCTCTTAATATTAATTACTATTATTATAAATATTAATATTAATTAATGTTATCAATATTAGTATAAATAATACCTAATTTTAATATACACATATTATTATTAATATTAAATAAAAAACCATTAAATGTAAATGTTTGTCTATAATTTAGGATTCTTTATGCGTTGACATTTTCCACCTAATCCTAGATCATTTCCTATTTATTAATACCTAGCATTATTATATTTTTAATATTCTCATCATGATTATGAACCTCATATGCAGGTTTGAAACATGGATAATCCAAAACAATCATGCGATGGATCCGAAAGCATATTCTTAACAAGATTCCTTAGGCAATAATTCCTTGTGATAAAAATAAATGGATAGATGTTTGATTAATATCTTTATAAATTTACTATCTAAGAAATGTTTATAGAAATGGCTACTTCAAATGTTGATGAGCTCATCATCTCTGATTTACACTTGGTCCTTGATTTTTCAGCGAGACATCATTGATTGGTGTTACTTATGAGTTCTCATATTGCAAGGAGAGTAGTTGTTGGATTGCAAGGAGGCGAATTCAAATTTTAGGTCATGTTCAAAGTTCGAAGGATATTAGGTGAGTTTGAAGGCGGTGACTGGGTGATTCTTTTTTACTATTGTTGATAGCACGTCAAGACGTTGAAACAATAATTGGGATGCTAAGAATTGGCAAGTAGAGCCTGACACCAATAAAATATTCAAGAGTTG
The DNA here is from genome assembly GCA_034641835.2 of Pinus albicaulis. NCBI lineage: Eukaryota > Viridiplantae > Streptophyta > Pinopsida > Pinales > Pinaceae > Pinus > Pinus albicaulis. Next base: position 598,873,888 of record CM076584.1, read on the forward strand.
TACGAATGGGCATGCAAAGGATTCAAGTAAAAGGTTACGTTTGTGAGATAAGAGGAGACACTAATACACATAGAAAGAAAGGGCATACAATTTTTTTATAGGGTTTCATCCATATTGTGTGTGTGTGTGTGTGAGAGAGAGAGAGAGAGAGAGAGAGAGAGAGAGAGAATATGCGTGCAGAGGGAGGAAATGAAAATTTAAGTATGCGAGGTTTTCCTAACAGACTTATGGATTACAAATAGGAATGAACAAGAAAACATGTGTGTATTTAGCTAAGGGAATATCATACTGGATCATAATGGTATATCTAACTAACTAATAATTAAATAGGGGTGGATAATGGGTAGTGTTGAAGTATGAAATTGTTCTCTTTTTGACAAGCCTTTTTTCTTTCATTTTTATCCTTTTAATAATAATTTTGTTTCAGTTTCAATCTAAAAGGTCATGATATACATGCTCAAGCATCCAAAAAGGTATTGATCATCCATGATTTATAATTTGTTGTTTCTTTGTGAAATTTAATTTAAAAATTCTTACAGCTTCCGAATCTTGTTCATTCTACAACTAACTAAGAATTCTACAACTATCTCCATGGTTAGGCAAGTTCTAGTGCACCAAAGAACGAACAAAAGGAACCACTAGTTGGAAAATGGTCAGCAGATGGATATCCACCTGTCTTGGTGATCTGGAAAGTTATGTGGTTCGAGAGATTTGGAAGTCAAACCATAAGTCAACTCTAGTTATAACACTCCAACGATGAGCATATTTTGAAGGCGATTCATAACAAGATCAAGTGAGCGTGGGAATGATCAAGAAAAGTTCGAAGTTGATGTGTTATAGTGAATCCCTCATGATTTTATCCTTTAGTAGCAAATCACAAGAAGACATATTTTATTTTGATTTTACTTATTAGTTTTTGAATTAGCTCGATTACTTCTCGGCTCACGACTCAAAAAATTATTTAATAAAAGAGTTTAAAAATCTCTGTGGCAAGGATAAAAACATGCATTATCGTTGTTAATTATTGCAATCTCTTTGTGTAGAACACTTTTTTGATTGCTATAAATACCTTGTTTCTGATCAAATGTGTGGCTAAGTGATTTAATATTTGATTACAAACTTGCACTCAAAAGGAGGCCCCCGTGAAGAGTTGTAAGAGTAGACTAGCTTTTGATTATGATTATTTCAATTTTTTTGATAAATAGTTTTCTTCCATTATAGTCTGTTTATTGATCAATACCTAGTTTATTTTTTTGCGTTTTCTACAAGCAGAGTGCTCATAAAAATACAAAAATATTTGATTTCCATAGTTCATTTCATTTAGTACTTTCATTTCATATTTTAGATAATTTTGCTAAGAATTTCCATGAATGATAAATAAAGAGGTTTTGAAGTACCTCTTTGCACACTAGTAATTCTTTGAAGTTACTATTTTGTTGAAGAAGTCTAGTTTATATTTACTTCCTTTTTGCAAGTAGACTTATAATCTATTTTCTGCAAGAAGAATTAAAATTTATTTTCTGTAAGTTGAGTTAGAATTTCCTTTCTGCAAGTAGAATTAGAACTTTCTTTCTGCAAGTAGAATTAAAATTTATTTTCTGCAATTAGAGTTTGTGAATTTGAATACATAGATTTAAGTTTTAGTTCAAGTCCTAATCTCATTTTTCTTTGAAGTAATTTTAACAAAAAGAATATGTGTATGGCAACACTTTGATTCAAACTAACATTCATTCATATTTGGATAAATTTCATCTTTTAAAAGCCAAAATAGAACTCCTAGCATATATTTTGCATATGAAATTCATAAGTACACAAACCTTGGTTGACAATTAATGAAGTAATTTAACATCAATTAAATTACCCACCATTTTGGCATCGTTGTTGGGGAAGTGTATATATGATTCCATTTTTGGTTTGCATATCATTTTAGATGCATTCAATTTTATAGATGCATGGTTAAAAAGCATAATAAAATCATTTAGAATGCAAGAATAGAGAAATTGATTCTAGGGGTATATTTCTAAGTAGAAGCAGGGGACAAAGTTCAATTCCTACATCACCACTCACTTCCGGTAGACCACGTAGTGCCACACCATCCACCGATACTCGCATTCCATCCATAACAGGGAAACATAAACTTTCTGAGGCGAATAGATCCGAAATCCATCTTAGAAGTTCACCAAATTCTTCTACTGAAGCTGTAGTTGAAGAACCTACATCCCCAACAGAAGGAGTAATATTTCTCTCTTCAATGGGAGAAAAACTCATAGGACAAGAAATAGAGGTACCTAGTGGAGAAGAGTAAGACTATTCTGAAATAGTATTAGTAGAGGAACCTGAAGAAGAGATAGAAAATCATATTATTGAACCTTATCTTAGCTCCGAAGAATCTAAAATGGCATAAGGGGAAGGAGAAGTACATAATGTAGATGGTGAACTTAGGATTAGAGGTGGAAGATGCAGAGGAGGAAATAAAGGAAGAGGTGGTGGTAGAGGATGAGGTAGAGAACCAGATCCTTATGGATTCCCTATCTTCGATGAAGATACCACAACCATAATGAAAAGTATTTCACTTTATATTCTTCCTAATTTCATGGCCTAAGAACTGAGGATCCAAAAACATTTTTTTTTTTAGTTTGAATTATTATGTAGATCTTATGACTACTAACTTGATACTCAAAAATTGAAATCATTTTCAGCTACTCTAAAAGATGGAGAAATTAAATGGTTCATGTGACTAGGGACACATACTATTAGAACATGGGATGAAATGAAAAGAGTTTTCCTAGAGAAATATAAAGATTACTGTATGCCCCATAACATTAAGGATGAAGTCTTTAAGATGATGCAAAAAGAGGACGAAAGCCTTGAAGACTTAGTTTAATTATTTTCCTATAATGTTAAAAGGTATAGGATACATGAATTGGATGAAGAAACATTAAAATATCTTTTGTTGAAATCTATAAGAGATGAGTGGATTGACCTTCTCAACTTAATGGGAAAAGGATATGTTTCTCAAATTTCATTTGGAGAAATATGTGATTTGTGTAAACACATCTCAAGGGGTAGTAAGGCTAGATCCTGAAAGAATCCAAGGAAAACCTACCATGTCAGGAGTTAGTAAATATGAAACTAGAAGATTAAGTATAGTAGAACTGGGAAATTTTCTTGACAACTTTAAAACAACCATCCTTGGGAATATTAGCGAACAAATAGATACTCTCAAGATACAAAATATACAAAAATATGAAAATGTTGCATTATCTATTTTCTGCCATCGATGTAGAAATAAACATGCCCTGAGGGAATGACCTCTTAATAGTATATAAATTTGTGTCATATGTGCTGAAAATCATGATATAAGGGAATTTACCTCAATACCCGGTCTTAAATTTGTCCTCCAAGATGAAGGTGGAACAAGCCAAGTTGAATCACTTTGTTTTGTTGCTAAAATACCATGGAAAAATCAACAACCAAATATGACTCAAGGTTTAAATACTCAATATCAACCATATGCATCACCAAAAAATAATTGGATTGCACCTATGCCTTGGAATTCTTGGCCCCCTCTACCCAAAAATCCAACCTGGGCACAAGTTTGGAAGAAATCCTCAATATCCTCAATTCCAACAATATTACTCCCATTTTCCACCACAATATTATCCTTCTCAACCGAACCAACCCCCTCAATTCCAAGCCCAACCACCAAATCAACAAATTTCATTATCATCCACACCATTTCCTCAAAAACCCAATCAACTACCTACTCAACCACTCCCAAATCCAAACAATAAAAATCAACAAGTTGTCTACACTGTAGAAGGTCAAAATTTTCAAGCTTGTATGATAGCTCGATGAGGTCTAAATGATGTTCAACTTAGATCTGGTATGGTTTTTCAAAACTAGTCACCAACAATTGCCATCCAAAAATCTAAAGAAGATGAAGTTGTTGTAACAGAAACACTTCTGGATCAAGAAAAGACTCCTCCAAAGGAAGATGATCCTATACATTTGAAGGATGACCAAATAAACCTAGCTCATATAGTTCCTCTAGTAGAACAAACTTCTATTTCCTCACAAGATCCACCTTTTCGTGAAAGGCTCAAAATTGATAAAGGAATAGAAAGGAAAATTGTTTTAATAGATTATGACATGCTAGATGAACTAATGAATGTTTGAATTAAAATTCCTTTGCTTCAATTTATAAAGGAAATACCAATATTTGCAAAAAATATTAAGGAGCTATGTATTCGAAAAACAGAAAGGAAAATAAAATATGTCAAGAAAATCCATTTGGTATGAAAAATTGTTGATATTATGATGGGGAAACCAATAGTTCAAAAATATCTAGATCCATGTATCCCTATTGTAAAATTTCACATCAATGGTATCGATATTCCAAATACTCTGATTGTAACCATCAATATCACGAGAAAACAAAATATGGATCAATCAAAGCTTCTTAATCTTCAATATACCCCTACATTATTACAATTAACAGATATAATTTTTATCAAGCTAGATGGTATATTCAAATATGTATATGTTTATTTAGATTCTTGAGAGTATCCTATTGCTTTAATGATTTTAACTCCTATGAATAATTTAGGAGGCCATCCATTGATCCTTGTTCGACCTTGGCTAGCTACAACTGATGCATTCATATGTTGTAGATATGGTGATACGTATATTTCTGATGGAAACTCTACTAAGAAATTCACATTGTATCCACTTGCAAAAACAATAACTAAAGTAGAAATTTAAGTTTGGATAGATGATGATGAATACCTTTGGATGTGGAGCTTGATTATCTTCTTGATTCAAAGGTATTAATTCAACTACATTTATATCCCAATCCCTAATGGGGGTGTGTGGGGGGGCTTGCCTCCCAAATATTGCTGCATGGGGGGGAGCCTACATGTTTGGAGACCCCCCTGGTAGGGTTCGGGGGCAGGCCCCCGCAGCTAAAAATATATGAAAATTTCCTTGTAAAATATTGTGATTTCATAGTCAATCTGGGCCACTCATTAGGTGGATGATCTGACAATAGAAGTTATTTTTAATTTAGGGTGTTTTTCCCTAGAAGGAATTCCCTAGATTTATATGAGAGAATTGTATTGCTGATGTGTATGATTATTATGAGTGATAAAGAGAGAGGATACTGTGTGAGAATGAAGGATATTACAACGAATCTGCTGTAGGTTGTATCTCTTCATTTTGCTGGATAATATAAAATGAAGGACTGGTTGTTTCTCAATGGACGTAGCCCAAATTGGGTGAATCACATATATATGTGTCTCTCTGGTTCTATGTATTTTTGTATTTGTGTTTTTGCAATATTTTTTGTATTTCATTATGCCATTAATTAATTTCTAACAATTGGTATCATATTCGAGTTCCTGGTTCGAGTGGGAGAAATGGCGAAAGATGGTAGGTTTAGGGTCAAGAAATTTAATGCCCAAAATTACCAGCTGTGGAAGATGCATATGGAAGATTATTTGTATCAGAAATATCTGTACCTACCATTGAGCGGAAAATCAAAGAAGTTGATAAGTATGAAAGGCACTAGGAACAATACAACTTTGTTTGGTAGCATGAGTGGCATTCAACATTTCAAAGGAAATGACAAAAAAAGGTATAATGACAACATTGACCAAACTATATGAAGAACCCTCGACCTCAAATAAGGTATTTCCTGTGAAGCGTATATTTAATATGAATATTTCAGAAGGTGGATTTGTTGTTGATCATTTAAATGAATTTAACATGGTTACCAGTCATTTAAGTTCTGTAGGGGTAAATTTTGATGAATTTAGGGATTTTTTTTATTTCTATGCTCATTTCCAGAAATTTGAAATGTCTTAGTTATGAATATTAGTAACTTTGTCTCTAGATCTGTTGAATTCAACAAGAATATCCTAGTGAAAATTAAGCACCTACACTAGCATGGAGTCACAGGCTATTTTTAGGTGGATGTCTATTTATAGAAGCATGGGAAAATTCTATTTATAGATGCATGTATATTTATAAATGTATCTGCAAATTTGATTTATAGATTGAATGTATGTTTATAGATGCATGTCGACTATTATTATCCCTTAATATTAGTTGGACAATAAACTATAATCTATTCTCAATGAGCACTTGGAAATAGTTAACTGAAGTGGAAAATCAGTTAGCTAAAGGAATTTCGAGTTAAGAAGTTGGTTGGTGGGACATGCAAGTTGACTTAGTTGTAATTGAGTGATTTGAAGTTGTAACAGAGTTGGAAGTGCAATTATGCAAGCTGTAAAGTAGTTTAACTCAGTTAAGTGAGTTAAACTCAGTTGTGCTAGCTGTAACTGAAGATACACTAGTGAGAGACCATGTGAATTAATTATCAATTAATTCACAATCAATGGTCTCACATGCAACTGAAGATTTACTATTATTAACTGCATGCATGTCAGATCCAGTGGAGACCGAGTTGAGTTCTAGGTGAAAGGGAAGTATACTATCAGTTGTGACATTATCCGGTTGCACACATGAAACCACACACACATTGGATGTGCCCATGAGGATTGTGCAGTCAAGGCAGGCATAATTTCACTCATTCAGGGATTGCTATCAGCTGGGATTGCGTAGTGGAGGCAGGCTATTTGGAGACAGTAAATTGGCTAAGGAACTTGCCAATTTTTGTATGAAAGTGTGAGACAGTTAGCTCATGTACTGAGAGCTCTTGGATTAGATCTTTGTGTGTAATTGTTTCATTATCCATGATATAATACATAATAGAAGATAGTGGGGTTATTAGCTATAAGCTTTCCCTGGATAAATTATCTGTGTTATGTGTGATTGATCTTTCTTCATGATATTGTGATTGGCGATTGTGTTTTAAATTTCCGCAAAGATAAGTAGAAGCGATTCTGTATTTAACAGTAGCATATTGTTAGATAAGGAGAATCCAGGATATACATGCATTTTGTTTTAAATTTATACATGGTATCAAAGCACAGGAAATTGTAGTAGTGAAGCAAGAGGTAAGTTTGTTGGTGGAAGGAATTCGAATTTGTAGAAGGAATTTCTTGGTGCTACAGCTGATTCAAGATCAAAATGGCTTTCAATGGCTCGAGGTTAGAGTATGCACTCAAGGGAAGCTAAAAATACATTGCTTGGAAGGACAGGATGGAGGCAGTGCTCGAAGACAATGGCTTGAAGGAATTCATTGACAATGATGTTCCTAAGCCTGCTTCGTCAGATGCTGCCAATCTTGATGCATGGAAAAATAAAGTGGAAAAGGTAAAGAGGATCCTGTTGGAGGGAGTACGAGACCACATTGTCTCGAGCCTCCATGGGAAAGCCACACCATATGCTATGTGGAAGGATTTTATGGATCTATTCCAAAGCAGCAACGACCATAGGAAATTGGCGCTCAAAGATAAACTCAGGAAGATCAAGATGGAAAAGGGCGACAACATTCCAAAGTATCTCACGAAGTTGGTCCAATGTCGAGATGAACTGGGGAGTGTGGGAATAACTGTTGTTGATGATGATTTTGTGAGCTTGGCTCTTTTGGGACTTCCTAAGAGTTGGCACAGTTATGAAGACTCTGCCAACAGACAGGAAAAATTTCCGGATTGGGAACGACTGTGGTCAGATTTGGTGCAGGAGGAGTTCAAGCGAAACAACAGAGATGGCTCTTCATCAAAGCATGATGATGAAGAGGATTGTGCTTCATTTCCAAGGCGAAGAAGGGAAGGGGAATAAATTCCATTCTAAATCTTAGTCTAAAGGCTAGAAGCTGGATATGTCCAAGGTGAAGTGTTTTCACTATCACGAACATGGGCATCTTGCTACTAACAGTCCAAAAAAGAAGAAAAACAAGAAGGCTGCTAGAGTTGCAGCTGGTGAGGCTCTTGCCTCACAATTTGAGCTTGAATTCTCCTTGATCGCATGCATGGTGTCAAGTGCATTGGGATTAGTCTGGTATTTGGATAGTGGTGCTTCCTTTCACATGACGGGAGATAAGGAAATTTTTAGTGACTTGGAGGAGAAATATCTCTAGATGCATATAGAGATGGGCGAAAACGGATGGTATAGTGCTACCGGGATTGGTACCATTACCTTTCAGAGGGAGTCAAGTAAACCATTTAAATTGAAAGATATTATGCATGTTCCAGGTCTGAAGAAAAATTTGGTATCAGTCGCAATGTTGGAGGACAAAGACTATGACGTTGTTTTTAGCGATGGAAAGGCTTTCCTGCGACATAAAAAAATGGGTCAAGCCAAGAGGATAGGGATTCGAGTTAAGAATCTCTACAAGTTGGAGGTAGATCGCTGCGCTGCCATGATGGGCAAGGCGGAAAAAGTGGTGAGCTAGGATGATGGTGAATTATGGCACATGCGATTGGGTCATATTCATCATGGAGCCTTGAAAGTCATGCAACAAATATCTACTAGACTTCCAATGGGAACACTTGCTCAGTTAGATCATGCAAGGGTTGCACCATGGGGAAGTATGTAAAGTCCACCTTTCATGAGAAGGAGAACCGTGCTTCGGGGATCCTTGAGAGAGTTCACATAGATGTGTGTGGACCGTTATCGGTTGCTTCAACACAAAAACATAAGTACTATGTTATTTTGTTGATGAATTTTCTCGTAAATGCTGGATATTATTCATGCAGAAGAAGGATCAAACATTCTCAAAGTTTTGTGAGTTTAAGGCATTGGTGGAGAAAGAGTCGGGGATGCAAGTGAAGGCTCTTAGGAGTGATAATGGTGTAGAATACATCTCCAACGAATTCAAGAACTTCTGCAGCAAAGAAGGAATTCAAAGAGAACTCATAGCGCCTCATAACCCACAGAAAAATGGGGTTGCGGAGAGGAAGAACAGAATGATCGTGGGTGCAGCACGAGTGATGTTGCATGATCAGGGCCTACCAATGAATTTGTGGGCGGAAGCATGCAACACTGCGGTGTATGTGCAAAACTGTTGTCCTCATAGAGTACTTGGCATGAGTACACCTAAAGAATATTTCATTGGTAAGAAACCAGATGTTTCACACTTTAAGATTTTTGGCTCATCTGTTTATGTGCATGTGACCAAGAACGTCAGGAAGAAGCTGGAGCCGATTGATGAAGTTGGGATTTTTGTGGGGTACACAGAAACACCCCATAATTATTGTGTGTATTTTCCTAATAGTAAGATGACTGTTATGCGATAGGATATAAAATTCGATGAGGGGAAAGCCATGCAGTTGTCGGTTGAGAGGGAGCTGGACTTGCATGCGGAGGAGGAACTGCTAGTTCCCAAATATGAGTCTGTAGATGTGGATCAACCACAGTAGGAGGTTCATGGAGTGGAGGAGTCCACCCACGCAGAGCCAACCATTAGAACTAGAATAAGGCTCACCACAAAAGCTAATAGGCTGAGACTTGATGCTGCACAGAATGTAGGAGCCCCTACTTCACAACGCAGACAAAGACAGTCTCCTGACCGATTTACTGGATACATGGATCTCATGAGAAAATTTATTGTGACTGAACCATATTCCTTTAAGGAAGCAGTGAAGGAACCCACATGGTTAGATGCAATGGTGGAGGAGTATGACTCCATTTTAAAAAACAGTGCTTGGGAAATTGTTCCAAGGCCGGTTGATAAATCAGTGGTTGGTTCGAGATGGATCTACAAGGTAAAGCAAGCTACTGATGGGAGTGTGGAGAAATAAAAGGCCATATTTGTCGCTTTGGGCTTCTCACAGATCGAGGGGATATATTATGAAGAGACCTTTGCACCTGTTTCAAGGTATTCTTCCATAAGGACCATCCTTGCTCTCTCAGTGCAGATGGGCTGGCGCATTCATCAGATGGATGTGAAGATTGCGTTTCTCAATGGGATCATTGAGGAAGAGGTGTACATAGAGAAACCTGAAGGTTTCAAGATCTTCAACAGTGGGTCGCATGTGTGCCGACTCAAAAGATCATTGTATGGGCTGAAGCAAGCACCTCGTGCTTGGTACACTCGGATAGACAACTATTTCATCGGACTTGGCTTCACCAAAAGTGAAGCAGATGCAAACCTATACCAAATTGTGGTGGAGGATGAGCTTTTAATCATTTTTCTTTATGTTGAAGATTTAATATTGACCTTAACCAGATGTAAACAATAACCCAGAGACTGCTGAGTACCCACCAACCTAGAGTAACCATCCTTTGGCGGCACCTGGGGTTCCACCTTGCATAACCAAACTTAACACACAAGAGAGGAGAGGAAACTTCAAATGAACTAGGATCCCATATGAATGCACAAAAGCTCGTCAGAGAAGCCACATTACTAGAGTCCAAGCATTCCGTTGAGGTCGAGCTACCTCATGGCCCTGGCAAGCTTGCTTGACCTTTAACAACTCTCGTCTGCCACTGTACACACAAAGTTCATCACCCAAGATACAACAATTGTTGCACTTTCATTGCTACATAATATAACAACCAAAGGCGGGTTTGGAGAGTTTGATCAACCACCAACTCATCCCATCACCTTATGCTTCCTAATGCTTTCACCTACCGCGTGTCTTGTGAGTCAAACTCCGAAGTGGTCCTACAAGTGTTGGTACACACCCATCGGGGTGTCTTGGATATCTCATTTGATTTGATTATATAACAAGATAATTTTCTGGGTTTTCCCCTTGGAGGGATTTTGCCTTGGCTTGTAGCCTATCTCTTTTTTTTCCTGTATTCTTATGATATTCTTCTTTTGTTAATTGTTTGATGAAGAATAACATAATTAAAAAAATAAAAAGCCAACAAATTTCACAAGCAGTTATCAAAGAAAGGAAAATCTAATATAATTGTAAATCCTCTTGTTTTTCCAACATGGTATCAGAACTAAGGTTGTTTTGTTGATATGTGGTTGTCATTGATGTCAAAGCAAAAAACACCAGGAGCTACCCCTATATTCGATGGAAAATTTGACATGGAAATTCATGGAATCTCGTGCCAGGATCCTTCTAGATAGATTCTCCTCGATGAAATGTTTTTGTTGATATATGGTACGCCCTGTGGTTCCTTCTGGTTAGAGAGAAAACTGAGTTTGAAGTTGAAGACCTAGTTTTGTGGGCTAAAACCCCATTGGTTAGTGACATGACACCTTATTCGCCTACGGTTGTCAAAATATGAGATTGATCATCTCCATGATCACATTTTGTATAATTTGAATAATTTCAAGAACCAAAGACAATAAACCAATCACTAACTTCATAACCCAGGTAGGACCATATGCACGAAGCCATTCGTTTTTTTTTTCTAAACAAATAAATATATATATTTTTTGTCGGTTAAAGTCTAATTTATATTATCATATCAAAATTTATAGTAGAGAATAACATATTTGAGTTACATTTAGTCAACCCAAAAGGCATGAAGTGCCTAGAAAGACTTGGATGCTCGCCAAGGCATACAATGCTCTTGGTTATTGTCTGCAAAAAATTGCAAAACAACCAAAACAATATTATCATCATGGAGGAGGGTGTTGAGGATCTGCCGGAGGAGCCACGAAGATGCGTCCCTGGTTGTGCATGTGCTAGTCAATATGGCCCAATTAGGCCTCTAAAGTTTGGAGGTGGTCATGAGAGCGTCGTAGAAGACGACACAGACTCTCCAGAGCTTCAAGGGTCTCATTCTGCAAGTGTTGAATAACATTAATGTAGTCTACGAGTTCATTACAATCTTCATAAATTTTTTGGTGCAAAGTGTCCAGGTTGAACTGGATATGTTGGAGTTGGGCGGAAATTGATTCAAGGGGGGCCAGAGCCTCAACCTGTCTCGGTGATTGAGCCGGAGAAACTGCCATGGCTGCCATTGAATGTTGACTCTCGGTGGATTCTGAGTGTGAACTTGAGTCCCCGAATACCTGGCGATTCTCCATGCCGTGCCCAAGACCTAGAGCTCGACCTCTCTCTCTCTCTCGGCATGCACTCGTCTAACACACCCCCGCCCTTTGATGTGCTGCAGTGTCAAGTCACCTCGGGCCCAACAGTCCTTGAAACCTCCGCACCGTCCCCGCAACCTCGGCCAATTTTATCGCTGAACACCTCCCGAGTGCCGTGGAGGAGAGTCACTATACCGCCACCAGCTGCAACGCCGCCCTCAGATGAGGTGCGAATTTGCGACCTTCCACAAATGCTAAACATAGGAGAGCCGGAGTGCTCAGTGAGCCCAAGGAAAAACAACCCAGGGGCTTAGCCGGGGAAGGACCCTTCCTGCGCGGAGCACTAGAACCACCCGTCAGTAGGTGCTCCCTCCGCTGAGAAATCACCCTCACCACTTTCGCCGGTCTCCCGGTGCTACGTGCTATTTCCATTGCCAGGATTCCTCCCGTTGTTCAAACGCCAACCACAACTACCTGTCGGCACCTGCACCCATCTCGTCTCTTGTCGGAAAAGCTCAAGGCAAGGCTTGAGAGCCAACTTCTGCTTGTCTACGAAGATTGGATCACCAACCTTCACCATCGCCCGTGAATGCCGACGGAACTGCCTCTCGTCTGTTGCACGCTTATCTGCTACCATTCCTACCGTAAGTTCTCCTGCCCCGAGGATCATTACCTCTCGAGTGTGGGAGGTTAATGAGTCAGTGGGTGCATGGATGGGGGCTGGTCCAACCATAACTGTCCACTGCCCACCTGTCGCATTGATTGGACACCCCCAACAGGGATTTTATAAACAAATATTAATAAGGGTTAGTAATTAATTAAATTAAGGGTCACTTATTATTTTTGCACATCATAAGTTATAATTCTTAGGTTGCAAAGCTAGCAATTAAGTCACCTTAAACCGTCATTATGGTCAAAATATATCAAGTCACAACTATTTGTTATTAAATTAATCATTTTTCTTGAAACCCTCATAGTCAAAATATAGTCTAAAATTTGTGGTTCTTTCTTTATTCACAAGGAAGGAATATAGGAAAAATCCTCCTGTCCCTATATATTAGAATCTCTCCTTAACATAAGTGTGATGATATGAAATAGAACGAAGCTCACTTTGAATTTGAAAAACACCCTCAACATATCAATGAAATATTTTGTTTTACGGTTCGTTTAGATTACAGGTGCAACGAAAGGATTGGTGGATAATTTTATTGCAATTAAGTCCAAGTATTAAGTCATAACACAGTGCACTAAATAGTTCATTCTCTTTTCAAACACCTTGAATGCTTCTCAGATAAATCACAGACTTGGTTAGAATTACGGTCTAATCCAAGTATACATTCGGTCACATCTCTGTGATTCAGTGTCATTGCAAATGTTTCAAAAACAGAGCTTGTAATTCGTTGTCCTCTCAGAAGGTGTCTCAGTCCAAATATCATTCATTACAGGCCAAACAAATTCCTTGAGGGTGATTGCCTACAAATATTTGTCTTGAGATCCATTCTATTACATGTCTACCAAAGAACATTTAAGGGCTCAAATTAAGTAGAAACAGGTTTGGATGGAGGTTTGGCTCAAGGCCTAATCAAGTACAACGAGGATAATCTTAGGCTCGGTTTCAAGCCACTACAGGGCCGAATTTATTACAGACTTGTCCTGCACTTTAAGACTAATCTTGAAAGGATCTCATATATAAAAAATCAAGGTCCTTTGGACCTGAAACAAGATATAACCTCACAATAAGGTCTTGAATAAGGTCTCATCCACAACTCTGCTACAAATCAACAAAGTAATCAACTCAAACGCAAGCACATTTTAGGTGCGTTTTGAATCATTAAATTTTGTACATTTATTATTTTATACTCACACTTGTTTTCAAGGCAAAGGTAAGTGAAAGGTACTTTGTTTTGCTTTGGGATTGGGTTTCGTTTGGGAAATTTGCATGTAGGTAGAAGAAGATTCAAAGAAAACACCAAGCAATCATTCAAGAGTTGGAAGTGTCAAACCAATATCTCTAAAGGAAGCATTGCAACGCCGACATTATTTGAAGACATAACAACATTCATCAACTACTGTCCATATATAGTGAAGCATTGTCAAAGTCAAAAGTCAAATCATTGTAACTAGGTTCGAGGGCCCATTTTGTAAAAGAGTCAAATTGCCTAGAGTTGTAAAGACATTATTGGGGAGAGTCTATTGTATTGTCAAGTTTGTCGGGATAAGGGTAGGTCCTAGTATTGTCTATCATTTATTGTAAATAATTATAACATGGATCATTGTACCTGGTACGAGAGTCCACATCTTTTATTCTATTTTGTCTTTATAGAGTGGTAGGGTGGTGCTAGGCTGGTGAATGAAGTCACCTATATGTTAGGGCCTAAAAATGCTTCAGGGTAGCAGGGTAGTGCTAGGGTGAATTGTGGCTCACTAGGGCGTCGGGGCATCCTTTTAGTTGACTGCTGATAAACCAGGGTGTCGAGGTGTCCTTCTAGTGGGAGTTGGAGAAGAATACTTTTATAGAGTTTTAGGAAGTTGTATCTTTCTTTTCAGTTGGGATTGGGGATTAAATAACTTATTAGAAAAGCGTTCGATGGTTTTTGACTCGGAGGGGGTTTTCCACCTAAAAATCTTGTGTTTATTGTCTCTATCTTTTGCATTGTTGTTTACTGCTTTTACGGAATAAATATAATAAATGAAGATTAACTAATGCTTTGAAAAATATTAATAAAGTGAAAATTTCTAATAAATACTGATTCAACCCCCCTCTAAATATTTCCAACTATTGGTATCAGAGCTTGGTTCCTTCAGTAACAGTTTAATAACTGGAAGGAGATAATGGAATACACCAAGAACAAAGTTCTCTATTTAATGGAGATAACTATGCATTATGGAGTGGAACAATGTAGGTTCATTTACTTGCACAAGGATATGAGGTTTGGGAAATAGTCGAACAAGGTTATAAAGAAACAAAAAATGAACAAGGTAAGAAAAATCTCGCAAATGATGCCAATGTAAAGGATCTTATTATAAGTGGAATCACTCATGTTTATTTTTGTAGCATTGGATGTGCTATAGCCTTGAGATTTTGCAGAGTGGCTAAGACACGTGCATTCTCTAAGACCCATAAATCGTTTGGGAAAATTTCACTCGAAGTGACTTAATTAAAATAATTAATTGGTTTTTAATATTTCCTAAGTCTAAACTTAGGAAATATGATTAATTAAAAGGTCTTAATTAAGTTGGGTACGAATATTCTAGATAAAGGCATGGATCGAGTCTAAGTTAATTTGAGCCATTGATTAAGATCTAATCCTGGTCGTTGATATGTCAACGAGAGATTATAAGAAGGATCTCGATGGGAAATTGGAGAACACACTTGAGCTTTGCAGAGATCGATTTTTCTGAGAGATCGAATTCTTAGAGTAGCAGCGTTGAGTTGCCGGAGAGAGATCTAGTGATTTTTTTGTAGTGAGGGGAAGAGATAGTAAGACCAGAGGAAGGTTTCTAGATCCAGGTAGTGCAAGGCAGAGAAGATATCAAGAGTTATAGAGAGGTTGCGCAGTGCCACACAGAGCATCAGAGGGAGTCCGTTATTTTTCTAAGAGACAATCGAGATCCAGTGCTAGAAGCCGGGGTGTGATTCTGGAGGGCCGAGGAGTCGAGTTTCCAGTCAAAAAAATATCAAAAGGAGAAGGTGATGCACTCCCTTGAGTTGTGACTACGTAGGCTGACATAGTTGCAACATAGAGACAACGTAGGGTAGCTCATCCTGAGCTGAGATCAGTGCCAAATTTCCAGTGGCAATGTGAGATTTTATCACTAAATATTTTGTCAGTATTTTTCTGTATCAGATAGTCAATTTGGGAATCCAATGATTTGTACTCAGATCAATACCGCATAATATTAAAAATCTCAACTGCTGCACTGGTTTTCCTAAGTCGTGTTTTCCGGGGGACGGTTGTCCAAAAATAACGGTGTACTTGTGTGTGTGTGTTTCTATCTTTCCTGCATTTTATTTTCCGCAATATTTTATGTTGAGTAGGCTTCAGTGTATTTGAATTTGATATCTAATGTGTAACACCATAAATAATTTGTTCAATAATTAACAAATAGGACAAATATAATCAGTTGCTGCAGTAGGATTCTGAGTAATGCAATTTTCACAACTCAATCTGTCTATGTTAAGGTATTGGGTTGTAAAATAGCTAAGGAACTATGGGACAAGCTTCAAAACATATATGTAAGAGAATCGAAGATCAAGGAAGAAAAACTTCAAATTTACAGAGCTCAATTTGAACAACGAATGAAATAAGGTGAGAACAATGAAACTTACTTTCAACATGTAGATGAAATAACAAATTCCTTGTAAGGTTTAGGAGATAGTCCTCAAAACTCTTCCAATAATATTTAATCCCAAGGTTTTTTTCTTAGAAGATAGATAAGATTTAAGAAAATTCAGCATGGACGAACTACGTGGGATACTTGTAGCATATGAAATGAGGATTGAAGAGGAAAATGGTCTATTTAATATAGAAACAAAATTTATAGCATACAAGAAGATCGAGAAGGGAAAACATATATTAAAACCTAGATCTAGTTGTTGCAAAGTGGAAGAAGAAGAAGAAATTCCAGATGAAGAATTTGTGTACATTACAAAGAATATGAAAATAAGAACAAGTAAGTACAGAACTTCCATATTTATGTTTTGACTGTGGTGAGATTGGTCATTTTGCTGCTAGATGCCCTTATAAGAATGAAGCATTTATGAAAGGAAAGAAGGGTTAGATAAATTTCATCGAGCAAGGTAAGAAGAAAGGGTTTAAGAAAAACTTCCTCTCTAAGGAAGATAGTTCCTCATCTGAAGAAGAAAGTGACGGTGATGAAGAAAACAAGGAAAGAGTACTATATATGGCTAAGCATAACAAGAAGGAAGCACTTGAAAAATAAGAATATAAAGAAGAAGAAATGTTTGAAATCGAATTTCAAAACAAAGTTGCCAAAATTATAAAAGAACTCAAAACATAAAGAAAAAATGTTAATTATTTGGAAGCCAAATTGAAGGAGGTAAAAGAACACGTAAATAATCTCAAAAAAAGGAATGAAGAAGAAATCATTAACCTCAAGGTAAAGTTAGAAGAAGCCAAAAGAATTGAAGAACCAATCAAGAATGAGTTAAAAGAAATCAATGAGGCAAGGGAAAAACTAGAAGCCAGAATAGTCTCTCTACGAAAGGAAGCAAAAAGGGGAAATGTTTTGCAAAACTTTGCAAGCAGATCTAAAACCTTAGATGAGCTCATTAGCAACCAAATGTCATATAGTGATAAGACTGGTCTATGCTACAAAGAAACATTTGAAAAGGGTTCAAGCTCCTCTGTGACAGAAAAGGAAAATGGACAGAAAACCTATACATAAACTATTAAAGGATCTATCAAGCAAGGAAGTTTCCTAGTTGAAACAAAAGTTCAAGATATGCAAGAAGACTCTTGGAAAAAATTCCACGAAGAGGTTTTTTTCCTAGGTATCAATCCATCTTTAATGGATTTTTTTATTCATGTAGAAAGTTTGGACATAAAAATATAGACTGCCGTACTTATGGTTGGAACATAAGCAAATTTGGAACACCCTTTAGGAATGGGCATTCCAGAAATTCATGAGAAAACTTAAGGAAAAGTTACAACAGATTTGACTATCTAAGAAATGAAGTAGAATGCCATAAATGCAAGAATTTTGGACATTTGTCTAAAGATTGCAGATTTGCGACTCCCCCAAAGGAATCACATTAGAATCAGAATGAACAAGTTTGGAAGAAGAAAGATGAAAGGTGCACTCTTTCCCTAAATGCTCAAAGTAAAAGAAATGTTTGGTACGTCGATAGCGGTTGTTCAATACATATGACTCGAGACATGAATAAATTTGTATCTTTGAAAGAAGGAAAAAAGGAAACGATATCTTTTGGAAATGACAGACCTTCAAATGTTATAGGAACAAGCATTACCAAACTTGGAAGCAAGGATGCTACAGAAAAAGATGTGCTTCTTGTTGATAATATGAATCACAATCTGCTAAGTTTAGGTCAAATGTTTGATTAAGGACATACCATGTTATTCGACTCAAAGAAATGTGCAAAAGAAAAGAAAAATCCAGTCAACCTATGGCCACTGTAGGTAGAGCTCCAAATGACATATACACCTTGGATGAGGTCGTTAAAGGGTGTTTTTTGGAAAAATAATATGAGAGTTGGCTATGGCATAGACAAATGGGACATATAAAATTTTACAACCTTGTTAGAATTAGAAAAAAGGAAGTTGTAAGAGAAATGCCATTAATTTCAAAACCAACCAATGTTGTATGTGAACTTTAGCGGCATGGAAAGCAGACAAAAATAAAATTCAAGACAAAAGAACACTCCACATCACAACCATTGGAATTAATACATACTGATCTATGTGAACCAATGAGGACTAAATGATTGAATGGTGAATTATATTTTATGCTAATGATAGATGATTATACCAGGATGACGACTATTAGTTTCTTAAAGAAAAAATTTGAGGCATTCAAATGTTTTAAGATCTACAAGGAAATGGTTGAGAATGAAACCAATTTAAAGATTAAATGTTGAGATTTGATAATGGCGACAAATTTACCTCCAAATAATTTCAACATTTTTGTGAAGAAAATGGAATAAAAAGGTAGTTCTTAAAAACCAAAACACCGCAACAAAATGGAGTTGTTGAAAGGAAAAGTATAACTGTACAAGAAATGGCCAGAGCAATGCTAAATGATTCAAAATTTGATGAAGAATTTTGGGTTCAAGCAATTGAAACAACTATATTTATTTTGAACATAACTTTTCTTAGAAGAAATTGTGATATGAATCCATACAAAATTTGGAAAGGAAGACCAGCAAATGTCAAATATTTTAGGGTATTTGGAAGCAAATGCTACATTAAAAGAGAAGATAAAAAAACAGGGAAGTTTGATTATCGAGTAGATGAAGGTATATTTGTTGGTTATTCACGCAAAAGAAAAACTTATAAATGTTACAATTAAAGAATTAAACAAACAGTTGAAAGCATCAAAGTAACATGTAATGAAGATTATTGCTCAAAGGTTAATGAGGAAAGATCCTCTTCAAGCAAATCAAAGATACATGAGTCAAAACTAGAAAAGTTCAAAGAAGAAGTCTTTGTTGAGATTCAACAAGATGATGAGCTTAGTGCAAAGAGTCGCCTTCACTAAGTGGGCTCGTAGGCTATTTTTTGCGCAAGTCTATTTTTAGACTATGTCTATTTTTAGACATGGTGATCATATTTCAGAAGTTGCAGGATGCTATTTGTGGATGGTTGGTCAAATTGGAAAAACAGATGAAATTCTATTTTTAGAATATTGGGAAAATTCTATTTATAGATCGTTGATCTAAAAATAGAGGTGTCGATTATTATTAGCTCTTAATAATAATCCGACAATAAACAACAACTTATTCTCTTGGAGCACTTAGTTTCAGTGCACAAATTTGGAAAATCAGTGGGCTGAAGGAATTACACAATTCCTAGGGTGGTTGGTGGTTCATGCATGGAGGACCCAGTTAGAACTGAAGTGGAAAGTTATGACAGAGTTGGAAGAGTAGTTCATGGAGTTGTATTCAGTTTAACTCAGTTAAAGTGAGAGTGGAGTGAATTAATTATTTAATTAATTCATAAATAATAACTGATTAATCAACTGAACAATACAACAGTTAACTACAGTGCATGTCAGTTCTAGTGGAGACCCAGTGTAGAGATAGGTGAAAGGGAAAGATGGACTATCTGTTGTGACTATAGTGATGCATTGATTGCACCACACACACATTGGAGTTTCCAATGAAGATTGCGCAGTCAAGGCAAGGGTAATTCGAATTCATTCAGAGCTATTCTTCATCAGGGATTGCGCAGTGGAGGCAGGCTAGCAGGTGGCAAGAAATCGGTGCATGGATTTGCAGATTTCTTCTGATTAGTGTGTGACGATTGTATTGTACTGAGAGCTTGATGTACTAAGCTTTGTATGAGATTGTTACATGATCTCCATGATACATAATATATGATAGTTGGGGTTTTCAGCTTTAGGCTTTCCCGTTAAACAACTGTGTTATGTGCGATTGTTTTTATTAATGCTTCACATGTGTTTGCAATTAATTTTCCGCAAAAGATTAACAGTGGAATGATTCTGTATTTTGTAAGAAGTTAAATATTGTGAGATCAGGGGAATCTGGATATATGCATGCTTAGTGTATATAATTTCTACATGGTTTCGAAGCAGTGAAGAATTGCTGAGTTTGTGCTGGTGGACAATTCGAATTTGCTACAGAAAATTCTTGGTGCAGAAGTTGAGTATACATTGAAATGTATTTCAATGGGTTGCATTTGGAGTATGCCCTTGATGGGAGCTCGAATTACATAGCCTGGAAGGATAGGATGGAAGCGGTGCTGGAGGATAATGGACTGAAGGAGTTCATCGATAGCGATGTTCCTAAGCCGGGATCTACCGATGCTGCATTACTTGACGCATGGAAAAAGAAGATAGCAAAGACAAGAAGAATTCTGTTGGAAGGTGTGAAGGACCATATTGTGTCCAGCCTTCACGGGAAAGCCACTCCATTCTTAATGTGGAAGCCTTTGACAGATTTTTTCCAAAGCAACAACAACCAGAGGAATTTGGCGTTGAAAGACAAGCTCAGAAAAATAAAAATGGAGAAGGGCGACAGTATTCCAAAATATCTCACAAAGTTTGTCCATTGTAGGGATGAACTGGGAAGTGTGGGGATTACTGTTGTTGATGAAGACTTGGTGAGCTTGGCTCTCCTTGGGCTTCCTAAGAGTTGGCATAGCTATGAAGACTCTGTCAATGGACGGGAGAAACTGCCGGGATGGGAGCGACTTTGGTCGGATCTTGTGCAGGAGGAGATAAGGCAGGGTACCAGGGATGGCTCTTCATCGAAGAATGAAGATGAAGAGAATTTCACTTTGGCTGCCAAAGAAAGGAAAGGGAAGGGGAAGAAATTTCCTTCAAAATCCGATGCTAAAGGCAAGAAGCAGGATTTGTCCAAAGTGAAGTGTTTTCACTGTTACGAACATGGGAATTTCGCCACTATTTGTCCACAGAAGAAGAAGAACAAGGAGGATGCTGGAGCTGTAGCTGGAGAGGCCTTAGCCTCACAATTTGAGCTTGATTTATCTTTGATCGCATGCTTAGTTTCAAGCTATATGGGATCGGTGTGGTATCTTGATAGTGGTGCGTCTTTCCATATGACGGGAGACAAGGATTTGTTTAGTGACTTGGAGGAGAAGGTTCTCCAGATGCATATAGATATGGGCGACGATGGTCGATACAGTGCAACCGGAATTGGGACCATTACCTTTGAGAGGAAGTCCGGTAATCCATTCTTGTTGAAGGATGTTATGCATGTTCCAGGTCTGAAGAAGAACTTGGTCTCGGTCGCAATGTTGGAAGACAAAGGTTATGATGATGTTTTCAGTGAGGGAAAAGCCTTCCTTAGACACAAAACAATGGGTCAAACCAAGAGGATAGGGATTCGAGTTAAGAATCTCTACAAGCTGGAGGTAGATGCCTGCGCTGCAATGGTGGGCAAAGCAGAAGAAGTGGTGAGCCAGGATGAGGGCGAATTATGGCATAGGAGATTGGGCCATCTTCACCATGGCGCTTTGAAGATTTTGCATTAGATTTATACTGGAATTCCCAAGGGTACTCTTGCGCAGTCAGATCAGTGCAAGGGATGTACTATGGGTAAGTTTGTGAAGACCACCTTTCATGAGAAGGAGAACCGTGCTTCAGTGATCCTGGAGAGAACACACAGACGTGTGTGGACCTTTCTCGGTTGATTCAACAAAAAAACACAGGTATTATGCTATATTTGTTGATGACTATTCTCGTAGATGCTGGATCTTCTTCATGCAGAAGAAGAGCAAAACATTCTCAAATTTATGTGAGTTTAAATCATTGGTGGATAAGGAGTTGGGGAAGCAAGTGAAAGCTCTATGGAGCGATAATGGTGGTGAATACATCTCGGGCGAATTCAAAGACTTCTGTAGCAAAGAAGGAATTCGAAGAGAACCCATAGCCCCTCATAACCCACAACATAATGGGGTCGCGGAGAGGAAGAATAGACGATCGTGGGTGCTGCACGAGCTATGCTGCAGGACCAGGGCCTATCGATGCACTTGTGGGCGGAAGCATTCAACACTGCGTTTTATGTGCAAAACTGTTGTCCTCATAGAGTACTTGGCATGAGTACACTTGAAGAAGCTTTTACTGGTAAGAAGCCTAATATTTCTCATTTGAAGATTTTTGGCTCATCTGTTTACATTCATGTCACAAAGGACACCAGGAAGAAGCTGGAGCCGATTGCAGAAGATGGGATATTTGTGGGGTACATAGAAACACCCCATAATTATCATGTGTATTTTCCAGACAATCAGATGATTGTGGTGCGACATGATATAAAATTCAATGAGGTGAAAGCCATGAAGTTGTCGCTTGAGAGGGAGCTACACTTGCATGCAGAGGAGGAACTTCTTGTTCCCAAAGATGAGCCTCTAGATGTGGATCAGCCACAGGAGGAGATTCATGAAGTGGAGCAGTCCACTCATGCAGAACCAAACATCAGACAAGGCAGAAAGCGGACCACAGAAACTGAGAGACTGAAGCTTGATGCGGCATAGAATGTAGGAGTCCCTACATCACAACACAGACAGAGATAGTCACCTGACCGATTTACTGGATACATGGCTCTTATGAGCAAGTGTATCATGACAGAGCCATCTTCTTTTGAAGAAGCAATGCAGAAGCCCACATGGGTAGATGCCATGGTGAAGGAGTATGACTCCATTGTCCGAAACATTGCTTGGGAGATTCTTCCAAGGCCGGTGGGTAAATTAGTTTTATAATCAAGATGGATCTAGAAGGTAAAGCAAGCTACTGATGGGAGTGTGGAGAAGTATAAGACAAGATTTGTTTCCCGGGGCTTCTCACAGATCGAGGGGATTGATTATGAAGAAACCTTTGCATCTGTCGCACGATATTCTTCCATAAGGACCATCCTTGCTCTCTCACCGCAGATGGGTTGGCACATTCATCAGAGTGATGTGAAGACTGTGTTCCTTAATGGTATCATTGAGGAAGAGGTGTACATTGAGCAGCCTGAAGGATTTGATATATTTAGCAGTGAGTCGCATGTGTGCAAGCTCAAAAGAGTGCTGTATGGGCTGAAGCAGGCACCTCGTGCTTGGTCCACACGGATCGACAACTATTTCACTGGACTTGGCTTCACCAAGAGTGAGGCGGATGCAAACCAGTACCAAATTGTGGTGGAGGGTAAGATTTTAATCATTTTTCTTTATGTTGATGATTTAATACTAATGGGTGATGAGCAGTTGATACACTCATGCAAGGCAGATCTTGCAAAGGAGTTTGAGATGAAGGATTTGGGCCTCCTTCATTATTTCCTTGGATTGGAAATATGGTAGCGGGAAGGTGAACTATTTGTGTCTCAAGGAAAGTATGCTCGGGAGATACTGGAGAAGTTTCACATGCAAGAATACAAGCCTATCGACACTCATCTTCCAGGAAATTGGAGGAAAGAGGATGCTACATTGGCAGAGGTAGTGGATGCCACTATTTATCGACAGTTGGTGGGTTCGCTCATGTATTTAGTTAATACAAGACCAGACATATGCTATGCGTTGAACCAGCTTTCACAAGCGATGGTTAAGCTTACCAATCTCTTTTGGAAGGCAGGAAAGCATGTTTTGAGATATCTCAGGGGCACATCTGAGAATGAATTATGGGACAGACAAACGGATGAGGTGAAGTTTCATGGCTTCACGGATGCAGATTGGGCAGGCAACCCAACAGACAGAAAGAGCACATCAGGAGGGATTTTTAGTATCAGATCTACGACAGTTTCTTGGTACAGCAGGAAACAAAGATCTATGGCACTTAGTTCAGCATAAGAAGAATACATGGCAGCAAGTCAAGCTGCATGAGAGGCTATCTGGATGAGGAAGATCCTGGTTGGTTTGTTCGGTTCGCATTTAGATCCTACAGTGATACATTGTGATAATCAGAGTTGCATTAAAATCTCGATTAATCCTGTGTTTCATGATAGATATAAACATATTGATATCCAGTATCATCATATCAGAGATTGTGTGCAGTGGAAGATCATGTTGCTTCAGTACATTCCTATGGAAGATCAGGATGCAGATATTCTAACGAAGGCGCTCGGCAGGATCAGGGTGAAGGATAATCCCTATCTTGTTGAGATTCAACAAGATGATAAGCTTAGTGAAAAGAGTCGCCTTCACTAAGTGGGCCCGCAGGCTATTTTTGGCGCAAGTCTATTTTTAGACATGGTGATCATATTTCAGAAGTTGCAGGATGTTATTTGTGGATGGTTGGTCAAGTTGGAAAAATAGATGAATTTCTATTTTTAGAATATTAGGCGAAGTGTATTTATAGATCGTCGATCTAAAAATAGAAGTGTCGATTATTATTAGCTCTTAATAATAATCCGACAATAAACAACAACTTATTGTCTTGGATCACTTAGTTTCAGTGCACAGATTTGGAAAATGAGTGGGCTGAAGGAATTACACAATTCCTATGGCGGTTGGTGGTTCATGCATGGAGGAATCAGTTAGAACTCAAGTGGAAAAGTTATGATAGAGTTGGAAGAGTAGTTCATCGAGTTGTATTCAGCTTAACTCAGTTAAAGTGAGTTAGAATCAGTTGAGCTAGTTGTATATAGTCTAACTGAATGATACACTAGTGAGAGTGGAGTGAATTAATTAGTTAATTAATTCATAAATAATAACTCATTATTAAACTGAACAATACAATCGTTAACTACAGTGCATGTCAGTTCCAGTGGAGACCCAGTGGAGAGATAGGTGAAAGGGCAAGATGGACTATCTGTTGTGACTATAGTGATGCATTTATTGCACCACACACACATTGGAGTTGCCAATGAGGATTGCGTAGTCAAGGCAAGGGTAATTCAAATTCATTTAGAGCTATTCTTCAGCAGGGATTGCGCAGTGGAGGCATGCTAGCAGGTGGCAAGAAATCGGTGCATGGATTTGCAGATTTCTTCTGATTAGTGTGTGACGATTGTATTGTACTGAGAGCTTGATGTACTAAGCTTTGTATGAGATTGTTACATGATCTCCCTGATACATAATATATGATAGTTGGGGTTTTCAGCTTCAGGCTTTCCCGTTAAACAACTGTGTTTTGTGCGATTGTTTTTATTTATGCTTCACATGTGTTTGCAATTAATTTTCCCCAAAAGATTAACAATGGAATGATTATGTATTTTGCAAGAAGTTAAATATTGTGAGATCAGGGGAATCTGGATGTATGCATTCTTAGTGTATATAATTTCTACAGTCTTGGAGCAAGCATAATCGAATAGGGAAACAACTATCAATGAAGAAGAGACAAGTGATGAACAACAAATTGAACAACGAGCGCCCTTGAAGACCCTTAAATAATGGTATCAAAAGAATCATCCTTCAAATCAGATCATTGGGGATCTTAATGAGGATATAGGACCTAGAAGAAACCGTCAGCTTCATGTACCACAACAAGCTCATCTTGCTCTTTTAGCTAAATTTGAGCCAAACAATAATGAAGAAGCCAATCAAGATGAACATTGGGAAGCTGCCATGAATGAAGAATTGGATCAAATTTAGAAGAATGAGACTTGGGAATCGGTCTCATGACCAAAAGATAAAAAATTTATTGGAACAAAATGGGTTTTTAGGAACAAGCTAAATGAGGATGGACAAGTTACCAGGAACAAGGCAAGGTTGGTTTGCAAAGGATATGCACAAGTTGAAGGAATTGATTTTGAAGAGACATTTGCTCCCATTGCCAGAATGGAAGCTATCAGGATGTTCTTGGCTTATGCATGTTCAAGAAAAATGAAATTTAATCAAATGGACGTAAAATAAAATTTTCTAAATGGCGAATTAGAAGAAGAATTATATATAGAACAACCTGAAGGATTTGTCTTCACTGAAAAGAAAGATTATGTTTGCAGATTAAAGAAGGTGTTGTATGGTCTCAAACAGGCTCTAGGGCCTGGTATGCCCTATATAAATTTTAATACAATTATGTATTGCCTGGATTCTCCCGATATAACAATTATATGCCACTGTTAAATACAGAATCACTTCTACAAAAATTCTTGCGGAAATTTAAAACACAATCGCCAATTGTAATATCAACAAGAAAGATCATTCACACATAACACATATGCTTTTACCGGGAAATCATAAAGCTAAAAACCCCACTATGATATGTTATGTATATATCATGGATCATGAAACAATCTCATACAAAACTCTAATCCAAGATCTCTCAGTACAATATATAATCGTCTCACACTGTCTTGTAGAAATTGGAAAATGCATTAGCCAAATTTCTGCCTCACAACACCCTGCCTCCACTAAGTTGATTACAAAGACCAATTCGATGCAATAATTCCCTCCTTGACTGTGCAATCCTTATGAGCATATCCAATGTGTGTTTGGCTTGCAAGAGTGAAATCCAATATAGTACAACTAATAGTCAACTGTCCCTTTCACCTACCTCTCAACTGGGTCTCCACAGGATCTGACATGCATGTAGTTGACAGTAGTAAATTTCCATTTGCATGTGAGATCACTACATGTGAATTAATTTAATATTTAATTCACCGATCTCTCACTAATGTATCTTTAGTTACAACTAGCACAAATGAGTTTAATTCACTTAACTGAGTTAAACTACTTTACAACTCACATAACTACACATCCAACTCTGTTACAACTTCGAATCACTTAGTTACAACTAAGTCCACTTGCATGTCTCACCAACCAACCTTTGAACTTGAAGTTCCTTCAGATAACTGGTTTGCCACTTCAGTTAACTGATTCCAAGTGCTCCATGAGAATAGATTAATATTTATTGTCCAACTATTATTAAGGGATAATAATAGTCGACATGCATCTATAAATAGACATGCAATCTATAAATAGAACTTGCACATACATCTACAAATAGAACATCATCTATAAATAGAATTGGCTCACCATCTATAAATAGAAATAATCTATAAACATAATTTTCTCATCCATTCTAAAAATAGACTTCCACCTAAAAATAGCTCGAGGCTCCATCCCAGTGTAGGTGCTTAATTTTCACTAGGATCATCATCTTGTTGAATCTCAACACTCCCTCTCAACAAGAAAGGGATTATCCTTCACCCCGATCCTGTCTCTATGGTATTATAATTTTCTCCTAGTGAGCGCCTTCGTCATAATATCTACATCCCGATCTTTCATAGGAATGTAATGAAGCAACATGATCTTCCGCTACACACAATCTCTGATATGACGATACCGGATATCTATATGCTTAGATCTATCATGAAACACATGATTAATAGAAAGTTTAATGAAACTCTGATTATCACAATGAATCACTGTAGGATCTAAATGAGAACCAAACAAACCAACCAGGATCTTTCTCATCCAGATAGCCTCACATGCAGCTTGAATTTCTGCCATGTAATCCGCTTCCGCTGAACTGAGTGCCACGGATCTCTGTTTCCTGCTATACCAAGAAACAACTGTAGATTTTATACTAAAGATCCCTCCTGATGTGCTCTTTCTGTCCGTTGGGATGCCTTCCCAATCTGCATCCGTGAAGCCATGCAACTTCACCTTATCCGTGTGTCTGTACCACAAGCCATACTCATATGTGCCCCTTAGGTATCTCAGGACATGCTTGCTCGCCTTCCAAAAGAGCTTGGTAGGCTTAACCATTGCTTGACTAAGCTGGTTCACCACATAGCCTATGTACGGTCTTGTATTCACTAAATACATTAGCGAACCCACTAACTGTCGATAGACAACAACATCCACTACCTCTCTAGATGTAGCATCCTCTTTCCTCTAGTTTCCTGGAAGAGGAGTATCCATGGGTTTGCAGCCCTCCATGTGAAAGTTATCGAGTATCTCCCTTGCATACTTTCCTTGAGACACAAAAATTTTTCTGTCTTGCTGCCATATTTCGAATCCAAGGAAATAATGAAGGAGGCCCATATCCTTCATCTCGAACTCCTTTACAAGGTCCTCCTTGCATGAGTGTATCAGCTGCTCATCACCAGTCAGTGTTAAATCATAGACATAAAGAAAAATGATTAAAATCTTACCCTTCACCACAATTTGGTATAGGTTTGCATCTGCCTCACTCTTGGTGAAGCCAAGTCTAGTGAAATAGCTGTCTATCTGAGTGTACCAAGCACAGGGTGCTTGCTTCAGCCCATATAACACGCTTTTGAGTCTGCACACATGCGACTCGCTACTGAAGATCTCAAATCCTCCAGGCTTCTCAATGTACACTTCTTCCTCAATGATCCCATTGAGAAACACAATCTTCACATCCATTTGATGAATGTGCCAACCCATTTGCACTGAGAGAGCAAGGGTGGTCCTTATGGAAGAATACCATGCGACAGGTGCAAAGGTTTCTTCATAATCAATTCCCTCGATCTGTGAGAAGCCCCGAGCCACAAATCTGGCCTTGTATTTTTCAACACTCCCATTAGCAGCTTGCTTTACCTTGTAGATCCATCTTGAACCTACCACTGATTTATCAACTGGCCTTGGAACAATTTCCCAAGCACTGTTTTTGACAATGGAGTCATACTCCTCCACCATTGCATCTATTCATGTAGGCTTCTACATTGCTTCCTGAAAGGAATATGGCTCAGTCACAATACATTTTCTCATGAGACCCATGTATCCAGTGAATCGGTCAGGAGACTGTCTTTGTCTACGCTGTGAAGTAGGGACTCCTACATTCTGTGCAGCATCAAGTCTCAGCCTCTCATCTTCTGTGATACGCCTTCTGCCAGTTATGATGTTTGGCTCTGCGTGAGTGGACTCCTCCACTCCATGAACCTCCTCTTGTGGGTGATCCACATCTAGAGACTTATCTTTGGGAACCAATAATTCCTCCTCCACATGAAAGTCTAGCTCCCTCTCAAGCGGCAACCGCATGGTTTTCCCCTCATTGAATTTTATATCCCATTGCATAATAGTCATTTTATTGTTAGGAAAATACACACAATAATTATGGGGCATTTCTGTGTACCCCAAAAATATCCCAACTTCAGCAGTTGGCTCCAGCTTCTTCCTTGTGTTCTTGGTCACTGTGCACATAAACAGATGAACCAAAAAGCTTAAAGTGAGAAACATCCAATTTCTTACCAGTGAAAGCTTCTTTAGGTTTACTCATGCTAAGTACTCTATGAGGACAATGGTTTTGCACATAAACCGCAGTGTTGCATGCTTCCACCCACAAATGCATTGGTAGGCCTTGATCATGCAACATTGCTCGTGCTGCACCCACGATCGTTCTATTCTTCCTCTTCGCGACCCCATTTTGCTATGGGTTATGAGGTGCTCTGAGTTCTCTTAAAATTCCTTCTTTGCTGTAGAAGTCTTTGAATTCGTTAGAGATGTATTCTCCACCATTATCGCTCCTCAGAGCCTTCACTTGCTTCCCCGACTCTTTCTTAACCAATGCCTTAAACTCACAGAACTTTGAGAATGTTTGATCCTTCTTTTGCATGAAGAAGATCCAACATTTATGAGAAAATTCATCAACAAAAATAACATAGTACCTGTGTTTTTCTTTTGAAGAAATCGAGAATGGTCCACACACGTTTGTGTGAACTCTCTTAAGGATCACCGAAGCACGGTTCTCCTTTTCATGAATGTTGGACTTTACATAATTCCCCATGGTGCAACCCTTGCACTCATCGAAATGAGCAAGTGTTCCCATTGGAAGTCCAGTAGATATTTGCTGCATGACTTTCAAGGCTCCATGATGAAGATGGCCCAATCGCCTATGCCATAATTTGCCCTCATCCTGGCTCACCACTTTTTCTGCCTTTCCCATCATGGCAGCACATCCATCTACCTCCAGCTTATAGAGAATATTAACTTGAATCCATATCCTCTTGTCTTGAACCGTTGTTTTATGTCGCAGGAAAGCTTTTCCATCGCTGAAAAAAAAATGTCATAGCCTCTGTCCTCTAACATCGCGACTGAGACCAAGTTTTTGTTCAGACCTTGAACATGCATAAATTTTTTCAATTGAAATGGTTTACTTGACTCCCTCTCAAAGGTAATGGTACCAATTCCGGTTGCAATATATCATCCATCGTCGCCCATCTCTATATGAATTTGGAGATCTTTCTCCTCCAAGTCACTGAAAATCTCCTTATCTCCCGTCATGTGGAAGGAAGCACCACTATCAAGATACCACACCGATCCCAATGCACTTGACACCATGCATGCGATCAAAGAGAAATCAAGTTCAAATTGCGAGGCAAGGGCCTCACCAGTTGCAGCTCCAATAACCTTCTTGTTCTTCTTCTTCTGTGGGCAGTTAGTGGCGAGATGCCCATGTTCGTGACAATGAAAACACTTCACCCTAGACAAATCCAGCTTCTTGCCTTTAGACTCAGATTTTGAATGGAATTTATTCCCCTTCCCTTTCCTTGTGTTGGAAGCCAAAGCAAAATCCTCTTCATCATCATGCTTTGATGAAGAGCCATCTCCGGTGTTCCCCCTGAACTCCTCCTGCACTAGATCCGACCACAATCGTTCCCAATCTGGCAGTTTTTCATGTCCGTTGATAGAGTCTTCATAACTGTGCCAACTCTTAAGAAGTCCCAAGAGAGCCAAGCTCACCAAATCATCATTGACAACAATGATTCCCACACTCCCCATTTCATCCCAACATTGGACAAACTTTGTGAGATACTTTGGAATATTGTCGCCCTTTTCCATCTTGATCTTTCTGAGTTTATCCTTCAGCGCCAATTTCCTATGGTCAATGCTGCTTTGGAAAAGATCCATCAAAGCCTTCCACACAGTATATGGAGTAGATTTCCCATGAAGGCTTGAGACAATGTGGTCTCATACACCTTCCAACAGAATCCTTGTCGCCTTCGCTACTTTATTTTTCCATGCATCAATTAATGCAACATCCATCGAAGTGGGCTTAGGAACATCACTATCGATGAATTCATTCAAGCCATTATCTTCAAGCACCGCCTCCATCCTGTCCTTCCAGGAAATGTAGTTTGAGCTTCCCTCGAGTGCATACTCTATCCGCAAGCTATTGAAAGCCAATTTGATGTTTACTCAATTGTTGCACCAAGAAATTCTTGCAGCAAATGCGAATTGATTCCACCAACAAACTCAACTCCTGCTTCAAAATTGCAATATTCTGTGCTTCGATACCATGTAGAAATTTTAATACAATTATGTATTGTATGGATTCTGTTGATCTAACAATTATATGCCACTGTTAAATACAGAATCGCTTCTACAAAAATTCATTCAGAAATTTAAAACACGATCGCCAATTGCAATATCAAGAAGAAATATCATTCACACATAACACAAATGTTTTTACCCGGAAAGCATAAAGCTAAAAACCCCACTATCATATATTATGTATATATCATGGATCATGAAACAATATCATACAAAACTCTAATACAAGAGCTCTCAGTACAATATATAATCATCTCACTCTGTCTTGCAGAAATTGGCAAATGCCTTAGACAAATTTCTGCCTCACAACAGCCTGCCTCCACTGCGCAATCCAAGTTGATTACAAAGACCAATTCGATGCAATCATGCCCTCCTTGACTGCACAATCATCATGAGCATATCCAATTTTTGTTTGGCTTGCAAGAGTGCAATCCAATATAGTATAATTGATAGTCAACTATCCATTTCACCTACCTCTCAACTGGGTCTCCACTGGATCTGACATGCATGTAGTAAACTGTAGTGAATCTTCAGTTGCATCTGAGATCACTGCATGTGAATTAATTTAATATTTAATTCACGGATCTATCACTAATGTATCTTCATTTACAACTATCACAACTGATTTTAACTCACTTAACTGAGTTAAACTACTTTACAACTCACACAACTACACATCCAACTCTGTTACAACTTCGAATCACTCAGTTACAACTAAGTCCACTTGCATGTCCCACCAACCAACCTTTGAACTTGAAATTCCTTCAGATAACTGGTTTTCCACTTCAGCTAACTGATTGCAAGTGCTCCATGAGAATAGATTAATATTTATTGTCCAACTATTACTAAGGGATAATAATAGTCAACATGCATCTATAAATAGACATGCGATCTATAAATAGAACTCGCACATACATCTAAAAATAGAACATCATCTATAAATATAATTTTCTCACCGTCTATAAATAGACATAATTTATAAATAGAATTTGCTCACCGTCTATAAATAGACATAATCTATTAATAGAATTTTCTCATCCATTCTAAAATTAGACTTCCACCTAAAAATATCCTGAGGCTCGATCCTAGTGTAGGTGCTTAATTTTCACTAGGATCATCATCTTGTTGAATATCAACATGCCCGTCTTGATAGATATTTGGAACAACAAGGATTAAAGAAGGGAAGTGCGGATAACAACCTTTATGTAAGGATTGAACATGATAGTCTGACGATTATTGAAGTGTATGTGGATGATATAATCTTTGGAGTGATGATGACAGGTTAAGTGAAAAGTTTGCTGCAAATATTTAGAGTGAGTTCGAGATGTCACTAGTTGGTGAGTTGAAATAATTTTTGGGACTTCAGATATCTCAACAAGACAAGAGAATATTTAACTTTCAAACCAAATATATCAAGGAAATGTTGAAGAGATTTCAAATGGAAGATTTCAAGCTAGTTCTCACCCCAATGGTGATAGGTTACAAGTTGAGCATTGACTCATCCAAAGATGTTGATAAAAGGATGTATATACATATGATTGGTAGTCTTGTATATGTAACCTCTTCTAGTCCAGATGTGATGCACACAGTTGGGAAAGTTGCAAGATTCCGAGCAGCACCAAAGGAATCCCATACCAGTGCGGTTAAAAGGATTTTTTGATATCTTAAGGGAACAATAAAATATGGACAATGGTATCCTAAAGGAAATTAGCTAACCATTGAAACTTATATTGATTCATATTAGGGAGGAAGTGTTGATGATTTTAAGAGCACTAGTGGAGTAAAATTCTATCTAGGTGGTTTCCTTGTTTTTTGGTTGAGCAAGAAGCAATCTTCAATCTCCTTATCCACAACATAAACAAGATACATAGCAACAAAAACTTGCTGTACGCAAGTCCTCTAGATGAAACAAAACTTGAAATATCTTCAAGTGAAGTTTGATAAGCCCATTCCAATCTTCTGCGATAACACTAGTGCCATAGGTATCTCCAAGAATCCTACGATGCATTAAAAAACAAAACACATTCCGATCAAGTACCACTTTGTTAGAGAATAGATTTCTAAGAATAACATCAAAGTTGAATACATTGGGACCAAAGAAAAAATCATTGATATATTTACTAAACCATTGCTGCATGAGACATTTGAATATCTTTGCTAAAAACTTGGGATTTTCCCAAGTCCTCATTAGACCACTCCATTATCTCGTCATGTAGCTAGGGGGAGTTCAGGCAGGTTATAGTTCCGCAAGAGAAATAGGTTTTTAGGGGGTGTTACCCTTTTCCATTGATGTCAAAGGGGGTGAGAAAGAATTATGAAGGATATAAGCATGGTGTCATGGGGGAGTTATGATCACGGGGGGAGTACTTGTGTTGCCATCGATGCTAAAGGCAGAGATTGTTGATAGGTGGTTGTCATTGATGTCAACCCAAGCAGCACCAGGAGCTACCCTGATCTTCGATGGAAAATTAAACATGGAAATTCATGGAATATTGTGTTAGGATCCTTACAGATATATTCTCGTCGACGAGATGTTTTTTTTGATATATGCTACGCTTCGTGGTCGCTTCTGGTTTGAGAGAAAATCAAGTTTGAAGTTGAAGGCCCTGTTTTGTGGGCTAAAACCCTAGAGGGTAGTGATATGACACCTTATTCACCTATGGTTGTAAATATATGACATTTATTCTCACTGAAATATCATTGTGTATAAGTTGAATAATTTCAAGAACCAAAGACAATAAACCAATCAATGAATTCACAACTTAGGTAGGACCATATGCACGAAACCAGTCTAATTAATTTTTTTTTCTAGACAAATATTAATAAGGGTTAGTAATTAATTAAATTAAGGGTCACTTGAATTAAGTCTGGATGGAGTTTGGGTTCAAGGCCTAATCAAGCACAACGAGGATAATCTTAGGCTCGGTTTCAGACCACTACATGGCCGAATTTATTACAGACTTGTCCTGCACTTTAAGACTAATCTTGAGAAGGATCTCAGATATAAAAATCAAGGTCCCTAACACCTAATACAAGATATAACCTCACAATAAGGTATTGAATAAGGTCTCATCCACAACTCTGCTACAAATCAACAAATTAATCAACTCAAACACAAGCATAATTCAGGTACGTTTTGAATCATTCAATTTTGTACATTCATTATTTTATACTTACACTTGTTTTGCAGGAAAAGGTAAGTGAAGGTTACTTTATTTTTCTTTGGGATTGGGTTTTGTTTAGGTAATTTTCATGCAGGTAGAAGAATATTTAAGGACAACACCAAGAAAGCGTTAAAGAGTCTGAAGTGTCAAATAAATATCTCTTAAAGGAGGCATTGTGACATGGCATTCTTTGAAGACATAAAAATCACATCAATTGTTGTCCATATGTTGTGAATCATTGTAAAATTCAAAAGTCAAAGCATTGTGACTAGGTTCGAGAGCCCATTTTTTAAAAGAGTCAAAGTTCCTAGAGTTGTAAAGGAATTATTGGGGATAGTGTATTGTATTGTCAATTTTTTCGGGATAAGGGTAGGTCCTAGTATTATCTATCATTTATTGTAAATCATTGTAATTTCGATCATTGTACCTAGTACGAGAGTCCACATATTTTATTTTATTTTTCCTTTATATGGTGATAGGATGGTGCAAGGTTGGTGAATGAAGTCACCTACAAGTTGGGGCCTGTAAATACTTCAGGGTGGTAGGGTGGTGCTAGGGTGAGTTGTGGCTCACTAGGGCATTGGGGAATCCTTTCAGAGTACTGCTGATAAAACCATGGAATTGGGGCGCCCTTCCAGTGGCAGTTGGAGAAGAATGCTTTTCTAGAGTTATAGGAAGATGTAGCTTTATTTTCAGTTGGGGCTGGATATTAAATAAATTATTAGAAAAACGTTCAGTGGTTTTTGACTCAAAGGTGGCTTTCTACATAAAAATCTTGTGTCTACTGTCTCTATCTTTTGAATTGTTGTTTACTACTTTTACTGAATAATTATAATAACTGAAGATTAATTAATTCTTTGAAAAATATTAAAAAAGTAATAATTACTAAGAAACACTGATTGACCCCCCCCTCTCAGTATTTCCAAAAATTTGAATCAAAGCTTGGTTCCTTCATTATTATTTTAAAAACTGGAAGGAGATAACGGAATACACCAAGAATAGAGTTCATCTATTTAATGGACATAACTATGCATTTTGGAGCGCAAGGATGCAGGTTCATTTACTTGCACAAGGATATGAGGTTTGGGAAATAGTCGAACATAGCTATAAAGAAACAACATATGAAAAAGGTATGAAAAATATTGTAAATGATGCCAATGCAAAGGATATTATTATAAGTGGACTCACTCAATATGTCTATGCTAAGGTATTGTATTGTAAAACAACTAAGGAACTATGGGAAAAGCTTCAGAACATATATGCAAGAGACTAGAAGGTCAAGGAAGCAAAAATTCAAATTTATAGAGCTTAATTTGAACAACTAAGGATGAAAGAAGATGAGAACATTGCAACTTACTTTTAATGAGTAGATGAAATAACAATTCCCTTGGAAGGTTTAGGAGATGTAGTTGACAAAAAGGTCATTGTTTGGAAAGTCCTCAGAACTCTTCCAACAAGATTTAATCCTAAGGTTTCCATCTTAGAATATAGATAATATTTACACAACTTGAGCATGGAAGAACTACATGGGATACTTACAAAATATGAAATGAGGATTGAAGAGTGGCTAGTTTAATATAGAAACAACATTTACAACATCCAAGAAGATCTAGAAGGGAAAAAATGTATTCAAACCTAGATCTAGTTGTTGCAAAGAGGAAGAAGAAGAAGAATAAATTTCAGATGATGAATTTGTGTACATTACAAGGAAGATGAAAAGAGGAACAAGTAAGTACAAAGGCAAACTTCCATTATTATTTTTTGGCTGTGGTGAGATTGGTCATTTTTCTGCTAGGTGCCCTCGTAATAATGAAGAATTTATGAAAGGAAATAAAGGTCAAATAAATTTCAACAAGCAAGGTAAGAAGAAGGGGTTTAAGAAAAACTTCCTCTCCTAGGAAGATAGTTCCTCATTTGAAGAAGAAAGTGAAAGTGATGAAGAAAACAAATAAAGAGTATTAGTTATGGATAAACATAACAAGAAGGGAGCACCTAATGAAGAAGAAGACGAAGAAGAAGAAATGACTGAAATTAAATTTCAAAATGAAGTTGTCATATTTATAAAAGAACTCAAAGCCGAAAGAAAAAATGTTAATTATCTGAAAGAAAAATTGAAGAAGGTAAAAGAACATGCCAATAATCTCAACAAAAGGGATGAATAATAAATCATTAACCTTAGAATAAAGTTAGAAGAAGCCAAAATAATTGAAGAATCCCTCAGGAATGATTTAAAAGAAAGCAACGAAACAAGGGAAGAACTAGAATCCAAAATAATCTCTCTACGAAATGAAGCAAAAAGGGGACATGTTCTGCAAAAAATTGCAAATAGCTCTAAAACCTTGGATGAGCTCATTAGCAACCAAAGGTCATATAGTTATAATATTGGTATAGGCTACAAAGAAACATTTGAAAAGGGTTTAAGCTCCTCTATGACAGAAAAGGAAAATGGACAGGAAACCTATACAAAAACTGTTAAGGGTTCTATCAAGCAAGGAAGTTCCCCAACCGAACCAAAAGGTCAATATATGCAAGAAGCCTCTTCGTAAAAAATTCCACAAAGAAGGTTTTCTGCTAGGTATTAATATTTCTTTCATGGATTTTGTTATTCATGTAAAAAGTTTGGACAAAAAGATATAAACAACCGTACTTATGGATTGAAC
This sequence comes from Pinus albicaulis, assembly GCA_034641835.2. Classification (NCBI taxonomy): domain Eukaryota; kingdom Viridiplantae; phylum Streptophyta; class Pinopsida; order Pinales; family Pinaceae; genus Pinus; species Pinus albicaulis. The sequence continues at coordinate 598,911,011 of CM076584.1, forward strand.
ATAAGCAACTTTTGCAGACCCTTTAGCAATGGATATTCCAGAAATTTGCAAGAAAACTTCAGGAAAAGTTAAAGCCAATTTGAATATCTAAGAAATGAAGTAGAATTCCATAAATGAAACAAGTTTGGACATTTGGCTAAAGATTGCATATTTTCGGCTCCCCCAAAGGAATAAAAACATAATCAGAATGAACAAGTTTGGAAGAAGAAAGCTGAAAGGTGCGCTCATTCCCTAAAGGCTCAAAGTAAAAGAAATGTTTGGTATGTTGATAGCGGGTATTAAACACATATGACTGGAGATAGGAATACATTTATATCTTTAAAAAAAGAAAAATATGGAACGATATATTTTGGAAGTGACAAATCCTCAAATATTATGGGAACATGCACTGTCAAACTTGGAAGCAAGGAAATGTGATCCATCAAAGATTACACCAATCCAGATTGGGCAGGAAGTGTTGATGATTGTAAGAGAACTAGTGGAACAACCTTCTATCTAGGTGGTTTCCTTTTTCCATGGTTGAGCAAGAAGAAATATTCAATATCCTTATCCACAGAATAAACAAAATTTATAGCAGCAAAAACTTGTTATACACAAGTCCTCTGGATGAAACAAGCCTTGCAAGATCTTCAAGTGAAGTTTGATGAGGCCATTCAAATATTCTAACATAACACTAGTGCCATAAGTATCTCCAAGAATCCTGTGATGCATTAAAAAACAAAACACATTCTGATCAAGTACCACTTTTTTAGAGAATAGGTTGTCGAGAAGAACATCAAATTTGAATACATTGGGACAAAAGAACAAATCACTGATATCTTTACTAAACCATTTCCGCATGAAACATTTGAATATATTCTCCAAAAACTTGGGATTCTCCCAAGTCCTCATTAGACCACTCCATTATCTCGTCACATAGGGTGAGTTCTGTAGAAATTTATATACAATATGCATGTATATTACTGGATTCTCCTGATCTAACAATTTAATCCTTATGTTAAATACATAATCCTTCTACTTAATTCTTTGCGGAAATTAAATCACCAATTGCAAAACACATATGAAGCAAATCAATCGCACATAACAAGATGTTTTACCGGGAAAGCTTAAAGCTAAAAACCCCAACTATCATATATTATGTATATCAATGGATCATGAAACAATCTCATACAAAGCTCAACTCATAGAGCTCTTAGTACAATCTACAATCGTCTCACACTGTCATGCATAAATTTTCATATCTATGCACCAATTTCTTGCCTCTTGACAGCCTGCCTCCACTGCGCAATCCTTGCTGAAGAAGAACCCTGAATGAATTCGACCTTTCCTTGCCTTGACTACGCAATCCTCATAAGCGTCTCCAATGTGTGTGTAGATGCATTGAATGCATCACTATAGTCACAACTGATAGTCCATCTCACCCTTTCACCTATCTCTCCATTGGGTCTCCACTGGATCTGACATGCAAGTAGTTAACTGCTGTATTTCTTTAGATGCACTTAAGACACTACTTGTGAATTAATTAAATAATTAATTCACTCATCTTTCACTAGTGTATGTTTAGTTACAAGTAGCATAACTGAGTTTAACTCACTGAACTGAGTTAAACTAAATAACAACTCACATAACTACTCTTCCAACTTTGTTACAACTTGCCACAATCAGTTATAACTAAGTCCTCCATGCATGAGTCACCAACCACCCTAAGAATTGCGCAATTCCTTCATCCCACTGATGTGCCACACCTTTTCACTGAAATCAAGTGCTACGAGAGAATAAGTTACTATTTATTGTCTGATTATTATTAAGGCCTAATAATAATCGACATGCATTCTATTTTTAGATTTGCGATTTATAAATAGACTTCGCCCATATTCTAAAAATAGAAACTCATCTAAAGATATAATTTGCTCAACCATCTAGAATCAGCCTCCTGCTAATTTTAGAATATGCTCACCAATCTAAAAATAGACATACACCTAAAAATAGCCTATGTGGGCCCCACTAGTTTAGGTGCTTATTTTTCACTAGGATCAAGGAATGATGTTTCCGGATGCCACTTTCACTGTTTCTTGTTGCAATCTTCAACAAGTTCAAGCAGGTCACACGTCCGCAGGAGAGATAGGTTATCAGGGGCAGTTACCCTTTTCCATTGATGTCAAAGGGGGAGAGAAAGCATTAGGAAGGATAGAAGCATGGTGTCAGGGGGATTTATGATCGCAGGGGGAGTACTTGTGTTGCCGTCAATGCCAAAGGGGGATATGGTTGATAGGTGCTTGTCATTGATGTCAACCCAAGCATCACTAGGAGCTAATTCAATCTTCGATGGAAAATTTGACATGGAAATTCATGTAATATTGTGTTAGAGTACCTCTAAATAGATTTTCCTCGATGAAATGTTTCTTTTGATATATGGTATGCGCCGTGGTTCCTTCTGGTTTTAGAGAAAATTGAGTTTGAAATTGAAGACCCAGTTTTGTAGGCTAAAACCCCAGAGGGTAGTGACATGACACCTTATTCACCTACGGTTGTCAATATATGACATTGATTCTTGCCACAATATTATTGTGTATAAGTTGAATAATTTCAAGAACCAAATACAATAAACCAATCACTGACTTCAGAACCTAGGTAAGACCATATGCACAAAGCCAATCGAATTAATTTTTTTTTCTAGAATTTTTTTTTTTCCACAGGAAAAATCATAGCTTTTATTAATGTAAATAAAAGTTACATGTTGTATATGCGTGAGCATATGCAAATCATCTTTGTAGCTGCCAAATAGATAGTGCTGTAATAGTTTTCAGAAAATAAAAATACATTCGCTATGTGTGCATATATACATACATCCACTATAAATATGTTCGATATATATACAAAAAAACTATAATATAAAATGTATATTTAGTTCAGCTGTAGAAATCTATCGGGGGTCGTCCCCCCATTCGAGTGTAGGATCAAATGGTATGTGGAAGAATTGGTAGAATGCATGCTCATTCTGTTCCTGCACCTCCATATGTGCTGTCAATAAGTGCGTCGCCTCCTTGGAAAGGAGGTCAGAAATGGAATTCCTCTCCTTGAAAATATGCAGACATGAAATATGATCAAATTGTGTTTTGAGCAGTAGAGTTTCAGCCAATATGTTCTGTAGTGTGTGTGAAATGTCGATAGATCATAAAACCAGTCAATGAAAATCTTGGAATCCCCAAATATTTGTAGATCAAGTATATCTTTGGTGATAGAAAACTAAAGTAGGTACAAGAGGCATGATAGTTTTGCAAAATTGTTGGTGCCACTTTATAGTAATGAAGATCTGAGAGATATAGTATAAACCCACCACCACAACTGTGAGACTATGCAGATCCATAAAAATATGCCCAAGGGTATGAATGATCAATGATCTTGGGGGTGATGCTATGAGGGCAAGGAGGAGGAGGGTCATTAGGGATAAAATGATAGATGGACAGGATATGGGCAGTAGATGAGGGCCAGTGATGAGGGGTGTCATGAAAGATGGACTGATTGCGATCCATCCAAATATTCCAACAAATAAGAATGGGTAAATTCCGAAGTTTGTGGGGAGTAACAACATGCCACCAGTGTTCCCAAGCATCTGTAATGGAATGGCCAGTCTAGCGCTGTCCAATATAAAGAGAAGAAATTGTAGTCGTCCAAAGTTCAAGGGCGACACAACAATTCAGAAATAGATGTTGTGTGTCTTTAGAGAGTGCACATCTGTGCGGTCCAGAGAAGGTTATTTTCTGTAAATTGGCACCAGTAGGGATTTTTTTTTTGAGTATACACCACATTAGCAGTCGTGCTTTGGCAGGTCCTTTGAGCTTCAAGAGGTAGCACCACCAAGGAATGAGTGGATCAGGTCTGTTGTTCCGGTAGATATGGGAGTACCCTTATTTTGGTGTATACTGTCCCATTTTAGATATGGTCCAAATAATATCATTGTCACAAGCCTTCAATCGGACATGGGTTTCACATAGGGCATCCAAATATGCAGTCCAGGTTCTGGTCCACTATGGATGGAGCTGAAGGCCTGATGATCCAACCACTCTTGTGAGAAAAGAGTTGTGCTCTTCGCATGCACAATTTGATTAAGTGTCCTGTAGCTGACTTGGTTGAGGGACGCTATAAGTGCCTGCAGAAGTATATGAGCATTCCCGCAACCAAACCATGAATCATGGCCTATATGAAGCCTTTATCCATTATGAATCTTCTAGGTCAGGTCATCCTTTATACACCCAGTCGCAGATGTGATCGCACGCCAGATAGTGGAAGATTTTGTGTGATGCTCTAGTGGTGACCAATCCATTCAATGGGTGTGAGCGGGTGAATATATTTCTAAATTGTCACCCTTGTCCATAAATTGTTTCCCGTCAGGATTGTCCAACCAAGCTTAGCAGCTAAGGCAAGTGAAAAGTTTGGCAGGTATTTGATACCCCATCCTCCCCACCGTTTGGGTAAAGCAATACAGGACCAATTAGTCCAGGCAAAAGTGTGTCCCTCTTTTGCACCCAGCCAAAGAAAACACCTGCAGATTTTCTAAATTTTAAGGAGTATTCCTTTAGGAATCCATGCTAGTGACATCCACTATATAGGAGTGGCCTCAAGTACAGATTTAATCAGTGTCAATTGGCCAACTCTAGACAACCATCGATTGCACCAGTTGTTCGACCTTTTTTCAATTTTAGTAATGGGCCAATTCCAATCTGCAATTTTGTAATTCACAGGTTTGAGAAAGAAACCCAGATACTTCAAGCCATCTTCAAATCTGGTGAGATTGTAGGGAAATCTCTATTGTGCATAGTGTATTTCATGTGGAGTACAACCATGGGAAGTCAAAGTGGATTTGTAATTATTACACTGCATCCCTGTGGCAATACAAAATAGATTCAATATCGCTATGATCACTGTGGAGTCACTAAGAGTCCCATTAAGGAAGAGAATAATATCATTTACAAATAAGAGATGAGTGAGTACACAGTTGTCCGATAGTTTAATTCCTTTCAATCTGCCTCTAGATATTTCCTCAATAATGCATCTGCTAAGTCCTTCCATAACCAATAGAAATAGTAGGGGAGATAGGGGACACCCTTGACGAAGTCCCTGCTCCGCATGAAAGAGGTTGGTTGCTGCCCCATTGATTAGAATGCTATATGAAACAGTAGTTATGCTACATATAATCCACTTGATAGTTTGTAAGGGGAAACCCAGATGGGTGAGTAACATGCAGATATAAAGCCAGCTGACTTGATCAAATGATTTAGCCAGATCAATTTTGAGAATCATCCCTTTGATGCGTTTAGTATGCATAGAGTGTAGTCCTTCCCGTGCAATGCCAATAGCTTCATGGATCTGTCTATTTTCAAGAAAAGCAAATTGTTCAAGAGATATATAAGTAGATAAGATAGGTTTCAATCTATTAGCAAGAATCTTGGCCATGATCTTATATATGCAGTTACATAAGGAGATTGGGCGATAATCATTGAAAAATGTTGGGTGATCAATTTTGGGAATGAGGGCAATAAAAGTAGCATTGAATGCATCATAAATGTGTCCAGATTGACGAGTTTCTTCCACTACTTCCAGAAGATCATGACCCAAAAGATCAAAGAATGCAAGATAAAATTCCACCGCCCATCCATCAGGTCCAGGGCTCTTGTCCTTTTTGAACCATTTGAGAACAGATTCAAGTTCTAGACTAGAGACATGTTGCTGAAGTTCATCCTCTGCTGCATGATCAACATACATGGGGAATAGAGATGCTACCTTGATAATTTCATCCAAGGTCGGTTGAGGAGGTGCCTTGTAGATCTCCTTGAAGTGATTGATACCTTTCTGAGCAAGATGTGGAAAAGTATAGGCTTTTGTTCCATTGTCATTATCGAGATCCCAAATGGTGTTAATAGCATTTCTACCATTGGCAAATTGATGAAAAAATTTAGAATTTTCATCCCTAGCTTTGATCCAGGTGGCACGAATTTTGAGTCTCCATTCCTCATTCCTTGATTGTAGAATCTTCAAGCGAGAAGTTTCCAGAGTAGTAAGCTGAGACTTTTCCTCGTCAGTGCCAAAGCCAACCCCAATAGAGGATTCCAGTCTATGGATTTGCTGTTCAATATCAATTAGTTCACCATCCTCTGTTCTTTTTTGTGCTTAGCCCAACTAATAGATTCCTTTTTGACAGTGAGAAGTCTGTGGGTGAATATGGAGGATGGAGAGTTTAAGTGCGATGGCGGACAGAGTCTCCAAAGGGTATTCACCAAATTGAGATAATCAGGATCTTGTAACCAAACAGAGCAGAACTTGTATGGGGATGCCAGCTTTTTGAATGCCCCAGTAATTTCCAGATAGACTGGAGAATGATCAGATATGCCCCCTGAGCCAATCCATTGTCTGAAGGATCCAATGGTCTGAAGTAATCCTTCTTTGATGAGAAAACGATCAAGTCTTCGAGCCACCCGATCATCCCCAGTGTGCCTGTTACGCCAAGTGGGAGATGGGGAGGTAATTAGGGGATCCAAAAGTTGATGTGTTGTGAGCAGGTGTCTGAAGTATTCAGATAATGAATCCACATGTGCATTAGGCCCCCAAGATTCAAAAATCCCAAGAGAGAAATTTAGGTCCCCAGCTAAAATAATGTTTTCCGGACGAATGATAGAAGCGTTCATGAAAGAATCCCTAAATTTCTATCTGTCAGAGCAGGGACCATAGATATTAATAATGGAGAAATGTAAGCCGGGGGATTCCAAGAATACTTACATACCTAGGGAATTTTCCCTACCCCAAAAATTAATAATGTTGATGTGTTGGGGGTTAATACAAAGTGCTAGACCCCCCGAGCACCGAGAAGCATCAACAACATGAATGGTCAAACCAGGTAATAAAGGGGTGAGAGCACGAGAAACAAGTTTTGCAGATCCATGCGTTTCCTGTAGTAAAATGATATCAACAAGAGTAGAAGTAAAGAGTCGACGAAGTGCAAGTCGTTTCGCAGGGCTAGCCAGTCCACAACAACTGAAAGAAAGACAAATCATTGGGAAACCGGGATGAAGGATTGTATTGCTCTAAGAATCCCATCAATTGAGAGTTGAGTGCCGGAGGCGACTTCAATTCTGACAAGGTGAATAGCTTTGGATATATGTGAGTGTCGACCCCAGATAGGTTTATGAGAGGGAACAAGAAAGCCAGTAAGAGTGCCCAATCCAGACTGTGAGTGAGTAGAGAGTGCAAACTTCTGTGATCCATAACATTTTAATTATAAATCTTCTGGGAAATCGCATAAGAAAATTTGGAACCAAATTTTCTTATGTGATTTCCCGGAAGATTTATAATTAAAATGTGAGTGAGTACGTGGACGAAGGTTGTAGGAATGTGATGAAGAGGAATTAAAGGGCTCGTTAACAATGGGGATGCATGGTGCAGAGGGAGTGGGTAAGGGGGAGGAGAGGAGGGGTGCAGGGAGAGAGGGGGAGGTAGTCAGAGGAGATTCCACAGATAGGATGGGTAATGAAGGGGGGGTGGGGGGAAAGTGGAAGGGAGAAGAAGAGGGTGGACAACAAATAGGGGGGACGATAATACCATCCAGTGGATACTCAGGACTCATAATAGATGCTGAAGAAAGAAAATATAGGAAAGTAAAAGGAGGGGAGGAGGGAGTACCCGTAATCGGAGGGAGTCCAGTAGCAGTGGGGGCAGACATGGAACGAGTGACCCTGGAAGGAGCATCCAGAGCGTCAGAGGGTTCCGCCATCGAGTATGTTCCAGATGAGACAGTATGACCAGGGTGCGATGACCGTCTTTGAAGTGAGACAAATACATGTGCAATAGGATGTATGCCACTGCTGGTGTGAGAAGCCGGATTCAATCCTGAAAGTGGACAATCCTTGAAGACGTGACCCACTTTGTGGCATCGGTGACAACGAAAGGGTACTCCTTCGGAGTCCAAGATCTGCTCCCTGGTGGAGTTGCAACATTGTATGTTGATGGCTTCCTCTAGTCCTTCCCACGTATCCAGATGAACCAGTATACGGGCATACGCCATCTTACCAGAGTCAATGAAAGAACGATCATGGTCCAAGTAGGTGCCCAGGAGGTTTCCAATGTCTTTGAAAATATGTTCTATCCATAAGTGATAAGGAAGACCTGGTAGACGGACCCAAATGGGGCCAACACCTAGAGGTTCACGATCAGGATCAAATAAGGGATTCCATCTTTTGAGCAGAACCGGAGCCATCTCAATGTGCCAGAACTGAGATAGGATAATATCAGTGGGTTCTCTGGAGGAGAAATGAAGAGCAAACCAACCTTTGGTCACTGTGTGAATGGTTGGCGTCTCTTGGATGAGATCTCCCCAAATCTCTTGTGCCCAAAGTTTCAAGCGCTTAACCCCATAGTTCCTACCGCGAACCCTTCCAACTAATACCCTGTCAACAGTACCCATAATGTCGGCCATCTGAACTCCAGCCCCGAGGGTAAGGAAATTGGCATGATGATTATCTTTGACACATTTCCTGCGGCGAGGAGCGGTACCAGGAGGGAGAAGAGCGGTAGTCGAATGCGAGGGGGGGGGGGGGAGCCGATACAGATGGAAGAGGAGCGGAGGCGAGAGAGGGAATAGTGAAGAACCTGGAAGTACGGCGAGCCGCTGATGGGTTAGAAGCTGAAGGAGGAGTGAAGGTCGAGGGGGGCGGGATGGAGGGCGAGGGTAATGAAGACTGCGGAGGCGAAGAGTGCCGAGGGAGATGGGGAATCACAGTAAATGAGGGGGAAAGAGGTGGATAGGTGAGGGTTTGTGAGAGGAATGTGAGGGATGCGGGAGATGGAGGTCGGAGGTCCGGTGAACTGATATCCAGTTCAGCAGCCAGAAGAATGGTCGGCAAGGATGTGGCTAGATCAGGGACCATAAAGGAGTCTAGGTCAGGGAAAGAGATGGGGGAGGGCATCGAGGAATAAGAGACCACAGGAGCAATACCACAAGGAGATGATGCTGGTAAAGAGACTTGCATACCCAAGGAGAATCAATTCGAGAGGGTCCAAATGTCGACGTCTTCATATGGGTCCTCTAAGTAGTCCACAAGCTGCTCATCCTAGGCCCCTTCCATATCAAACTCCAAGACAAATACCTTTAATAAAAAGTAAAAATCGAATCCCAACTGTCGCCAAAAGATGAGGACCCGGTTAGAACAGTAAACAAACCCCAACAGTCGCCAAAAGATGAGGGCCCGGTCAGAACAATGTTAGTCGCAATAATCAGTTAAGTCCAGAAAACCGAGCACCATCAGTGAGTGTGCTCCATTGACGAAGGCATTGTGCGGGCAACGATACCGGTTATGAAAATAGTGAGTGGATAGGCCGAGAGAAACCCTTCAAGCATATGTCAACACAAGCCATCATGTGAGTTCAGGGTCGGCAGGTAAGGTGGATAATGGTCGCGGTGGACAGGTCGGAAGACACAGATGTACATTAGCTTCCATGGTTGCCCAGAGCACAAGTTCGCCGCCTCTTATAGGTTTAATCATTTCTAGACAAATATTAATAAAAGTTAGTAATAAATTAAATTAAGGATCACTTAGAATTTTTGCACATCATAAGATATAATTCTTAGGTTGCAAAGACAACAATTAAGTCACATTAAACCCTCATTGTGGTCAAAATATATTAACTAGCAACTATTTGTTATTAAATTAATCATTTTGCATGAAACCCTCATGGTGAAAATATTGTCTAAAAGTCGTGGTTATTTCATTATTCACAAAGAAGAAATATAGGAGAAATCGTCTTCTATATATATAAGACTCTCTTCTTGACGTAAGTGTCATGGTATGAAATAGAACGAAGGTCACTTTGAATTTTAAAAACACCCTCGACACATCAAATAAATATTCTGTTTTAGGGTTCGTTTAGATTACATGTGCAACGAAAGGATTGGTGGATAATTTTGTTGCAATTAAGGTCTCCGGTCTAAGTATTAAGTCACAACGTACTGCAGTGAATAATTCGGTCACTTTGTAAACTCCTTGTATGTTTCTCGGATCAATCACAGACTTGATCAGAATTGCGTCCTTATCCAAGTATGCATTCAGCGACATCTCTGTGATTCAGTTTGATTGCAGATGTTTTGAAAACAAAGCTTGTAATTCAGTGTCCTCTCCCAAAGTGTCTCGGTCCAACTATCATTCATTATAGGACAAACACATTCCTTGAGGCTGATTGCCTACAAATATTTGTCTTGAGATCCATTCTATTACAGGTCTACCAAAGAACATTTAAGGGCTCGAATTAAGTAGAAAAAGGTCCAGATTGAGGTTGGGTTGAAGGCCTAATCAAGCACGACGAGGATAATGTTTGGCTCAATTTCATGCCTCTACAGGGCCAAATTTATTACAAACTTGTCCTGCACTTTAAGAATAATCTTGAGAAGGATCTCAGATATAAAAGTCAAGGTCCCTGACACATGAAACAAGATATAACTTCACAATAAGGTCTTGAATATGGTCTCATCCACAACTCTGCTGCAAATCAACAATGTAATCGACTCAAACACAAGTACAATTCAGGTATGCTTTGAATCATTCAATTTTGTACATTCACTATTATATACTCACACTTTTTTTGCAGGCAAAGGTAAGTGAAGGTGATGCAGGGGCATTAGATTCGGAAAATATCTTGTATTTTATTAAACATAGGGGTCTTATGTTTTTGAAAGAATATTGATTTTTATGTAAAATATTAATGAGAATTTAAGTGATTTTAATTAATTAGTGAGAGATATTAAGTATTGTGAGGATTTTGTAAATGTTCCCGAATGATTGGAGAACATGAGGGAAATCAGATAGTTTAGATTTGAGATATTTAGGAATTGATTGTAAATTCTAAGTTAGATTCAGTTTCAAGATTTTAGGGATAGAATCTAGATTTTAGGAGTTTGCAGATTTTGAGGATTTTGTTGAGAGATTGAAGGAATTGAACCTAAATTGATTCATCCTAATTTGTATAAATTATCAAGTCTTAAGATAGGGAGGAGACAGAGTTAGATAGGATTTCAAGCAAACAGAGTTTTGTTTGTCAAGCCCCGGGGCAATTGTAAAAAGGGCCAATGAGTTGAAAATCAGACGTCTTTGTAATTTGATTTCATACGTAAATGAAGGAGTCTGTTCTGAAATAGTTGGCATTCACTGTTTGAATTATGTTTGAAATTACTCGAGTTTATGAACAGAGCACTCGTATTCAATTGATATAATGAACGAGTTCAAGAGAATTATTGTGGTTTTACAAGGGAATAGTATTCAAATGTAAATTGGGATTCTGTGTGGACTGTTTCCACCAGGAATCGATCATTGATTATAGTATGGTCGAACAGTGAATCCAAATCGGGGTCGAAACAAGGTTCAGTTGAAATTGTTATTTAATATAATCGTATAAAGTTGAGAAATCTGTTCCTATCACAGTATATACATGATGGCGGACTTGTGAGCTGAAGGTTCATATATAGGGAATTATGAAACCTGTGGATTAATCAACAGTGGAGAGCGCAAAAGAAGGAAATCAAATGAACTTCGAAGGCGCAGGAGGAGCGTAAGTTCATAAGCACAGTTTGGAATAAGTATGTGGGGATGGCTTGATTGTATTCGAACTATGCAGTTAGCACAACGGATGTGAAGAGAAGTGAGTTGAAACCCTGAGGTAACGACACCATGGAAGCATGGCCGAGGTGTGTATTTGAGAATTGAAAGCAGAATTGAAAACAAATGCACAGGAACCATTGAATCCAAAGGATCAACGATCGAGATAAAAGGCGAAGTCAAAGAGTAAGCGGAACAGTGAAGGCCGTTTGAAAAACCAACAGATGGTTTTCGCATTGTTAAAGAACGCTAAGTGGAATTCCTTAAATTAACGCGATAACAGTTCTCAGTTGACATGTGTCTTGGAGTAGTATTTTAAAACCACGAATTTCGCATTTTATTTGAGTGATAAATTCCAGGGATCGAGTGTATGCGATTTCCATTCGATCAACAACAGTTGAAATCCGACGGTGTTCGCATCGTGAAGATGCGTGAAGCTTATGGCAAGGTCAGTTTTGATATATGTTAAATAACTATTGTGGGCCCGGACATTTATATGTGTTGGCATTGGATTTTAATCCAAAGATGAAGTTCATATGAAGATATGCGTGGTTTAACCAAAGTTGAATGTGAAGCTGCAAGACCGGAAGTTGGATGGTCGCAAATGGTAACTTATAAACTTTATAACCTAAAGTTTAATTAATTGGATTCCACAATGATGAGCGACATATAACGTCTTCGTATATATGTTAATGTATGTAGCGAGGGCCGAGACTTTATTAATGATAGCAAGGTCGAATGTTTAATATGATGAAATGGACTTGATTATGGTTTCAACCATAAGCTTTAATTAGATAGCTCCCGCATGTAAAGTTGATTGTTGGGTCTTTATGTATATATGGTTTCATAACCATTGATTGGAGTTAAGCTTCCGCATAAGTATTGATATGAGATCTGGGTTGAGATGTGTGGTTTATTAACTCGTTGAAAATTTATTTCAATGAGATATAGAAGCTTTCACATATTGTGAATTTGCTCAGACTTTGAGTTTTATTTGGGGCATTAATTTGGGATGCATTATTATATGCACAGAATAAGGAGAACGTGGATATTAGCAGGGTAGCCTGCTATCAGAAGGGTACATTGTTTTGCTTTGGGATTGGGTTTTATTTGGGCAATTTGCATGTGGGTAGAAGAAGATTCAAGGACAACACCAAGTAAGCATTGAAGAGTCTAAAGTTTCAAATCAATATCTCTTAAAGGAAGCATTGCAACAAGACATTCTTTGAAGACATAACAACCATCATCATCAATTGTTGTCCATATATTGTGAAGCATTGTCAAAGTCAAAAATCAAATTATTGTAATTAGGTACCAAAGCCCATTTTGTAAAAGAGTCAAATTTCCTAGAGCTGTAATGACATTATTGGGGAGATTGTATTGTATTTTCAAGTTCGTTGGAATAAGGGTAGATCTAGTATTGTCTATCATTTATTGTAAATCATTGTAACATGGGTTATTATCCCTAGTAGGGAGGTCCACATATTTGATTCTATTTTGTGTTTATAGGTGGTATGGTGGTGCTAGGCTGGTGAATGAAGTCACCCATAGGTTGGGGTTTGTCAATACTTCACGGTGGTAGGGTGGTGCTAGGGTGAGTTGTGGCTCACTAGGGTGTTGGGGCATTTTTTCAGCTGACTTTTGATAAAACTAGAGCTTTGAGGCGTCCTTCTAGTGGAAGCTGGAGAAAAATTATTTTCTAGAGTGATAGGAAGTTGTAGCCTTCTTTTCAGTTGGGTTTGAAGATTAAATAACTTATTAAAAAAGCATTAGGTTGTTTTTGACTCTGAGAGTGTTTTCCAGCTAAAAATCTTGTGCCTACTCTCTCTATTTTTTGTATTGTTGTTTATTGATTTTACTGAATAGTTATAATAACTGAAGATTAACTAATGCTCCGAAAAAGATTAATAAAGTTCTAATAGCTAAGAAAGATTAATAAAGTTCTAATAGCTAAGAAATACTGATTCACCCCTCAGTATTTCCAGTAAGTTTAAAAGAGTTTTGAAGATGACATTCTACTTCTCTGATAAATTCATTATTCTAGTCGCTGAAGAATACAAGCTCCATATGGAAAAATTCTGCTTAATTTATATCTCTGTGTCAAGCAAGTTTTCCTACATATACAATCTTGCATATAATTCGCTGTAGCTCGCATTGGTCAACAAAGGCTCGATTAATATTTGTGGCCTATAAAAAACTCGAATCCTACTTTCTATGGCTTAATTACAACGACCTAAGGTTCAAATCTACCTCTCTCTGGTTCAATAGAGAGTCACTCTACCATTTTAGCTCGCGTGAGGATCATTTAAATAACTCGCTATAGGGTGGCTTCGATTGGATGAAGTTGTGTAAAATTTCAATCCATGTTGCATCGTTTGATGACATCGCAGAGGTTCGACATGTATGCTCTATGGTTCAGATCTTCGACTTATATAACAGTTTCATGCGACCACATATTCAGTATTTGGCGGGGTGGCGTGACAGTGGTGTCGCATACATAAGGATTTGATGGTATATGGAATCACACTAACAATGACTAGACTCAGTGGCATCATATTATTTATTGTGTACTCACATACATAAGCAATGGATTTGCCCGAGATTCATAATACTCTTATTCTGTTGCACGACATACGATGGCACAATGATTCTCTGTGGCGATTTTATTACACCACATGGAATCGCTTTACTCACAGTGACATCGCACGGTCGCATGCTATAATTCTTGTGGCTCGTATCTACATGATGATAATGACTCATTTAGTGGCTTGAATTTATCATATCTCCGAGGATCGATCTTCATCACAATCAACCTCGTGGCGATTTCCACGTCAAAATTGTAAAATATAATCTGCAGATAAGGGATGGATCAGTGCCCAAGACACTGCATCGTAGAGGGCCATTTTATATCTGAAGATTTAAATGTTGCAGTAAAATATGATGATCTTGAGGTATAAATGGGTCACCCAAGAGACCACACTAAGAAAGCTACTTACGTGATGACAATCTCATGATATAAAGGATGAGCAAAGCCCCCACACTTGAGAGGGCAAAATTATGAGAATTAAAGGATCATGGAATGGTGATTTCATGAGCAATTTTAATAATGATGAATTCACAAGATATGAGGAGCTCTTAGTATTACAACAAAGGACTATATTTGTGACAATCAGGCTGCCTCCTGAAACAGTCACTACGCTACAACCCATTGCATTGAAGAAACAAACAAACTAAGGAAATGGAGAGAAAAGCACAATGTGTTTGGAGTATTTTGAATATGGGAGAGAATTATATTCCATGGTAATTACAACAAAAAAAAAAAAAAATGTCCTCTGTGCAAGTGTGAAGTTGTTGAGAATAAATAGTGTAGATTCCAGAGAATGCAGATAGATATTATGAGGCAAGAAAGTGTTTTTCTAGATTATAGTGATCATGGAAAGTGGTCATCATGAAGTTGACTTGAAATCTGCTACCTTATTATGGCTCGTAGTGAAAGCACTATATCATAAAAAAATAGTGATCTATATAACAATAAGAAAATGACTATAATAGTGACCAAATGGTCTTCATAAGACAATGAGAGCGACAATAAGTTGTATCGTCCTTTAAGTAGCATGATGCTTTGGTTTAAGAAAGGATGATGTCAATGAAGCTGACTTGAAGAAATCTGTTCAGGGTCAGATCTCTGCAAACGAAGAGGTGAGGTAAGGTTAGAAGAGGTATGTATGCTTTCTATGTGTTTTGTGATCATTTGAAAGGGTCCGCTGAGATATAGATATAAAGGGTCTCTAGGGTTTTGAAGTTAGAAGTATAGTTTTGCAATTCTGTGTAGGTCTTGATAACCATGAAGTCTCTAGGGTTTATAAGACTTGTACATTGCGAAGTCTTGAAAACTCTTGCTACTTAGGGTTTCTAAACCCTAGTTTATATTGAGTTAACCCTATAAGAAAAAACCCTAACCATATTTGGATGTTCCCTCTAAGAAAACCCTAGCTCTTTGGAGATAATATCTAGGGTTTGCATGTCTAACTTCTGAAAGAATAATCTAGGGTATGTGGTAAAACCCTAACAAGGGTTGAATTGAATAAACCCTAGGGCTGATGTTTCCGCTGAAAAGCCTAATAAGGCTTAGATCAAGAAATATAGGGTTTGTTACTAGAACGCTAGAAGTAAACTTTCTAAGAAACCATGGAAACCTTTGATTGAAAAAATTGACATCATGCTCTTTTCTTTGAATATTTTTCTTGTTGTACTTGTGTGAATTGCAGGCACATAATGAAGTCTATCAAAATTATGGAAGTAAGATAACAAGGGTGGAAGCAAAGCAACACTCATGCTTGTTGATGACTCCTTGGAAATGGTGAGCATGTTGGAAAGATGGAACTACAAGGACCCTGATGGACATGATGTTAAAGCTTCCAGCTAATGAGTTCTAGAAACACATTGATGATTGAAAGATTCAGCATAACCTTATTGAACTACGAAGATAAATCATGAAAAAGGATGTTGATCTCAAAGGAAACAAGTAACATAATCTTACATCTTGAAAAAAGGCCATCATGTTAAGGTAATTATGATATTAATGATTTTGTATTGGTTATCTGGATGGTATATGGTTTTGCTACCTAATGGTAGTTGATACTAATACATTTGCAATTATTTGTTTTGAAATCAATTCAAAGTACACATGGATTGAGTGGATGGATTTAAGGTTATATGGTCAAAATGTATACATAATCTTGGGATTGAAAGGTAGCAGTAAAAAAAAGATAATCTGATGTTCATGTTCCTATGGTAATAAAGACCACTTTCATGATTAGAGAGAGATATTACTAAGCTCTAATTCGATTGAATCAACATGACGCCTTTTTTGATGGTGACAAGAGGAAAGTGATATTTGATGGCATGAACCCTTTCAAAATTTGAATAAAAGGTTTCGATACATTACATCCAAAAAGATAAAAGCCCATGCAAAGGGGAGGAGGAGCCATGCAACTACTACTTGAAGATATCCATGAATAACTAGTAGCTAATGTATTGATAAAGGCACATGGTTATGAATTCCCAATTGAAAGTAAGTATGAATTTTACTTCATGCTTGAGAAGGAATAAGAATCTATTCCCTTATCTAGAGGGAATGAGGATTATCTCCTTGGTTAAGTGGGAGTGATGATGGACATTATATTCTCTTCCTTATGTGTCATGCACTAGGCCAAGACTAACATCCGTATGTCTAGAGAAGGCCATGGAGGGAGAATAGGGTTCGAAGGATTGGATAAGCATATGATATTTCCTTGAGGATAGAGAATCCAAGATAGGAAGTAGACCAAAACTCTTTGAGGATTGGACATGTATCCAAGGTAAGAGTGGTCGAAGATGATATTACATCACATAATGCTTTTCAAGATATCCATGCCATTCATTTAGCATTATAAGTCTTAATTACATTTACAAAAATTGGGGTTTTAAAAAAGTATTGTTACAATGTCACTTGATAGTTTTGAAAATATTTTAAGATTGAAAAAAAATGACATCTTTGGAAATACTATTTTTTTTACCTAATTCTAAAGATGATACGCCTTGGTGGTATTTGATTACCCCAAGAAAATGCACTTCTGACTCCTTTCATCAAGCTTGTTTTTTTGTTCCATAGGAACTAAGGTATAGAAGGTGGAACCAAAACCCCTGAGATGCCTCATCAAAGGAACACATCCATGAACCACATTTCATATGGAGTGTTATTTCTAAGAGCATGATATGGACACATATTTTTAACATAACTACACATAAAACCGTTTCCACCCAAATCAAAAACTTTACATTTTTGAAAATAATCAAGAATGAACCATATTTAATATAGTCTTGTCCATTATTTTAGCTATACCATTATATTGAGGATTGTATGGAAACGTGTCTTGATGTTGAATCCTATGTTTGCATAAATGGTTTTCAAATTTATTAGATGTGTATTCTCCTCCATTTTCAGTATGAATAGATTCAATATGTGATTGTGCTTCCTTTTTAATCCAAACAAGAAAATTTATAAAGGTTTCAAAAGCCTAAGATTTATCTTTCAAAAAGTACACCTAACACATACCAATGTAACCATCTACAAAATACGTGATATATTTATTTCCATTAGCACATGAAATAGACATGGAATCACAAAAGTTAGAATGTAGTAGCTCAAGTTTTCTACATGTTTTGAAAGTGCAACCATGGAAGGGTTGTTTGCTATGTTTTTCAAGGATACAAGAATAATATTATTTCAATTTACTAAGAATAGTACAAAAAAAAAAACATCATTCTTTTTCAACAAACAAAGGTTGTCATAATTTATGTCCAAATATAGCATGTCATAGAATACTAGATGGAAATGTACCTTCATTGTACTGGGAGAGGTATACAAAATTTTGTGCATGAGTAGATGTTACTTCCAAATTTAACAATATTTCACCCTCCACTCTAGTCATGACAACCATGTTGTCGAATATTTCCTTATTTCAACATTGTCATTGTATATATGAATGGAGTGACCTTCATATAAAATTTGTTTAAGGAAAGCAAACTCCTTCAGAACTTTGGAAGATAAAGCACATCATGCTGAAGAAAATCTAATAATCCATTCAATTTAATCCTAATGTTACTAATTCCCAAAGGCTTGAGACTTGATTTATCTACAAAATAAACTATACCATCTACATTTTCATTGATATCTTCAAATAATTCTCCTTAAAATGTCATGTGGCATGCTATGTCGTTTTCAAACTACCATACATCTCTCCAGGAAACAAATGAAGTGTGAAATAAATATTTATTTACTCCAAATTTACAATAGGAAATAATGTAATGAACATATTCAAGTGATTTACCTTTTATCGTATCTCCTATTTTACTTTCATCTTAGTTTTTTTGCATCATGTCCATTTATTCTAGAATGAAGATCAGATCCTTGATTGTGTCTACCCCCTTGCCTCTAGAATTGATTCTTCCATCTCCTTTTTTTACTGCCATTTCCTCTAGAATAATCACATGATTTATTGTTCACATTATAAGAAAGGCACATTGTCTCTCAAGTGGTTTGATATATCTTATTATTTCCATAGGATTTCTCATTTCTACAACTTTATTCACCAAAGCGTCAAATGTGATGAACTTCAGTTGGTCACTAGCTTGCACATATTCATGGTAGTGTGGATATGTAGGGTAGAGGGCCTTGAATATGGTTAAAAGAGAAATATCTATCTTTACTCCATTGAAATTTATTTCATTCATGATGATTTTAATCTCAGAGGCTAAATCCAAGGGATAATCATCCATCAACTCTATATTAAAGGGCTTCCCCAACAATTGAAAAATTTCTAGTTTTGAGTGGGATTCATGCAATTCCTTGAATTTATTCAAAGTTCCATAAGAATATTTAATAGAAACAATATGGTGGCTCATCTCTTTAATCACTTTCAGAACAATCTGGGCATTTTATTTCTTACCTTTGTTCTTCCATTTGGATAGCTCATTATCTATTGTGGGCTTGTTAGTTCCATTGTCTTCCTTTCCTTTACGAGTGATAGATTCTCATTTACAAATTCCATCCCATAAATAATTAAATATGACAGTGTGTTTGATATTTCTAGATCACTCCTAGTAGTTTTCCTTGAAAATTAGCACAACATCAAAATAAAGAAGACATAATGCATTTTTAGCAGAGTTTTGAGCTAAGGTCTCACACTTCAATATTATTGGAATAAGTTACCATTGAGTTACAAAGAAATAATGATATATAAACTATGCCTCAACTTTTTAAGACATTCATATAGTTTAATAACATTCATTTTCCGATGCTTGCTAGAAGAAAACATGATTGTGCACTTACAACAAGATTCAAGTAACTACTGAAAAAATCTCCCATATCCTTAGAAACAAAAAAATCACTACCTTGAAACCTATTAATACTATTTGTAGCCACCTTATATCCTTCAAATATCCCATTTATCCTACCAATAAAAAAAGTGTATACCTAATCCCTTACTGATGCGGTAAAACCCGTGTTGGTGAAACTTGTCACTCCATAAAATTAGAATACAGGAACATTGTTTTGACATAAAACACAATCACTCCCACTCCCTAGATATGAAAGAATAATTGGTAAAAATGATATATCACATTTGTATTGAGAATGAAAGTATCTTAACCAAGGTCGACAAGTACTGCCACAAAATTCAGGGAGGAAATTGAAATCATGAAGCACCCTAACAACCTCAACAAAGATAACTAAACTTTCCCCCTCTTTTCTGTTTTATATTTATTTTCTCGTCCTTCCTCCCTCCTTTTTTTCTAACATCATTTACACATTAACAAATAAAATACATCTTCAATATATACTATTAACTATTATCCTTATCATGGTACATTAGCTTACATATATAATACATATAATAATATATTAATTATAAGAATGTACTATATTTTATAATTAAAATTTTACTATTATTATAATATTAAATATAATAATAATATTAATAACATACTAGTATATTAACTATAATAATGTACCACCATACTATTAATTAATTATTATTATATTAGATTACATATATATTGTTATTAATTAATACATTATTAATATTAAATATTAATAATCAATTAAGTATTCCTATCATTTAAAATGGACAATACATATATTACAATATATTAATTATTAATACTCATCATTACTATTATTAATATTAATACATATAATACATTAAGTAATACTGTATACTATATATGGATATGTTGACGGTTTTGCATACCGCCAACATACATGGGATCTCCCCAATATATTGTCCCAACTAGACCTCACATAGTTTGGTGTAGGAGTCCCATCCGGAATACAACCCGACTGTTGTTTACTTAAAGATATACCTTGGCTTTAGTTGTCAGCACAAGAGAGAATTGCAAATGTCCTTTTCAATGAGTAAGTGAGTGCGCCTTGTGAATGTTCAATTGCAGATGTATCTAGGTTCTCTTACTACAAAAGGGGAAATAAAGTGAGTCTCTAAGAGAGAAGTAATAGTACTACACTAATGGAGACACACATGAATAAGAAAGACTCACCTGAATCAAGCAAAATAGTTCACTTAGATGCGACAATCATTATTTTAGGTTTTAAACATGTATATAAATTACCTGCAAATAGATTCTTTAAACAAAAAAAATAAATAATCGCGGGAACAAAAAACAAATATACACAGATATTTTCCCCTGGATCCCAAAACCAAGAATACCAGATTGATTTTTCATTATATTCCTTTTAATGTTACAATACATATATATACATGTCGAAGCATTCATAAACCCCAATCCATTAACCTTGGATTAGAAAATAATCTTAGTTCCCTTGACCGTACCTACAAAATACCATGGGCAGAAAACCATCATGTCAAAAACCATGTGCAAAACCCATGCACAAAACCAAGGGTAGGTCTGCCCACATTTTTGGGTGTACCCCCCATCCGTGGGTCCGCATAAAAAAAATATTGGGGTGCTGCCCCAGAACCCATGTAGGGGGGCTACTACCCCCATGCAAACCCCTTGATAGGGGGGGATGCTGCCCCCCTGTGACCCCCCCACTACGCGTGTACCTAGTCATGGAAAGAATATAACACACACCCAAAAATTATAAACATTACAACACATTTCCAATATGAAAGCACCAAAGTCACCAAAATACTCCAATTACTCCAATATAGATGAAAGCAAACATGAACCATAAACATTCAAAGAATAGTATTATAAACATTCACAATCCATGTGTGAAAATGTGTTAGCATGAAATGATATGATATTAAGCAAAATTCCCAAGATACATAAATACAATGAACAACACTAGCTCCAATAGTGGAGCGTTAGAGCCAATACTTGCTCCCCAAAAGTACTAACTCTATCTCTTTAATGCCTTGTGGGAGAAGCCAATGTTAAAAGTATTTTACATAAGAAATTAGGATCCTTTTATAACTTCATGCATGAACTTTCACATCCTCATGAATCTTGACTTTCCAACTTCTACTGACCTTTGGACTTCTACAACCTTTGGAATTCCAAATGAATTATGGAATTGCATATGACTTTTGGTCTTACATGTCTTTTTGACTTCCATGACTCTTTAGTTCATACATGACTCTTGGACTTCCATGTAGAAAATTTGAATAACTAATATATTATTCACTGAGATTCTCCTGATCACACACTATTTTATCTTCATGCACAATACAAAATCTCTTCTACCATTGATCATTACATGCGGAAATAAAATCAATTGCATGCACACATTAAAACCATAAACATTCACACATATGAACATAGTATTTCATGGGAAAGCTTAAAGCTGAAAACCCCCAACTATCTGTATATTATATGTCATAGAGATCATGTAACAGTCATTGTACAAAGCTCCTCACAAGCTCTCAACACAACTTCCAATTTCTACACACTAATCAAGCTAGATCTAGCAAAACACATGCTCCAATCTCTGCCACTTGATAGCCAACCTCTATTGCGTAATCAATGCTGTAGGATGGCTCATTAAATAACATAAACCACCTGGCTTGTATTGCGCAATCCTCATGGGATTCTCCAATCATTGGTAGTTGCAAATATGCAGCAGTATAGTCACAACTGATAGTTAACCTGCTCTTTCACCTATCTTTGCACTGGTCTCCACTGAAACTGTCCATGCACTGAAGTTAACTGATGTATTCTTTAGTTGATTAATGAGTTTATAATTAGTGAATTAATTAATAATTAATTCACACCACTCTTCACTAGTGTATTAATAAGTTAGACTAAATACAACTAGTTCAACTATGTTTAGATTAGTTAAACTGAACACAACTCCATTAACTCCTCAATCAACTCCACCAAACTATGTTACATGAGTTCTAACTGAAGTCTCCATGCAATATCTCCAATTAACCCCTAGGAATAGCGTAATTCCTTCTGTCAGCTCCTGTGCCACATCTGTGCACTTAACTAAAGTGCTCCAAGAGAATAAGATAATGTTTATAGTCCAAATATTATTAAGAGCTAATAATATTTGACATATCTATTTTTAAACTGGCAATCTAAAAATAGATTCTGCCCAGTATGTCTACAAGTAGAAGTCCATCTATTTTTCCCGACTTGACCAACCATCCACAAATAGCATCCTGCAACTCATAGAACATGATCCATATGTCTAAAAATAGAGATAGTCTAAAAATAGACTTGCGCCAAAAATAGCCTGCGGCCCCACTTAGTGAAGGTGACTCTTTTCACTAAGCTCATCATCTTGTTGCAATCTCAACACTCCCTCTCAACAAGAGAGGGATTATCTGCCACCCCGATCCTGCCTCTGTGGTATTCGAATTTTCTCCTGGTGAGCGCCTTCATCAAGATATCAACATCCTGATCCTCCGTAGGAATGTATGAAAGTAACATGATCTTCCGCTGCACAGAATCTCTGATATGATGATATCGATCCGTGAAGACATGCCGCCTCAACTCATCCTCCTGTCTGTACCATGATCCATATCCCGGTGTGCCTCTGAGATATCTCAATACATGCTTCCTCGCCTTCCAAAAGTGCTTGGTAGGCTTAACCATAGCTTGTGAAACCTGGTTAACTGCATAGCATATATCAGGTCATGTATTGACCAGATACATAAGCGACCCCACCAACTATTGATAAACAGTGGCATCCACTACCTCCGCCGAAGTAGCATCCTCCTTCCTCCATCCTCCAGGAAGAGGAGTATCAACAGTCTTGCAGCCATGCATGTTGAACTTCTCCAGTATCTCCCGGGCATACTTACCCTGAGAAACAAACAATCCACCACTGCGCTGCCAAATTTCCAATCCCAGGAAATAATGAAGGAGGCCCAAGTCCTTCATCTCAAACTCTTTTGCAAGATCTTCCTTGCATGAGAGTATCAACAACTCATCACCTGTCAGAATCAAATCATCTACATAAAGTAAAATGATCAGCAACTTACCCTCCACCACAATATGGTATAGGTTCGGATCCGCCTCACTCTTGGAGAATCCAAGTCCGGTAAAATAACTGTCGATCTGTGTGTACCAAGCACGAGGTGCTTGTTTCAACCCATACAACGCTCTCTTGAGCTTGCACACACGTGACTCACCGCTGAAGATCTCGAAACCTTCGGGCTTCTCTATGTACACCTCCTCCTCAATCACTCCGTTGAGGAATGTAGTATTCACATCCATCTAATGAATGTGCCACCCCATCTACGCTGAGAGAGCAAGAATCGTCTGTATGGAAGAATACCTTGCGATAGGTGCAAAGGTCTCCTCATAATCGATCCCCTCAATCTATGAAAAGCCTCAGGCAACAAATCTTGCCTTGTAATTCTCCACACTCCCGTCAGCTGCCTGTTTCACTTTCTAGATCCATCTCGAACCCACCAATGATTTCCCTTCCGGCCTTGGGACAATCTCCCATGCATTGTTTCTGATAATCGAATCATACTCTTCCACCATGGCATCTACCCATGCGGGATCCTCCACAGATTCCTCGAAAGAGGATGGCTCTGTCACGATACACTTGCTCATAAGAGCCATGTATCCAGTATACTGATCAGGTGACTGTCTCTATCTGCGCTGTGATGTAGGTGCTCCTACAGTCCTCTCTGCATCTTGAGCCAGTTGCTCAGCTTCTGTAGTGCGCTTCCGCCCTCTGATGGTTGGTGCTACATGAGTGGTCTCTTCCACTCCATGAACCTCCTCTTGTGGCTGCTCCACATCCAGAGACTCATCCTTGGGAACTAATAGCTCCTCATCTGCATGCAAGTGTGGCTCTCTCTCAAGCGAAAACTTCATGGCTTTCTCCTCATGAAATTTGATATCCCGTCGCACAACAGTCTTGCGACTGTCTGGAAAATACACACGATAGTTTTGGGGTGTATTAGTGTACCCAAAAAATATCCCAAACTCTTTGGTCGGCTCCAACTTCTTCCTGGCATCCTTCATCACATGAATGTAAACAGGTGAACCAAAAATCCTCAAATGGTAAATATCAGGCCTCTTACCAGAAAATGCCTCCTCGGGTGTACTCATGCCAAGTATCCTGTGAGGACAACGATTCTGCACATATACTGTAGTATTGAATGCCTTAGCTCACAAGTGTATGGGAAGGCCCTGATCATGCAACATCGCCCATGCAGTACCCACGATCGTTTCGTTCTTCTGCTCAGAAACCCCATTTTGCTGTGGGTTATGAGGTGCTATGAGCTCTCTTCGAATTCCTTCTGCGCTACAAAAGTCCTTGAATTCGCCAGAGATGAATTCACCACCATTGTCGCTCCTAAGAGCCTTCACCTGCTTCCGAGATTCTTTCTCATCTAGTGCCTTGAACTCACAGAACTTTGAGTATGTCTCGCTCTTCTTCTGCATGAAGAAGATCAAACACTTACGAGAAAAATCATCAACAAATATCACATAATACCTGTGCTTTTCTATCAAAGCTACTGAGAAAGGTCCACACACGTCTGTGTGAATTATCTCAAGGATCGTCGTGGTGCGACTATCCTTCTCGTCAAAGGTGGATTTCACAAATTTTCCCAAGGTACATCCCTTGCACTGATCTGAATGCGCAAGAGTACCCTTAGGAAGCCCAGTAGAAATCTGCTGCAGTATCTTCAAAGCTCCATGGTGAAGGTGGCCCAATCTCCAGTGCCACAACTCGCCATCATCCCGGCTCACCACTCCTTCTGCCTTGCCTGCCATTGCTGCGCAGCCATCTACTTGCAATTGATAAAGGTTATTAATTTAACCCCTATCCTCCGGGTCTCACCAGTTGCCTTACTGCGCAGGAAAGCCTTTCCCTCGCTAAAGACAACATCATATACATTGTCTTCTAATATCGCCACAAAGATCATATTCTTTTTCAATCCTGGAACATGCATCACTTCCTTCAATACGAAGGGTTTACCAGACTTCCTCTTAAAGGAAATGGTACCGATACCGGTCACACTGTATCTACCATCATCGCCCATCTCGATGTGCACTCCAAGATCTTTCTCATCCATATCAGTAAACAAATCTCGATCTCCTGTCATGTGAAAAGATGTACCACTGTCAAGAAACCACAATGAACCCATCACACTTGAAACTAAGCATGCGATCAGCAAAAAATCCAGCTCAAACTGCGAGGCTAAGGCCTCTCCAGCTGCAGATCCAGCAACCTGCTTATTTTTCTTCTTCTGTGGACAACTAGTATGAACCGTGTTTGGGACAAAAGTTACCACCTTGGACATGTCCCCGTCTTGCCTTTCGCACCGGATTGGAGAAGCACATCTATGCCTTTCCCTCATGGTCGCAGTGCGCAAGTTTCTTCATCCGAGTTTCGATTTAGATCCATCACCGGTACTTCACCTATCTCCTCTGTATAAGATCCGACCAAAGGTCGCTCCCATCCCGCAATTTCTCCTAATTAATACGCAGTCCGATAGAATGCCAAATCTTTCTAGTTTGGGAGAGCCAAGCTCACCAATTCCTCGTCATCAACAGTAACCCCCACACTTCCTAGCTCATCCCTGCATTGGAAAAACTTCGTGAGGTACTTGGGCATACTGTCGCCTTTCTCCATTTTTATGTTTCTGAGTTTATCCTTGAGTGCCAACTTCCTCTGGTCGCTCTTGCTTTGAAATAAATCTGTCAAATTTTTCCACATCAAGAATGGAGAAGCCTTACCATGAAGGCTGGACACTATGTGATCCTTCACACCTTCCAACAGAATCCTTTGACACTTTGCTGTCTTCTTTTGCCATGCGTCAAGTACGGCAACATCACTAGAAGTAGGATTTGGAATTTCTGCATCTATGAACTCCTTCAACCCATTTTCATCCAACACCGCCTCCATGTTGTCCTTCCATGAAATATAATTCGAGCTGCCCTCAAGGGCATACTCCAATCGCAATCCATTGAAAGACATCTCAACTTCGACACCAAGAAAACACTGCTGCAAATTCGAATTCCACCAGCACAAAACTCAACCGCTTCAATGTTATGCAATTGCTCCAATGATCAATATCTCTCTGATACCATGTAGAAAATTTGAATAACTGATATATTATTCACCGAGATTCTCCTGATCACACACTATTTTATCTTCATTCAAAATACAAAATCTCTTCTACCATTGATCATTACATGCGGAAATAAAATCAATTGCATGCACACATTAAAACCATAAACTTTCACACATATGAACACAATATTTCATGGGAAATCTTAAAGCTGAAAACCCCCAACTATCTGTATATTATATTTCATAGAGATCATGTAACAATAATTGTACAAAGATCCTCACAAGCTCTCATCACAACCTCCAATTGCTACACACTAATCAAGCTAGATCTAGCAAAACACATGCTCCAATCTCTGCCACTTGATAGCCAGCCTCTATTGCGTAATCAATGTTGTAGGAGGGCTCATTAAATAACATAAACCACCTGGCTTGTGTTAGGGTCCCGTGATTTGGCTGATTGGCAAGCCAAATGACAGTGTAACATCAAACCAATCTTTGGAGCCCAAGGACCTAGCCTTCCTGGACTTAGAGATGGCTCTCTCTATATGTAAGGGATATCTGTGTGTTTGCTTATTGTGTTTTCATTTTAGGCTAGTTATGAAGTAAGTTTTTTTGGTTTTGGTTTTTTAGGTTGTGAGGGATGAAATTGATCAAAGATATAAGATAGGTAAAAAGCTGTCAGATCAACTGGGCTATGGGGTCGAAAAATTCAAGAAAGCTATCAGACGGTGATACAAGGCTGTTGAAGGGCCGATTTGATTCAAGGTAGAAAGGATCTTTGGGAAAAATGGAGTAAATGGACATCAAGTTTGTGAACAACAAAGAGTTTCAAGCATAACCAGTTAAATAGATAACATAAACATGGTAGGGAAAACCATTAATCATGAAAAATGTAACTATAAGCTAATCAATACATAGAAATAAACATTCAAGCCATGCATAGAAGTATATGACCCTCTAACTTTGGGAAATGGCTATCAGACTTTGGGGAAAACACTTAAGGAAGAAAAACAACTTAACTTACTATGCCGGAACGCCTAAACACAGTACTTCAAGTTATTGGGCACTTTGAACAACAAGATTTGCATAGTTTTAGGCAAAGGGCTAGATCAGAACTAGGCCTCCTTGGTTCAACAAAATGATAATCTAATCAGTTAAAGAGAAATTTCATGGATGGAACTATAACTAGCCATAGGTAATCAGGGCGTACCTTAAATCATACTTAGCATGCATAGAACTATGAATGAAACAAGCTACAATATCCTCAAGTTATTAACGAGCAGTTAAGAATTCTTTAATGTAACTAAGGAAGAGGAAAACATGAAAGCTATGAAGAAACAGGAAATTTGAGGTGCCTCCAAGGGCATATCTCAAATTTGTTCTCTACTGATCTATAGCAAGCAAGAAACATGTATTCATGAACGAAAACTAGAAGACAACAACAAAGCAAGAGACACTATACCATTCTACCAAGTCATGGAATCCAACAACAATCCTTCTTCATTCATCCAAGAGCATCCAAGAGGCAATCCAAAAGCATAAGAAAATTATTTCTTCCAAAGATTATATGACCATATATTGCTTCTTTTCTCAAGTTCAGCCTTGTTTTACAATGAAAGCCTTTGGAATATATAGGCTCAAGTGAGGAAAACCTCATGGTTCAACTTGCTATCCTATTGGCCTAATGAAAATATTTAAACTTGTCCTTGAGGCTTTGCAAAGCCCAAGGCACAAAATATCTCATAAAATATCTAGAAAATGCTAAAAAAGGGAAAATAATTGACTTTTCCTTACTTCTCATGTGCAAAAATAGCTAATTGCACATGAGGAAATATCAGTTTTTTAAGGTTCAAAAATTACAAAAATATTCAAAATTTTCATCAGCAAAAGGTCCCCTGACTTGGCGGCAACATTTGGCAGCCTTCCCGATGTCAAAACGAGGTTCATGATAGCTCGTTGGAAAGCTTTGAGTGTCTGCTTTCTGGAGAAACTAAAATTTTTCCAATCTGATGCCTAGAAGTCCTCCAAAACTGGACCTGTGTGTAAAAAACCAAAAATTACAGTTTGCTGATAGACTGGGCAGAGTGTGCAAAAAGCAAGAATTTTTCGCCACTTTGGGGGAGAAAATGATCTCCAAATGTCCTGAAAATCGCTGAGAGTATGCTCCTGAAAATATGGCATTCAATGATACCATTCTTCTCCTTTGACGAATCCCCAAAAATAAATGGCGAATTTCATGAGTTTTGACCAAAAACTCAAAAATGCCAAAAAACCAAAGTATGTCAAAATTTCCCCAAAATCGGTGTGTATGACCCTCAAGGGTTCTTAGCAATATTTTCTGAAGCAGAAGCCAAAATATGAAGGCCTGATGTGTCTTTCTTCAATTTCTGTGCCGGGCGCTTCCCTTTAGCCTCCTTTAGCTTTTCTTGGGTAGTCTTTAACTTGCGACGGGCAAACTAATTTAACTTCTTGTGATGCCTCGTCATTTTCCTTTGCAGCTCTAGATCCCTGTTGAAATTAAGGCCTGCCAATTGAAAATTTTTGTCTTTGAACCTCAAGGCGCACAAATGTGTTAGAGGAGAGAAAATTTTTACTTCTTGTACCCTTTGGCAAAAATCCAAGCATCCCACCTCATGAAAATTGAATAAGATAGATGGGTGTGCATTTGACCTCTTCGGTGGAAATTGGTTCATATCTCTTGTGCAACCCACTCCTGCTATCTTGCCTAGGAGGCATCTTGATCTAGATGCGCTCCTGAAACACCAAACTACCTCAAAGTTTTTGAAATGCCTTCTTCAAACCAAACTCTGTCTCAGCCTGTCAACTCACTGTTTGATAAGGCAACAATGGTTTTGAGTGTTGTGGAAAATGTCTCCTCTGATATAAGACTCCTGTCCCTTCAAAACAATACCTTTCCACTTGGCATGCAACTCAACAAGTAAACTTCAAGAACAAAATCACAGTCAATAAAGATACACAGTCAAAGTGATGTTTTCTGTGTTTTGTGGTAAAGTCACCTTGCCTTTTGGTATTTTGAGGACAACAATATAACCTTGTATTTCAGACAAAGGCAAAAACCACAATCTTCTTAGTTCAACACACTGCTATCTTCTTTGTAGGCCACTTCACCAGTAGATTTAACAATATGAAGACAATCAATCAAAAAGGAAATACACAGTCCAAGGTTACTGTGTAATAGGTGACAGAGTTTATTTTGTTTTTGATGTGGTCATAAAGAACCCTGTAGCATTTAAACAGCAACAAACCCCTCCTCAAATAGAACATTGCTCTCTTTAGACTCTACTGTCCCTTATACAAAGTTTGACAAAAACACCTCCAACTGATTTAAACTATTTTCTCACTAAGGTCTGTTTATGGTCAAAGGGCAACCATGACCTTATTCTTCATCACATCGAGGCAGACTTTGAATACTGGCTAAGTAATACATGTATGATCACAGTGGTTGAAATTATGATCAATGTTTCATTTTTCAAATGCTAAGCTTCCACCTTTAAAATAGGGCCTTCATCTCTCCTTTGTTTTGAGGGCAGTCTAATGGGAGTTTTATATCAATAAAAACTCACCTTTCTCACTGTTTCCTTGCACATATTTTGACAATACTTTCAAATGCAATGGTAGCTCCACTTACTAAAGTCTTTTAAACAGAGAACCAACCCTCCTTTCCACTTTAAAAATGGATGGAAAACCTTGTTTACAAGTTTGAGCAGCTCTGGAAATAGTTTTTTAATGTTTTTAGGTAATTTTTGACTGATTCTACAGGCGCGTCGCGCGCTACTATAGGCGCGCCGCACATCAGTACATTCCTTTGGAAATTTTCTGCCTGAACGCGCCGCGCAGCTTTTCAAATGCGTCGCGTAACTTTGCAGCCCATTTTGAAGGCCTTCCTGGTGTCAGAATTGGGCACAAGATGGCTCGTTGGAAAGATGTGGAAGTCTAATTTCCAGAAAAACTTGAATTTTTTCATTTGGAGTTCATTTTGTTGTTCAAAAATTCATTTTCCAAACACTGGTAAAAAATGGTGAATCCTGGTGCAGAAATGCATAATGCTGTTTGTAAGCCACTTTTGAATGCCTTCCCGGTGTCGGAATTTGGCCCGAGATGGCTCGTTGGAAATATATGGAAGTATACTTCCCAAATATACTTGATTTGTTTCATTTGGTGTCCATTTGGGTGTTCAAAAACTGACTGTCCCATGACTGGTAAAAAATGGTGAATGCTGGTGCAAAAAAACATAGCGTTGATTGCAGGGTAATTTTGGATGCCTTCCTGTTGTCAGAATTTTGTCCGAGATGGCTCATCAGAAAGATATGGAAGTTTAATTTCCAGAAAAATTTTAATTTTTTCATTTGGAGTCCATTTGGTTGTTCAAAATCTGACTGTCCCATCACTAGTCAAAATGATGAATCCTGGTGCTGAAATTCTCCCGTGACATCTGTATTTTTCACATTTCCCACAAAAAATGACACTTGTGTAGAAAATGAAGGAGGTTTTTCTTCTTGATCCTATTAGGGAAAAAAACCTCTCTCACTTTTGTAAATTTCATCTCTGTTTGGTCAGAAAATCATTTTTAAACAAACTGCCTGGGCGCTCCTTAACCCTAATTTTACTATGGCAGAGGTATTATGATTCAATAGCCATGCAAATTTTACTATCCATTTATATTTGTGAAGATGAGATATTTGAGCCTCTTTTTGACTGTGGGTACACTGCTTCAGTGGAATTCACTTAAACTTTGTCATCCTCTGTCTATCAAGAAGGGCGCTTCTTCTAACACCTTTCCTCTGCTCAAAATATACCAGCAAGGTATCTTTGACTTTGTTATAGAAGCAGACTTTATTTGGAAAACCAAATGTACTTTGCCTTTCTGTCCACTTTGATGAGCTATTTG
This sequence comes from Pinus albicaulis, assembly GCA_034641835.2. NCBI lineage: Eukaryota > Viridiplantae > Streptophyta > Pinopsida > Pinales > Pinaceae > Pinus > Pinus albicaulis. The sequence continues at coordinate 598,942,623 of CM076584.1, forward strand.
AAGGCATTCTCTTATGAGCAGGAGGATGAGTGTCCTTTAATTTGTTTATGAAGGATGGCCTTTTTGACAAATGCTTGGCTTCCTTTTGACCATGATGGCAGAGTTTGTTTTGAGATCAAGACCCCCTTTTACCATTTTGACTATCTGTTTTCACAACCTTTCTCCAATGATGATAAACCTGTCAGTTTATAGGTTTTTTTTTGTGCTTCAAAGGTAATGAAAACTCCTGCAGACTATTTTTAGAACCTACTGCTTTACCTCTATTCAAAATGTAACAACAGAGTGCCTTTGACCTATTCTTATAAGGGACTTGCCTATATTTGCTTTGAAAGTTTCTCCAGAGTCTGAAAAACAGGCCAAAGTCCTTCTTGTATTATATGAACAACTGTGTCTAGCTGCAATACCTCTTGGGGAAATGAGCTCAGATTTCCTTCTGTCCACTTATGATAAGCAATTTGAGACATTCCTTTATGCATTAGGAAGCTGAGTATCCTTTGAAACATAATCATCATCAGTTCTTTTGTTTGTGCAATGACCCATCTCATCAACCACTCTTCAATTTTTTTTTGTTTGAGCTGCAGACTATCCTTTGAAGGAAACCCTGTTAAGAGATAAGCTTTGACCCATTGGATTGCAGTGGTACCCCTGCTTTCCTTCTTGGTCTCTTACCTTGTTTCTCTCTTTCAGCTATTCCTTACTGTTCTTACCACTCATCTTTGATCAATCAAACGTTGAAAACAGTCAATGCCCTGGCCCTCTGCTTATGAATGAAGGAGGCCCTTTACTCGGCGAAATGTCTGATGATGTTTGATGAGCATGCTTTTACAAGGGTTCCTCTTATATATGATGGCAAGCAAACAAACTTTGATAAAAACTACTTCTTTTACCTCTGCCTGCAATCATCACTTTGCTTCAGAAAACCCTAGTCACTGTCTCACTGCTTATCAAGAACAAATATGTCTTACAGTTAGTTGCAATTCTTCAAGTCAAACTTTGACCGTCGCCCTCTGCTTATAGATGAAGGAGGCGCTTTTAACCCTCTGCTTATAAATGAAGGAGGTTCTCAGTCATGTCATATCAGCAGCCTTTTGACAGTGCTGTTTTTCTTTCACTGTCCTTTTCGGCTTTGAATGTGGTCGTAAGAGCTTGATGAAGAACTCTTTGCTTTGTAGCTGCATCCCAGGCTCAAGATCACATTGAGAAGCAACTGTCTTCTCATGTGGAACCAAAAATGTCTTCTGAGATGCTGGTATTTTTCTATCCTTGAAAGATCCATCAAACACTGTAAAAACTCCTAAAATCAGCTTGAATTATGGTCTATGGATTGCTGAGACTTAAGGGTGTATTAGTGGCACGACCTAGGGCTATAACCAACTTTATTAGCAAAGTGGGAGGTCTGTTATGATTGGTTTGTAGCAGATGGAGGTTTTTTGGTCTTGGATAGTTTGCCAAGGGAGAAATGCCTTAAAGCGCCACTTCCTAACTTAGGGGAGACTGTTTGAATAGATTTGGATTGTCTCTTTAGAGCTGATGGGCAGACTAGTATGGTTGAGGCTAGGTAGGATTAGATAATGAGGTTTCATCTCATCATGGGCGGACTAAAAAGGTAGGAGGGCGAAAATTTTTTTAGGGTGTTTTCCCACGTGGCAAATTTGACAAATTTTTAGATTGGCTGTTGGAAAACTTGGCTGTTACAACTAGTCATCACCAACAAGTGAAAAATACTGATGACTAACAGCTTGTACTGCGCAATCCTCATGGGCTTCTCCAATCACTGGTAGTTGCAAATATGCAACAGTATAGTCACAACTGATAGTTAACCTGCTCTTTCACCTATCTCTGCACTGGTCTCCACTGAGATTGTCCATGCACTGAAGTTAACTGATGTATTCTTTAGTTGATTAATGAGTTTATAATTAGTGAATTAATTAATAATTAATTCACACCACTCTTCACTAGTGTATTAATCAGTTAGACTAAATAAAACTAGTTCAACTATGTTTAGATTAGTTAAACTGAACACAACTCCATTAACTCCTCAATCAACTCCACCAAACTCTGTTACATGAGTTCTAACTGAAGTCTCCATGCAATAGCTCCATTTAACCCCTAGGAATAGCTTAATTCCTTCTGTCAGCTCCTGTGCCACATCTATGCACTTAACTGAAGTGCTCCAAGAGAATAAGATAATGTTTATAGTCCAAATATTATTAATAACTAATAATATTTGACATATCTATTAGACTGGCAATCTAAAAATAGATTCCACCCAGTATGTCTAAATATAGAAGTCCATATATTTTTCCCAACTTGACCAACCATCCACAAATAGCATCCTGCAGCTCATAGAACATGATCCATATGTATAAAAATAGACATAGTCTAAAAATAGATTTGCGCCAACAATAGCCTGTGGGCCCATTTAGTGAAGGCGAATCTTTTCCCTAAGCTCATCATCTTGTTGCAATCTCAACATTCCACTTATTTGTCTTGAAAAATATTACAATAATACATGATCAACAATGCTAACATGCCAAAGGAGTTGTGGGTAGAAGAATTATCTACTACTTGCTATTTAGTTAACATATAACCTTTTGTTTCCATAAATTGCAAAATTCCTGAAGAAGTTTGGTCAGGTCGGTCTTGTGATTATTCACATTTAAATATTTTTGGTTGTGATGCCTATGCTGTTATTCCTAGGCATGAGCTCAAATTTGGATCCAAAATCAAAATGTTATTTCTTTTTTGGGTATGATTATGCAGTGAAAGGATACATGTTGTGGGATCCTTCTTCATGAAAGATAATCATTAGTAGAGATGTAACATTTTATGAATCTTCTCTTCTAAAATCAGATGTTGGAAAGTTGAACAGGAACAAGTATCTCCAAAGCAATAAATTCAGTTGGAGGCTAAATTTTTTTATAGAAATTCGAAAGGAAGGAGAGACTTCTGAAGAAAAAGGTGAAGAAGTAAAGGAAAATATAGAAGTTCCAAAACCAATTCAACAACCAATCACTCTAAGAAGGTCAACAAGGGAAATAAGAACACCAAAAAGGTATGAAGATTCTGCTTCATCTTTTGCGTTGATTAGTGAAGATGGGGAACCTTCTTGTTATCACGAAGCAGTGGATGATGCAGACAATGAAAAATGGAATAAGGCTATGGAAGAAGGAATGTATTCCTTAGCCAAGAACAATACCTGGGATCTTGTAGAAATTCCTGAAGGGAGAAGTGCTGTTGGATGCAAATGGGTCTTCAAATTGAAACGAAAAGTTGATGGAAGTATCGAAAGGTATAAGGCGAAGCTGGTTGCAAAAGGGTATTCTCAGGTTGAAGGTATTGATTTTCATGAGATTTTTTCACCAGTCGTAAAACTTGTTTCTATTCGTATAGTGTTAGCACTAACTGCATTACCTGACCTTGACTTAGAAAAATAAGATGTTAAAACAACTTTTCTTCACGGTGATTTGGATGAAGAGATATATATGGATGAGCCAAAAGGTTTTGTACAAGATCAGAGCAGAATATTAGTTTGAAAGCTTAAGAAATCATTGTATGGCCTGAGGCAGTCGCCCAGGCAATAGTACAAGAAGTTTGACTCCTTCATTGTGAGCCAAAATTTTATCAGAAGTGACTATAATCATTGTGTATGCTTCAAAAGTTTCAATGGCATATTCATTATCTTGGTTTTGTTTGTTGATGACATGCTTATTGCAAGCAAAGGCATGGAAGAAATCAACAGGTTAAAGGCTCAAATATCTAACTTTTGATATGAAGGACCTTGGAGCGGAAAAACATATCTTGAGCATGGAGATACATAGAGACAGGAAGAATGGTAAGCTTTGATTATCACAATAGAATTATGTGGTGAAAGTACTAGAAAATTTCGGTATGAACAATATTAAACCTATTAATGTTCCATTAGCTTTCCATTTAAGCTTTCTTTGGTTTTGAGTCCCAGAAATAATGAAGAAAATAAGTATATGTCTTGTGTACCATATGAAAATGCAGTAGGCAACTTAATGTATGAGATGTTATCTACAAGACCTAACATTTCACATGTAGTTGGAGTTGTCAGCAGGTTCATGGAAAATTCAGGGGATGATAATTGGCGAGTAGTGAAATGAGTGCTTCAGTATTTGAGAGGCACAAGTGACCATTGTATCATATTTGATGGTCGTGAAGGTTTAGTATGCGGATATGTGGATGTTGATTATGCAGGTTATTTAGACAAAAGGAGGTCTGCTACAAGTTATGTTTTTACTCATGCAGGTGGAGCAACCAGAAGAATGCCAAAGCTTCAAGAGACAATTTCTTTGTCCGCTCCTGAAGTAGATTATGTAGATGCTTTAGATGATTGTAAAGAGGCAATATAGTTAAAAGGTCTTCTTGATGAGATTGGAAGTATGCAGGAGAATGTGAATGTGTTCCGTGACGTTCAGAGTGCTATTCATTTGGCTAAAAATATAGCTTATCATAGCAAGACCAAGCACATTGATGTAAGGTAACACTTTGTGATACATGTGATCAATGGCGAAAAAGTAGTTCTCAAGAAGGTCCATACACATTTGAATCATGCAGACATATTCATGAAGCCGGTTATAGTAGAGAAGTTGAGATGGTGTCTTTTTTCTCTTGGCTTGCAGAAGAGATGATGAATGGGCATGGGAAAGGGATTAGGAAAATTGTTGTCAAGGTGGAGTTTGTTGAAATGTGAAAAAAAAAATTAAGTAAATGTAACTAGTTAAAAGTTCTGCTTGATGAGATTGGAAGGATGAAAGAGAAAGTGAATATGTTCTGTGACAGTTAGAGTGCTATTCATTTGGCTACAAATCCAGCTTATCACTGCAAGAACAAGCACATTGATGTAAGGTATCTCTTTGTGAGACATGTGATCGATGGCGGAAAAGTAGTTATCAAGAAAGTCCATACATAAGAGAATCATGCAGTCATATTCATGAAGCCAGTTAAAGTAGAGAAGCTGAGATGGTGTCTGGTTTCTCTTGGCTTGCAGAAGAGATGATGAATGGGCATGGGAAAAGGATTATGAAAATTGTTGTCAAGGTGGAGTTTGTTGAAATGTGACAACAAAATTAAGTAAATGTAAGTATGGGAAATTTAGTTTTTACTTGTCAGTTGGTTTGTAGAAGTAGTTATGTAATGATGTAATGAAGTAGCTCATATTAATTAAGGTGACCCGAGGGACTTGTAACTAAGGAGCATTATCATTGAATAATATAGTTTCCAATCCATTGCCCCCTGGAGGTTTCCTTGACACACTGTCAAGGTTTTACCACATAGATGATTGTGTGTTTACTTGTGTATGTGTGCCGGTTTCCATTCAGTTTAATTCTTCATTTATTTCTTGTTTTACAACTGTTGGATTCAATATGTTCTGAAAATACAAAATATTTAAAAATATATGCAACCAAATTTTGTTATGCCATTTCCTTTGTGAATAAAATGTTTTGACTTTGAATTTTATTGAGGTATTTTCATATAAACGTTGTGGAATATTGTTTTGGGTTTAGGAAAGAGTACCATTATCTATTTTGGCTATTTGAGGAAGATTTTGTACCGTATCTATCTTGAGGGGGCTATTATATTTAACTAAAATTGCATTCATGGTTTTTCTAAATTAAAATACGTAATGCTCTTTTAGACTTTGGTGACAATGAAAAGCACAAATTAACTTGAATTTCTTCTCAATTTTATCAACTTATTATTTCTACTTTGAACATGATTCGATCATGCCTATAGTTGCATCATATAAATGGTATCCTATATTCTATGAGTATGTTAGTTGAGCTCCTCAATGGGAAGATTTGAGTTGATTTCTAATATTGAATTTTAAGGCTTCTCTTTTGTCTAAATCATCTGCTAACATTGAAAGGTTTCTATGTAAAAGCCATTGCACATATTTGTAAAGAACTTGGGAGCTTTCAAGTTTCCTTTACAATTTTTTTCTTTTACCTTTTTTAAAAGCATTTAATAGTAAGGAAGTAATTAAAAAGTGCTAAACAATGGAGGACAACTAGATAAAACAAAAATATAATGGAGCTTAATATGAACATGTTTAGCCCCATATATAGGTCATAAAGTCACTTCAACTTTATATCTCATAAATTTATGAGAAGGGTTTTTGAGCCAAGAGGGCTCAAACCGAGATCCAGGAGAGGAAGACCCATGCAGAGCTAGGGTGACACAGTTCTTCAGTCAGGCTACACAAGATTACATAGTTGTTGTGCATAGCCAGCTAAGGTTTCACCAGTTGCTCATCTGGATCAGCCGAGACCTGCAAGAGTGATGTATATCTCACATTTTCTCTGATTGCCAAGGTTTTCTCTGTTGGGTTTGCCATGTTTATGGCACCCTGTTATGCGGATTAATCCCTCTTGCGGACAAGAGCGATCTCCCTAGTATTCAACGAATAGCTAGAAACAAACATCCATTTGAAAAACTTTTTCTCTAGATTAATTGCATTTCATAATTATTATAAGAAAGTAGAGAGGACATGCCCCTACCTTGAAATCCAACATTCGATGCAATCTTTTGTCCCGTCACTCGAAAGTGGTTTCTCTAATAAGTAGAACCTGCAATCAAAGAAAAAATAAAAGAATCAAAGCATCTGCAACATATAATAATCAAGAAAAGCTAACCCAACTTAGTGATCAAGGAGTCTAAGTATTGATGTTATTTCAATAAGAATAAGAACAAATCAATGAGAAAAAGAGATCCATATGTATTATCTTGAATAAAAAAAAGTAATCTTACAACCTAATGCCTTGATGTTGTACAGTGTAATGTTCCCAATTTTAGCCTCAAGCTAAAATGGAACATTATAGTGGCATATTTTTATTTTGATTAATAAAATGGGTAAGGAGACCCCTTAACCCCTTGGTGATAGAGAAATAACACTCCTTATGAGAAAGGAGGATAAATAAGCAGCTGAAACAAACACCTAATGGTGTGAACATGATGAGGATCACCTTGAGTTGGCCATCTTTGACCAAGTCAACAACGCTGCCTTAGAGGGGTGGCTTGCTTGAGAAGACAACGCAGTTTTTGGAGGGAAAGCATTCAAAAGTGAATGTAAACCGTAATTGTGGGACCTATGGTGAGATAGAGTTAATTTTATTTATAAGAGAGAAGATAGCAGCTCATTTTTTTAGGCTTTGATTCAGAAATTTCGTAGTGAGGCCAAGGACTTACACATCCAGGCTGTTTAGAAGGATTGCAGTGCTCTTGAGCACTGGGGGTGTTCCTGGGTGGGGATCCCCCACCTCTTCCTCATGGGAGGAGAGGATTTGAGCTACATTTCCTCATTCTGGCATTTGGCCAAGCTCACTCCTTCAGTTGCAGCATTATTTTTGTAGCAGAATGGTGCTGTGTTGCTGGGGTAGTAGCAGAGGAACTCATAGAGTCTTTCCTTGATTTTTCAGTGGAGGAGTGATATCTTCATTGGAGGAGCTGTAAAGAGGGCTCTTGGACCATATTTCAGATCTGTGGCATCAGGCCACTCATTCACCATCTCCCACTGCGCATTCATTTGGAGAAACTGCGTTATTCCATGAGGGCAGTGTTGAGGGAGATTCTTGTGCTCATCAGGAGGAGTGCTTTTGAGAAAAAGGGGATCAGCCCCTTTTCCCTTGACGGAATTATCAGAGGAGGGAATCACCATTGAAAATCAGCCATAGCCTCATATTCATTTGGTTTCAGTTGCAGTGACAATTTGTTTGTCACTATTGTATTTTATCCGACATTTCTAGCAATCTCCATGAGATTGTCTAGAAATACCATATTGAGCCCATTTTTCTTTCTTGGGCCATTTTATTGTATCTTTCAGTTACATTTTTCAGCTACATTATCATTTGTATGTATTCAACAACTGCATCTCTCATAGAGACTGCACAGTCACTACTCTTCGGCATTTTGTGCAGCAGCAACATCTCATGTATTACATTGCTTATTCATTGGAGGTTGGTTCTAAAAGCTTGAGGGCCTTGTTCCTCATGATATTTCTGTATAATATTGCTGATATATTAATAATATGATGGCTTTAGTATTTACACTCTCATGATACATTCATGTTTGCAGAGTTTCATATTGATGTTTTGCATATTTCTGTAGCTCACTCTTTGAGCTGATTTGTGATGTACCTAGGATGGGGAGATTTGTTTAACCCACCTAGATTTATTTGTTTCAACTCTCTTTCTGAATTTAGACTCCATATCATAAGTATAAGAGGATCCCAAAACTATAAAATGTTTTATTTGCAAGTAATTCCTTATACAACGTTCCTATGGGAGGCATTGCAGAAATTTCTTGAAGGGAATTATTAGCTTTTGACAAGTTATATTGGCAGAGTCTGCTAGTGGGCCAGGTAGCCTCTGGATCTCATCCTTCCTTGTGAAGGTGACATATCTAGTAAATGCCCCTAACAGTCAATCTCTAAAATAGTTCAGTGTTGATTGTTAATACTCCTGGAGTTGGAATATTGGAATATCTTAAGATATTCCCGATGGAGCAGAAATTTCCCCATTTGGGATATTACATACAGATTTCTCTCGGGGTCCTGAACAATCGTTCCTCCTTAAGTTTGATAAGCCTTCCTCTCTAAATACCAGCATGGATTTATGGACATAAGGGTGTGATCATTCTCATGCAAACAACAACTAGTATAGAAAGTATACACTCTTGGGAATTCTCTTTAGTAATTACCTTTACAATCTTAGCATCTACCCTTCAACCTGAAACTTGAGCCAATTTATAGGGAAATGGAGGTAGTTTCAGTTCCATGAAGAGGGGGATGGATTCCTCTCATGAAGGGATTTGAGCTCCTTGGACTAAGGGATAAGCTCCATGAGTGGAGGGATAAAGCTCGAAATGATTGCGACTCTAGAAGCTTCTAGTTGGGAGAATTTTCGATCAACTGGGCTTCTAGAATTTTATTTTTCTTTTATTTTTCTTTTTACGGGAGTTCACAGGTAATAGTAGCAAAACGTGCAGGGGTTTCCGCAATTTATATACCAAAAATCCGCGGACCTGTAGGAAAAGGCTAAAAAAAGTGCAGAGGTATACTTTTAAGGGTTTTACATTGCTTTTCTCCAATTCCAAGACTTGATTCAGGATCATTAAGGTTTTTTACTTCTAAGGGAACATGATATAGGTGGTGATAGACCTATATGGATAGTCAAATGTCATGGTGACAAAATGACGTGTAACGTATTGCCCCATAAAGTGCGAAGTCTGAGGTTATTCTGAATAGTGAAGTGCATTCAATGCAAATATATATATATATATATATATATATATATATATATATATATATATATATATATATATATATATATATATATATATATATATATATATCATCACTGAGGTAGGAATTTCCATACTCAGATTAGAACTAACTAAATGTTCTGGTACATATATGGTTTCAATATTACATCAAAAGTAGACACAGTATTGGCGCAATCATCTGCCATGAGTAGTCTACTATATCATGAATAATAAAACTCCTCATAGCCTGGATGGTGGAAACTACATCCATGGTCTTGATTTTTGCTTCCTGAACTAGTACGAATCTATCCATGTGATTGATTGTGTCGAAGTCAAAAATGGTAGAAACCACTTGATTACCAGTCAATGATGTGAACTGTTAACAAGTGTGATAGAAACCACCAATAATGACAATGGCTCTCAAATTACTCTAGTACAATCTATGAAGTGTGAATGAATGATTTTCAGTCGAACACTCATAGAATCATTCGATTGAAGGTCAATGATGCAATCTATCATTGAAGGCGATAAACCTGCCATTAGGGCATGCAGATCCCAAGGTACTGATAGGATTCTAGGTCAAATTTCTAGATGATGAGCTGACGTCGAATGAAAGTGACTCGTCGTAGGAAAGCCCATGAGACAAAACCATTATATAAAGTTTTGAAGAAATATTTGTAAGGACTAACTCAGGGATGGTCAATGTGAATGGAGACAAATGTTTGTAGTGAATGGTTTATTTGAACTTTCTCTTGAACACATAACGACACTGCAGATGGCTTGGAAACATTTGACCTAAGTCTAATACCCATAAACCGACTGAAGACTTTCAATTCGGTTTGATTAAATGTTAGACAAAGGATTTCCCAACCCAGGTACAAGTGTGACAAAGTGTCATGTTCAAGAGTGGCATGCTTCTTTCTAAACAAGGGTGACAACTGGATTATTTTTCTCTCTTTTTACCCCACCGTTACTAGCAAGTACTTCTTTTTTTTTGACAAGCTTTACAAGGATAAAATTTGCTTGTTTGTGTAAGCTCATCCTTCGGATGAGTCCATCTTAATATTAAAATTGAACCCTAAGAAGGATTGGTCCGGTCTTGTTTGTAATCAACAAGTCCTTTATTGTTAAATTTTAACGAGTCCAATATAGAAGAAACTCAACATTTTTCAATTTTAGGGAGTTAGAAGAAAAACATAAGTAAACTCCATGGTTGTTCTTTTTCATAAATTTAGTCTCTTATGCTTGAAAAATGATAAAATAATGCAAGAGAGAACTCTATTTACCATGATTAGTCAACGCATACCTTTTTCGTAATTAGTCCATTTCAGTCCGGAAAAGGGGTAAACTTATATTGAAAGGACGACTCTTCATTTACTTTAACGAGTTCGAATAGTCAAGTACTCGGCGATATTTTCACATTTAGAGAGTCTGAAAATGGCTTAAAAGAGAACTCCAGGGTTTCACTTTTTTGTAATTTTAAAGAGCTCGAAAAAGTGATAAAGGTATACTTAGTGTCAAAATAATTATTTTCACCAAAAAATCCTATATCTTGTACAAAAACTCAAAATATTACACATACCTGTTTCCAAGAAGTAAAAATATTTAAAAAAATGACCTTTTAAAGTGAAAAATAAATAAATAAATATTTTATTTATTTAAAAACTATAAAAAAGAGTTAAAACAAAATAATTTTCACCTTTTGTGTTCAGAGCAGTGTATTGAGAGCTTTTGGCTAAAAAGTTTCGGAGCAGATATCGAAAGAACTGACCATCCATTCCTCGAATCATCAGAACCAGGTAATCCACATCATCTTATTCTTCATTTCTATCCATTTCATTTTTCTTTTTGAGTCTTAATTTCATTTTTTAGAAGGATTTTGTGTTTAAAAATGTGCTCTCGGGGGTTCGTAGGTAATTCACGTGATAATTGCGGACTTGGATAATTTTTTAAAGAAAAAAATATCGGGCTGTTGTGGGTTTTATATGGAGTGTGTGAGGACGTCTGCACTGTTTGCTCACAAAACCTGCGGGGGCACCGTGAACGTTTTAAAATTCAAAATTTCTCTTAAAAATGGTTCAAATTTTGCTTCCAAATGGTGTTTAACTGTTAAATGTGTTTATTTGTAGGTTTTTACACCATGTTGGAGTGGCGAGAACATGAACATGAGCTTATAGACAATGAAGCCATGGAATATCCTGTAACAATAAGTGCATCGAAGAATTGTGGTTTATATAAATTCTGGGCTATCCAAGGAATGAAAGCACAAAAGGAGTTGATGACATGGATCGTAAATGCATGGGAGGTTCAAGACCAATGCTTCAAAATTGGTGACCACTGGATCGAAATTGAGCTAGAGGACATTTATTCCCTTACCGGATTGTCCTGGAGAGGAGGAGGCATATCCTTATTTGGGGCAAGACAGGGAGGTCTTCCCGTCGCCAGCTACAAAGAACAATATTGCGGTAATGAAGCAGACTTAAAGGATAGTCACATAGATATTAAAACTATCTTGTGATTGGATCTCAAAGTGATAGAATTTACAGTAACTAGATTGTGCGGGAGTGCAGCTCTGCATGTGGCCACTAAATCACAAATGCAGACTGCAGTAGAGTGTTTCAGAGGGACCATATTTAACTGGTGCGAAGGAGTATTGGCCAATATGAAAGGCCAATTAACTAGAGCAAAGAATGCGAAGTTGAAAAACTTTGGGTATGTCACCATTCTCATTTCATTTGCTTTAGAAAGAATCTCGCTTCTCGCTCCTCAACTGATTCCAGTAGATCGCGGGGAACCTCAGATGGTACGGTGGGTGGGATTAATGGATCTCCATGGTGGTGATGGTAATTCAGTGGTTTGGTTTACTCTGGCATACTTTATGTGGCTTAGGAACCAAGTCTTCACTATCAAAGACTTCCCTTATGCAGGAATGGATTAGAAAGGTGATCCTGAAACATCTTTGCCTCCAGGGGCCTAGTGGGACGAGACATGTGAGAAAATTATTTTGATGTTTTTAATCTAATTTTTATTTATTTTTTATCGTCCAATGTTGACAAAAATATTTAAATGTAGATGTTGGTCCACGATGACCAGCAACACTTCGCCTCTTTGATAAGAAGGAAGCACAACCTATAGCACCTCCATAGGACCAGGCATCAGAGATCCTAGCAGACATGGAGCACAACCTTGAGACGTTGACCATAGAAATTCCTGAGACATGAACATATGATATTCCTCTCAGGATTCAGAGACATGTGACAGGTGTTCCAGGACCATTTAGGAGATTTCTGTGCAAGGTGGCGCATGCTATAGTCTATTACCATGATCATCATCACGGATAGTGGATGATCATTGTAGATCGACATTTTTGTTTTTTTTTTGTATCAGTATCTATTAGATCATAAGTTTTTTGAACCTATCATCATAGACAGTGTAATATTTTTTGAAAACAAACTATTATTTCCTAATGATATTACTGCTTTCGTTATCTGAGTATCTTGTTCAACATGGATTGAATGTTGTTTTGGTTTACTTTGTCAATATTACAAATTTATATTTAGAACACGATTAGCTAATTCATTGAAAAATATGTTTAAATTTCTTGAAATATGTTGATATTCAATATAATCAAATTGTCGTTCCAAGAGACAAAACTTCAAAAATAATATCAATAACATTGGATTTCTAATTTCATATACCTTGTTTAATTATTACAATGAGTTCTGAATCCAACCTAATGATCAAACGTCGAATACCAAATGAAATGGCATCATATAATAACTCAATGACTGCACTATATTCTGCAATATTGTTCATTATTTGACCGAGGCATACCCCATGAATAGAAACTAACTCATCGATGGGTGAATAGATAACCGAAGCCTTGGAAGAGATATTCCATGTACTACGATAGGCACCATCAGAAAAACCAATGTATGTTTGAAGGGGTTTCAACATATGCAATATCAAGAGTAATCAAGATAAACAATGATAGTAGTAACAAAAAAACTAATCTAGGCACACATATATAATCTAAGGCACACTATTCTAAAAAGTAACTATTGTACAAGAGAGATCTTCACACGAAATTCAAGCATAATATCTCTTAAGATAAAGACCATTTTTGGGATTATCTAAAGAGACCCCTCATAATTAGTTAATTCATAGGCCCCTTTTGCAAGCACACACTTGACAATGTAGGGACCATGCCACATCGGTTCAAATTTTCCAGTGCCCAGGTTATCGTTAGCTTGATCATATACTAAAACTAGGTCACCTTCTGAAAAAACATGAGGGCTAACACTTTGATCATATTGAGATTTATCATCTAATTTTGATAAGTAATTAAAGCGTTTTTCCTCTTCAGAGGTAGCTGGTAACAAATCAATGGATAATATAAGTGACGGTATTTCACATTCAATGGGTAACACAACTTCTAAACCATAGAAAATTTGAAAAGGAGTGAACGCTGTAGCAGTTTTTGCCTAGCTTCGGTATGCCCATAGTGCCGAAAAAATCATGGTATGCCAATTCGATTTGTGAGTTCCGATAATCCGTTTAATCGTGGTGGTTAAAACCTTGTTAATGGCTTCAACTTGACCATTATCCTACGGATAATATGGAGTAGAATTATCATGGCGCATGCCAAGTTGATAAATTTTTTTGGTCATCATAATATTTTGAAAATGACTCCCATGGTCTATGATAATAGCTTGAGGCACACCGAAATGAACAATCACATGATTGAATACGAAAGTAGCTGCAGTTTTTCCATCTGCCACAAATGTAGGCATCACCTCAGCCCATTTGGTAAAGTAATTTACAACGAGAATAATATACCCATGCTACCCTGCTAAGTGAGGGTTACATGTAATGAAATCAATGCACCATTTCACAAAGGGCATGACAACAATGATTGGGTGAATAGGGGTTGGAGACACACACATCTTTCGATAAAAAATTTGGCAGTTTTGGAATTTTCGGACCGCAACAATACAATCTTTGAATAATGATGGCAAAAAATAACCAGTGCACGATATCTTTTGGGCTGTGGCAAACCTAGACACATGACCACCACACACTCCAGAGTGGCAATAATTCAAAAAATTTTCAGCCTCCTCGTGAGTTATACAATGTCGAAAAACAAAATCCGCACCACGACAATAAAGAGTGTCTCCAACAATATTGTATTGTTGGGATTGATATCGGGTTCTTTGTCGATTTGAACGTGAAATATCTGGGCGAAAGGTTTGGGTTTGAAGATATATAATGATATCTCCATACCATGGATCTAATGTACTGATGAGAAACAGAGATTCATATGCGATGGGATTCTCTACCACAGTTTCCTTCTCAGTATTGGGAAAGTCACACATAAGCTCTACAAACACTAGTGATTTCTTTAATTTAGATTTCTCGAATTCCAAATCAAACTCTAGTAGGATGAAAACCCATTTAGAGTATTTTCCCCTAAGTAATTATTTTGTCAAGATATACAGCATTGACATGCAATTATATATCACAGTTGTTTACATATCAATATGTAGTGACGAAATTGTTGGACAACTTGGACTGTTGCCAAGACCAATTTCTCCACATGCGAATATTTTATTTTTGTCAGGTTGAGATTCTGACTTAGACAATAGATCACATGCTCATTGTGAGATTCATCCTCTTGAACCAAAACCATTCCAATGGTGGAATCAGAGGCAACTAAGTATATAAAATATTCCTGGTGGTAATTGGGTGGATGCAATAATGGTGCATGGGTCAACACGTGTTTTAATGCATCAAAATACTTATGAGAAATCTCATCCCAAATAAAAGGAACACTTTTTTTCAACAACCAAGTAAATTTTTTTGTTAACTCAGCATAGTTCGGGATAAACCTACGTAAAAAATTTGCTTTCCCTTGCAAAATTTGGAGTTGGCGAAGTGTGGAAGGAGGAGGTAAATTGATGATAGCCTCAACCTTCAAGGGGTCGACACAAATGCCATCATTCGAGACGATGAATCCAAGTAATCGTCCTGATTGAACACAAAAAACACATTTTTGCGGGTTTAAACGGATCTTGTAATGCCTACATCTCATGAAAATAGCTCGTAAGTGTGTAGGATAATCGTCTCTGTGTAAAGAATGAGCAGGTAAATCATCCAGATAAGGTTGTACAATATTTTTGATATCATGACAAGCATAAGACATAGCCCTTTGAAAACTTGCACCAACATTTTTTAATTCAAAAGGTAATTTGCAATAAGCAAATGTTCCCCAAGGACATATAAAAGCTGTTTTTCATTGATCGACAGGGAGTATGTTGATTTGGTTATAACCATAAAATCCATCCATAGATGAGAAAATTTCATTTCCAGCACAATCATCGATAATTTGATCGATATAGGGTGTAGGATAATTGTCTTTTGGACATGATTTATTAATATCCCTATAAACAATGCATACTCATATAGTCCCTTGTTTCTTCGTAACGAGAACTATATTATATACCCAATATGTCAACGGAATTGGATAAACAAATCCTGCTCGTAATAGATTTTCAACTTCAGCTTTGATAGTAGAAACTTTTCACGAATGTATTGGACGCAATATTTGTCTAATAGGCTTTGCATCTGGGTAAGTCTTAATTTCATGAATTACAATCTTAGGATCGATTCCTGGAATCTCTTCATAAGACCAAGAAAAAATGTCTCGAAATTCTTGAAATATGGCTTTGTATGTGTTAATATCCTCCATCGTACAAGATGCACCTATATGAATGTTTTCAATAATCCTAGGCTTAACTGATATGTTGATAGCAACTGTTGTAGAAATATTTCCCAAATTAGTCTCAGAATCCGAATGTGTAATCAAAATGGGATTCTATGGTTCCTTGACATAATAAATTGTAAAAATAGACAAAAAACTGTTCTCAAACCTATCAAGATCAGATAAAAATGAAGATCTATGATTCAGATCATGCCATGCTAGTTCATCCAATGAAAAAAATTCGCGAATACTTTCATCATTGTGAAACACATGTTGAAAGGGATTAGAAAGTGATGTCAAGGCTGAGTTTGATAGTGACGAGTATTCTTCAGTGATCATATTCATTTGATCAGGAGTAGTTGAAAGTGTGTTGGAATATGATTGCACTGCTACATATGCCATTTCAAAAGGAATCAAAGGAATCTCTCCATTGAAAGAGTTTAGTTCTGATTCTTAAGGCACTACCCAAGTGTCATCGAATGACTAATAATGGTATCTGAAAAGCCATCTGATGAGGGAGTCTCGGTGTAAAATTTTCTAGATCAAAGACCATGAGTTTGGAATCCTGAGGATCAATAGCTCCGATAGTTGATAATAGTAATTTACTTTGTGCTGGACATGATTATAGCACTTCTAAGGCCGACATTGCTGAAGGGGATATCGCCAAATCTTCAACAATGTTGTAATTCTGAGCATCTCTCGCATGTGGATTGAAAGCTGACTTTCAAAGTACACCTTTAGCAGGCAGTTTAATCAATAGATTAGGATTAGGTTTCTCAATTTCAAGTGGTTCGGAAACTGAAGGAGATATAGCTGGTGTTTGACTAGAATTTTCTGTCTCTTTATCAGTTACAGGATTTTTAGTTCCATAATCTTGAGATCTTGTCGCAACCATAACTTGAGACATCATTAAAATATCTGCCAATGAATTTGATGAATATCCTATCATTTTACTATCTTGAGTAGGAAAATGATCCTTCAAGACAACGGGTGTGGGTGAACCTTTGACAAACCTGGAGACCTCAGACTGATGTGGGCACTATTTGGTATAGTGATCCTTGTCACTGATAAGACAAGGATAGCGAGGCTTCTGTTTTTCATCAACTGGTTCATTCTTTTCAGTTTTCTCTTTGGCAGATGTAGTTTGTTTGTTTTTATTCTTTCCTTTCTTCTTATTATCGGTTTTAGATTTAGTTGTAGATGAGTCTACAACATGGATGTCGGAAGAATTTTCAAGGGAAGAATCTCCTTTCGGTGAATTTAGTAATTTTATAATGGGAGAAGTAATTTTGGATGACTTCTTCTTGCTCTTCTTAGCACTAACTAAACCAATTACACCGTCTGCAGCATGAGAACTAGAAGGAGTTGTAGTTATTTGACCTGGACGCAGTAAGTCAGGAATTTTTTCGTATAAAGTACCAGACTATGTGTTGTGCATGATCAATCTTCTATAAGCTTTCATAAGCAATCGGTTTCCAAGCTTTCAGATTTTCTCCTTCTCAGCCTTAGAAAATCATTCCTATGATTATTGTTATCATTTTCTGCCCCCAAAATGCACTATCAAAGGCCGGAAATTCAAATTTCGGAACATTCGAGCCATAGCTCTTTCGGCCCCAGCCCCTTATGTCTCGTTTTCCATATAACCTAGGCATCAGACCATGCACTAAGACAGAGAGGTGCTTATCGTACATATCTATCGGGCGTACCCCTAGTCGTCCGATCAAATCACAGATCGACGGTCCGCTGCCTATTGCCCTAGTGGTCCCCACCCCGTGTCCATCGCTAAAAAACAAGGCTTTTTTTCATCGCACTACTTATCCAAGGCAGGCGGTATTTTACAAAACATAGCGATGCCATTCAGCTCAAGCCACGCGTCCCGGTGTACGACAGCAATACCACCCTCCACTGCGCATTATCTCTCGATCAAAGTCGTGCAGCGATATTAACTCTGGCCGTCCGATCCGAAGAGCTCCATCCAACGGCAGTCGCTTGGAGTAGTTGCGCGATTGTTAAAGTGGGTCTACAGTGGCTTGGGTCCACCATTCCATCGCTGTACAATGCGTGCCCAACCGTTGATTTCGTTTCTGATCGTATGGCCCAAAACCGTTCGCGCACCCCGTCAGTCGACCGAGTCCACCTCCACGTCATCCCTTCCGCTTATCCTCTCGTACGCCCATGTGTCATTTACGTTTACCTCCACCATTTCCATGAACCATTTACGTGTCTATGTTGTCTGTCTCTGCCTCTTCCACATAGCGTCGTCCCACCATGTTTCTCATTGCCACCCTTCATTCCTCTGTCACCCTACTTGTCCTCATCGTTTCACTCAGTCCATATCACCACTCCATGGCCACTGCCTCATCCATTACCCTGGCACCTGGTTTTCTTTAACCATTTTATGGGTTTTGCAGGTTTATGGCGATGGAGAACCATCCGAATTCACGTCAACCACCATAGAAGCCGAGAACGCATGACAAGACCTTGTTTCAGGAGCAAGATCTGTGAAGAAAGATCTGGGAGCCGCTATGACACGACCAACATTAAATAAAACAAGGGTTAAAATCTGTCGAAACCCCCAGAGAAATTCAAGATGCAGATGTTACAGATGGAAATATTAATTACCGAGGCAAACAACGCCAATGGAAGATCCAAGAAATGCAGCGCCTGGCATTGAAGAATTTAAATTTAAATTTGGCTTTCAGAAGACAGAAGGTACCAGTACATAAAAATCATATCCTCTAGGTTTTACTTCAGCAGATTTTTCTCTCAGAAGAGTACAAGATGTTATATATTTTATTCTCTATATCTTACCCCCGAAGAGATTTTCACCTACTGCATTTATGTTATGGAGCAGCCACAGAGTACTTACAACGTTCTTGCGCCGTCAAACACTTTGGGCGGGAATTTTCTCACCATTTTGTTTCAATGAAATAGTTAATGGTTTCACCTACTTCTTTTATGAGTTTTCTCTCCTCCTCCCTCCATAAAAGGGGAGAAGAAAAACATTGTAAGGGTTCCAGACTTTTATCAGAAAATTGTGCTGTGAAAGGCATTTTTGTATACATTTTGTAAAGCTTTTGTATCAAGGTTCAGAGCCCGTAGGGTCTCAGTGAGGAGGAGTTCTATCTGTAATGAGGATTCTGGTCTTTGGTATTTGTTACACAGTAATTTGTCACTGGGTGTTACTATTCTTCGTCCCGCACAACGGAGACCCATTATGACCTCAGAACACCGCTATGCCTTGAAAACATCATCAATGCATCCTTCTCTCGAGTATGAGCTTTACTTCGAGACATCTCTGCAAAATTCATGAAACAGCCACATTGGCGTTGCAGATGCCTGCTCGCGCCAATCAAAACTTCGAAGAGGTCGCGCCACTTGGCGCTCTGTCATAGAGCAGCAATCGCGCCACCCATTTTAGGGACTGTTTTTTAAATATGGATGGCGGAAGTTGAGTTCAAATAAACTCACAAACCACTGCCTATCTTGAGTTGGGAGGTTTGGCTGCGGGAGTTCTATGGAAGGGAAGTGGTTTTGCCACCTTCCATGGAACCTTCCTTGTTGATAGGGCCAATCCCATAATAATAGGGATCCCAACTCCCTCCTTCCCCATCTATAAAAGCCTGCTCAGATCCATGGCAAGCTAGTCTTGAAGTGTTGAAGCTTTGCATCTCCCTATTCCCAAGTGCCTTTGTGCTGTAAAGAATCCCTTCTTTCCCTTAAGGCCCATTCAAGCGAGGAGACCATTTTTACGAGACTCTGGAGAGGTTTCCCTTTCCTTGGCGAGCTTTGCGAGACGTGGACGACCGGAGACCCGTTCGAAGGAAGCTGCGACGTCAGAACTTGGTTGTAACTTCTATTCGTTTATCATTTTAACAGATGACTATGATTATGGTTCCACCTTCCGTTTTCCATCATGTTAATGCGAGTAATATCTTTTCTGACCGATGTTTAGTTACGTATGCTGGTTCCTATGCTTGTATCTGTTCGTTTCTTCTATCTGCAGGTGTTCATCCGCGGAGATCGTGGAAGGATTGTGATCTGCCAGGGCTGAAGGACGGGGACACTTCTTCTTCAGATCATAGCGTTGGAATCCAGGTAGGCTTCTATCCCAAGTCTTTCGTTCGTAATTAGGAGCTTGCGTCATAGCATTGTTTGTTTGTTGCTAGACCCCTGCTGGGCTAGTAGGGATCGCCTCTGTCCGCAGAGGGGATTTACCTCCTCAACAACTTGGCGACTCCGCTGGGGATCGTCCGGTTTTCCTTGTCTCGTTTATGTCGGTTCGCCTTGATCGTTTTCCTTGCTTGATGAACCTTCTGGGTTGGATTCTTTCATTATTTTAGCTTCTTGGTTTGCTTAGCTTGTATTGGTCTGCTTTCAGAGTAGCTTGTTTTTGATTTTTATTGAAGAACTCGACTGGCGCGGTTTTTAACCCGACAGTCGCGCCACTTGGCACTTGTTGCCTTTGTCTGTCTCGCGCCAATTGGCCTCTGGCGCCAGTTTCAAGCCCACAGTCGCGCCACCCCTGTGACTTTTTTGAGTTTCTTCATTTTTTAGCTTTCTGGACTTGACCAGTGCTTCTCTTCTTGATTTCCCGACTGTCTGAGAGTGTTGGAGTCTTGTTTGGCTGGAATTCACCTCTGTCCTTTGGTTGTTTGCTTCTTTCTACCGATTTCACGTTTTGAGCCCTAGGGCATCTAGTGGCTTAGTGTATCGAGCCCTCCTTGGGAGTTTTGGTGTCTTGATTGTCCTGTCAACTTGTTGATTGGTTCTCCACGCTCTTTTGACAGTCTTTGATTGTTTTGCTGCGTCTTTTGAGTGATTGTTCATTCCTTCATTCAGAATTCGTTTGCCCTTGCTTTGGACCTAGATCACACGGTCCATTGGAAGTTTTCGAGTCTTTCTTTGCTTTGAGGGACTTTGGGTCGATTTAGAGATTTGGTTGCTTGCTTTGTTGAGTGAATGTTGTTTGCTTCGCTCTCTTAGATATCATTTCTCAAATTGTTCCTTTTGTTTTCAGTGCACATTAGCCATTAAACATTGAAAATTAAAAAAAAAATCTCTTTTGCTTTTGTTAATTAGTGCAAATTGTGATCTTTTTCCATATCGCTAGTGATTATTGTTGAATGAAAAGTGTGCAATTGCATTAGTTGCATTAGAGACATTGTTGTTTGTATTCCGTTCATTTCGTTTGTATAAAAGCTCTCAACTCTTATTTAACTAGTTTTCATCGAACGAAATGTTGCATTGTGGCATATAGCTTTGCATTTAGGAGACACTACATACGATAGGGCCTGGAAATTGAAACTTAATTGAAGATCAACCGTAAAATTTATTCAATTAACCTAAGGCAGCATTGGAACTTAACGAAACATATTTAGAAGGTCTAGGCTAGAGACGTGTTCCGGCGTCGTTAAACCTAGCAGCTGTCGTTCGCCTGTTGGCTTTAGACAGCGCTAGTACGGACTTGCGCTCCCCGTACCGTCGTGTATATAAAGGGAGACCCCTCTAGGTTTTCAATCCTTTATCCGTAGGAAGCCGAGTCTGCCGCCCTATACCCGTGATACACCGAACACAGCATTCGGGGAGACTACCTGCACGTACGGAAAGTCCTTGGTCGATTTCTGTTTCATTTTTGAAACCAAGGTGTATATTGCAGTTCACGGATATTTGGTACACCCTTTATGCCTAGTTTTTCCTGAGCAGTCATTTGGTCTTTTCTGACTCCCTAAACTTGAAAAGACCGTCAAGCGCTTGTCCTTTCACGCTTGTGTCAACTCTGAAAGAGATAGAGTCATCTTTTTATCGTTTCTAGACTCTTGAAACATGAAACGTAATTTTGCCCATTGTTCAATTCAATATCCCACGAATACACACCCGCTAGGACGTTGCTTTCAGACCGGTTGACCCAGTTTTAACTCGTTCGCCCCGTGTGTGCTTTCTGTTTTTTTTCTTCGTCTTTAACATGGTGGCGCAACTCGGTTTCGCTCATCGGCAGTCCTTATACTCGTATTTATCTTTCCGCAGGCTTTCCCACCTTCGTTCTTCTGCTGGGCCATCATTGTTTTGTTTCGCCACCTATCGCCGAGCAACCCTTGGAGAGCTGGAGAACTGGGGCTGAGTTTAAGCTCGGCCCTTTTCGGACCCTGTGTCTGAATTGAGATTAGGAGCTGATTTCCTTTCTCTTACATCAGGTTCACCGTTTATTGTTGTTGTTTTTCCTCCTAGTCCTCGCCGTCTTCTGCGTGATTTAGCGGCAAGATCAACCATGAGTGATTCTGGTGAGGAAATTCCCGGGTCTGATGACTATCAGCGCATCCCTCGTAGATTGTTCGAGGGAGACGAGTCTGAGCTGGCTACCACATCGTCAGCTGGTCCTTCTTTGCCACAGGGATACAGATCTCTGGGTCAGATTATTTCAGCTGCTGGCTCTATGGGAATATCATCTCCTGCTTCGAGGCCAGCTGCCACTACACCCGGGGTGTCTCCTTCGACGCCCGTCACTTCTGTTCCCGTGCGGCCCACTGTTTGTGTAGCTGCCTCTTCTGCTGTTGTCTCAGCTACCAGGGCTGGGCCAACTCCTGAAGATATCCTAGATCTGGGCCAACTTCTGAAGACATTTATCTAGCTACTGCTATACCGGAGAATATCTCTCCGGAGGAGTATCGGTTGTTTTTACAGCAGCCGAACGCCGGGGCTGGACAAATCCCCCAAGATCCTTACCGATCTTTCTTTTCGCACTATGCACAGGACGGCACTCCCGTGTATGGTTTCCCGGGTCAGCTTGATGAGCATGGGGACATTTTGCGTCTTCCTGCTCCTGAGGCTTATCTGTATGTTCAAGGTTTACCGTACAACCAGGCTCAGAACTTGCAGGCACAACCTTTCCAAGGTCAACCTGCAGGTCAACCTGGCTATCAGTACGACCCACAGGGACAGCCCATTCAAGGCTACTCTGCGGGCCAGCAAGGGCCATTCTATAATCCGCAAGGACCATATTATAACCCTGTTGGTCAACCTGCTCAGCCTCAGCCGGGGTATCAACAGGGACCGGCCTATGGACCTGGGGGGCAAATCCGGCCTTCTTTACCGATGCAACCGCAGTATCCTGTTGTCTCTAACGTTGCATATCAGCCAGGACCACTTTATGGTTCTGCTTCAGGTCAAACTGGTTTCCAGCAAGCACCTGGTCCTGTTCCACCACCAGGCCAACCGGGTCATCGATTACGACACGGTGTCCGCCTCCCGAGCCAAACCTTCGGTGCAACACGGGGCTCACCCACAACGGTCAGCTGCGCGACCCCGGCGCACGCTGTTTATCAAGACCAGCTTTGTTCATTCGGAGCCGCCCCCTCACTCGGAGTCAACTTTGTTCATTGAGGCAGCCCTCTCATTGCGTTCACTGCGCGCCGACTGTTCATTCAATGCCGCAGCCAAATCACCAGCTGCGCCCTACGTACCAGGCTCCGCAGGGTTCCACTTATCAGCAGTCTACTCATCCTCAGAGTGGTTATTATTCTCATGGTCAGTCTCAACCGAACTATAACCACTCTGGAGGCTCTCAGTATCCTCCTCCTCCACCCGGTTCTACCTACGCTCAGCAGCCAAATCCAAACGCTGCTTATACAGGGCAGACGCCTAATCAGGGCCCGAATCCTGGTTATCAAGCCCCACACAATGGTTACCAGCAACCAAATCAGTCTGGTTATACGAAACATGCCCCCTACGGTCAGAATCCTACGAGACAGAACCCGTGGGGGCAGGGATATTCACAACCATCGTGGAACGCAGGTACCAGACCTTATCCTGGGACTGGCATGGTAGTTAATCCTCCATTACCGTTCCTGGCTACCTTGGATCTACCGGACGTTTCGAAGTTGACCAATGATCCGATTGCTCATAATCCATATTGGCCCCCGGTTCCAACCAAGATACCAGGTGACTGTCCCAAGTTTGAGGGCAAAGCTGGAGAAGACCCCCAGGCGCATGTGATGACGTATCACCTCTGGTGTTCGTCTAACTCTTGGACTGACGATTCGATTCGTCTACGTCTTTTCCAGCGTACTTTAACAGGAGCTGCTGCTAAGTGGTACATAGAGCTATCCCGTGGTATTTTTCAGGATTTCAACTCGTTAGCTATAGCTTTCCTCACGCATTTCCAGTTACCAGTCCGGTATGAGACTGGGACGCACCTCCTGTCTTCCCTGAAGCAGGACTCGGCCACTCACATCTCGGATCACATCCATGAGTGGCGGCGCCGTCGTCGACTGATCAAGTTTCACATACCTGATCAGATTTTGACTCACTGGTTCACCACCTCCTTTGTCAATAAAATCGCTCAGGATATCGCAATGGGAGCGTGTGTGACGGAGGAACAAGCTATCGCGCGTGCCCAGTACCTGGATCTTGTTTATTCGCAATATGGCACGCTTTATGACATCCTGCCTGATGCTCCACGGCCCGGAGCCACAAAAGCCCCGCCTACCCCTACGGTGGATGGTGTCATTGGTTCCGTTTCTCAAAATTTGAAGAAGTCTTCGAATGGGAAGCAGAAGGCTAATTCTTCCAACAATACCTCTGCTAATCCCGCATCATCCGATTCTGGTAAAACCGCGGAGGTAAATGTCGTTCAGGCCAATCCTGCGGACAAATCCTCTAAGGGGAAGAAGAAGGGCAAAGGCAAATCAAAATCTGATGCCCCAAAACCGGAATCTAAAACTCGAACTGAGGATGGCTCCCAACGTAAGCCGAAATTCCCTTACCTCATCTGTGAAGCTGACCATTACACTAAGGATTGTCCACGACGGTCCGAAATTAGTCAACTTCTTAAAGGCTCAAAAGGGACCCCGGTTGTTTTAAAAGAGCCATTTCCATCTCAGCAGACCCAGATGGTCGAACAAGGTTCATCATCTGCACCGTTTGGGTCTCAGGTTTTCATGATGAAAACTAATGCACCTATCACTATTGCTACTAGATCGAAGGATTACAATAATCAGCAGCAGGCACCCGGGAAGGCAATTGCGGATGGACCGCCTCCCCCACCTGTTTCTGGTCCGTTTGAAATCGAGAAGCCGACTCTCGAACCCGTTGTGAAGCCACCTCCCAAGGGTGTTCTTCGGAGATCCTCTTATAATCCAAATGCTCGTGCCGCTCAACATTATAGCATCGTTGAGGATCTGGCACAGGCGCCATGTGCCATGTCTGCACTTGAGGTTCTTCAAAGTTTTCCTTCACAACGGAAGGCTTTACTGTCTGCCATCGGTGGTATCGACCCCGCCGACTCGAGCCTTCTCACCTTTGATCTGGAGAATTTTACTCCCCGGCTTCCACATCAAATTGCTTTGATCATTCAAGTCGGGATTAAT
This sequence comes from Pinus albicaulis, assembly GCA_034641835.2. NCBI lineage: Eukaryota > Viridiplantae > Streptophyta > Pinopsida > Pinales > Pinaceae > Pinus > Pinus albicaulis. The sequence continues at coordinate 598,968,033 of CM076584.1, forward strand.
GGTCTGAACGTTCACAGAGCCGTCGTAGATGAGGGTGCATCTACTTGCGTTATGTCCTCCGCTTGTTGGAAGGCCATCGGCTCTCCAACTTTGTCGTCATCTCCCAATGCCCTTGAGGCATTTGATGGTCGGGAATCTAAACCCCTGGGAGTTCTCGAGAGTCTTGCGATCACATTACAGGGAAAAACTGTCAACGTAGAAGTAGAAGTGGTTGACGCTAAACTCAACTACAATATACTTCTTGGCCGCAGCTGGACCCATGCCATGCTCTGCGTGCCATCTACTGTCTTTCGATTCATTAAGTTCCCTCACAAGGGAAAGATTGTCACGGTAGATCAGTTGTCATTTTTTACCTCTAGCTCTGAGAACAACGTGCCGTATGTGGATCAAATTCCGAATCCCCCAGACAGCATAGGACCTGGTCTCTTCAAAGACCCAGTCCTCATGGGTATTTTCCCTGCGCCGCCACCGAATACCGCTCAAGTCAACATGTTGTCCAGGACTGATGACCCCTGGCTGATTCCTACACTTGAGCAGGTATATGAGTTTGGAGAATCCATGCCTTTAACGCCAGTAGAGATCAGCTACTGTGAGATTGTTGCTGCATCGGACCCTCCACCTCCTCCGCATGCTCCGATGAGCATGGCTCTTGACGTCTACTCACAATCCCCCTGGCTTGGTCAGGCTGATTCGCCTGATCCTCTTAGAGAGACTTTTCCCTCAGATGAGGCTATCATTGAAACTATGTCTCTTGAGGAGCTACCCTGGGGCGATGGACATCATCGTTCCTCGTTTATGCCTAGCTTGGGGGCAATGACTGACTGTCTAGAGCGCTATGCTACTCAGGTTCCTTCCCCTCCTCTTCAAACACCGATCTTGACGCACGAGGTCTTTTCGGAGGGTAATCTGAGTAACATTACTCAAACTGTTCCAATCAACATCTCTGTTAAACCGGGGATTGTTGAGAACATTCATGTGGGTGTGACTTGTTCTCCCGAGGAGATTCAAGTCTATACTGAGCTTTTCAAAGAATTCAGAGATGTTTTCGCATGGTCCTACGAGGAAATGCCGGGAATTGATCCTAGTATTGTTGTGCACGAGATTCCAACCTATCCAGGTGCGAAACCCGTGCGCCAACGCTTGCGTCCCATGCATCCTCGGAAAGCCGCCGCTATCAAGGCAGAAGTTGAAAAACTTCTGAACGCGGGGTTTATTTATCCTATCCCCCTTACAGAATGGGTGTCCAATATTGTCCATGTCGATAAAAAGCAGGGTACCATTCGAGTCTGTGTAGATTATCGTGATATCAATCGCGCCTGTCCTAAGGATATTTATCCCACTCCGTTTATCGACCAGATTATCGACGATTGCGCTGGGAGTGAGATCTATTCCTTAATGGACGGTTTCTCAGGTTACAACCAGATCAATATTGCACCTGAGGATCAACATAAGACCACATTCATCTGTCCGTGGGGCACTTTTGCATACAAAAAACTCCCATTCGGCTTAAAGAACGCTGGCGCCACGTTTCAGCGAGCGATGTCATACGCTTTTCATGATATTCGCCATATTGTCCAGCCTTATCTGGACGACTTGCCTGCCCATTCGGGTAAGCGAGAGGATCATCCTGAGCATCTTCGCCGGATATTTCTTCGTTGCAGACGCTACAATATTAGGCTCAATCCTCATAAGTGCGTCTTCTGCGTCGATTCTGGCCGTCTTTTAGGCTTTATAGTCTCGAAAGACGGAATTCGCCTTGACCCTCTGAAGGTTGAGGCCATCATAAATCTCCCGTCACCCTCTTCCCTGTATCAGTTGCAGAGTCTGCAAGGGAAAGTGAATTTTCTTAGGCGCTTTATCCCGAATTACGCCGAGGTGGCCAAAGGATTCACTCGTTTGTTAAAGCAGAATGTTCCCTTTCATTGGGACGAAATCGCTCAAGAATCCTTTGAGAAGCTGAAGACATTTCTAGTCAATGCTCCGTTGCTTCGTCCTCGGGACTACCACCGCGACTTTACTTTGTATCTAGCCGCCGCATTAAGCACCATCGCCATGGTCTTGGTGCAGGATGACGAGAACGGTGATGAACATGTTGTTTATTACCTATCTCGGAACCTTCTCGACCCGGAAACGCGTTATGCACATGTTGAGAAGTTGGCCTTAGCAGCTGTACACGCCGTACAACGCTTTCGCCATTACATCCTTTTGCGCACGATAACAGTGGTTTCAGACTGCAACCCCATGACGTATATTCTTTCTAGACAATTACTAGGGGGCAAGTACTCCAAATGGATCGTGATCCTGCAGGAGTTTGACTTGGAATTCACCACTGCCAAGTCAACTAAATCATTGGTCTTCGCGGATTTGATATGTTCTCTCCCTACAGACTCTATTCCTGAACACTCTGAAGATCATATACCGGACGAAACGCTGTTTCTTATCGATACTCGTGATCCTTGGTACGGTGACATTATAGTGTATCTTCAGACCGCGACATTTCGGTCTGAGTTGGATAAAGCTGCATGCCGTCGGATTCGGCACCAGTCCCAACCCTACCGCATAGTAGGAGATACCTTATATCGTATTGGAGTAGATTCGGTGCTCCGACGATGCCTTACCTTGGACGAGGCTGAGAAAGTCTTGAACGACTGCCACAGTGGCGCCTGTGGTGGACACATGTCCGGATATGCCACTGCCCAAAATATTCTGAGGGCAGGTTATTTTTGGCCTTCTATATTCAAGGATTGTATCACTGCAGTCCGAAAATGCCATCCGTGCCAGATTTTTCAGCGCAAGATGCGCGCGCCGCCGTTGCCTTTGCATCCCGTTATTACCGTTGGCCCTTTTGCGAAATGGGGCGTGGACTTTATGACGTGTAACCCTCACTCGGTCGAGGGGCATGCATATATCATTGTCGCCGTCGACTACTTCACTAAGTGGGCCGAGGCGATGCCTACACTAGCTGCTGACGGAAGAACGGCTGCTTCATTTTTATTCAACCATGTTATTTCACGATTCGGGGTTCCTCAAGCTATCGTCACTGATCACGGTACTCATTTCCGTGATTACATGATGGCGGAGCTGACAACTGCGTTGGGCCTGCGTCACGACAGCTCAACGCCATACTACCCTCAAGCGAACGGTCAGGTTGAAGCGGTGAACAAGGTTTTGGTCACCATGCTTCAACGAACAGTTGGGATTCATAAATCCAGTTGGTATCTCCAACTGTTCTCAGCTCTCTGGGCGTACCGAACATCTGCTAAAAGTGCAACCGGATTCACACCATTCCAACTGGTGTACGGTCTGGAAGCTACTCTGCCGGTTGAATGTGAAATTCCTTCGCTTAAATTAGCTGTGGAGCTCTTACCGGATACTTCTCTTGAGGAAGAACGTCTTCTGTATCTCGAACGGTTGGATGAAACCCGTCGTCTAGCTGCTTTGATCATTGAAGCACAAAAGAAGAGGGTCAAATCTCATTTTGATCAATCTGTTTCTCCCCGTTCTTTCATCGAAGGAGACCTAGTCCTCTTATACGATCAGGCACATGACAAGCTTGGTGCCGGGAAGCTCCAGCCCATGTGGCACGGGCCTTATATAGTAAAACGTGTTTTAAAAAATGGGGCCTAATAGACTACGAAGGAGTTCCATTGGCGCAGCCCAGAAATGGGCTGTACCTTAAGAAGTACTACGCCTGAAATGATTTCTTGGTGTGGTGTGTGTACATAGGTGTGTGATTGTCATTTGTGTGCATGGTGTGGTGTGCTTTGTAAACATCTTTTCTGTTGATCGGGTCTTCCTGGTTGTGCAGATGTCTATTCATCCGTTTGTTGGTTTCGCGGATGGTGCCTCCCGCAGTACCAGGAATCTGTCTTCCGCAGCCTGGGTAATCTACGATCCTGCTGGTGAGTTGATTGACCTGCAAGGTGTGTGTTTAGGACGTACCACGAACAATATCGCGGAATATAGCACCGTGTTGGAATTATTAGCCGAGGCAGTAAACCTTGGTATCCGTGAATTGCTCGTGTACCTAGATTCACAACTTGTAGTGTTGCAGCTGAACGGGCACTATTCGGTAAGAAACCCGTCTATTTTACGATTGTATTTGCGTATTCGATTACTGGAAAGGAATTTTGAATACATTACATATCATCATATACCCAGACATTTGAATACATTAACAGATGCAGTAGCAAATTTGGTGTTAGACAGGCATTTGCGCAATTTATAAATCATCATCACATGTAAAGAAGACTCATCCAGAAATAGATATGTATATATATATAGATATCGAAATGTTTACATAAAGTGTGTCGCATAAAACTCAAAAAATATACACAATTGTCTTAATACATCCTGAGACACTCTGTCTCTCAAAAAATAGGTGTAGCTAAATCCTAGAGACTAATCCGCATGGTGCTCATGATAGCACGTCACTGCACGCACTAGCTGCCTCAGGATTCGGTGGAGCCGGTTTGGAACTCCCACCGTATGGCGCTGGTACTCCATCGGTACGTCTGACAGTCGGGCATAGTCTGGGATCCCATGGACGATCCCCTCAAGGTTCTGGACCAATGCCTCTCCTCCGGTGCCTTCCCCCTGGATCTCAGGGGCGAGTTGTGTCCTCCGGGAGATAGGAGACATCCCGGCTGGCCTCTCAGGTCCTACATCTGCATGCATATATAATTATGTTAAGACAAGTGTGTATTAACAAAAAAAAACACATATAAACATGAAATCAAAAATATGAGGTCTTACCCAGCTCCTCGTCCCAGTCGTCTCCTTCTGGTAATGGGAGATCTGGGTCCCCGGTAAAGTCAGTTCCCGAATAGGGCCAATCTTCCACAACGATCAGTTGGCGCCGTAGCCACCTAAAGAACTCTGGCTTCCAGGACATCTGTTGGCCACCTCCAGATTTGGGCATCAGTTCTGCCCAGCGAGCCATTCTCGGCTCTCGTGGTACCGGACTCGCCACATGGGCCTCTTGGCCCTGGAAGGTTGGTATGCGTTCCAGAATGAATGATACTAGGATGGAACCATACCCAAACTGCTTCAGTTTCCCCCGTTTGCACTTTGTGAGCTGCCTTTTCATATTGATGGTCACAGCTGTTGCCCAATCATACAGTCGGGGACCCATGCATTCTGAGGCTAACAGGAGTTGAGTCTTCGTGGCCTCGTGCGGAGCCTGCGACCCAGCAGGCCGCGTAATGGTGTGGAGAACTACTCTCAGTGCTAGATCAGGGATGGTGGAGATGTATACTTTCTTACTTCCTGATCCTGTTTGTGCCCCTCGGCACACCCGCGCCATTACCTCTTCCATCTTTTCCCCTGATGGTCTGCTCCCAGTCAGTACAGGGATTGGACCTCTGCGGGACAATCCAGTAATAAAATAAATGTCGGTGACCTCCAATTCCAGCACCTGGTCTCGTATTCTGAATACTTGGTCATTTTCATCCCAGAGGTTGATTAGATATTGGAGAAGCTCGGGCTGAGCTCGTAAACATGGCGTGAGGAAGAACTTTTTCAATCCGCAGTCTCTCAGAGCGTTCATGCAAGCCTGGCTTTGCATGGCCTCTTCATCCTCATCTCCGTGCTCTCGTTCCTTCCATTCAATTGCCATTTTTGAGTGTTTATCTGCATTCACATGATCAAAAGCCCCTGATTAGATCTTTTGTAAGCTTCAAAATTCAAGAAATTTGGTATAAATGTCGGAATTTTAGGCGAAAATTTGGGTTCCGCCGCTGGCGCGACTGTTTTGCTAACAGTCGCGCCAGGTGGCGCGGCCCCTTTAGTAAAAAGAGCTCAGTGGCGCGGGTCCGTGCCCGATACCCGCGCCACTGGGCTCGGCCCTAAAATTTCAAAAGTGCCCTTACAGAGCTAATTTATGAAGGGAAATCGTTAAAAAATGTATGGAAAGAAAGAGAAAAGGAGCGCCTCTTACCTGTCACAGACGAGACGCTGAATGGTTGTCTGGATTGGTCGCAATCACCGTCGGAAGGTTCTGCTCCAAATGGACCACTGTTGCTCTCCACAAGGTAAATAGTAAAAATTAATTTCATTTTTTACCAATTAGACATATTTATAACTTTTCGACGTTAAATGAGCTCTAAAAAGTTATTTTTGTCAAATATTTGCATGTATTATGTCGAAAATGGATTTTACGCTTGTTGGGTATGTGCAGCGGCAGGTTTTTGCGACTTAAAAGGTGGAAACGAGTTGTATTTTATACTTTTTCAGACTCGGTAAATACACGAAAAAGTCACTGTGGAGTCATCTTTCAGCTCTTTTCTGACTCTCTAAATATGAAAAGATCGCCGAGGCCCTTGTCGTTTCGATCTCGTTAAAATGGACACGAATCGACATCCACCCAGTATAAGTTTAACCCTTTTTCGGGCTAGGATGGATTGATTACGAAAAAGGAATACCCTAGCCTATTGCGACTAGGAGGTTTTCCCGGATATTGTTTTCTACCTTTTCGGATCTGGGGAACTATTTACGAAAAGGGACCTGTGGATTTTTCTTTTCCGCTGTCTTTTCAAACTCTCTAAACATGAAAAGACGCCGAGTTCTTCCTTTGTCAGACTCGTTAAACCCTGATGACATTGGATCTAGTCGAAATGACGTTCTCCTCCTTCCTCCTTCCTAGGACTCGTTAAATGCACTAGGATGGATTCGCCCGAAGGGCGGACTTATATTACAAGCATATGCTATCCCCTTCAAGCTTGTTATCGAAAATAATTGGGGTACTCGCCAGAAATGGTGGGGGAAAAATGGAACCATCGTCGTTGTCGTCGGCAGTATGTCGCTCTTGAACATGGCACTTGTCTGCATTCGTGTCGGGTTGGGGACATCTCATCTCGTTGCTTCACTTTTGCCTCCATGGGTTTGGGTAATCTCTTTTGACCTCTCATCTGTTCACTGCCTCGTCACCATGACCTCTGATCCGTTGATGTCAAATACTGCCAAATCCATTGTCGTGCCGTTTATGTGTTCAAGAGAAGTTGGCCTCTGCAAATATCAACCTTCCTCTGTTTCTCATATGGTCCTGATTCACAACAAAACATTATGTTCCTCTGTCTCATGTCGATGATGTGGGAATCATTATGGCCCACCTTCGATCAAGGTCACTTCCTGTCGACTTCAACTCATTATCCGGGAAGTTGGTCTAGAGACTCCTGATGGTACCTTGGAGCCTGCATGCCTCAATGGCAGGTTCGTCGCATTCGACGTGAAGTTTACATCATTAACTTCCGATCGAATGATTCTGCGGGTGTTCGACGTCAACTCATTTATTCACACGCCGTAGATTGTACCTGTAGTACCTTGAGGACCATTGTCATTATTGGTGGTTTCTCTCGTGTCTGTTAACAGCTTTCATCATTGGCTGGTAATCAAACGATGTTCTTGCATGTTCGACATCAGCTCACATATTCACATGCTCGAAATTGTACTTGTTTGGGTCGAGATGGAGCGCAAGACCCTGGATTGTGTCTGTTGTAATCCAGGCTACGATTGTGGATTATTATCATTATGTACATGACTCACTGATTGGATGGCTGCGACCATACCTGAGTCTATTTGTTTGATCTTAGTTGGATGGCTGCGCCCATACCCTAGATCCGGATTATAGCACACTCTGTTTCGGATGGCTGCGTCCATACCATATATATATATCATGTACTTGAGATATCAGTTGTATCTTTCTGTGCAGGTTTCCGACGGCGGGCCTTCAGTTGGACATGTTCTCATAAAGCATTTCACCCCTCTCTCTCTCGGGCCTCATGCTTTAGGGGGCATCTGTTACACAGTAATTTGTCACCGTCCCTACCATTCCCCGTCCCGCACAATGGAGGACCCATTATGTGACCTGTGAACACTGTCATGCCTTGAAAACATCATCAATGCATCCTTCTGAGTATGAGCTTCATTTCCCCTTGAGACATCTCCTTGCAAAATCCATGAAAAACAGCTCTTTTTGCATTGGCGCGGGTAGACAGTTCAGTGCTCGCGCCAATCAGGGAAATCCTGTAAAGAGGTCGCGCCACTTGGCGCTCTGTCATAGAGCAGCAATCGCGCCACCCATTTTAGGGCCTGTTTTTTAAATATGGATGGCGGAAGTTGAGTTCAAACAAACTCACAAACCACTGCCTATCTTGAGTTGGGAGGTTTGGCTGCGGGAGTTCTATGGAAGGGAATTGGTTTTGCCACCTCCCATGGAACTTTCCTTGTTGATAGGGCCAATCCCATAATAATAGGGATCCCAACTCCCTCCTTCCCCATCTATAAAAGCTTGCTCAGATCCATGGCAAGCTAGTCTTGAAGTGCTGAAGCTTTGCATCTCCCTATTCCCAAGTGCCTTTGTGCTGTAAAGAATCCCTTCTTTCCCTTAAGGCCCATTCAAGCGAGGAGACCATTGTCACGAGACTCTGGAGAGGTTTTCCCTTTCCTTGGCGAGCTTTGCGAGACGTGGACGACCGGAGACCCGTTCGAAGGAAGCTGCGACGTCAGAACTTGGTTGTAACTTCTATTCGTTTATTACTTAATAGATGACTATGATTATGGTTCCACTCCGTTTTCCATCATGTTAATGCGAGTAATATCTTTTTTGACCGATGTTTAGTTACGTATGCTGGTTCCTATGCTTGTATCTGTTCGTTTCTTCTATGTGCAGGTGTTCATCCGCGGAGATCGTGGAAGAATTGTGATCTGCCAGGGCTGAAGGACGGGGACACTTCTTCTTCAGATCATAGCGTTGGAATCCAGGTAGGCTTCTATTCCAAGTATTTCATTCGTAATTAGGAGCTTGCGTCATAGCATTGTTTGTTTGTTGCTAGACCCCTGCTGGGCTAGTAGGGATCGCCTCTGTCCGCAGAGGGGATTTACCTCCTCAACAGTATTTCACAGTATGTACTTTTCCTTATGTGTTTAATACAATATTCCATTTCATACATCTTCTTGTATCATGTTACTGGAATGCAAGTGGCTCACTGGTTTTAGGTAAGGATTCATCCTAGTTGATGCCCATACTTGAATCAATTAAGCACTTTAAATAGGCTCAGGCATGATATACTGTTTCATATTCATTTCATCCATGTTTCTGCTATATTAGTTGCTTTGGGAGGGTTCTTTTAAAACACCATTTTCATGTATGGATTCTTAGAATGATAAGCCCATATGTGGTTCTGTTGTGTATCTGGGTATCAGACCAAAGTTAACTAATATCCTCTTGTGTTTCTTTCCCTCCATACACTTTCTGATATTTTATTTCTGTGACATATTATTTGAATCGGCCCTCTTTACAATAAAGTGTTTCTTAACTGTCTGATGCTTTAATATTGGAGCTTTGCATTGTGCCTCTGCAACATTACTTTCCCTGTGACAGTTTCTGTGATTGATGGTCCCATTTTAAATCCATTTCCTTGTTTAACAAGAGATATTAGGAGAGCCTTTAGATTGACAACCCAGCTTTACTATATGCCTCCTGCTATGCTAAGATGTCCTAGGCACTGGTCTATGGCAGCTCTAGACTATCTCTAGGGTAGACAACAATTGTCGACAACATCTTTCTGGCGCCGTTGCCGGGGAAGAATTTAAGAATATCAGTTTCCCTGGGCCTCGACAATATTTATTCACTCTCTAATCAGGTGAGCACAGAGAGTTGAAGAGTTGCATATCTCTCACCTTGGCGAATCCACACTATTATTCATTTGATAAGTCTATTGGTAGTCCTGGATCCCCGAAAGCCACATTTAAGGTCAGATACATCCAAATCGAAGTTACCCTCTGTGTCTGAACCAAAGAAGATTATACATAGAAGAAGTTGGAAAGAGAGGAAATCAGCCCGTGCCGAAATCCTTGAGTTTTTCGAAGAAGATTGTCCATCTTCCTCTTCTCAAGAAATTCTAGTAGGGAATCCCGACTCCACTGAGGAAAATCCCGAATACTACTCAGATAGACCACCCAGGGGAAGTGATAGAACCAAAGAGAACTTTTGTCCAACCCCTGAGGCTGAAGAAGTTAAAAAAGTTACAGAAGTAGCCCCTGATAACCGTGAATTGTTCCCATCTACGCCTCAGGCTGCTGTATAGTATACCCCCATTGTTATTCATACTCCATTTCCTCCTACTCCTCTTCCTTCATTTGTACACCAGATTGTTGCACAACCCCCACTTCCTCCAATGGCAAATGTTCCTGCCTTCTTGCTCAATAAATATGCTCCCCTGGCATTACCTCAGGTGTTGAATGATATGCCACAGGATTATTTAAAGGTATTGCCCAGATTCACTGGAGAAAATGAGATTGATGCCCAGAAGCATCTTGATACTTTCTTCTCTTTTGCAGAGAACTTTAATGTTGAACATCTAGATGTGTTCTTAAGATTATTCGTGCAGTCTCTGGATGGTGAAGCCAGAAAATGGTTCAAGACATTGGGAAACCGTTCAGTAACCACTTGGGATGATATGGAAAATAATTTTCTCAGAAAATGGGGAGAAAAGAAAGATCATGGACAGTGTCTTACTGAGTTCAATATACTCAAGAAGAAACATAATGAAGGGGTGTCAGAGTTTATTAAGAGATTCAATAAGTTATATTTAAATCTCCCTGCAGATATGAAGCCTCATCAGAATGCTGCTAAAGTTGTTTTCATAGTAGCCTTTGACTCAGATTTCGGTTTCTCTCTCAGGGAAAGAAAGCCTGCCACCCTAGATGATGCTCAGTCAGATGCACTTGAGTTGGAAGCAAACTTTGCCTCCACTAGAAAATTAAGAGGAAAATCTGAACAGGATACCAGAAGAAGAGGTAAAGAGGAAGTATCTACTTCCAACCAAGATAAGGATTTAGATAAAATGGAAGAAATAAGAAAGATGATAAAAAATATGGTCAAGCTAGAACTGGAGGCCAAGAATACATCTCCCAAGAATTTTTATAATGCTCCAATCAGAGGTTACAATCCTCAGTATAGAAAGCCACCTCTACAAATATTGCCGAGGGAAACTAAGGAGCAACAGGATCAGGTACCGCACCCATTGTACCTGGAAGGCCCAGTAGATGACTCCACTGATAATGCTGCCTATGGACCGCAAGATGAAAATCTTGCCTTTTCAAACAATGATGAAATAGAATGCCCTTTGCAAGAAGAAGAAGATGCAAAAATTGATCACTAATGCAAACAGTTTAATGATTTTATGCAAGCACATTTCAATAGGAGATATGATCTCAGATCCTCCAGAAAGAGGACCCGGAATCAAGATGAAGAAGAGGATCCACTTCAGAAGGAAGCACCTACCTAGAAAGAGCCAACAAAGCAAAAGGCCATAGATAAAGGTCAGAGTCCTTTGAATAAACCTTTGCAGTTTGTTGATCAAACTCCTTCTTCTTTAAAAGTAGTCACCCCTCCCAATGTCGAGTCCGTATCAAAAGAAGTTAAACCTTCAGCTGAAAATAAAGAGTCAAAAGAAGTTGTAATAGAAAAACCCCCTCCTGCTTTCAAATTGCAAAAAGAACTTGAGAAAGTCAAAATCCCAATCCCTTTGACTGAACTGTTAAGACAACCTGTATATCAATCTCAAGTTACTTCTCTATTACTTCCTCCTGAAGCACCAATAATTCCAGACAGTCTAAATCTTCAAGAAGAAAGACCCATGGTAGTTTTTGGCCCATATGTCGAGGAGATAGACCCTTCTACTCCTCCTTTCTATGTGTCTTTAGTTATTCATGACCTGCTGTTACACAATTGTATGTTAGATTCTGGGGCTTCCCATAACCTTATGCCTTTGTCAGTCATGGAACAACTAGGGCTACAAATCACACGTCCATATAAAGACCTATATTCATTTGATTCCAAAAGAGTTAAATGCTTGGGGATGATTAAAGATTTAGTGGTCAATCTGGCCAAAATTCCAGCAAAAAGCGTAGTAATGGACATTGTAATGGCTGATATCCCAGCTCGCTTTGGCATGCTGTTGTCAAGGTCTTGGGGAACAAAAATTGGTGGGTCAATCAAGATGGATTTAACCTACGCCACTATCCTTGTTTTCGGTGGTCAGGAGAGGAGATTATACAAAGAAACTAGATTTTTCAAAATGGTTACTAAAGTTGATAACTCAGAAAATTCACCAGTTTATAGTAAAGAAGGAGATTTTTCATGTTTTATGTTTGAAGAAGATCAAAATTTCACTCACGAACCTTCTTTCTGCCAAATCAAGACTGAGCAGCCTATAAAAGACAATGAAGCAGGAGTATGGACTCTACATTTTGATGAAGCAAATTCAAGAGAAGGCAATGGGGCTGGAGTATTATTAATTTATCCTACAGGAAACTGGGTGCCACTGTCTTTTAAATTGGAATATGAGGCTACTAATAATGTGGATGAATATGAAGCACTGTTGCTAGGATTGCAAATATCCAGGAGCATGGGTTTACAGAGTTTAAAGGTCCTGGGAGATTCTGAGCTGGTGGTCAGATAGGTCAGAAATCAATGTCAAACCAAGCACCCTCGGTTGAGGGCATATAGAAATGAAGTATGGGACATGGTGGAGAATTTATTCTTAGCATTCAATATCCAGTTCATGCCCCGAGAGCAGAATAGAATGGCGGATTCCCTTGCTATAGCTGCTAGTACATTTCGTCCTCCGCAGAACCCTCTCTTGAGGTATGAAATCGAGGTACGTTATAGACCATCAATCCCAGATAATATTAAGCACTGGCAGGTATTTGAAGATGATGAACAGATGAAGAAATTCCTGGAGACAGTGGGAGAATTCTCCAATATGGAGATTGATGATGGTGAAGAAGACGAGGCTGAGAATGTCTCAGAAAATAAGTGGGAAGAGAAAATGGCAGGAAGTAAAGTGTTGCAATTTAAAGGGAATGTTATACCTAGAGGGCTGGTGCCTGTAGAAAGATTGTTTGACAAAAATGACGTTCCATTGTAGCATAATAAAGTAATAGAAGAAGATCAAGTCGAAGATTTGAATCTGGGTACCAACGTTGAGCCTAAAATTGTAAAGCTATCTAAGAAGGTCCCAGAGGAATATAAAGAAAGATACCTGAAATTGTTTCAATCTTATAAAGATGTATTTGCGTGGTCCTATCAGGACCTTAAAACTTTTGATGTTAGTATAATGCAGCATAAAATCCCTCTGAGGGAAGATGCAAAACCTTATAAGCAGAAGCTCAGACAGATAAATCCTCTGTTGCTTCCCTCCATTGAAAAAGAAATCAAGAAGCTACTAAAGGCTAAAATAATTGTGCCATTAAGGTACTCAGAATGGGTTGCAAACTTGGTCCCTGTTCGAAAGAAGAATGGAGAAATAAAGTTGTGTGTGGATTTCAGAAACCTGAACAAGGCATCTTTAAAAGACAATTATCCACTGCCTAAGATGGACCACATCCTGCAAAAAGTGGTGGGAGCCTCTAGGATGTCAATGATGGATGGTTTTTCTGGTTATAATCAGGTAGCTGTGTTTCCAGAAGATCAAAAGAAGACTGCTTTCACTGCACCATGGGGAACATTTATGTATGCCAGGATGCCTTTTGGGGTAATCAATGCAGGAGCTACCTTTCAGAGGGCTATGGACATTGCTTTTGTGGGTGAGCAGGACAAGTTTTTGGTGGTATATATCGATGATATTACAATGTTTTCAAAGAGTGATGATGAACACATTGAGCATCTACACAGAAATTTTGAAAAATGTAGAAGGTATGGCCTTTCTCTTAATCCACAAAAGCCTTTATTTGCATTAGAGGAAGGCAAACTTTTGGGACATATTGTAACTAAAGATGGGGTAAGGATAGACCCTAAAAGAGTGGAGGTTATAAATAGTATTCCTCTCCCCAGGAATAAGAAAGAAGTGTAAGTGTTTTTAGGCCGCATAAATTTTCTGAGAAGATTCATTCCTAACTATGCTGAAATAGTTAGGCCCATAACAGATATGCTGAAAAAGAATAATGAGGTGAAATGGTCACAAGAATCACGGGAGGCCTTTGCTAGAATTAAAGCTGCATTTGTTGAAGCCCCTGTGCTGGCTGGACCTGATTATACTAGACCATTTATGATCTTTTCTTTTGCATCACCTCATACAGTAGCTGGAGTGTTATTGCAGAAAAATGAAGACGGATATGAACAACCTATTGCCTTTTTCAGCCAGGTGCTCCATGATGCAGAATTGAAATATAACATATTAGAAAAACAGGCATATGCCCTAGTAAAGTCCCTCAAGGCCTTTAGAATGTATGTTTTTCAGTCTCATATTACGGCATACGTCCCCACTGCAGCTGTTAAAGACATTCTCATTCAGGGAGACAGTGAAGGGAAAAGGGGAGATGGATTGCAAAAATACAGGAATATGACCTAGACATCAGACCTACTAAGCTGATTAAAGGACAGGGGCTAGAAAGGATCTTATCAGAATCGAATTATCAAGATTTGGGCATAAATTTTTCCATGCTTTCAAATGAAGAATCTGAAAATGAAAGAGAGCAGCAAGGGCTAGAGATGGCTATTCAGAAAGTACACATGAAATACCTCACCAGCCCATGGTACAAAGAAATAGTAGAATATCTTTTGACACTCAGCTGTCCACCCAGTTGTGATAAAGCAAAATACAGGGCTGTGAGATTAAAATCACAAAAGTACATAGTTGCTAATGGCCAATTATATTGGAGAGACCCTTCAGGCATTTTACTCCTATGCCTCACGAAGGATGAAGTGGAAAGTATAATGGTGGAGTTTCATGAGGGAATTTTTGGAGGCCATTACAGCTGGAGGGCCACAGCTCATAAAATCTTGAAGGCTGGTTTCTACTGGCCAAAATTATTTGGAGATGTCTTTACTTAGGTCAGAGCATGTGATAAGTGTCAAAAATTCGCTAAGAGGCAGAAATGGGCAGCTCTGCCCCTGATTCCAGTTCATGTGAATGAGCCATTTCAACAATGGGGAATAGATTTTATTGGAGAAATACATCCCCCGTCGAGTGGACAACATAAATGGATATTAACAGCCACATATTACTTTACAAAATGGGTGGAAGCCATCCCTGCAAGGAATGCTACTGACACTGTCATCATCAAGTTCATGGAGGAAAACATCATTTCCAGGTTTGGCTGTCCTGCTAAAATAGTGACTGATAATGCACAGGCCTTCAAATCTGCAAAATTTGTAAATTTCTGTCAACAGTACAATATTGCACTTAAGCACTCTAGAACTTACTATCCACAGGGGAATGGTTTGGCAGAATCTTCTAACAAAACCCAAGTGAGGGCCTTGAAGAAGACTATAAATGAAAATCAGACGAATTGGGATTCCCAATTGAAATTTGCTCTGTGGGCCAATAGAATTACTTGCAAGCGAGCAACTGGGAAATCTCCATATGAGCTGGTATATTGACGAGCAGCTGTGTTTCCTGTGCAGCTGGCTTTTCCAGTGGCACGTTTCATGCAGGAAAGCCAGGAAGAGCCAGATGGCATAGCCAGAAGAATCAATCAATTGGTGGAATTAGAGGAAACACGAGACCAGGTGAACCAGAGATTAGCCGAATATCAAGAAAAAATGAAAAACCTATTTGATTAGCATTCAAAAGATAGAAAATTGCAGATGGGAGATCTGGTTCTCAGGTGGGACGTCTGGAGGTCTGAAAAAGGAAAGCACAACAAATTCGACCCCCTCTGGTTTGGTCCATTTAAAATTATGGAACTAGGAGGTAATAACACATTTATATTGGAAAATTTACAAGGCGACGTGCTGGATGCCCCTGTAAACGGACAATTTCTGAAACCCTATTTTCAATTCTGATTCAGGTCATGGTGGCCTGACTGTATCATATTGTATATTAATTTTTGTTCTATTGCTGTCTGAATGATGCAGGTGTTATAATGAATCATGAAGAAAAAGGGTTTTGAAGGGCCGAGTCTACACAAAAGATGAACAGGCGGTCTGCAGGTTCTCGACACGTCCAAGTATGAATGCGCCGTCCCCAGTTGGAGCCGAAGTTGTGCATGATCAATCTTCTATAAGCTTTCATAAGCAATCGGTTTCCAAGCTTTCAGATCTTCTCCTTCTCAGCCTTGGAAAATCATTCCTATGATTATTGTTATCATTTTCCGCCCCCAAAATGCGCTATCAAAGGCTGGAAATTCAAATTTTGAAACATTCGAGCCATAGCTCTTTCGGCCCCAGCCCCCTCCGTCTCGTTTTCCATATAACCCAGGCATCAGACCATGCACTAAGACGGAGAGGTGCTTATCATACATATCTATCGGGCGTACCCCTAGCCGTCCGATCAAATCACAGATCGACGGTCCGCTGCCTATTGCCCTAGTGGTCCCCACCCCATGTCCATCGCTCAAAAACCAGGCTTGTTTTCATCGCACTGCTTATCCAAGGCAGGCGGTATTTTACAAAACATAGCGATTCCATTCAGCTCAAGCCACGCGTCCCGGTGTACGATGGAAATACCACCCTCCATCGTGCATTATCTCTCGATCAAAGTCGTGCAGCGATATTAACTCTGGCCGTCCGATTCGAAGAGCTCCATCCAATGGCGGTCGCTCGGAGTAGTTGCGTGAGTGTTAAAGTGGGTCTACAGTGGCTCGGGTCCACCATTCCGTCACTGTACAACGCGCGCCCAACCTTTGATTTCGTTTCTGATCATATGGCCCAAAACTCTTCGCGCACCCCGTCAGTTGACCGAGTTCACCTCCACGTCGTCCCTTCCGCTTAGCCTCTCGTACGCCCACGTGTCATTTACGTTTACCTCCACCATTTCCATGAACCGTTTACGTGTCTATGTTGTCTGTCTCCACCTCTTCCACATAGCATCGTCCCACCATGTTTCTCATTGCCACCCTTCATTCCTCTGTCACCCTGCTTCTCCTCATCGTTTCACTCAGTCCATATCACCACTCCATGGCCACTGCCTCATCCATTACCCTAGCACCTGGTTTTATTTAACCATTTTGTGGGTTTTGCAGGTTTATGGCGATGGAGAACCATCATAATTCACGTCAACCACCACAGAAGCCGAGAACGCATGACAGAACCTTGTTTCAGGAGCAAGATCTGCGAAGAAAGATCTGGGAGCCACTATGACACGACCAACATTAAATGAAACAAGGGTTAAAATATGTCGAAACCCCCAGAGAAATTCAAGATGCAGATGTTATAGATGGAAATATTAATTACCGAGGCAAACAACGTCAATGGAAGATCCAAGAAATGCAGCGCTTGGCATTGAAGAATTTAAATTTAAATTTGGCTTTCAGAAGACAGAAGGTACCAGTACATAAAAATCATATCCTCCAGGTTTTACTTCAGCATATTTTTATCTCAGAAGAGTACAGGATGTTATATATTTTATTCTCTATATCTTACCCCTGAAGAGATTTGCACCTACTGCATTTATGATTATGGAGCAACCACAGAGTACTTACAGCGCTCTTGCGCCGTCAAACACTTTGGGCGGGCATTTTCTCACCATTTTGTTTCAATGAAATAGTTAATTGTTTCACCTACTTCTTTTATGAGTTTTCTCTCCTCCTTCCTCTATAAAAGGGGAGAAGAAAAACATTGTAAGGGTTCCAGACTTTTATCAAAAAATTGTGCTGTGAAAGGCAATTTTTGTATACATTTTGTAAAGCTTTTGTATCGAGGCTCAGAGCCCGTAGGGTCTCAGTGAGGAGGATTTCTATCTGTAATGAGGATTCTAGTCTTTGGTATTTCATAGTATGTACTTTTCCTTATGTGTTTAATACAATATTCCATTTCATACATCTTCTTGTATCATGTTACTGGAATGCGAGTGGCTCACTGGTTTTAGGTAAGGATTCATCCTAGTTGATGCCCATACTTGAATCAGTCAAGCGCTTTAAATAGGCTCAGGCATGATATACTGTTCCATGTTCATTTCATTCATCTTTCTGCTATATTAGTTGCTTTGGGAGGGTGCTTTTAAAACGCCATTGTCATGTATGGATTCTTAGAATGATAAGCCCATATGTGGTTCTGTTGTGTATCTGGGTATCAGACCAAAGTTAACTAATATCCTCTTGTGTTTCTTTCCCTCCATACACTTTTTGATATTTTATTTCTGTGACATATTATTTGAATCGGCCCTCTTTACAGTAAATTGTTTCTTAACTGTCTGATGCTTTAATATTGTTTCTTTACAGTAAAACTTGGCGATTGGAATATTTACCCTGACAACCTACTTAATGAAACAGTCTGGTGCAATTCCCTCCATTTATGCCATCTCGAAGTGAAGATTACCCTCCAAAAATTCCAAGGGAGTCTAGCCGACGTATGTTCCAGGTACAGTGGGACCTGCCCTCCACCGTCACCTTGGGAAAAATCTTGAAGATTATGGTCACTAAGCTCACCAATGAGAAAAATGTACGTAGGGGAACAATCTACGATCCGATATGCATGCAAGGGAAGAGTAACAAGCTCAATCCCCTTGAAGGATCCTTGATATGGTAAATATGAGGTTTGCCAACAAGTGACCCCAGGCTCCTCGAAAATGGTCTATCTGAGGTTTACCGTTTATATTACGTGCACATTTGCTATCTCTCCCAATGATATAGGAACGATTATGTCACTAGTTCTGACATGATCTCGAGCTTGACTCTTTTAAGAAGAGCTTCCTAGAGCACAAATACTACAATTGGATTTTCCTATAACAAGATTCTACTTGTTTGTTTAAACCGTTTTGGAATGTTAATTACAACCTGTCCCAAAACACTAGCTTAAGCTATGTTGGTGGAATAAGCCCTAGAAAATGTAAAACATCTAGATTGATTCTATTAACGCGTTGTTTATAATTTCGCTGTTGCTTAAGACAAAAGGTACGGAGTTGAAACTTTAATGATGTTTGTGACCTGGCAAAAAAAAACGCTAAATGCATCTAAATGAGAAGTGCAACTCTTTTCTTTTCAATAAATATTATTTAAGGGAAAGATTGAGAGATTTAAGAATTTTCAAAGTACTAATTCTTTCATTCATAAACAAAATTCTTGAAAAGAAGACGTTTTTGTAAAGAACTCAATTCAAAAAAATGATCAATTACTCTTTGAGATGAAATTCCTTGAACAACCAGATCAGAAACTACAAATCAATATACAAACCATTTCCAAAAGAAAACAATATATAAAAACTCTAAAAGCATAAAATTCAAAATCAAAGAAAAATCTAATTTTGAAGTCTATCTAGAATGTTTGAAGACGTTTTCTCCTAGTTTGTGATCAAACTAAGAAAAGTTTCTACTTATCCCAACAGAAATGAAAACATCCAAAAATGCTTTGGTGATATCAGGCTTCAGTAATCTAAAATATCTTCCAAATTTGCAAATGAAAAAGGAATCAATTTTCGTAAAAGTAAGGTTTGCAATGATTTTACTGGCTCAGACAAACAATATCATCATACCAGTAAGCTGAGGTAAATGAAGGTATTTTGTATGGAGAAACAATAAAGTAGGGAAAAATCTCACTTATAAGATGCAAATAGGATGATAAATCACACAAATGCAATATTTGCTGAAAAGAAATTCACACATAAGATTTGACAACTAAGATAGACTGGGGCAAACACAAAGAAACAGGTGATGTGGCTCTAAAAGAGAGAATTTTAGTTTTTTCAAATTTTTTCCAAAGGTCTGCAGTTTATAATGGAAAATAGAGTGAACCTGCACTGTTTTGAATTAAAAGATGCAGAGGTTGGCAAACTATTTTCTGCTGAAAACCACAGAGGCAAGGAAAAACTCTAAAAAAATAAATAAACAACTTTCTTTTTAAGGAATTCTTAAAAGTCATCTACCCAACCCGTTCTCAGATAAGTCAAAATTAGAAAACTCTAAAATTCAAACTGAAAATAAAGAAAACTAAGTTCTATTCCCCAGTGGTGTCACCATTTTGTTATGTGGATTAATCCCTCTTGCGGAAAAGAGTGATCTCCCTAGTATTCACCGAATAGATAGAAACAAACATCCATTTGGAAACCTTTTTCTCTAGATTAATTTCATTTCATAATTATTATAAGAAAGTAGCGAGGACATGCCCCTACCTTGAAATCCAACGTTCAAACCTATTAACACTATTCATAGCCACCTTATATCCTTCAAAGATCCCATTTATCCTACCAATAAAAAAAGTGTATACCTAATCCCTTACTGATGCGGTAAAACCCGTGTTGGAGAAAATTTTCACTCCATAAAATTAGAATACAGGAACATTGTTTTGACATAAAACACAATCACTCCCACTCCCTAGCTATGACAGAACACTCGGTAAAAATGATACATCACATTTGTATTGAGAATGAAAGTATCTTAACCAAGTTTGAAGCACCCTAACAACCTCAACAAAGATAATGGGTGGAAAATTAGTGAGAATTGGATCCCCACTGTCACCTCAAGAGTCGTTCCCAACTAAACTTTCCCCCTCTTTTTTGTTTTCTATTTCTTTTCTCATCCTTCCTCCCTTCTTTTTTTCTAACATCATTTATGCATTAAAAAATAAAATACACCTTCAATATATAATATTAACTATTATCCTTATGATGATACATTAGCTTACATATATAATACATATAATAATATATTAATTATAAGAATGTACTATATTTTATAATTAGCATTTTACTATTATTATAATATTAAATATAATAATTATATTAATAACATACTAGTATATTAACTATAATAATGTACCACCATACTATTAATTAATTATTATCATATTATAT
Organism: Pinus albicaulis; assembly: GCA_034641835.2. Lineage (NCBI taxonomy): Eukaryota > Viridiplantae > Streptophyta > Pinopsida > Pinales > Pinaceae > Pinus > Pinus albicaulis. The sequence continues at coordinate 598,988,764 of CM076584.1, forward strand.
TACATATATATTGTTATTAATTAATATATTATTAATATTAGATATTAATAATCAATTAAGTATTCCTATCATTTAAAATGGATAGTACATATATTACAATATATTAATTATTAATACTCATCATTACTATTATTAATATTAATACATATAATACATTAAGTAATACTGTATACTATATATGGATATGTTGACGGTGTTGCATACTGCCAACATACAGGGGATCTCCCAAATATATTTTCCCAACTAGACGTCACACAGTTTGGTGTAGGAGTCCCATCCGAAATACGACCCGACTGTTGTTTACTTAAAGATATACCTTGGTTTTAGCTATCATCACAAGAGAGAATTGAAAATGTCCTTTTCAATGAGCAAGTGAGTGCGCCTTGTGAATGTTCAATTGCAGATGTATCTAGGTTCTCTTACTACAAAAGGGGAAATAAAGTGAGTCTCTAAGAGAGAAGTAGTAGTACTACACTAATGGAGACACACATGAATAAGAAAGAATAACCTGAATCAAGCGAAGTAGTTCACGCAGATGCGACAATCATTATTTTAGGTTTTAAACCTGTATATAAATTACCTGCATACAAATTCTTCAAACAAAAAATTAAATAATCGTGGGAACAAAAAACAAATATACACAGAGATTTTCCCCTGGATCCCAAAACCAAGAATACCAGATTGATTTATTATTATATTCCTTTCAATGTTACAATACATATATATACATGCTGAAGCATTCATAAACCCCAATCCATTAACCCTAGATTAGAACATAATCATAGTTCCCTTGACCATACCTACAAAATACCATGGGCAAAAAACATCATGCCAAAAACCATGTGCAAAACCCATGCACAAAACCATGGGTAGGTCTGCCCACCATCTTTGGGTATACCCCCCATCTGTGGGTCCACATAAAAAAATATTGGGGTGCTGCCCCAGACCCCATGCAGGGGGGCTACTACCCCCATGCAAACCCCCTAACAGGGGGGATGCCGCCCCCCTTGTGACCCCCCCACTACTCCTGTACCTAATCATGGAAAGAATATAACACACACCCAAAAATTATAAACATTACAACACATTTCCAATATGAAAGCACCAAAGTCACCAAAATACTCCAATTACTCCAATATAGATGAAAGCAAACATGAACCCTAAACATTCAAAGAATAGTATTATAAACATTCACAATCCATGTGTGAAAATGTGTTAGCCTGAAATGCTATGATATTAAGCAAAATTCCCAAGATACATAAATACAATGAAAACCACTAGCTCCAATAATGGAGCATTAGAGCCACTACTTGCTCCCAAAAAGTACTAACTCTATCTCTCTAATGCCTTGTGGGAGAAGCCAAGGTTAAAAGTATTTTACATAAGAAATTAGGATCCTTTTATAAGTTCATGCATGAACTTTCACATCCTCATGAATCTTGACTTTACAACTTCTAGTGACCTTTGGACTTCTACAACCTTTGGAATTCCAAATGACTTATGGAATTGCATATGACTTTTGGTATTACATGTCTTTTGGACTTCCATGACTCTTTAGTTCATACATGACTCTTGGACTTCCACTTATTTGTCTTGAAAACTATTACAGTAATACATGATCAACAATGCTAACCTGCCAAAGGATTTGTGGGTAGAAGAATTATCTTTTTCTTGTTATTTAGTTAACATATCACCTTCTGTTGCCATAAATTGCAAAATTCCTGAAGAATTTTGGTCAAGTCAGTCTTATGATTATTCACATTTAAATATTTTTGGTTGTGATGCCTATGCTCTTATTCCTAGGAATGAGCGCTCAAAGTTAGATCCAAAATCGAAATTTTATGTCTTTGTTGGGTATGATAATGCAGTGAAAGGATACAGGTTATGGGATCCTTCTTCACAGAAGATAATAATTAGAAGAGATGTAAAATTTGTTGAATCTTCTCTTCTAAAATCAGATGTTGGAAAAATTGAATAGCAACAGGTATTGCCAAAGTAATAAATTCAGTTGGAGGCTAAATGTTTTCCAAAAAGTTGAAAGGAAGGAGAGAATTTTGAAGAAAAAGGTGAAGAAGCAAAGGAAAATGTAAAAGTTCCAAAACCAATTCAACAACAAGTCACTCTAATAAGGTCAACAAGGGAAAGAAGAACACCGAAAAAGTATGAATATTCTGCTTCATCTTTTGCATTGATCATTGAAGAGGGGGAACCTTCTTATTATTAGGAAGCAGTGGATGATGCTGTTGAGATTGCAACAAGATGATGAGCTTAGTGAAAAGAGTCGCCTTCACTAAGTGGGCACGCAGGCTATTTTTGGCGCAAGTCTATTTTTAGACTATGTCTATTTTTAAACATGTCGATCATATTCTATGAGTTGCAGGATGCTATTTGTGGATGGTTGGTCAAGTTGGAAAAAATAGATGGAATTATATTTTTAGACATACTGGGCATAATCTATTTTTAGATTGCCAGTCTAAAAATAGATATGTCGAATATTATTAGCTCTTAATAATATTTGGACTATAAACATTATTTTATTCTCTTGGAGCACTTCAGTTAAGTGCACAGATGTGGCACAGGAGCTGACAGAAGGAATTACACTATTCCTAGGGGTTAAGTGGAGCTATTGAATGGAGACTTCAGTTAGAACTCATGTGAGAGAGTTTGGTGGAGTTGATTGAGGAGTTAATGGAGTTGTGTTTAGTTTAACTAATATAAACATAGTTGAGCTATTTGTATCTAGTTTAACTAATTGATACAATTAGTGAGAGTGGTGTGAATTAATTATTAATTAATTCACTAATTATAAACTCATTAATCAACTAAAGAATACATCAGTTAACTTCAGTGCATGGACAGTTTCAGTGGAGACCAGTGCAGAAATAGGTGAAAGAGCAAGTTAACTATCGGTTGTGACTATACTGTTGCATATTTGCAACAACCAGTGATTGGAGGAGCCCATGAGGATTGCGCAGTACAAGCCAGGTGGTTCAAGTTATTTAATGAGCCATCCTACAACATTGATTACGCAATAGAGGCTGGCTATCAGGTGGCAGATATTGGAGCATGTGTTTTGCTAGATCTAGCTTGATTAGTGTGTAGCAATTGGAGGTTGTGCTGAGAGCTTGTGAGGAGCTTTGTACAATGATTGTTACATGATCTCCATGACATATAATATACAGATAGTTGGGGGTTTTCAGCTTTAATATTTCCCATGAAATACTGTGTTCATATGTGTGATTGTTTATGGTTTTAATGTGCGCATGCAATTGATTTTATTTCCGCATGTAATGATCAATGGTAGAAGAGATTCTGTATTGTGCATGAAGATAAAATAGTGTGTGATCAGGAGAATCTCGGTGAATAATATATCAGTTATTCAAATTTTCTACAGATGCAGACAATGAAAAATGGAAAAAGGCTATGGAAGAAGGAATGGATTCCTTAGCCAAGAAAAATACTTGGGATCTTGTAGAATTTCCTGAAGGGAGAAGTGTTGTTGGATGCAAATGAGTCTTCAAATTGAAATGAAAAGTTGATGGAAGTATTGAAAGGTATAAGGTGAAGCTGGTTGCAAAAGGGTATTCTCAGGTTGAAGGTATTGATTTTCATGAGATTTTTTCACCAGTCGTAAAACTTGTTTCTATTCGTACTGTGTTAGCACTAACTGCATTACTTGACCTTGAGTTAGAACAGTAATATGTTAAAAAAACTTTTCTTCATTGTGATTTGGATGAAGATATATATATGGATCAACTAAATGGTTTTGTACAAGATTGCAACAGAAGATTAGTTTGCAAGATCAAGAAATCATTGTATGGCCTGAGGCAGTCTCCCAGGAAATGGTACAAGAAGTTTGAATCGTTCATGGTGAGCCAAAATTTTATCATAAGTGAGTATAATCATTGTCTTCAAAATTTTCAATGGCATATTCATTATCTTGGTTTGTATGTTGACTATATACTTATTGCAAGAAAAAGCATGGAAGAAATCAACAGGTTAAAGGCTCAACTATATAGGAATTTTGACATGAAGGATCTTGGAGCGGAAAAAAATATCTTGAGAATGGAGATACATAGAGACAGGAAGAATGGTAAGCTTTGGTTATCAAAGAATAAGTATGTGGAGAAATTACTTTAAAAGTTTGGTATGAACAATGTGAAACCTGTTAATCTTACATTAGATTTCCATTTTAAGATTTCTTTGGTTTTGAGTCTCAGAAATAATGAAGAAAAGAAGTATATGTATCGTGTACCATATGAAAATGCAATAGGAAACTTAACGTATGTGATGGTACCTAAAATACCTGACATTTCACATGTAGTTGGAGTTGTTAGCAGATTCATGGCAAATCCAGGGGAAGATAATTGGCGAGCAGTGAAATGGGTGCTTCGGTATTTGAGAGGCACAAGTGACCGTTGCATCATCTTTGATGGTCGTGAAGGTTCAGTGTGCAGATATGTGGATGCTGATTATGTAGGTGATTTGGACAATAGGAGGTCTACTACAGGTTATGTTTTACTCTTGCAGGTGGAGCAAGAAGCTGAATGTCAAAGCTTCAAGAGATAATTGCTTTGTCCGCTACTGAAGCAGATTATATAGCTGCTTCAGATCCCTGTAAAGAGGAAATCTAGTGAAAAGGTCTGCTTGATGAGATTGGAAGGATGCAGGAGAAAGTGAATGTGTTCTATGAAAGTCAGAGTGCTATTCATTTTGCTAAAAATCTAGCTTATCACAGCAAGACCAAGCAAATTGATAAGGTAACACTTTCTGAGACATGTGATAAATGGCGACAAAGTAGTTCTGAAGAAGGTCCATACATACGAGAATCATGGAGACATATTCATGAAGCCAGTTACAGTAGAGAAGTTGAGATGGTGTATTGCTTCTCCTGGCTTGCAAAAGAGATGATGGATGGGCATGGGCAAGGGATTAGGAAAATTGTTGTTAAGGTGGAGTTTGTTGAAATGTGACAACAAAATTAAGTAAATGTAACTAGTTAAAAGGTCTGCTTGATGAGATTGGAAGGATGCAGGAGAAAGTGAATCTGTTATGTGAAAGTTAGAGTGCTATTCATTTGGCTACAAATCCAACTTATCACTGCAATACCAAGCACATTGATGTAAGGTATCACTTTGTGAGAGATGTGATTGATGGCGGCAAAGTAGTTATCAAGAAGGTGCATACAATGGAGAATCATGCAGACATATTCATGAAGCTAGTTACAATAGAGAAGCTGAGATGGTGTCTGGTTTTTATTGGCTTGCAGAAGAGATGATGAATGGGCATGGGCAAGGGATTATGAATTTTTTTGTCAGGGTGGAGGTTTTTTGAAATGTGACAACAAAATTAAGTAAATGTAATTATGGGAAATTTAGTTATCACTTGTCATTCGGTTTGTAGAAGCAGTTATGTAATGATGTAACGAAGTAGCTCTGACTCGAGAAGCTTGTATCTAAGGAGCATTATCATTGAATAATATAGTTTCCAATCCCTTGCCCCATGGAGGTTTCCTTAACACACTGTCAAGGTTATTCCACATAGATTATTGTGTGTTAACTTGTGTATGTTTGTCGGTTTCCATTTAGTTTAATTCTTCATTTTTTTTTTTTTTACAACTAGTGGATTCAATATGTTCTGAAAATACAAAATATTTAAAAAGATATGCAACCAAATTTTGTTATGCCATTTCCTTTGTGAATAAAATGTTTTGACTTCGAATTTTATTGAGATATTTTCATATAAACGTTGTGGAATATTGTTTTGGGTTTAGGAAAGAGTACTATTTTCTATTTTGACTATCTGAGAAAGATGTTGTACGTTATCTATCTTGAGGGGGTTGTTATATTTAACTAAAATTGCATTCATGGTTTTTTATAAATTAAAGTACATAATACTCTTTTAGAATTTGGTGCCAATGAAAAGCACAAATTACCTTGACTTTCTTCTCAAGTTGATCGACTTATTATTTCTAATTTGAACATGATTTGATCATGCCTATAGTTGCATCATCTCAATGGTATCCCATACTCTACGAGTATGTTAGTTGAGATCCTCAATGGGAAGATTTGAGTTGATTTCTATTATTGATTTTTAAGGATTCTCTTTTGTCTAAATCATTTGCTAACATTGAAAGGTTTCTATGTAATAGCCATTGCACATATTTGTAAATAACTTGGGAGCTTTCAAGTTTCCTTTACAATTTTTTTTTTTTACCTTTTTTAAAAGCATTTAATAGCAATGAAGTAATGACAAAGTGCTAAAAAATGGAGGACAACTAGATGAAATAAAAATATAATGGAACTTAAGATGAACATGTTTAGCCCCATATATACGTCATAAAGTCACTTTAAATTTATATCTCATAAAGTTATGAGAAGGGTTTTTGAGCCGGGAGGGCTGAAACCGAGATGTGGGAGATGCAGATCCATGCAGAGCTAGGGTGACGTAGTTCTTCAACCAGGCTACACAGGCTTACGTAGTTGTTGTGCAGAGCTTGTTGGGGTTTCACTAGTTTCTCATCTGGATCAGCCGGGACCTGCGAGAGTGAGGTATTTATCACATTTTCTCTGATTTCCAAGATTTTATCTGTTGGGTTTGATGAGATTATGGCACCCTAGATATACTCAGAAAATGTTGCTTAATAATAATAAACCCTCATATCCGTTGCACCAGTTTTCCCGCATTGGGTTTTTTTGGGGACATTTGTTTGAAAAATCTGTGTCACTTTGTCGAATGAGTGTACTATTCAGTAAATGATATGTATGTCTGTAGGCTGCTAGTTGTGTTTACTTCGATATTTTCTGAATATATTATGAAAATAACTTTTATAATTAAATCACAAGTAGGAGAAGTAAATCAAGATACTACAATAGGATTTATGTAATATTGTATTTAGAAATTTTCACATGGTATGAGAGCGATTGCAGATCAAGATAAATCTCCAGCATATCAACTGAATACATATTTTCTGTAGGGTAGCAGTTGAAGCAGCAGATCCGAAGAGGGAAGCTCAACAGCAGGAGGACGCAGTCCCATCAAAGGCTATGCAGGGGATGACGTAGTGGCATCTAGGTGACGTAGAGACAACATAGTGCCTTCCAGAAGGATGCAAGAACAACCTATGTTGCGCAACTACAACGCTGGGCTAGTTTGCTTACGTAGAGGCCATCTAGAGGGACACAGTCCAAGTTAATTTTCTGTTGCATTGAAGTATTTCCCGACTTCAGATCTTCAACAGTTGTTGGTGTGGTGGAGATTCTGCCGGTGCAGAATTGTGCCTAGCTAAGTTGACAAAGAGAGGGAGGAAGAAAATCACTCACAGATCTGTGCCAAATAGATCTGAGATTCGATCAGGAGGGTGATCGTAGATAACTGTTCGATTATTTTTGGTTGAATATTTCCAGGAGGGAAATCAGTTGACAGAGGGAGAAACTCCTATAGAGGGTTTCTGATCGCCAAGAAACCAAGATTCAATATTTTTGTTGAGTTTTGTAGCAGAAAGAGGGAGAAGAGTACTGTTTCGTTAGATTTGAGCTAGATGGACTCTCATGGACTGAGAGATCAGGACAGATTGGACGGTGTGTCCAACTTTGTCATTTTGAAAGCCAGGATACTGACAATCCTGGATGAGTATGACATCAAGAACCATGAAACTAATATCCTAGATGTGCCTACCGATCTAGATCCTCTAAAGAAATTCAATGAAAATCAAGTGTGGGCTAAGCATTTGATCATGGACGAAGTTAAAGATCACGTCGTACCACATATTTCTAGAAAGAACACGACAAATGAGATGTGGATTTCTTTGGAGATGATTTATCAGGGAAGCTTCCTTCAAAGGAAAATGATTCTAGAGAATCAGATGAGGTTGTTACAGATGCAGAAGGGTGAGGAGATATATCCCTTCCTTTTCCGACTTCAGGTTATCTGGGATCAATTGATTGCCATGGGTGCAACTCTAGATGAAGGGCTCTTAGTAAGGACTACCCTGAATGCAGTCATAGAGGAGTGGGAAACATTTTTCCAAAGCATATTGGGAAAGGAAGCGTTTCCATCTTGGGTGGACATGTGGGAAATCCTCCTTCAGGAGGAAATCAGGAGATTCACCAAGAGGCAAAACAACAACAACATAACTGTCAGGGTGAAGAAAGAAGAGGAAGATGATGCAACCCTTGCATCAAATAAATGAAGGCAATGAGGGAATAAGAAGAGGGCCCTATCCAAGGTCTGGTTCTTTATCTATGGTGATCTTGAACACTTCTCCAACACTTTTCCTAAGAAGAAGGACAAAGGCTCTTCTGAATCCATGGGTGCAACAACAAAGGACGATGGGAGTGATGATGATGTAGCCATGAGTGCTCATGAGCCATGTAAGTGGGGCGATATGGATCTGTAGAGTAGCTATAGATCAAGAAGGCAAGATCCTTGAGTAGGCCCAACTCTTGGATCACATACGAGCTACAGGAGCCTTAAGACGGTAGTGAGACAAGTAGAGAGATGGTTGCGGAAGTTCACAGTGAAGTAGAGGGTAGTGCTAAGATGCTGTAAAAGAAGTAACACAATGTAGAGGAAACAAAAACATAGAGGCAACAACGCAAAGGTTGATGGGACTTCAATGACACAAAGAGGCTGTGCTCATGCAGTGCAAAGCTATAGCATTGCAACAGCTGCAGGAGGAAAACATAGAGCAACAACCAATGGAGTTTCAATGATGAGGTGCAACCTGACTTGTATGTCAATGATTTGGCAGGAGTTTTTCAGTTTCTTACTTCTCAACAACTGAGTTGTAATGCAACAGTTAGCAGTGGTAGTGCTATGGGCAACATGATGCAACAATTTGAGAGGGAGATACAGTACAAATGTAGCAGTGTCAGTGGCAGTGACATGGGCAACAACGTAGTGGATGGAGTGCAACAGGCGAAGCATCAACAACGCAGAGATAAATGCCAAGATATTGTGATACATGGTGTGGATGTATTGTTAGAGCACAATCCGTGCTAAGAGGGGGTGTAGATATTTTGAGTGTTGGGGTAGTATATGGTGTGCTCTAGCCTTGAAAATTTGTGGAGGGGCTAAGACACACAAGACCTTCAAAACCGAGAAAGCGTTTGGAGAAATTCCATCCAAGGTGTGAGATACTTAAACAATTAATTTTTTTAATGAGGACACTAAATGTAACTTAGGGAATTAGAAAAATTAAAGTGACTTAATTAAACACATGTGATGAAATGTTCTAAGTGACATGGATCAAGTAGTATTTTAATATTAGCTGTTAATAAGAGATTAAATCATGGATGCTGATGTCTCAACGAAAAAGTATAAGAGAAAGGCTTGAGGGTCAGTTGGAGACACACACATGAAGGTAGAGCATTGAGATTAAGTTGGAATTCTAGGGCGGGTTTGCTAAGAATTTCCATTAGAGTTTCAGCTACAGTGAGGGGTAGTATTGTCGAAGGGGATGATATGATCCCGGAGCGAAGAGCCAGCAAGATGCGGAGGAGAAGCAATCAGGAGCAGCGCAAAGGAAGCTGAGGCTATAGAGTAGCTGCGCAACACAGAGGGTTTCAGCCGCTACGCAGGCCCAGAAAGGGCAACGCTGGGGATTCAGGAGGCCATCAAGATTACCTAGAGGCCATCCAGGGTAGCATAAGGACTGCGTCACCTAGTATGGGGTTACCTAGTCCTCTTCTGACAGTTCAGGGGAACGTAGAGGCTAACAGGGCTGACATAGAAAAATTCAGGGCAGTGCTGGGGTTTCTAGAGGCAGAACAGGGCTGACTTCTATAAATCCCGTTTGAGGCTGTGAATCAGTCCATTCTTCAATCTCCAGAAAAACAGACATTGCTGCAGATCTATTTTTTCTCTGTCGGGTTAACCAATATGGTGCCCAGATTTGCTGTACTCAGATTCTATTTAATAATAATAAACCCTCATATTTGCTGCATTGGTTTTCCCGCATTGGGTTTTTTTGGGGAAAATTGTCTAAAAAATATATGTGTCACTTGGTCGAATGAGCGTATTACTCAGTAAATGCCATTTGTATATGTGTAGGCTGCTAGTTTTTTTTACTTTGATATTTTCAGAAAATTACTTGTATAATTAAATCACAAGTAGGAGAAGTAAATCAAGATACTGTAGTAGGATTTCATATTATTTTATTCAAATTTTTTCACATTCCTTAGCTTCACGACAGATAGAGGGGAGAGCAAGTGGTGCCAGAGATTAAAAAATATGCAACCATATAACCATTATTTCCGATAGGCTTACTAGCCTACATAACAAAAAGATGACAAAAAATACCAAGAACCTGAGATAATCATGTCATGAAGGGTGGTGAGGCGGAATTCCAGGGGGACCTGTAGGGAAGCTGACCCGCTCATGCATATGGAAATTGATGTGTGCCACTCAAGCCTCCAAATCACGCAGGCAGTCATTGAGGCATCTATGGTTGCAATGAATACTCTTGAGTAGCTCCAAAGTCTCATTGAGATAGATTTGGATTTCATTAAAGTATGCCACAAATTTGTTCTGGTCTTTATAACAGTGCTCTCTCATAATGTTCAAGTTGGTCTGGATGCCTCTCATCTGATCTGAAATGGTTTTCTAGCAAGGTTGGAGCCTCCACTCTACCCGGTGAGTGCTCATGAGCTTGAGTGATCTCATCCAGTCATTCTCCACTGACCGCATCCTCTAAAGCCGAGCTCGACTCACTAATACGTCATCCAACATGGCCCTGATGCCCTCCTCCATGAAGAAGACACCCACACTGACGAGGCATGATTGACCACTCCAAAATACTACCAATCAGAATTAGTAGAGAGGATACATCCTCCCAGGAGGAACCAACCACCTGCACATGCCCAAGCAACCGCAAAAAATTCCACACACTACTTGCTTTTCCCTTACATCTCTGACCAAGCCAAGCCACCCAATGAATATGCACAAGTACCACTTCATTGAAGCCCCTTGATGGCCCTCTTCCTCTTTCATTCTTTAGCCATAACAGGGGAAGGCTAGCCGCAAGTCTTTGCCCAAAAGCACTCAACCGCACCCCCGAAGGATCGCTCAATTCCTTAATATAAGAAACCAAGAGATAGATAAAAAGGAAATTATAAATTTCCCCACTACCAGAAACACCCCCTCCTTCACGAAATTTTCCAAAGGGACTCGATAGAAGTTGGTGCCACCGAAGACCTTGATTGTCTATAAGAAAATTGACTTAAAAAATAAAATGTAGCCACAGACAAGGCCACTCATGCCACAAGGCATGGGAAATGTCGACTTACTAATGACCACCGACAACAACAACACATGGAAATACCTTAACCAGATGTAAACAATAACCCGAAGACCGCTGAGTACCCACAAAATTAGAGTAACCAGCCTTTGGCGGCACCTAGGGTTCCACCTTGCATAACCAAACTTAACACACAAGAGAGGAGAGGGAATTTCAAACGAACTAGGGTCCCATATGAATGCACAAAAGCACATCAAAGAAGCCACATTACTAGAGTCCAAGCATTCCGCTGAGGTCTAGCTAACTCATGGCCCTAGCAATCTTGCTCAGCCTTTAACAACTATCGTCTACCACTGTAAAGGAAGAGTTCATCACCTAAGATACAACAATTATTTCACTGTCATTGCTACATAATATAACAACCAAAGGCGGGTCTGGAGAGTTTGATCGACCACCAAATCATTCCATCGCCTTATGCTTCCTAATGCTTTCACCGCTTGTGTGTCTTGTGAGGCAAACTCTGAAGTGGTCCTACTAAGTGTTGGTACACCCCCATCGAGGTGTCTTGGATATCTCATTTTATTTGATTCTATAAGAAGAGAATTTTATGCATTTTCCCCTTGGAGGGATTTTTCCTTAGCTTATAGCCTACCTCTTGTTTTATCTGTATTCTTGTAATATTCATGTTTTGATAATTGTTTGATGAAGAAGAACATAATTAAAAAAATAAAAATCCAACAAATTTCACCAGTAGTTATCAAAGAAATGAAAATCTAATGTAATTGTAAATCCTCTTGATTTTCCAACATGGTATCATAACTAAGGTTGCTTTTTTGATATGTGGTTGTCATTGATGTCAACCCAAGAAACACCTGGATCTATCCCGATCTTAGATGGAAAATTTGACATGGAAATTCATGGAATCTCATGCCAGGATCCTTCTAGATAGATTCTCCTCGACGAAATGTTTCTGTTGATATATGGTACGCTCTGTAATTTCTTCTGGTTGTAGAGAAAAATGAGTTTGAAGTTGAAGACCCAGTTTTATGGGCTAAAACCCCTTAGGGTAGTGACATGACACCTTATTCACCTACGGTTGTCAAAATATGACATTGATCATATCCACGATCACATTTTATATAAGTTGAATAATTTCAAGAACCAAAGACAATAAAACAATCACTAACTTCACAACCTAGGTAGGACTATATGCACGAAGCCATTCAATTTTTTTTTTCTATATATATATCAAAGTGTAATTTATATTATCATATCGAAATTTATAGTAGAGAATAACATAGCTGTGTTACATTTAGTCAACCCAGAAGGCATGAAGTGCTTAGAAAGATTTGGGTGCTCACCAAGGCATGTGATGCTCTTGGTTATTGTTTGCACAAAATTACAAAATAGTCAAAACAACATTATCATCATGGAGGAGGGTGTTGAGGTCTTGCTGGAGGAGCCATGAAGATGTGTCCCTAGTTGTGCATATGGTAGTCAATATGGTCCACTTGGGCCTCTAAATCTCGGAGGTGGTCATGAGAGCACCGTAGAAGACGACGCAGACTCTCCAGAGCTTCAAGGGTCTCATTCTGCAAGTGTTGAATAACATTAATGTAGGTCATGATTTAATTACGATATTCTTACCTTTGTTGGTGCAAAGTGTCCAGGTTGAGCTGGATATGTTGGAGTTGGGTGGAAATTGATTCAAGGGTGGCCGAAGCCTCAACCTATCCTGGTGACTAAGCCAAAGAAACCGCCATGGCCGCCACTGAATGTTGACTCTCGATGGATTCTAAGTGTGAACTCGAGTCCCAGGATACCTGGCGATTCCCCATTCTGTGCCCAAGACCTTGAGCACAACCTCTCTCTCTCTCTCGACATGCACTTGTCTAACACCCCCTCGCCCTTTTCTGTGCTGTAGTGCCAAGTCACCTTTGGCCCAATATTCCTTGAAACCTTCGCACCATCCTTGCAACCTTGACCAATTTCATCGCTGAACACCTCCCGAGCACCGTGGAGGAGAGTCAGTATACCGCCACCAGCCACAACGCCGCCCTCATATGAGGTGCGAATTCACTGCCTTCCACAAATGCTAAACCCAGGAGAGCCGGAGTGCTAAGTGAGACTAAGGAAAAACTACCTAGGGGCTTATTCGGGGAAGAAACCTTCCTACACGAAGCACCAAAACCACTCATCAGCAGGCGCTCCCTCCACTGAGAAATCACCCTGACCACCTTTTCCTATCTCCTGATGCTACTTGCTATTGTCGTTGCGAGGATTCCTCCCATCATTCATACTCCAAACAAAACTGCCCATTGGAACTTGCACCCACCTGGTATCCTGCCGACGAAGCTCAAGCCAAGGCTTGAGAGCCAGCTTCTGCTCGTCTACAAAGATAGGATCACCAACCTTCAACATCGCCCACAAATTCCAAAGGAACTGCCTCTTGTTCACTGCACGCTTATTTGCTACCATTCCTGTAGTAAGTTCTCCTGCCTCGAGGATCATTACCTCTCAAGTGTGGGAGGTTAATGAGTTGGCCGGTGTATGGCTAGGGGCTGGTCCAGCCATAACTGTCGGCTGCCCACCTGTCGCGTTGATTGGACACCCCCAGCGGGGATTTTGTAAACAAATATTAATAAGGGTTAGTAATTAATTAAATTAAGGGTCACTTATAAGTTTTGCACATCATAAGTTATAACTCTTAGGTTGTAAATATAGCAATTAAGTCACTTGAAACCCTCATTATGGTCAAAATATATTAACTCACAACTATTTGTTATTAAGTTAATCATTTTTCTTGAAATCCTCATAGTCAAAATATAGTCTAAAAGTTGTGGTTCTTTCTTTATTCACAAGGAAGAAATATAGGAGAAATCCTCCTCTCTATATATATTAGAATCTCTCCTTAACTTAAGTGTGATGATATGAAATAGAACGAAACTCACTTTTAATTTGAAAAAAACCCTCGACATATCAATGAAATATTTTGTTTTAAGGTTCGTTTAGATTACATGAGAACATGACATGTCACTATATTTGATAACTGGGACTAACAGTGAATGATGACATGGACTTTCTCCAGTGGTGACATGCTTTCCATGTGTATATTCACTCTTCACGCAGCTTCAATCATTAATGTCCTCACCCTCCAAAGGGTCTTTGATCTAATGAAGTCTTTGGGGTGCTTTGATCATCAAGATTCAAGTGTATTCTTCATTCTTTCCATGCTTCCTTTGTTTGTTTTCTTGCATGATATTTCTTGTGCATGCTTTCCATGTTGTTCCTAGCATGTATATGCAATCAATCATGAAAATAACCATAAACTTGAAAATATCCTATTCTACCATGTTTTATGCAGATTTTCTATTCATTCCTTTTCAATGTGCTCAAGAGGGAGAAAACGAGCTTCTGGGCACATGGGCACTCTTTGAAAGGATGAAGGGGAAAGACTTCCGGGCTTCAACATGTGCTCATGCCCTCAAGAGAGGGAGATAGTCAAGGTAGGGCACATGAAATAGGGTTGAAGGAAAAATAGGAAGGATTCAAGCTTTCCAAGTGTGTTGTGTGCTCAAGGGAGATATGGAGGGCGCAGGGCACACTCTTGAAGTCTAAAGGATGAAGGCTTTAGGCATTTGGGGTGTGCTCATATGCTCAAGAGGTAGAGGAGGGTGCATGTTGCAAGTCTGAAGGCTGAGGGGATAAGATTCATGCCATTGGAGTGTGTTCATGCGCTCAAAGGGTCTAGAGTGCACATGGCACATTGGGGAAGACTGAAGGGTGAAGCTTAAGGCCTTTAGGGTGCGCTCAAGGAGGGAACACTTATTTGAGTCAAAGGAGTGCGCTTAAGGAAGACTTAGTTTGTTGAAGGGCACAATTTAGAACAAGGAAGGGGAAAGAGGCATAAGGAGTGTGCTTTGTGCTCTTGTATGGAACATGGAACACTTACGAACAATGAAGGATTCCCGATCAACATTTTAGAGTGTGCTCAAGCAATCTTGGCCTCAATGGGTTTGCTTTGAAACAAAATATTTTTCTAAGTCAGGATGATAGGAAAATGGGTGTACACGATGAGTTTAGACACATGAATGTGTGTGACACATACCAAATCATCAAGAAAAATTATACAAAATTGAACAATGATAAGTATACATCAAAACACCACTTTGTACACATTCCCCGAGTACCATGTGAGACTGCGACCAAATAGTGTCATTTTACAACAACCAAGATGTTATGACCATGAAATGCACCGAAAGATGTTCTAATCAACACGATGACACTTGAGACTATTCAAGGACACTTGAAACACATAGAATAGCATAGGAAGACATTTGATGATCAAAGTGACACTAGGTACGACGGTGATAGTAGGCTCCAAAATTCGAATGTAGTGAAATTTTTGGAGGGTGTTGTAGCATCAAAAACATGATTAATATATTATTTCTCCTACTATTAATTACTATTACTATAAATATTAATATTAATTAATTTTATCAATATTAGTATAAATAATACCTAATTTTAATATACACATTATTATTAATATTAAATAAAAAACCATTAAATGTAAATGTTTGTCTATAATTTAGGATTCTTTATGCGTTGAAATTTTCCACTTAAACCTAGATCATTTCCTATTTATTAATACCTAACATTATTATATTTTTTCAATATTCTCATCATGATTATGAACCTCATATGCAGGTTTGAAACATGGATAATCCAAAACAATCATGTGATGGATTTGAAAACATATTCTTAACAAGATTCCTTAGGCAACAATTCCTTGTGATAAAAATAAATGGATATATGTTTGATTAATATCTTTATAAATTTACTATCTAAGTAGTGTTTATAGAAATGGCTACTTCAAATGTTGATGAGCTCGTCATATTTGATTTACACTTGGTCCTTGATTTTCTAGTGAGAAATCATTGATTGGTGTTACTTACAAGTTCTAATATTTCAAGGAGAGTAGTTGTTGGATTGCAAGGAGGTGAGCTCAAATTTTAGGTCATGTTCAAAGTTCGAAGGATATTAGGTGAGTTTGAAGGTGGTGATTGGGTGATTCTTTATTACTATTGTTGATAGCACGTCAAGGAGTTGAAACAATAATTGTGATGCTAAGAATTGGCAAGTAGAGCTTGACACTAATAAAATATTCAAGATTTGTATGAACGGGCATGCAAATGATTCAAGTAATAGGTTACATTTGTGAGATAAGAGGAGATACTAATACACATAGAAAGAATGGGCATACAATTTTTTAAAGGGTTTCATCCATATTGTGTGTGTGTGTGTGCGAGAGAGAGACAATATCATACAGGATCACAATGGTATATATAACTAACTAATAATTAAATAGGGGTGGATAATGGGTAGTGTTGAAGTATGAAATTGTTCTATTTTTGACAAGCATTTTTTGTTTCCTTTTTATCCTTTTCATAATAATTTTGTTTTAGTTTAAATCTAAAAGTCATCATATACATGCTCAAGTATCTGAAAAGGTATTGATCATCCATGATTTATAATTTGTTGTTTCTTTGTGAAATTTAATTTAAAAATCCTTATAGCTTCTGAATCTTGTTCATTCTACAACTAACTAAGAATTCTACAACTATCTCCATGGTTAGACAAGTTCTAGTGCACCAAAGAGCGAACAAAAGGAACCATTAGTTGGAAAATGGTCAGCATATGGATATACACTCGTCTTGGTGATCTGGAAAATTATGTGGTTTGAGAAATTTGGAAGTCAAACCATAAGTCAACTCTAGTTATGACACTCCAACGATGAGCATATTTTGAAGGAGATTCATAAAAATATCAAGTGAGTGTGGGAATGACCGAGAAATGTTCGAAGTTGATGTGTTATAGTGAATCCCTCATGATTTTATCCTTTAGTAGAAAATCACAAGAAGACGTATTTTATTTTGATTTTACTTATTAGTTTTTGAATTAGCTCGATTACCTCTCGGATTACGACTCTCAAACAATTATTTAATAAAATATTTTAAAAATATCAGAGGCAAGGATAAAAACATGCATTATCGTTGTTAATTGTTGCAATCTCTTTGTGTTGAATACTTTTTTGATTAATATAAACACTGAGCAAATATGTGGCTAAGTGATTTAATATTTGATTACAAACTTGCACTCAATAGGAGGCCCCCGTGGAGAGCTGTAAGAGTAGACTAGATTTTTATTATGATTATTTCATTTTTTTTTATAAATAGTTTTCTTCCATTATAGTCTGCTTATTGATCAATTCCTAGTTTATTTTTTGCATTTTCTACAAGCAGAGTGCTCATAAAAATACAAAAATATTTGATTTCCATAGTTCATTTCATTAAGTACTTTCATTTCATATTTTGGATAAATTTTCTAAGAATTTCCATGAATGATAAATAAAGAGGTTTTGAAGTACCTCTTTGCACACTAGTAATCCTTTGAAGTTACTATTTTGTTGAAGAAGTCTAGTTTATATTTACTTCCTTTTTGCAAGTAGACTTATAATTTCTTTTCTGCAAGAAGAATTAAAATTTATTTTCTGTAAGTTGAGTTAGAATTTCCTTTCTGCAAGTAGAATTAGAACTTTCTTTCTGCAAGTAGAATTAAAATTTATTTTCTGCAATTAGAGTTTGTGAATTTGAATTCATAGATTAAAGTTTTAGTTCAAGTCCTAATCTCATTTTTCTTTGAAGTAATTTTAACAGAAAGAACATGTGTGTGGCAACACTTTGATTCAAAATAACATTCATTCATATTTAGATAAATTTCATCTTTTAAAAGCCAAAACAGAACTCCTAGCATATATTGTGCACCTGAAATTCATAAGTACACAAACCTTGGTTGACAATTAATGAAGTAATTTAACATCAATTAAATTACCCAAAATTTTGGCATTGTTGTTGGGGAAGTGTATATATGATTCCATTTTTGGTTTGCATATCATGTTAGATGCATTCAATTTTATAGATGCATGGTTAAAAAGCATAATAAAATAATTTAGAATGCATGAATAGAGAAATCGATTCTAGGGGTATATTTGTAGGTAGAAGTAGGGGACAAAGTTCAATTCCTACATCACCACTCACTTCCGCAAGACCACGTAGTGCCACACCATCCACCGATACTTGCATTCCATATATAACAGGTAAGCATAGAATTTATGAGGTGAATAGATCCGAAATCCAACTTAGAAGTTCACCAAATTCTTCTATTGAAGTTGTAGTTAAAGAACCTACATCCCCAACAGAAGGAGTAATATTTCTCTCTTCAGTGGGAGAAAAACTCGTAGGACAAGAAATAGAGGTACCTAGTGGAGAAGAGGAAGATTATTCTGAAATACCATTAGTAGAGGAACTCGAAGAAGATATATAAAATCATATTATTGAACCTTATATTAGCTCCAAATAATCTAAAATGGCATAAGGGGAAGGAGAAGTACATAATGTAGATGATGAACTTAGGATTAGAGGTGGAAGAGGCAGAGGAGGAAATAAAGGAGGAGGTGGTGGTAGAGGACGAGGTGGAGAACCATATCCTTATGGATTCCCTATCTTTGATGAAGATACCACAACCATAATGAAACATATTTTACCTTATATTCTTCCTTATTTTCATGGCCTAAGAACCGAGGATCCAAAAACATTTATTTTTTAGTTTGAAGTATTATGTAGATCTTATGACTACTTACTTGATACTCAAAAATTGAAATTATTTCCAAATACTCTAAAATATGGAGAAATTAAATGGTTCATGTGACTAGGGACACATACTATTAGAACATGGGATGAAATGAAAAGAGTTTTCCTAGAGAAATATAAAGATTACTGTATGCCCCATAACATTAAGGATGAAGTCTTTAAGATGATGCAAAAAGAGGATGAAAGCCTTGAAGACTCAGTTTAAATATTTTCCTATAATGTTAAAAGGTCTAGGATGCATGAATTGGATGAAGAAACATTAAAATATATTTTGTTGAAATCTATAAGAGATAAGTGGATTTACCTTCTCAACTTAATGGGAAAAGGATATGTTTCTCAAATTTCATTTGGAGAAATATGTGATTTGTGTAAACACATCTCAAGGGGTATTAAGGCTAGATCCTGAAAGAATCCAAGGAAAAACTGCCATGTCAGGAGTTAGTAAATATGCAACTAGAAGAGTAAGTATAGTAGAACTAGGAAAATTCCTTGACAACTTTAAAACAAACATCCTTGGGAATATTAGCGAACAAATATATACTCTCAAGATACAAAATATACAAAAAGATGAAAATGTTGCATTATCTATTTTCTGCCATAGGTGTAGAAATAAACATGCCCCAAGGGAATGACCTCTTAATAGTATATAAATTTGTGTCATATGTGCCAAAAATCATGATATAAGGGAATTGACCTCAATATCCAATCTTAAAGTTGTCCTCCAAGATGAAGGTGGAACAAGCCAAGTTGAATCACTTTGATTTTTTGCTAAAATACCATGGAAAAATCAACAACCAAATATGACTCAAGGTTTAAATACTCAATATCAACCATATGCATAACCAAAAAATAATTGGACTGCACCTATGCCTTGGCATTCTTGGCCCCCTCTACCCAAAAATCCAACTTGGGCACAAGGTTGGAATAAATCCTCAATATCCTCAATTCCAACAATATTACTCCCATTTTCCACCACAATATTATCCTCCTCAACCAAACCAACCCCCTCATTTCAAAGCCCAACCACCAAATCAAAAAATTTCATTATCATCTGCACCATTTCCTCAAAAACCTAATCAACTACCTACTCAACCACTCCCATATCCAAATAATAAAAATCAACAAGTTGTCTACATTGTATAAGGTCAAAATTTTCAAGCTTTTATGATAAATCGATGATGTCTAAATGATGTTAAACTTATATCTGGTAGGGTTTTTCAAAACTAGTCACCAACAATTGTCATCCAAAAATCTAAAGAAGATGAAGTTGTTGTAAAAGAAACACTTATGGATCAAGAAAGACTCCTCCAAAGGAAGATGATCCTATAAATTTGAAGGATGAACAAATAAACCTAGCTCCTATAGTTCCTCTAGTAGAACAAACTTCTATTTCCTCAAAAGATCCATATTTTCGTGAAAGGCTCAAAATTGATAAAGGAATAGAAAGGAAAATTATTTTAATATATTATGACATGATAGATGAACTAACGAATGTTTGCATTAAAATTAATTTGCTTCAATCTATAAAGGAAATACCAATATTTTCAAAAAATATTAAGGAGCTATGTATTCGAAAACTAGGAAGGAAAAGAAAATATGTCAAGAAAATCCATTTGGTATGAAAAATTGTTGATATTATGATGGGGAAACCAATAGTTCAAAAATATCTAGATCCATGTATCCCTATTGAAAAATTCACATCAATGGTATCGATATTCCAAATACTCTAATTGATTTAGGAGCAACCATCAATATCATGAGAAAACAAACTATGGATCAATTAAAGCTTCCTAATCTTCAATATACCCCTAAATTATTACAATTAGCAGATATATTTTTTATCAAGCTAGATGGTATATTCAAAGATGTATATGTTTATTTAGATTCTTGAGAGTATCCTATTTATTTTATGATTTTAAATCCTAAGAATAATTTAGGAGGCCATCCATTGATCCTTATTAGACCTTGGCCAGCTACAACTGATGCATTCATAAGTTGTAGATATGGTGATACGTATATTTCTGATGGAAACTCTACTAATAAATTCATATTGTATCCACTTGCAAAAGCAATAAATGAAGTAGAAATTTAAGTTTGGATAGATGATGATGAATACCTTTAAATATGGAGCTTGATTAACTTCTTGATTCAAAGGTATTGTTTCAGCTGCATTTATATCCCAATCCTCGATGGGGGTGTGTGGGGGGGGCTTGCCTCCCAAATATTGCTGCATGGAGGGGGAATCCTACATGTTTGGAGACCCCCCTAGCAGGGTTCATGGGCAATGCCTCCGCAGCTAAAAATAGATGAAAAATTCCTTGTAAAATATTGCGATTTCATAGTCAATCTGGGCCACTCATTAGGTGGATGATCTGACAATAGAAGCTCTGTATAATTTATGTTTTTTTTTCTCTAGAAGGAAACCCCTCGGTTTATATGAGAGAATTTTATTGCGGATGTGTATGATTATTATGAGTGATAAAGGGAGAGGATACTATGTGAGAATGAAGGAAATTACAACAAATCTGCTGTAGGTTGTATCTCTTCATTTTGCTGGATAATATAAAATGAAGGACTAGTTGTTTCTTACTGGATGTAGTCCAAATTGGGTGAACCACATATATATGTGTCTCTCTAGTTCTATGTATTTTTGTGTTTGTGTTTCTGCAATATTTTTTGTATTTCATTACTCCATTAATTAAGTTCTAACAATTGGTATCATATCCGAGTTCCTGGTTCGAGTGGGAGAAATGGCGAAAGATGGTAGGTTTAGGGTCAAGAAATTTAACTCCCAAAATTACTAGCTGTGGAAGATGCATATGGAAGATTATTTGTATCAAAAAGATTTGTACCTACCATTGAGAGGAAAATCAAAGAAGTTGATAAGTACGACAAACTAAGAATGGGATCTTCTCGACATAAAGGCACTAGGAACAATACGAATTTGTTTGGAGCATCAGTGACATTCAAAATTTCAAAGGAAACGACAACCAAAGGTATAATGACAACATTGACCAAACTATATGAAAAACTCTCGGCCTCAAATAAGATATTTCCTATGAAGCATATATTTAATATGAAGATTTCAGAAGGTGGATTTGTTTCTGATCATTTAAATGAATTTAACACGGTTACCAGTCATTTAAGTTCTATAGGGGTAAATTTTGATGAAGTTAGGGATTTGTTTTTTCTATGCTCATTTCCAGAAATTTGAAATGTATTAGTTATGGATATTAGTAACTTTGTCTCTAGATCTATTGAGATTCAACATTGGATGTGACCATGAGGATTGTGCAGTCAAGGCGGGCAGAATTTTACTCATTCACGGATTGCTATCAGCTGGGATTGCACAGTGGAGGTAGGCTGTCTAGAGATAGTAAATTGGCTAAGGAACTTGCTAATTTTTGTATGAAAGTGTGAGATAGTTAGCTCATGTACTGAGAGCTCTTGGATTAGAGCTTTGTATGTAATTGTTTCATGATCCACGATATAATACATAATATAAGCTAGTGGGGTTTTTATCTATAAGATTTCCCCGGGTATTTTATCTATGTTATGTGTGATTGATCTTTATTCATGATATTGTGATTGGCGATTGTGTTTTAAATTTCTGCAAATATAAGTAGAAAATATTCTGTATTTAATAGTAGCATATTGTTAGATAAGGAGAATCCAGGATATACATGCATTTTTCATTAAATTTCTACATGGCATCAGAGCACAGGAAATTGTAGTAGTGAAGTAGGAGATGAGTTTGTTGGTGGAAGGAATTCGAATTTGCAGAAAGAATTTCTTTGTGCTACAACTCACTATAGATAGAAATGGATTTCAATGGATTGAGGTTAGAGTATGCACTTGAGGGAAGCTTGAAATACATTGCTTGGAAGGACAGGATGGAGGCAGTGATCGAAGACAATGGCTTGAAGGAATTCATTGACAATGATGTTCCTAAGCACGATTTGTCAGATGCTACCAATCTTGATGCATGGAAAAAGAAAGTGGCAAAGGTGAAGAGGATCCTGTTGGAGGGATTATGAGACCACATTGTCTCAAGAATCCATGGGAAAGCCACACCATATGCTATGTGGAAGGATTTTATGGATCTATTCCAAAGTAGCAACGACCATAGGAAATTGGCGCTCAAAGATAAAGTCAGGAAGATCAAGATGGAAAAGGGCGACAACATTCCAAAGTATCTCACAAAGTTTGTCCAATGTCGGGATGAACTGGGGAGTGTGGTTATAACTATTGTTGATGATGATTTGGTGAGCTTGGCTCTCTTGGGACTTCCTAAGAGTTGGCACAGTTATGAAGACTCTGTAAACATACAATAAAAATTTCCGAATTGGGAACGACTGTGGTTGGATCTGGTGCAGGAGGAGTTCAGGTGAAACACCAGAGATGGATCTTCATCAAAGCATGATGATGAAGAGGATTGTACTTTCACTGCCAAGGTGAAGAAGGGGAAGGGGAAGAAATTCAATTCTAAATCTGAGTCTAAAGGCAAGAAGATGGATATGTCCAAGGTGAAGTGTTTTCATTGTTACGAACATGGGCATCTTGCTACTAACAGTCCAAAAAAAAATAAAAAAAAAGAAGGATGTTGGAGTTGCAGCTGGTGAGGCCCTTGCATCACAATTTGAGCTTGAATTCTTTGTAATATCTCAATAAAAAGAAATTCTACAACAATGAGAATATCTTTAATATATTCTAAAGTTGGAGATCCAATAATACTTGAACAAAATAATGAAATCTATGTCAATTTAATTATTAGATGTGTATTAAACACATCTTCATTAGATTATGAGCATATCAGCAAAACTATGTCTCCATATGTCATCTCCAAGTGGGAAAAAGCAGTGATCTAGACCATAAAAATGCTATTTCCAGAAAATAATGCTATAATTGTGAGAAAGAGGACTTGGATCCCTTATTTCATGCAATATAAATCTCACATATAGAATGGGAGCTGAAACAAATCATTCTAGCTAAGTTAAACGAATCTCCCGGTTCTTATATGGCTTAAAAACACTGAAAACCCATGACTTAACCCATACATAAAAATATAAAGAAAGAAAAACATAATTACAAGAGGGTTTTTGTAGCAATATTTTGTAGACAAAATATATGGAGTTTATTTATCCAAATCACAAAGAAAAACAAAGATCTAGCCTCTTTTATACATTGTAAAGATAACCCGGCAAGGGTTTCTTGGAAGCTTTAGTACAAAAGGAGTAGATCTGAATATTCAGTTGCAAAATAACATATTACCCTACAAAATTACATGAATATATTTGAATAAAGTACAATATGGATGAGAATCCCTTTCCCTAGCTTTCCGTGAGAAGGGTTGGCCCTTTCTCTAGGAAGCTAGCCAAAAATCAAGGTATTAAACCTTGCTGTAGCAGCTCTCTGAAGAATGATGCAGTTCCTGCAAGGGACTATGCTGTAGAAGTGCAGAGAAAATTTGGCCAATTGAAAATATGTGAAATTATGCCCGAGAGCCTTTCTTACTAATCCTCCAATGGATAGAAAAACTCTCCATTGAAAAACAAGCCCAAAAATGACTCAAAGAGATATTCCTTTGTTGCACCCTGCAACACAACCCAAATCTAAACAGAAACTGCGCTGTAGCTGAAGGAGGTAGCTTGGAAAAAATTTTGGAATGAGGAAATTTAGCCCAAAGAACCTCTCCTTCCCTGAGGATGAGGTAGGTATTCCCGACCGGGAACACCCTTGTGCTAAACAACACTGCAACCCTACTAAACAACAAGAAGAAGCAAAGTATCAATAGACCAAAGAAAATAATAAACCAAGCATGAATACAATGACTATCCTTCTATCCATATATAGCAAGTGCTCCTCTCCAAAATGGGTCCCATCCATATGTGCCACCTAGCTCATGCAAGTTGTCCTCCATTAAAACTGCGCAGTCCATCATGGAGATACAATGTATCTAGACAGTGCATGTGGACTTGGTCAAATATGACTCAATCAACATGATCCAATCCTGTTCACACCCGTAGGAGCTCAATCCAGCTGCTTATTCTTCCCCTTTTTCACATGAGGAATTTTATTTTCCCTTCTAAAGAGGTTAATGGGCCTCCCTAACCATTTTATTCATCTACCAAAAGATAATGCTAACTATAATGTTCCTTTTAGCTTGAGGCTAAAATTTGGGAACATTACAGTCCTCCCCTACAAAATGTTGCTTGTCCTCAAGCAACTGTATAGAGAGAGAAAAATTCCTCCCCTTCTCCTCTTGTGGCCTCCTCATCAATAGTCCCCACCACTTCTCAAGATAATCTGCAAAAAAACTACCCTGCAATGTCTCCTCCCAAAGATGCATGACCAAATGGCTCACATCATGAAATGGTGGAAGGTGTAAGTGGAAACCTTCTTGCTGTCCCATGGCCTTCTCAAGGTAGGAGTGATGATACACATGGGAAATATCATTCCCAATGAGTGATCCACTCACCCATTCTATCATCCAAATGAAATGAGCCATTCTAGGTAGCTCATCAAAAAAATCTGCAACCCCGGGTTTATGTAATGTGTTGGGGCTGAATGGAGAGTTTATATTTTCCCATCCAATTAGTTTCTCTCTCCATTTATGGTAAGTATGAGGGGGTTGCTGATATTGGGCTGAAATTTCATGGTCCTCAGAAATGGCCCAATCTACCCAAAAATATAAATCAACCATGAAATGCCTCCTCCAAGAACACAAGTTCTCCCAATGGCTCCTCCTATATGAAGGAAAGAGGTGTGATGTGGAAATCATGGTGTGCTCATTATTTCTCCTGAAACATACAACTTGTAAAATAGGGAGAATCATACTCTCAATGGGCACCTCCAACTCATATCCAACTCTCCATATAAAGCTCCCCATGAACATAAAAATATCAGCCATACATAGAAGCAAAAACCAATAGAAACAAGTTGTCATATGACAATCAAAAAGTGGATCAAGGTTCCTCACATGGAACCAGCATAGTGCACCCTCTGCCTGCATCAAGTCAAAAAATAACAAGTGTTCTTCCAACCACTTATTTTCTGCCACAATCATTTTACAAGATAGAAACATGAAAGTACAATTTGGTGCCAATGGTGCACACCAAGAATCATGTGGATTCCCCCAAAAACCACCAAATAAATAGCCAATCTTAATGCCACAAGTGGCTCTAAGTACATCATCATGTAATATGAAATAAGGGACAATCCTTATTGGTACAAAATGTTGCTCATATAAAGAAAAGAAGCACAAAACATAAAGTGAAATTGTACATCCTCCATCATGTACTTGAGACCTTGAGCTGAAATGGCTCAACCATAAATTTTCTCTCACCTCCAAAGAGTAGGGAAGTGGATGTGACCTTCTCTCTATCACCATCTAGGCTATGCATCTCTCCATATGGTGAAATATGTCATGCTGGATTCCCTCCCAAGTGAAATCCTCTGCCAAAGAAAGATATGCATCATAATGCATGGAAAGTAAGTCCTCATATGCTGCATGAAGCAACTTCTCCTTGAGCTTAGAAGCTCCAGTCAAGAAGACTCTTCCATAAGAATAGATGACCACATCATCCACCATATACTCATCATCTCTATCCAGGTCATCAAGAATTATACATTAACCTAGATCCTTGGAGTACTCTAACAAGAGTTGAGATCTCCAATATGGATCAATCCTCCCAAGAGACAATGTTGGTGATCTGGCATGTGAGTCTCTCCTCATGCTGCTACCTACTACTTTTACATTCCCCATGTCAAATTATTCCTCCAAACTATTCACCTTCCCAAAATCCAAGAGTGGTGAACCCAAAGACAAGATGTATCTCATCAACTCTAGATCTGGTGGCCTCCCAGGTGGAATGCCTCCATGTAGTGAGACATCAAAATCTAAAGTGGACTGTATGTATGAATGGACTGGATTGTCCCTCTCTTAACTGCGTAGTGCAGTCCCCTCCTTATGTGCAGAAACCTCCCGAAATAGATAAGGGTGAATTCTCTTCATCCCTTGATGCTGATCCTTCTCCTCTTCTTCCATATATGAGAATCCCTTATCCTCAATGAGAGACCCTTGATCTTGGTCATCTCTTGAAGGAGAAGACTCCATGTCTTCACAGATAGAAGAGGGCTCTTCAAGAAGTGGGGATCTTGCCCTTGGCAGACTATCATGCATGTTTTAATCCCCTTTAAAAATATGGAGTGGAGTTGGTTTAATAGGTCTCTCTAACTCATGCAAAGTGTTTGAGTTTTTGTTTGTAACAAATGATGGTTCACAATGTCTTCTATCAAATATTCTCACCAATTCCTTAGTGAATCCAACATAAGTTTTTACATTTGTATGAAAAAATGAAGTAGAATCATTAAACCACCAATCATGGGCCATACCTTTGAGGTGTAGCGCTGCTACTCTGATGGCCTCCTTCTTTAAAACTTGGTGTAGCTGGAAAGAGGAATCTAGCTCTCCTACCCAAGCTTTGGCTGTGCACTCTGCTGATCCATCATAGTGAATAGGAAGATTCTACCTCTCTTTCTTCTTTTGTGGCTATTGGATCTTGCCTCCTTGAGTTTGAAAAACCCTTGGAAGTCCAAGTGCTTCTTTAATATCCATGATTGAGATTCATACTCCTGAAGATAGTCACTCAAGGTCTCCTCCCTTGGTGTATCTCCTTCCTCCATTCCTCTTCCAGTGAATGTGGGCAATAGACAGCGTTGTGGATCTGCATGTATGGCTGAATTCTCACATCCATAAAGTGAATAGCTAGGGCTTACTTCAAACCCTCTCAGAAATCTTCTACACTCCTCCCCTTTCATCTCTTTGAGATCTTCTTTGATATTCTTCATAGCTTGGAAAAGAAGCAGGGAGACCCTCTCTTCCTTCATTCCTCCAAATAATGGTGCCATGCTTTTTTTTCTTCTGCACAAATTCTATTTTTCTATGAGAATATTCTCCTCCTAATGGAATAATGTCTTGGATGCACAGGCTAAGACAAGATTATGCTTTGATAACACTGTAATATCCCAAAATAGGGAAATTCTACAACAATGAGAATATCTTTAAGATATTCTAAAGTTGGAGATCCAGCAATACTTGAACAAAATAATGAAATATGTGTCAATTTACTTATTATATGTGTATTAAACACATTTTCATCAGATTAGGAGCATATCAGCAAAACTATGTCTCCATATGTCATCTCCAAGTGGGAAAAAGCAGTGATCTGGACCATAAAAACGCTATTTCCCAAAAATAATGCTATAACTATGATAAATGGGACTTGTATCCCTTAGTTAATGTGATATAAATCTCACATATATAATGGGAGATGAAAAAAATCATTCTAGATAAGTTAAACAGATCTCCCAGTTCTTATATGGCTTAAAAACACTGAAAACCCATGACTTAACCCATACAGAAAAATATGAAGCAAGAAAAACGTAATTAAAAGAGGGTTTTTGTAGAAATATGTTTTAGAAAAAATATCTAGAGTTTATTTAGCCAAAGCACAAAGAAAAACAGAGATCTAGCCTCTTTTATACAATGTAAAGAAAACCCGGCAAGGGTTTCTTGGAAGCTTAAGTACAAAAGGAGTAGATCTGAATATTCAGTTGAAAAATAACATAGTACCCTAAAAAATTACATGAATATAGCTGAATAAATTACAATAGGGATGAGAATCCCTTTCCCTATATTTCCGGGAGAAGGGTTGGCCCTTTCTCTAGGAAACTAGCCAAAAATCAAGGTATTAAACCTTGTTGCAACAACTCTCTGAAGAATGACACAGTTCTTGCAAGGGAAGTGCAGAGAAGCTTTGGCCAAGTGCGAAGATGTGAAATTATTCCTGAGAACCTTTCTTACTGATCCTCCAATGGATAGACAAGCTCTCCACTGAAAAACAAGCCCAGAAATGACTCAAAGAGATCCTCCTTTGCTACACCCTGCAAGACAACCCAGCTCTAAACAGAAACTACGCTGTAGCTGAAGGAGGTAGCTTGGGAAAAATTATGGAATGAGGAAATTTAGCCCAAAGAACCTCTCCTTCCCTGAGGATGAGGTAGGGATTCCTGATCGGGA
This sequence comes from Pinus albicaulis, assembly GCA_034641835.2. Lineage (NCBI taxonomy): Eukaryota > Viridiplantae > Streptophyta > Pinopsida > Pinales > Pinaceae > Pinus > Pinus albicaulis. Next base: position 599,017,796 of record CM076584.1, read on the forward strand.
ACACCCTTATGCTAAACAACACTACAACCCTGCTAAACAATAAGAGGAAGAAAAATCTCAACATACAAAAGAAAATAATAATCCAAGCATGAATACAATGGCTGTCCTCCTCTCCATATATATCAAGTGCTCCTCTCCACAATGGGTCCCATCCATATGTGCCACCTAGCTGATGCAAGTTGTCCTCCATTAAAACTGCGTAGTCCATCATGGAGATACAATGTATCTAGACAATGCATGTGGACTTGGTCAAATATGACTGAATCAACATGATCCAATATTGTTCACACCTGTACGAGTTCAATCCAGTTGCCTATTCTTCCCCCTTTTCACATGAGGAATTTTATTTTCCCTTCTAAAGAGGTTAATGGGCCTCCCTACCCATTTTATTCATCTACCAAAAGATAATGCTAACTATAATGTTCCTTTTAGCTTGAGGCTAAAATTTGGGAACATTACATTCTCCTTGATCACATGCATGGAGTCAAATGCATTGGGATTAGTGTGGTATTTGGATAGTGGCGTTTCCTTTCACATGACGAGAGATAAGGAGCTTTTCAGTGGCTTGGAGAAGAAAGATCTCCAGATGCAATAATTGCAATCTCCTCCAATAATTGCAATCTCCTCCAATGATCAACCTGGCTCTGATACCATGTAGAAATTATATAACTTATGTGTTATATGTCCAATATTATCCTGATCTCAGACTATTTTAACTTCATGAAAAATACATAATCTATTCCACCATTGATCATTTGCGGAAATTAAATCAAGATTGCAATGCACACATGAAACCATAAAAATTCACACACATTAACACAATTGTTTTAACGGGAAAGCCTGAAGTTGAAAACCCCAACTATCTGTATATAATACATGTCATAGAGACCATGTAAAAATCCTCATACAAAGCTGATCATATCAAGCTCTCAATACAATACAATCGCTACACACTAATCAAGCTCAATCTTGCAAATCCATGCACCGATCTTTGCCACCTGCTAGCCTGCCTCTACTGTGAAATCCCTGCTAAAGAATGGCTCTGAATGAACTCAAATTTCTCCAGAATTGACTGCACAATCCTCATTGGAATCTCCACTGAGTGTTGGATGCAATCAATGCATCACTATAGTCACAACTGATAGTCACACTTTCTCTTTCACCTACCTCTCCACTGGTCTCCACTGCAACTGCCATGCACTATAGTTAACTGATGTATTATTCAGTTGATTAATGAGTTATTATTTATGAATTAATTAAATAATTAATTCACACCACTATCACTAGTGTATCAATCAGTTAGACTAGATACAACTAGCTCAACTGAGTCTAACTGAGTTAAACTGAACACAACTCCACCAACTACTTCTACAACTCCACCAAACTTTGTCACATGAGTTCTAACTGAAGTCCTCCATGCATTAGCTCCAGTAAACCCTCAGGAATAGCGTAATTCCTTCTTTCAGCTGTTGTGCCACATCTGTGCACTTAACTGAAGTGCTCCAAGAGAATAAGATAATGTTTAGAGTCCAAATATTATTAAGAGCTAATAATATTGACATATCTATTTTTAGACCGGCAATCTAAAAATAGATTCCGCCAATATGTCTACAAGAATAAGTCGATCTATTTTTCCAACTTGACCAACCATCCACAAATAGCATCCTGCAACTCATAGAATATGATCGACATGTCTAAAAATAGACATAGTCTAAAAATAGATTTGCGCCAAAAATAGCCTGCGGGCCCACTTAGTGAAGGCGCCTCTTTTCACTAAGCTCATCATCTTGTTGCAATCTCAACACTCCCTCTCAACAATATAGGGATTATCTGCCACCCCGATCATGCTTCTGTGGAATTCGAATTTTCTCCTGGTGAGCGCCTTCGTCAAGATATCAACATCCTGATCCTCCATAGGAATGTAAGAAAGTAACATGATCTTTCGCTACACACAATCTCTGATATGATGATACCGGATTTCAGTGTGTTTAGATCTATCATGAAATACTGGATTAAACAAGATTTTGATGCAACTCTGATTATCACAATATATCACAGTAGGATCTAAGTGTGAACCGAACAATCCAACTAGGATATTCCTCATCCATATAGCCTCGCATGTAGCCAAACTTGTCGCCATGTACCTCTACCACCGAACCGAGTGCCAGACATTTGTTTCCTACTATACCAAGAAACCTGTCGTAGATCCGATATCAAAAACCCTCTGCATGTGCTCTTCTCGTCCGTTGGAATTCCCGCCCAATTCGCATCCGTGAAGCCATGCAACTTCAACTCATCCTACCTGTCCGTACTAAAATCCATACCCGTGACAGTTCGAGATACATCGCATTACGTTTCTCGCTTCCAAAAGAGCTGGTAGGCTTAACTAGCTTGTGAAAGTCGTTAATAGTATAGCATATGCCTCCAACCGTGTATTGACTAAATACATGAGCTAACCAACCAACCGTCGATAAATAATGGCATCCACTACCTCTACCGATGTAGCATCCTCTTTCCTCCAACCACCAGAAGAGAGGCCGATAGGCTTGCGCCTTGCATGTGAAACTTCTCCAAGATCTCCGGGCATACTTGCCTTGAGACACAAACAGTCCACCCTTCCGCTGCCAAATTTCCAATCCCAGGAAATAATGAAGGAGGCCCAAGTCCTTCATCTCAAACTCCTTTGCAAGATCTTCCTTACATGAGTGTATCAATAGTTCATCACCCATTAGTATTAAATCATCTCGATAAAGTAAAATGATCAACAACTTACCCTCCACCACAATCTGGTATAGGTTCGGATCCGCCTCACTCTTGGCGAAACCAAGTCCGGTGAAATAACTATCTATCCGTGTGTACCAAGCACGAGGTGCTTGTTTCAGCCCATACAATGCTCTTTTGATCCTGCACACATGCAACTCGCTGCTGAATATTTCGAATCCTTTAGGCTGCTCAATGTACACCTCCTCCTCAATGAATCCATTGAGGAACACAGTCTTCACATTCGTCTGATGAATGTGCCAACCTATCTGCGCTGAGAGAGCAAGGATGGTCCGTATGGAAGAATACCTTGCGACAGGTGCAAAGGTTTCTTCATAGTCGATCCCCTAAATCTGTGAGAAACCCCAGGGAAAAAATATTGCCTTATACTTCTCGATGCTCTTGTCAACATCTTGCTTCACTTTGTAGATCCTTATCATACCTACCACTGATTTCCCTTCCGGCCTTGGGAAAATCTCCCATGCACTATTTCTGACAATCGAATCATACTCTTCCACCATGGCATCTACCCATGCGAGATCCTCCATAGCTTCCTCAAAAGAGAATGGATCCATCACGATACACTTGCTCATCAGAGCCATGTATCCAGTAAATCGGTCAGGTGACTGTCTCTGTCTGCACTGTGATGTAGGAACTCCTACATTCTGCACTGCATCAAGATTCAGTCGCTCAGCTTCTATAGTGCGCTTCCGCCCTCTGATGTTTTACGCTGCATGAGTGGTTTCTTCCACTCCATGAACCTCCTCTTGTGGCTGATCCACATCCTGAGGCTCATATTTATGAACAAGTAGCTCTTCATTTCCATGCAAGTGTAGCTCCCTCTCAAGCGACAACTTCATGGCTTTCTCCTCATGAAATTTGATATCCCTCACACAACAGTCATCTGACTGTCTGGAAAATACACACGATAATTGTGGGGTGTTTCTGTGTAACCAAAAAATATCCCAACCTCTGCGGTCAGCTCCAGCTTCTTCTTGGCATCCTTCGTCACATGAATGTAAATAGGTAAGCCAAAAATCTTCAAATGAGAAATATCGGGCTTCTTACCAGAAAATGCCTCTTTGGGTGTACTCATGCCAAGTACTCTATGAGGACAATGGTTTTGCACATAAACTGCAGTGTTGCATGCCTCAGCCCACAAGTGTATGGGAAGGCCCTGATCATGCAACATCACCCGTGCAACACCCACAATCGTTCTGTTCTTTCTCTCCGTGACCCCATTCTGCTGTGGGTTATGAGGTGCTATGAGTTCTCTTTGAATTCCTTCTTTGCTGCAGAAGTCTTTGAATTCACTAGAGATGTATTCACCACCATTATCGCTCCTTAGAGCTTTCACCTAATTCCCTGACTCTTTCTCAACCAATGCCTTGAACTCATAGAGCTTTGAGTATGTCTCGCTCTTCTTCTGCATGAAGAAGATCCAACAATTATGAGAAAAATCATCAAAAAATATCACATAATACCTGTGATTTGCTGTTGAAGGAACCGAGAAAGGTCCACACACATCTGTGTGAATTCTCTCAAGGATCGTCGTGGTGCGACTATCCTTCTCATGAAAAGTGCTCTTCACAAATTTTCCCAAAGTACATCCCTTGCACTGATCTGACTGCGCAAGTGTACCCATGGGAAGCCCGGTAGAAATCTGCTGCAAAATTTTCAAAGCGCCATGGTGAAGATGGCCCAATATCCCGTGCCACAATTCGCCCTCATCCCGGCTCACCACTCCTTTTGCTTTTCCAGCCATTGCTGCACAGCCATCTACCTGCAATTGATAAATATTATTAGCTTGAATCCCTATCCTCCTGGTTTGAACATTTGTTTTACTGCGCAGGAAGGCTTTTCCCTTGCTAAAAACAACATCATAACCCTTGTCTTCCAACATTGCCACAGAGATCAGATTCTTCTTCAATCCTGGAACATGCATGACATCCTTCAAGATGAAAGGTTTTCCAGACTCCCTCTCAAAGGAAATGGTCCCGATACTAGTCGTACTGTATCTACCATCATCACCCATCTCAATGTGCACTCCAAGATCCTTTTCATCTAGATCACTAAACAAATATTTGTCTCCGGTCATATGGAAAGACGCACCACTGTCAAGAAACCACACTGATCCCATCACACTTGAAACCAAGCATGCGATAAAAAAAAAATCTAGCTCAAACTACGAGGTTAAGGCCTCTCCAGCTGCAGATCCAACAACCTGCTTATTCTTCTTCTTTTGTGGACAAAGTGGCGTAATGTCCATGCTGGTGATAGTGAAAGCACTTCAACTTGGACAAGTCCTGCTTCTTGCCTTTCGCACCGGATTGAGAAGGATTTTTCTTTCCCTTCCCTTTCCTTGCTTTGGCAGCCAAGGCACAATTTTCTTCATCTTCATTCTTCGATGAAGATCCATCTCTGGTACCCCGCCTTATCTCTTCCTGCACAAGATCCGACCAAAGTCACTCCCATCCTGGTAGTTTCTCCCGACCATTGATAGAGTCTTTGTAACTATGCCAACTCTTTGGAAGCCCAAGGAGAGCCAAGCTCACCAAGTCTTCTTCATCAACAGTAACCCCCACACTTCCTAGCTCATCCTTGCACTGGAAAAACTTCGTGAGGTACTTGGGTATGCTGTCGCCCTTCTCCATTTTTATTTTCCTGAGTTTGTCTTTAAGCGCCAACTTCCTTTGGTCAATTCTACTTTGGAAAAATTCTATCAAATCCTTCCACATTAAGAATGAAGTGCATTTACTGTGAAGGCTAGACACAATGTGGTCCTTCACATCTTCCAACATTATCCTTCGACACTTTGCTACCTTCTTTTGCCATGCATCAAGCGCGGAAACATCGCTAGATCCCAGCTTAGGAACATCACTATCGATGAACTCCTTCAGCCCATTATCCTCCAGCATTGCCTCCATCCTATCCTTCCATGCTATGTAATTCGAGCTGCCATCAAGGGCATAATCCAATCACAATCCGTTGAAAGACATTTCAATGAATTCTCAACTTCGACACCAAGAAAACACTGCAGCAAATTCGAATTCCACCAGCACAAAACTCAAGCGCTTCAATAATTGCAATATCCTATGATCAATACTACTACAATACCATGTAGAAATTATATAAATTATGTGTTATATGTCCAATATTCTCCTGATCTCACACTATTTTAACTTCATGCAAAATACATAATCTATTCCACCATTGATCATTTGCGGAAATTAAATAAAGATTACAATGCACACATGAAACCATAAAAATTCACACACATTAACACAATTGTTTTAACGGGAAAGCCTGAAGCTAAAAACCCCAACTATCTGTATATAATATATTTCATAGATATCATGTATCAATCCTCATACAAAGCTGATCATATCAAGCTCTCAGTGCAATACAATCGCTACACACTAATCATGCTCGATCTTGCAAATCCATGCATCGATCTTTGCCACCTGCTAGCCTGCCTCTACTGCGCAATCCCTGCTGAAGAATGGCTCTGAATGAACTCAAATTTCTCCAGGATTGACTGCGAAATCCTTATAGGCATCTCCATTGAGTGTTGGATGCAATCAATGCATCACTATAGTCACAACTGATAGTCACACTTGCTCTTTCACCTACCTCTCCACTGGTCTCCACTGAAACTGCCATACACTGTAGTTAACTGATGTATTATTTAGTTGATTAATGAGTTATTATTTATGAATTAATTAACTAATTAATTTACACCACTCTCACTAGTGTATCAATTAGTTAGACTAGATACAACTAGCTCAACTGAGTCTAACTGAGTCTAATGGGGTCGCAGAGAGGAAGAATAGAACTATCGTGGGTGCATCATGAGTGATGTTGCATGATTAGGGCCTACCAATTAATTTTTGGGTGGAATCATGCAACACTGCGGTTTATGTGCAAAACTGTTGTCCTTATAGAGTACTTGGAATGAGTATACCTGAAGAAGCTTTCATTGCTAAGAAATTGGATGTTTCACACTTTAAGATTTTTTTCTCATCTGTTTATGTGAATGTGACCAAGAATGCCAGGAAGAAGCTGGAGCTGACTGATGAAGTTGGGATTTTTGTGGGGTACACAAAAACACCCCATAATTATCATGTGTATTTTCCTAATATTAAGATGACTATTATGTGAAAAGATATAAAATTCGATGAGGGGAAAGCCATGCATTTGTTGCTTGAGAGGGAGTTGGAATTGCATGGGGAGGAGGAACTACTGGTTCCCAAATATGAGTCTCTAGATGTGGATCAGCCACAGGAGGAGGAGTCCAATCATGCAGAGCCAACCACCAAAACTGGAAGAAGGCTTACCACATAAGCTGATAGGCTAAGACTTGACGCTGCATAGAATGTAGGAGCGCCTACTTCACAACGCAGACAAAGACAATCTCCTAACCGATTTACTGGATGCATGGTTCTCATGAGAAAATGTATTGTGACTGAACCATCTTCCTTTCAGGAAGAAGTGTAGGAGCCCACATGGGTAGATGCAATGGTGGAGGAGTATGATTCCATTGTAAAAAACAGTGCTTGGGAAATTGTTCCAAGGCTGGTTGATAAATCAATGGTAGATTCGAGATGGATATAAAAGGTAAAGAAAGCTACTGATGAGAGTGTGGAGAAATACAAGGCTAGATTTGTGGCCCGGGGCTTCTCAAAGATTGAGGGGATATATCATGAAGAGACCTTTGCACTTGTCGCAAGGTATTCTTCCATAAGGACCATCCTTTCTCTCTCAGCGCAGATGGGCTGGCGCATTAATCAGATGGATGTGATGACTGCGTTTCTCAATGGGATCATTGAGGAAGAGGTGTACATAGAGAAAATTGAAGGTTTCAACATCTTCAACAATGAGTTGCATGTGTGCCGACTCAAAAGAGCGTTGTATGGTCTGAAGAAAGCACCTCGTGCTTGGTACACTTGGATAGATAGTTATTTCATCGGACTGGGCTTCACCAAAAGTGAATCATATGCAAAACTATACCAAATTGTGGTGGAGGGTAAGATTTTAATCATTTTTCTTTATGTTGACAATTTAATATTGACTAGTGATGAGTAGCTGATACACTCATGCAATGAGGATCTTGAAAAGGTGTTCGAGATGAAGGATATGTTCCTCCTTCATTATTTCCTTGGATTGGAAATATGGCAGTGAGATGGTGAAATTTTTGTGTCTCAAGGCAAGTATGCAAGGGAGATACTGGGTAAGTTTCACATGGAGGGCTGTAAACCCATGGATACTCCTCTTCCAGAAAACTGGAGGAAAGAGGATGCTACTACCTATTGACAGTTAGTGGTTTCGCTAATGTATATAGTGAACATGATATTGGACATTTTCTATGCAATTAACTAGATGCGTCAAGCTATGGTTAAGCCTACCAAGCTCTTTTGGAAGGTGGGGAAGCATGTCCTGAGATAACTGAGGGGCACAGAAGAGTATGGTTTATGGTACATACAAATAGATGGAGTGAAGTTGCATGGATTCATGGATGCAGATTGGGCTAGAAGTCCAATGGATAGAAAGAGCACATCAGGGGGGATCTTTAGTATCAGATCTACAAATTTTTCTTGGTACAACAGGAAGCAGAGATCCATGGCACTCAGTTCAGTGGAAGCATTATACATGGCAACGATTCAAGCTGCATGTGAGGTTATCTCGATGAGAAATATCTTGGTTGGTTTGTTTGGTCCTCATTTAGATCCGACAATGATTCATTGTGATAATTAGAGTTGCATTAAAATCTCAATTAATCCCGTGTTTTATAATAGATCTAAGCATATAGATATCCGGTACCATCATCTCAGAGATTGTGTGCAGAGGTGAATCATGTTGATTTAGTACATTCCTATGGAAGATTAGGATGCAGTTATTCTAACGAAGGTGCTCACCAGGAGAAATTTCGAATACCATAGATATATGATAAAGGTGAACGATAATCCTTTTCTTGTTGAGAGGGAGTGTCGAGATTCAACAAGAATATCCTAGAGAAAATTAAGCACCTACACTAGGATGAATCCTCAGGTTATTTTTAGGTGGATGTCTATTTATATATGCGTGAGAAAATTCTATTTATAGATGCATGTCTATTTATAAATGTATGTGCAAATTCTATTTATAGGTTGCATGTCTATTTATAGATGCATGCCGACTATTATTATCCCGTAATATTAGTTGGACAATAAACTATAATCTATTCTCAATGAGCACTTGGAAATAGTTAACTGAAGTGGAAAATAAGTTAGCTAAAGGAATTTTGAGTTAAGAGGTTGGTTGGTGGGACATGCAGGTTGACTTAGTTGTAACTGAGTGATTCAAAGTTGTAACATAGTTGGAAGTGAAATTATGCAAGTTTTAAAGTAGTTTAACTCAGTTAAGTGAGTTAAACTCAGTTGTGCTAGTTGTAGCTGAAGATACACTAGTGAGAGATCAAGTGAATTAATTATTAATTAATTCACAATCAGTGGTCTCACATGCAACTTAATATTTACTATTATTAACTGCATGAATGTTAGATCTAGTGGAGATCCAATTGAGTTCTAGGTGAAAGGGAAGTAAACTATAAGTTGTGACATTATCCTGTTGAACACATGCAACCACACACACATTGGATGTGCCCATGAGGATTGCACAGTCAAGGCAGGCAGGATTGTGCTCATTTAGGGATTGCTATCATCTGGGATTGCACAGCGGAGGCAGGCTGTCTGGAGACAGTAAATTAGCTAAGGAACTTGCCAATTTTTGTATGAAAGTGTGAGATAGTTAGCTCATGTACTGAGAGATATTGGATTAGAGATTTGTATGTAATTTTTTCATGATCCATGATATAATACATAATATTTGATAGTTGGGTTTTTAGCTATAAGCTTTCCCCGGGTAAATTATATATGTTATGTGTGATTGATCTTTATTCATGATATTATGATTGGCGATTGTGTTTTAAATTTCCACAAAGATAAGTAGAAGCGATTTTGTATTTAACAGTAGCATATTGTTAGATAAGGAGAATCCAAGATATACATGCATTTTGTATTAAATTTTTATAGGATCTAGTTCTTTAAAGTTTGATGATGTTGTCGGTGCCATCCTTACAGAGGAAATGCACCAGAAAAGCTCCAGTGATACATCATGTAATAATTTGACTGCAAAGACTAGGGGAATAACAATGAAAAGAGGAAAGAGCCCAGAAAATTGTAGTAAATCAAGAAAATCAAGATCCAATTCTAGATCGGGGATAGTGTGCTGGAAATGTGAGAATAAAGTACACCTAAATAAAGACTGCAAGTATCAGAAGGGAAAAGAAGGAGACACACAACATGATAACAAACAGGAAGCGAATGTAACAGGTGATGTGTTACAAGATGCTCTAGTTCTTTCATTAGAAAATATTTTTGATGCTTGGGTTGTAGATTCAGGGGTTTCTTTACATGCCACACCTGATAGGAAACATTTTCATGACTATGTTCAAGGATATTTTGGATAGGTTCATTTGGGTGATGACAAAACCTGTAAAACAATTGGAATGGATAAGGTTTTTATAAACCAAAATAATGGAAACCAATGGTTGTAAAGGAGGTAAGGCATGTTCCATATCTGAAGAAAAATCTAATTTCCATAGGGAAGTTAAATGGTGAAGGCCGTGTAACTATATTCACAAAAAAAACCTGGAAGGTCACTAAAGGTGTCCTGGTAATAGCAAAAGGAGAAAGGTTGGTACGTTGTATTTATGCAATGGTATTTCTAATTCTATTAATGCTTTAGCCTACACAAGAACATATACGACATTGTGTCACCATAGGTTTTAGCACATGAGTGAGAAAGGGATGTAGGTTCTTCACTTAAGAAAATTGTTTCCAGGTTTGAAGCATGTTGATTTGGATTTTTGTGAAAATTCTTTTTATGGAAGACATAAGAGAGTCAAATTTCTTAGAGTTGGGAAGGAAAATAAGTGTGAACAATTATAACTTGTGCATAAAAATTTATGGGGACCTGTTCATGTATCATCTCTTGGTGGATCTCACTATTATGTTACTTTTATTGATGATGTAACCACAAAAACCTGGGTTTATTGTATTCGAAATAAATATGATGTATTTGATACTTTCAAGAAATGGAAAGATATTGTTGAGAATGAGACAAAAATAAGTTGAAGTGTCTTAGATGAGAGAATGGAGGTGAATATTGCAGCAAAGCGTTTGATAACCAATGTTTAGAGCATGGAATTAACAGAGAGAAGAAAATTCCAGGAACACCACCAAAGAATGGTTTGTCAGAAAGGATGAACATGACAATAATGGACAATGCAAGGTGCATGCTATTGCATGTAGGATTTCCCTTGAAAATTTGGGAAGATTCTATAGATACTGTTGTTTATATATGAAACAAAGGGCATTCAAGTTCTTTGGATGGCGATATTATAGAGGAGGCATGGATAGGTAAAAATATGAAATATTGTTTTTTAAAACTTTCGATTGTGAATATTTTTACCACATTAATAAATAAAAAAGAAAAAATCTTGAGGAAAATAAAAGAAATGTACCTTTATTGGATATGGTGTTAATGATTTTGGTTTCACTTATATGATTATTAAAATAAAAAAATGATTAGGAACATAGATGTCATATTCAATGAAAAGGTCTTATATAAGGGCCAGATGCAGGGAAAGAAACAAGAAAAAGGAAAACAAAGAATACATAGTGCTTGATTAGATCACAGGAAAGGTAAAGGCGCCTGAAAATCATAATTATTAGCAGCCACAACAGAAGCAACAACAACACAACAACAAAGACACCTCAAACACCTGAAACTGGCATTAGAATATCTACCAGGATAAATAGACCCCAGGAAGTAGTGGAAGCAAGCCATGGCAGAATAGATGGAGTCCTTGATGCACAACCAAACTTGGGACTTAGTCACGTTTCTTGCTAGTATAACAACATTGTAGAATAAATGGGTTTATAGGCTGAAGGAAGAAGATGGAGGTAAATAGAGGTATAATGCTAGGCATGTGGTGAAGGTATTTGCATAAAATAAAGGTATATAATTTGATGCAATTTTTTCTCTTGTTGTTAAAATGACTTCAATTTGAGCTATTTTAAGTCTAGTGGTAGTAGAAGATTTGCATCTTTAGAATTTAGATGTAAAGACAACCTTTCTCCATGGGGAATTGGAGGAAGAAATATATATGCCTTAGCCACAAGGGTATGAGGTCAAAGGGAAGGATAAATTAGTGTTAAAATTGAAGAAGAGCTTGCATGGATTAAAACATGCTGCAAGGCAGTGTTATCTAAAATTTGACAGGTTTATTCTCGAACAAGGTTATAATAGATGTCACTCTGACCATTGTGTTTATTTTAAAAGGAAAAATGATGGAAACTATATTATATTGTTATCGGATGTAGATGACATGCTTGTTATAGGGTTTAACTTGTAGCAAATAAATGTGCTCAAAGGAAAATTGGCAAATTCATTTGCAATGAAGGATTTGGGTGCTGGGAAAAAAATCCTTGGTATGAGAATAATTAGAGACAAGAAAAAACTAAAATTAAAATCGTCTCAAAGTGAGTACATAGAAAAGGTGTTGGAAATATTTAATATGCAAAATGCAAAACCAATCAGGCAACCTTTGGCTAGCCATTTCAAACTAGGTAAGGAGATGTGTCCCAAGACTCAGGAAGAGATGGATTATATGTGTAAAGTTACATATGCATCAAATTTTTGAAGCTTAATGTATGCAATGGTATGCACAACGCCTGATATTTCAAATGCAGTGGGAGTTGTAAGAAGGTATATGAACAATCCAGGAAAATAGAAATGGATGGCAGTAAAGTGGATTCTCAGGTATTTGAGAGGTACCACAAATCAAGAATTATGCTTTGGTGGTTCAAACATTTCTCTACAGGGATATGTTGATGCAAATATGGCAAGTGATAGAGATAACAGGAGGAGCACCATAGGGTATGTGTTTACTTTAGGTGAAACAATTGTCAGTTGGATTTAAAAATGATAAAACATTGTTACTCTTTCAACAACGGAAGCAAATTATGTTGCTGCTACAAAGGTTAGTAAATAAATGATTTCGTTACAATTTTTTATGGATGAATTAGGAAAGAAGTAGGAGATGGGAAGGTTATACAGTGATATCCAGAGTGTCATTCATCTTGCAAAGAACTCAAAATTTCATTCCAAGGCTAAACATATATAACTCAAGTACCATTTCATACGGTCAGTGTTGGAAGATGGAGAAATGAAGTTGGAAAAGATACACACTAGCCAAAATCCTACATATATGTTAACAAAAGTTGTAGCCATGGATAAACTGAGATTTTTTTTTTTTTTTTTTCCTTGGTATGAGAATAGTTAGAGACAAGAAAAAACTAAAATTAAAATCGTCTCAAAGTGAGTACATAGAAAAGGTGTTGGAAATATTTAATATGCAAAATGCAAAATCAGTCAGGCAACCTTTGGCTAGCCATTTCAAACTAAGGAGATGTGTCCCAAGACTCAGGAAGAGATGGATTATATGTGTAAAGTTACATATGCATCAAATTTTGGAAGCTTAATGTATGCAATGGTATTCACAACGCCTGATATTTCACATGCAATGGGAGTTGTAAGAAGGTATATGAACAATCTAGGAAAAGAGAAATGGATGGCAGTAAAGTGGATTCTCAGGTATTTGAGAGGTACCAAAAACCAAGCATTATGATTTGGTGTTTCAAACATTTCTCTACAGGGATATGTTGATGCAAATATGGCAGGTGATAGAGATAATAGGAGGAGCACCATAGGGTTTGTGTTTACTTTAGGTGAAACAATTTTCAGTTGGATTTCAAAATTATAAAACATTGTTACTCTTTCAACAACGGAAGCAAATTATGTTGCTGCTACAAAGGTTAGTAAATAAATGATTTTGTTACAATTTTTTATGGATGAATTAGGAAAGAAGTAGGAGATGGGAAGGTTATACAGTGATATCCAGAGTGTCATTCATCTTGCAAAGAACTCAAAATTTCATTCCAAGGCTAAACATATATAACTCAAGTACCATTTCATACGGTCAGTGTTGGAAGATGGAGAAATGAAGTTGGAAAAGATACACACTAGCCAAAATCCTACAGATATGTTAACAAAAGTTGTAACCATGGATAAATTGAGATTTTTATTTTTATTTTTATTTTTTTAGTTTCAAATGGTATTCAAGAATGATGATGAAAATTAGAAACAACCAAGTCCAAAGTGAAAGCATTTTCGAGAAATTGAAGTAACTATGGAATTGATATAATCAGTATCCAAGTGGGAGGTTGTTGGATGTGGAGCTTGATTATATTCATGATTTAGAGGTATATTCATGATTCATGATTTGGATCCAAATCCATGACAGTGGGGTGTGGGGGGCTTCCCACCCACTATTTCTACCTAGGGGGTCTAGGGGGGGCAGGGGTTGCATGTTTGGAGCCCCTCCTTGGTGGGGGTTCGGGGGAAATGACCCCAAAGCTAAAAATAGATAAAAATTTACCTTCTAAAATATTGTAATTTCGTAGTCAATATGGACCATTCATTAGGCGGATGATCTGACAGTAGAAGTTATGTTTAATTTAGGGTTTTTTTCCCTAGAAGGAAACCCCTTGGTTTATATGAGAGAATTATGTTGCAGATATGTATGATTATTCTGAGTGAGAAAGAGAGAGGAGAATGTGTGGGAGCGAAGAGGAAATTAAAACGGATCTATTGTAGGTTGTATCTCATAAGTTTGTTGGATAATATAAGAGGAAGGACTTATTGTTTCTCTGTGTACGTAGCCAAAATTGGGTGAACCACGTATATCTATGTCTCTCTTATTCTATGCATTTATGTATTTGTGTTTCAATAATATTTTGTGTATTTCATTCCTCCATTAATTAATTTATAACAAAGACTTTGATGATATTCAACCAATATTTACTCTTTCACAAATAGATGAAGAAGATCAATTAATAAATTTAATGAATGATAATGATTCTTCTTAATACTATGTACAAGATAAAAGTTTTTAGGAACAATGCAATATTGAATATATATCATGTCATCAATTTTATTTTCACTTTATGGAAAATTTTGAAAATTCTCTAGTAGAAATCTTTCTAGGAAAAAATTTAAACATTAATAATAACTTGGAATAATTTCAAAAGAGAAAATTAATAAAGATGCTACAAAAAAATTCCTCTGCCTATGCATGGGAGTATACTAATATGAAAAGGATTTATCATAGAACTTGTATCCATCATATTTACATCTAGGAAAATGCCAAACTAGTTAAACAACCCCAGAGAAGGACAAATCCTCATTCGAGAGAATTTGTTAAGGAGGGATTGCAAAAGTTACTTAATGTGAATTTCATCTATCTGATATTAGATAGTCAATGGGTGTCATCTTTGGTGATTATTCCAAAAAATAATAGAAAATGGAGGTGTATTGATTATAGGGATTTGAACAAAGCTATTTTGAAAGATAATTTTCCACTACCTTTTATAGATCAAGTATCAGATACCTTAACATGGAAGAAATAATTTTTATTTCTTGATGGTTTTAGTTAGTATAACCCAATCCAACTATAACCATCATATCAATACAAAAACACCTTTACATGTCCATGGGGAACATATTCCTATAGAGTAATTCCATTTGTATTATGTACTGCACCTACAAAATTTAAAAGAGACGTTTTGGGTATCTTTTGTAATATTCCAAATGGGGAAAAATAGGCTCAATAGGGAATATCTTAAGATATTCCACTATGGGATCATAGTAGTATGGAAAAAACACCAGCAAATTCTAAACCAAAGATAGACTGGTAGGGCATTTACTGGTTATATCACCTCTAAGGAGAGGGTGAAAACCAGAAGCTTCTTGCCCCATTCCAGACTCTATCTATAGAAGAATGATGAAACACAGCAAGTATGGAAATGACACACTCCTATTGGAGTTTTCTACCCTTGGGAACCTTAGATATACAGATCTAAAGAGTGGATCCAAAGAGAAGCAAAAGTCAAACAAGTAAGAGGAGGGAAAATTCACTTCCGAGAAAAACTGCAAGAGTCTCAAAGGTAACGCTATATAAGAAAAATTGTGCAAGAATAACACTACCCAGGGGTGGGTTCCCTTAGTATAGGATGTATGGGACCTCTGTGATGAATTTTAGGAAAAAAAATGGGATTAAGGGCCTTAAAAAGATCTCCCACGAAGCTGACTAGTTAAAAATCAGCTAAAGAGAAGAGCTAATGGAATGAAGAAGAACCCACTTCAGAATTGTGCAGTTTCAGCATAGAGTCACTAGAAATAAGCCATCAAACATGTATTACAGTATAGCAGCAGAAAATCATACTTTTAATGGAGCTTCTCAAGAAATACAGTGAATTACATGAGGAAATAAGCAAGTAATATTCAGAAATGGGAGCTGCAATGTGTGTAGAAAGTGCATAAATGAATAGACAACATCCCTCTAAGTGTGCTTCAGTAGTATAACATTAGAGTACAGATATAAAGTAGATTCATGGCTGAAACATCAGATCCATATCAGATTTGGAAACTACTCAGCCTTCCAATCAAGATCCCCTTAGGGTTTTTACAAAATAATGCACTAGAAAGTGTAGATCTAACTTTTTGTACACAAAACTGCAGAAAGCTTCAGTAATTTATGAAGATGAATTTATTCATAATATACATCAGATCTGAACATGATATATCAGAAAGCTACTTCATAAATATTCAAGGTGAGAGGCAAGCCTCAATCACCAGAAACAATTACAATGAAAGATCTAAGCAATAGTGAAGTAGTACATAGGAAATAATGTATTTATCCAAGGATATTGTGTAGTAGCTTGAATAGAATAGTAAAGCAGATGAAATATACAGATATGAAATCAAAATGAGAGTAAGATCCTCTTCTGGGTGGTCACAAGACACCCTCCCTGAGAGAAATCTCCTCTTAAACAACTAGATCTTGCAGATCTAGTTTCCCCACTTACTACACTTACAGCAACAGCAAAACCCTCAGTGAGCCAGTGCTATCTATGCAAGCATAGCTTGGCCTCCAACATAATAGTGGTTCAATCTAGCACGATTCCCTCCAATATCTACTCAAAGAAGGATAGAGGATTCCTAAGCAGGAAATCCTCTCTTTCTCTTACTAAATAGAAAAGAGAAATGGAGTTTCCTTAGCAAGCTCAGAAAATGAAAAATGATCAACAACCTCCTCATGAGCCTTCAACCTCCTTTTATAGCATTTGAGTCTCTTGGAAAATCCTAAACCACTTTCCTCTTTTGGTTCCTTTCACAGTTGGAAACCCCTTCTAGAACTGCGCAGTCCATCAAGGAGGTTCAATGAACCTAGACAACGCTGTTGACTTGGTCAAATAGGATCTCCTTTGGTGGTCTTGGTCCTTTCACACCTGAAAGATTTTATCTCTATGGCCTAATTATGCCTCTTTTCACATAGGCACTGGTTTATTCTTGATATTCAAGAGGATTATACATTCTCCCTTACAATTTATTCATTAATCATGAAATACAAAAATGAATAAGGCAAAATTAATGTTCCAAATTAGCTGAAGCTAATTTAGGAACATTACAGTCTCCCCCTCCCAAATGTTGCTTGTCCTCAAGAAACTGGAAGGGTGTTGCAAAAATCATTCTTCTTCTCTTGTGGCCCCCTCATCAAATAGTCTCCTCCATTGTTCTGAATTTTCTGCAATATCTTTGCCTTCCCAATGGTCCTTCCTTAAGATGCAAGTTTTCCCTTGATGAATAAACTCAAAGGCTCTCATCATGAAGAGCTGGAAGGTTGTTGTGGAAACCTTCTTGTTGATCCATGGCCTTCTCAAGAGAGAAGTGATGTCTATCATGGGGTTTTCATGATCTATGAAAAACCCCCATCCCCATGCCATCATCAAAATGAGTTGGATTACCTCCATGCTTGGAAATCCATAGAAGATATCCTCCCCAATACATGTGAGAGGCATGACACCAACCAAAATATGGCTCACTAAGTGATCTATCATAGTGGAAATACAAAATCTCATGTTCCCATGGAATAATGCAATGCAAAAAGAATGGGGAACTCCTTCCCCCAAGGGCACATTCAACAAGTGTGTCTTTCCTCCAACTATGCCCCCAACAATGATAAGGACATATTCAGCTTGTGGGATCATGATTAGAAGCATGCTAGCTGCCATGTGTGATAGATAAGAAGGAAGATGTTCCCTCATGTGCAACTAGCACAGTTTTACCCTTAAATTCCATAGAATAAGATATGATAAGTGCCTCCCCCAACACTTGTTTTCTGCCTCATGTCTTTGGAATGCTTGGAGAATGTACATCATGGTTGGTGTAAAAGAATCACACCAAGAGGAATATGATAGCTTCCCAACGTTTTCCAAGGAATGACCTGCATCAACACAATTCATGGCCTTGAATGGCCCATGAAACCCATCATACTTAGTGCCCCATCTTGGTACCATGCCCTGAAAATGAGTGTCAGAAAAATATAGGCATATATGAGATACAAAATAATGCTTAAGAGCATGAGCCTCTCTATATACTTGTTTTACATTAGTGGGGTAACTCATGGATGAGTTCCCTCTAACACTCAAAGAATGAGGGGGTGTGTATGGTGGCTTCTCCCAAGAGCTATGTTCCTCCTCCTCTACCAAGTAGTTCATGAACTTCTTCATATGAGAGTACACATCTTCTTTGTATCCTTCCCATATGAATCCACCCAAGAGAGTATGATATGCTTTGACAAAACCAGTGGGTTTGGAAAGCAGGATTTCATAGATGGCATCAAACAATCCTTCCTTGAGTTTGGAGTCACTAGTCAAAAGAATAAGATTATAGAAATAGATGAATCCATATATCACCTTGAAACTTTCATCCTTTACTTCCCCTTCAAGAACCCCCCATGTGAAAAGGTCCTTGGAGTATTCCATATTGAGTTGGGAATCCCAACAAGGATCCAAGCTCTCCAAGAATGACAATGCTGTAGAGGTTTGGAATGCATCCCCTGTCTTTTCATGGCTCCCATATTTGACATCCTTGATATCAAGATCACATGTGGGAGTATCATAGTCTTCCTTTTGCTGCCCCATTTACAACTGTTCTTGCACAAGACAAGATTGGAGCATATGGAAATAAACTTCCCCTTGGAAAGTTCTTGTTTTCCAAAACCTCCTCCTTTTGGCCCATGTATACAAGAGGGTTAGGATCCCCTTGCCATCTTCAGAAATATCCTTTGTGGATGGAGAGATCATGGGCTGCCCAAAAGATATGGAGTTTCCATGTGCCCTCATGCTCATGCCATCATAGATCTCTGATTTCTCCTTTCTCAGTGCAGATATCTGAATGGGAGTTTGCAATGTCCCTTTCAGGAAAATGCTCATCTCTCTTCTGAATGCTTGAGATATTCTCTGCACTGTGCTAGCTTCTCCCAAGGCTCCCTCCTTAGCCAAGTATGCATATGTAGCCCATAGCTAAGAGAACACTTTAGATTGCCTCCTTTCAAGAGGTGCTCCTAGTAGAGGACCTCCTTGCAAAGAGGTGTCAAGGCACATAGTAGAATGTGGATGTAGGTAGATAGCTTTGTCCCTACCTTCAATTCATAAGTCCTCTTTCCTTCTTTGTACTTCCAAGTTTTGAAGTAGAGAAGGGTTCATGCTTTCCACCATGTGATGCCATTCCTCCTCTTCTACCTCTCCTATCTCCAAGACCTCATCATTAATCAATGATAGTACATGCTCCTCAAGCATGAGATCCTGTGGGACTCTTTGCAAAGGTGCAAGAGTCTCTTCTCTTGAAGAAAATTCTCCAACCCCTTCCTCATGAAGTGCTTGAGGTGCCCTTGAGGTGATTGCGTTCTCATCTCCCACTTCCTTCTCCTCCTCTTCAATAACTGAAATTTTCCCATCATCAATGAGAGACATTATATCTTGATCAACTATTGAAGGAGAAACCTTCATGCTTTCCTCTTGAGATGAGGACTCTTCACCAAATGGAGATCTTGCCCTTGGCAATGCATCAATCAAGCTCACCCATTATTTTTCCCCCTTCATGAAGGAATAATTGGAAAAATGCTGAAGCTATGACGATATGGCTGAGTGCACATATCCACGAGATGAGGATTCAATATGTTCCTCATGCACAGATCTTGTAGATATGATTGGAAGATCTTCTTTTTGAAACTCGTTGGGAGCTTCATTGCTGCTTCTCTTTTCTTCTTGCACATCCTCCTTGGGGAGGCTCTTCTTAAATATGAATAGATATGAGAGTAATCTCATCCTCTCCATGTTTCCCTTGCTCTTGATTTCACTGATAGCTTGATCTCATAGGCGGAGCCAGAGATCATGCTCTGATACCACTGTAATATTCCAAATGGGGAAAAATAGGCTCAGTAGGGAATATATTAAGATATTCCACTGTGGGATCATAGTAGTATTGAAAATACACCAGAAAATTATAAACCAGAGATAGACTAGTAGGGCATTTATTGGTTATATCACCTCTAAGGAGAGGGTGAAAACTAGAGGCTTCTTGGCCCATTCCAGACTCTGTCTATAGAAGATTGATGAAAAAAAAAGAGTTTGGAAATGACACAATCCTCTTGGAGTTTTCTGACCTTGTGAAACTTAGATATACATATCTAAAGAGTGGATCCAAAGAGAAGCAAAAGCCAAACAAGTAAGAGGAGAGAAAATCCACTTCTGGGAAAAACTGCAAGAGGCTCAAAGGTAACGCTGTATAAGAAAAATGGTGCAAGAATAATGAAGCCCAGGGTTGGGTTACCTTTTTATAGGCTATATGGGACCTCCATGCTGAATTTTAGGAAAAAAAAATGGGATTAAGGGCCTTAAACAGATCTCCCACGAAGCTGACTAGTTAAAAATCAGCTAAAGAGAAGAGATGAAGGAATAAAGAAGAACCCACTTCAGAATTGCACAGTTTTAGAAGAAAGTCACTGGAAATCAGCCATCAAACATGTATTAAAGTATAGAAGTATAAAATCATACTTTTAATGGAGCTTCTCAAGAAATACAATGAATTACATGAGGAAATAAGCAAGTAATCTTCAGAAATGGAAGCCGCAATGTGTGTAGAAAGTGCAGAAATGAATAGATAGCGTTCTTCTAAGTGTGCTTCAGCAGTATAAAATTATATTACAGATATAAAGCAGATTTATGGCTGAAAAATTAGATCCATATCAGATCTGGAAACTACTCAACCTTCCAATCAAGATCCCCTTAGGGTTTTTACAAAATAATGCACTAGAAAGTGTAGATCTAACTTTTTGTACACAGAATTATAGAAAGCTTCAGTAATTTTTGAAGATGAATTTATTCATAATATACATCAGATCTAAACATGAAATATCAGCAAGCTACTTCATAAATCTTCAAGGTGAGAGGCAAGCCTCAATCACCAGAAACAAGTACAATGAAAGATCTAAGCAATAGTGAAGTAATACATAGGAAATAACACATTTATCTAAGGAGACTGCACAGTATTTTGAAAATAATAGTATAGTAGATTAAATATAAATATCTGAAATCAAAATGAGAGTAAGATCCTCTTCCGGGTGGTCACAAGACACCCTCCCTAAGAGAAATCTCCTATTAAAAAACTAGATCTTGCAGATCTAGTTTCCCCACTTACTACACTTACAGCAGCAAAAAAACCCTCAGTGAGCCAGCGCTGTCAATGCAAGCATAGCTTGTCCTCCAACCTTATAGTGGTTCAATCTAGCACACTTCCCTCCAAGAGCTACTCAAATAAGGATAGAGGATTCCTAAATAGGAAATCCTCTCTTTCTCTTACTAAACAACAAAGAGAAATGGAGTTGCCTTAGCAAGCTCAGAAAATGAAAAATGATAAAAAACCTCCTCATGAGCCTTCACCCTCCTTTTATAGCATTTGAGTCTCTTGGCAAACCCTAAACCACTTTCCTCTTTTGGTTCCTTTCACAGTTGGAAACCCATTCTAGAGCTGCGCAGTCCATCAAGGAGGTTCAATGAACCTAGACAGCGCTATTGACTTGGTCAAATAGGATCTCCTTTGGTGGTCTTGGCCCTTTCACACCTGCAATATTTTATTTCAATGGCCTAATTATGCCTCTTTTCACATAGGCACTGGTTTTTTCTTGATTTGCAAGAGGATTAGACATTATCCCTTACAATTTATTCATTAATCATGAAATACAAAAATGAATAAGGCAAAATTAATGTTCCAAATTAGCTGAAGCTAATTTAGGAACATTACATCTTTTCTGATCTAATTAAAGGTTGTGTGGAAGTTTACATGGATGAATTTATTGCTTATGGAAATACTTCAAAGAAGCTCTTGAAAAATTAGAAAAAAGTTCTCATTAGATGTAAAGAAGCAAACCTTTCATTAAGTCACAAGAAATGTTTTATGATGTTTCATGAAGGAATTGTTTTAGGCCACCATATCTCAAGTTATGGAATTAAAGTGGATACATCTAAGGTAGAAGTAACTTCTAAAATTTCAATTCTTGTATGTCAACGAGATGTTAGATCTTTTCTTGGTTTCATTGTTATTATAGAATATTCATATAAAATTTCACAAAATAGCCTCTCCACTTTTCAAACTTCTTACAAAATATTGCCAATTTGTTTGGAATTATGACTGTCTAAAATAATTTGAGGCATTGAATTACAAAATCACTGAAGCACCAATTTTAAGAGGACCTAATTGGTCTCTCCATTTTCACATTTATATTGATGCTGTTAGGTCCCTATATTACTAGTATAGTCCCTTATTGTTGTTAGTGTAACCCTCTTATTGTTATTATTATACCCCTGAAACCCCTATATTGTTATTATTGTGCCCTTAAATTATTATTGTTAGGTTGGCTAGGATTACATTGTGGCCCCATGGACTCCTATATATAGAAAGGAGGTTTTGTAATTTGTATCATCCAAGAATTGTTCATTCATGTAATGGATTGGAGGTTTCCCCCTGGAAGTGGCTTCTTTCTAAGGCGTTGATATCTCTTTTCTTCTATTTTTGGAGTTGGTTTCACAACATTTGGTATTAGAGCTTTGGATTCTAGGGTTTCATTGCTCCAAACAGGTCATTGTGGCATTTTTGCTATAACTTTTTTTCTACGAAGGTTTAGAAGCTAACATTTTTAGAGTGTGAATCTGAAATCGTGAGGAACATTGTTGAAAAATTTTAGAGCCTGGTTCGCAATATTTTCGGAGATATGATCTGTGGAAGTTAGGGATTTTTGAAGGCTCCTGAATTTAACTTAAAAAGGTCATCACGTAATTTTTGCTATAAATTTTTTTCTACAAAGGTTCAGAAGTTGAAATTCTGAGGAACATCGTGGAAAAATCTCAGAGCTTGGTTCGCAATATTTTTGGAGATATGATCTGTGGCATTTAGGTCTTTTTCAGACTCCCGAATTTCATCTCAAAGAGGTGATTGTGGGACAATCTTCGTAACTCTCTCTCTCTAAGCATCAGATTGGAATTCTGTAAAAAGTGACTGGAAGTACACGAACTGTAGTTTCCTGTCTATAAATTTCAGAGCCAAATGAGCAAACAGTGACACGTGAAAAGTCGTACAATTTTTCTCTACTGAACCAGTCCATAATTAGGTCATTTTGGGAGATTGGACATAACTTTGTCTTGAAGAATCCAAATCAAGTCAGACTTGTTCTATTTGAAAGAATATTAAGAGGACTACTATAGGGCCGAATTTCAGATATTGAGGATATGCAAGTATAGAGATAAGTCAATTTCAATATCGAGCTCCTAAAAAACAAGTAAAAGGTGTGTGTATTTTTTTTCTTTTTTCGAATTGCATAAGTCTTGTTTGAATAATCAAGTTGAATTGATTCCAAGGGCATATTGTAGAATAGACATCAGAATTGGGTTCTAAAATGTCCCCTAAAAATAATTCAACACCCATTAAGCCTTTAGAAGGCTCTACTATGACTCATGAAGATGAAGATTTGCAACATGAAATATCAAAATTACAAGAGCAAGTGCAACAAATTTCGCTCTTGCAAAGAGCAACAAAAAATGACATGGAAGTTTTGAAGAAAGGCATGTAATCTAATATGGATGGTTTGAAGAATGGCATGGAAGCTAAGATGGATGGTATGGAAGCTGACATGGAATCTAAGATGGATGACATGGAAGCTAAGATGGAAAAAATAAAGAATGATCTAAAAGCAGACATGGAAGGTTTGAAAAAGTTGATACAAGAAATGTTTCCTAATGGTGAAAAGATAGTAGAGGAAACTCATGATGAGAACAAAATAAATGTTAATCGTGATTTCATAAACTCTAATGTTGGAGGGAAGAACCACCATATTCCAAAAATGGATATGAGGAAGTTTGATGGAAAGGATCCTGTAACATGGATACTACAGATGGAGCAATATTTTGATCTCAACAATGTGCAAAACACAAAAAAGGTACACATTGAAACTTTATATTTAGAAAAAAATACATATGTATGGTATCGATGGCTTTGCTCGCGTAAAAAAATTGTCACTTGGCCAATTTTTATGGAGGAAATGATAGCACATTATGAGGATACAAAGAGCAACACTTTTTTTAGCCAATTGATAAATCTCAAACAAAAGTGTTCAGTGGGGGAGCACATTGAGGACTTCCAAAAATTGAATATAAGGGTAACTGATATTCCAGAGGAACACATGATTGATCTCTTCATAGGTACTTTAAAGGATAATATCCAACATGAAGTTCATGTTTTGGAACCTGATTCATTGGAGAAGTCATTTAGGTTGGCAAGAAAAATTGAATGTAAAATTATGGCGACAAGAAAGCCTAAAACTCACTTCTATAAAGATGGAAGTATTGGTACTCTTAGATTTCCACAACCTAAAAGGTTGACACCACAACCGTTGGAAGAAAAAAGAGCAAAAGGGCTTTCCTACAGTTGTGATAGAAAATACACTTAAGGTCATAAGTGTGCTGATAAGAAATTATTTTACATAGATTGTGAAGAGGAAGAAGAAAATGAACAAGAATCTTCAAAAGAAGAGGATATACACCAGGAACCAGCCCTAGAAGAGGAAGAAATGAGTCTGACCATATTGTGTAATGCATTGGCAGGAATTACCACTCAAACTCTCAAGATAGAAGGACATATCAAGAAGAAAAAGGTAATAGTGTTGATTGATTTAGGTAGTACCCATAATTTTATTCATTGTAAGGTAGCCAAGGAATTGAATTGTTTCCTATACCCAGCACCAGAATGTCAAGTGATGGTTGCAAATGGCGGAACTATAAATTGCTTTGGAAAATGCCATATTATCAAGCTAACCATGGGGGAATATATATTGAATAGTCCAATGCTTTCCATTCCTATGGGAGTTGCTGATGTTATACTAGGAGTACAATGGTTACAATCTTTAGGGACAATAGATTTTAATTTTCAAGAACTTTTCTTGATTTTTTTTTTTTCAGAAGGAAAGGAAGTAAAATTACAGGGTATTGCAGGGAAGTCGGTAAATATAATAAGCTCTAATGTCATGACAAAGCTTCTAAAAAAATAACAACAAGGAATAATTTCACAATTATGCTCACTAGAAGTTCCAATATCAAAATCATCTATTTCTGTAGATCTCGAAAAAGTATTGGACAATCATTCCAAGGTGTTTGAAACTCCCAAACGACTCCCACCTATTCATGATCATGATCATGCTATTCATTTGATTCCAGGAAGTGTTCCTCCAAACATCAGGCCTTATAAATATCCTTATGTCCAAAAGAGAGAAATTGGATGTATGATTGCAGAAATGTTAGAGGCGAGTATAATTCAACCTAGTCAAAGTTCTTTCTTTGCTCCTATAGTATTGGTACACAAGAAGGATGGATCATGATGCATGTGTTTGGATTATAGGGAGCTCAATAAGCTCACCATTAAAGATAAATTTCCCATTCCTGTGATTGATGAATTATTGGATGAATTACATGGAGCATTTTATTTTACCAAGTTGGATCTTCGTTCAGGATATCATCAAATTAGAATGAAGACTGAAGATATTCCAAAAACAGCATTTCGAACTCATGAGGGTCATTATGAATTTTTGGTCATGCCTTTTGGCCTTACCAATGCACCTTCTACATTTCAAGGGTTGATGAATTCCATTTTCAAACTCTTCCTTAGAAAATTTGTGCTAGTATTTTTTGATTATATACTCATCTACAACAAGTCTTGGAAGGATCATGTTCAACATGTTGACAGGGTGCTCAAACTATTGCAGGAGAAACAATTATATGCAAAACATCCAAATGTTTCTTTGGAGTACAAGAGGTGGAATATCTGGGTCATATTGTATCTCACGAGAGTGTTAAGGTAGACCCTAATAAAATTAAAACCATTAAGGAATGGAAATTTCCCACAACCATAAGGCAGTTGTGAGGATTTCTCGGGTTAAAAAGGTATTATCACAAGTTTGTTAAGAATTATGGGAGAATAGAAACACCTCTAACAACATTATTGAAGAAAGATGCATTTTCATGGACTCCTGAAGCAACTGATGCCTTTGAACATCTTAAAGAGGCAATGTGCCTAGCACCGGTCTTAGCTACACTAGACTTCACAAAAACCTTTATTTTGGAATGTTACGCCTCAGGAAATGGAATTGGTGCTGTTTTAATGCAAGAAGGAAGACCGATTGCTTTTGAAAGTCGTCCAATCAAAGGAATGCATTTACATAAACCTATTTATGAGAAGGAAATGTTAGAAATACTGCATGCACTAAAGAAATGACGAACTTACCTAATGGGAAGACAGTTCATGGTAAAAACTAATCATGATAGTCTTAAACACTTTTTGGAACAAATACTATCTTTAGAAGAGCAACAAAAATGGGTCACAAAGATGTTGGGTTATGACTTTGAAATAATATACAAAAAAGGGAAGCTAAATGTTGTTGCAGATGCACTCTCAACAAAGAATGAAGATGTGGAAGCATTTCTTTGTGCCATTTATACTATCCAACCAGATTGGATAACCGAAGCAAGAGATGAATGGAAGAAGGACGAAGAAGTGTGGACACTCATTCAAAAGTTGCAGCAAGATCCTAGTACATCTGATACATTTAGTTGGAAAAATGATTCCTTATGGTACAAATATCACTTATATCCTTGTAAGAATTCTCAACTAAAACAAAATACTCTTTTGGAATTGCACACTTCTCCTTTAGGAGGACACTTGGGATTTTTAAAAACTTACCACAGGGTGAAGAAAGAATTTTTTTGGGATGGCCTTAAATCTGATATTCAAATGTTTGTGGTGGAATGTTTGGTTTTCTAGCAGAATAAAGTTGAGACAATTAAGACCCCAGGTCTTCTACAACTTTTCTCCATTCCAAGTCAACGTTGGGAGGATATTTCAATGGATTTTATCACAGGTTTACCTAAGTTCGAAGTTAAGAGTGTCATCATGGTGGTAGTTGATAGACTTACCAAGTATGCACACTTTTGTGCATTATCTCATCCATTTAAAGCAAGTACAATTGCTACTACATTTATGGACACAATTCAAAAGCTACATGGAAACCTAAGGGTTATTGTGAGCGACAGAGATCCCATTTTTACTGGAAATTTTTGCACAAAGTTATTTTCTTGTTTGGGTACTCAATTAGCTCATAGCTCATCTTATCATCCTCAATCTGATGGTAAAAATAAGATAGTTAATAAATGTTTTGAAGTATATCTTCATTGTTTTGTATCTGATAAACAAACACAATGGGTCAAGTGGTTACCTCTCATTGAATGGTGGTATAACACTTCCTTCCATCCTGCAGACCCCATTTATGGCACTTTATGGATATCATCCACCATCCATCACATCATCTTTAAGAGAAAATTCGAAGGTTCAAGCAGTGGAAGATCACATCGAGCATCAACAAGAAGTTCTCCAACTCGTAAAGGATAACCTGAATTTGGCACAAAATCAAATGAAACAACAGGCATATCAACATCGCAGCGAGAGAAGTTTTGACATAGGAGACTCCCATACAAACAAATATCCCTCAAGCAAGCTAAGAAGGATAATAAATTATCGCCAAAGTACTATGGTCCTTACAAGATGTTGCAAAATATTGGTACTATGGCATACAAAATGGAGCTTCCTGCTTCTTCACAAGTGCATCCAGTTTTCCATGTTTCATGCTTAAAGAAGGTTATGGGTGAAAATATTCCAGTTCAAACAATATTGCTAGAACTTGATGAGGAAGGAAAAATCATATTGGAACCTGAAACGGTCATGGAAAAAAGAACTCGACAACTACAAAATCGATCAATTTCAGAGTATCTCATCATGTGGAAGAACTTACCCATTGAAGATTCTACATGGGAGGATGAGAATTTTATACATAAGCACCCAAAGCTACTCAAGCGTTGAGGACAACACTTTTTTGAAGGAGAGGGGCATGTTAGGTCCCTATATTACTAGTATAGTCCCTTATTGTTGTTAGTGTAACTCCCTTATTATTATTATTGTACCCCTGTAACCCCCATATTGTTATTATTGTGCCCTTAAATTATTATTGTTAGGTCGGCTAGGATTACATTGTGGCCCCACTAGGATTACATTATGGCCCCATGGACTCCTATATATAGAAAGGAGGCTTTGTAATTTGTATCATCCAAGAATTGTTCATTAATGTAATGTATTGGAGGTTTCCCCCTCGAAGTGGCTTATTTCTAAGGTGTTGATATCTCTTTTCTTCTATTTTTGGAGCTGGTTTCACAACAGATGCTTCAGATACAACTTTAGGAGTTGTTCTGGGACATAAATATCTAAATCCTTATGTTATTTATTACACAAGAAAAAATTTGACTCCTGCAGAGTTAAATTATACTGTAACAGAAAAGAAGTTTTTAGTTGTTATGCATTCCATTAATAAGTTCCATAATTATATCATTGGTTATGAAACTTTAATTCATACAAATCATTTTTTCTATTATATATCTAATGAAAAAACCGATTACTAATGGTAGAATTATAAGATGGTTGTTATTATTGCAAAAATTCAACAATACTATTCTTGATAGACCAGGAAAAGAAAACATAGTTGTTGATTTTGTTTCTAGAATGGAGAATAATAATGATGAAATTCTTGTAAAGGATAATTTTCCAGATGAATACCTTTTTGCAGTATCTACTAAAACTCCTTGATTTGCAGATATTGCTAATTATTTAGCCACATGAAAGTTACCCCCACAATTATCAGCCAAAGAGAAACAAAAAGTTATCAAATCTAATGCACTTTATTTTTGGATAGATGGAGAATTATACAGAAGTGGACCTGATTTGATGATTTGAAGGTGTGTTCGACTAGATGAAGTACCATAAATATTGAAAGCTTGTCATAATGAGCCATGTGGAGGACACTTTGCCAATATAAGAACTGCTTACAAAATACTTTTTTTGGGATAATGTTGGACTTATATTTTCAAGGATTCGAAAGAATATATCAAAAAACGTGATTGCTGTTGAAGGATAGGAAAACCTATTCCGTTAGATGAAATGCCTCTACAACCACAAGTACTTGTAGAGCCTTTTGAAAAGTGGGCTCTAGATTTTGTTGGACCAATCAATATTTATTCTAAATAGAAAATGTATATACTTGTTTGTAAATATTATGTTACAAAATGGGTAGAATTTAAACCTCTTCCATTTTAAACTAAAACTGATGTATTTACATTTCTTTTTGAGGATATTTTTACTCGTTTTAGTGTTCCAAGAGAAATTGTAACAGATCAAGGTACTCAATTCACATTCAAGTTGGTACAAAATATAATGGAAAAATATAAAATCAAGCATCAAAAGTATAATCCATATCATCCAAAAGCCAATGGTTAAGTGGAATCCACCAATAAATTACTTGAAGCAATTATAACCAAGATTGTACATTTGTGTATAAGAGATTGCACAAAAAATCTTCGAAAGGCACTATGAGAATATCATGTCGCATGGAGAAACACAACTGGATATAATCCTTATGAGCTTGTCTATGAGAAACAACTTTTTTTTCCAATTGAGTTCCAAGTGGAAACTTTAAGGACAACAACCAAATTGGGCCTTGATTTATCAAAAGATCAGAATCAAAGACTAGCATAATTGAATGAGCTAGATGAGATTCGACAAAATGTTATTCAAAGAACCAACATAGTTCAGAAAAAAAGTTCAATATGACATAACAAATTCATCAAGGCTAAAAGGTTAAATCCAGGTGATTGGGATATTATTTTTTATTCTAAATTCAAATATTTTCAAGGGAAATTTCAAACTCATTGGCTTTGTACTTATGAGATAGATATTGTATTTGATAATAGAGCAGCCAAAATAAAAAATATTCATGATGAAAAAGTTACTTTTCTTGTTAATGGTCATATATTAGAATTATATCATAAACTACTAACAAGAGAAAAGTTTGTCAAATATTTGCAATACAATTCTGAATTCAAGTTGGTTAAGAAAGGAGATTATTCTCCTCATTCTCCAACTCCGTTATTTTTCTTATCACACACACACACACACACACACACACACACACACACATTTTATATAATAAAAGTATAATCATGAAAACCAACATCGTTGGAAGTTTAGATTTTCATAATTTCCCTATCTTTTTCCCATTTCTTTTTATCTCTCTTTTTCTAATAATTTTACAGATTTTAAAGCAACACTTCTAAAGAGCAACCTTCTTCAATTTTCACCAAAGAAGAAACAACAATAAATATGATATTTGGATCAATGGTAAATCTCAAAAAATAAATAGCCATAGAATTAGTGTCATTCCGTAGCCAATATTCAATTCCACTACTAAATTCAAATCCTAGAGCCAGAATAGTCTACATCAAAAAACATATAAAAGAACCTGTAGTGAAGGAAAATACAAACATAATGAGGTATGTCGGGTGTCGAATTATTTTTCATTTAAGGGACATTAGATTTTAATTCATTGGATAATTATATTACAAAGCTCGAGCAATCAAAACACCTGATGACAATGGTCAACATTATATCTTTACATCATAACCATTGTAGCCCAATCCTATCATAATACCCAACATGTCAAATCAAATCTCTTCAAAATTGCCTAAATTTTAACAATACTATGGAATCGTATCTTAAAATCATGGGAATCATTATAAACAATATAGTCCTATTATAAAACAAATACCCTGCGAGCAGCTTATTTCACCATCACTCAACCTATATTTCATACCCTTCATCATCTAACTCTTTCAACCATTCTTCCTACTATCCTCCATCACCTTTTTAAAAAATAAACAATCCAAGACTAAGACTCCTCCCCACCATGGGTGTCATTGTTCGATAAGAGCCCAATGGAGTCAAATTTCTTCAAGCATATCCTCGAGTAAGAGAACAGTTACACCAAGTAAGTTGGCTCAAGTTATTTGAAAATTTTGATGGGAACAAGACAGAGGTTACCAAATATTTTGCATGGGATTTTGACAGGGTAGAGGTAGAAATTGGAGACATCAAACTTATAATTACAGAATCCATAGTTGCAGAAGCTACAAAATTGCCTAGAAACAGAGAAAGTTGGTTCAAAAATAAGAAAATGAAGGAGAAAGAATGGACAACCTTCCTCAAAAACCTAGGCATGGACATTTCTATTTTCAAAAAGGGAATTCCAGTAACAACATTGAAAAGTAAATGGAGGAATTTATTGCTTGTCATTCATAAGTTCTTAACACGTGAAGGGAGGTTTGGAACCATGTTCTTTTACCATGTTCGACTTCTGATGCATTTCATTGATGAGAATGAGATAAATTTTCCATAATTTTTACTCGGTAGTCTTAAGACAATGGAATCTACTGTGAAATGAGAATCCAAAACCCTAGACAACACTCTGTATCATCCTGGACTCATTAGAATTATCATAAAAGCACACTTAGAAGCCAAAGGAGAAAATTGGTAGAATTTTCTAGTTTACAACCACTTTGTAGAAGCTTAAGAAGAAGAAACAAGCATAAAAGTCAAAAGAAACCTATGAGGATTACTCTCAAACCCTAACCTTGAGAATGTAAGTGAAAAATAGGGTTCAAATATTCATGAAAAAGAGGCATTAGAAGACCTACTTGAGGATGACACTCCTATTTCTCAGTTTTTGGAAAATATTAAACAAAAAAATGAAAAATAAAATGTTATAAGAAATAAATCCAGCTCAAGTGTCGATCCACTTGAAGAAAAATATGGAAAAATAGAAGATAAGAAATAAGGAAGAATGAAAAAAAGGAAAAACATCCAAAACATTGAGGAGTCACAGATAAAATTGAGAAGAAATAGACGGATTTATAAACTCTCAATTGTATAGGCTCGAGAAGTAGTTGATCTTGAAAAAGAAAGAACACCACCTCCGACTCTAATTCCGACAATAAAGACATCAGATATTGATCCAATAGAAAAAAAAATTTATGATTATGTGGTGTTATCACACCCTAAATTTTCAAAATCATAACTTGAAATGTGTCAAGTTTGTTTTTAGATTGGTTAGATTTCATAGTATCATGAAATGATAAATTTTATGATTAGCATAAGCTTCAAAGATTGTTTTAAGTTGTTAGGGATGATCTCAAGTCATATCAAAGAAAAAAATCTTGAATAGATACTTTAAATCGACCTAAAGTATAAAATCTGGCCACCTATCATAATTTTTCTGAGTCCGCAGCGATTTTAGTACTAAATAAGTAGATTTTGTTGTGGAAACACCTAGTAGTTCCGTAGCAAAATTGACAATTGTAAAGCTAAATGTGCTACAAAAGCATGCCATCCTATAACGGTTTTCTGCATAATAATGAGTTGTTAAACTTTGAGGGGTTCGAGGTCATGCTGTTAGAGTAGGGTCTTCATTGAAAGCATTAGGCACATTTTGGCATCAACTACCATTTTCTTAATAAGTCTCATCTCATTTTTTCAAATCCATCCCTCATTCCTCACGCTTTATTTTCCACCCTTGTAAGCTGCTACCAAAGAAACTTGCTATCATTTGCATCTCTCGTAGAAATCCTCTGTCATGTCAGCCCTCTTTTACCATAACAACTCATTATCATCAAAGAATTTTACCGAACAGGTGTAAATATCCAAAGAAGGCCACCTGTTACACCATTTTTTGGTCATCTAACCTATTATTATTAGATGGACCCAAGTACACCATGTAAGACCAATTTTACCCTAAGTAAAATTGCTTTCACTATGAAAATAACTTAGTAAACCACCTTTATTAAGTTGTTTATGGTCTAAACAGGAAACCCCATGAAGAAATATCAAATAAATCTATACTTGTTTGATTTTACTCAAGGAATAATTAGTTAAACAACAGTTTAATTAATATTCCTGGTTATATTTAACCCAAAACAAGGAAATTAATTAGATAAATCATTATTTATCTTATTATTTTCTAAAGAATAGTTATTTAAACCTTATTTAAATAATATTCTTTGTTAAATATGGATAAATCACCCATAAATAATTAAATAAATCATTATTTATTTGATTATTACTCAACCACATCCTTAAAATGATAAATAAATCATTTATTTGTTTATTATTTACAAATAAAGGGATTTTACCCAAGTCAAATTCCTTTTCCCTCCAACAAATATAATAAAATATTCCATAAAAATTGGATCTTGATTTGGTTAATAATATTTTAATTATGCACTAATATCTAGACTAACTCAATGTTTTGTTACAAATAGAAGGGTTTTCCTATTCATTTACCACCTTTTGTTGCCTAAAGATCAATCTGGATCTATACTTTTGGTCTGACTTTGATCCACCATCATAGTCATGTTTTGCTACTATTTTTGTCTGGGTTTTCTACATCATCAAGAGAGAGGAATTTTAGATCTGAAGTGCTGAGGACTTACAAGAACCCATCCCATTGAGGAGAACTGGTAACACCCTTCTGTGTTTTCCTCCCAGGTGCCATTAATACAAAATTCATTCAACATATTCTTGTATTTTCTATTGGATGCATGGAGTAAATCTTGTTTTTCTACTTCTTAATGTCTTTTGATGCATAGATCTAGATTTTTGCAGAATTTATCTTGATCAAATAATTGCATATCTGAGGATATTGGTAACCATATTTGCTGTTAGGGCTATTTTTTATGCACAACTAAAGTGGTCTTTTTTCATACGCTTGGAATTAAGATTCATACTAACAACTGGCGACTCCACACAAGTTTACGATTACGACTGCTGTCGTTTTTCTGATCCTTGCATATCCAACTACTTCAAACCCTAGTATTTCTCTTCAGCCTCTTGTTTTTTCTTTTCTTGATGTTGTTTTTAACCTACAAAACCCTAAAACAATAAAAATTATAACTTCCGTGTGTTTTCGGACCTATTACGCAGGTGACCGACATCAGTCGCAACTGAGATGACACTTTTTTCTGAAATTTTCCGCTGAGAGTGCCGGAAGTGCAGGTCGCACTTTTTTGCCCTACACCTGTGACTTGGAGCCTCATGACTAACTTTTTAGGCAAAAAACTGTGCCCTCTGCTGAAAACAGGTCAGAAACTACGACCTGGATTTTTTGCGGGAGTTTTTTTTGAAAGTTTTCTGGGTTTGTTTGGGCCTCTGTTCAGGGTTGTCTGACCTCCATCTCCGCCCATTTTGGAGCTATACTTATTTTTTTTTACTCAAATAAGTGGGAACCTAGCCCCCTAGGGCTTTAGTACCCTCCACACATTGTGGAAGAGTTTTAGCTGCTGTAGGTTGTCTGAAATTTTCAGAGCGTTCAACCACTTTTAAGATTTGATACCTCACCTTTAGATCTGCTTCAAATTGGCTTGTTATCCATCCAAATCACCTAATTTAGCTTTGTTTTGGTTTTAATCTAGCGTTCACTCTGTTTCCCTCCAGGAGATAGCCTTTCTCCACCTCATTTACAACAAATTTTCCTCTGATTTGTTGCTATTTTTTGCACCACTTTCCAACAGATTTTAACCTTTAGATCCCTGTCCCTCCCGACCTTAGATATATTGGCTATTTTGGTGTGTTTTGACTAGTTTTTTGCCCGCCTACAGACTACTTGTTGAGAGGCCCGCCTCCTTGGGTTTAAATTATTGCATTATTAACTGTTTATTTACTGTTATTTCAGTTTCATATACTATTATCTGCAGGTTTATTTACAGTTACACAATACATTTTTTCTTTTTCTCTACAAACGTCTGGGTTTGAAAATTAAAATTTACACACTTTGCACAAACACCCTAAGTGAAAAAGGGCTTGGTTAACACCACTAAGAAAAGACTCTAAAACATTGAAATCAATTGACCCTGCACCTCTTTGCCCTTGTTTCGACATTGTAATCAGTTGATCCTGCACCTCCTTACCCTTGTCAGTATCTTTTTCCCTTGTGCCATGTTTGTGTCATCACCATTGCACCACCAAGGTGTTTATCCTAGAGACTTCTTGGCCTTCATCCTCATTTTCCGGTAGGAAGACTTACTCCTTCGCATAGGATTCGAGTTAGTCCTCCTCCGAGTGTGCACTCTGAATCTTATTCTAGTTTATTGGGTTCTCCTTCCGCCCCTGGTTCTCCTCCTGTCACCTTCACTATGTCAGGTTCAGGACCTAATGCTGGTGGTAGCCCCGACCCTAATGCTGGGAATACTACTAGTGGGACCGTAATAGGAACTATCCCGACTGCTCCCTTGCTCCCCTATATGGCAGGCCTCAGTCTTCCCGATTTTGACCAGTTGATAAATGACCCTATACACCATGACGCTAGTTGGCCTGCTATGCCGACCAAGATCCCTTTTGACATCCCCAAGTTTGAAGGCCTTGCTGGAGAAGATCCTACAAATCATGTTCGGTCTTTCCACATGTGGTGTTCGTCTAGCTCCATTACCGATGACTCTGTCCGTCTTCGGTTGTTCCAACGTACGCTTATGGGTGAAGCTTCTAAGTGGTATGTTGATCATGCATAATCCTCTCATACCACCTTTGCGACTCTTGCTCGTGCCTTTTTGTCTTATTTCTAGCTTCCTCTTTGTTATGACACTGGTACTGAACTTTTGACTTCTTTCCGTCAATCGTTTGCGACTTGCCTATCCGATCATGTCTAGGAATGGCGAAGAAGAAAGAGCCTATGTTGAGCCCCTACCTTCTAAGACTGTGTCTACATGGACTGGTTCCTTAGATATCTCTTGCCATCTATCGGCAAAGATGTCGCATTGCATTTCCCTCAAACTAAAGAAGCCACCCTCCAAATTGTGTTAAAATATGACCTGATCTACACTCAGTCAGGTTATTTTTATACCGTTCTACTGGATCTTCCTAGACACGGTGGTGCCAATGCACCAGGGGCATATCATGCCACCAACAGTATCATTGGAGCTCTCTCTCATCTATATGCTCTACCTCCCATGGTCTATGGTTTTCCTTGGGGGGGCCAACACCTCCTGCACTTTTCCCCCTCCCGTAGCATGTATCCAAGATATGGCATGCCTCCTTCTTTTGCCCAACCTCCTGTTTACCACACTGTTACCCAACCTCCCTATTATCCATATCCACAGCCCGATGCTCCAGCTCCTCCAACATTAACATAACCTCCTCCCTTGCCTTCTCAACCCCCACAACAGCAGCCATCGCCCCCTCAGGGGCAGGTGTATGCAAAACATGGTGCGACTAATCCTCCTCCCTCCAAAAAGAAGAGGAAAGACACTCAAAATCCATATGCTCTCGGTAATCCTGGACCTAATCCTCAAAATAATTCCCCTAACACTACTAACCAGCAACAGGGCACTCAACCCAAGCAAAATAGGCCTGTTCGCACTAACAAGCCTTGTTCTTGTTGTGGTGTTGATGGTAATTACACACATGATTGTCCTCTTTTACCACATATTAAGAAGATGTGGGAGTCTCAAGAAACTTTGCGAGGACAACAAGCCTCCCCTTCCATCCCTCCCAATGCTGTGCCTAGTCAGTTGACTGTGCTTACTAATCCTTTCCCTCAGCAAGGATTTGTGGCTACCCAACCACCTGAAGGTCAGGTGACCACTCAAACTCTTCCATCTAGTACCTCCGATTACCATATTCTCATGATGAACTCTGATCAACCTTTAACCGTAGACATCAATCTTCAAACTCGGTCCCGTCAGTACAACAAGCCTCCCGCTACGTCTGTCCTCGAGCCGCCTCCTTCGGTCTGTACAAAGCCTCTTTCGACACCTAATGGCCCTTTATAGATCCCCCAGCCTAAGGCAGAGGTTCATACCAATATCCCTAAAGGACCACTATGCCGAAATGATGCTTCTGGCAAAGCTTCCCATTCGTATAGCATAGTGGATGATTTAGCGCAATCTCCTGCTGCCATTTCAACGCTGGAAATCATCCAGTTGTGCCCTTCACAACGAAAAGCTCTACTATCTGCCATGGGTGCTATAGATCCTTTCGATGATTTATTATTGTATTTGATGTTGACTGGTCAGAACAACCTCCTCTCATTGCTTCCATCGCTTTCCAAATCCCAGTCAAGATCTAGAATGCCAACATTTCCCGGTGAATCATTGATGAGGGGGCACCCACCTGTGTGATGTCCGCTTCGGTTTGGAAGCAACTTGGATCACCTGATTTGGATCATTCCATGATCACTCTCTGAGCGTGGGATGGCCATGCCTCCCAACCCATTGTCTTATTCCGCAATTGTCTAATTAATCTTGTGGGCAAGACTGTTTGCATTGACGTAGAAGTCATAGATGCCCCCTTAGATTAAAAAATTCTATTGGGTTGTAACTACACCTATGCAATGTTTGCTATCCCATTTTTAGTTCACCACATGATGTCCTTCCCTCATAATGGAAAGATAGTCACCATCGAACAGTTGACATATTACAAACTGAAGTCTCAGACCTCCCCTGAGTCCACCATCTCTTCGGTGGCCAACAAGAAAACCATCGATCCTTTGACCAGTGTCTCACTCGGAATCTACAAAGGTTCCTCATTACTTGGTACTTTCCCTAGTCTCCCTCCTCTTGTCTCTGATCCCAACTTATCGAATATTTGCATGAT
This sequence comes from Pinus albicaulis, assembly GCA_034641835.2. Lineage (NCBI taxonomy): Eukaryota > Viridiplantae > Streptophyta > Pinopsida > Pinales > Pinaceae > Pinus > Pinus albicaulis. The sequence continues at coordinate 599,055,677 of CM076584.1, forward strand.
GCAATAGTCTTGGGCTTCCCTCAAGCGGATCGCTTCGACTAGTTAGCAGCCTCCTCGCCCTCTGCAACCTGATCCTAGCCCTTCGATTTAGCCTTCTGGACCTCCTCCTCCTGTCCCTTCACCTTCAGATGGTACTCATGAGCCTCTTTATCCTCCTGGAATGGTTCTTCCAAGCCTTAACCATCTTGGAGCTGTCCCGCCTAGTCATTACCCCTCTGGTCAGATTTCGTTCCTAGTCCCCCCTCCCAGATTCTACACAGTACCTTTTATGGCCACACTCTCTCTTCATAACATGACCCTAGGGATTCCCATTTGGTACCCTGATCCCACAACCGCTACCCCGCTTGGTCACCCCAAACCATATCTTTCTTTGACTCTGGTTCAACCAGTCCCTATGACTTCTCTCACTACTACAATGCCTCAGCCACCTCAACAGGAACCTCCTCCTGTTGCGACAAATTTGGGCAACGGGGGCAAAGCCAATAAGAAGGCAACCAAAGACAAGACTACCCAGACAAACCTTGCCCCTCCTCGGCCGCCAAGGCGCATTATCTAGTGTGCTTCGTGTGATGTTGTTGGTCATGCCACCCATACTTGTTCGGAGTTGCCTCAGATCAAGCCCATGGTCAATGAGATGTTTCCGGAGTCTGATATCCCTGAGGTCTATCTCACTATACCCGATTTAGTCCCGAAACTCAAATCCTTGCGCACAAATCACCCTTGTGCTTTGTGTGATTTCCATGGCCATTACACTCACCTTTGTCCCTGCCTTGAAGAGTATCGTTCCTTTTTGGGAGCATTCCTCCAATTTTAGGCCAAGCATAACAAGCTCACCTCCCCCTTGTTTGCGAGTTCTGCCTCAGTAGAACCAGAGGATCTGCCTTCTCCCATTGAAATTCCCCCTCCCAATGTCGAAATGACAGAGCCTTCGACCACCATTTACTACCTATCATCATCCATGAGACCCTCAGCGGAAGCCCCCATGGAGACTTCCCTTGATGTTTCGCCTGACCTCCCTTCAGCGATCACCCTAGGCTCAACATTGGTAGATCCTTTATCTGCTTACTCTTCAGTCATCCCCCATGATGTTGTGCATGTGAGCCTTTATTCACATGATGATGAGTCAGGTAGCTCTATCGCGTTAGGTGGTCTCCCTTCCTCTAGTCACCCCATCTCTCATTCTGATGAAGAAATTATGGAAGCGATGACCGGCCCTGAATTTCCATGGGATGATATGCACCACCGTGCGTACTTTCTCCCGCAACAGTCCCATGACCAATATGCTGTGGAAACTAAAGACTTCATTCCTGATGAAGTCGATTGGTTTAGAAATATTACCCCTACACCAAATTCTTTTGAAGAAGGAAATATGGCCAATATCTCTCCTACCATTAAAATTGACATTTCTGACAAACCAGGGGTAGAAGAAAATATCACCTTGGGTGCCCAATGCACCTCGGAAGAAATTGAGGCTTACATCAATCTATTCAAGGAATTCCGTGATATTTTTTCCTAGTCCTATTCAGAAATTCCCGGACTTGATCTCGCCATTGTCGAACACCATATCGATACATGGCCTGATGCCAATCCTGTCCGTCAAAAGTTGAGACCCATTAATCCTTCTAGACGAGAGGCTGTAAAAGCTGAAATCGATAAGCTCAATTTGGCTGGTTTTATCTATCCTATCGAATACACCACTTGGGTGTCCAACCCAGTTCCCGTTCTCAAGAAACAAGGTGTCACACCATTTTTTTGTCATCTAACCTATTATCATTAGATGAACCCAAGTACACCATATAAGACCAATTTTACCCTAAGTAAAATTGCTTTCACTATGTGAAATAACTTAGTAAAACACCTTTATTAAGTTGTTTATGGTCTAAACAGGAAACCCCAAAAGGAAATAATAAAAAAATATATATTTGTTTATATTTCCTGGTCATATTTAACCCAAAACAAGGAAATCAATTAAATAAATCCTTATTTATTTGATTATTTCCTAGGAATAAGTTATTTAAATCCTATTTAAATAATATTCCTAGTTAAATTTGACTAAATCATTTATAAATAATAAATCATTATTTATTTAATTATATTCCCACCATTTCCTTAAAATAGTAAATAAATCATTTATTTATGTATTATTTATAAATAAAGGAATTGACCCAAGTAAAAAATCCTTTTCCCTCCAACAAATATAATAAAATATTCCTAAAAGGTGGTTCTAGAATTTGATTAATAATATTTTATTCATGCACCAAGTTCTAGATCGCCCCAATATTTTGTTATAAATAGAAGGGTTTTCCCCATTCATTAGTCACCTTTTGTTGCCTATTAGATCACTCTGGATCTATACACTTGGTCACATTTTCTCCATTTTTGCCTTGTGAGCTCCCATTGAGTTCTATGTTTGTCTGGGTTTTCTACACCAACAAGAGAGATTCTGTCTGAAGTCTTGAAATTTGTCAGAACCCATCCCATTGAGGAAGGCTTAGGAAAACACCTTTCTTGTTTCTCTCGAGGTGCCCTTTCAATATAATATAAAAAATTCTTTCAAATACATTGTTCTTGCCTTGTCTATTGATGCATGGAGCCATATTTCATTTTTACTGCTTAATGTCTTTTACACTTAGATCTGGATTTGTGCAGCGTTATTTGGATCAATTAACTGCAGACTTAAAGATATTGGTAGTAATACTTGATGTTAGGGCTATTTGTTATGCATAGCTAAAGTGGTCTTTTACGACGAAAGATTCATACTAACAATTGGCGACTCCACACGAGTTTTCTTTTGCGACCGCTGTCGTTTTATATATTCCTTCATATCCAGCTGTTTCAGACCCTAGGGTTTCTCTTCCGTTTTCTGTTTTTCCTATTTTTATGGTGCTTTTCACCTCTAAAACCCTCAAACATTAAAATTTTTAACTTCCGTGTGTTTCTGGCCCTATTGTGCAAGTGACCGACATCAACCGCAGCTGAGATGAAAAATTTCTCTGAAATCTGCCGCCGAGAGACCTGGATCTGCAGGTTGCACTTATCGGCCCAAAAACTACGACTTGGCATTGAGGTCGCACTTTTCTGCCCTAAATCTGCGACCTGGACTGAAAACAGGTCAGAACCTGTGACCTACACTTTTTTCTGCAATTTTCCGGCACTTTTTCTGGGTTTATCTGAAGCTTCTGTCAGGGTTTTCCAGCCTCTGTCTCTGCCCGTTTAGACCTGTTTCTGATCTGTTTCACTTGATTAAGTGGGAATCTTGCCCCTCAGGGCTCTAGTACCCTCCACTTTTTGTGGGAGAGTTTTTTCTATTTCAGAATTCAGAATTTCCAAAGTTTCAGCCTTCTTTCTTTCAGATCTGATACCTCCTTTTCAGATCCCTTTAGATCAGCTCTTCTCCCTTTCAAATCACCTCATATAGTTTTGTTTGGGTTCATTTCTAGGGCTGCCTCCTTGTCCCTTCTATTTTTAGCTAATCTCCTCCTTTTTAGCAGCAACCTTGCCTCTGCCTCTTTGCTGTTCTCTGCACCTCTTTTCAGCAGATTTCTCCTTTAGATCCTCGTCCCTCCCGACCTCAGATCTATTGGCCTCTTTTTTGCGTGCTTTGCTTAGTTTTATCCCTCTTATAGACTAGTTTTGAGAGACCCGCCTTCTTGGGTTAGATTGATGCATTGTTAGCTGTTAATTTTCTATTTTTTTAGTCTTATTTATTGCAGATTTATTTTCAGTTACGCAACACACTTTTTATTTTACTCTCAAAACGTCTGGGTTGAAACAATTAAAATTAATGCACGCCACACATTGACCCTAAGTGAAGAAGAGTCTGGTTAACACCGCCTAGCAAAGCCTTTAAAATCAATTGACACTACACCTCTCTGCCCTTGTTTCGACATTGACCTCACTTGATTTTGCCCCTCCCTGCCCCTGTCGGTTTTCTTCTTCCCATCATCATTGTGCCTCCAAGGCGTTTGTCCCGGAGACTTCTTGGCCTTCACCCTCAGTTTTCGGTTGGTCGACTTCCTCCTTCCTGTTGTCATCGAGTAAGTCCTCCCCCTAGTCCACACTCTGACTCTTATTCTGATTGTTTGGGTTCTTCCCCTACTCCTGGTTCTCCCCCTGTTACCTTCACCATGTCTAGTTCAGGGCCTAGCGCCAGTGGCAACCCTATTTCTATTGCTGGGTCCATTTCTAGCGGAACCACTATGGGACCTACCTCGACTGCCCCATTGCTCCCTTATATGGCCGGCCTGAGTCTCCCCGACTTCAATCAGCTGATCAATGATCCTAGTTGGCCTGCTATCCCAACCAAGCTCCCCTCCGACATTCCCAAGTTATAAGGCCTTGCTAGTGAATATACCTCCAACCATATCCAATATTTCCATATGTGGTGTTCATCCAATTCCATTACTGGTGACTCCATTCGTCTTAGATTGTTCCAATGCACGCTTACCGGTGAAGCTTCTAAATGGTATGATGAACAAGCCACCTCCTCCCATACCACTTTTGCGACCATTTCCCACGCCTTTTTATCTTATTTCCAGCTCCCTCTCCGATATGACACCGGTACCGAGCTTTTAACTTCTTTCCGTCAATCCTCTTCGACCCGCCTTTCCACTCATGTCTAGGAATGGCATAGAAGAAGAAGCTTATGTCGCGCTCCTCCCTTTGAAGATCGGGTTTATATGGATTGGTTCCTTCATTCTCTCTTACCTCCCATTGGCAAAGATGTCGCCTCCCATTTCCCTCAAACCGAAGAAGCCGCCCTCCAAATAGCCTTGAAATATGACCTTATTTAAGCTCAATCTAGTTATGCTTATACCATCCTTCTTGACCTCCCCAAGCTCGGCGGAGCTAACACCCCAGTGGCATCTCACTCTGTCGATGGTATCATTGGAGCTCTTTCACATACCTCTGCTTAGCCTCTACTGAGCTATGGTTTCCCTCCAGGAGGGGCCAACACCTCCGGCACTTTTCCCCCTCCAGGTAGCCTGTATCCAGGATACGGCATGCCTCCTCCTTTTGCCCCCACTCCTGCTTACCTCAATGTTGCCCATCCTAACCCTTATCCTTACCCATAGCCTGGTGTCCCAGCTCCTCCAACATTTGTACCTCTCACCCCCTTGCCTTATCAACCCCCTCCGCAACACTTACTACCCCCTCCAGGGCAAGTATTTGCGTAGCAGGGCGCGACCAATTCTCTTCCTTCCCAAAGAAAGAGGAAAGGCAATCAATCTGCCCCTGCTAATCATGGATCCACTCCTTCAAGTATTTATCCTAACACTGCCAACCAGCGACAGGGCTCTCAGCCTAAGCCGGACAGGCCGCTTCGCACCAATAAGCCCTGTTCATGTTGAGGTGTTTATGGACATTACACTCACGATTTTCCCCTATTACCACAGATGTGGTAGATGTGGGAGTCTTAGGCCACCATGCGGGGACAAAATTCCTCCCCTACTATCCCTCCCAATCTAGCTACTTCTCAACCTGCCGTGTTTACCGATCCTTTCCCTCAACAAGGATTCGTGGCCACTCAACCACCTCATGCCCCGGTAACCACTCAACCTTCCCCTTCTGGTTCCTCCGATTACCAGATTCTCATGATGGCCTCTGATCAACCTCTCACTGTCGACCTCAACCTTCAAAATCAGTCTTGTCAGTACTCCACGCATCCTGTTCTGTCTATCTCCGAGTCCCCCTCTTTAGATCCTACAGAGCCTCTGTTGACACCCAATGGTCCCTTGCAAATCCCTCCACCCAAAGCTGAGGTTCATACCAAGATTCCTAAGGGCCCATTACGTCACAATGCTGCCTCTGGTCGGGCTGCTCATTCATATAGCATAGTAGATGGTGTGGCACAATCTCCTACCGTCATTTCAACACTGGAACTCCTCCAGTTGTGTCCTTCCCAAAAGAAGGCTCTATTATCTGCCGTGGGCGCTGTAGATCCTGACGATGACCAATTGATTGTTTTCGCTACCTGTCAGTCAGACCATCCCCCCCTACCTACTTCTGTTGCTTTCCAAATCCCAGTTAAAATCCGAAACACCAACGTCGCTCGGTGTATCATTGATGAGGGGGCATCTACCTGTGTGATGTCCGCTTCGGTTTGGAAACAACTCGGATCTCCTGAGTTGGCCCCTTCCACAATCACCCTTCATGCGTGGGATGGCCATGCCTCCCAGCCCATTGGCCTATTCCGTAACTGTCCTATCACACTTGTGGGTAAGACTGTTTGTGTCGACGTTGAAGTTATCGATGCCCCTCTTGACTACAACATTCTTTTGGGGCGTAGTTACACCTATGCCATGTCTGCTGTCCCATCCGCAGTCCACCGCAGGATGTTTTTCCCTCATCGTGGCAAGATTGTCACCATTGACTAGTTGAATTACCATGAACCACAATCTCAGACCTCCCCTAAGTCCACCATCTCTATTGTCACCAATAAGCCAACCGTCGATTCTTTGACCAGTGTTTCCCCCGGCATCTATAAAGACTCCTCCTTGCTTGGAACCTTTTTGGACCCTCCTCCTGTATCTGATCCTAGCTTGGCGAACGTTTGCATGATGCAATAATCTTGGGCTGACCTTACGGAGCCCACTTTGGCTAGTCAGCAACCTCAACCTCAACCAGCTCCTAGCCCTTCGCCCCCGCTAGCCAACCTTCTTCCTTCTGAACCTTCTTCTACACACAATCCTCCTGGGTCGATTCCACCCGATATCAACCCCCTTGGCACCATTCCTCCTGGCCATTTCCATGCTGGTCATATACCTTTCCTGGCTCCCCCTCTCGGAGCTTATTCGGTCCCTATCTTGGCCACCCTATCCCTCCCCAACTTGACCTTGGGTATACCTGTCTGGTATCTTGACCCTCCAGCCACTACCCTGCCAGGTCAACCTAAAACATATATCACTTTGACCTTGGTTCAACCAATCCCCATGACTTCTCTCGCTACAACGGTACCTTAGTCACCTCAACAGGAACTGCCTCCTGTTGCAACCGCTTCGAGTAAGAATGGAAAATATCACAGGGGGGCATCAAAGGACAAGCCTACCCCGACAAACCTTGCCCCTCCTCGGCCTCCAAAGTATACCATCCAGTGTGATTTGTGTGATATTGTTGGTCATGCCACCCATACCTGTCCTGAATTACCGTATCTCAAGACCATGGTTAATGAAACGTTTCCGGAATCAGACATCCCAGAGGTCTATGTCACCATACTGGATTCCATCCCGAAACTTAAAAACTTGCGCACCAATCACCCTTGTTCCTTGTGCAATTTCCATGGACACTATACCCACCTCTGCCCCCGCCTTGACGAGTATCGTTCCTCTTTAGCCGCATACTACCAATTCAAAGCCACGCTTCACCATAGACCTTCTTCACTCACTCTAGATGACCTGTCTACCCTCATTAACATCTCCCATCTTGATATTGAAATGACAAAAACTTCAGCCACCATTTCTTACCTTTCCTCATTACCACGATTCTCGGCAACTGACCCCTTAGTACCTTCCCCCGATGTTTCTCCTGATCACTCAACTGCTCACTTTCACCTCACATGACATTGCACATGTGAGCCCTTCCCATCACAATCAAGAGTCTCATCTTTCTACCTCGTCAGGTCAACTTCTTCCATCCACTGTTCCCATCTTCCAGTCCGATGAAGACATCATGGAAGCCATGAACAACCCTGATTTTCCGTGGGACGATATGCACCATTGGGAATATTTCCTCCCACATCAATCCCATGACCAATATGCTGTCGAATCTAAAGACTTCATCCCCGATAAGGTCGATTGGTTTAAAAATCCCATTCCTGCACCTGATGCTTTCGAAGAAGGTAATATGGCCAATATCTCCCCTACCATCAAAATAGAAATTTCTGTTAAACCAGGAATCGAAGAACATATCACCATGGGCGCCCAATGCACTCCAGAAGAAATTGAAGCCTACACTAAAATCTTCAAATAATTCTGCGATATCTTCACCTGGTCCTATTTATAAATGCCTAGAATCGATCCCGCCATCATCGAACATCATATCGACACATGGCCTGATGCCACTCCAGTCCGTCAAAATTTGAGACCCATTCATCCCTCCAGACATGAGGCCATCAAAGCTGAGATCGATAAGGTCAGGCAAGATGGTTTCATTTATCCCATTGAGTACACCACTTGGGTGTCCAACCCTGTTACCGTCCTCAAAAAACAAGGCACTATTCGAGTCTGCACCGACTTTCGCGATCTGAACAAAGCTTGTCCCAAAGACAACTTCCCCACACCATTTATTGACCAAATCATTGATGAGTGTGCGGGGCATGAGATGCTATCCTTTATGGATGGTTTCTCTGGATACAAACTAATCGTTATCCGTCGTGCTGATCAACTTAAAACTGCGTTCATTAGTCCGTGGGGCACTTTTGCATACTGAGTCATGCCATTTTTCCTTCAAAACGCCGATGCCACTTTTCAACGAGCCATGTCTTATTGTTTCCACGACTTAGCTCATATTATACTTGCCTATTTAGATGACCTCACTGCCCGTTCTAAACATCGGGCGCAACACCTCCATGATTTGCGTACCATTTTTCTCCGATGTCGCAAGTATAATATTCGCCTTAACCCATTAAAATGTGTCTTTTGCGTTCCCGCCGGTCGTCTCCTCGGCTTCATAATATCTAAAGATGGGATAACTCTCGATCCTTTGAAGGTTCGAGCCATTCTTGAACTTCCTATTCCTTGTACCTTACGCCAGCTTCAAAGTCTCCAAGGTAAAGCTAATTTTCTTCGCCGATTCGTGCTTGACTATGCCACTACCGCACATGGCTTCCTTAGACTCCTTCGATCTCACACCCCCTTTTTTTGGGATACCTACGCTCAAGAGTCTTTTTATGCCCCCAAGCATGCTCTCACATCCGCTTCGTTGATCCGTCTTGCTGAATTTGACCGGGACTTCATCCTAAATATCTCCGCTTCCACCTATTCGGTTGCCGGTGTCCTTATCCAGGAAGATGATAACGGTGTTGAACATGTGATATATTATTTCAGTAAGAACCTTGCTGGTCCCCCTGTGTCCTATTCACATGAAGAGAAATTAGCACTAGCAGTCGTGTTCTCGGTCCAAAAACTGCGGCATTATATCCTCATGCGTTCCACCAAGGTTGTGACTAATTCCAACCCCATGGATTTCCTATGGAGTCGGCGCATCCTCAGTGGGAAATATGCTTGTTGGGTATTTATCCTCCAAGAATTAAACCTTGAATTTGTCACCCCAAAAATCAAGAAAGGTTTAGCCCTCGCTGAACTCATTTCTGATTTACCTACCGGAACGCAAGACACTCCAATTAATGATGCTCTTCCCGATGAACATTTATTCGCCATCACCACTGACGATCCCTGGTATGGTGACATCCTTCATTACTTGTGAACCCAAAAGTTCACCCTTCATCTTGATCTTGACGACGTATCTGACATTAAGCCCCTTGCTACCTTCTGATCGGTGATGACCTTTATCGTCATGGAGTAGATACTGTCCTTTATCGTTGCCTCACACATGCTGAAGCTGAGAAAGTCCTCAATGCCTGTCATAGCGGTGCTTGTGGCGGCCACCTCTCCGGCCTCACCACCGCCCAAAAAATTATGCGCGCTGGGTATTTTTGGCCTTTTCTCTTCAGTGATTGCATTGAAGCAGTCAAACACTGTTCCAATTGCCAACATTTCGCCCCTAAGGCACGAGCTCCCCCTGCTCCCCTCCATCCCGTTGTCACAGCTGGTCCTTTCTATAAATGGGCCATAGAATTCATGGAATGTCGACCTCCATCTGCTGGTAACCACAAATATATCATCGTGGTGGTTGACTATTTCACAAAATGGGCCGAAGCTATGCCAACATTCAACAATACGACACCCACCGCCGCCCTCTTTTTCTTCAACCACGTCATTACTCGATTCAGAGTTCCAAAACAATTGGTCTCTGACCATGGCCGACATTTTGAAGATGAGATTTGGCATGAGCTATCCTCACTATTGGGTTTTGAGCATCAATATTCATCCTCCTATTACCCCCAAGGGAATGGCCAAGTTGAAGCAGTCAACAAAATTCTTAAGACCATGCTTCAACGAATGGTGAATAAGCACAAAACCAATTGGCATATTATGCTCTTCCCTACTTTGTGGGCTTACCGTACTTCTGTTAAAACCGCCACCGGTTTCACTCCTTTCCACCTTGTCTTTGGCGAGGAGGCAGTCTTACCAATCGAGTGTGACATTCCTTCCCTTCATTTGGCCGTCGAACTTCTCCCTGATACCCAACCTCTAGAACAACAACTTATCATGCTTGAGCGTGCCTCTGAAGACCGTCGTGTTGCATTGCAAACTCTTGAAGCAGCCAAAAAGTGCACCAAAGCTCAGTATGACAGAAAAGTACACCCTCGCACCTTTCATGAAGGTGACCTTGTTCTAGTATACGACTAGGCCCAAAATACCCTCGGTCATGGGAAGTTCGACTCATTATGGCTAGGTCCTTACATCATCAGTAAAGATCTTGGGAAGGGGGAATATCTTTTAGAGGACTTTGAAGGCCACCCCCTTCCTAATCCTAGCAACACACTCTATCTTAAGAGATATTACCCTTAGCATTTCCCACTCGAAATGCATGTTTTATTTTCTTGTAGATAGCCAGCATATGTTTGTTTTCATCATTCATTACTTCACCAGGACACATTTTTTCCATGAATTCTTCCTTCCCCTCTCCTCCAAATTGGATTTCCTCACTTACAACACTTCCTTAGGGCACCACTTGGCCTCCATATTGTCTGTGTCGATTTCTGTCATGAGATACCATTTTGTACTCATGTTTTTAGGGTTCCCTTTGGACCTTTCATCATTTCATCATCATCATTAATGTTCGTTTGTTAAGTCGCTCTACTATTTTCTCTCGTGCCTGAGTTGGGGATCCCTTATTGCCTCACCTATGGCGAACCTCCTTCTGATGACATCAACTCATTTACTCCAGAAGCCAGGTCCAGAGGGCGGTGTACCTTGGTTCAAGCTCCGTTCAGCATGATCGCAATCTGTATGCTTGATGGTCCAGTGATGCAGCAACAACTATTGGTGATTCCCGGGTATGTGTGAGATGTCTCAACCCTCATGAGGGGGTGGCCTTGCAGGTAGCGCCCCACATGCTCGGATGACTTCTTCATTTCAGCCTTTGATGCAGCTCCCTCCATTTGATGATGTCGGCCTCAGCCCCTTGCAACGCCTTTTCATTTTACATGTATCAGTCAAATTTTGTGAGCCCTTCCCCATGTATAGGGGGCATCTGGGTTGTATTTGTATCTCATGTACTAAAATATTATTGTATAAGTCCTGACGATTATTCCAGGCACAACATGTATGTGGGATTCATTATTCTAGTTTTCTAGCTCGTATTTATGTCAGTATGTACTTTATAGTTCAGTTCCTTGTTTACTGGACATACTATTCTTTTGTACTTTGTCTCAGCGGGTATAGGTATGCCTCCCCCACCGCCTTTCGCACAGGTACCACTTCATAAAATAGAGACTTGTTGCACCTGTAAGTCTCCTCTCCTCAGGGTCTATTCCTTTAGCACATTAGACTACCTTACATCTCTCTCTCTGACTTCCCTCTTGATGTCTAGTGATTGAGTTCTTACAACGTACTTCGGTCATACGATTTTCTCCTAACACTCTTACGTTGGGGGGCAATCTGTTACACCATTTTTGGGTCATCTAACCTATTATCATTAGATGAACCCAAGTACACCATGTAAGACCAATTTTACCCTAAGTAAAATTGCTTTCACTATGTGAAATAACTTAGTAAAACACCTTTATTAAGTTGTTTATGGTCTAAACAGGAAACCCCAAAAAGAAATAATAAACAAATCTATATTTGTTTATATTTCCTGGTCATATTTAACCCAAAACAAGGAAATCAATTAAATAAATCCTTATTTATTTGATTATTTCCTAGGAATAAGTTATTTAAATCCTTATTTAAATAATATTCCTAGTTAAATTTGACTAGATCAGTTATAAATAATTAAATAAATAATTATTTATTTAATTATATTCCCACCATTTCCTTAAAATAATAAATAAATCATTTATTTATTTATTATTTATAAATAAAGGAATTGACCCAAGTCAAAAAATCCTTTTCCCTCCAACAAATATAATAAAATATTCCTAAAGGGTGGTTCTAGAATTTGATTAATAATATTTTATTCATGCACCAAGTTCTAGATCACCCTAATATTTTGTTATAAATAGAAAGGTTTTCCCCATTCATTAGTGACCTTTTGTTGCCTATTAGATTACTCTGGATCTATACACTTGGTCACATTTTCTCCATTTTTGCCTTGTGAGCTCCCATTGAGTTCTATGTTTGTCTGGGTTTTCTACACCAACAAGAGAGAGAGATTCTAGATCTGAAGTGCTGAGGACTGTCAAGAACCCATCCCATTGAGGAGAACCGGAAAACACCTTTCTTTTTTCCCTCTCAGGTGCCCCCTTTCAATATAATATAAAAAATTCTTTCAAATACATTGTTCTTGCCTTGTCTATTGATGCATGGAGCCATATTTCATTTTTACTGCTTAATGTATTTTACGCTTAGATCTGGATTTGTGCAGCATTATTTGGATCAATTAACTGTAGACTTAAAAATATTGGCAGTCATACTTGATGTTAGGGCTATTTGTTATGCATAGCTAAAGTGGTCTTTTACGATGAAATATTCATACTAACACAAGCCACCATCCATGTCTGCACTAACTTTCATGACCTGAACAAAGCTTGTCCCAAAGACAACTTCCCCACACCATTCATTGACCAAATCATCGATGAGTGTGCGGGGCACGAGGTTCTATCCTTCATGGATGGTTTCTCCAGATAAAACCAAATTTCTATCCATCGTGCTGATCAGCTTAAGACTGCGTTTATTAGTCCGTGGGGAACCTTTTCCTATCGGGTCATGCCGTTCGACCTTAAAAATGCCAGCGCCACTTTTTAGCGGGCCATGTATTACTATTTCCATGACCTAGACCATATTATTCTTGCTTATTTAGATGACCTCACCACACGTTCTAAACATCGGGCGCAACACCTCCACGACTTGCGTACCGTCTTTCTCCGATGTCGCAAGTATAATATCTGGCTCAACCCACTGAAGTGTGTCTTTTGTGTTCCCGCCGACCGTATTTTAGGGTTCATTGTGTCTAAAGATGGTATAAAACTTGACCCATTGAAATTTCAAGCCATCCTTGAGCTTCCTATTCCTCGTACCTTACGCCAGTTACAAAGCCTCCAAGGCAAAGCTAATTTTTTTCGCCGGTTCGTCCTTGACTATGCCACCATCGCACATGGGTTCCTTAGACTCCTCTGATCTAAAATTCCATTTGTGTGGGATGACCATGCTCAAGAGTATTTCGATGCCCTGAAACATGCTCTCACATATGCTCCCTTGATTTTTCCTCCTGACTTTGATAGGGACTTTATCTTGTACATCTCTGCTTCCACCTATTCGGACGCTGGAGTCCTTATACAGGAAGATGAAAATGAAATTGAAAATGTTATCTATTATGTCATTAAGAACCTTGTAGGACCTCCTGTATCCTACTCACATGAAGAGAAATTAACACTGGCTGTCGTGTTCTTGGTCAAAAAACTTCGTCATTACATCCCCATGCATTCCACCAAAGTCGTGACTAATTCCAACCCTATGGCCTTCCTATTGAGTCGCCGAATCATCAATGGGAAGTACGCCCGTTGAATCGTTATTCTCCAAGAATTTGATCTTGAGTTTGTCACACCTAACAGTAAGAAGGGTTTAGCCCTCACTGAACCCATTTTCGAATTACCTATCGGTATGCAGGACCCTCCAGTTAATGATGATTTTCCCGATGAACATTTGTTCACCATTACCACAGACGATCCTTGGTATGGTGACATCCTCACTTACATACGAACCCAAAAGTTCTCCCTCCATATTGATCGTGATGCTCGATGACGTATTCGATACCAGGCCCCCCGTTATCGTCTTATTGGTGATGACCTTTATCGTCGTGGTGTAGATACTGTCCTTCGTCATTGTCTCACGCACGCTGAAGCTGAGCAAGTCCTCAATGCCACGCATAGCGGCGCTTGTGGTGGCCATCTCTCTGGTCTTGCCACTGCCCAGAAAATCATGCGCGCTGGGTATTTTTTTCCTTCTCTCTTTGGTGATTGCATTGAAGCAGTCAAACACTATTCCAATTGCCAAAACTTCACCCCTAAGGCGCAAGCTCCTCCAGATCCCCTCCATCCTGTCGTCTCAGCTAGCCCCTTTTGTAAGTGGGCCATCAAATTTATGGAGTGTCGACCTTCATCTACTGGTAACCACAAGTATATCATTGTGGTGGTTGATTATTTCACAAAATGGGCTGAGGCCATGCCAACGTTTAACAACACGGCAGCTACCACAACCCTCTTTTTCTTTAACCATGTTATCCCTTGATTCAGAGTTCTGAAACAATTGGTCTCTGACCATGGCCAAAATTTTGAAGATGAGATATGGCATGAGCTATCCTCACTGTTGGGTTTTGAGCACCATTATTCCTCCTCCTATTACCGCCAAGGTAATGGCCAAGTTGAAGCAGTCAATAAACTCCTTAAAACCATGCTTCAATGGATGGTGGATAAGCACAAAACCAACTGGCACCTTATGCTCTTCCCTACTTTGTGGGCCTATAGAACTTCTGTTAAAGCCGCCACTCAGTTTACTCCTTGGCACCTTGTTTTTGGAGAGGAGGCAGTTTTACCAATCGAGTGTGAAATCCCTTCCCTTCATCTAGCCTTCAAACTTCTCCGTGACACTCAAACTTTAGAACAAAGACTTATCATGCTTGAATGCTCTTCCGAAGACCGTCGTGTTGCATTGCAAACCATTGAAGCACTAAGAAATGCACCAAAGCTCAGTACAACCGAACAGTACACTCTCGTACTTTCCATGAAGGTGATCTTGTTCTAGTGTATGAATAGGCCCATGATGTCCTTGGTCATGGGAATTTTGACTCATTATGGCTAGGCCCTTACATCATTAGTAAGGATTTAGGAAAGGGGGCATACCTCTTAGAGGATTTCGAAGGACACATCCTTCCTAACCCTCGTAATGCACTCTACCTTAAGAAATATTACCCTTATCATTTACCTCCTGAAATGCATGTTTTATTTGTTTTAGGTAGCCAACTCATAACTCTTTGGGATTTGACACTTCACCAGGAAACATTTTTTCCCCGAAGCATCACTTCACCCCTCAAAATCGAATTTCTTCACTTGCAACACTTGTACTCGGGGCACCACTTTGCCTACATACTTGACAAAGCTCATGTCTATTTTTGTCTTGAGTTACCATCTTGTACTCATGTTTTTACGGCCCCCATTGGACCTATTCTGTGTGGCAGCACCATCGAGTTGCCCTTCTTCAGAGCATCTGAGTTGAGTCATCATTTCATTAATGGAGTCTATCTTGAGTCCCTCTATATCCTGCTGTTGTCCTCCATCCTTCATTTGCTTGGTTCCTCTCTCGTGTCGCACATTATGGCCTTCAGCCCCACTATCCCCTATCCCTCATGATATTGTGTCAATCGCTGCCAGGTCATCCATGCCCTTTATACTCTAACAAGGGAAGTCGTCCGTCTACTACTCATTACCTCCCATTTTATCATCATCACTGGTGCCCATCTGTCAGTTGCTCTACTATTTTCTCTCATGCCTTAGTTGAGGATCCCTTATTGCCTCACCTATGGAAGACCTCCTTCTGTCGACATAAGCTCACTCATTCCAGAAGACAGATCTAGATGGTGGTGTACCTTGGTTCCAGCTTCCACTCTTGTTCGGTGCCTCGGATCAGGAAAAGGGATTCCTTATTTCCCTTTGACTTGATTGTTTCTGAGCTCCAGCTCCTTTCAGCATGATCGAGATCTGTATAATTGATGGTTCAGTGATGCAGCAACTAATATCGGTGATTCCTAGGTGTGTGTGAGATGTCTCAGCCCTCATGAGGGGGTGGCCCTATAGGTAGCCCCCCACATACCTAGATGACCACTTCATTACAGCCTTTGATGTAGCTCCATATATTTGATGATGTCGGCCTCAGCCGCTTGCAGCGCCTTTTTGTTTGCATGTATTAGTCAGATTTTCAGAGCCCTTTCCTGTTTACAGGGGAATTTGGGTTGTATTTGTATCTCATGTACTCAAATATTATTGTACAAGTCCTGACTGTTATCCCAAGCACAAAATGTATGTGGGATTCATTATCATGCTTTTACCTGGCTCATGTTTATGCTAGCATGTACTATATTGTTCAGTCCCTTGTTTACTAGACGCATTATTCTTTATACCTTGTCTTGGTGGGCATAGGTATGCCTCCCTCGCTGCCTATATCATAGGTACTCACTCATAAAAGAGACTTGTCGCACCTGTAAGTCTTGCCTCCTCAGGGTCTAGTCCTTTAGTGCTTTGGTCTACCTTATATTTCTCTCTCTGACTTCCCCTTTGGTGTCTAGTGATTGAGTTCTTACAACGTACTTCAGTCATATGATTAGCTCCTAACGCTCGCACGC